>OX459197.1:2500-2474250 GCA_949775195.1 Diarsia dahlii | reverse complement strand
TAAAGAAAATAAAAAAAAATCTTCTTACACATCTCGCAGAAAACAGAAGTAATAGGAAACTTCGACATCACAACTAATAATGCCTATTTACAAAAAAAAAATGTTATTCTTCTGAACTTATCCCAATTTCATTTGTGGTCGTCACAGCATGACGTCTTCGTCCATACTTTTCTAATTAATCGTCATCTCTATATCATCCTCCACGCAGTTTATGTTTCTTTTGTATTTGATGGCTACACTTATAGCCATCCATATTATACACTAGCTTTTGCCAGCGGCTTCGCCCGCGTGAAAATGACGATTTTCCATACAAACTTTCATCCCCTATTTAAATCCCTTAGGGGTTGAATTTCGAAAAATCCTTCCTTATTCCTTATCTACATTATAAAGGAAACCTCTGTGCAAAATTTCAGCTTTCTAGGTCCAAGGGTTTGGGCTGGGCGTTGATGAGTCAGTCAGTCAGTCAGGACTTCTCTTTTTATTTGTATAGATATATAGATTTTTCTCATTCCTCCGCATCACACACGTACCCACTGAATTACTTATTTGAATTAATAGAGGTAGAGCTATTTCTACAATCATCAAGTCAAAAATTCTTCAATTTCGTCCAAAAATCCCCAAACCACAGTCCAAATAAGGTTTAAATACAAAACACCATTAACTCCATTCCTATCAACTTACCCGGAGTTAAAGTTAAGAAATTCAGAACCAGGAACATAATACGATCATTAAAGTAAATCAAAGCGTATAATCAACGTTTAATGAGTTTATTTCGAAAACCATCAAATTAATCTTGGAACTTAATCAACTTGTTCGAGAATACGAATAAGTAATGGGACCTCTTTCATCATTGTCCTGTCGTATTTACGATACCCGTCTGTTGTGGTCCCGCAGCGGGGCTAAGCCTTCTTCTTATAATTATAGAGAAGGTACTAGTATTGCTAAATTATTATTTATGATGTGCTTTATATTGAACACTAGCTGCTGCCTGCGATTTTCGTTTGAGGGTTATTATAAAAATATTGACTTCCCCATTTGAATCGGATTTTGGTAACAATTTCAAGGGATGTTAATGTTTTACACGGAAATACATACACACATGAACTCACACCCATTTCCTTATAGCATCAGTTATCTGCCAGTAAGAGGCAAGTCAAAGTCATTCAGTAAAACGCTGCTATTTTGAACTTTCAAATAGATACTTAAATTTTATTTATTTGTGTCGATGAACAGATCTGTATTCGAATTACATATCTAAAATAAACAACACAAATACGTTTTCAAAACCACCAATTGACACAAATGATGAAATTAAATGATTTGACGACCACTATTTACAAAATGCATTTAACGCTGTGTTAGCGATAATTTTATCCTGTCAACTTTTACAACAATTGATAACAATAATGGTGAAGCACTTGCACTAAGCACCTACGTCTTATTGGAAACTAAAGTTCGACAATCCTTATAAATGCGAAAGTTTGTGAGTATGAATGGATAGATGTTTGTTACTCTTTCACGCAAAAACTGCGAAACGGATTTGGATAAAATTTGGTACACAGATAGTTATTAACCTGAATTAACACATAGGATAGTTTTTATCCCGATTTTATCATCCCGTGGGATAATTTTCGAGTTGTAGCGGGTGAAGCCGCTGGCAACAGCTAGTTATAACATTAAAAGCAACTCACTGGGCTCAGAAACAGAAAAAAACACAAAAAAATATTTCCTCCTTCGGAATAACCGCAAGAGACAGAAAAGGCACCATTAAATACCTACTCATACAATTATCCCGTGACGTGATACTCGTTATTGTGTTTCACTGTCCACCAGTGGTGGACAAGCCTGTGGTGGACATCAGGAAACATCGATAAATAGGAATTAGGGCAAGAGAACGATTATGATCTGTTGTTAAGTTCTATAATTGAATGAAAAAAAAGGGAAGAAACGATTTTAGTTTTGATTTGATGAAGGTAGTTCTGAGCCTGTTCGATAGAGATACCGCGGCCCCGGACACAAAGGGCTTATAAGGAACATGGGTGGTATTGAGTCAATGGAAGTCTGACACTCCCTCCGCTCAGCCCAGAGCGGAAGGAATCATTTGATGATATCCTACCCTCCAAACAAAAAAAAAAGGTAGTTCTGTTTTTGAGCCAGTAGGCTACCTACATAAAAATCTTTTCCTCTACGGGAAAACCACAAGACACAAAAGGCACCATTAGGTACTCGTAACTTTATCCCGGGACGTGATACTACTCGTTATTGGTCGTAAACGACTTGCAACATGTTACAGCCGGTTATTGTCTTCAAACATTTAGTGCTACACGCTGTCTTGTGAGCCAACACTGTGGGCTTGGAGCTCTGCCCACCCCGTTAACTGTGACGGGTATGGCATAATAATATGATTGAATTTTATGTGTTTACTAGGAACCTGCCCTGGATTCGCATTGGTAGTAGAGCATTTATGCCTGGATTGAAATAGACTTCAAATAAAAACTTTTTTACAAATAATAAAACCGACTTCAACAAAAAATCAAAAAAAAAGTGAAAAATAAACTTAAGAAGAAAAATCAGCTTTGGAAGTCGGTGGCAAAATCATGAAATCAAACATATTTTTTGTAAAAAAGTTTTTATTTTTCACTTTTTAGTGCAACAGCTTTTCACAGCATACCGGCGTGATGTTATGTTATGAACTGGTGTAAACAATAGACAGACATGAGATTTCAGCAATCCCAGTCCATTTGCTATCATTTGTTGAGGAGATCCGTTGCCTATCTCCGAAGTTCTTCATCAGATCTTCACCAAATTGAAATGGAACCACTCCGAGAAAGTACTCTTCCAAAAACTACTCAAATCAGTTCAAATGTGCCTATAAAATTTGAAGAGTTCTCTCTATTTCTCCAGGATCCCATCATCAGATCCTGATTTGGTGATCATGGGACTACCTGGGAAGTATGGTTTACCTTTGTTTGGTATAACAACGTTTCGTCGAAAATCACTTCGATTAATTTCAGTTAGCATAAAGTCAGTTCGAATAATTATTCATTTGACCGAATAATTAATTGGTACATTTTTATTTAGCATATTTATTCATTTGACCGAATTTTCAAATGCACTAATTTTATTTAAACTAATGTTTCACTAGACTAATAATGATTTAGTCCAAAGATCGTATCGAATATTCAGTTCATTTATCATTCGTTTCTTTTCATTCGTTTCCGTCAGCAGTTCGACTTCCTATTTCTGTCTGCAGGGTTTAAAGGGACCTAACTAACCGAACCTCGGGGTGCTCCTGACGTCGACCGTCTATGGTTAGGATTTCTGTCAGCATCTGTGTTTGTTTGGGGGAAAAATTGAATATTCGATAAAACACAAATTATACCACCTGAACATTACATCAAATGAACATTATACCTTTTGATCAATAGCGCAAATGTTGTTATCGCAAATAAATATTCGATGAAATGAAAATTATGTTAACCGATATTATACAAAATTATTATTTTCTTAAACGTTGTTCGAACAAGTAAAATTATATCAAAAGTTGTTCGGCGAAACAAGGGTGAACCGGGAAATATACCCTTTCTAACAAAAAAATAATTTTTCAAATCGGTTAGCAAGCGACGGAGTTATGCCCGAACAAACATATAAAAAAATATATATATAAACATCCGAATTGAGAACCTCCTTCTTTTTTTAGAAGTCGGTTAAAAATCACTGCCCTTCCTTTTGGCTTCGCCGTAGTCGGGTAAAAAGGGGAGGTTTTTTATGTTTATTACCTTAGAAACTCATAATTTGTGAACCGGTTTCTAGATAAAATGTAAAACTGTTTCATGAAAACCAACTAAAAAGGAAAAAATTAAAAACTTTTTGAAAAAAAAGCGACTTCCAACAATAATACAAAAAAAAAACTTTACTTTCGGAAGACTTAGTATGTTTAATTGACCTTTTGTCCAACGACTTCGAAGCCCCTTTTTTTTTTCTTTAGACATACGTTGGTTCAGCTCACATAATTTTTGATAAGAATAATTTTACAATACCTTAGAAAAAAAAATTTCGCCGACCTCGAATAAATTGGTGTAAGGGCACGATAATGATGAATTCTGAAATACAAGTTTTTCTTATTCTTATTCTTTATTGCATTTTTTTTTATTTGATATTTATCACTGTTGGTTTACGTGGTGCGGTAAAGCTACCAGTCATCAACCCACAACAATTATCAGCATATTTCAGCCTATATGTGGTGTAAATGTGGTTTGAGAGCTGTTTATCGAATAGCGGTCAGTCACAGACGGGTCAATGTGGCGACACTTGGGAGGCCTATGTCCAGCAGTGGACGTCCTTCGGCTAAAATGATCGATAAATATGTTTTTAAATCATTCTATAAATAATTTGGTTTTACGTTGTATGAAGCAATGAGCTGTACTTAATTGAATCCATCCGTATTTCTTTGATCCCATTTTATTTTGAATTTAAATGTTAGAGTTTTCTTTCACGGTTCATAATTTATGAAAGTATTTTTCATTTTTCCGAATTTTAATTTCATCCTGATTTCAAGAAAATAATACATGGAACAAAAGGAATCTTCATACCACAAACTCATAACACAACCAATATACTTAACAAAATTAAAAGCTTTGTAAAAATACACACGAAAACAACCCTTAGCAACATTACACATCCGGCCATCCCACTCCGTGAGCGGCATACACGTTTAAGCCAAGATTTTCAGCATTACACACTTTATCCTTCAAATTATAATGTTAACAGCGCGCAGTATATTTTGGCCTGACGTGTAATTCGTTGAACTCGAGAAGGAATTTAATAAAAATAATTATGTTCGTGTGCGTGAGTTTTGTTCGGCGGGGTATGTAACTGTACCTTACATAATATATGTAACTGTACCTATATTGGATTGGCTATGTACGAATACTAAGGGCATGTATCATTTGCTTCGGTGAAGGAAACCAGCACACATTTTTTTTTATTGGAAGTTGGGAATTCATCAAATGACTCCTTCCACTCTGGGCAGAGAGGTAGGGAGTGTCAGCTAGCTAAAAGGGGACAGGCAGAGTTAAATAGGTGCAGATCAGTCAACTCTCAGTGGACCTTCGTCCGCGTGAAATGTTATTATTAAAATATTACTTCCGTATTTGAATTGGATTTCATGGAATTTTTTTTGCACGGAACCCTAATCGTTTTTCTAAAATAAAGTATCGTAGTAGCCTTAGTTAATCTTTTAACATCAGCTATCTGCCAGCCATAAAAATCATTCCAACTGTTTTGGAAATTAGCCGGAAAAAGAGACACAAATTAAAAATTAATATATTTTTGCAATACCGAAGTACAAATGCGTTCAGTAAAAAGCAGTTATTTTGATGTTTGACTTACATTTTATTAATTTGTATAAAATAATAATTAGGTATATCATATCTTAACATTAGATTCGAAGAAAAATGCAATCTTTTATCCTCTATATTCGTCTTGCGCCTTCATTTAAACCACATTTCCCTATGTATCTATTTTGGGCCAGCAATCCCTTATCAAAAAAACACCGTGTATATTCAAAGTAACTTTAGGGATGCCTCACAGTTCGGGCCCCCACTTATCCTTGAAAGGGTTACCTTTATACCTGCAGCATAAATTATTTCATAGATATGCTGTAGCTGTTAAGCGAAATCAGAAAGATCGTGAAGTGACTAATCGATTTGGAATCTCTGCATTCATAATATTATTCTTAGTGAATTTTTGTTATGTACGCTACCAGGTTTTTTTTTAAGTTCCTAATAATATATACATCCATACTCTCATGCCATTTTCCCATTGTGGTAGGCAAAAACCACAGAGCGCCACCTACATCGATCCCTGCTTAAATAATTTTTTCATCGTTCACATTCATACATCTGGTCATATACGCACGCCGTTTGCGGGTACTTCGCACCTCTCCTTTATGGAGAACCTCACAAATAGGGGTAGTGTATGTCTTTCTAGGACATCCCCTCCCAGCGTTGCAACTTTGTTTATTACGAATTAAAAAAGAAACCTTCCAAAGCACACCGACGAGCTCAACTAACCTAGGACCAAGTAGGTATTCCTCATCAACTTCTACCTTGATACAGTCTCATTGTGTCAGCTTCCTAATGAAATGCGGTAATGACAGAGAGCCTGGAAGGCGTGTCGAGTTCTTAGTAATTTAGATAGAGAGGAACAAGTATTGTGTTCCCGGCACGTAGTTACATTAATATATGAGGATCTTTGTAGATGCAACGAGCGTTTGTATGTGTACGAGGATTATTTTCAAGGAAATTGGATTTTTGTTCGAGTTTCTTGAAAGAATGTTGAAATTCAGTTTAGGTTATGAAAAATATTTTTTATTATTTGAAAATAAAAGCACAACGTGCTTATAAGAAACAAATATGGATGACAATAGCAATAAAGGTATACACCGAAGTAACATCCTTTGTACATAAATATCTAACTCATTTGAACAGACTTGTCACGGACATAGGACCGGTATTATTGGTGTGATCATAAGGCCATCAAACTGAACAACTGTCTTTATGAGACCAGTATCACAATTCATCATCACTCTCTTGCCCTTATCCCAATTCATTTGGGGTTGGCGCAGGATGTCTTCTTCTTTTTTCTCAATTGCGATATTTGTCTTTTATGGAATAAGACAAATATCGCAATTGAGAAAAAATATCAGGTGTCCCATATTATATTTTGTAAGCTTTGTTATCCGCTACAGTTATGTCTTTTACAAAATCACTGTAGTCGTGACAACTAAATCCAAATAAAAAACAGATTACTTTAAAGGCACGCCCAAATAAACTTTCCAGAATAAAAATTGGTTATAAAGATACACGTGCCGAATCTTAATAATGTTTCTAACCTGACATTGCCCTAAAAAAACTTTGATTCGACGATTTCCTTAAGTCATAATTAATAGGAATATGTTATACAAAACTTTATTAAAAGTAGAGAAATGAGTAAACACGCTATTATAATATAACCATTATTTCTGACGTTTAACTTTTAGTTTCTAAAAGCAATTTACAAGCATGACGCTACGCTTTCTAATTTCGCCTTCAAATCGAAAAACTCTATAAACAGTTTAGCTTACACAGTTTTTACTCTGAAATAAGCAAAAAGCTTACCTACACGCTTCAAACTCAGCTTTAATCAAAGATTAATAACGTTCCCGTTTAACATACAGTTGATTAATTAATCACTCTCGCAACTTCGGGACTAGAAAGTTTGCAAAATCACTTAAAAACATAATCTAACTGCTACACGCTCGCGTGGGTGGTTTCCCGAATAGTTGGGACTTGCGGTATACCGTGGTCGGGGAAGCTTGCTTACAGCCCAATACCTGGGTATGTTGGGGCATTTATAGAGGCATGTGTGGACATTTAACTGGTTCAAATTAATTCTATGAGAGTCAATTCTGGATTTATGACGAAGTTCGAGGGAGGTATCTGTTAATTCGGGAATTAAAGTTTGGGATAGAAAGAAAATGAAAGAAGAAAGAAAATATATTTATTTGGCACATACCACAAGTGCACACAGCAAAAAATAAACTAAATATAGCAATGGATATGGATAGTTATGAGGTGGGGATAAAGTATAATTTAGTTTATCGTGTGTCTGCCTCATTGGTCCAGTGGTCGCGACGGTTGAGCACGTGGTTCTGGTTTCGATTCCCAGGGCGGGCAAAGTGGTATTGGGTTTTCCATCAAAATTTCTCAGTAACCGTCACAGAGTCTGGAATTGTGCCCGGTTGATGACAATAAGCTCGCCCCTTATTACATGGGAATAAAACATAAATGGCGTAAAGTACCTATACTACTATTCCTCGATATAATATAAACGCAAAAGTAACTGTTTGTTAGTTACCTTGTGACGACCAAACAACTGATCGCTTCGTATTGATTTTTTTTTAAATTCACATGAAACTGTTTCATAAACTTATTTTCAAGGTCATAACTAACGTTTGTTTTTATTGAGCGTATTCGACCCCTAAAGCGTTTTCTACTTTAGTTTTACAACAGAGGTATCAAAAGTTCTAAAATTCAATTAAGGTCATATCAGAAACATATTTATAAAGTTTGAATTGTTGCTGAATAATTCAAAGTATATCAATAAAATAGCAGCAATAAACGAACATAATTATTATTAAGTAAGAAAGTTTATTTATAAACTCTGATTGGTACGAGTACTAGAAGTTTATAGAAATAGTTCATAACAACCAAATTACAGGTTTCATTTAGAAACAATATTAGAAGTCATTGAGGTGGTTTATAAATTGACTAGCTTATGCCCGCGGCTTCACCAGCGAGTACTTCGATAATTGTCCCAGGGATCATACTACCGGAAAAAAAGTAACCTATATGTTAATCCAGGTCTATCTGTGTGCTAAATTTAATCCAAATCCGTTCAGTGCTGTTGGCATGAAAGAGTAACAACATCCATCCATCCTCACAAACTTTCGCATTTATAATATTAAGTAGGATATTTGCTTTCTGCGATATGGGGGTAAATGGGTAATATTGATATAGGTCTATTTAAGTACATTTTAACTAGGTACAGGAAACAGAGCTATTCTTAGAAAGCAAAATGTGATTTGCATGATTTACAATTCATGATTGACTCAAGATAGTTCATGTTGCTTTTGTGTAATTTAGAAACTTCGATGAATGATTGAATTCATTATCAGCCTATAATGTTCCCACTGCAGGGACTCGGGCCTCCTCTCTAGGAGAGAGATGGGCTATAATCCACCACGCGGGCCCAGTGCGGGTTGGTAGATGTCATATGTCTTCAAATTTTTTGCTTCTAAGACATAGGTACCGGTTTCCTTACAATGTTTTCCTTCACCGTTTGAGAATGATTGTCTTGAACTAGTTGATACCTGTGGCTTAATTCGCCTGCGTGAATTTTGGTCAAATTAAACACTTAAACCTTCCTCTAGAACCTCTATCCATTGGTGAAAACAACATGAAAATCGTTGCAGAAGTATTTGAGTTTATCGAGAACAGACAGACAGACGCGGTGTTTTATAATATGTACTGAAGTAATGTATGGATATGAAACATATTTCCATTAGATATTGCAAATAAATGATTATGGTTAAATAACGCCTGTAATCTTTGAAGGGTTGAAAACATAAATAAAATTACTTTCAAACTACTGACTACCTGTAACGACTGCCAAAGGTTGATACAAGGCAGTGGAACCACCTGTCGGGGCTGCGGATTGTTCGAAAGAGATACCGCGGCCTCGGTACAAGGGCTAAGTAGGAACATGGGTGGTTTTTAGTCAGTACAAGTCTGACACTCCCTTTCGCTTTGAGCGGGAGGAGTCATTTGATGCTTACACAAACCAAAAAATACCGGCCAAGAGCGTGTCGGGCCACGCTCAGTGTAGGGTTCCGTAGTGATAATTCTTTTTTTGTTTAAAAAAAAAATACGTTCAGGATAATAAAATATGTTAACGAAGTTAAAAAAAATGCTTGCTTATACGATTATACTACAAACTTAGTCCAGAAATTACTTTGTACAATTTTTTGTCTTTTTTGTACAAAAAACTGTTTCCATCCAAGTTCAAAATGATTTTCCTAGAAAGTCCTTATAAAGTTCTACTTTTCAGATTTTTTTCATATTTTCTAAACTTATGGTTCAAAAGTTAGAGGGGGGGGGGGACACATTGTTGTTTACTTTTGTAGCGATTATTTCCGAAATTATTGACATTATCAATGATTTTAGTAAACCCCTATTCATTTTTAAATACCTTTCCAACAATATATCACACGTTAGGGTTGAATTAAAAAAAAAAATCTTTTCCCACTTTACATATAGGGGGGCTACCCTAATAAAACATTTTTTTTCCAATTTTTATTATACCACTTTGTGGGCGTGATTGATACACATATTGGTACCAAATTTCAGCTTTCTAGTGCTAACGGTCACAGAGATTAAGCGAGGACGGACGGACGGACGGACGGACAGACAGACATGGCGAAACTATAAGGGTTCCTAGTTGACTACGGAACCCTAAAAAAGGGAGTGGAACCAACGGCTTAACGTGCTTTCCGCATGGTAACTCGGTATGTAGTTGGCGGTCAAGTCAAGTCTATTCACGGATCAACATAGGCATAGCATGGCTCAACCCAACCTAAAGATCAACCAGCGACAGTTATTATTAAGCCAAGAGCTCCTCATCATCTGCCTAGCCTTTTCCCAACTATATTGGGGTCGGCTTCCAGTCTAACCGGATGCAGCTGAATACCAGTATTTTACATGGAGCGACTGCCTATCTCACCTCCACAACCCAGTTAGCTCCTCCATAATGAAATGTACTTATAATGTGCTAAAAAATATTTAATTCATTCTATCACTCAGAAAACGTCTCCCGGCTTACGTGACACAATTTCTCTTAAAATAAGTATGTCATACATAATCGAAGGCCTAGAGCTCATAAGAGTGATTGCCTGAAACATTATTCAGTTCACGATCGAAGGCTAAACTGTCGACATTGGCCTGTAACATCGCATTTGGCTCGAAACGTCGTTTTTGGCTCGAAATGTTCTCTACGCGAATGTATCAAATTTTACGAGTCTACATTGATACCCGAAGTTTGTCGTTCTCCCGCGAATCGAATTGAAAAATAATGAGGTAGGACATATAAAAAAAGAACTTTTTTCGTACATAGGACGCCATTTCCAGACACGTCCAGTGTAATTGATCTGGTATTGTAAATGCTCTCCTTACAATACGAGATCAAGATATACTGGATGTATGTAGGTCGATAACGTCCAGTTTAAACGTAACTAGCATTGTATAAACTTTCCAAAGAACGAGAGGTCAGGTTATACTGGATATCGAAAACTTGATAGGTGTCGTGCGTACACTCGATGTGAAGTTGATAACATTTCGTATTCAAAGGATTATAATGTCTGTTTTGTGTGACGACTCCATAACGGCCCGTTGGTGTTTTTATATGAGGAGCCCTTTATATTTCTTTACCGTTGGATGTGTTTTTAGGAATGTGTTTTGAATGCAAAATGTAGGTTATCATGTTGATTTTACGATCCTGACTGTTAAAAGCTAGTTTTTTATTTCAAACACATTAGCTAAAATTGCAATTGTTAGAATAGGGATGTCGGAGGATTCGAAAAATATTGGATACGTGTTTTTTGTTTTATCGAATTAATAAAAATTGACGCAGATAAAACTCGTCAAAGATCAAAGCTTTTGACGTCACTGACCGGTAAAAATGTACTGCAATGTGACGTCACACGAGTTTTCGAAAGACTATCGTCTTCATTTTTTATTTACGAGAAAAAAAAAAAAATTGTGCCTAATATTTTTAGGAAATCTATACGACGGACTTAGAATTTGATTTTTATTGTCAACTACCTTATTGAACTTTTTTGGAAATTGACATTCCAAAAAAGTTCGTTTCTATATCGACCACCAGACTAACACAATTGGCGAACTATGGGCGTACCATTATAGCTACATCTCTACCTAACCCTGGGGACTTTACACAGGTGTGATGTTTATGTTATGAATGCTATTGTAGGAAGGAGTTATTGTAAGAAAAACGTTGGAAACGCCTAAGACTACCTACTAGACCTACGTACTGAAGAACAAAAACCAAGTTACAAAAAAAACTAGATACTATTATCCAATGAATAAACATAAAATAGAACTCCCAGAATAAAAGTAACCTCATCTTGAAGACAAACTCCAAAAAACATCCCTATAAAGATCAAAATAGAACACACACACGATTCACCAAAATATAAGCCCCGAAAATTACGAAAATACGCTCAACAAATTGCCTGTCAAAGAGTTTTCCTTAAGGCATTAAATAATCCTGCGAAGGAAGTCCCGTAGCAATTTAAACAGAATCAATGATGAATAATTTCAAAATCCTAAAACCTAGTTAACTGTGTCGAGCCTTGGAATTGAGCCAGAACATTCGAACCCGCTCGGAGTATCCATAAATTTTGGTGCTACATGAATTATTAAGAGAAGTTTGTGCTAAGTATTTTAATTATTTTTTGTTCACAGGGCGTCGAAAAACTTATCAGCATCACTGTCAACGGAAGAAGTACCCATAAGGCTGCTGCTGCGTTGGATGGCAATGCTGATTTTTTGGATGTGTAAGTTCATCATTATCACCATCCCGCCCTTGTCCCATTCTATTTGCAGACGACCCGACATGTTCTCTTCTTCCATACTCTCTTATCAGACGTCATGGCATCATTTACTCCTTTCTTTTTCATATCATACCTTTTTTTTGGTTGGTGGAAAATCATCAAATAACCCCCCCCCCCCCTGCCCTTTCTTGGGCAGAGCGAAGGGGAGTGTCAACTCATGTTCCTTCTTCGCCCTTGTGCCGGGGCCGCGTTATGCCTTTCGATAATCCGCAGCCCCGACGGGCGTCGGCCCTTGCGGGCCCCTTCCAAGTTGCTGACATCTCTTTGAGGCGCGCGTGGAACACGAACGCGCCGTTGCCGTCATGACGACGGCCGGACGGCGAACTAGCCCATTACTCACCGTCCACAGGCCCGCGTCTCCGGTGGCCGGAAGCCATCACGTGGCCCCCGACGCCCGGAGCGCCTTCCGCGGCGGCTGGGGCGCGAGGTTCTTTCCCTCTCACGTTCCGCCACCTCCTCCGCTAGCATCACTGCTTTGCAGGAGGTTCATATCATACCTCACAAAATCCCTCCATCTTGTCGTTATCCCTCTCCATCCATGAACTTATTAATATCCATAACTTTTTAGTGGATGCGTTTCATCCCTCCTCAATACATGTCCATACGTCCATAGACGACTTCCTTTCAATTTTTCTGTAACATTTTTCAGGTGCCACTTTCAAGCTTCTTCTACCTATACTCATTCCTTACTTTATCCATTTTTGTTACCCTGCACATCCATCTCAACATTCTAATCTCCGCTACAAGTAATACTTTTATTGTCAGTATACTACAATTTACCCTTAACGCTTTTCTCTAAATAAAAATCACTGTAATAACAGCAATTTTCGATATCATTTATTCAAAACAAAACGAATTGAATGTAACAATTAATATCCGTGGGACACAAACATGTGTGGGCTATTATTGAAAATTCCATGCCACGTAATGTCTACCATCGGCTTGTACTATTAGGTAGATCGTATCGTTGTATTATCTGCCTCACAACTAATTATGTTAATGTATTAATTAGGACAGGAAGGTTGTACTTGTGGTGGACATTACGTTGATAAGGTGTACATATTTGATGATCTGTTTAGCGTCCCTTTGAAGAAGGGTCGAGAAAATTGGTCTATTTAAATATTGAAAGTTTCGGAAAATGCTTTTATTATCTGCAATTTTGCACGTGTTCGTAAAATATCCCAAGGGAATGTACTATATTCTAATGAGTAAACTATGGAATATATATTTTGTCTCATTAGTAAATACATTCCCTTGGATATTTTACGAACACGTGCAAAACTATTATAGCTCTAGTCATTGTCTAAGTTTGTGCAAATCGTAATAGTCACTTCATCGAGACATTACTACGGGACTATACAAATCATTAGACAGTGGGTCCAATTGACCAATTCAAAAATGCATTTGGTCGATTGGACCCGCCTTAGTGAGATCAATTGGCTAGAGAACCGAGATTTAACTAGATAGAGATACTTTCCCATAAAGGAGGTTAAGAAGCGGCAAAAATTTTCTCTAATGGCTCATTGGACCAAATAAATATCTTAGTTTTCACAACCAGTGAAAGATCTAACAAAAGTTTTTATTTTAAAATGAACAAGTACCTGTTTTGTGCAAGCTAGGACACCTAAAAAGGTGAATCATTTTTAAAAAGTTTTGTAAATCACGGCTTACCAGCTAGCAATGGTTTAAAAAAAAACAATAATAAATGGATCATTTGCAAAAATCCTTTCTAAAACTCTTTACCACTTAAATGAATTCGTTTAAACGCGTCCAACTCTTTGAACCGAAAACGGTTATCTTAATAACATTTTTTAAAGTCCAACCTGCCTCTCTTTGATCCAAATCACTGGGGCAGTGATCACTTTGATAAAAAATCCCAAAAAATATAATTGCGAAAGTCTTTATTTACATAATAAATTGTTATCGGATTCACAAAGGGTGGCTTGTCAAAAAATTTGCCAACAATTTGGACATCAAAGTGTTGGCAAATGGGAGGCGAGAAGAGCTAGAGGTGCGTTTAACCAGAACCCAAACGCGGCAAATTTGCCATTACGCTGTTTGTACGAATTGAGACTTTGTGTTGTGGTCCAGCATGTGGAATGAAGCGATTTTGTCCCGTTGGGGCTGCGGGTTGTTCCCGTCAGGGCTACGGGTTGTTCGAAAGAGATACCGTGGCCTCGACACAAAAGGCTAAGAAGAAACATGGGTGGTTTTTAGTCAGTAGAAGTCTGACACTCCTTACCGCCCTGCCCAGACCGGGCGGAGTCATTTGATGATTTACCAACCACCAAAAAAAAAATATAGGGATTTTGTCCGATTTGGGTTTAACTGACTATTATTGATTAGAATTACGAAACTTAGCAGTGGGCAGGGCACATTGCTCGAAGAACGGAAGGCCGATGGAGTGGCGACCGCGAACCGGAAGACCTTGCGTTGCGAGTCTCGCACTAGGTGGACCATTAACCTGGTGAAGGTCTCGGAGTTCTGCGCACGGGACCGGTCAATGTAGCGATACTTGGGGAGGCCTATGTCCAGCAGTGGACGTCTTTCGGTTGAAATGATGCACAGAGAACTTATGGAAATATTTTAACAAACCGAAGAGTTCAAAGGCACAGCTTATTTCAAAAGAAATTTCTTACAGCACGCCTGAGGGGGAATATATGAAAAAAAATAAAAAACCGGCTTCTAAAACACAAAAATCGGTTTACAATATTGACGGAGATATCGGTGGCCATACATAAAAAAGTACATACATACACACGAACAGAGAACCTCCTCCTGTTTGGAAATCGGTTAAAGAGAAACGTAGACAGGTTCATTTCCCTCCATATCAGCAGGAGACCGAACAATTGAGATTAGCCCAGTTCCCTAGACACTGGTGTCATTACTGTTGCTTAATCACTGCCCGAAGTGTGTGTAACAGTCATGAAGACTATTAATGTCCAGTTTTACACAAAGAAGGCGACATCTATAACTTTCAGTTTATAACTTGCCCCACACACAAAATCCCTTTTATTAGAAGGGACATTGAAATACCCAGGTATTCAGTGTCCATTCGAAAAAATCCACCGATTTATATAAAATCCTCTCCTTAATAAAGTGTAGGATATAAATTGACCTCTCCAGTGCTTAGCGTATATTTTTTTCGCTGGCAACATTCACATAAAAAAATAAATCGGGCGAAGGTATTTCGGGGTCGCCAACATTTTGTGGCTCAGGTATTACGTCTGAGAAACTTAATTTTCCTTTATGACCACTCAATGGGATATACATTTATTATTATAGTTATATAAAACTACAAAGCCACTGACTGACTCATTGACATGTCGTTTCTCGGAATGGGTGAGAGATGGGTTAGGGGTATGTTTTGCAAAAATGTGCTATCTAATCAATCGAGTAGAGGAAAATTATAGGGAAAGTTCAAATCCAAGATGGAGGGCGAGTCCATTTCCGGTTTCGGTGGGGGAAAGACTTGGATGGATTTCGACTCAGAGGTCCTATACAAAATCTAAAACCATTTTAAAAAAAAGTAAAAAAAAAAAAAAAAACAAGATGGCGGCCGCGCCAGGACGTTTTGAAATTGTCGACTTTTTTCACTCGACTTTGACGAATTGTTTTCTTCTACCAAATTCTAGAACCGCCAACAAAGAGTTTGCCAATTTGTTGGTAATTTTAATGGCAACTAGGAAAAATTATGACATTGTGAAAATCCAAGATGGAGGACGCTGCGGCGGCCATTTTGTAAAAAGTTGGATTTTTCGATTTTTTTCAAATCCATTTTTCGGGTAGTTGGCAACATCGGACGGGTTCGAGTTGTACCGAACGGTTGTGTGTTTTGTTGACGCGTGTTGCCTGGTGCAAAAAATTTCCCCATTTTTAGGGTATTTTTCCAGATTTTCCCCAAAAACATGAAAAGTAGAAATAATGACATTTTAAATAGAGACTTTGACTAGCCGGCAACATTGGGGTCCCACAAATGACATTTGACCATTTTCGTTCGTTTTAGTTGGCCACCCCAAAAAATATTGAACTTTTTCATTTTTGGGACTTTTTGACTTTGGCGAATTAGTTTGTTTTACCAAACTCAAAAGTTGGCAACACCAGGTACACCGGTCGGTGGCCTATATTCTTGACATTTTAGGAAAATTATGACTTTTCAAAAAAAACAAGATGTCGGATTCCATGGCGGCCATCTTGTAAAAAGGCCGAAAAATCCCAATTTTCGACACGATAATTGGGACAGCTGGCATCCCCCGACCGGATTGTGTTGTATAGACCGGTTATGTGATTCGTCAAGGAGTGTGGCCTGGATAAAAAATTTTCCCCATTTTTAGGAAAATTTCCCAGATTTTACCCAAAAACATGAAAAGTAGAAATAACATCAATTCTAAAGAAAACTTTGACTAGCTGACAACATTGGGGTCACCCAAATGACATTTGACCATTTTAATCACTTTCAGCTGGCAACCCCGAGAGCCATTGGCGTTTGAATTTTTGAGTGAGACCCGACTTTGGCGAATTAGTTTGTTCTACCAAACTCAAAAGTTGGCAACACCAAGTACACCAATCGGTGGGCTATATCCTTGAGATTTAAAAAAAATTATGACTTTTCAAAAAAAAAAGATGGCGGACAGTGTGGCGGCCATCTTGTAAGAATGATGAAAAATCCTAATTTTCGACACGATAAATGGGACAGCCGACATCCCCCGACTGGATTGTGTTGTATGAAGCGATTGTGTACTTTGTTGTCGAGTGTTACCTTACGCAAAATTTTTCCCCATTTTTAGGGTATTTTCCCAGATTTTTCCCAAAAACATGAATAGTGGAAATAACGACATTTTGAATGGATTTTTTTTACATAAACACCAAGAATGGGGTCCCCCGAATGACATTTGACCATTTTCATCACATTCAGCTGGCAACCCCAAGAGCCATTGGCGTTTGAATTTTTTAGTCAGACCCGACTTTGGCGAATTAGGTTGTTCTACGAAACTCGAAAGTTGGCAACACCAAGTACACCACTTGGTGGCCTATATCCCTGAAATTTCAGGAAAATTATGACTTTTCAGAAAAAAAAAGATGGCGGACAGTGTGGCGGCCATCTTGTAAAAATAATGAAAAATCATAATTTTCGACACGATAAATGGGACAGCCGGCATCCCCCGACCGGATTGTGTTGTATGAAGCGATTGTGTACTTTGTTGTCGAGTGTTACCTTACGCAAAAATTTTCCCCATTTTTAGGGTATTTTCCCAGATTTTTCCCAAAAACATGAATAGTGGAAATAACAACATTTTGAATGGATTTTTTTTACATAAACACCAATAATGGGGTGCCTCAAACGACATTTGACCATTTTCATTCTTTTCAGCTGGCAACCCCGAGAGTCACTGGGGCTTGAATTTTCGGATAAGAACTGACTTTGGCGAATTCTTTTGTTCTACTAAACTTAAAACTTGGCAACATTAAGTACACCAGTCGGTAGCTTGTATCCTCGATATTTCTGAAAAATTAAGACTTTTCAGAAAAACTAGATGGCGGACAGTGTGGTGGCCATTTTGGAAAAATGATGAAAAATTCCAATTTTCGTCACGATAAATGGGACAGCCGGCACCTTCTGACCGGATTGTGTTGTCCCGGTTGTGTATTTCGTTAAGTAATGTTGCCTGTTGCAAACAAAAAAATCCGCATTTTTAGGGTATTTTCCCAGATTAGCCCAAAAACATGAAAGTAGAAATAAAGACTTTTAGAATGAAGACTTTGACTGGCTGGCAACATAGGGGAGGTGGCGAGCAAAGCAAGCCGGCGACCTCCGTAGCGTATTATAGTACGCGTCGAAACCTATCCTGTGGTGCTACCGGTAAAGCGAAGGGGGGAGGTGGCGAGCGAAGCGAGCCGGCGACCTTCGTAGCGTAGGGATAAGGTCACGATAGCTTTTCCTCGGTGTTAGGCAGGTCTTGATTGGTGCGAAGAGGGGAGGTGTCGAGCGAAGCGAGCCGGCGACCTCCGTAGCGTAACGAAGGTTGAGTGGGTGAAGCGTACAAGTAACTCTCATGAGTACCTAAAAAGTGCAAAACCTCCCCTTTTTGCCCCCTTTTCCCCTCCTACCTTTTTCAAAGTTGCCCCATTTGCCCCCTTTCTCCCCCCTTTAGGCGGATCTCGGAATTTAAGAGACTTGGAACATTTTTTTTTCAGATTCATTGAAAGGGGCAAAGCGTTAGTCGAAATAATTTTTCAAAGCTCCCCCTCTCCCACACTTCACGCCCCGCGAGCTGCGCGCAGCTCGCGCAGCCACGCAAATACTAAGTAACTACAAGTAACTCTCATGAACTTAGCTAAAACGTGCAAAACCTCCCCTTTTTGCCCCATTTTCCCCTCCTACCTTTTTCAAAGTTGCCCCATTTGCCCCTTTCTCCCCCCTTTAGGCGGATCTCGAAAGTTAAGAGACTTGTAACATTTTTTTTTCAGATTCATTGAAAGGGGCAATGCGTAAGTCGAAATCATTTTTCAAAGCTCCCCCTCTCCCCCCTTCATCACCCCTCCCATCCCTCCGTCTTCACCCCTTTTTTTTTAAATTCGTGTTCTGTTTTGTTTGCTTCGTTTAGAGGAGGCTCGGGAAAGTAAAAACCATTTTTCAAAATTGACTCCCTAGCCCCCCTTCTCCCCCCCTTTAGGCGGGTCTCGGAAGTTAAGAGACTTGAAACATTTTTTTTTCAGATTCACTGAAAGGAGCAATGCGTTAGTCGAAATCATTTTTCAAAGCTCCCCCTCTCCCCCTCTTCACGACCCGCGAGCTGCGCGCAGCTCGCGCAGCCACGCAAATACTAGTTATAGTTATATAAAACTACAAAGCCACTCACTGACTCACTGATTGACATGTCGTTTCTCGGAATGGGTGAGAGATGGGTTAGGGGTATGTTTTGCAAAAATGTGTAATCTGACCAATCGAGTAGAGGAAAATTATAGGGAAAGTTCAAATCCAAGATGGTGGGCGAGTCCATTTCCGGTTTCGGTGGGGGAAAGACTTGGATGGATTTCGACTTAGAGGTCCTATACGAAATGTAAAAGAATTTAAAAAAAAAGTAAAAAAAAAAAAAAAAACAAGATGGCGGCCGCGCCAGGACGTTTTGAAATTGTCGACTTTTTTCACTCGACTTTGACAAATTGTTTTCTTCTACCAAATTCTAAAACCGCCAAAGAAAAGCCTGCCAATTTGTTGGTAATTTTAATGGCAATTGGGAAAAATTATGACATTGTGAAAATCCAAGATGGAGGACGCTGCGGCGGCCATTTTGTAAAAAGTTGGAAATTTAGATTTTTTTCAAATCCATTTTTCGGGTAGTTGGCAACATCGGACGGGTTCGAGTTGTAGGGAGCGGTTGTGTGTTTTGTTGACGAGTGTTGCCTGGTGCAAAAATTTTCCCCATTTTTAGGGTATTTTCCCAGATTTTCCCCGAAAACATGAAAAGTAGAAATAATGACATTTTAAATAGAGACTTTGACTAGCCGGCAACATTGGGGTCCCCCAAATGACATTTGACCATTTTGGTTTGTTTTAATTGGCAACCCCAAAAAATATTGAACTTTTTAATTTTTGGGACTTTTTGACTTTGGCGAATTAGTTTGTTCTACCAAACTCGAAAGTTGGCAACACCAAGTACACCAATCGGTGGCCTATATTCTCGACAGTTTAGGAAAATTATGACTTTTCAGAAAAAAAAGATGGCGGATTCCATGGCGGCCATCTTGTAAAAAGGCCGAAAAATCCCAATTTTCGACACGATAATTGGGACAGCTGGCATCCCCCGACCGGATTGTGTTGTATGGACCGGTTATGTGATTCGTCAAGGAGTGTGGCCTGGTGCAAAAAATTTCCCCATTTTTAGGGAAATTTCCCAGATTTTTCCCGAAAACATGAAAAGTAGAAATAATGACATTTTAAATAGAAACTTTGTCTAGCCGGCAACATTGGGGTCCCCCAAATGACATTTGACCATTTTCATCACTTTCAGCTGGCAACCCCGAGAGCCATTGGCGCTTAAATTTTTGGGTCAGACCCGACTTTGGCGAATTAGTTTGTTCTACTAAACTCAAAAGTTGGCAACACTAAGTACACCAATCGGTGGCCTATATTCTTGACATTTCAGGAAAATTATGACTTTTCGGAAAAACAAGATGGCGGATTCCATGGCGGCCATCTTGTAAAAAGGCCGAAAAATCCCAATTTTCGACACGATAATTGGGACAGCTGGCATCCCCCGACCGGATTGTGTTGTATGGACCGGTTTTGTAGTTCGTCAAGGAGTGTAGCCTGGTGCAAAAACTTTCCCCATTTTTAGGGAAATTTCCCAGATTTTCCCCGAAAACATGAAAAGTAGAAATAACGACATTTTGAATGGAAATTTTACATAAACACCAAGAATGGGGTCTTTCAAATGACATTTGACCATTTTCATCACTTTCAGCTGGC
Organism: Diarsia dahlii; assembly: GCA_949775195.1. Taxonomy (NCBI): domain Eukaryota; kingdom Metazoa; phylum Arthropoda; class Insecta; order Lepidoptera; family Noctuidae; genus Diarsia; species Diarsia dahlii. The sequence goes on along the minus strand of OX459197.1, from coordinate 2,453,551 downwards.
AACCCCAAGAGCCATTGGTGCTTGAATTTTTGGGTCAGACCCGACTTTGGCGAATTAGTTTGTTCTACTAAACTCAAAAGTTGGCAACACCAAGTACACCAGTTGGTAGCCTATATCCCTGAGATTTCAGGAAAATTATGACTTTTCAGAAAAAAAAGATGGCGGACAGTGTGGCGGCCATCTTGTAAAAATGATGAAAAATCCTAATTTTCGACACGATAAATGGGACAGCCGACATCCCCCGACCGGATTGTGTTGTTTAAAGCGATTGTGTACTTTGTTGTGGAGTGTTACCTTACGCAAAATTTTTCCCCATTTTTAGGGTATTTTCCCAGATTTTTCCCAAAAACATGAACAGTGGAAATAACGACATTTTGAATGGAATTTTTTTACAGGAACACTAAGAATGGGGTGCCTCAAATGACATTTGGCCATTTTCATTGTTTTCAGCTGGCAACCCCGAGAGTCATTGGGGCTTGAATTTTCGGATCAGAACCGACTTTGGCGAATTCTTTTGTTCTACCAAACTTAAAACTTGGCAACACTACGTACACCAGTTGGTGGCCTATGTCCCTGAGATTTCAGGAAAATTATGACTTTTTAGAAAAACAAGATGGCGGACAGTGTGGCGGCCATCTTGTAAAAATGATGAAGATTTTCGACACGACAAATGGGACAGCGGGCATCCCCCGACCGGATTGTGTTATATGAAGCGATTGTGTACTTTGTTGTGGAGTGTTACCTTACGCAATTTTTTTTCCATTTTTAGGGTATTTTCCCAGATTTTGCCCAAAAACATGAATGTAGAAGTAAAGACTTTTAGAATGAAGGCTTTCTAGCTGGCGACATAGGGGAGGTGGCGAGCAAAGCGAGCCGGCGACCCCCGTAGCGTAGGGATAAGGTCACGATAGCTTTTCCTTGGTGGTAGGCAGGTCTTGAGTGGAGCGAAGAGGGGAGGTGGCGAGCGGAGCGAGCCGGCGACCTCCGTAGCGTAACGAAGGTTGAGTGGGTGAAGCGTAACTCAGGGGCGGCGACAAGCAAACTTTAGGGTAATGTTTTTTTAGTGGTAGTAGGTAGGTGTAGGTAGGTAGTAGGTAGGTGTAGGTAGGTGTAGGTAGGTGTAGGTAGGTGTAGGTAGGTGTAGGTAGGTAGTAGGTAGGTGTAGGTAGGTGTAGGTAGGTGTAGGTAGGTGTAGGTAGGTGTAGGTAGGTGTAGGTAGGTGTAGGTAGGTAGTAGGTAGGTGTAGGTAGGTAGTAGGTAGGTGTAGGCAGGTAGTAGGTAGGTGTAGGTAGGTAGTAGGTAGGTGTAGGTAGGTGTAGGTAGGTGTAGGTAGGTGTAGGTAGGTGTAGGTAGGTGTAGGTAGGTGTAGGTAAGTGTAGGTATTTTTCAAAGCTCCCCCTCTGCCCCTCTTCACGACCCGCGAGCTGCGCGCAGCTCGCGCAGCCACGCAAATACTAGTAGTTATATAAAACTACAAAGCCACTCACTCATTGACATGTCGTTTCTCGGAATGGGTGAGAGATGGGTTAGGGGTATGTTTTGCAAAAATGTGTCATCTGACCAATCGAGTAGAGGAAAATTATAGGGAAAGTTCAAATCCAAGATGGTGGGCGAGTCCATTTCCGGATTCGGTGGGGGAAAGACTTGGATGAATTTCGACTCAGAGGTCCTATACGAAATCTAAAAGCATTTAAAAAAAAAGTAAGAAAAAAAAAAAAAACAAGATGGCGGCCGCGCTAGGACGTTTTGAAATTGTCGACTTTTTTCACTCGACTTTGACAAATTGTTTTCTTCTACCAAATTCCAAAACCGCCAAAGTAGAGTTTTCCAATTTGTTGGTAATTTTTATGGCAATTAGGCAAAATTATGACATTGTGAAAATCCAAGATGGAGGACGCTGCGGCGGCCATTTTGTAAAAAAATGGATATTTAGATTTTTTTCAAATCAATTTTTCGGGTAGTTGGCAACATCGGACGGGTTCGGGTTGTAGGGAGCGGTTGTGTGTTTTGTTGAGGAGTGTTGCCTGGTGCAAAAATTCCCCATTTTTAGGGTATTTTCCCAGATTTTCCCCGAAAACATGAAAAGTAGAAATAATGACATGTTAAATAGAGACTTTGACTGGTCGGCAACATTGGGGTCCCCCAAATGACATTTGACCATTTTTGTTTGTTTTAATTGGCAACCCCAAAAAATATTGAACTTTTTAATTTTTGGGACTTTTTGACTTTGGCGAATTAGTTTGTTCTAGCAAACTCGAAAGTTGGCAACACCAAGTACACCAATCGGTGGCCTATATTCTTGACATTTCTGGAAAATTATGACTTTTCAGAAAAACAAGATGGCGGATTCCATGGCGGCCATCTTGTAAAAAGGCCGAAAAATCCCAATTTTCGACACGATAATTGCGACAGCTGGCATCCCCCGACCGGATTGTGTTCTATGGACCGGTTATGTAATTCGTCAAGGAATGTTGCCTGGTGCAAAATTTTTCCCCATTTTTAGGAAAATTTCCCAGATTTTCCCCGAAAACATGAAAAGTAGAAATAACGACATTTTGAATGGAAATTTTACATAAACACCAAGAATGGGGTTCCTCAAATGACATTTGACCATTTTCATCACTTTCAGCTGGCAACCCCGAGAGCCATTGGTGCTTGAATTTTTGGGTCAGACCCGACTTTGGCGAATTAGTTTGTTTCACTAAACTCAAAAGTTGGCAACACCAAGTACACCAGTTGGTGGCCTATATCCCTGAGATTTTAGGAAAATTATGACTTTTTAGAAAAAAAAAGATGGCGGACAGTGTGGCGGCCATCTTGTAAAAATGATGAAAAATCCCAATTTTCGACACGATAAATGGGACAGCCGGCATCTCCCGACTGGATTGTTTTGTACCAAGCGGTTGTGTATTTTGTTAAAGAGTGTTGCCTGCTGCAAAAAGTTTCCCCATTTGTAGGGTATTTTCCCAGATTTTCCCTGAAAACATGAAAAGTAGAAATAATGACATTTTAAATAAAAACTTTGACTAGCCGGCAACATTGGGGTCCCCCAAATGACATTTGACCATTTTTATCACTTTCAGCTGGCAACCCCGAGAGCCATTGGCGCTTAAATTTTTGGGTCAGACCCGACTTTGGCAAATTAGTTTGTTCTACTAAACTCAAAAGTTGGCAACACCAAGTATACCAGTTGGTGGCCTATATCCCAGACATTTCAGGAAAATTATGATTTTTCAGAAAAAAAAGATGGCGGACAGTGTGGCGGCCATCTTGTAAAAATGATGAAAAATCCTAATTTTCGACACGATTAATGGGACAGCCGGCATCCCCCGACCGGATTGTGTTGTATGAAGCGATTGTGTACTTTGTTGTCGAGTGTTACCTTACGCAAATTTTTTCCCCATTTTTGAGGTATTTTCCCGGATTTTTCCCAAAAACATGAATAGTGGAAATAACGACATTTTGAATGGAAATTTTACATTAACACTAAGAATGGGGTGCCTCAAATGACATTTGACCTCTTTTATTCTTTTAAGCTGGCAACCCCGAGAGTCATTGGGGCTTGAATTTTGGGATCATAACCGACTTTGGCGAATTCTTTTGTTCTACCAAACTTAAAAAAAAAAAAAAAATATCTTTATTTCAGACCTAAGCAGTCCATACGTAGTTAGTGGTTAGTAACAAACTGTGCTTACATGCTATGTTAGTGTTGTTAGTACTTAATCCTATTTAACATAAACCTATACCTAATTCTACCCAGTGCCTTTGGATGGGGCAGTCCACTCTGCTAACAATCATTTTCAGGATGCTGTTCTGAGTGCTACGCAAACGTTGCAGTAGGGAAGCCGCTTTCTTACGCATGATGGCGTGAAAGCCATCCGTACGTGCTTCAGCAAACATTCCCGACGCACTGCAACGTCGCGGCAACCGCAACAGCATCCTGAAGGCATTGTTGTATTGCACGCGCAGAACGTTGTAGGCTCGGCTCGTATATGACACCCATAGGCCGCTCGTGTAGAAGGACTGACAGTACGCTTTAAATAAACTGACTTTGACGTCTGCCGTGCAGCGAGCAAACCTACGGGCGAGCATATTGCTCCTCACCGACAACGCCCTGCGCTCGCGTTCTATATCCCCATCATCACGTAGGTCACTGGTGACAACATGACCCAAGTATTTAAATTGAGTCACCACTTTTAATTCAACGCCGTTGAGATATAGGTACTGGAGGTACAAAACTAAAGGAGGTTAAAACTTGGCAACACCAAGTACACCAGTCGGTAGCTTGTATCCTCGATATTTCAGAAAAATTAAGACTTTTCAGAAAAACAAGATGGCGGACAGTGTGGTGGCCATCTTGGAAAAATGATGAAAAATCCCAATATTCTTCACGATAAATGGGACAGCCGGCACCTTCTGACCGGATTGTGTTGTCCCGGTTGTGTATTTTGTTAAGTAAAAAATCCCCATTTATAGGGTATTTTCCCAGATTTTGCCCAAAAACATGAAAGTAGAAGTAAAGACTTTTAGAATGAAGACTTTGACTAGCTGCCAACATAGTGGTGGCGAGCAAAGCGAGCCGGCGACCTCCGTAGCGTATTATAGTACGCGTCGAAACCTATCCTGTGGTGGTACCGGTAAAGCGAAAGGGGGAGGTGGCGAGCGAAGCGAGCCGGCGACTCCCGTAGCGTAGGGATAAGGTCACGATAGCTTTTCCTCGGTGGTAGGCAGGTCTTGAGTGGAGCGAAGCGAGCCGGGGACCTCCGTAGCGTATTATAGTAGGCGTCGAAAACTATTCTGTGGTGGTACCGGTAAAGCGAAGGGGGGAGGTGGCGAGCGAAGCGTGCCGGCAACCCCCGTAGCGTAGGGATAAGGTCACGATAGCTTTTCCTCGGTGGTAGGCAGGTCTTGAGTGGAGCGAAGAGGGAAGGTGGCGAGCGAAGCGAGCCGGCGACCTCTGTAGCGTAACGAAGGTTGAGTGAGTGAAGCGTATAAGTAACTCTCATGAGTAGCTTAAAAGTGCAAAACCTCCCCTTTTTGCCCCATTTTCCCCTCCTACCTTTTTCAAAGTTGTCGAATTTGCGCCTTTGCTCCCCCCTTTAGGCGGATCTCAAAAGTTAAGATACTTGTAACATTTTTTTTCAGATTCATTGAAAGGGGCAATGCGTTAGTCGAAATCATCTTTCAAAGCTCCCGCCTCCCCCCCACTTCATCCTACCCCCGTCTTCACCCCTTTTTTTAAATTCGTGTTCTGTTTTGTTTACGGATTCGTATAGAGGAGGCTCGGGAAAGTAAAAACCATTTATCAAAATTGATCCCCTTGCCCCCCTTTTCCCCCCCTTTAGGCGGATCTCGGAAGTTAAGAGACTTGGAACATTATTTTTTAAGCTTCATTGAAAGGGAATATGCCGATCTGTCACCCTGGGGCAATGCGTAAGTCGAAATCATTTTTCAAACCTCCCCGTCTCCCTCTCTTCACGACCCGCGAGCTGCGCGCAGCTCGCGCAGCCACGCAAATACTAGTTATAGTTATATAAAACTACAAAGCCACTCACTGACTGATTGACATGTCGTTTCTCGGAATGGGTGAGAGATGGGTTAGGGGTATGTTTTGCAAAAATGTGTCATCTGACCAATCGAGTAGAGGAAAATTATAGGGAAAGTTCAAATCCAAGATGGTGGGCGAGTCCATTTCCGGTTTCGGTGGGGGAAACACTTGGATGGATTTCGACTCAGAGGTCATATACGAAATGTAAAAGCATTTAAAAAAAAAGTAAAAAAAAAAAAAAAAACAAGATGGCGGCCGCGCCAGGACGTTTTGAAATTGTCGACTTTTTTCACTCGACTTTGACAAATTGTTTTCTTCTACCAAATTCTAAAACCGCCAACGAAGAGTCTGCAAATTTGTTGGTAATTTCAATGGCAATTGGGAAAAATTATGACATTGTGAAAATCCAAGATGGAGGACGCTGCGGCGGCCATTTTGTAAAAAGTTGGAAATTTCGATTTTTTTCAAATCCATTTTTCGGGTAGTTGGCAACATCAGACTGGTTCAAGTTGTACCAAGCGGTTGTCTGTTTTGTTGACGAGTGTTGCCTGGTGCAAAAATTTTCCCCATTTTTAGGGTATTTTCCCAGATTTTCCCCAAAAACATGAAAAGTAGAAATAATGACATTCTAAATAGAGACTTTGACTAGCCGGCAACATTGGGGTCCCCCAAATGACATTTGACCATTTTAGTTCGTTTTCATTGGCAACCCCAAAAAATATTGAACTTTTTAATTTTTGGGACTTTTTGACTTTGGCGAATTAGTTTGTTCTACCAAACTCGAAAGTTGGCTACACCAAGTACACCAATCGGTGGCCTATATTCTTGACATTTTAGGAAAATTATGACTTTTCAGAAAAACAAGATGGCGGATTCCATGGCGGCCATCTTGTAAAAAGGCCGAAAAATCCCAATTTTAGACACGATAATTGGGACAGATGGCATCCCCCGACCGGATTGTGTTGTATGGACCGGTTATGTAATTCGTCAAGGAGTGTGGCCTGGTGCAAAAATTTTCCCCATTTTTAGGGAAATTTCCCAGATTTTCCCCGAAAACATGAAAAGTAGAAATAATGACATTTTAAATAGAGACTTTGTCTAGCCGGCAACATTGGGGTCCCCCAAATGACATTTGACCATTTTCATCACTTTCAGCTGGCAACCCCGAGAGCCATTGGCGCTTAAATTTTTGGGTCAGACCCGACTTTGGCGAATTAGTTTGTTCTACCAAACTCGAAAGTTGGCTACACCAAGTACACCAATCGGTGGCCTATATTCTTGACATTTTAGGAAAATTATGACTTTTCAGAAAAACAAGATGGCGGATTCCATGGCGGCCATCTTGTAAAAAGGCCGAAAAATCCCAATTTTAGACACGATAATTGGGACAGATGGCATCCCCCGACCGGATTGTGTTGTATCGACCGGTTATGTAATTCGTCAAGGAGTGTGGCCTGGTGCAAAAATTTTCCCCATTTTTAGGGAAATTTCCCAGATTTTCCCCGAAAACATGAAAAGTAGAAATAATGACATTTTAAATAGAGACTTTGTCTAGCCGGCAACATTGGGGTCCCCCAAATGACATTTGACCATTTTCATCACTTTCAGCTGGCAACCCCGAGAGCCATTGGCGCTTAAATTTTTGGGTCAGACCCGACTTTGGCGAATTAGTTTGTTCTACTAAACTCAAAAGTTGGCAACACCAAGTACACCAATTGGTGGCCTATATCCCTGAAATTCCAAGAAAATTATGACTTTTCAGAAAAACAAGATGGCGGATGTTATGGCGGCCATCTTGTAAAAATGATGAAAAATCCTAATTTTCGACACGTTATATGGGACAGCCAGCAACCCCCGACCAGATTGTGTTGTATGGACCGGTTATGTAATTCGTCAAGGAGTGTGGCCTGGTGCAAAAAATTTCCCCATTTTTAGGGAAATTTCCCAGATTTTCCCCGAAAACATGAAAAGTAGAAATAACGACATTTTGAATGGAAAATTTACATAAACACCAAGAACGGGGTCTCCCAAATGACATTTGACCATTTTCATTACTTTCAGCTGGCAACCCCGAGAGCCATTGGCGTTTGAATTTTTGGGTCAGACCCGACTTTGGCGAATTAGTTTGTTCTACTAAACTCAAAAGTTGGCAACACCAAGTACACCGGTTGGTGGCCTATATCCCTGAGATTTCAGGAAAATTATGACTTTTCAGAAAAACAAGATGGCGGATGTTATGGCGGCCATCTTGTAAAAATGATGAAAAATCCTAATTTTCGACACGTTATATGGGACAGCCAGCAACCCCCGACCGGATTGTGTTGTATGAAGCGATTGTGTACTTTGTTGTGGAGTGTTACCTTACGCAAAAAATTTCCCCATTTTTAGGGAAATTTCCCAGATTTTCCCCAAAAACATGAATAGTGGAAATAACGACATTTTGAATGGATTTTTTTTACAGGAACACTAAGAATGGGGTGCCTCAAATTACATTTGACCATTTTCATTCTTTTCAGCTGGCAACCCCGAGAGTCATTGGGGCTTTAATTTTCGGATCAGAACCGACTTTGGCGAATTCTTTTGTTCTACCAAACTTAAAACTTGGCAACAACAAGTACACCAGTCGGTAGCTTGTATCCTCGATATTTCAGAAAAATTGTTATTTCTCAGAAAAGAAGATAACGGACAGTGTGGTGGCCATCTTGGAAAAATGATGAAAAACCCCAAGTTTCCCAAAAATTTACCGTAAGAGGTCATTCAAACGAATAATCCGACTGAGGTATAGGTACATAAACAGGTACTTTTAATAGGAACCTACTAATACAGATAGGACTGTTATCTTTACCTGACCTATTTATATAAGAAACTGGGTTAAGTATTATAGGTAATTATTGACAAATCTACTTCTAGAATAGAGCATCGTGAAAACTTGGGATAACAACTAACGTAAGTAAGTATAAGGGCATCACAATTAATACTTAATAATTATAGATAATTATGTAACCTAACTTATTAAGACTTGGACAACAAAGATATACCTACGTACCTATCTACTTATTTGGTTCTGCCTACCATTACTTGTAGATTTATCTACTAAAACTGACGGAACAAGCAAATTATGGTCAATATTGGCATTAAATGGTAACTCTTTGCTTCGCAGTTGAGGCACGTACCTATAGAATGTGTCCTACGATGCACTGCTCTGCGTTCATCAACTTGAGGCTTATAGATTCTAAGCCTTACGTGCCAGAAGTAACCACCGGCACCCACACCCTTCAAACCGAAACAGGATATTGCTTGACGATAGAAATAAGCATGGTGAATACTTCCGCAGGCGAGCTCTCGCAAACAGCTTTAATACCTATCTACCTACTAAAAAACAATGATCGCTCAATAAAATATGTAGGTAGGTACACAATTACAAGAGAAAGCTCAGCCGGAGAGTACCAATAGTTGAAGCACAATAAGCACAGAGCATTTATGTTTAAAGACGAGTCATAAACCAATGCGTCTCCTATCTGTAATGTTTTATCTATACCTACCTACTGCCCAAATATGGACACTACAATAAAGTCGGTCCACAAATTGTCCACGATGATGTTGAGGAAATCTCAACAGGGGGAGGCTGTAACATACCTACTTGTCCTATTGTTGATGAAAGGAAAGTTAAAATGAGGCCACCTCCGTCAATTTCAACAGTAGGTAGGTACTACTGCCTACCTTACAAAATTATGTAGGTAGGTACCTAGCCATTGGCATTGGATGTGCATGGGACATAATTATATGCTGAAAAATCATAAAATTTATTATTTCACTAGCTTTTACCCGCGGCTTTGCTCGCTTTGTTTACTTCTAATACCTCCAAGAATCTGTGTACAAAGTTCATTGCGTGAAAACGTAACAAACAAACTTACATTCACATTTACAATAATAATCATATATCTACAATAATTATTGATGCTAATGCATCCTTGCTTTGTACTACAGTCAGGCGTTACGGCTCAATTGATAAGAACCCTGCCTTTTGCGCTGTATGTTGTGGATGATCACCACAAATTAGAATTACCTACGTGGACAAACTTGGAGGAGACTTTTACCCGCAAGGGATCCACACTCCGTACTAATACCTAACTTGTACATATGCTAAACAAAAAACATTGCAAACGTGCAGGAGCAGCGGAGACGAGCGATTGACCAATGCTGGTTGGAGATGTGCCAGCTTCTCCATCATTGTGTTCAGTTCTTCACAGTACACATCTGCAGTAATGCTCACCCCGTTTGGTAAGAAGCTGTGATGAATCACACCGGCGCTAGACCACCAAACAGTGACCATCACTTTTCTAGGGGTAAGTTTTCGTTTAGGGCATTGTTTAGGTGCTGAACCAGGATCCCACCAACTTGCTGAGCGCTTACGGTTATCGTACAGGATCCATTTTTCATCGCAGGTAACAATGCGGTTCAAAATTCCTTCATTTGTGTGTCTGTTGAGCAGTGCAAGGCACGTCTCGACGCGTACTTCGCGCTGGCGATCATTGAGTTCGTGGGGCACCCATTTGTCAAGCTTTTTTACCTTGCCAATTTGACGCAAATGGAACAATATTGTTTTGACGCTAACGTCGAAAGCTGCTGCTAATTCAGCCGTAGATTGTGTATCATCAGCTTCTTTAACAAAAATTATTTTGATTTGAAATGGCCAGTACTGCAGAACGGCAATTTCATAGGTAAAGACCTAATATGTACCACAGAGCATTTTCTAAACGGGGAAATATGTACCTAAATCTAAACTGAACTGTGTTTGAAATGTATCTTTACATGAAGAAAGTGGAAATAGAAAGCTACAATAATAATAGCAGATAGGTTCCCATAAAGCCTTCTATAATCCTTAGCCTAGGAGCCTTAGGGCTTATTTCATGGTCGCTATCCATCAGATGGATAAAAAATATTTCCATCTCTACTTTAAATAAATTCTTCATTATCATAGATTTTACTTGACAGATAGCATTATTCAGAGATTGTGAAATTATGTACTTATGTAGTCAAATAACTTTATTTACTAAAAAGCTTCTATGAATATGTACAAGTATTTATACGATGTACTAAATATACATGAAACTGTTGAGCTATCTGCAAAGGATAAATGTTATTTTATTAGAATTTAAAGGAGGTTTTTTTTTGGCCAAATCATGTACTAAGGTACAAATTACTATCTATGCTCCTTCCAATAAATGGTGTTGTGCAATATAGTTTATATTGGGAATTATAAGATTATGAAAATGCACCACCTCGCATCTTAACTGCGTTCAAAGAAACGTCCATGACAGCGTTGACAGCTGTCAAACTATTTCATGTGTCAAAATCAAAGGTTAAAAATCAAAGTATGAATTATTTTTATTACTGATGTCGCAGCAGAACATCACCAGATGAACATCTTTGCAGGTGTCGCCACATTTACCAGTCCATCTACATACATACATAACGAAGAGTGTCAAAAGACACCGGGACGTTCGAGTGACTAAATCGTTATTCAATAAACCCCAAGGAAAGTAATATAATTATAATGATGAACCCTTTCGATTTATGGGAGAGTGAAAGAAGAAAACGTGTTGCGCCGACCCCAAGTAAAATGGGATAAGGGCAGGAAGATGATGGACCTGAAAATAACTACACTTTTACGACAGACGATAGCACCATTAAGTATGACTTGATTGTCGTCATATAGTAAAATATAATCGTCAAGATAGGCAGTTGAAATAATAATATTATCGATTCTTCAATTATTGTTTTCATTGTGAAGGCTTATAGGCAGTAACATAACATATTATTATAAAGAATTGATAATTCGATCCTGTGTATGCTAATGGGAAGTTAGTTAACTACTAGGGATATTTGAATTAAAACCAATAACATTCTTATTTTCTTTTAATCCATTTCCTCATTTTCATAATTTTCTCTTACTAAGAGATCTAGGCAGGAGGCAGGTGCTGAAATATCTTGTTGATGTCCAGCCCACCCCATATACCAAATAATAGTCATGATGTGAGCACAGCAACCCACAGTACGCTTTCCAATTATACGGTTACAGTATTAACCGTGGATTCTGTGCTCCCAACTGTTTTTCTGGATATTTAATAAAATATATTATGTAACAAATGATGTTTGGGAATATTAATTTCGTTATGTAGGTCACAATCAGCATCGACAATCGACATCCAGAGTAAAAAATCTATCAAAATGTTTTGATTGTAAATTACTTTATTCTTTCGCCCGTAGTCCCTGGAAAATGCCGTGATCCCTTTTTTTTCTTCGTGTTCCTATAATACGACCGTCTCGCGACAGTATCCTTTATGGGCGGCATGGGCACCGGGCCGTAGGCCGACGAAGGAGGCCGGCGGAGGCCCGGCACTTCGGGGACAGAAGATATTAGTGTTATATATATATGCGAGCGAAGCGAGCGCGCGTCATACAATTTAATTCGGCAGTAGGTATATATTTCTAGAAGGAACCACGGGCAAAACAATACTCCAGGGACCGGGACCATGGGCGAAAAAGACTATATCAATAATTAAGAAATTAATGTACAAATGTAGGTACCGGAGAAGATGCCTTATATGCCTTTTTATGTTTTCTAAATATACTTTTTTATGTTAAAATAACATGGAACTGTTTCAAATTATATTTATATCGTAACAAGTAAAACATAGTTTTATTTAATTTATCAATAAAGCAGTTTTGTTTACTATCGCCTCTGAAAACGATTAGGAATCGAATGTGTTTTTCGAATAACTTAGTCATAGGTTTTAATACTATTCTTAAATTCACATGATACATTTTACTCAATCAACAGCACAGCCATTGACATAACTGTTAAAATATAAGATAACTGAATCATCATAAATTTAATATTGCTAAGCTCTCTTGAGATGTCCAAATAGCTGGTCCGGTCCATGTAGCTGGTCATCACTACTAAAAAATACACACAGTCCCCCTTCCTGAGGTCCACCTTGGTGAACCTTTGTAAGAAAACTTTCCACGATTGGGTAATAGAGGTAGTTAAGTGCCTATCATAATGATTTATTACTTAGTAATGACTAATTTTCTTTACAAAATAAAATAGTAATTCCCAAGACCACGATAGATGGCGCTAAAAAAATTGTACGAGTTCATTCAAACAATAATAGGTTTTCTTATGGCTTTCTCTAGACTTACTCCGCCTTATTACAAAACGTAGTTAAACCTGGTTTAACTTAGACCTGGTTTATCTCGCATGCTGTCACTTTCTTTTGAATATTATTGAAGTGAGACGTCATGCGAGATAAACCAAGTCTAAGTTAAACCAGGTTTATCTACGTTTTGTAATAAGGCGGACTACGTTTAAGAGTTCAATGAAGTAGAAACCTTTCGGGTCTCTTCTAGGCTTTATTTGGCACTAGCTGAACCCGCGCATGCGTTGCAATGCGTTTTTTCTACCTACCTATCTACTACCCTACCTACTACCCTACCTACTACCATACCTACTACCCTACCTACTACCCTACCTACTACCCTACCTACTACCCTACCTACCTACTACCCTACCTACTACCCTACCTACTACCCTACCTACTACCCTACTTACTACCCTACCTACCTACTACCCTACCTACCTACTACCCTACCTACCTACTACCCTACCTACCTACTACCCTACCTACCTACCTACTACCCTACCTACCTACCTACTACCCTACAAAAAAAAAAAAAAAACTATCCTATGTCCTTCTCCTGGTTCTTAGCTACCTCCCTACCAATTTTCAGCTAAATCCGTCCAGCCGTTCTTGAGTTATAAATGGAGTAACTAACACGACTTTCTTTTATATAGATAGATTTCACTAGAGTTTGAAAAGTGGAAGACTCACCACCTGCCTAGCCTTTTCCCAACTATATTGGGGTCGGCTTCCAGTCCAACCGGATGCAGCTGAATACCAGTATTTTACATGGAGCGACTGCCTATCTGACCTCCACAACCCAGTTAACACTAGGTAATACAATAGGTACCCTTTGGTAAGACTGGATGTCAGAATTTCAGGTCACTGACTACCTGTAACGACTGCCAAATATCTATATATGGCAGCCGGGACCAACAGCTTAACGTGCTTTCCTAGGCACGGAGGAAACTCGGTATGTCGGGCGGTCACCCATCCACAGACCGACCTAGGCAAGCACAGCTTTACCTAAAGATCGTCCTGAGTGGCAGTTCTTATTAAGCCACGAGCTCCTCGAAAAGTGGAAGACTAGGGTTCTTTTTGACATCATGTTTAAGGTTTATTTATACTATAATTATGTTGCATACGATTAGAGCAAACATTATATAGTTTATTTGTACCGACTAAGTACATCAACTAAAGGAATAAAAGTTCAGTTGATTTACTTAAAAGACCATTTGGACTCTAATGGATTTTCCAATTCATTTAAGGATTCCTATGGATACTCAAAATTTAAGGGTAACTAAAAAACTCCTCAAAAGCACGACAAAACCGCGAGCTGCAAGCAGCACCGAGCAAATACTAGGGGCAATGTGTTAGTCGAAATCATTTTTCAAAGCCCCCCTTCACGACCCGCGAGCTGCGCGCAGCTCGCGCAGCCACGCAAATACTAGTTATACTATATAAAGCTAAATTACCACTGACTCACTCACTGACTGACTGACAGAATTGTTCTCCCAGATGGTGGATGGGGAGGTGGGTATATTTTGACAGATTCGTAAACAAGTCACTCTCGTGAGTATGGGAAAAGTCCCAAACCCCCCCTTTCCCCCCCCCTTCTCCCCCCTCCCTATCGTATCTCGGAAACAAAGAGACTTTACGTGTTTTTTTTTTAGGATTCGTATAGAGGGGGCTCGGTAAAGTAAAAATCATTTTTCATAGTGGCCCCCCTATTCCCCCTTCTCCCCCCCTTTAGGCGGGTCTCGGAAATAAAGAGATTTTACGTGTTTTTTTTTAGGGATTCGTATAGAGTAGGCTCGGGGAAGTATAAACCATTTTTCAAATTTGACCCCTTTGCCCCCCTTCACCCCCCCTTTTGGCGGATCTCGAAAATAAAGAGATTTTACGTGATTTTTTTTAGGGATTCGTATAGAAGAGGCTCGGGGAAGTATAAACCATCTTTCAAATTTGACCCCCTTGCCCCCCTTCACCCCCCCTTTCGGATCTCGGAAGTTAAGAGACTTGGAACATTTTTTTTTTCAGATTCATTGAAAGGGGCAATGAGTTAGTCGAAATCATTATTCAAAGTTCACCCCCCCCCCCCCCTTCACCCCCCCCCCTCTTCACCCCTTTTTTCAGTTTTGTTTACGGATTCGTATAGAGGAGGCTCGGGAATGTAAAAACCATTTTTCAAAATTGACCCCCTTTCCACTCTTCTCCCCCCCCTTTAGGCGGATCTCGGAAGTAAAGAGACTTGGAACGAATTTTTTTTCAGATTCATATAGAGGGGCACTGCGTTAGTCGAAATCATTTTTAGAAACTCCCCCCTCTGCCCCCCTTCACCCCCCCCCCCTCTTCACCTCTTTTTTTACTCCTGAAAAAAATTTTGATTCTTACCTAAATCTATTTGAGGGGCGTTGAAATTTGTATACCCTCCCCTCCCCAACCTCCCCTAAAATTAAAAGGGCTGTAACTTCATAACGGTTAGAGATAGCCATTAGGTGTTTGAACAAATATTATAGTAGGCGTCGAAACCTGTCCGGTGGTGGTACAGCGGTAAAGCGAAGGGGGGAGCGGGCGAGCGAAGCGAGCCGGCGACCCCCGTAGCGTAGGGATAATGTCATGATAGCTTTCCGGTGGTAGGTAGGTCCTGAGTGGAGCGAACCTGCGAGACCGAGTGGAGCGAAGGGGGGAGGTGGCGAGCGAAGCGAGCCGGCGACCTCCTTAGCGTAACGAAGGTTGAGTGGGTGAAGCGTAACTCAGGGGCGACGACAAGCAAACTTTACGGTAATGTTTTTTTAGTGGTAGTAGGAGGTAGTAGGTAGGTGGTAGGTATGTGTAGGTAGGTGTGGGTGTAGGTAGGTAGTAGGTAGGTGTAGGTAGGTGTAGGTAGGTGATGGTAGGTAGTAGGTAGGTGTAGGTAGGTAGTAGGTAGGTGTAGGTAGGTAGTAGGTAGGTGTAGGTAGGTGATGGTAGGTAGTAGGTAGGTGTAGGTAGGTAGTAGGTAGGTGTAGGTAGGTGTAGGTAGGTTTTTTTCAGATTCATTGAGAGGTGCAATGCGTTAGTCGAAATCATTTTTCAAAGCTCCCCTTCTCCCCCTCTTCACGCCCCGCGAGCTGCGCGCAGCTCGCGCAGCCACGCAAATACTAGTCTTTTTATATAAAGCAATGTTGCTTTTTATGAAGATGAGTGTGTTCGTAAGAGATTGTTTTTGGATATCAAAAGGGGCTTCGAGAAAAAAGGTGGATTGTAATGTGTGTTTATTCAACTCTGTAATAACAGTAGGTATTGTAGTCTTTTGAACTTTGTTTCGGGCCGAATACAAGCATAAAAGAAGGAATAGGTAACGTTTTTGTTTGAAATTTTTTTGCTTATTACGAAAGTATTTCTAGGTTTTGTGGAAAATCTTTTCTTAAATAGCACTCGGTCTGAAAAATACGTCGTTTACCTTTTTCTGTCCTGGGCTAAAGTATCACCCTTTCCTGAATACTTACCTGTTAACAATAACGAGTGAGGACACTTCCTCATAATTGGCAATTTCATCAGTCGGAAATTATTTTTAGCCTTCCTTATAAGAAAGCTAAAAATAAAAAAAAACATGTAAAAAACCTGTTGAAGTTTAAGTGTATACCTATTAATGAGCGTACCTATGGCTCCTTTAATTAATACAGACATTAAATATGTTATTTCATTTTATTAATAGTAATTCTCAAAACAATCCCACGTAAAATGTGTGGGAGGTTCGCCACTAAATAATTCTAATTCCATAATAATACTACTGAAGAAGATAATATCTTTGAAAAAATGTTTATAAATTATAGCTCCTCGTCTATTTAAATCTAGTAATGGAACTTTCCATTAAATAACATAATTATTAATTGACGGCTTCAAAATAGACTCCTCATGAGGAACTGTGCCATGATAACCTAATCATCATCTGGTTTTTTTCAACTATGATTTAGTCGGCTCTCAATTTAATTAGATGCTGTTGAATATCAGTATTTTAAACTGCCGCTGTGGTCCAGTGGTTTAGGCGTTTACCATGTGTCGTAGGTTCGTAAAAGTTGTTTCCAGTTTGGCTAGGACATTGCAAGCTTGAATCACCTGACTGTCTGATAAAAAGATGATTCCGTATTTCGGAAGGCACATATAGGCTGGTGGTCCCGGTCGTCAAACCATGCCAGAGGCCCTTGAAGCGGTTAGGAAACTCTGACATTAGGGTGTATGGGGTCGTTAGAGCTTAGACCTTACTGCCCACACGATAAGAAAAAGACGTATTTTATATGCGACTGCCTATCTGTATGTTAAGCCATTGGTCCCGGCTATCATTTGTAGATCTATGCCAATCGTTACTTCAAAATAATTGACTAGGCAGATGATGAAGTATTTTAGTGAAATGCTAGTTATCTGGCAGTGGTGGCCCAGTGGTTGCGACCCCGACCTACGAACAGTAAGTAGTGGGTGCCGAACCCAGGCAGGCGCCTTACTTTGTGAAATTTATTTCATCACTACTGCTCTCAAAACAGTGAAAGAAAATATCGTGAGGAAACCGGCAAAAATGTTTTAGAACCGAAAAATTTGAAGACATGTGACATCTAGCAACCCACTCTGGGCACGCGTGGTGGATTATCCTTGCAGTGAGAACATTATAGGCTGATGATGATGATAACCATGTATGTAGATACTTTCCAAAATAATATTATAACCCGTCAACTGCTACTGAAGGCTGTTTGGCGAGCAATTGGGATGTGTCAATACGGCTAGGCTTATGCGAGCGTCAGTCCGAGGGTTGAACGATTAAACCTTTTAATCTAAGGGTCGTTGTGGCCACCATATTGTAAAACTAAGGCAGAAGGTTTATAGTAAAGGTTTTAAAGAGTCCTAAAGAGACGGAGAAATAACGACCATTAGTCCTATTTGACTGCTTCGTTGGTTTAGTGGTCGCAAGCGCAACTGTTGAAAATGAGGTTCTGGGTTCAATTCCCAAGTCAGACAAAGTGATATTGGGTTTTTCTATGAGGAATTTTTCAGCAGCAGCTACTGAGTCTGGGTTTGTGATCGGTTAATAGCAATAGGCTTGCCCCCTATTGCATGAGACTGAAACATAACCGGCGAAATCCTTCAGGGCTTACAGGCGTGATACAAGTGAGTTTCAACACCAATTTGATTAAAATAAGTTCCAAAATGACATGGAATTTAATATAGAAAGAAGGGAGTGATCCTTCTTATAATTTATCTCTTTTGTGGCTACTACAGGGATTACGTTTTTATATACGACTTACGGAAAAAGGCAATTATGTATGTTTTTGTGTGCAGTTGATAGCGGGAGTGGACACCATTGCGGCCTTCCGCAAAGTACTTAATCATACCAATTGATAGAGATAAATTATTTTACTATTTAGTTTTAAGGGTTACGCCCTTCCTGCCATAGCTATGGGGTGTTCGAAAGAGATACCACGACCCTGGACACAAAGGGCTAAGAAGGAACTTAAGGAAGGAAAGCCCTAAGGTGCTGTTGGTTAACTGGAAACCGACATGTCCTAGAACCAAAAGTTCGAAGACACGTGATATCTACCAATCCGCACTGGGCCCGCGTGGTAGATCATAGCCCATTCCCTCTCATATAGAGGAGAGCTGTCCCAGCAGTGGGAACATTACAGGCTGATGATAAAACGCAACTGCTGAGCATGAGGTCCTGGCAAAGTCTTACAAAATGTTATTGAGGTTTTCCATTTAGAATTTTTAGTAGCAGCCACGAAGTCTGGATGTGTGGTTGATGGCAAAATGCTCGCCCAATTACATGGAACTTGAACAGAACTGGCGAAATGTAGGTGTACTATTAGGCACGGTTGGGATTCCCAACCTCAACAACCAATAATCAAAATAACAACATCATAAAATCAACAGTTTAATCTTACAATGAATCAGAATATTATTAGCTTAAAACATAAACAGTTCAAAATGTCAACTTCAGATGATCAACGAATCTGAATGTCACTAATTTACAACATTTCTTAAATTATCTAACTGCAAATCCTACCATTACCGCAATGCATTATAAGGTTACCTTAATTATAATTATAGGATGTTGTATTTGTATATTTCAAAAATATTTTATATTATGTTATCTTTGATTTTTTCTCTATGTTTGTGTTAAAAATTTCTTTGTTTGTTTATTTTGTAATGTTAACAGTAAAATTTGCTTTGTGCTGAGTACCTATGTTAAACATCGAAACGCACATATTTATCTAATTTAATGCTTATTTCACAGTTACTGTGTGTTGAAATAAGCATCATAGTTAATGTTTGCATGCCAACTTTATGGCGAAATGTGTCTTTGCTCTACATAATTATTATTTTAACATCTTTTGTACCACATTTGTTGCAAATAAATAATTTTGACTTTGACTTTGACTAACATAAGTTGTTCACTTGATCAACATTTTGCATTGCATTACACAAATTGCATTTATAATTAAACGAATAGATAATCAATATTATTGGTTTATTTAATGATACTCGTTTATACGAGTATCATGAAATAAATTGATATTGAATGCGCATTCAATATCAATATCCTACTAATATTAAAAATGCGGAAGTTTATAAGGATGTATGGATGGATGTTTGTTACCTACTCTTTCACGCAAAAAATACTGATTGAATGTGGATGATATTTAGAACACAGATAGTTTATAACCTGGATTAACACATATGATACTTCTTATCCCGGTAGTATGTTCGTATCCCGTGGGACAGTTATCGAACTCCACGCGGGCGAAGCCGCTGGCACAAGCTAATTAAAAATATACGGCTATTAAACTAAATAAAAGTTAAGAATAACAGATGTCTTTCGAAATATATAGTTGTATCTTTTCTTTTACACACCTCTGCCTAACCTTTCGAGGATTACAGGTATGATGTTAGGGTATGTTATAGACCAGCTCAAGATTCAGGTCAAACACGTTAAAAGCACCACACATCCATATCGAGCAGCAACACAAATTACATTAACGTACAATGCCCGACTCAAAGCGACTCATGAAATTTAAATCACTCGTTACGTTTCCGTGCGGATCACAGGAATACCTGAAGAGGCCGTAGGTATACCTCTATTACTGGTAGCGTTCTAGACTGTGAATGATGTTGTACATAATGGTCATACATACGTAACGTCTTGTAAATGCATCGATGATGTTGTGTCTGATGAAGTGACGAGTTATAGAGAAGTATGGGAGAAGAAGATATGCTGCGCTGACCCCAAATGAATTGGGATAAGCGCAAGAGAATGATGATGCTGATATTAGTTTCTGTAAATTGATAACATATTACCATCTGCTTACCATTTTCTCAAATATGCATTAGGGTCGGCTTTCAGGGCTCGAGGAGTTTGTTGCTAAATAAAACAAGACGCTCGGGTCGATGTTTAGGTTCAACTGTGCCTGACTAGGTCGGCCCTTACCTTTAGAGGCCATGCATAGGTACTCTATTACCGGTAGTGTTTCAGATGAACTGTGAATGCTGTTCTACATAATGGTCATACATAAGTATGTAATGTCATGTTTATGCACCGATGATATTTGTGAGGTGTCTCATGAGATGATGAATAAAAGAGAAGTATGGAATAAAAAGACATGCTGCGCCCAGATTAATTGGGATAAGGCCAAGAGAATGATGTTGATGATGATTTCTGGGAGATGTAGAGGAGAAACTTGCTTTTGCAAATTGATGACATCAACTGCTTACCATTTTTTCAAACATTGAGGTCTGCTTTCTTAATATTTTTATTTTTAATTACTTAAGTATTCTTATTTATATTATTACACACCTATTTCACGTAATGTAAGTACCTTACACACACATATTTATATACACACAAAGGGCTAAACTGTTTTGCGTTCGTTACGTCACCATCTCAGGGCCAGTTGAAAACCAGCGTCTGGCACTAGCTGCTAGGCAGTTTGCTGAACTGGTCCTATTTGGCGCAGCCGTGAGATGCACACACGCTTTTATTTTGTTCTGTTATTTTTTTTAATTTCTTTTTATTTTTTTTTGTGCGCACTTGTGGCATGTACTAAATAAATATGCTTTCTTTCTTTCTTTCTTTCTTTCAAGGCTCGAAGAGCTTGTTGCTAAATAAAACAAGACGCTCGGGTCGATCTTTAGGTTAAACCCCGCTTTCATAGGTCGGTCCGTACCTTTAGAGGCCGTAGGTATATCTACCTCTATTTTAGCGTTCCAGGTATATACTGTGAATGATGTTCTACATAATGGTCATACATACGTAATGTCTTGTTGATGCATCGATGATATTTGTGGGATGTAGAGAGAGACTTGTTTTAGCAAATTGATGATATTTCATCTGCTTTCCTTCTTCATAAACCATGTTGGTTCAAACCCCCTGAGGACTTCATCGAACCGTCTGATAGCCTTTCACTTGAGTACACCTATGGTTTGCCATGGCTTTATTATTTATAGTCTGATATCCATACTATAATATTATAAATGCGAAAGTAGGTAACTCTGTCTGTCTGTTACTCAATCACGCCTAAACTACTAAACCAATTTGCATGAAATATGGTATGGAGATATTTTGATACCCGAGAATATGAGATAATTTAATTGACACTTTTGGGTCTATTGTCACGATGTTAATATTTGATTTACGTGTACCATGTTATTGAAGACACTGTTTACGAGACTGACTTACTCGTCTCAGGAAAAGTTGAAGTTCCAACAGTGTTATAAAATTTTGGTTATTACAACATAAATATTATCGATGCCGCGGCCGATTTCTCTAAATAGACATGAAACCCATGTCAGCCGGAGCCAAGATAATCACTTCAGATGGGGTACATAGACTAGCAAAATTACTTAAAACTGGTAAAGCAGTTTTTATACCCCAGATCACAAAACTCATTAGGATTTGCTTTGAGCAGGGAGTCTTTCCCAAAGTCTTTAAAAAATCTCTAATCACGCCAGTTCACAAGGGCGGGAACCGTGACGAAATTAAGAATTACAGACCCATATCAGTTTTACCGGCACTGTCAAAAATACTAGAAAAGATTTTGAATACTAGACTCATTAGTTTTTTAGAGAAAAACAATATACTGTCTGAAGGTCAGTTCGGTTTTAGGTCTGGGAAAAGTACAGAAGAGGCGGTTGGCCAACTAGCTGATCACGTTGCTGAGAAGGTCGATGCTAAACAGAAATGCATAGGGGTTTTTCTCGACCTGGCGAAGGCCTTTGACACCGTCTCTGTTCCCACTCTTGTGACTAAACTAGACCACATAGGAATCCGGGGAGAGGCTCTCAGTATATTTACGGAGTTTCTGAGTGATAGGACACAAAGGGTTAAGATAGGTGGAATCGTCAGTAGCGAAGCAAACGTTACCTGTGGTGTGCCGCAGGGCAGTGCCCTCTCCCCGAGTCTCTTCCTGGTATATGTAAACGATCTGTGTCAGCAACAACTTATTAAGGGTAGAATATTTAGCTACGCTGATGACACAGCACTCATATTTCATGGAGAGACTTGGGAGGAGGCGCAGCGCGTGGCTGAGCTGGGACTTAGTAAAGTCAGTAACTGGCTAGAAGAAAACCTACTTACCCTAAACATTGCCAAAACTTCATACTTGCAGTTCAGGTTTGCCAATACCAAGCCAATAGCAGTGACCCTTAAGGTACATTCTTGCAATTTTCCTGGAAATAGGCTCCGGTGCTCATGTCTTACAATATCACAAAAAACAAACATAAAATACTTAGGTGTAGTATTGGACGAAAAATTGAGTTGGCGGCCCCAAATCGAACTAACTGCCTCTAGGGTGAGGAAACTTATTTGGGCCTTTAAGAAACTTCGACTTGTGGCTGATTTTGATCTTCTCCGCACTTTATACATCTCTTTAGCCCAATCGATAATTGGTTACTGTATTACGGTGTGGGGAGGAGCCTGTAAAACAATTATGATACACCTTGAAAGAGCTCAAAGATCATTGCTCAAAGTCATGACCTTCAAACCATACCGTTTCCCGACCGTAACTCTGTACCAAAACTGCACAGTGCTCACAGTGAGACAGCTATATGTGCTCAATATCACATTGAAGCAACACCTAATCACACCTATAAACAACAGTTACAAAAGTAAACGAACAGTCACTAATGTTTGTAAATACGTCAAATGTAAGACTGCCTCAGCTAGACGGCAACATCTTTTTCTCGCTTCGCATATCTATAACAAGATAAACAAGACCTTAGATATTAATCCATTTCCTAAAAATGAATTAAAAAAGAAAATAAACACCTTTCTACAAACACTAGATTACATACAGACAGAAAAATTAATAACGTAAACCCTGCAATTAGCGCTTCCCATTATAAACATGCACAATAAATATAAATACCACGATACACACCACTCACACACACACACACACATACCTACGCACACACACACAAATACACACACACTCACACACATACACACACATGCATACACCCCCCCACCCACACGCCTCACGCAGATATTGTATAATGTAAAATTGTTTAAATCTTATTGCATAATATCTGTACAAACTACTGGGAGAAGACACTGATTCCTGTAACACAGGTTACAACCTAGCGCAGGAGTCAGGGTTTCCATATAATAATGTAACTTACTTTATGTCAATAAAGATTATTATTATTATTATTTCCTTTATTTAGCTTTACACAAACTTATTACATTTTTAAATATTTCTCATAAAAACAATAAAAAAAAAAACATTTAAAAATATAAAAAATTGTAGCCCACCGGTATCGGGAACAGGGTCCAAGCTACCGGCGGTCAGGGCTCCAGAGAAAGGAACCTCCTAACAATACGAGCCGTTTCCAGGAGTACCGCTCTCTGTATCAAGCCCTTGATCCAGCTGCCTAACGAGAGCCTCCTTAGATGTTGTTCGAGGCTCTTGGCAATTAAACCATTGGCTGTAATGACTATCGGCACAATGATTGCTGAGTTCACATCCCACATGTCGACAACCTCGCGAGCTAAGTCAAGATACTTGATTTGTTTATCTTTCTCAGCTTTCACGAGGTTCTCGTCATGCGGAACCGTTATGTCAACAATCATTGCGCGCCGCTCTGATCGATCCACCACCACTATATCAGGCTTATTGGATACAATAGTCCTGTCAGTGATGATGGATTGATCCCAGTACAATGTGATACTGCCATTTTCGAGAACTGGGTCGGGCACATACCTGTAGTACGGCACCTACGATTCCACAAGGTTGTATTTCAGAGCAAGTTGCTGATGGATAATCCTGGCTACAAGGTTGTGTCTATGCAAGTATTCTCCGTTAGCCAGACGAGAACACCCGGAGATAATGTGACGGATTGATTCGCCCGGACGGTGGCATGCCCGACATATGTCAACCGTACCGTCCTTCACAATAAATCTCCGGTAGTTATTCGTCATCATAACTTCGTCCATAATTGCACAGACAAAACCTTCGGTTTCTCCGAAGAGTTCCCCGGAACGTAGCCAGGCTACGGACGCCAAGAAATCTACATCGGGCCCGTGCAGGGCCCGGAAAAAGCGTCCGTGGAGCTCCTTGCTCTGCCATACCTCTATGCGGTCGTTAGTGTCAAGCACTACAGGTTTGCGCCAGTTCTCTTTAGCCAAGGAGAGCGGGGTGAGGCCCGTGTCCACCGCGACAACATCTCGATGGATCCCCACGTCGGCTTCCAGGAAATATTCCCTGAGACTGCATATCTCACGATTGTGGAGAGTCTTAGCATTTAAAAAGCCTCGACCCCCACACTTCCGCGGGATATACAGCCTCATAACCGAAGAACGTGGGTGATGCATTCGATATGTCGTCAACAATGAACGAACCCGCCTATCCAGGGCGTCTAGCTCTGTTTGAGTCCATTTGAGTATGCCGAAAGAGTACATCAAAACCGGCATGACCCAACCGTTGAAGGCACGCACCTTATTTCCGCCTGATAAAAGACTATTAAATACCTTTCTCAGGCGGCCAAAGAAGCGCTCCCTCAACGATTGCTTCATGTCGGTAACGTTGATGCCCAGCGCTTCCGACATACCCAAATACTTATAGGTTTCGGTTGCTGAGAGGGATCTAAGATTTATGGAATCCGTGAGCTGGGTTCCCACGGATTCCACAATCCCCCCTCGTTTAACATGCATGACCGCACACTTCTCCACCCCGAATTCCATCCTGATGGCGCTACTGAAAGCTTCAGTAACCTTCAGTAGCTCCATCAGTTGCAAATCGTTGGGGGCAAAAAGTTTGAGGTCATCCATGTAAAGGAGGTGAGATATAACCTGACCATCTCTCTTCAACCGATAGCCTACACCTGAATCCTCCAGCAGCGTGCTAAGAGGATTCAAGGCTAAGCAGAACCAAAGAGGACTCAAACTGTCACCCTGAAATATACCTCGCTCTATCCTTATCGGCTCGCTATTCCTCTGGATTTGTCGACACCCTGGATAGCGAAGAACTGTCCTCCATTGCCCCATACACGACATCAGGAAGGTGCGCAGGGTTGTATCAATTTTATACAACTCTAGCACCCTCATGAGCCATGTATGTGGCACCGAGTCATAGGCCTTCTTATAGTCTATCCAGCATGTCGACAAATCCTTTCGGGAACGGCGAACCTGCTGGCTAATGGCCATATCAATAAGGAGTAGCTCTTTCGTACCACGGGACCCGTTCCTACATCCATTTTGAGAAGTAGACATGATAGAATTGTCATCAATGTGTTTGTTAATTTTGGTTCTCAAAATGGATGTAAGAACTTTATAGACTGTCGGAAGACAAGTAATCGGTCTATAATTTTTGGGTTCCGCGGTACTACCTGATTTATAGAGCAGGTGGGTTATACCTGTTGTCAGGAATTCGGGCAGCGACCCTGACTCTAGGGCTGACTGGAAAAGGGTCGCCAAGCGAGCGTGCGACCTTGTTATCCACTTGATCCAGAAATTGTGCAATCCGTCCGGCCCTGGAGATTTCCAGTTAGGCAACGGACGGACTGCACGAGTAACGTCTTGGGGGCTGATAGTGATTGCCCCCATTTCTGATACTGGATCGCACGCTCGCTCGACATCTCGAGTCCATTCACCCTCAGTATGGCTGACAGGCACCGACCAGATGCTGCGCCAGAACGAACACATGGCGTCATCATCCGGCAGGAGCGTGTCAGCCACACCTTGGTCCGGTCGCTCCCAAGCCCTATAAACCCACCTTTCATCCCTTTGGAATGTGCGATTCTGAGTGTATCGCTCTACCCTTCGCTTATACCTACGGATACGGCTTGCCCATGCATACACTTTCTGCTTCCAGAAGTCGATGCGTTCTGTGATACGGGACATGTAGTCTTGAGGACTGATATCAGTCCCCGCAAATGCCCGCCTCACAAAACGCATCACTCGAGGGCGACTGTTGCCCTCCTGGAAGCAGATGAGTTTGCCAATGAATGCTCTGGCCCCAGTAATGCGTCGTTCAATCCTGCACTGCCACGCTGGTACAGCTGCTTTCGGTCGTGTAGCTCTGTCATCTGGAAATTTGACATGAGCTACACGACATGCCGTTACAGCCGCGCAATACAGGATTGAATGAGCATCAGTAAGGTTTTCGCAATTGTCAAAATAGCTTGACAACTGCGAATCCAGAACAGCCACCAGCGCCCTATTTTTATTGTGCATGGGCAAACGAGGTAAACGCGGTCTAAGTTCGGGATTCATGAAGCGATATTCCCGAACCGCACCCTCCAAAGTACTCCTTATTTCCTCATTGCACTGGGTACTTACATCAGTAACCATGTCATTACTCACGTCGTTTTCGTGGTTAGATGTTGTTGTTGTTGTAGACTGTGGAGGTACCACAGCCTGCGACGGTGTAGCAATGACATGGCTACTCTGCATTTCAGTTCGCAGGCGACCAAGCACAGTGTCATCCAACATACGATTACGCTGGATGACCCGTACCTGATCCGACAATCGTTGCGCCGACACGTTGACAACTGGCTCAAGCACCTGAAACAGAGAGAGCATCCGAACACGGTACGCGGTCAGGTTGTTTCCTCCCTCTGTAGCCCCATAATATGCGCGCATGACGTTCTCATTTATGGACTGAGTCCATCTCATGCGCGACACATTTCCACCGGCAGCGGGGACCCTGTTTGGGGCCGGTTGGCCTCGAGGTCCCAGGCCCGCTGGTGGCCGTCCTCTTCCTCGTCGTCCGCGCCGCGGTGGTGATGGTGATGGCGGCGGTGATGGTATCGACGACGACGGGGAGAAAAACTCATCGCTCGAGCTCGACGCAACTGCAGCTACCGGTGACACGGCGCTCACGGATGTGGCGCGTCCCGGCGGCTGCGAGGCGGAGCTGAGCGACGAGCCCGGAGATGGTGGGTGTGCCTGCTGCAGTCTTGCTCGGCGTCTGGTCAGCATTGGTGACTTTATTTCGACATTATTTTCTGTTATGTGTCTGTTTCATTTTCGTTATATTTTTAGTCCAGTAAAACGGTTTTTTTTTTTCTTTCTCATTGTTTGCTGATGGATGAGTGGTTTCCAGGATTGATGGGCCGGTTTTATTGAGGAAATTTGTTAAATTTTAATATTAAAATCGGACACAGAAAAAAATTTGACTTGTCACTTTGACACTCGAGCCACAGATTATTATTATTATTATTATTATTATAGACGGCTCAGATTTCAAGTGTGTATGCGGCGTGTCTTCACAGATAATGGCTCACCTTCCATCTCGCGCTGCATGCCCTGACACCTGCACACTTGACGATTAATTATGACTTCATCAGCGGGCGGAGTTTGCAAAGCTGAATTTTGGGCCATTTTTTTTTTAAGAAATGGGCCTTAGCCTCAATCTTGTCCTAAAGGTAGCAATGAGGTCGACGATAGAACAAGCTAACCCAGAAGAAGCCTTTTTACTCGCGATTTGAATAGATTAGGATTATAACCGGATGCAGCTGAATATCTGAATCTTACATGGAGAGACCCCTAAACACAAACCACAAATTGCGGTTTTTTATTACCCAGTACAAACACAGACCTAAAAAATAATAAAAAGCAAATCCGCACACAAAATACGACCCACCTCAGGCGCTTCCAGTAGTAACACGGATACGTATGTCAACATTAAAATGCTTCAAAGGACGAAAAAAATATGTTTTTATTTATTCGGTACCGTAAACAGGGACCGTAATCATTCGGTACTGACCTCGGCCCTCCTGAATTCATAATGTTGGGACTTTGGGTCCAAAGACAATAGATGTCGGGTGAAGATTACAAATTACGTCACACTTTCTCTTTGGATCTGCACGGTCATTTCCTGTGAGTCTATGGTCGAGAAAAGAAAAGGTGGTCTGTCTCATTGTTTTGGTAATTTTGCAAATGATTTATGATTCGGGAGGACTATGTAAGGGAGGATTTTGTTACCTTATAAAGGAGGGATGAGCGTTATGTAAGGATCAAGATGAAATAAAGCAATTTTCAATTGATTCCATTTAATTATTGTGCAGTTGAGTACCAGTATTTTTGAAAAAGGTCATGCAGTAGAATTTGAGTTATTTTGACATGAGTTGTCAGAAGTAAGTTAGAATAGGCATGTGTCATTGGAGGACTTCCGTTCATGTAAGAATTTACCGTCTTTGAAGGCCACAGTTTGGTCCCTATAACGTTTATAGAGTTGCGCTCGGGCTTAGATTGTTGCAAAAGTTGATCTTGTACAAATACATCTTGTTATTTGTTAAAATAGCAAAAGTTTTAGAGCAAAAAGCAGTTTATCTCGAGGTGCGTAACGAGCAGAAGTTTTTCGAAGTTGCATATTTAGATTCACATCACCCTTAGTGATCTATGCAACATATTGAGATTCTCCTCCTGTTTGAAGTCGGTCAAAAATACAAAACTACATCATGTGTTGCGATATTAACGTTAACTTCCACTGGTTTAGAAGTCTGTAATAAAAGGTTCTAAAAAAGGCTTCGATCCTAAGAAATCAAACCAGGCAATTTTAGAACGAGAAAAAACCCATAACACAATATACCTTTTTCCATACTCATCATCAGCCTATAATGTTCCCACTGCAGGGACTCAGGCCTCCTCTCTAGGAGAGGGATGGGCTTATAATCTACCACGCGGGCCCAGTGCGGATTGGTAAATGTCACATGTCTTCGAATTTTTTGGTTCTAAGACATGCCGGTTTCCTCACGATGTTTTCCTTCACCGTTTTGAGAGCAGCGGTGATGAAATAAATTACACAAAGTAATGCGCCTGCCTGGGTTCGAACCCACGACCTACTGTTCGTATGTCGGGGCCTACACCACTGGGCCACCCATACTCGCCATACTCGCAAATTTAATACTCGCTTTTTAATACTTGCGACATTTTTCGTTAAATGTTTACTAAACAAATAAAATTTACGGTACCTTTAAAAAACGTGTTCGTTTTTTTTTCTAATTTGATATCCGTTACAATGTCGCCGCGGGTTTCGGCAAACATTGAATAAAAATATGTTTTGTAAAGGGTGCTTTATTAGTAGATTGTACACCAAGTGCATAAAATGCACCATTTTGCGCGAGACGTTTATCCATCCGATGCGAGCTTGCGAGCGAGGATGGATATAAAGTAGAGAGTAAAATGGGTTTTATGGACGAGTTTTACACTCTACTTTTCACTTCGATTGCAAGGAAATGAAACAGCAACTTGTAAATATTGTAAAAATAATTAAGGTTCCCGCCACAATTAACTTTTTTTTTTCAGTAGGAAACTTGACATAACACCTGACTTATGTCGTTAGCGTTACTCATACTGCTCAGTTATAAAAACATTTTGAGCAAGCCTATTGCCATCAACCAATGTAATTAGGAGCAAGCCTATTGCCATCAACTGATGTAATTGGGACCAAGCCTATTGCCATCAACCAATGTAATTAGGAGCAAGCCTATTGCCATCAACTGATGTAATTGGGACCAAGCCTATTGCCATCAACTGATGTAATTAGGGACAAGCCTATTGCCATCAACCGATGTAATTAGGAAAAGCCTATTGCCATCAACCAATCTTATTAGGAGCAAACCTATTGCCATCAACCGATGTAATTAGGAGCAAGCCTATTGCCATCCACTGATTTAGGTAATTGAGAGCAAGCCTATTGCCATCAATCAATGTAATTAAGAGTTAGCCTATTCCCATCAAATGATGTAATTAGGAGCAAGCCATCAACCAACCTAATTAAGAGCAAGCCTATTGCCATCAAGCGATTTAGGTAATTGGGGGAAGCCTATTCCCATCAACTTTCCTTGTATTCGTAATGAAAAGCAGTAATCCCTTGTTCTTAGAATACTAGCGAAACAAATTAAATTAAAGAGGTTATTCTATGAAGTTGTTGCTGTGGCTGTTGGGCCGATTACCTGTGCCGATTACCTTGATCTTCGACGAAGATTTTACTTTATGCTCTAGAGCATAAAACGCGACTTTATGTCGCCTACGCACGACATAAAGACGCATTTTAGAGCGAGAGAAGTGAAAAGATAATTATAGTTGTTTTGTCCGAGTATTGCAAGTTTTATTGCACTATTAAACATCACCTACACTCATCACCATCTGCCTAGCCCTTTCCCAACTATTTTGTGGTGCGGTGGCCGGAAAGGAGGACGACACGGTTGGCGCAGTGGCTGAGCGGTTCGATCACCGCACGGAACAAATATTTGTATGGCCTACAGATAGTTGTTCCGGGTCTGGGTATTTGTTTATGTGAATTGAAATGTTTGTGAACGCACCCACGACACAGGAGAAATACCTAGTGTGGGGCAACGTTTTTTTTTTAAATTAAAAAAAAATAAAGATATGAAAAGATGACGAGTAACAGATAAGTATTGAAGAGGAAGACATGCTGCATCATCATCATCATCATCATCAGCCTATAATGTTCCCACTGCAGGGACTCAGGCCTCCTCTCTAGGAGAGGGATGGGCTATAATCCACCACGCGGGCCCAGTGCGGATTGGCAGATGTCACATGTCTTCGAATTTTTTGGTTCTAAGACATGCCGGTTTCCTCACGATGTTTTCCTTCACCGTTTTGAGAGCAGCGGTGATGAAATAAATTAAACAAAGTAATGCGCCTGCCTGGGGTTCGAACCCACTACCTACTGTTCGTAAGTCGGGGCCGACACCACTGGGCCACCGCTGCTCTATCCGCTGCATCGGCCCCAAATAAATTGGGATAAGAGCAAGAGAATGATGACGCGATGGATTATACTGAACAGATGCAGCTGGATAACAGTAATTTACATGGAGCGACTGCCTAATCAACCTCTACAACCCAATTATTATTGGATAATACGATACCCCTTGGTAAAACAATGTTTTCAGTCCACTGACAACCTGTAACGATTGTCAAAGATCTTAATTCTTTATTTTAGCCATCTAAGTTCAGCATTTTGACTTGCCAATGAACTTGTTAAGTACCGTGTTCAGTCATATCAACTTTGAAATGTAAAATAATTATACTCCGACTAGACAGACGAAAACAAAGGACGTCATAGTTAACAATTGTACCCAACTTTCTGAAAGATCTCTTTACTTAAGCCGAAACTAACTTGGCGCTGAGAAAACGTTGGAAATACTCTCCGCTCAGCTCAGCTCAGCTCAGCTCAGCTTTTGTAACTCCTTTGTTTGAGCTGTCATAGAGATGATATACAGGGTAGTAGAAATAATAGTACTTTAATAGTGGAATAGTTGTCTTTGCTACATAGCTGTAACTTTCATTATGACTTACATAACATTATGCATGTAATTCTCGTACAGTTTGGCAGAGATGTGCGTAATAGTACACCATGCAGGAGGCACGCCTATTGCCATCAACCGGTCATAAATTCAGCCTCCGTAGCTCGTACTGAATAACTCCTGATGAAAATCCAACCATACTTGGGGAGACCAGGAAACTGAACTCAGGGCTTCATTTTCGCTGCGGGTTGTTCGAAAGAGATCAGGACACAAAGAGTTAAGATGGAACATGTGTGGTTTTTAGTCAGGAGAAGTCTGACACTCCCTACCGCTCTGCCCAGAGCGGGAGGAGTCATTTGATGATTTCCTACCCTCCAAAAATAAAAGGCTTCATACTCAGAACCATCAGGACGTCAAGAAAGAAATAGAAAATACCAATTCAGTATCACGGCTTACTGTGCTTTTATGTAATAAACGACATCTTGAAATTTTATGAAATCGTATAATATCTTGTTCAGTCAGCCGAAGCGTTGCCAAGAATACGCTGTAAAGATGCAACCTTATACGTCTTGAAGTTGTTAGTATGCAGTGCGTGAACGTTGCCAACCCCTGCTTTTCAACATTGAAATATGATGTAATTTTAAAAGGAATTGCAAGTTTCTGAAGTCGTCTTTATTGAGTGTCCTACTTTATGACTATAAATGCACATTTGCGTCTGTACAGATTCAGCATATCGAGCTATTGAACCGAATTACTGTATTTATTTTAATTATTTGTTGACCAATGAATGTATAATATTATTATTATGTTAATGAATAAGTTTAATTTAATTGTATAGTTGTTCATTATTATTGTATGTGAATTTTAGCATTTAATGTTATTTGATGTTTAATTTATTGTAATATAATTCATATATTAAGTGTACGTACAGTTACGAGCAAGAATATCACTTGGCAAAGTTCAAACGCGGATCTCTCGCGAAATAATGATTGCAACTTGGAGATATCATCTACTTTATGATAATATGGGTACCGTAAATATTAATTCAAAAATTGCTTCTAAATGTTGCTAGGTAGATACTGCGGACTGTGCAAATCAAAACTCACATACTTTTCCAGCTGTTAGTATGAAAAAGAACTGTATTGTCATCGGCATTGAGCAATCGCTTTCTATTGTTATTCATCATTTATTATCTCTCAGAAAATCTTTAGAAGCTCTTATAAAATCCACAGGTGGAAAGATTCAGAAAAATATTCACTCTAAACAAAGTATGCGTTCAAACCCCTAAAGGCAACCCCTTTATAAACCATGCAGAATGGGACATAGAAGGCTCCATAAAATGGTAAATGCATGTCTCCCCCTCATCTTTAAGACACATTGGCTCAATGTTCATGAGACAAAATGACGTAGCAAATGATGAGTAGGCATATCCCATGAATGTTTTATTTCTATAACCCCTTTACGTAAAGAGTAACTGGGGAATTGATATAGAAGAGCAAAAATGTTTGTTTAAGGGCCTTTGTGTTAGGGTATATTTCAACTATTTTGTGTAGTAAGAAAATCGAGGCATTTTTATATGAGAATTTACTTGGAAGAAGTGAAAGGACGAATTTGCTTAGCAGTGTAATGAAACAGGCTAGGGTATTTATTAATTTACTGAAATACAATGCGGCTTAGTAGGCGACTCGACGCACTATCTAAACGGCTGGGTCTAGAAGCATGACAGTTTGTTTTTGTAACCAAGGTGAGATTAAAATAATTATGTATCTTGTTTTACTGACGTTTTTAACAGAAAGTCCCCTATGGGATGGACTTTCTGTTAAAAACGTCGTATTTGCCAATGTCGAAATCGTCAAGCGGTTTAATTATAAAATAGGGATATAATCTTATGAGGCGTGGTTTAACGTTCACCTTTTTTAAAGCCTTTTGAAAGCGGTTTCCCTTGACATTTTGACAACGATGTATGTGGGAAGTCATTTGTGCATAAAATATTTTTCTGTATTAATTTTATATTTGAGAAGTCTCCACCCGATGGTTGCCGGAAGACGGACAGCTCCGCCAAAAGAGGTGACGAGACGATCTGGACACGTATCGCGAGAGTTGGTTCGAGGAAGCACGGAAAAAGAGCTCATAAAAGGCATTGAGAGGCCTTGGCCCAGCAGTGGGAGAGAATTATAAAACATTCCTACATCCGAACTTACAAAATTTCCTTAAAAGAATAGAAAATCCTAAAAATCTATCTTATTTTCACGCTGTGCTGTGTCCATTGTTTTAATTGTCCAGAGATAATTTTAACTGTCTCTGTGAATACATCATTTATTAAAGGACAGGGATGAAGTCACAACTCGCAAGTCTTAACTTACGGCCGTAGCCGTTTTCCTTCACAAAATACAAAGGTTTAGTTTCATCCCACCCACTTTGCATAATCCTTGTCCTCTGTCCCTTCTGCATAACTAATCTTTGTCAGGAACCTTTTTTGCCTTGCCGTCTTAAGGTGCGGTCAAACCAAACGGACTGGAGAACGGGCTAGACCTCGGATAGTAGAATTTGGCAGTTCATCATCATCTGCCTAGGTTATTCTTGTGTGAATGTGTAAACATTGTAGGCCTTGTTGATTGCTAGATGTTTGTTAACTCTTTTATCTTGTTTCACCTTTTTTTTATAGTGCACAAAGACTTATTTTTACCAAAAAATTTTCAAAGTGTATCATGAAGAATCTTTCCCATTTTTCTACATACATTCAACACGAATCGTGCAATTTTTCTCTATAAAATATTTCATCATCATCATTTCAGCCGAAAGACGTCCACTGCTGGACATAGGCCTCCCCTAAGTGTCGCCACATTGACCGGTACCGTGCGTCTCGCATCCAGCGGATCCCCGCAATCTTCACCAGGTCATCTACCTTGTGGGAGGCCTTCCTCATAAAATATTCAAATTTTGATTATCCCATCTTAATTCGGTTTAATTTCCAGTGAATGTGGACCCGACTGAATACCGGATTTTGCCAGATAGTCCATCGAAATATCTGTAAAAGTTCAATGTCCGTAGCAAGTCCACCTTCCGATTTGACCGCAACATTAAGGACTGTTTAAACTGAGGCGAATCTGTAGTTTTGCTCGAAGGCCACGACAGCGCTCGTATATAAAGTCACGCGTCTATTCACTCAAGTTAGTACCTTCATGCAATTTCACACAATAGTCGCGACTGAATTTCTTCCCGCATCCCTAGCGGGATTTGCGTAAGTTTGGGCAGAGCTTTATATTAAAGACAGGTCATAAGCGTTCGTCTTAATTTTGCTTCTTGGATTAATCACGCTTAGTTAAGTGACATTTTGTTATTTTTTGTTATTACTGCATTTTCTTTTGGACCAATTTCTGTGATAATGAGGTTTAGGAATTTAAATACATTTGCCTTAAGTAAATCAAGGCTGAAACCTGCTTGGAGTTTTGGGTCATTTTGTTTCCAGCGAAAAAACTGTGTAGCAACAAAGAAAAATGTTCACTTTATAAGCGCCCGTTTTCAAGAAATTTAGAAAATGATAAACTATTTAAGTTTTACTTACTATCTAAAGACGAAAATAATCTTTATCGTACCACTCTATCCACTGGTGAAAACAGCATGAAAATCGGTGCAGTAGTTTCTGAGTTTATTGCGAACAGACAGACAGATGCGGCGAAGGACTTTGTTTTATAATATGTGGTGATAGTGAAGCTGTTCAGAAACAGGACGTAATCATTGTGTTGGTATTCAGTTTACTTCCAAAAGTGTGAACGCTATCGCTCGAAAACAATTTACTTTGTCGATATTCGTTTTGCAGCGGATTGAAGATACAAGTGCAGGGAAAATCCATTTATCTACCATCCACAGAGATTCGTTTCAGTTTCAATATCCCAGATAATCCTAATCTATAAGATTTTTATTGAAACTGGTTTGAAGCGAGGTTGAGAACTGTTTTCTTAGCGAAAAGTGACTATGTTCTGTTGATATGTTCACTGTCTCGTTGGTTGCAAGTGTTACTGATGTGTTTTAGATCCTTAGATCAATTCCTAGGTTGGGAAAAGTGTTTTTGGGTTTTTTATTCAGGGCTTGCTTGAAAGCAGCCCGGATTTGGTGTTATGCCAAGCAATACATGTAATAGAGATTACAAATTACTTGAACATAACTCGCTAAATATTGTGTACTATAGGTACAGACACGAGCACAAAAAAGTATAAATTTAGCAAATTCCTAAGCTTTTTATGAAATAACGATTCCTACTTTGAGGTAAGACTTATTTATTTACTTATTTCAATAGTAAGGTTTCAAAATGTTATGTTCATAAAGCAAAAAATCACATTTAGAAGTTGTTTCATGTATAGACATATTATATGTTCGTGACTGCACACTAGTGCACACTTCTGCCTAACCCTTCGGGCAGATACAGTCGTTATGTTATCCTATAAGTCTTTTACAAAGTTTGTCCCCAACAAGTATCGAAACTTGCTTCTTGCTTCTAAACACAGGGTTACAAGGGACAAGTCTCGCCAAATATTGTATTGTAGGCCAAAGTTTACTTAATATAAGTTTATAGTTAACAAATACAAATATATCAACAGGTCGTTACAGAAGACCGCTGAACTAATAAATAGGTTTAGTTAATACCTCGCTTTTCTCAGTTAACTTTTAATTGCAAGTTGGTAAGCAACGTTGTGAAGCAAAGAGCGTTTACCTTGCTTTGAAATGTTTTTACGTTTAAGTGCTTTTACTAGGAAATACGATTGGGTGGCTGTATCCTATCTATGTAATCTATGCATAAAAATAGGAATTCTGTCTGTCTGTCTGTCGGTCTGCATTTCTCTGTGTTCTATTTTTCGTATGTGGTTGATGGTTCTCCGCCCTCGGTAGAACTCACCTGTTACCTGTTGATGACGCTGGAACAGCCCTTTACATATCCGGCTCGAAGGACCATGAATAACCCTTTGCTTCGAGAGGGTCAACAAGGCGGGGACGACGGTGCGCAGGCCCATCTCACCGTTTACAGACCCGCGCCTATTGTGGACGGAAGCCAATAAATGAGCCCTTTGCCCAGCATAAGGGCAGTATGTTTGTCCAGATCGTAGAAGCTCTTTCACAGAGCCCCTTTCTTATAAAACATCACAATGTCAATGCA
This sequence comes from Diarsia dahlii, assembly GCA_949775195.1. Classification (NCBI taxonomy): domain Eukaryota; kingdom Metazoa; phylum Arthropoda; class Insecta; order Lepidoptera; family Noctuidae; genus Diarsia; species Diarsia dahlii. Next base: position 2,416,923 of record OX459197.1, on the reverse strand, counting down.
CCGTGCACAATTTGATCCGAACAAACACAATCCCAACTCGATACAATCCTAACATTGCATCGAAAAGCAAATTAAATTAACTTTAAAAATGTTGAAGTTTAATTCCTTTGTGTTCTCTTGCTCCAGGATTTCTTCAGGAAACTCTTGGAAGTGGATTCAGCAGGGCGTGTTTACATAATGAGTACTTCCTTTGAAAAGTTTACAGAGATACTTACAAATAAAAATATTTGTATAGAGACGCGCTGGCTCGTCCAAAGTTCGATGTTCGTTCGGTATTTTTTTTATTCTTTGCTGGATTGGTGCTAAGAATTTTGTGTTTTGGAAAAGCGAGTAAATATAGTGTTTGTTCGATGTTTTCATTTTGGTATTATTAAAATATCAGGTCGGCCAAAGTTTTATTGGGTTTTGCCATCAGGAATTTCTCAGTAGCAGCCAGGAAGTCGGAGTTGACGGCATTTGGCTCGCCCCTATTACATGGGACTTAAACATAATTGATGAAATGTGGGTGTACTAATGTGTACTCCTCAGCCTAATCCTTCGGACGCTCTGGTCCTCGCTTGTATCGGAATAGCCTCTAGGCGGCACTAAGCAGGTGGCTACCCTTTTTTTTCTTTGGGCTTGTGGAAAATCATCAAATAACCCCTCCCGGTCTTGGGCAGTGCGAAAGGGAGTGTCAGACTTCTACTGACTAATAACCACCCATGTTCCTTCTTAGCCCTTTATGTCGAGGCCGCGGTTACTCTTGTGAAGAACAACCCGTAGCCCCAACGGGAAGCAAGCTACCCTTCAGTACATTCTAATCCTAAATTAAGGATGCTGCACACAAATACTACCTGAAGTATGAGTCAGTGTCCGAAACCAGTCTTCAAATTACGTAGGTACGTCCGTAAAGTTCAAATTCCCGTACACAAATCAACCTACCATGTTTTTTGTTTATAAATACAACAACAAAGACATATCGTACGAACATCGTAATAGTACCAAATTCTGAGAAGTTAGTTCGCAATCAACGGGCGCCCACGCGAAACTTGCTCAAAACATCTGCAAAGCCGTGAAGGGCTGATAATAATACCTTCTATTTTGGCTATTTTGGACACAAATTCAAGTAAATGTCAGCCACAGATATAGATAGACCTAGATAACGCAAATATGACGATCTGTATGAAAACCAAGCATGCCATTTTTGGCTACCTATTATGACGTCACAAGCACTATAAATCGGAAAATTAAATCGATTCAAAGACGCCGCCGTGTACGGCGCCTTCTTCCCAAAACCCACCTTTTGCAGACTGAGCGCGAAAGTGGCCACTTACGATTTTTAACCGACTTCGAAAAAGGAGGAGGTTATATGTTCGTGTGTATGTATTTTTTTTTTTTATGTATGTTACCTGATTTCTCCCTCATTTGTGGACCGATTCTCAAAATTCTTTTTTTATTTGAAAGAGTATACTCCTGAGGTGGTCCCATTTTATTAATTTGGTGAAGATCTGGTGCTGATCTTCGGAGATATACAATGGAACTCTTCAAAAATTGACGGCAAATCTGTCGTAATAGGGTATTTCACCAAAAAAATCTAATTAGTCCGTCTGTTAGATTATCGAAAAATATTGTATACGTGTTTTTTGTTTTCTCAAATTAATAAAAATTGTCGAAAATAAAACGTGTCAAAGATCATGAGTGGGGGGTTTTGACGTCACTTTGTGGGTAAAAACGTAGTAACCATGTGACGTCACACGACTTGAGACGACTTTTCGCAGCACTGTATCGTCTTTATCTTTACTTTACTTGAAAAACGAAAAAATACGTGTCCATTACTTTTTGGAAATCTATCTGACGGACTAATTAGATTTTTTTGGTGTAATACCCTATTGCTGGAATCGCTTGGATGTTTATTGATTATACATTATCATGACGTAACATCACGCCTGTATCCTCTGAGGGGGTATGCAGATGTGTACAATACACATTTTTTTAGTTGTTATATATGAATTTCATAGACACGTATTACGTGTTTCGTACTTTTTCTGACGCTATTCAAGTATTCGCATCTAGCAGTCATCACTTGTCTTCATGCTCTTAACCGTTGAGGAGTAGTACCACTCCTCATCGGTTAAGAGTTGAAAGCAAAAATAGTTGAATCTTGAAGGTTAAGGGTTAGGTTTCTTGGTTGAATGTTGTTAAATGCATAGTAAATATTTGTATAGGATAAATATATAAATAGGTACTTATTACAACTAAAAATGAAAAAATAAAAAACCTTTTTTGCAAAAAAAAACAACCGACTTCAAAAACACCAAAAAGAGAAAAATAAACTTAAGAAGAAAAATCAGCTTCTGAAGTCGGTGACTTTTGTTTGTTTGATTTCATGTTTTTGCCACCGACTTCATAAGCTGATTTTTCTTCTTAAGTTTATTTTTCTCTTTTTGGTGTTTTTGAAGTCGGTTGTTTTTTTGGTGAAAAAAAAAAAAAGAAAAGTTTTTTTTATTTTTTCATTTTTTGTACGTAAGCTAGGCACGAAAAGAAGCACGCTAAGTAGTTGCTCTTGCGTTATCTAGGTCTTTCTATATCTGTTATGTCAGCATTCCTTCAGGCTAACAGAAAATATATCTGTTTTCCATTTGTATGAGAAATTCATCCTGAATATGGATATATACAGGGCTGACAAAAAGGTTTGTCATTCATGGAAAATTATTTATAGCTGGAATGTTGAAACCTTATTGGCGATGTTCTCCAGAAAGGTCAGGTTCGTAGAACTCGCAAAAGTGCTAGTCGGATTCGCACACGGAGGGTTCCGTATCATTATCTATAAAAATCGCGTTTGTTGTATGGGAGCCCCCTTAAATATTTATTTTATTTGTTTTTAGTATTTGTTGTTAAAGCGGCAACAAAAATGCATAATTTGTGAAAATTTCAATCCGTCTAGCTATCGCGGTTCTTGAGATTCAGCCTAGCGACAGACAGACGGACAGACAGACGGCGAAGTCTTAGTAATAGGGTCCCGTTTTTACCCTTTGGGTACGGAACCCTAAAAAGGAGTATGTAAGGATAGTAATAGGTCCGTCGGGGCTGCGGGTTGTTCAAAAGATACCGCGGCCTCGACATATAGGGCCAAGAAGGAACATGGGTGGTTTTTAGTCAGTAGAAGTCTGACACTCCCTTTCACTCTGCTCAAGAGCGGGACCCCGGTTATTTGATGATTTTGCACCCACCCAAAAAAAAAGGATAGTAATAGGTGGCTTTCTATGAATTCTGCCTAAACGGCTAATGCAGCGGTGTATAAATGAGCAATGAGAATGTATATTCAAGCGAAAATTCAGGCAACATGTAAAAAATTGAAAATAATTGTATGTTTTTGGTTGTTTCTTTTCCGAAACAATTGAAAAGTAACATAACAGCTAATCTTTTACACAAAAAACGTGTTAATTTTATAGCCATGTCTTACGATTGTGTTGTATGTTTATTTTTTATCATTTTGTATGTGACAAATAAATATGTTTTCTTTCTTTCTTTATTTTCAAAACTCATACAGTTAATCTCGAATACATAAATAACTTGTAGAAATCTATCTGATCATGGAAAATACAAGCAGTTGCAATATAATACTGGCAGCAGCAGATTGAACGGATGCTACATCGATTTGTTTTTAGTTTCCTCCAGACGATTCTGTCTCGCGAAGGATTTTAACCAGACACCAGTCTTGGAGCGAATAATACGATATTTTATGTTACTATTTTATTCGGGAATGTTTTTTTTAATACAACGTCACGCCCAAATTTCCTGAATGGATAGGCAGAGAGTGTAATTAATAGTACACCCACATTTGTCCAGTTATCTCTATGTCCCATATAAAAGGGGGCAAGCCTATTGAAATCAAACGGGCACTTTAGACTCCTTGGCTACTACTGAGAAATTACTGATGGAAAAACATGATAGCACTTTGCTGAAACGGGAATTGTAACCAAATACGTTTAGCTCTTTCGGTGTGACGGAGTAACAAACACACACACAACCTTACATAAATTATTGTTTAAAGGTGCGTATACAACATGGTAGATCATCTGTAAGCACCTTTAACCTGACAATCAGATCAAAATTTCATCCTCAGGTCGATCGTTCAAAAATAAAACAATTAAATAAAAAAATCTAGACACAGAAAAATATCTCCAAGTCGAAATTTCAAGCAGTTGAACTCACTGAAGCGTGAAATGTACAAATTACAGAAGAATAAAAAGAGACAAGGTGGAGCTTTTTATTTTCCCACGAACGGGATTAAAGAAAGCCTCTCAAGTGGATGGGTACCTACGCACTGAGCTTGGAAAATGTGACGGAATTCGGACGGTCGTTATTGTTACCTACACATTTTTTTTTTGAGGTGGGAAATCTTTAAATAACCCCTCCCGCTCTTGGGCAGAGCGAAAGGGAGCGTCAGACTTCTACTGACTAAAAACCATCCATGTTCCTTCTTAGCCCTTGTGCCGAGGCCGCGATATCTCTTGCGAACCTCCCATAGCCCCGACGGGTTGGTACCTACCCTGAAAATCTAACCATTGGCTGCCTGTCCCCAACTATGTTGGTATTGGCTTCCAGTCTAACCGGATGCAGCTGAATACCAATAGTTTACATGGAGCGACTGCCTATCTGCCCGCCACAACCCAGTCAGTACTGTGTAATGTGATTCCGCTTGGGAAGACTGGTTGTCATACTTTCGGGCCACTGTCTCCCTGTTACGTCTACTGTCAAAGATGACAATGACAACCGGGACCAACGGCTTAACGTCACCTATCTGGAAACCAACCTAGGCAAACACGCCTTATCTTGAATATTGATCCGAGCGTTTTATGCGTTCGCTGCACACTTTTTTATGAAAGAAACTCCTCCTGTTTGAAGTCGCTTAAAAATATTGGTTTTAAATGACTGGTAAATATAGTTGACATAAAAAATTGCAAGCACAATTTAACAACGTTAAAATACCCTGCAGTTAATCCGAACTAGAATTTAGCAATAACTTCCAAAATGACTCATAAAATATTCAGTTAGGTCTAGTAAAACTGTATTTTTAATGTTCATGTCACGTTGTTCGAAAGTAATAAAAACTAAAACTATAACTGCTAACAACTACCGTAAAACTAAGGCACGCGATTTTCGAGTCATAAACCGTACGATTGCAGTGACTTTAAAGCTGAATTTCCTGTTTTTATTTTCATTGTTGCCATGTTGCAAGTAAATAATACTTCCTATTGTGCCTCAGAAGGGGGAATAAACTAGACTTAGGTACCGTAAACTGCGAAGATTTTTTTATTACGGTGCAGTGGTGTCTTTCTTGCACTAGAAAAGTTTGTGAAGAATTAATGCCATCATGATTTCAGAGAGAAAAGGGATGGTGCTATGGGTAATGTAAAGTCAACAAAACAGATAAGCATCCAGGCACCTAACTTCCAATTACTTTTAAACAATGTTAAGTATGCTGTGAATGGCTTGAAAAATCAGGACACACATAGATACGTCATGTTTTTTGCATTGGAATTATAATAGACTTTTTTTTATGGTGGGAGGGAAATCATACCGATCTCCACGAGGGCGAAGTCGCGAGTATAAGCTTTCTTTTTTTTGTTTGGGGGTTGGGAAATCATCAAATGACTCCTACCGCTCTGGGTGGAGCGGAAGGTATTGTCAGACTTCTACTGACTAAAAACAACCCATGTTCCTTCTTAGCCTTTTGTGTTGAGGCCGTTGTATCTCTTTCGAAGAACCAGCAGCCCCGACGAGCTGCTTAATTATTATAGCCTTGAAACATCATAATCACTTGTAAGGCTCCTGAAGGATTCCCGTCGGGGCTGTGGTTTGTCGAAAGGTTAACGCGGCTCCGACACAAGGGCGAAGAAGGAACATGGGTTTGGTTTTTAGTCAGTAGAAGTCTGACACTCCCCTTCGCTCTGCCCAAGAGCGGAGGGGGTTATTCGATGATTTTCCACCCACCAAAAAAAAAAATGCTCCTGAAGGATGGATCTCGCGTCGTGGAAGGCCAAGTGTAGGTGGCGAAGTGTAACAGACCTCCTTATGAAAGACACACACAGACTGACAGAAGTGGACTGAATGGAGAGAGGTCTCTGCCCAGCTGTGGGATGCCGTGGACTGATAAAATAATTTAAAAAAAACAACAACTTACATACACAACTTACGCCTTTTTCCATGAGGGTAGGTTTCAAAGGTATGGGCTATTGCAGCCTGAAATAAATGAAAAATAGTTGTTGAAATAACAGAACGCCACCTACTACGATCCTTACATACTCCTTTTGTATCCATTTTTTTTATTTGCTTACGCGCAACATGTAAAAAGAGTTGTTGGAACTGTTGCAATGCTTTTTAACGATTTATCTTCGTTATGATATTTTCCATAAAAATCGTGATTTCACGGTGACACGGATTTTCACGGAAATATGTATAGAAAATTCTGTATACGAAAGTTTCTACCAAATCAGCTTACCGCATTCAAACTTTTCCAGCAACTACAGCGTTTAAAACTCCCAGTGCGTTTATAGGAAAATCCGTACGACAAAACATATACCAAATTCCCAAGAACTCGCGATTATTTCTTTCTTGGTCACTTAACTGAATATCAAAAGATTTGTTGCGGATTTTTAGCTAAAATTTCAAATTCATGCGGCGTCGAGCCAAACGACGAATTTAATATTTCAGTGTACCGTACTACTGAAATGTGGCTGGCTTTTACTTGAATCGAATTATATTTACGAGTGCAAGAGAAATCTTATTTTGATTTAAAAAGTTTAGTAGGATTCTTTTATAGGATTTAGTTAGATTTTATTAGGAGCTCGTGCTTGGGTCGAGCTTCTGTATAGCCGCGCTTGCCTAGGTTGTTCCGTGGATGGGTTGGACCCATTAAATACCGAGTTTACTTCGTGTCTCGGAAAATTATTGGTCCCGGCTGTAATTTAAAGATTTTTAAAACTAAACTAAACTAAAAACTAGTTAGTGGCCCCAAAGTCGTATCTTAACAAAAGGTTTTGTATTATCCAGGACTGACTGGGTTGTGGAAGTCAGATAGGATATTTAGCTGCTTTCGGTTAGACTGATAACTGACCCCAACATAGTTGGGAAAGGCTAAGCAAATGATAAATTAAGTTACATTTATGATTATTAAATCGTTTCGCAGAGCCGCGGTGGCCTCGACTTACGAACAATAAATCGTGGTTTCGAACCCAGGCAGGCGCATTACTTTGTGTAATTATCTAGACGACAAAATGTTAAAATAGAGTGTTAGAAATATATTCTATGTGTGTTAAATTTTAATAAATATTCTTATTTTGTGTTTTTTGTTTGTATAAAGCTAGTTATAGTTTTATTTAATATAATGTTTTAATTGTATAATTTTGTAAGTTCCTAATTTACGTTATTTAAGATCTTTGTTGCAATATTGTTAGTTTTTAAGTTATTTTGCTGCGCCCTAACAGGGTCATGTACTCACTAGTTCTAAGCCTAGCGTGTAACTATGCTGTGTACATTGTGCATTAAATAAATAAATAATTTATATCATAACCGCTGCTCTCAAAACGGTGAAGGAAAACATCGTAAAAACCCGTCTTAGAACCAAAAAATTCGAAGACATGTCACATCTACCGCGTGGTGGATTATAGCCCATCCCTCTCCTAGAGAGGAGGCCTGAGTCCTTGCAGTGAGAACATTATAGGCTGATGATGATAAAATCGTTGCAGTTGCGCATTCGATCACAAGACCAGCAGTTTTTTTTTTTTTTTGTTTACTGTTACATTGACCTGATTCTCAATCAAACATTACAATTCCTCAGGGACAGATTGTCCACAATTGGCTAGCACAACATTGTTCAAAATATTATGACAACTCACATATAAAACCAACGACAACCCTTATTTCACTTCACAGAAAATAACTAAAAAAGCTGAAATACAAAAATTCATTTACTCTCCGAAACATTTTTCAACGAAAAGAAATTATAAACCGCATCCCTACTTTACATTTTACTGTTATATCGTTCACTGTACTTTAAACTATGCAAAGAAGTAAAAAGTAGAATTTAAGCTGTACACTTTATGATACCTTTTTAGTCACATATTTGCATGAAAGTGTTCGTGTAGACAGTTATAAAATCACACTGCTGAAAATGTGTTTTTTGAATGAGGGGAACAGAAGTGAATATTTCAACGACATTTCGCTAGTTATATCTAAATCTAGAGTAAAATAAGAAATGAGTACACAAGAGCAAGATAAAGTCTGAAAGTGGCGCCGGTGACTGAAAAGTTATGTGGTACTAACTGTGCTACAACTCGAAAATTATTCTACGGGAAGATAAAATCGGGATAAAAACTATCCTATGTGTTAATCCAGGTTATAAACTATCTGTATACCAAATTTTATTCAAATCCGTTCAGTAGTTTTTGCGTGAAAGAGTTACAAACATCCATCCATCCATTCATACTTACAAACTTTGGCGTTTATAATATTAGTAGGATTCGATTGTCGCAGTATACAAGTATTAAGTAATATAAGTATAACCGAAACCGAACCCTTGTGGTGGTTGCGGTGTGGTTGTCGTCGTGGCATGTGAGTTGAAGGAATGGGGAAAATATCGCGGCATGTTTTTTTTCTCATTGCTCTAGTAACTGCCTCGTTGGTCAGCCACGAGTTTGTGCCCTGTTGATGGCAATAGGCACGCATTCTATTACATGGGACTTAAGAGGAAATGTGGGCTCTGTCTCTCTCCGTCTATCCGTCTGTCTCTCTCTCTACTATCGCTGTCTCTCTCCGCCCCCCTGCCCTCAAATCCGTGCGATAAGGACAACTGCAGATCCGACTCAATAGTGACTCAATAAAAGTCATATTTCTAGGTTTGGCTCTCGCCTATTTCCTCCTCCAATATTGAACAAATTTAAAAGATATTTTAGACAATAAATAAGGAGGATATATACACGCCGCTATGTTTTTCTTTTTTCGTTAATAGTTGTCAAAGTACACTAGAACTCTGTTACCAGCGATCTAAACAAACAATTTCGAGCATTTTTTGAGGGTGAAGTGAGTATACTATCATAGTATACCTACATTTCTTCGGGGATTCGAGGCGATGATGTTTATTTGGCACTGCTCTACCGATCCCTTCGGAGATTACAGGCATAATGTCTATGTTATGTTACATACCTGTTCACTTACTTATTTACAAAAAGACCCACTATTATCCATTAGATAAAATATTTCTGCAATCTCAAACACTCGTGCTTCCACAATATTTATGCCACTGAATTTCTAGTTTCACCTGAAACCCGAGAGGCGAACTAGTTTGCAACAATAAAGTTTACGTCGACGCTGGTAACATATTTGTATGAAAGTGTAACGAAAGGGAAGCTAGTTCTGCCATACTAAGTAGCAGGTTTGAGTGACGGGGAGGACAGAAAGACAAGTCTGGGTGGGGAATGGTTTTATTCGGTTTGAAGACGAATAGAATTTTATGAACGATTTTTCAGTCGTTTTGTGTGATTTTTATTGAGATGATCATCCATTATACAAGGTGGAAGAGACGGAGTTGCTCAAACTGTATAACCACGTATTTAGTACCTACAGTGCGATCAAATTATCTTGGCAGCTCCGAACTTCGTGCAGGTCATTTTGTTACAACGAATGTATAAAAGTGTTATGATATTTATTTTATTTGTATTTCTCACTGTTTAAATTAGATATTTTCTGATCGTTTAAGTATTGGTTTATCTGGCAATAACAGTTTTATTCCCAAGTTTACATGCGTAAAATTTCGCAAAGCCTATGTTCAGAGCTGCCAAGATAATTTGATCGCACTGTACATCTTTCTGAACCCACACAGTTTTCCTCACTGTTTTTTCATCCGTTTTTCCATACATTTTGACCGTATAGGTTTTGCAGTTTTTGTAGGAAACAGCAATTTTTTTTTTAAATAAACGGCGATGCACTGCTATGTTCCAGGATTCAGAATGATGTTCCGTCGGTGTCCCTTTCATTCCGTATATCGAGATTCCTCCGTGCATCGAAAATCACGCAAAGCCAAATGGCAATGCCCATTGCATTGGCTTTCCGAAATTGGCTTTTGAAAATCTTTGACGGCCGTTACGGGTGGCCCGTCAGTCTTATAAATAGTCTTATCGAGGAGTATCGTATTGCCGGAATAACAGCCTGGTAAACGTACACGGCTGATTTCAGTTAGACTAGAAGCCACCTCTAACATAGTCGGGAAGAGGATTTCCAGGTGTAATGTATATTAAAAAAAAGTGTATTTGATATGGCCAATAACCGCCAATTTTATTTGAGTTTATGATGAGTATTTTAGTAACCTTAAGCATCCCCGAGTGTATTTATATCTATGAAGACTGCCTTGTTGGCGACCACTAGGTCGCGCACGACTGCTGAGCTTTAGATCTTGGTATCAATTCGCAAAGTGTTATAGGGTTTTTCCAATAGAAATTTCTCAGTATCATCCAGAGGTTTCGGACTTGAGCCCAGTCGATGGCAACAGGGTCATCCTCTATTATATTCTAGCCTAACCCTTCAGGAATTGCAGACGTTATGTTATGTAATACAAAAAACTCACCATACACTGAAAGGAAGTACCAACATCAGGACCAACACTCATTTCTCAGCATTATCTCCACTCTGCAAGTCGAGATATCTGATTGTTCCCTCCCAGAGTGACTTATCTCTACAACGGCCCTCCTTCCTCCTCACACAAGTGGTCGTACTCAGTGTACCGAGAAAATCGCTTAACCATCCCTTTTGTCACCCCTGAAACCTGATCAGGATACTTGCCTCAAGGATGTTCATTTTCAAGTGCTTACAGCTTTATTATGCATCTTTGGTAGACTCAGACGGTGTGGGTGTCATGTCAAAGAGGTACTTGGGAAAGCGTTGTCTGGTGTTTATTTATTCTTCTTTTCTTGTACTTGGTAAAAATCCTTATCCTTACTTCCTTCCTTATATATAAATTATAAATGCGAAAGTAATTCTGTCTCTCCATCTATTTGTTTGTCTATCTCGCTTTCACGCAAAAACTACTGAACCGATTTAAATGAAATTTGGTACACAAATAGTGTAAAGCCTGTGAAAGGACATAAGCTACTTTTGATTTCCAAAAATGGTTGTACGGGGTTAGTTTTGTTCGCGATAACCGACATCCACGCGGACGAAGCCGCGGGCATCAGCTAGTACTTTATAATAATACCAGCGTGTCTTGGGTAAAGGGCATGAGTTCCTGGCTGGAAGTAGCTTATGCTGCTGTATTCCAGCTTGAAAGGTTCTTCTTTTGGATGCTTGTAAATGGGTTGTCGTAAAGCCTCTTTTTTTTGGAGTTTGGGATAGGATCAAATGACTCCGCTCAGGCCCTGCAGTCTCTACACTAATAACAGCGCTACGAATGTCTCTACGTCGTATCGATGTCAAATTTCTTTAATAGATTTTCAGCTTTATTTCAACAGCATAAGGTTGAAAATCGATTAAAGAAAGTTTTCGATTTTTCGACTTAACTACATTCGTAGCGCTGTTATTAGTGTAGAGACTGCAGGGCCTGGGCAGAGCGGTAAGGAGTCATGTTTCTTCTTAACCCTTTATGTCAAGGCCGCGGTATTTCTTTCGAACAACACGCAGGCCCGACAGGTTGTCGTAAAGCCTACCTACACATTTTCATATTGTTACCTGTAAGCTACACAAACACAATCAAATAAATAAAAAGTTATATATTTCAATTTATCATTCTGTAACGATTCGATTGCCAAAGTATACTTTGATAAGATATTTTTAGCTTAAAGCATAATCAGCCTATAATTAATGTTTCCACTATAGGTACACAAGTATCTATGAGAGCGAATGTGCTATAATCCACCACGCGGGCCAGTACGGGTTGGTAGATGTCAAATACCTTCGAATTTGTGGCGCGGGTTCCGAGCCGACCCCAACATAGTTTGGATAAAGGCTAGGCAGATGATGAGTCCTACCAACCAAACTTGCTAGCAAGCTTATCTTTACACCACAGCACGGCAAGACCTATGCTAAACTAGAACTCGTAGCCCACACGAGAAAAACAGATGCTCCCCATGACAAGCTATTTTACCATACATCTGAGCTTCTGCATTCACCTCTGTGTCGCGAATCACATCACATGAGGAATGACAAATATGCGCACCTCGCAGAATAATATGTAAATGTAAACATATATTTATTTACACCTTGAACTAGCGAAATACATGAACAATTTATGTAACGTATCTCACTATTCACGTATGGGGCGTAACACGATTTGTTGACGGAAAAGTATTCCATCTTTTTTTTTGCATATATTTTCATATTTTTTCTCTTGCTGAATAGATCAACGATTCGAGTTCGGTTCTAAGATCAAAGTTAGGTACAGTATCGAGCTTATTGCCATCAAACGGTCACAAATTCAGTCTCCGTGGCTGTTACTGAGAAATTCCTGATGGGTACCCCAATTCGATTCCCGGGTTGGGCAAAGGGTATAACCCTTTGCCGGGAATCGAATTCAGTATTTCAAGCACAGCAGTCGCAAGCACGGCAGAAACAAAATGAATAAAATGTATTATTCAACTAAATTAACTCTAATACTCATTACATATTTTCTCTAAACGTTACCAGCGTCAAATTTTCGGAAGGCAATTTATTTTTTATCATGGAGCCTGTTGAAATTCCAGTTACCTCCCGTAAACACTTTAATATTCCGGACGCAACATTGAGCATTCTGATTTCAGCATCGTAAATGTTGGACCCTTTGTATTCCTGGATCCATTAGACAGGTAGGCATGATGGTTTTTTTATGAAATTATGTTATAAAGTGTGGGGTGTGGTGACCCAGTGGTAATAGGTTGATTTAGTTGTCACTGGATGTTAGTTAGAACCAAGACAAGCACATTTTTCTTTAGTTAGCTTGACTTAGTGCTCTACATGGCGACTTAGAGCTGTCTTGGTTTATACATATTCTAGTGTGAAAAAGGGACAGGGCTATACAGGATGTCTAGCGCCAGCTCCTCAATCAAGACCAAGTCCAAACCATGACACAGGCCTATTCCTTCCACCTATTTCGATATTGTTTTTTGTCTGTTTATTTACAGTTGTTTGTCGGTAATAGGCTCGCCTCTTATTACATGCGTCTTAACATAACTGGCGAAATGTAAGTGTGCTATTAGGGTACCCCTCTACCTGACTTTTCAGGGATTAAAGGGGTAATGTGATGTTCTGTAATTTTTAACCGGACGGGGCCAAGTCCAAAATTAGGGTTTTTGTCGCCAAGTCAAGCGGCTGACACTTTACTTTGTGTACGTTATCTCATTTCCACTACTCTCAAAATGTTGAAGGAAACTTTGTGAGGATAGAGACGAAGTCCTTTAATCTAAAGTTCATAGACATTTACCAACCCACGCTAGGCACGACTGGTGATATATAGCCCACTTACTCTCACAGATCTGCGTCCCAGCAGTGGGCTTATTGTAGGCTGATTTGCTAACCTTATACGCATAGACAATCTGCTAAGCACCGGGTTAAAGTGTGGAAGTTTTTGAGTTTACTTACCGTTGTATTATTGAAATAAACCCGTTCATAGTTAATAAAGTCGGGATAACAGTCGGATAAAACGTCTATTACTTTGTTGTCTGTCTTCCCTCTGTCAAGACCCTTTTTCTCGGGAACGCGTGGAGGTATCAAGTTGAAGTTAATATCAAATACCCCTTAGAGCAGTAAAAAAGAGAAACTTGTAAGTCAGCGCGTTCAAAAAGTAAATATGTATAGTAACAAAACACTTACAAGTTTATACAGAAACTACGGTGAGTCGGTGCGCGAGTTCAAATCACACTTGTCCGTACTTTTATTTATCGTGTAGTTAGTGCATAGAATATAAGTAAAGTTTTTATACCGCCCATGGGCCTCTGACTTGACTGTACATACTATCAAGAAATATCTGTCAGGTAAGCCGGATTGGTTTCCTTTCGATGTTTTCCTTCGCAGCAAATGATTCATACAAGAACTTAAGACTTGGCAGATAGTAACAGAAATGACACCAGTGGACATGACATGTAAGCTTAAAATTTTATTGCGATTGCTGTGGTCTCCTTTAAGTGAAAGAGTACTCGTACACCTATGTGACACTTTTCACAGTCTTCCACTATTTATTTCGCCTGATCTAAGTACATCCTTTGTTAGAGATTCTAAACAAATAAATGCCTTTACCTCTTTTGCAAGGCAGTGTATGTACACTGCTTGCACTAAAGACCGGACGAATAAAGCTATCCAAACAAATTACTAGCTACAACACTTTCGTTTTACAGGAAGCGAATAATTTTACATCAGCCTAGGCACCTGACCCATTTCTGGGGGCAAAATAAATGTTTCCGAGCCAAAAGAGGGGGCTCGGGAGGGGAGGAAATTCTTCGTTACGTATTCATGGAGTTTATATTTTCATGTAGCGAGTTAAGTGAGTGGCAATTTTTTTGTCACTAAATGTAAGTACACGGCCGTGCAAATAAATTTGTCAAGCCGGCGGGTAGAGGATTATTTTGCGATGAAGTAGCAAGAATTGTGATTTATTACTCTTATACTAGCTCTTATATGATGAATTTCTCAGCTACGGAACCTGGTTTCGTGCCCGGTTGATGGCAATAGGCTCGCCCCCACTGAATTGGGACTTGAAAAACATATCTGGCAAAATGTGTGTCTACTATTAGAAACACCTCTGCCTGCTTTACGCCTGTAAAGGCGTGATGTTATGTTTTAGTCAAGGAGTCTGAATTTGTGCTCGGTTGGTGGCTATAGGCTCGCCTCCTATTACGAGGGCTTACTTACTTAAAAACATAACTGTCGAAATGTGGGTGTACTACTTATAGGTAAACCTTTGCCTAACCCTTCGGGGTTTAAAAGGTGTGATATTAATACGTATGTACTCTTATGAGCTTGTACCTTTTCCATTGCCATGACACATTCACCGTACATTACTGTTTTGTCTCAGCATCAGCTTAAGGCAGACTGGTAGAAGATTCAAACGCATTCTATTCTTATGAAAATGTTAAAAATGCCTATAATGTAATCTTAACGTTTAACATGAATACGTTAAGCTGTTGGTCCCGGCTGCCATATATAGATCTTTGGCAGTCGTTACAGGTAGTCAGTGACCTAAAAGTCTGACAACCAGTCTTACCAAAGGGTATCGTATTACCCAGTATTAACTGGGTTGTGGGAGTCAGATAGGCAGTTGCTCCATGTAAAATACTGGTACTCAGCTGCATCCGGTTAGATTGGAAGCTGACCCCAACATAGTTGGGAAAAGGCTAGGCAGATGATGATGTATGTAGGTACTCTTTGAGCTTTTAATTTTCCATTGCCATGCACCGTAAATTACTGTTTTATCTCAGCATCATCTTACGGTAGACGGGTAGAAAATTCAAACGCATTATTTATTATGAAAATGATAAAAATCCCTATATCATCTTCATTTTTGACATTTTTTATAACTTTGACATGAATTGTTGCCAAAGACCATTTATCAAACATTTTAAGATTCTCAATTACTTTGATTGTCTGTTAGATGAGATTGTGAATAGAATTAGAACAATTTTAATAGCGGAAATTGCCCTTTTAATCCCAAAATATTAACCTAAAGTCCATTCACTCTTGGAGAAGGAATCGCTCCACGTGCAAAGAAGAATTATTGAGCATTGATAACCAGGCTTGATTAAAATCACACAAAACAACATAGGTAGCTTCACGTCTGTTTTCCCTAAAGGTTTGACAGAGGTGTATCTATCAGTCTCCCTTTAACCAGTTATCTTTAAAGTCATGCAAAATATTTAGTTACTAGCTTCTGCTCGCGACTTCGTACGCGAAAAAAAAATGAAAAGAATGAAAATAAAAAAAATAATATATATATAAATTTAAAATGCTCATCACGTGGAACAATTTTTGATACGGTACCATTTTTGTTTCTCTTATAGTTTAGCTGGTCTGTTGCGGTTCTGCATCAGGTGTTCAAGTTTCCAAGATAAATTATAGCCTATATGTTGCCCAGACTTAATACCTATACAACAAAAAAATAATCATTCAAATCCGTCAAGTAGTTCCGAAGATTAGCGTGTACAAACAAACAGACACACAGACAAATTGACAGATTTTTTTTTGGATTCGTGCTCTATTACTGTTCCTAAACCCCCCTTAATTATTTTTTTTTCAATATATTCAATGTACAGACACAGTTTTTTTACTGTTTTATTATATGTATATAGATAGATAATTCCACTAACGACAAATTTTAATAAACCTATACTAGACACGTGTTTCACCCCTTCACATGGTTTGGGTACATGGCATACTAGTTATTAATGCTTTCCCTGCATATGCATATTTTTGCCTGAATCTTTTTCGACAAATTTATATGATACCTGTGAACTCCGAATGGTTAAACAGAGGTCAACCTATTAGTACCTTTTGACGTGATAACGTCTTATAATTCGATGGCCGGCTGCACGAACGAAAAAAGATGACGTCATGAGTCGTTACCTCGCTCTGAGGCGTTACCTCGCTCTGAGGCGTTCCATAGCAACGGCGTGTTAATTGTCGTTCCATAGCAACGGAGTGTTAATTGTTTGTTTATAGCAATGTAAGTGCTGTATTTTCTTATGACGTTGTCACGTTCAAGTATCGCCAGTAAACCGACTTTACAGACAACCGATTTTTTTTTTTTTGGTCTGGGTTATCCCCCTCTCCTCCCGCTCTGGGCAGAGCGGAAGGGAGTGTCAACTCCTACTGATTGAAAACCACCCATGTTCCTTCTTGGCCCTTTGTGTCGAGGCCGCGGTATCTCTTTTGAAAAACCCACAGCCCCGACGGACCTATTAGTACCTATACGTACATTTCGTCAGTTATGTTAATCGCGCGGTCGCAGCGCGGGTGTAGTGCGGGTGCAGCGCTGCGGCCGCGCATTTTTATTTATATAGATTTACAAAGCAGCGCAGCGGCAGCGCTGCAACCGCGCTGCCACCGCGCGGCACTTTGCGGCTAATTTAAAGGCGCCTTAAGTCCCATGTAATATGTGTGTGTATATACGTGTATGTGTGTCTATTGCTATCAACAGGACACAAACACAGCCTACGTGGCTCCTTCTGAGAACTTGCATTTTACTTCTAGTAACCCAAAATCCTTGCAAATCCGTTCATCTTTTCAACGATACAACACAACAAACATTCAGCCCAAATTTTTCCATTTACAATATTACTCTGGATTTACAATTTACTTTTATACCCAAAACTTATCGCCCAGTATAAACGCTAGCCCTACTAAATAAACTATAATATAAAGTGCTTGAACGAAAATAAAGTCTGCATTTTACGATAAAGCTATGAAAACCTCGAGTTTTCAAGATGAAGAGTGTGATTACGGGCACGAGACGGTTATCGACGTTCGTTGATATGGAATTAAGTCATTATGGGCAGCCGCTAATGACCTATGGTTGTTGTGGAAAACCTTTGAGCAAGGACATAATTAAAAATGTTTCAGCGGTTTTTTTTTTGGTTCTGATAAGAGATTTTAAAATTAACCATGATTGTAATAGCGATAGGCGTTAACATCATGCCTGGACATTCTTGAAGGATTAGGTAGAGGTGGGTAAAAGAATAAAATGTGTGTCGCGGAATCAACACCAAGGAATAATAATTAGATTTGACAATTTAGAATAACGCCATCTATCATCGTTTGTCGGAAACGTCAAGCAGTGTGCTTGTTTGAGGTCGATACAGAGCGTGGCAGGTCTGGTTTGACAGTTTTCAGTTGACAAATGTGAGATGTCAGTTGTCAGTGGTCGATTGTCGTTGACATTAGATGCATTTGACTGGACGGACGTTACTTTTTGGTGAGACACGAGCGGAAACGGTCGTTTTGCCCGCCTGTATCGAACTTACCGCGTTTCCGTACTTTAATCCATTTCCGTCGGCTTGATCGTTTGAGATTTTGTTATTTTGTTAAAGGAAGTAAATAAATAGGCGGTTGTAATCAGTGTTGAGACTATTATTTCGTACCTCCGCCATGCCGAACTTGGACTCTGACAACGATGTACCCGAAATAGTTGAACTACCTTCGTTATATGGATAACTCAATAACACCTATAATTATCATCTTCATTCTCCTGTCCTTATTCGGGTCGGCGCAGCATACAAGTCTCCTTCTTCCATACTCCTGTATTACCCGTCATCTCAGCAATCTTCTCCTTTCTAGCCATATCATCCTTCACACAGTCCATCCATCTTTTCTTTGGTCTTCCTCTACTCTTAATGCCGTCTGCACTCATAGTCAACATTTTCCTCATTCCTTCGCATCACATGTCCATACAACGATAACTGGTTACTATATAGCTTTTCAGTCTCCGGCGCCACTTTCAGACTTCCTCTTAATTAGTACTTATTCCTTATTTTGCGTTACATCACACATCCCCCTTAGTATTCTCATCTCAGTTACATGCAAGTACCTTTCATTAATTCCTTTTGTAGCCCAACATTCTGATCCATACACGACAGCATGTCTAACCATCTCCCTTACACAGTATTATGTTGAATGAAAAATTACAAATGAGCGAAAATATTTTAATTAATTCCACTCACGCACGTCAAATTTCCAAGAGTCCCGCCGCTTTGAGATAACGGCCCTCTGATTACAAAACAGACGTAATTGTCTGAATTTAATCTGAACTCTTTTGTGCTTGTTATTATTATATTTTTTTCAGTTTATTCACCCTTTAGAAGCCTTTTTGTGACAGAAATGTGACAGTGTGCCGATGTTTGTATGGAAATTAGTGTTTATATCGATGTAGAAATGTACTAAGCATGATATGAAAAACCGGGTTACAAGCTGCATATGGGAGGAGGCATCGTTTCCTCTTAAAATACCTGTCTGGAGCCCCCTCTGTGCACAACGCCTGTTATTGTAACGCCAACATCCCTCGCTAGATTGTAAAGAGGTATCCCCTGAGCCTCGCATCCTACCTTCCAAAGGCATTGGCACTTATAGCTTCATATTTTTGACTGATCAATTGAAATCAGTTTTTTAAACATACATCTACTTAAACACAACTCTATTTGAATTAGCCACTAAGTAAACCATCGTAACTTTAAGATCTATTGCAGTGCGACTGAAATAGACATAAACTGAAGTGTCTTTTAAGGTTAGTCGAGGTGCCCGTCGGGGCTGTGGTTTGTCGAAAGGTTAACGCGGCTCCGACACAAGGGCGAAGAAGGAACATGGGTTTGGTTTTTAGTCAGTAGAAGTCTGACACTCCCCTTCGCTCTGCCCAAGAGCGGAGGGGGGGGTTATTCGATGATTTTCCACCCACCAAAAAAAAGGTTAGTCGAGGTGAACACCGACTTAATTAAAACATCAAAATCAAAAATATAGATGTCTAATCAAAGTAGAATTGAGTAATCGAGCTTAGATATAATCACATCAAACTTGAACCCTCGTCCTATTCAAAGCAATCGGTCGAACGACTATGCAATCGTCAAGTTCATAAGTGTCACTTTTTTTGGTACACACGGCAACACACCAATCTATACATACCCAGTATAACCTGACCTCGATTTATATAAGCGTCCCGTACTATGAGAGTTGGTAATTTTCTTTTGCATAGCTTGATTGGTCGTCGAGCGTACACTGACGGTTGTTCCTTTCATTTGCCCCACAATCGTGTTGATTAGAACGCAGCCTTAAAAAGAGACTGCCATAAAAGTATGAGCTACAAAAACATCGCTCAACAAAGCCAAACTTTTCGATACACTTGATGTTATATATAACAGCCGGGTATTGATCCTAATACTGACAAGGGACAAGTTACAAAATTGCTCCAATACAAAAGTTCCCCCACAAACAAAGTTGTCACCACTGATCACAATAAAGATATTCTAAAGTATTGACAAAGAAACAAATGAGGAAATCACATGTTCTGTCAACTTTTCATTAAATCTACCTCGTTGCGAACCATTAACAGACGATAAAACCCACTTACTTGGGCGTAATACCCCATATTATAAGGCCCGTTCCAATAAATCAACTGCTGCAGTGACAACTTCTATCACGCGAAAGTTACTAATAGTACTCAATGCGACGGACTTTTATGTGTTTTTCATGGGGTATTAAAGGTCAAACTATAAAAAATAAGTACCCGTAACTTCGCACTTTGAAGGTTACGTCTTTTAAGGTCAACTTAGATAAGAAATATTACGTGAAAGGCGCGACAAATGTAATCATATTTTTAAAATGCCATACATAAACTTAATAAATTATATAAATCTTGAGCGAGAGATTTACAATCAAAAAGCATGTAATACATTTAAGTTCAATCAACTCATAAGAAAAAGAATTTAACTAAATAAAGAACAAATCTCAGTTTTACAGGCCTGTAATAATTTATGCGTGCCGTCACCAAAACCTGTGATGTAATATATTAAAAACATAAACGCGAGCATAAAACGCAGCATTACAGATAAAAACACACGATATCTGCAAAAAACGTATTCATCATGGACCCACATTTTGCGATCCTAACAAAAAAGTTGAAATGAAATCGTTCTGACAAAATTCCACGATTCCTTTATTCGTATGTCATATCTTCATCTCTGTCTTTTTGTAAATAAAAGACAAAGGGGTTTTATATTCACGAGCGCATTATCGTTGAATAAAGAGTTGGGATCTTGTAGTCATGGTGAGGGCCACAGATTTATGCTCCAAAAATGGTATGAGGGATTTGCAGGACAGCACATGGTATGGCAATTCATCAAATACACGATGAGGCCTTGGCCTGGTTACGAAACATCCCATTTTAGAGTCCCTGTGCAAAATGGCCTTGTCATATTTAGATTACGGTTTTTTATCGGCATTTTATCCCACACATTTTTCGCCAGCATGCAAAAAGTACGAAATGCCTTTAAATCATGCAAGCTTTATTGAATAATAATGGTTTAGAAGTTGCTTTCTTTTTAGAACTGAGGTCCTTATCGCACGTTTATGTTCTGGATTGTTTGCGGGCTGAGGGGACTAGACCAAAGGTACCGCGGCCTCGACATAAAGGGCTAAGAAGGAACATGGGTGGTTTTTAGTCAGTAGAAGTCTGACACTCCCTTTGCCCAGGAGTGGGAGGGGTTATTCGATGATTTTCCACCCACCAAAAAAAAGGGGCTTGACCAAAAATTTATAATTTTGAAAACCGACACAAAATTTTTTTTTTTTGTAGTGATTTTTGAGGCACTTCTCGATCACTTAGGAAATCAAAACTTATTCAATCGATTCAGCTTGTCGTCAATTTTGCGAATATGCAAAAATATTTTATAAATTTGTTTAAAATACCCTTTTAGCAATAGAGTGCAGCTCCGTTCCTACCGAGTGTCCTTAGGACACTTCTCTATTTTGTTTTATATTTCCTTGTACTTACCTCTTTTTCATTAAAGATTTCTCCAAATGTATACAAGATCCACTCAGCTTATAAGATCATTTCTTTTATCTATGAAATAGTGAGCTTTACACGGATTTACCGTCATTTCGGCCGACGTAAACCGTAGGGACGTCTGATTTTCCAGATAACAATATACAAATGGCCTCTGTTACGACACCCCTGTGAGATGTTATTCTTAGAGGGAACGGAGCGTAGAATCAATATGCTGGGCCGGAAACCTGTCACTTAAAGTCAAGACAACCGGCAGCAATATACGTCGGAATTGTTCCACTAGTTCCTTATCAACCTGATGAAGAATAAACCGAGGCCGTACCTCCACATTTATAAGACAGAAGTTAAGGCCTAAACGGAAAACCTGGTCATAAATCTTAATTTCCCCCCGAAAAAGGCTCCAGGCGTGAATAAAAAACATAAGTATGACTTAACCATTCCCCTAACGGAAGCCCACTTCAGGGAGGGAAAAAGGTCTTAGTCAGCAAAATTAATGCCATCATTAAAGTGAAATCTAACAGAATTTACTCTTCATTATAATTTTTACGACTCCAAGCAATTATACGTGCTGGTATCTTTTATTTGGATTAATTTCCATATCTTGGTTTGTAATTGCTCCCCGACTCATCATGGTCCCTCGAGAGTGGAAGGAGGAGGAAATGTCTGGGTCATACGCTCAAGCGATACGCATATACTCATAGCGACTGCGGAGAAAAGAATTCGCTTGAAGCATGTCAGGAAACATTTCGACGCGATTTTCGACTAACGGCATTCGAGGGAAACCAGTTGAACGCAAGTCTCGCATCACGGGAGGTCGTGAACAGGGCTTTACTCATGTCGTGTGAACCTTTTTAAAGTAAACCCGGATTCTGGGGGTCTATGCCACCCTAGAGATTCGCGAAATCCACCCCAAGATTGTAATTATAATGAAAGAAATTATTCGAGTGAAAAAAATCCCAAAAGTGCGTGTGTTGATGAGTTTTTTAAAACATTGTGTCGTTGTTACTGTTTCTTTGTTTGCGTTTATTTTTACCCGACTGCGGCGAAGCCCAAAAGGAGGGTTATTTATTTATTTAAAAAACGAGGTCAGGTGCGTAGTTTAGAAAGTAAGCAGAAAAAAAAGAAAGAGATACCGCGGCCTCGGTATAAAGGGCTAAGAAGGAACATGGGTGGTTTTTAGTCAGTAGAAGTCTGACACTCCCTTTCGCTCTCTACCCAGAGCGGGAGGAGTCATTTGATGATTTCCTTACACCCAAAAAAAAAAAAGTTGGGTAGTTCTCACTAAAGGCAAGCGTGTATGACTGGATGTTCGAACGTGGATCAAGCAAAATCAGTACCTGTGTAATTAATTAAATGATTATTTATGTATCTCTTTTGAACAACCCACAGCCCCGACTGGAACAACCCGCAACCCCGACAGGGCTCGCAGCCACGACAGGACCCTCAGCCCCGACAGGATGAAGGGTATTAAAAGGTGAAGTTTTGCAGCCTCGTCAAAATTCAGGAGTTGTCATAAAAAACATAAATAATCAATTTAATAATTTAATCATAACTGGTTGCGTTCTTTAGTTTCTGTCTACCCCTATTATGGGTATAGGCGTGTGCTATGTAAGTTAGTGCGAATTTTTAAACACATACATTTTTGTCCTGTTTTGATGTGTCGGAGTGGAAAGCGGTTATAATTGGATACCGGTTCGTTCACACAGACCGGCTCGCAGACTAGAGCAGATTTTTTATCACGTTTATAAAGAACAGAGTTTGGAATCATTGTATTTGTCACTTCGCGTTAGGTTTACACTCAAGAATTCTCAATAACAGAAGATAAGTGACGTATAACTTTAAGCTGCGAACAAAGAATAAAAATCCTTAGTTCGCAACTGGTTACGAAACGCAGTTGCGATCACGGCGGCGGAGGGAAAATTTTAATATGTGACTGTCTCGTTGATCGAGTCCTAAGCGCGACTACTGAGGATGAGGTCTTGGGTTCGAATCCCAGGCAGGCAAAGTGAAATTGGGTTTCCATCAGGAATTTTTCGGTAGCCATGGGGTCTGGATTTGTGTCCAGTTGATGGCAATAGGTTCACCCCCTATTACATGGGACTTAAGTAACATAGCTGGTGAAATGTGGGTGAACTAATGGGTACTTCTCTGCCTAACCCTTCAGGGATCACAGACGTGATGTTATGTGATGTTAAATAATAACAGGTGAGTTGAGGTTAAGTTGAGTTTAAGTTACGGGGAAGTAATTATATTTTGAGTGGTTAAATTTTAGGTAACTGCGTCTTTCTTGGTTGTTGCTTTACCAATTATAAATTTAATTTCGAAGTTGTCGAAGTTCACAAGTTCGAAAAGTTATAAATATAAATCAAAGTGTTTCCTTACACAAAACATCTCCTGAAAAAAAAATGTATGTGCCTGTGTACCTACTACCTATAAAATTTCACCATCATTAAAAAGTAAGTTGTAGAATGTATAATGTATATTGTTGCTAAATAGATTATGTATTTAGTACAGTAAGTAAAATTTTTGTTAAAGTTTAAACGAGCGGCTTGCCAGCAATCAGATAAGCCCTGAGAGGCTTTCGATGTGTGGCTTAAACATATTTGTAATTAGAATAAGTTTTTTAGACAATAAATAAATAATAATAATAATTGAATGCTTAATGCGCTGCTACTTCATACAGGATATATCAAGAGAGGTACAAGGTGCAGTTTTGAGGCCTCGTCAAAACTCAGGAGATTTTCATAAAATACATAAATAAAATTAACTTAAGTTATGGTACTAGTTCAATAATTATTATACGCTGTATTTTTGCTTATCAAAAATGTATCAGTATTTTAGAATAACACCAGCGCGTGGCTTTTTACTGAAATACTGATTCGCATTCAGATTAGAATAATAAATGACTTTTGATTTATAATATTAACTAAATCAAACTACGCTGGAACAATTATTTAGGAGTCGCCTTGTTGCTGAAAACGGGTACTTATTTAGTTTTAAATTAATTAACCAATAACGGTTAATAGAGGATTATAGTCGTCCATAAGCCACCCTTAGCCGTTTGATAGAGGGAAGTAATACCGTACTGTTGGATTTGTAACGTTAACATCAGTGGTTTAAGTTGAAATTTCATTAGCCGATTAAATGTCTTTTAAGTTATTTTAAGTTTTCAGGTTCCCATTATCACGCAAATTATAAAGGTAAACAGTATAAACAAACTATAATATCACACAAACAATCTACCGACACTGAATTCAAGCAAATTTAACTTTACTTTAATAGGTTCAAACGATATGAACTGTAATCTAATAAATTAATACTGTTTTATACAAGTTGTTCTTCAGAAAGGTCAAGTGCGTAGGTAGAACTTATTAAAAAACTATTAACTAATCTTTATCTTGATAAATAAACTAATAAAATATTCTTTTAGTGACTGAAGCATGTTCAAAGTATTTTGTAACTTAATTTATTGCCTCTATTATTTTTTTAATGACAATATCCAATGATATTATAAAGAAAGATACGCCATGTTCATACTGAATGGCGTTCAGATATCGTTGCGTTCTACGACAGGGATAGATAATACGGAACGTTTAAGATAAAAAGAGATAGCTAGTTACTAAACTGCACCAATTGTCGTAGTTTGTCCTCAACAATTTGTGCGTGCTAATGCGATATCTACCTCTTTTTATTTATAATATCATTGACAATATCCATAAGATATTTTTATACAAAATGAAACATCTACCTTGATTTCTTTGATTAATTATAAATTCATCTACATATTAAATACTTATAAAAACAGGAAGAATTCCGTTTCATCCTAATAAGTTAGGAGGAGTAATTGCTTTAGTAAATTGACAATCAGTGTGCAATGACTGTGTGAATGTGGATGATGTACCGTGAAAGGAGTACCACATGGAAAAAGTTGTGAAAGGTGTGTACCTAGTAGGTGTTTATTAGTAGGACCGACACCATTTTTAAAGGAAAAAGACGCAAGACACGTTGACATTTAGCAATGAATTTACAAAATTCCTCTCTCAATAGGTTAATTTCGTTACAAAATAATCTCTCTTTTGCCAAATTACAAACACTTTGGTCCACATCATTATCATTTCAGCCGAAAGACGTCCACTGCTGGACATAGGCCTCTTCCAAGTGATGCCACATGGACGGATCCAGTGTCTCACATCCAGTGGCTCCCCGCAACCTACACCAGGTCATCGGTCCACCTAGTGAGTGGACTTTCAACAGAACGTCTTCCGGTTCACGGTAGCCACTCTAGAAGTTTTCGACCCCACCGGCCACCCAGCGAGCAATACCTGCCTACTGCCGCTTCCTTATTTTTTTTATAATTGGGACAAGCCCGCCACACTATTCCCAAACCACTGTAACTCCAGTTAGCCAGAATCAACAGTGGCGACCAGAAGAAAAGCGCGACGAAGTCCCAGAGAATCGATTTAACTGTCTTGGATCCCGCAACGAAATTAATCAGAAAAGAATAGCGGAAGAGTATGAAAAACATAATTTCCACTTCCCTCCATATCAGTAGGAGTACAAAGGCATACTTAATATCAAATATTGTACCAGCAAATAAAGACCCTCAAAAGATTATATCGGGCTTTCTTGCGTACTACACTCTGTATAACACTCACCCCATTTCTTAGTATTCTATTCCAATATTATTTATTTAATAGTTGTTGAACCGAGTCAATTCATGGTATGACACAAATTGTCTGTAGACTTGTCAATAAGGAGTCACTCAATTGAAGATAAATTGTCCGCTGTCAAATACAATTACAGAAACAGATCGTTTTATTTTTAGAACGAAATACGTGAACAGTTGTTCAGTTAGAAAATATAAATGTTCATATTATTTTTTGATTGGTTGGTTCACCTTTAAGGTACGACGTGTAGTCGCTTCATGTCGTCACGACACGTCGTCGCGTCATGTCGCTGCAGTCATGATTTCGAACCAACTTGTACCTTTACTCTTTTTGTTTAAATTGAGACTTTATTTTTGTGAGATCATTGACACCATCATCATCGTCGTCATATTTAACTTTAATAGTTTAGGAAGCAATGATAAATACTAGTTATCACCATTGTACCATCATCACCAGCCCATTCTTTTCCCAACTGTGTTGAGGCCGGCTTCTACAACCATATGAAGCTGGATACCAGTATTTTACGTGGACCGACTGCCTTTCTGAGGTCCACAAACCAATTGGCACTGGATTTAATACGATCTGAATTTCGCCAGTTATATTTAAGTCCCATTTTAAAGGGACGCTTATTGACATAAACCGGACACGCATCTAGACTCCGTGAGTGGTACTGAGAAATTCCTAATGGAAACACCCAATAACAATTAGCCCGACCCGGGAATCGATCCCAAGTCGCAGCACTATAGCGACAAAGAGGCACTCGAAACTGAATCATTCTACACACATGCCTTCGACTAAATCCACTTTAAAGTCCCAAAGTCACTTAATCAAGCTAATAGTCCAAGTTCTTTTGTTTATAGATCTGCCTTACTTAAGAGCCTATTATTGTTCGGTACTTGGTGAAACGCCTCGGGCAACGCAAGCCTTAAGTGGGGGCCCTTATAACTCCTAAAACCATATTTCATTTACCCGAGTTTACCGTTGCAGGATCCCTACTGAATATGTAAGTTGCGGGTGCCGTGTTATTTCGGAGAAGCGATCCGTGGAGCGATTTGAGTTAACAGCTTTTTATTTTGTGTGGTTTGTATTGATATTTTTTGTGGTCGTTTGTTTGGAGGTTGTTTTCTGATTTATTTACACTTGCTTTTGCTAGAGGTTACGGCTGTGTGGTCCTATTTCCTATCCTATGGCAATATCTTCTTAAGGTGTAACTGATTAAAAAACAGTCATATACAAACAATCACATTTATAATATCACTGAGATGATAACTTAAATATGTATAAGACCGTACTCATTATAAAATCGTTATAAGCAAATATATCTGTTATAAAAAGACGAGAAATCTCGATTCGATTTAATCTCAATGTAAAACAATTAAAGACATTGATTGTTCGAATAAGAAGTATAGATAAAAACTAAAACATCCGATCAAAGGTCTTTACTTTAATATAAACAACAGTCACACACCTCTGATTGTATAATTTTAACTTGCTTCATCGGTGAAAGAAAACATCGTCGGGAAACAAGTATGCCTTTTTCTTGGGCGGAGGGAAATCATTAAATGACTCCTTTCGCTCTGGGCAGAGCGGTAGAGAGTGTCAGACTTCTACTGACTAAAAACCAACCATGTTCCTTCTTAGCCCTTGTGCCGAGGCCGCGGTATCTCATTCGAACAACCCGCAGTCCCGACGGGCGTCGGCCCTTGCGGGCCCCCTCCATGACACCAGTATGCCACAGAGATATTTCTCAGCGACATGTAAACTGTAAAGTCAAGTCAGAGGCCCATTGTGTTTAATTGGCAAAAATACCTTAAAAATTATAGAAAACAATAAAAGAGCCTCACACCATTATATCATCCAAATAACAACAATATCCACTCAAAAGCGACCATAATAATCATCATAACATTATGTCCTTCATCTACGATTAACATTATATCACGATAGTTCCCTTTGCCCTCGTTATTACAATTAATTACCTCTGAATTGTCGATCCTTGGGTTAATTATATGAAGGTTCAATAAAGGGCCCATTTTCCTTAACTACTATCGAGTCTGGGATAGGTATTGATTGTATTCACGTCATTAGTCACTTGATGAAGGTTCTAAAGAATGCTTATTTCTAATAGACGGTGATTTACTGGATTGCTTTGTTTCACACATTCTCTTTGATGATAGGGCCAACTTCTACGGTTAATAAATTGGTGACTTGACAATTTTTTTTACTAGTGATCTGGAAACAGTAAATAAAAAGATATTCCGTAGCTATTCCATTTTTTGTTCCATTTTAAACATTGTTTTATTTGTTAGTTCTTTGAAATAACATAACATTTTCGTATTTTTCCCCAAGAACCAAGTACTCAATTGGGGCAACTTTTCGTTAACATATTCAGTTATTCAGGAAGTACCTAAAGTTCAAAATTCTTTTAATTACTATGAAGACAGTCAAATTAATAACAATTTTCAATTTACCTTCAAAGTTTTTTAAATCTCTGCAGTCAGTTCAGTCATTCTTTTAAATTTTTTTCGTTCATATTATATACCATTCCATTTTGATAAATATCTACTTTCTTTCCAAATTATGCTTCCTCCTTATTCAATAAGCTCACAGTTATGAAACGTACATTTACAAAATCAGATTAGCAATCGTGGAAATTGCATTGAGAACGTTAATAACATAGACCAGTAAATTCTTTCTCCGAACAAATGCTTTCCCCATTCCTTCAATGTCGTATTATTCTGTTGATTACAATCTAAATCGCTCTAGCAGCATTACTATAGCATTCACGGAGTTTCTGCTAGCTTTAAGTAAATCTCGTAGATTTCACGAAGGGTCCTGTATCAGGGATGTTATGGATATAAAATTTCGGATCTGGATACGGATAAAGGAATTATATTATACCGGTTAGGGATCACGTCTCTAGGATGGAGGGCGGGGAAGATAGTAACGCAGTGGGTGCATAAAGACGGCCGACGAAACTGAGGCTGGCCCAAGAAACGCTGGCGTGACGATCTGGACTCATTCGTAACGGAATGGACGTAGAAGGCCAATTGTTAAAAAAAATTGGAAAGCCATAGGGGACGCCTTTGCCCAGCAGTGGGACAGTGTAGGCTAAAGCAAAAAAAAGGTTATTTAATTATTTCAGATTATTCGCTAGTTTCGGATAATTTCGGTTACGGACACTAGAATTTTTCGACACAATCTGAAAACTGACGGTTCGGCCGGGCAAAACAAACAGTGTTACCAACTCTCAGAAATATTTATTCTTTTAAATATTTATTTACTAAAATAAAAACCACTAAAATTCCGCCAATTACCTACTTGAAATGACTCCTAAAAAAATAATTTGTTTAAGTGATGTTTCTTTTTTTAGACTTTAATCCGAAACTTTAAATTCGGTTTCGGTTATGGACTTTTTTATTTCGGATATGCGATCTTTTCGAATCTGAACATCCCTATTCTCTGTCTGTATTCTCCACGCTTTCAATAGGGAATGTATTCGCACCCCGCCATATTAAAGGGTCATTCGGCGGTATTCAAAGATGGATACCGTTGATTTTTGCGGTCACCTAAATAAATAAATAAAACGCGCTGTTTGAGGCTTTATGTATTTTTTTATGAAAATGTATGCGTGGAGTAAATGTTTGATATTTGGGGCGTGAACTACCAAGGTTTAATGATAGAGGCAGATTGGTTTTGATAAATATTTTATAGTTAAACTAGCTGTGCCCTGTGACCCCGTCTGTGTGAAAGTCAAACAAACATCTCATTACTAGTTATTTGTATAGGGTTAAATATAATAAGGTGGGGGTCGAAATCTATTTCAAAATTAACTGTTAATAATAAGATAATGTCTACTTTGGTTTTTCGGCTAGACTAGGAGCTGTTAAAATAATACTTTATTAGTTTACTTGAATTTTAAATTAAACCATTTAGAAAATGAACCCTAAAAATAATAAATTACGGCGTACGGTTCAGGTGGTCGTTCTGAAAATATTTTCAACTAAAGGTATTTTTTGTTTTTAACTGCACGATTTTAAATTCAAACTTTATTAATATAATGATTATTTTATGAATAAATTGTAACCACACACTCAACTTAAAAAACAAAATATTAATAATTAGATAAATACTTTCATCCTTCGTAAATAAACAAATAACACATAACATACACTAATTGCGCCAATTACCTATGTTTAAGTCTTAAGTAATAGGGGGCTATTGCAATCAACTGGGCAAGAATCCAGACTCCGTGGCTGCTACTAAGAAATTCCGGATGGAAAAACCTAATAACATTGGCCGCCCTTGGAATCGAACCCAGGACCTCATACTCAGCAGTCGCGCTTGCGACCACTAGACCAACGAGGTAGTTTGAGGCAGTCGGGGCAATGGGGAATTTTAAGGACTTGAAAAATAACCTAAATTTATCAAATAAGATTGAATTTAAAATTGCCAACTGGATTTATGTTACTCGATTTCTAAGAATACAGAAACGCTAAACAAACATTTTGAAAACCAGTTTCATCCAGATTTGTGCCCGCTGGATGGAAATAGGGTCGCCCCCACATGGGCACAATTCTTGATTGTTTTTCAATTGCAATTCCTTTGGAGATTACTGACGTGATTTGTTATTTATTTATTGAAACTTTATGCACAAAAAAAAACCGTACAAAGGCAGATTTAATGCCTTGGGCATTTTCTACCAGTCTACCTTCGGGTGATGCAGAAACAATACACATTATACACTTTTGATCTATTTGAATTTAATATATGTAACGTTACGTTAATTATTTGTTAGTATTTGAAGGATATAAGACCCACCCGGGGCTTAGAATCGTAATGTTTTGTATATAGAACATTTGACATAATTTCATTACCGTCCAAACAAAAAATCTTTGATCCTAAAGCTTTTTAACAACCCAAATAATATTTCGGTATTCTCGTTCGTTATCAAAAAGGTCTGATTTCTGTCCCTGAGCTGGTTTGCAAATTGTTTTTAACTTTACTATGGTCTACAAGTTCGTGTAGGCGTTTGTTTTATTAAGCGATTTATTTTGCTGGCCGTACATTAATGAATTCAGGAGGAATTTTTGATGTTTGCTTTATATTTGTGGGATTGAAAAGGAGTATGGATAGTTTGTTACGCGTGGGGTACTATTGTTTTTACCAATAGGCGTGTGTACACAGGTAGAAAGGATGAAGCGTACGCTGCTTTACCAGTGCCTTTCAGAGCCGGTTTGATTTATAAGAGTGTCATGGAATTTCTTGGCCAGTCTTCTCCATCCAGATCTACATTTTTAAATAGGTAACCACATCACTTTCAAAAGTTATTATGCCTTGTGTATGTAGCTTCGTTTTTTGGTATTTCTTCCATTCAAAAACATGTGGTTTTATGTTGTTATTTATATTGCTGATATTGGATTTTCTGCATTGGGAATTTCTCAGTAGCAGCCGCGGAGTCTTGATATATGCTCGGTTTATGGCATTAGGCTCACCTCTTTTACATGGGACTTCTTCTTCTTAGCGTGAGGCTACTAGTTTGGCGCTTTCGGTAGCGTCCATCAGTTCCTGTAGTGAACAACCAGCAGGACACGCAGGGCACGATATTAAGTGCCCCATTGTTTGAGGAACAGCACCGTATTTACACTCCAGTGCAAAGTCATTTATGTATCTCCACCTCAGCAGGTTTTCTTTGCTGCGACCACGCTGCGACCAACCTGGGTCCGGAGTCTGATTAAAGACAACCACGGCAAGCCCTGGTGGGACATGTTCAGCAGTCGGAACAAATGGGTAAGGTAAGGATGCACTACCTCGCGTGCGTTCAAGCAATTTTGTCATACCTATTATTGGAATCAAATATAACAGCTCACAACTTAGGACCTAGTAATATTAATGACAATAATATCCGTGGTGCTAGGCAACTGGGCTTATCTCAGTTGTATACGTCCCTGTGTGCCTATTGGCCTTGTTTTGTTCTGTCTCCTGCTGATATGGAGGGAAGTGGAAACTATGTTTTTTTTTCCTACTCCTCCGCTATTCTTTTCTGATTAATTTCGTTGCGGGATCCAAGACAGTTAAATCATTTCTCTGGGACTTCGTCGAGCTTCATTGTCTCGGCGCTTTTCTTGTGGTCGCCACTGTTGATTCTGGCTAACAGGAGTTACAGTGGTTTGGGAATAGTGTGGTGGGCTTGTCCCAAAAAGATACCTCGCCACAGCTTTAATCTTTCCGTGGGCATTGCGCCAGTGAGTGGGGTGACACATTTCAGAAAGCTGTTTCGGCTTATCAGCCTTTGCGATACAAGGCTGTAAGTAGTGGTAGTTAGTTAGTACTATATCCAGCAGTGGACGTCTTTCGGCCGAAATGATGATGACGATGAAAGACTATAATAATTAAAACATGCTAAATGAACTTATAACGCAGAATCTTGTTATCTTTTAAAGTGAAATAATAAAGTATAAGTTCGAGAAACAGTTGAGTTGTACCACTCGGGTTTAATTAAATAAGACCAACGACTGGTAGATATTAATCTTATTTCAGATAATACTGTTGTATCTATTCTCGAGGACGTCAAGAAACAGAATTTATGTATTTAATTTCAAACGCGTCTGTTAGAAATAAAAATATATTTGAACCTATTTTTTATCTTGTATTGTTGGTTTTCAGGGTTCTTTACCCAAAAGAGTGTCTTGAGTCATAATTGTCATTATGGCTGTTAGTCCATTGAAATGTTACATTTAGCGTGTATTTCTTAGAGGACGCAATTTTTTTTGAGGGAGTCAGTTTCAAGTAAAATGCAAGTTTGTGGGGTTGCATAACTTGTCCCACGGCCGCCATCTTGGAAAAAGAGGTGGTTCATATGGTTTTTTCACAAGCTTGAATTTTACTTTAAACTGACTCCCTCATGATATCTAAAAAAAAATTGCATCCTCTAAGAAATGCACGCTAAATGTAACATTTCAATGGACTATGTCTTTTGAATCGTAATAGGTAGATACTTGTAATCTTTAGTGGGTGGGCCTTATCATGGCCGTTATAACTAAATCACTACATATTATAAAACAAAGTCCTCCGCCGCGCCTGTCTGTCTGTCTGTCGGTCTGCCTGTCTGTCTGTTTGCGATAAACTCAAAAACTACTAGACCGATTTTCATGCCGTTTTCGCCAACGAATAGAGTGGTTCTCGAGGACGGTTTTAGAATATAATTTGACGCGGGCAAAGCCGCGGGCATCAGCTAGTGTTAAATATTATCAGAGAAGTCGGCTACCGTAATGAAACAGTAGCGGGGTGTGGGTGTGGAAGTGCGACACAAATTACGCTCCACCTTCTATCCTGCCCTATCAGCCGAAAAATATGCAGTCGAAGTGACCTTGCGCTGTCACAGAAGACGTGATGGAAGTGTTGAACTTTTGGGGTAATAAAATTTAAAATTGTGCCAGCGACACGAGGAAGTTTATTTTTTGGAGGGTTGGAAATCATCAAATGACTCCTCTCGCTCTGGGCAGAGCGGTAGGGAGTGTCAGACTTCTACTGACTAAAAACTACCCATGTTTCTTCTTAGCCCTTTGTGTCGAGGCCGCGGTATCTGTTTCGATCAACCCGCAGCCCGTTGTACGGAACCTTTCGTGTGAGTATTTCGCACTTGGCCAGTTCTAAACGTTTTATCTACAAAAGCTAACTCGGATAATTTCACAAACAAAGCTACAACTTCTCTTTAAATTATTAATTCCCGAGTTAAACCAACTAAACAAAATTCAAGCCTCCACAATGATACCAAGTCTTTATCCGTTAAGTCGATAAAAATGAAAATGGGCAAAACAACGCGATAATATCCGGGCAAAGCGGCTTTTTTTATAAAAATAGCTGGTAGTATCGTATTTCAAACAAAAGTTGAACACAGCTGTGGTTGTGGCCTTAGGCTAAAGTTTTTCACAAGAACCGTGCTGTGGCAAGCGAGATGGGCGATCGTTCTACGAATATTGCTAGGATTAAAAATATGCGTAGTTTTTTAAGTTTTTTTCGTTAGTGCTGCAAGGCCTAAATCTTGTTCCGTCAGTTTTTGTGTAAAGTTCAAAAATGCTTGTTGTATCATACAAAAAACTGTAGCAAATACGGAGTTTAGATTTGTGCCCGATTGATGGCAATAGGCTCGCCCCCAATTACATGGGACCTAAAAATTACTGGCGAAATGTGGATGTAGTATTAGGTACACCTCGGCCTAACCCTCTGGCGATAATAAGCGTCTCTATTGAGAGAATGTGACTTCTACTTTATAAAAACTATGTGAAAATACGAATATAAAAAATCAGAGGTGGCCTACATGCTGAAAATTAAAAAAAAACTTCATCGAAATTACTCAAACACCTTCTTTCATAATAAGTCAATGAATAATGTCGGGGCTGTGGGTTGTTAGGAACAGATACAGCGGCCTCGGACACAAATGGCTAAGAAGGAATATGGGTGGTTTTTAGTCAGTAAAAAGGAAGGAGGAATCATTTGATGATTACCCACCCTCCAAAAAAAAAACTCAATGAATGACGAGAATTCATCATCATCATATCAGCCCGGAATCACCCACTGCTGAGTATAGGCCTCCCCTTTTTTCTGCCACACTTTCCGGTTCTGTGCGTACCTCATCCACGTGTTTCCGGCGACTTTGACGATATCGTCAACCCAACGAGCTTTAGGACGACCCTGGTTTCTTTGGCCTAACCTTGGCCAACACTCGGTCAAAGCCTTGCTCCATCGGCCATCGCCTCATCCAGCCAAATGTCCTGCCTACGTCCACTTGAGGCGCACCGCCCGGTCCCCGACATCGTAGACTTTCGTCCGATGGCGGATTTCGGTGTTACGCACTCGATATAAGAGGGTTATGCCGAGCATGGCTCGCTCCATGGCCCTTTGTGCCACTCGTACTCGATGGACAGTCTCCTTTGTGAGAGTCCATGTCTCGGCACCGTAGGTCATTGTTGGCAGGACACACTGGTTGAACAGGCGGGTATAGGACGAGAATTATCTTGAGAAATATCCGCTTTAAAGTCATACAAATTCTGTATGATCGTTGAACTTACTTTATGTCATCCAATAATTGTTCCCTCGACTTGTACGTATCTAACTAGTTGTTTCGCTTGTTTTCTAGTTAAACCAATAACATGTGTCGTTACTGTAATGTAGTCTTAAGATCACTTAATTGTAATTGCAGTATTTCGGTTCTTAACAGATAAGAGGGTGGTTGATGATGTTGCTCTAACTCTTAATCCCATAGTCGCCTTTTACGGAACTCAGAAGCAAAGAGAGCTTTTTGCCTGGAGCAGTAAATTGACAAACTATTTTTCACGAGCTTCTCGATGACTTTAATGTGGACTATTTATTTTATCTAAATTCATAGCGTTATTCACGCAATTGAACTGAAAATTCTTCGTCCGCATGAAATTATTATAAAATTCTACTCAAGTTTTAACAATAACATAATTCAATCATGATTCGAAAGACACGTGGCGCCAACTATTGCTATAAGAACTTTAATGTAGTTTTCCAGAAAAAAAAACTACTGAATTTTTATCAGGATGACAGAAATATATATCTACTCTGTCACACTCTATGTCCGATATTGCATATATATTCTCAGGTGTACAGGACATCCGGAAACGTATACCTATACAATTTCACAAACGAACAAACAAATTACTTTCGCCTTTATAACATTAGTTAAGATAGTCCATAACTTTCCTTCAAAATGCAATAGAAAAGTATGTTACACAATTCCAGAACTGGTCACTTCTGCCCAAAACTTTCCAAAAGCATTACCACGATTAGTGAACCCGTTATTCAAATACATTTGACCAAAGTTTACTGCCTAGTGCTTGCCAGGGATTACGTCCGAAACGCCTTAAGCTCCTCCCTCCGGCCCTCGACTGACATTTGTGTCCAAGTCTCCCTGACACTGTAATCTGTCTAGTGTCCGTCTGCCCAGATTAAGTTGTATGACCGAAAAGATTTGCAGTAAAAGTATTAGATGAAATAAAGGCTGTAATGAAGTAAA
Organism: Diarsia dahlii; assembly: GCA_949775195.1. NCBI lineage: Eukaryota > Metazoa > Arthropoda > Insecta > Lepidoptera > Noctuidae > Diarsia > Diarsia dahlii. The sequence continues at coordinate 2,380,733 of OX459197.1, read as the reverse complement.
CCTTTGTAATGGACTTAGTAGTGTCATGGGAGTTGGAAAACAAATGGCTGAATAGAATTTTCTAGACAGAAAAAATGGAGATTGGATTTGGAAGGTAGGTAATTAGTGTTTTAGTTTTCTGTTTTATAACTACACACATCAAAAGTGTCTAGGGATCAAGCATTTTTATGCGGATTTCTTGAGATTGAGATGTGGCTTTGTAATAAATTTATGATTTTATAAATTTATATGGATCCTTTTTGGTGCATTTCATAATTTGAATCAGGAACTGTGAATCAAATTCGAGTAAAAGATGAAAATCAGCTGTCAATATTTTCCCTATAAAAACATACAACGCATTGAAGACATTATTAGTGCTACTGTTTCCCTACTACTGATTAAAACCAACGTTATTATGGAGCGGCGACGTCATTTAAGCAGGGAAGAAATGCTCAGAGCCATGGGAATGATAGAAGCTGGTTCCCGTCAACGTACTGTGGCTTTAGCTCTGAATACAAGTCAGAGTGTTATCAGTCGACTTTGGACACGTTACCGAAGCACTGGTACCGTGGCTGAGCGCCATGGAGGACGGTATCGCTGCACCACACGGAGACAAGACCGATACATTCAAATCTTAACTCGAAGAGCTCCAACAATAACCGCCATGATGTTAGCCGTGAGGCTTCATCACTCTTCAGGGAACTTAATTAGCGACCAAACAGTCAGAAACCGCTTGCATGAAGTGAACCTTCATTCCCGAAGACCGCTACGGATACCACCTATAGCAATGCACAATCGTAGGATTCGATATCAATGGGCTCTTGAACACAGAAATTGGGCAGAAGAACAATGGCGTTTCGTGTGCTTTTCTGATGAGTCTCGTTTTGGTATGAGACCGGATACAAGACGTATACGACACTGGAGAACCCCTGGACGCCAACAGCGATTAAAATCCTGCCAGGAAGTCCATCCTTATAGTGGTGGAACCATCATGGTATGGGCGGGTATTTGGATCGGCGGAAGAACTGAGTTGATTTGGATCAGAGGCAACCTCAACGCACAAAATTTATGCTGAGACGATTGTATCAGACGTCATCGTTCCTCTACAAGTGCAAATCGGTCCCTTATTTCAGTTAATGCATGATAATGCACGACTGCACACCGCAAGAGTTGTAAGACAGACTCTCGCCGCAGCTAACATCAATGTCCTGCCCTGGCCTGCTCAGTCGCCAGACTTGAACCCGATTGAACATGCATGGGATATGCTACAGAGAAGAGCTCTGCCGAATATGGAGGGTATCCAGTCGCAAGAAGACCTTTTTTTGTTGTTGCAACGAACATGGGCGGCCATTCCACAGCGTGATTTGGATGAACTCATTTTGAGTATGCCAAACCGATGTTCTTGTGTTGTTAGTGTCCGCGGTAGAAACACGGATTATTAATTGTTTAAGTTACCCAATAAAATTTTAAAGAAAACTGTTATTTCAGTCTTTTTTTCGAACTTTAATGTTAGTGGTTCAAATGTCAAAAATCCCTTTATTAGGAAAATGGCAAATTTCTTTATTAATGCAAAGGTGACTTGGTTTATCGTTACTGTGACAAACGAAAACACTTTATTTGATGAATCCTTAAAGAAAATTTTAATTAATATCAATCAGGAGAAAAGTTATTGCAAAAATATATGTTGATCCCTAGACACTTTTGATGTGTGTAATTTAAATGTAGGTTCTGTTGAGTGAGAACCTCCAGGCTAGGTTCTATAATTTAAATGAAAGGTCAAAATAGACATTTGAAATAACAATAACTCGCATAGAGCATAAAATTAGTTGAGGTCTTGATTATACCTCATTATAAATGAAATGTAAAAAGACCTCATCAAGCCCGTGTGTACAAAAAAAATTTCTTGACTGAATGAATTAGTCGTAGGGAAAAAAGCGCAAAGACAATTTTATGATCTACAATTTTTCTCTCCGTTAATTTTGCGATAACGCATTTTTTACCTTTGACCTTAAATAACTTTTTTAGCACGCACGGGATTGGCGAGGACTTTTGACATTTCATTTATAATGGTGTATTATTCAAAATCTCCACCAATTTTCATTTCTTGTTATTTAAATACCTTTTTATGCTTATTTTGACTGGACTAACATAGCCTTTTTGAGGGGGGGGGGGGGGTTATCATCAAATTTAATGACTCCTACCGCTCTGCGGGAGTGTGCAGACTTCTACTGATTAAAAATGTTTCTTCTTAGCCCTTTGTGTCGAGGCCACGGTATTTCTTTAGAACAACCAGCAACCCCGGCGGGACTAATATAGCTTCCAAATTACAAAAAAACAGGACTACTTAAAAGAAAAACGACGAACGAAACTACTTAAAAGTGTCAGTTACAAACAGAACAAAATTCATGTATAAAGTCTAAACTATCTTATCAAAAGGCAAAAGAAATAAAGAATTAAACCAATTATTCTTACCACGAAGGCTTTAATTTTCAAGATGAAGAGAGCACCAGTACTTATATAATTATTTAACATTTCTTGGTTGAAACTAAAGTTAGTATTATCAAAATGAAAGCAAGACAATTTATTGCGACGGAAAACGGGTCAGCGTTCTGATCGCTGGCTTCAGAATTACAAACGAAAATAAACTGCTACAATATTATGGAGGGAAGACTAGGTTTTTCCCGTGGCTACGCCAGACTGGAGGTCGGTCGGAAATGTACTATACCAGGATTAAGAGTATTCTATGTCCAGGTCATGACAGTTTAGGACAGAAGGTCATGACAGGATGGGACAAAACGAAAAGGGTAGATCTTTGTTTATGCTGAATGCCATTCATGCCGTTCAGGGGTGAGAATATAAGAGGCACGCAGACAGACAGCTTTGCTATATTTGGTCGGGCAAAGTTTTTTGTCATCTCTTCGACACGAAGCCGGAATTTGTGATCAGTTGAAGACAATAGACTCGCCCCCTATAATAGGACTTAAATATAACTAGCGGAATGTAAGTGTACTCTACAACTCTGACTGACCCCTTTTTTTATTTTTGGTGGGTGGAAAATCATCAATTGCCCCCCCCCCCCCCCCCGCTCCTGGGCAGAGCGAAGGGGAGTGTCTGACTTCTACTGACTAAAACCAAACCCATGTTCCTTCTTTGCCCTTGTGCAGGCCACGTCATCTCTTTCGATAATCTGCAGCCCCGACGGGGCTCTGACTGGCCCTTCAGAATTTTAGCATTGTTTAGCTTAGGTACATTATCAAAACCAATTGATTAGAACAGTATATTTACACCCGAAAGGATTTCTCATTTAGAAATAAAGGTCAAGTGATCCTGAAATCAGTATCACTACATAGTATAAAACAAAGTTGCTTCCCGCTGTCTGTCCCTATGTATGCTTAAATCTTTAAAACATCTTTTCATCTTTTTTTATCTTTAATGTTTGTGAACGCACCCACGATACAGGAGAAATTCCTAGTGTGGGGCAACGTTTTAAAAAAAAAAAGAAAGAAAGAAAAGAAAGAAAACTACGCAACGGATTTTGATGCGGGTTTTTTTTTCAGATAGAGTGATTCAAGAGGAAGGTTTTTGTATCTTTTTGCACCCGTGCGAAACCGGGGCGGGTCACTAGTGATGTATAAGTTAAATATGAATGAATTTGAAATGGGAGTTATGTTCTGAAATGATGATGAGAATGGCATCAAAATGTAATGTGTAGTTTTTTCAATGTCATATCTGGCAGATAAACAAATCAACTATAACTTAAACTAACGACTTTTTCCCAGGGGGTAGGGCAGAAACTGCATAACCCTGCCTGCTACGATCCATTCACTTCGTCCACGTTCGTATATGACATGCCGGTTCCGAGTACTACCTAACCTAACCTTTCTCAAGAACATCACCAATAATGTTAGTGTATGTCATTCTGAGAAACTTTCTAAGAGATTGATATCGTCTACAAAAACATACAAAACAAGCAAGTTTCTCCTAACTTATCCCACACATATTACTGGCCTTCACATGAAACATAACTTGGCCCATATGTTCCCTTTTTTACTATATAGTCTTTATGCAGATCTGTCCTTTGTAAGGCCACAGAATTATGGCACAGACAAAACTTTTGTGGCAATGTTATCCTTTCTCTTTTCTGTATCACGTTAAATGTAGCCGTTTACCATATTCCGGCCAAGGACGGATTTAATGTCTCTTGTGTCTTTGAGACAGTTGGTTTTTAGTTGATCACTTTCTTTTGTGCGTATACCATTGTTAGTGTGTCATTTATTTCGATAAACAGTGATAGCTCAGTGGTGTGACCATCAGATTGTCATGTCATAGGTCTCAAGTTCGAGCCCAAGACACGTACCTGCGTACATGCGTATTGTATAACGACGGGGAAGTGCCAACAACTCCTAACTTACATTTTTTACGAAAACGAATTATGAATGCAGTTTGATAGAGAATGAAATTGCGCGTCTACTCTTATATGAATTAAGTTGAAATTCGCAAAATCGACGTAGCTAGGCACCGAAGAAACATCTCCTATGTTAAGGTCTAAAAGGTAATAAAAACGGTTTTTTCGCCTCCTGTAAAATTTGGTTTTTGTAAGTTAGTGTTGGCACTTCCCCGTCGATAAAATGATCACTTGCTTCGTTGAAGGAAAACATCGTAAGTAAACCATCATGCCTGGGAGATATTCTCGACGACTTCGAATCTAAATCGGCCGGAGCTAAGACAATCTCTGCAGAAGGGGGTTCATGGACGGCTCAGACCTCAAATGTGAATGCGGTATCTCCCCACAGACAATGGCCCACCTACCATCTTGCATAGTATACCTGTAAACTGGATGATCTATTTACTGGATCAGTGAGCGGGGTTTGCGTAGGTGAGTATTGTGCTATACACTTTTGAATTTTTTGCCATCGAAATGCTAAGACGCTGTCTTGGTGTTCAACTGCCTCTGTGGTCAAGTGGTTAAGGCGCTTGCCTTGACACCCGGTGGTCGTGGGTTAGATTCCCTCGGGAAGCATACTTTGTAAAGTTGATGACCTGATTGTCTGATAAAAAGATCGGGCGGTTTAGAAACTCTGACACTAGGGTGTGTGGGGTCGTTAGACCTTACCGCCCCACACGATAAGAAGTGTTCGTGAACACGAGCATAAGTAATCTAATATCACATTAAGACATACCAATCTAAAAAAAATGTTCTAAACAAAAGCCTGGATGACCTATTTAAGTGGTACAAACAATAAAATATATTTAGAGGACAATTTTTTAGGAGTGTTTTATAAATAATCGCGATTTATTTGAGTTCTTAAGAGGAAGGTAAATTAGATTAGTTTAATCCTGTTGAGATGATGGTTCTTTGTCAACTTTCAAGGGAACTTTTGTCAAGTTTTAAAAGGACAATTTTGTAGATGACTGCGTAGTTTTGTGTTGCTATTAATTTGCTTAGATACGGTCTCTTGTGATTGATGACGATTGTTAAGTTGATGAAGTTGTAGTAGAGATAAACGCAGTAATTGAATTATATATTTCACACTTAAATACATAGACACATAAACTTACGTCCTTTTCCCATGGGGGTAGGCAGAAACCACAGAACGCCACCCGCTTCGATCCTTACATATTTCTTTTGCCTCGTTCACATTCATACATCTGGTCATACACTCACGCCGGTTACGAGTACTATGCACCGGTCCTTTCTGAAGAACGACCACATTAAGATCAGTGTATGTGTAGCGCGTCCCCTCCCGGCGTCACTCACATCTGCCTTCTAAATACCTTTCGTTAATCGACTTTCACACATCCTCTCTATATGGCCAAACCACCTTAGCATACTCTTATCAATTTTTATCTCTACATCTTCTTTTAAACATACATTTACGTAATTTTTTAACTATTCTACTACTAACCATTAGTAGACCTAATGATTAGAAGTTTACTGAGTTACTTTAGCCGTAAGTTGGTAAAAGGCTGGGTAGATGATCAATGAACTAGACGTACTGCAGGGTATCACCGATACCTAGTCGACATTCCACGCATTCGAACGAAGCGCTTTGCTGGGTCCTTTATTATGCGCACAGCCAAGGAGTGGAATTCCCTGCCTGCGTCGGTTTTTCCGAGTTCATATAACCCTAATCTGTTTAAGTTGCGAGTAAAGGCTTCTACTGGGTAAGCTCGTTCCATCGTCGACATCATCTCTGCCCTTAGGGCAAGATTGAAGTCAAGAGCAAGCCCATTTATAATAATAAAAAAAAAAATGAACTACTTAGTACTTAAGATACTTCATCATCATCATCATCAGATATCAGTTTAACTGCCTCGTTGGTCTAGTGGTCCGCAGCGCGACTGCTGAACATGAGGTCCTCGGTTCGATTCTCGGATCAGGCAAAGTTTTATTGGGTTTTTCCATCAGATATTTCTCAATAGCAGACACGGAGTCTGGCTGTGTGCCCAGTTAATGACAATAGGCTCGCCCCCAATTTGTATGGAACTTAAAACAAATATAAACGGTGAAATGTGTGTGTATAATGTACACCTCTGTCTATCCTTCGGGGATTACAAGCGTGATGGTGTGTACTTACAGCAAACCCAATTAGATCTATACTTTCTGACTATTTTTTGGCCATTAAAATACTAGCAGACTCATCGTCTACGGCACTCAAAATAAACAAAAGAAAGCCGTTTCATATTCCACCTTCATCTAGCTCCATCATTTCACATTGCGAGATAATTAATTAAAACAATATTATCTTGATTCAGTGCAGAAAACATTGCTTTGTAGAATGGAGTGCAAAGACGTGTTTCAGAAATGCGGCGGTTTCAAGATTGCAGGAAAGGTTCATGCACACGTATAAGTACGACTGCCAAGTTTTAGAGCTTTTTTTTTGAGGGTGGGAAATCATCAAATGATTCCTCTCGTTCTGGAGGGAGTGGTAGGGAGTGTCAGACTTCTACTGACTAAAAACTACCCATGTTCCTACTTAGCCCTTTGTGTCGAGGCCTTGGTATCTCTTTCAAACAACCCACAACCCCGACAGGCGTCGGCCCCTGTAAAAGTTTTAGGGCTCAAGGTCTAACCCAGGACACGCATCTCTGGTTGTTCGTATTCATGTGTGTATTATAAAATTACTAGCTGTTGCCAGCGGCTTCACCAGCTGCAACTCGAAAATTATCCCATGGGAAGATAAAATCGGGATAAAAACTATCCTATGTGTTAATCCAGGTTATAAACTATCTGTGTACCAAATTTTATCCAAATCCGTTCAGTAGTTTTTGCGGGAAGAGGTAACAAACATACACACTCACGCAGTCACACACTCACACACTCACAAACTTTCGCATTTATAATATTAGTAGGAAGTAAGATCTCTAGCTTCGGTAAAGGAAACATCGTGAGAAAACTAGCATTTCTGAGAGATATTTCTCGACGGCATGACTTTAAACTCAAGGCAGAGAAACTCTGACACCAGGGTTAGGCAATATCCACACGAGAAAGAAAGAAAAAGTTCTGCGCGGATAGTATCGCCTAAACTAGAACCGTTCTCGTTTGATTTATTAATTTCCAAATACTCAATTGTGAACATAACATCACACCTGATCCCCAAATGGCTGGAATATAATAGGGTATTTCACCAATAAAATCTAATTAGTCCGTCAGATAGATTTCCAAAGAATAATCGACACGTATTTTTTCTTTTTTCACGTAAACAAAAGATGAAGACGATATAGTGCTTCAAAAAGTCGTGTCAAGTCGTGTGACGTCACAAGGTTAGTACTTTTTTACCTACAAAGTGACGTCAAATGCCCCCACTCATGATCTTTGACATGTTTTATTTTCGACAATTTTTATTAATTTGATAAAACAAAAAACACGTATCCAATATTTTTCGATAATCTAACAGACGGACTAATTAAATTTTTTTGGTGAAATACCCTTTTGGCGACAAGAGGGTAATCAGTTCACTGGGGAAGGGGGACAGGAGATATTGACAACCACCGGGCACAAATTCAGACTTCATAACTGCTACTGAGAAATTTCTGGTATAAAAACCAATAATACTTTGCCCGACTGAGAAAACCGCTAGTGACCACAAGGCCGACGAGGCATGTTCATTTAGTAACACGTAAAACAAAAACAACAGACAATTAATTGCCAAATCTACAATAGGCGGTCTTAGTATTCTGTCTACGTCATAAAATAAATAAATAATATTAATAATACAATGAGCCTAAAAAGCAACAGTTATTAAAAAAAAAAGTCGTGTTTCTGATCCGTTGCAGAGCTTATATGTGTGCTATGAACTCAAGACGTAAAGGGCTAGTTTTCTGTTTCGCACAAAACTCGCTGCATTGAGTTTGAAGTGCTCTCTTTGTGAAAGATGGAAATGTAAATAGCAACCGAGAAATCTTTTGTAAGCAAGATTTTTTTTGTAAAATATATAAGTACTCATAGTAATTATTTAGAACGATCGAACATAGAGTGGAGCTCGTGGGTTAATAATAACTGCGGCTCGCGCTTGCCTAGGTTGGTCTGTGGATGGGTGACCACCGATTATATATCGAGTTTCCTCCGTGCCTTGGAAAGCATGTTAAGCTGTTGGTCCCGGCTGTCCCATATAGATCTTTGACAGTCGTTACAGGTAGTTACTGACCGGTAAAACTATCAAAATCAAAATCAAATCTCATTTATTCAAACTAGGCTGATAATCAGCACTTTTCGAAGGTCAAAATTTACTTTACTTTACTATTTACATTTTTTTAAGACAGTCCCCCAAAACGCCCACCCATCGACACTTCCTAGTGTTTAGCTGGAAAGAAGAAGTGACGGAACAAACTCCCCAGCAACACAATGTCTGTTAGGTTGGTTAGAAGAACCAGACTCGATACAATAGCAAGGTGTCAGTTAAATTTAAGATTTACATTCAGTCACAACAACCAGTCTTACCAAAGGCTCTCGTAATACGAGTACCCAGTATTAACTGGCAGTAAAAAGTCGCTCCATGTAGAATACTGGTATTCAGCTGCATCCGGTTAGACTGGAAGCCGACCCCAACATAGTTGGGAAAAGGCTAGGCAGTTGATGATGAATCGAACAAAGAAAATGTGATTTATGCATTTTTGTATTAGTCTGAGAGTAGCATCTCAGACTCCCCTCATACTGAGTGTACTTATAATCGGCGTGGGTGTATGACCACTAATGTATTAACGTAGACGAGACAAAATGAGTATGTAAGGATCGTAGCTGGTGCTGCCGGGGCTGTGGTTTGTTCGAAAGAGATACCGCAGCCCCCGACATAAAGGGCTAAGAAGGAACATGGGTGGATTTTAGTCAGTGAAAGTCTGACACTCTCTTCGGCTCGCCCAGGCTGCGGGAGGAGTCATTTGATGATTTCCCACTTCCCACTAAAAAAAGGAGTATGTCAGGATCGTAGCTGGTGGCGTTCTGTTGTGTCTGGCTACTCTTATGATTCTCTTCTGCCTGCTATTCGGATTGAAAATACGTGAAATAAGTGTATGTATGTGTTATTACACATAGATAAAAAATGTGTACCATGTAAAAATAAAGGTTACACTTGACCAACTTCCCTTTCTCTGATTGAGCTGAAATTTTGCATTCATCTTTAGTTTGGATGACAATGCATGGTTAGGTAAGTTACGTCATTCAACATTCATAATGGCGGACTCCCAAAGATAAACTAGTTAATCATATGCAAGATTCTCCTGATAAGGTGGTCAAACGAAAAAGGAGAAAACGGAAACGGGGTGGAGAATATGAGAGCTAAAATGAGGTCATTCTAAAGCGTGTTTTAATTACTTTTTATATATCGACGTTCCAGTAACAAGCTATAGCTATCTTTTATTTCCTTCTACAATAAATTAACTATTACTTCATTCCACGCCGACGAGAAACATAGTACGAATTCTCTGAATTTTACAATACCTTACCCTTTGCCGTTCCTTTGAAAATTACACTCTCTGGTTCGTCTGGAGGGAACAGATTAGGGTAGGTACTTATCCTTTGCTTAAGGTCTACCTGAGTCGTAGATTTAAGGCCCTATCTTGAGGACATTGAAGATTTTGTTATCTTTCAAAGGATGTTAGATCTTTGACTTGAGTTTGTCTGTGGATCTTTGTAGGTTTGTTTTTGGTACTTATAATGAATGGCTACAATAGGTATGTTTAGCCTCGGAAAACACGTTTAGCCGTTGGTCCCGGCAGTCATTTATAGATCTGAACCTGTCTTGGCAAAGAGGTACCGTTTTACCTAATAGATACTGACTGGGTTGTGGACTATGGAGGTTAGTCGTTCCATGTAAAATACTGGTATTCAACTGCATCCGGTGAGACTGGAAGCCGACCCCAAAATAGTTGGGAAAATGCTCGGCAGATGATTATCTTATCGGACAAAAAAAAGTTGATGTGGCACTCGGAGACTGCCGCGGTAAAGCTATTGCATAGCATTTTTATCAACTTATGCAAATAATTATTTATTTATTTTATTTATGCAGTATTTTTTAAAAAGAATTTAAATTTTATAAGTAAATCAAAAGTAACCTTCATAGACTAAGCTAGTAACAAACTCTATGACAGAAAATTTAAAAGAAAAAGTATTGACAGCTTGTCAGCCTGACGTAAGTGTCATAACATTGAAAAATATGAAAATTATTTATTTTATTTAAGAATTTTAGATATTTTATAAGAAAACGAATCGTTTTCTAAGACCGATTCGCAGAATAGTAATGCAAAAACCCATAAAACGTATGATAGATGCGTAATAATAATAAAATGAATGTATATAGAGTACTCGAGGAGTACTCACTCATTATCTTTCACTATTTTTTCGTGACTTTCTTCATTAATAAATGCACTTTGTTTATTCACATTTAAAACACTTTGTACACAAATTATACGAGTAAGAATATTATATGATCTGAGGTTATAAATTATTTAATTTGACAACCTCAGTTGACAACCTTGTTATTTTCCGTAACCATAGCAACCTGGTTGAATACTGAATCATGAATATTTTCGTTACGGAATTTCTGGATTCGCTCTCCACGCTCAAGGCCCGCGATAGAAGCTATGCAATAGCTTAAAAACTAATTAGTCCGTCAGATAGATTTCCAAAAAATATTTTTTCACGTAAAGTAAAACTGAAGACTGAAGAGGAATTCACGAGTTTTCGAAGCATTATATCGCTTTGAAAACTCGTGAATTCCTCCAAAACGTCACATGTCAGTACATTTTTTACCTACAAGTGACGCATGACGAGTTTTATCTTCGTCAAATTTTATTAATTTGATAAAACAAAAAACACCTATCCAATATTTTTCAAATTAGCTTAAATAATGGTTTTCAGCTGCATCCGATAAGACTGCAAGCCAACCTTAACGTAGTGCTTAGGCAGATAATGATGTCTCAGTGAGGCCATGTAACAAAATGGTATATTTTTTTTTCTATTATATTTCTTGCCCAATGAACTGTGGGCCAAAATAGTCACTTTCTGGAGCCCTGACGACCCTGTCGCGATAGACCTCATAGACAAAACTAGCGACCTTTGGGGAAAGGTCTTTACCCAACAGTTGGGTTAAGGGTTTACAGTTTCAGTATTTCTTATCATATTTTAATATCTATCTATAGTATATCTCAAATCTCTTCGCCAAAAACCATAGTTCAGGAATAAATCAAAAAGTTAGATCCCATACTTACCTATGGGAATGTTTAGCCCCGCTTTTGTTGAAAATTATGACTTGTTCGACGACTATTGTTTGTTGTGCCAACCGTACTTGGCAACCGGTTGGCGTGCCAACGAAAACCCTGAGCTATGCGTTGTAATACATATGTTTATAAAGACGAAGGAAAGGAAAGCAACCAAAAATATTCTTAGTGGTGAATTTTAATATGAATGGAAACGTTTATAATAATAATTATAAATTATAATGTTAACGAGAAAAGGAAACTGGGCGGATAAACTTAAGTAAATAACAATAAAAGAAGAAATCGCGTTGAGGGTTGTTTATATTTAATGTGGGTTTACCTGTCCTCTTCCTCTCCTCGTTAGTCCGTCTTTTTTATTGTTTTGTCAGATATGTTTTAGACCCATACAATATGGCACGAACCTATTACCATCAACCGGGCATAAAATCATCGAATAACCCCCCCCCCCCCCCCCCCCCCGCTCTTGGGCAGAGACTAAAAAGACTAAAAACCACACCCATGTTCCTTCTTCGCCCTTGTGTCGGAGCCGCGTTATCCTTTTGACTTGCCTGAACTAGAAATCGAACTCAGGACCTCTTACTCAGTAGTAGCGCTCTTTCTAGCCATATCATCCTTCACACATTCCATTCATCGTTTTCTTTAGTCTTTTTCTACTCTTATAGTTTACTGGCCGCCCCGGCTTCACACGGGTCCAATGTGCTACACATAAACCTTTTTCTTGAATCACTCTATCTGTAGCTGAAAACTGCATTATAATCCGTTGCGTAGTTTAAAAGGTCTAAGCGTACAAACAGCGGGATTGTCTTTGCTTTAATACTATGTGAAGAAAAGAAGATTTAAAGATTCATAAATCTTTTAAACGCTAAAGATCGTATTCTCTATTTACCTCCGCAACAAACTAGAACTACATTAATACTCATTTCCATACAATGTTTTGTAATCCACATATTGTACCAAATTAGCGAGGGTATTCCAACACTAAATTAGAATTTTAAGCGCCTATTATGAAGGCGCTGGAGTGGAGATTTACTTAGGCTCTCATTTGTATAGTCCGGGGCAAAGGAATAGACGTATTTTTATCATATTGTGTTATAATGTTACAGACTGCTTCGTTCTATTCTTCTTTCTGTTTAAAACGTTGCCCCACACTAGGAATTTCTCCTGTATCGTCTCGGTACGTTTACAAAAATTTAAACTCACATACACAAACACACCCAGATTCGAAACAACTATCTGTAGGTCATACATATATTCGGGGTTCGAACCCGTGACTCGCAGCGCAGCAGACCAATCGCTCAGCCACTGCGCCAACCGTGCCGTCGTGTCGTCGTTGGTGTAGTGGTCACAAACGCGACTAATGATCGTGTGGTTCTGGGTTCGATCCCCAAGTCGGGCGATGTTGTTGGATTTTTCAGTAGCAGTCACGGAGATTTGGGCCCGGTTGACGGTTATAGGCGCTCCCTCTATTATATGGGTATAAAAGATAACTGGTGAGTTGTGAGTATACTATTTAATTAAGTGCACCTCTGCGTAACCCTTTGGTGATTATAGGCGTGATTAAAAAATCGTTTAAGTATATATTTTATATGCCTAAAAGTTCACCGTGCTTTAACCAATGCATTAACTTAATCACCAACATAGTTTTAACACTAACTTTCACATCGATAACAATCACATATCGACCCAGAAACAATCGTTCACAAACTCCACAACACCGTTAATGAGAACCAAAAGCGCTTTATCACGCGATTAAATACCCCATTCTTGTGGCACACTTAGTGGGTAGCGCAGTGCCCTGAATTTTCTCAAAAATAAACTTTACACAAAGCTCAGAGTGATTATCTTAAGAAGCTCTCAGTTGCAGGCTTTTGTAAAGAAACTCGTAATATAAGTGAAATCTGCTAATGGTACCGGCCCCTTTACGAGTTTGGCCACGAAATGTGCCTTTATAAGTTTCGATGTATGGTTAACAGAACAAGTTTGCAAACTGCAAATATTTTGCATCGTGGAAACTTAACGATACAATGCACATCATAAAAAATAAAAAAATAAAAATGCTTGTTAATTCCAATAGCTTTTACATTTTCATCATCATCCTATTAATGTTCCCACTGCTGGGACACAAACCTCTTCTCCTTGAGAGGGAATGGGCGATAATCTGTTAGATGCCACAAATCTTCGAATTTTTAGTTCTAGGACATGCCGGTTTCCTCACGATGTTTTTCTTCACCGTTTTTTAAAGCAGTGGTGATGAAATCAATTACACAAAATAATGCGCCGGCCTGGGTTCGAACCCTAGACACATCAACATGTAAGTCGGGGCTTTTTTACAATTTCATCAGTGTTCATTAATAGAAAAATAATTATTTGCAGAAGTTTTATTAAAAATCTATTATAACTTGCGGTCATCATACTGATTTAATAAAAAATAAAAAAAAACGGCTGACGCATAAGCTCTTTTTGTTTAAATTGAACAATTTTCTTCAATACTCGTACATTAAAAATGCAAATATTTAAGTACATATTTTTGTTGCTGACTGTACTCTGGCCCGTGATCATAAACGATTTATCATCGAAGAATGGGGTACAACAATGTTTGGTTTGGGATAGCGCATTAACTGTGCTCTATACCCTCCCGTTCGCGGCTGCGAGTTCGATTCCCGCGAGTTTTATTTTCGTGTCCTATAATTTGGATAAATCATGGCTAGAAACTATCAACAGGCACGAAAAGGGATTTAAGATTAAAATGTCCACATACCTTTCTTTTGTCCGTTCTTCTCTGCCATCCAGAAACCTGAAAATAACATTTCTTTGGTTAGTTTAATAAATACAAAAAAAAGTAAAGCGCACTTTGGTAGTTATGACAATAATCTTTATTACACAAAAAGTAGTTACAAAATTGTGTGAAGTCTCTGACTCCTGTGCTAGGTGATAGACCTATGTTGTAGGAGCCAGTGCGGTCTTTCAAACGGAAATATTACAAAACCATATGAAGTAAGCTTAACAAAAAATTAACTACTATATTTTAAACAATAATTTAAAAACTTTAAAGAATCGTGGATTGAGTTTGTGTGTGTTTGTGTCTGTGTGTGAATATGTGTACGCTTCCCGACATCGGATTGTGAATGGATGATGATCATCCATTCAACTTAAAGCAGTAATTTTGTAGATCTTACGCCCGAATACTCGAACGTCACTCAATTATAAGTAGCCCTCAAAACTCGTGCTATCTCCGTCACTCTGCGTTAAAGTAACAAAGACAGCACGAGATTTAAGTGCAACTTAAAATTGAGTGACGTTCGAGTATTCGGGCGTATGACTGTACGAAAGATTTATTTAATTCTTAAAAACATTTGTACGCTCTCTGGCATAACATAGCGCACTCATTATTACCTACCTACCACTATTATTGTACCTATGTTAAACGAATGAATAAATGACTTATGACCTATGGATGTGTTTCGAATTGCAGTTCAAAAGTACAGATAGAAGCCAAACTACTATCCCAGAATAAAAATCCTCGTTCCTTTCTTCAAAAGAAATACAGCCAAAGTTATCGATCTCCCTTTCCGACAGTTTTAGATTTACTACCGAAAGCAATTCTTCTACACATGCAATAATTTATACAATTTCCTTAGAAGGAAATCAGTAACATGCCCTGAAGGAAATAAAAAGGCGAGTAGTATTCCCTTGGAGATAAAGGAAGAGATACATGCATGATATATGTCGGAACTTGGGACAGATATGACACAATGCTTTGATATGTGCGATGTTCTTGGAGATTTTAGTTTGTTTTCTGAAAAATATGACGCAGTGGAGCAATTATGGTGGCCCTGCGGTACGACTTCGGAGAGGAAAGGTTGTGGGTTGGAACCAAACGTTTTTAATAGGGTATTTCACCAATAAAATCTAATTAGTCCGTCTTTTAGATTATCAAAAAATATTGAATACGTGTTTTTTGTTTAAGCAAATTACTAAAAAAAAAAAACGTGCCAAAGACCATGAGTGGGGGCTTTTGACGTCACTTTGTGGGTAAAAAAGTACTAACCTTGTGACGTCACACGACTTGACACGACTTTTCGAAGCACTGTATCGTCTTCATCTTTTGTTTACGCAAAAAAAGAAAAACTATGTCTTCATTATTTTTCGAAAAACTATTTGACGGACTAATACGATTTTTCTGGTGAAATACCCTATTGTGATATTTCAGCACTGTTCCCAAACCATTGAAGATGCGGATGGGAGCTCATTTTTTCACTTCAGCTATCAGTCAACTAGGAAACACAACCGGTATCTCGTATTTGATATTGGTTATTAAAAACTTTTTAGCAATAATTGGACTGACGAAAAAAGGAACTCAAAAAATTCTTTTAGTCTAGCTAAGCTCTAAAGCTAAAGTAATTAATTTCGAAATAACTAAAAAAATGAGAACCTGCTGCTTTTTTTCGTCGATTAAAAACTGACGAGTACTAACGTTTTCAAAGGTTAGGTACTTACCTAAAAGAATATTATGTTCACGAATCCCAAAAAATCTTTATTTTTAAACTAGAATACTTTCTAAAACGAAAAATATAAATCCCTTCAAAAAATTTCAACGCTAATCTCATAGCCCGAAGCAGAAAAACTACCATTTCGGGAATCCAGACTTAAATTATAAATCCCATGCACCCTGAAAAGCACATTCCAGATTTTTCATGCCGCTCTAGGTATGTATACTGCTGAAAATTTCTCCCACAAAGTGAATAGAATTCTTTATGAGCCAACAGAATTTTAGCACTGCCCCAGTAACCGCTGAAAAACGTAGTTAGTAAGTTTGTGTTCGTCATTTTATGTGGTTAGTTTAGTTTCCATTGAAGAGATTACACTTGGCTGAGTCGCTAACGGAATAACGCGCTTGCATTTGTTATTTGGACAAAAAAACCATAAAAAACGGGCCACTCGCACAAGAAGGGTTCTGTAGAGATTTTCCGTGTTATTTTAACACCATAGACTTTTTATAGGTTTTTCTGTAATATATACCTAAGTGTTGAACTAATTTCTGTATTTTATTCAAAAATTGGTATGGCCAATTTACATCTATTTTCTTAAATATCTTTAAATGTTTTAATCTTAAAATTATTAAAAATATATTCGGGATCCTCACAATAAGCCCTTTCATTTGATATATTATTATGACACGGTACAGTTTGCAAAACATGAAAAAAAAAACTGTTAAGCTCCCCAAAAGTGAAACCCATATTCAAAATTCCTTTATTTACGTTATACCTCCCTGTTTGGGTCATAGAAATACATATGAGCTCATATGCCTTATTATAGACACAATTAAAAAGCCATTGTTATAAATCTCCTGGAGATTTATTAGCGGACGGGAGGTTATGTGTCTACGTAATAGGGGGCGATCCTATTGCCGTCAACTTGTCAAAAATTCTGAATACGGGCTGCAAATGAAGCATATCTGATGGTTAAACCCAGTTACAATTTGCCTGATCTTGGAATAAAGACCTCATCATAAAGAGCTCATCAGTAGAGCATGCGACTACTTGATCTTAACTTGGCCAATGATGTCGTCATCATGTTTTTCAATAGATAGATTTTAACCATCTAATATGCTTTTGAATGTAAAATTAACTGACCGCATAAAAAACACCACACTGCGCTCCAGAACTCAAATTGCCGACGTAGCTTATAAAGCTGCGAGACTGAAATGGGACTGGGCAGGCCATGTCAGCCGGATGCCACCGCAGCTGTGGGCCCGAATATCGCAGGACTGGAGCCTTGACACAGCTAGACGGGGTCGCGGTAGACCGAGGAGAAGATGGCGGGACGCCTTGGATGGCTTTCTGACCAACTGGCGAGAAGAAGCACACCATCGGAAGAAGTGGAAAGAATGGGGGGAGGCCTTTGCTCAGGAGTGGGACAATAACGGCTAAATAAAAAATAAAATAAAAAATATGCTTTTAGCCACCACTTTATTTCAAAACCCCATTGTATACAAATACGACCTAATTTATTAGTATTTTATATCTACTTTTATTCACTCCAAAACATTACGTAATCAAAACAAACATCCATGTACCCAAAAAAAGCTGCAACACAACAGTCACCAAAACACCCGGTCACTTCCTTGATCCAGTATTATAATTAAAAACTGAATAATTTGCAGCAAGTTTGCTTGTAATTAAGGCGCGACGAAACAGCCGCATTAATACTAAATGGGGTTTACATTCGTCGCCCGTACAAACGGGAATATGCGTTTAATTAGAATAGAAACACTGCACTGAATTACGTAAGCAGCTAATGGGATTGCGTTGCTCATGTTTTACGTATGCCCGTTGATCTGATGAAAGAAAAACACGGAATGTGCATTTAAATTAATGAAATACGCTCTCGGAAACGTGATATAATCGTTTATTCTAATTTAATTTGCACTACTGTACGCGCGACACACGTCCACTGCATACAGATGTTTGGAAATAATGAATTGACAGCCGACTGCTAGCTAGCACATGCCTGGGTCGTCTGCTACGAGAGTGTAGCTGTCGTAGTCAATTGCCTACGCTGTAGCAGACTGGCTAGGGCTACGCCGCGCGCCGTAGCAACTCGTGGTTTGATTGCGAAACTGGGACGGTTTTTAAGAACAGTTACGGCCTTTTTTAAAATTGATACAATGTCATCGCCGCATCGACTGCGAATCGGCAAGCGTAAGGTGGGACGCCCGCAGGCTCGGTGGAGCGATGATCTTCGCAGAGTGGCTGGTAACAACTGGATGAGAGTTGCCGAAAATCGAGTTGAGTGGCGTAAGATTAAAGAGGCCTATATCCAGCAGTGGATTGCAATAGGCTGATGATGATGATGATGACAATGTCATCAAAGTAAACTTATCCTTTTGCTTTGTGACACACGCGACGATACTTCAACCTATATATATTGCAGTATAACATAGTATAAACTGGTTTTAGTTTGTCATAATAAACAGATTCTGACCTAACAACTCAAACATTGTCAGCGCTTTAATGTTTCTATTGCTGAGGCAAAGGCATCCTCTCTGTGACAAAAAAAGTGGGTCATGGTCACCCACTAATTTTTAAAACGGTTTGGTGGATTTCACATGTCTTCGATTTTTTGGTTCTGGAACATTTCGGAATGGGATTTCCGAATACCGATGAATAAGTTACTAACATAAGTAGTCAATTACTTGTTGTATTAAGTGGTCTAGACTACAACTCGTATGTCAGGGTCGTATCCAGTCCCTCATACGACTGGGTCACAATCGTTTAAAATACCTTCTGAACGAAAAATCATCATCTGCCTGCGTTTTCCCAACTATATTAGGATCGGCTTCCAGTCTTATCGGATGCAGCTGAATACCATTTTACATTGAGGCAGTCCCTCAATGTAAAATGGTATTCAAAATTGACTTCTACAGTTCACAACCCTGGTTTCTCTTGTTGTCAGACGTTCTGAGTATCTTACTAGGTGTAACGACTGTCAAATTCTTCAAATAAATATCTGCCGGGGCCAACGTTTTAACGTGCTTTCCGAAGAACGGAAAAAACTTGATATGTAATAAGGCAAGCGTGGCTTAACCATCGAATCGACCGGCTGTTATTGTTTACCCACGAGCTTCTCTTGGCAATTAGTACTTTTAATTATAGAAAACACCAAGTTATAATTAATTATGATATTTTAATGTTAAAACCCAGACAACTATAAATAAACACTCGATAATTCCTCTAAATACAGAAATACAGCTAACGGCCGAAAAAACTATCACAAATATGTACGAGAAAACAAAAGAAAATAATATAATAGTGCCATAAACAACAATAAAATTTAAGAACTTACATGAATAAAGTATTCCTCCTCCTCCTCCTTGCGTCGTTTTTCCTCAATGCTGAGGGTCGTGGCCTCTTCGGATCACTTTCTCTCTGACTGTCTTGCGCCAGCTCACTCTGTCTTCGGCAGCATGTAGGGCATCGCAGACAGAAGTGTTTAGGGCCGAGCGGAACTGGTCTGACCAGCGCATTGGACTTCTGCCTCTGGGTCTTCTCCCGCCCACCTTGCCCGTTATCAGCAGCTTCTCCAAGTTTTCACCTCTTTTCCTGGCAATGTGCCCAAAGAACTCAAAGCTTCTTCTCGAGCATATGGTGCTGAGCCTCATTGGTATCTTGAGCTCGGTTAGGATTGCTTCATTGGTTCGGTGTTCTGTCCAATGAATTCCGAGCATTTTCCTCCAGCACCACATCTCAAACGCATCTATGCGTTGGCGGTCAGCTTTCCTGAGCGTCCAGGTCTCTGCGCCATAAAGAAAAATAGAAAAAACTAGGGTGGTAATGAGCTGCTTCTTCGTCTTCCTCGAGATGTTCCTGTCAGTCCATACACGGTCCAGCTGGGCCATAGCAGTTTTGGCCATGCCAATCCGTCTTCTAATGTCCTTTTCACATGACCCGTTGTTCGCTATAATTGAGCCTAGGTATGTGAAGTCGTTTACGATCTCTAGGTTAAGTCTGTTGGTCATAGTGAGCGACATGCTACGATCGACTGTCATGACTTTGGTCTTGGCTCTGTTTATGAGTAGCCCCATCTCCCTGCTGGTTCGTTCCAATCTCTCCAACAAGATGCACATTTCCTCTTCATTGGCCGCAAAAAGTGTGGTGTCATCAGCGTACCGCAGATTTGTGATCTTTTTACCGCCGATGGAGACGCCGCCCTCCCAGTCTTCACACACTCGTCGCATGATATACTCCCCATAAATGTTGAACAAGATTGGGGAAAGTATACACCCTTGTCTGACCCCCTTTCTGAACGAAAACGGCTTGGACAGTGTGCCATCAATCCTGACCACGCCTTGGTTGTCAGAGTACAGAGACTGAAGTAGGCAGATCAGATGTTCCGGTACCCCTAGTTCAAAGAGTACTTTCCACAGGTTCTGCCAGTCAACGCAATCAAACGCTTTGCTGTAATCGATAAAGCACATTACAAATGAGGTGTTATATTCGTAAGATTTCTCAATGATTTGCCTGATATTGAGAATTTGCTCTCGGGTGCCTCTACCCTTAACGAATCCAGCCTGCTCCTGCGGGATCTGCCAGTCGAGGAAGTGCCTTATGCGGTGGTTTATAATATGCAGGAGGATCTTACTGCTATGAGAGATGAGGGCCAGGGTCCTGTAGTTGTCGCAGGTTCTGGTCGAGCCTTTTTTATGCAGGGGTAGAATAACCGATTCGGTCCAATCCTTTGGCCATTTGCCTGTTTGCCAAATGCGGTTGCAGATGTGATGAAGACAGTTAATGCCTCTGTCACCCAAGGCGCTTAGTATCTCGGCCGTTATTTGGTCTGGTCCAGGGGCTTTCCTGCATTTTAGTGCTGCGATTGCTGCTGTTACTTCGGATCGCAGTATTGAGGGTTCTAAGTCTAGGCTGCTCCAACTGGGGCCTGGTACCTTCCGAGCGCTCGGTTGATGGTCATAGAGCTTTTGACAGTAACCACGCCATCTCTCTGCTATAGCTTCCAAGTCGTGGATTGCATTGCCCTCCTCATCGTTTATAACCCATGTTTTTGGTTTGAACTGTCTGGATATGAGGCGAACTTTCTTGAAAAGGTCTGAGGTCTGGAACTTCAAAGAGTGAGTTTCTATCTCCGAACAGATGTCCACCAGAAAACTATTCTTGTCTCTTCGACAGTTCTTCTTGACTTCTTTCCAGAGTTCGGAGTATTTCTCTCTGACGTCTCGACATTGCAGACCTTTCATTCTTACCTCTTTAATAAAGAAAAATTTTTTCTTTTGAATAAAGTATTCAATGGACCGTAAAATTTGCCAGGGTCGTATTTAGAACGCAGAGACATTTTCCAAGTATTACGACATTTTACCAGACAAAAAATATTGCTTAACTTAGGCTTATAATTAGTTGGTATTTGTGCAAAATATTTTAGTTTGTTTACGCTTTCATCAGATACTTTTGGATTAGACTGTTGCTAACTTATTCATATTTTTTGTAAAATTTTGTAAATAATCCACCTGCCTCGAACAAATGACCTTGATTAACTTAAAAGCATTTCACAGTTACGAGTTAACTCAAATGACGTCAGTGCAAAACATTGTAACGTTAGGCCGCGTAATCATCCCCTAACATTCAACTGGTGTGACACAGACATCGTCTCTGTAAAAAGGAGCGGGCCTCGATCCTCCACGTGACCCTAGATTTTCCAAGGTCTTCGAATATTCTTATAGCATCAAAATAGATTTACTTATCTCTTTTGGTTTTTTTTCTTTTATGTACTTATTGTGTGTCATTTTGTTTCTTTATATAAGTAATATTGTAAAACTTGAAATATGTTACTGTTGTTCACACCAGTAAGTCACAAATTCGTTCTAGATTTTAATATAAGTCGTTGGAGTGCCATAACTAATAAATGTTCGATTCTGCAACATGCATACTTCCTAACGATATTTTGCTTCACCGGGTCTATTAGTCTACCAATTATTGCCTAGTAACTGACGTATTTAGGTCGGTTGGTAGTTGCTCATTGAAACATACTGGTAGTCAGTTATATTTCTACTAAATCCAACCCTGACTGTAAGTAAGAGAATTAAATGTCAAGTCAGTATTTATAAGTCAGTATGTGTATAGTCAGTTCATAAGTCTAGTCCTTCGACTAGACTTCTTTAGTAGCATGTATAAACGTCACTTTATTAAGAGTGTTACGTATTATGTTAGGTTTTTAATATAATAAACGATCGATACATTCGATTCGTTAATTATATTACTATTATAGCCCATATTGACCAACTGCTGGGCAAAGGCCTCCTTCCAACGGTCACGAGCCTGTGCAACTACTTTCCAATTCTCAAGGAAGTTATCCAGTTCGTCCCGCCATCTCCTTCGTGGTCTGATTCGTTAGTATTTGTTGAATAATAAAGCCAAGTAATCAATACACGTTATCTGGCTTACATTCAGTTCTTGCTTGTTTTAAAAATATTCCGTGTATCTACTTGTTTTTGTTTATTTACTTGTATTTTTTGCATGCCTATTGGTAAAATATGACTGAACCTACCAATTTTGTTAACTACCATGTACTGTACCCATATTTGCAAAATGAAACTTACTTGCTAATCAGGAAACTCCTGTAGGCTCAGCACAGTTTGAGCTTGCCCTAACCTTTGGAATTTCAAACTTTTTTCCGAGTATCACCATTCTCTTGCCCTTATCCCAATTCATTTGGGGTCGGCGCAGCATAATATCTTCTTCTTCCACACTTCTCTGTTTCTCGTCATCTCATGAGACACCTCCTTTCTTACCATATCATTCTTAAAACAGTCCATTCATCGTTTCTTTCTTTTCTTTAGCTTTTTCCGAGTACTTATGTCTATAATATTTTTTAGTATGATGTCCATCAGTGAAGATGGGATGTAATTATGTAGACTTGTGCGGTATGTTATGTTATGCTAATGAGAACACGAGAGATTCCCTTGATGGACTTATTGCTACTGAATTATAATTGCACAATTACACGCTAAGTTAGAGAAATGCACACCTAAACGACATCGATACGCATAATTAATAAGTATGATGTACTACACAAAGGTCAATGTACAGCGTAGTTCATACAAACATATATTCGATTTGCCACCCAGATATACCGATCGAATCGAATATAATATGAGAAGCACTTCTTACGTGTTTTAGCTACTATTGAATGTAAGGTATAAGATGACAGTTTCAAATAACAGTTTTCCAGATATTCCATAGTTCTTAAACCGTATCACTATCACAACCTATCCCTGACCCAAAATTAGATCTCCAATATACCCTTTTTTTGGATTGTGGAAAATCATCAAATGACTCCTCCCGCACTGGGCAGAGCGGTGGAGAGTGTCAGACTTCTACTGACTCAAAACCACTCATGCTCCTTCTTAGCCCTTTGTTTTGTGGCCGCGCGGTATCTCTTTCGAACAACCCGCAGCCCCGACGAGCTCTAATATACCCTGACCTTAACTTGTTATCTGCACTAGTGCTGCAAATACTGACAACTAGAGCCTGACTTGTGACACGAGATTGAAGTCAACCGCACTACGCACGGTCCAATTTGCTGACTTCGCACGATTCATCACTGCTCGGGATAGTTCTGCTAACAGCATATTGGTCGCAGGCCCTTAAGGGCTTGAACAAAGTGATGTTTTGTCAGCGATAATATTATGATGGGATAGTCAGTAATATATTAGCTAGACATAAGTTACCGAAAAGATTGCGACTTTTGTAATCAATCCTGTTAAAAGACATCAATAAAAATATGTAGGGCAGGAAAAATTAGGGTTATATAATAATACTAGCTTTTGCCAGCGGCTTCGCCCGCTTGAAAATGACGATTTTCCATACAAACTTTCATCCCCTATTTAAATCCCTTAGGGGTTGAATTTCGAAAAATCCTTCCTTATTCCTTGTCTACATTATAAAGGGAACCTCTGTGCACAAATTCAGCTTTCTAGGTCCAAGGGTTAGGGCTGGGCGTTGATGAGTCAGTCAGTCAGTCAGTCAGGACTTCTCTTTTCATTTATATAGATTAATTTATATAATAATATAACCCTCCTTTTGGACTCCGCCGCGTCTGTCTGCCTGTCTGTTCGCGATAAACTCAAAAACTATTGCACCGAATTTAATGCTGTTTTCACAAATGAATGGAGTGCTTCTCGAGAGAGAAAGATTTTATATGATTCACTAAAGTGAACTAATTGTATATTCCATTTATATGAAATCTAAAGGAAAATAGCATACGCCTCATTAATTTCAATAAACGTGGGTAGGTATAACGCTCAAACATCATAAATTGATTTCTTTCATCCCACATGTTATGGAGGTGGTAACTAATAAATTGGCTTAGATATCAGTGAACAAACCTACGTTAAACCAACCTACATATATATTACGATACCTTTGAATTAAAGATTGAACGTCGTAGATTACCTTACAAAGTATATTTAATTATTTTAATCATTTACAACCTACAGTAAAAAAAAACAATGTTTAACTATCAAAAATTATGGCTGTATTAATTACTTTTTTCGAATAAATAAATTTTAAATATACCTATCGAAAGAGTACGAAAAACGTTTCGGTCAAAATGGCGGTTACGCCCTTTGAGCGTCAAGGTATCGATATGCATAATTATTGTATTCGAACCAACAACCACCACCGTTTCATGTTTACGCCCTTTTATTTGTTTGAAAGAAAATAAAATATAATATAAATAATTATGTAGAACATGTCAACTTTTTGTTACTGAACATGATAATTTTATGGGGCATAAAAATTAACAGGTCAAACGTTTTAAAGCCACATCGTTAAATAAACACATCATCATTATCAACAGCCTAATAATGTTCCCACTGCTGGGACACAGGCCTCCTCTCTTTGAGAGGGAATGGGCTATAATCTACCACGCGGGCCCAGTGCGGATTGGTAGATGTCACATGTCTTTGAATTTTTTTTTTTAAATAAACACATAGTGGTGAAAAATTTGTTTTTTCATGCAATTTTCATTGCTAATTATTACAAAGTAATAAAAAATCGTCGCGATCAACCCCTGTGTATAAATTATGATGAAACTCACATCAAAATCTGTCGCGAAATTTAAAAAAAATTAAGATTCTTTTCCATAAAATACATACTTTCTACAAAATAAATAATACTGAACTTTTCATTTCTAATATATTTCAGCAAAACTTTGTTTTATCGTCACAAACTTTTCGTAGCCGTATTACCGAGTAGGTGGCTTTTATAAAACCTAGGGTAAACCGGTAAAGTGGTTTTATTCATTAGGGCTTAATCAAGCGTGGGTAGAGGGGACTAAGTACGCGTGATTACGAATTACCATTAATTTGCATTAGGAAATTAGCTCTGAAAAAATATGTGGAAACATAATTACGTTGTATTTTCGTTGATCCCTTGAGAATCACATGACTAAAAATTACGTACGACTAATATAAGTAAGAAAAAAACTGTGAGTGCACATGAAGGGTTCCATACCATCGTAATAAGGAAGCCCCCTTATTGTTTCTTGTTAAACCAGCAACAGAAAAATATAAGTTTGTTTTCATATATCGCCACTAGCTGACCCACGCAACTTCGTCTGCGTCATATAAATATAGCTTATAACCTTTCTCGATATACCTATCGACTATCCGACATTAATTAAGCTAAATCGTAACAAACAAAAATCTTATCTTTCCTCTTTATTAAAATAGTTTAGATGGTTTAGATTTTAGA
This sequence comes from Diarsia dahlii, assembly GCA_949775195.1. Lineage (NCBI taxonomy): Eukaryota > Metazoa > Arthropoda > Insecta > Lepidoptera > Noctuidae > Diarsia > Diarsia dahlii. Next base: position 2,354,775 of record OX459197.1, on the reverse strand, counting down.
TTAGCTTGGATTATATTAAAGTGTGAATTACTATAGGTATCTTTTACTGTTTTATATACTATAACACTCTGTACTTGTAAACATTATGATGCAGTAAATATTTTGACTTTGAATTTCCCGGAGGCCAGCCAGAATCCCCCGTAGGCCGTACCTACATTGCGACGCGCGAATTATTTTGCCGCGCGGATGTTTTTACATTGCGATATCTTCTAAGATATTTGTTTAAACTGTATAGAGTAAAGGGCACAAATATTCTATATTAAATTTCCGTTCTAACAAACACATTTATTTAGATATAGATTAATACCATATGGGTTAAATAAGCTTCGCAAAAAATAATTATTTTTAACCTAACAGTTTAACAGTAAAAAAAGATTACAGTGAGTCAATCTTAAAAGATAGATATATGCTGTCGCGGACTTTTTTTTAGAACTTTTAAAGAGGAACAATTCCTTCATAGATGATATTTGCGTAACTTGAACCGTTTTCGCAGCGCACGCAGCGGAAGCTCTCAAAAAGGAAATACCCTTTCCCGTTTTTGTAACATTTTTCATTTATGCTCCGCTCCTATTAGCCGTAGCGTGATGTTATATAGCCTATAGCCTTCCTCGATAAATGGACTATCCAACACAAAAAGAATTTTTCAATTCCAACCAGCAGTTCCTGAGTTTACCGCGTTCAAACAAACAAACAAACAAACAAACAAACAAACAAACTCTTCAGCTTTATAATATTAGTATAGATTTATTTAGATATAGATTAATACCATATGGGTTAAATAAGCTTCGCAAAAAATAATTATTTTTAACCTAACAGTTTAACAGTAAAAAAAGATTACAGTGAGTCAATCTTAAAAGATAGATATATGCTGTCGCGGACTTTTTTTTAGAACTTTTAAAGAGGAACAATTCCTTCATAGATGATATTTGCGTAACTTGAACCGTTTTCGCAGCGCACGCAGCGGAAGCTCTCAAAAAGGAAATACCCTTTCCCGTTTTTGTAACATTTTTCATTTATGCTCCGCTCCTATTAGCCGTAGCGTGATGTTATATAGCCTATAGCCTTCCTCGATAAATGGACTATCCAACACAAAAAGAATTTTTCAATTCCAACCAGCAGTTCCTGAGTTTACCGCGTTCAAACAAACAAACAAACAAACAAACAAACAAACAAACTCTTCAGCTTTATAATATTAGTATAGATTTGTTTAAATTAAAAACGCACAACGCGCCGCGCGACGCCCCGCCTGTACGTAAACACGCACTAACTGCTTGTGTATGTGAGTGTGAGGCCAGACTACAAACGCGGGCGCGGGGCGGGCGCGGCGCGACAGACTTAAACGTATGGAACTTCATTTGAGTGTCCATAGTAGGCACGCGGGCGCGGGAAGCGGCGCGGGCTACTTTCCGCGGGGAGCGCGCGGGCAACTCGTGCCATAGCTAGTTCATACAACTAGCCGCAATGAGTACGCGGGCGGCAAGCGATAAATCGCGCGGGAGCGGGTATCTCAAACTATTCGAGCTATCGCGCGCGTTGTTGTGATGGCGTCTTCAAAATTAAATGCTGAAGAATTATTACGTGCTATTCAAGCACGACCTGCACTGTGGATGTCGAACATCGTCAATACAAAAAGAATTAAAAAAATTGCTCTCGCAATCTTTCATAGAGTGTGTAAAATTCTCCTTCAATTTCTCTGGTTAAATTGATTTTATTTTTTTACTTTTATCATTTGCCATTTAAAATAAGAATTTTCCAGTAAAAACAAGTCTTCTTCATCCATATTATAGTTTGACAAACACTGGACAATACAACATTCGGAACCAAGCCGCAGTCCACTGCGGACAGCACAAACGCGCGCGTTCCCGCACCCGCGCCGCTCCCCGCACCGCGCTGCCAGTCTGGCCAAGCACTAAGTGTGAATGTTTTTAAACCGACCCACGATACAATGAAATTTCTAATGTAGGACAACGTTTATTTTAATTAAGAAAGAAAAATAAAGGCAGAAAAGACTATGTTATGAAAGGTCAAAACCCACATCTATATTCTTCAAATACAAATTAAAATGAAAATGTGTTAGTAGCTCGGTGTGTTTGTCTGTCGGCTACGTTGTAACTGCTAATCAAATTTCGATTAAATTTGGAGCTTATAAAAGGGTTATGCAGGGGTGTATAACACAATCTCTGCAATACACCTAATAGTATACACACATTTCGCTAGTTATGTTTAAGTCCCATGAAATAGGGGGCGAGCCTATTGCCGTCAACCGGACACAAATCCAGAGTCCGTGGCTGCTTTTGAGAAAATTTCTTACGGAAATCCAAATAAAACTTTGCCCGACTTGGGAATCGAACCAAATACCTCACGCTCAAGAATCGTGCTTGTGTACTAAACCAACGAGGAAACCAATTAAATAAATCTATAGGAAATTAACACCTTATCCTACTTCATTCAGCAGAACGAAGCCGGTACTGTGAAAAATAAAAGAAAATCGAGCACTTTAACATCAAAAGCCCTTTGAACGTGATCTGAATGAAAATTAATTTAGCTGCTTAATTAGCATCATTATATTCCGTGACTAATAATGCAATAATAGATTATTTATAGCTTCATACACGCAAACAGCTTTGATACCAAACACATGTAAATTCGGGTCGTATCAATGATGAGAATCAAATCGAATTTGATGCAATAAAAGGGGTACACTAAAAACATTGAAATAGGCGGAAGAATAAGGATAGTTTGAAATGAAAAGGTGGAAGGATATAAGAGTAAACGAAGACCAAAGAAACGATGAATCGAATGAAAGTGAAACTCTGCCGGTATCTGTGTCCAAGGGGACACATTATTATTATTACACACATTATTATTATCTATAATATGTATGTATTTAGAAATATATAAGTATGTTTATCAGTTGTCTAGTACCCATAACACAAGCTCTGCTTAGCTTGGGACTAGATGGCGTTGTGTGATAGTTGTGGAATATTATTATTTTTTTTTTATTATTATTATCCCGTCGGGGCTGTGGCTTGTCGAAAGGATAACGCGGCTCCGACACAAGGGCGAAGAAGGAACATGGGTTTGGTTTTTAGTCAGTAGAAGTCTGACACTCCCCTTCGCTCTGCCCAAGAGCGGGGGATTATTCGATGATTTTCCACCAACCAAAAAAAAAAAAAAAAAGGGACACGTTATATACCGTCACCGTCAGAGTTTCATTTAACCCGTCTGGCTGCAAAACCAGAGTTCCATGCATCTTCTGGGCAGGCTCGTTCTATCGCTTCCATCAGACGTGATCGAGATCAAGAAAAAAAACGTGAATCATATTGAATGTGTGAAAGATGATACGGGTAAAGCGATGGTGACTGAAAATAAGAGAAAGTGAGAAGTATGTAAGAGAAGACATTGTTGTGCCGACCACAAGTAAAATGAGACAAGAACAGGAGAACGATGATTTAAAAAAGTGGCAAGCATTTATCTGCCTCGCCCTTTTCCCAACTGTATTGAGGTCGGCTATTAGTCTAACTGACTGCAGCTGAATATTTAATACACTTGGTAGGTATTACTTTAGTGTCTATTTTCCTGTGAAAGTCGATACCTAACTAGTTTACGTTAGGTGGCGTCATTTCTCGCTTCACACGATTTTATTTTATTTTTCAGGTGACTATACACTACACACACACTACAGCTTCACTATTTACTTATTGAATCAATTTCAATGGAGCGACTGCATATCTGAAAAGTCCAGTAACCAGAATAACATATTTACTAAGATTGCCTAGCAACATCTACCAACTAAGATTTCCAAACAGATTTCGACGAAATATGACGCACAGTTGGTTCGACCGGAATTCGGACATATACTATTCATCCGGGTAGTGTGTTCCCATAAGATATTTTCCAGGCGTGCGAAGCTAGTGGCCAAAGTCAGTTATTATCACATGACATAATGACATAAACTCACGCCCTTTTCCAATGAGGTAGGCAGAAACCACAGATCGTCACCTGCTACGATCCTTATACTATTTTTGCCTCGTCCACATTCATACATCTGGTCACACACGCACACTGGTTGCGAGTACTATGTCCTTTCTGAAGAACCTCACCAAATAAGGTCAGTGTGTCTTTCTAGGGCGTTGCCACTCACATCTGCCTTGTCAATCGACCTTCCGTTAATCGACTTTCACTCATCCTCTCCACATGACCAAACCCCCTAAGCATACTGTTAATACTGCAGTTATTATCAAACTGCAATATTCGGAATAGCTGTATATACAAATATATATTCTACATGTAATTTCAAAGGCTGATTAGTAGTCAGGAGCAACGTAGCGCGATTTAGCCAGCTTTGCGCTGTATAATTACTATTTACTCGTGGGAAACGAGTCCGGGTCAGAGTTAGTTATAATTGTAATTTTGGTATTACTGTGCGAGCGAAAGAAATTATGTAGGTACTCCTTCATCGGAGCATTCGCTTGTAATTTGAATCGATTTTGTACAGCCATTTTCCAACTTTGTTGGGGTCGGCTTCTGTTATCCTAACGGGATGCAGCTGAATACCAGTATTTTACATGGAATCCCTTGGTCCGACTAGTTTTCAGACTTTCGGACTAGTGACTACTTGTTACAACTATCAACGGGTGATAGCCGGAACTAACGGCTTAAAGACTTGCTTTCCGAGGTACGGGGCAAGCTTGCTATATAATGGGCGGCCACCTATCCACAGACCAACCTAAGCAAGCGCGACTTAACCTGAAGATTGAACTGCTATAAGCTGTGAACATCTATAAACAGCTGGCGCGTGCGGCCAAAGTGAGCTGGGGCCTTAACCCGGAGATCATCCACACCATCTACACGGCAGCAGTGGAGCCAGTGATCCTGTATGCGGCGAGCGCTTGGGCGCGCGCCGGCGGCCAAGAAGATCGGAGTGCAGAAAAGCTTAAACACGGTCCAACGAGGATTCGCGCAGAAGCTCTGCAAATCCTACCGCACCGTATCGCTGAATGCATCCCTAGTGCTGGCTGGGATACTCCCACTCGATCTCCGAATACAGGAAGCAGCCGCTCTGTACGAGGCAAAGAGGGGAGTGCCACAGCCGGCACTGGCGGGCAGGGAGGTGGAGCGGGTGGTAGGATTTGCAGAGACTCCACACCCGGCGAAACATATGGCCATGGCATTCGTGTGCCTGGAAGACCAAATGCGTGTGGACACACACAATACCCAGGCTGTGAGGGTGTTCACGGACGGCAGCAAGGTTGCGGGCAAGGTCGGAGCTGCACTGTCACTTTGGGATGGTGCGGCCGAGATCAAGTCCGTCAAGCTTAGCTTGCCGTCCTACTGTACGATATACCAGTCGGAACTCCTGGCCATATGCGTAGCCACGCGTGAAATCCTCAAGCGCAAAGAGGGAACCTTCGGTATTTACAGTGACTCAAAGGCCGCACTCCAGTCAGTCACAAACCAGGGTTCCCTCCACGCCCTGGCCGTGGAGGCGAGAGCGAACATGGGCGCGGCCTTATCCCAGAACAAAGATGTGTCCTTGTTTTGGGTTAAGGCACATGCGGGGCTTGAGGGCAACGAGCGCGCGGACCAGCTACCATCCGCTGCCCGGTTTCATTCGTCAAGCGGCAAATCCGTATGGGGTCGCTCGACGAATGGAACCGGAGGTACCAGAACGACGAGACAGCCTCCGTAACAAAAATATTCCTTCCAGACGCGATCGACGCCCACGGGATTGTGCAAAAAATTAAACCAGCCGGAATAGTCACCCAAGTCTTGACGGGGCACGGTGGGTTCTCCGAATACTTGCACCGCTTCAAGTGTAAGGAGAACCCATGGTGCATCTGCGAGCCGGATAAAGTGGAGTCGGTCGCCCACATCATAATAGAGTGCCCGGTCTTTTGTGTGGAAATACAAAATACCGAACAGACATTGGATTCAATCATCGATAGAAATAGCATTAGTGGAATAATTAGAGACAACAAAAAGCGGAAAATACTTTTGGAATTTTGTTTAGAGATTTGTACCAGGGTTGTAAACAGAAATGAGACGACTTAACAACTATGCTTTATCATATATGGATATTTCTATAAGAAAGGATATAATAGATTAAAGTATAGACTCAAAATTTAGTAATTATATAGTTAGCAAATGATAATAATAGAATAAGAACAGCAACAAAACAATTTATGTCTCGAAAAGTCCCTGTCCAAGCCAGGGGGACACGAGCAGAGCAGGAGTGTGGTTTAAGCCGGTTCGAGTCCGGCACTACCTCGACTATCTCACAACCTGTGAGGTAGTCGAGGTGTCCGTGGGGATTTCCCACTCCTGCCAAAACAAAAAAAAAACCTGAAGATTGATCCGAGCGGCATGGAGCTGACACTAAAAAATAAGCAGCGGAATATGAGTTGAACAAGCTAATAAGTATACAGCCCGCTAAGAGATTAAGATTTAGTTTTAAGATCATACAGATACATTTAGAGACTGATGTCAAACGATACAGCAGCGTTTAATTAATAAGTCGCATAATGCGAAACGTTTTATAAAACAAAATTGCAATCAATATTTTCAGTGTATAGTGTACCACCAATTAACGGCAAAGTCCTTTATGAAGTGATTCCCTTAATTGAACAGACACTTTTATAAAACAATAGATCTATTATTGGATCAAGTTCATATTACGGAACGGTGGAATTATAAAAAAGTCTTATTCTTTCTATTGTTCGACTGTTCATAGAGTGTATAAGCTTCGCCTCTGTTGATTACAGATCTGATGCGAAGTTTTAAAAAACAACCGACTTCAAAAACACCAAAAGTGAAAAATAAACCTCAGAAGAAAAATCAGCTTCTGAAGTCGGTGACATTTGTTTGTTTCATTTCGTTTTTTTGCCACCGACTTCAGAAGCTGATTTTTCTTCTGAGGTTTATTTTTCACTTTTTGGTGTTTTTGAAGTCGGTTGTTTTTTTTTTGCAAAAAGTTTTTTATTTTTTCATTTTTAGTTGTAATATCTTATAGAAATACTTACTATGACACCTAACCCTTAACCTTCAAGATTCCCTGATTATTGCTTTCAACTCCTAACCTTTGAGGAGTAGTACCTTCCATCATCAGCTCATCAACATGAACTGATGACTGCTAGATGCGAATACTTGTATAGCGACAGAAAAACACGAAACACGTAATCCGTGCCTATGAAATTTGAGGGTTGCCCTCGATTTCTCTGGGATTTCATCACCAGGTCCTGGTATCCATACCATGGAACCACCCTTGAAATATCTCCTTCACAATGAAAAAATAATCATCAAAATTGGTTCATAAACGACGAAGTTATTCGCGAACACACAAACGAAAAATGTTCATAACTTAAGAAAAATCTTCATAAAATGAAAAGTACTGGTCCAAACTATACTAAATTTTTATGGGACCAAATGTCAACCATTCCGCATCAAACTAAAAAAAATCACGTAAATCGGATCATAAATCGCAGCGTAATCGGTGTACAGTCGAACAAGCTAATAAGTATACAGCCAGCTAACTTGTATTTAATTTTAAGATTATACAGATAATTTTAGCATACAGCGGTTTAGGATACAGCGTTTGACATCAGTCGCTTAATGCGAAACACTTGATAAAACAAAATTACAATCAATATTTTCAGTGTTATAGAATTATAAAGATCTCTACCCTGTATACTTATTAGCTTGTTCGACTGTACATACATAGAAAAAAAAAAAAACATACCAATCGAATTGAGAACCTCCTCCTTTTTGGGAAGTCGGTTAAAAAATAGAAAACAACGCAACGATCTGAATACAGCCCTGTAATTTCTGTAGCTGAAATTACTCGGCAGATTGAAAGACTACTGAGTCGTGTTGCTTTTGTAGTTCAAGTACACAAGTAACACTACAAAAGAGAAACGGGAACAAATCATTTAAAACAAATATAAAAGATAGGTATCCACTGAGCGGTTAGCAGAGATGTAGGCCAAAGTAAGTAAGTCTACCGAGAGCAGTGGTGATAACATTCTTCAAGGAGTAACTTGTGAAATTATATTCATTACCAACTGCTCTTAAAACGGTGAAGGAAAGCATCGTGAGAAAACTGGCATATCCTAGAACCCTGGATTGAAATTAGTTGTGTTCGTCTCTTTGTGCCGACTGGCCTTGTTTTGTACTGTCTCTTGCTGATATGGAGGGAGTATTTTTGGGTGTGGGAAATCATCAAATGACTCCTCCCGCTCTGGGCAGAGTGGTAGGGAGTGTCAGACGTGTACTGACAAAATACCACACATGTTCCTTCTTAACCCTTTGTGTCGAGGTACTAAACACACGATAAAGAAAGAAGATGAAATTGGTTGTACATAGTTAGCGTCTCATTTGTTGGATAAAAATCCTACCTAGTTAAATAAATCAAGAATAAAACTCCAGCATTAGCATTCAGAAATGAAATGTTCTCTCCAAATCGAAAATCATTTAACATAAAGACTCCATTTCTCAACGGAATCCTTAGACAAACACAATGGGTTTACCTATTAATTTTATTAAACCACCAATTAACGGCAAAGTCCTTTAGGAAGTGATTCCCTTAATTGAACAGACACTTTTAAAACAATAGATCTATTATTGGATCAAGTTCACATTACGGAACGGTGGAGTTCAATAGATCTTTTATATTTACTGAGAGAGGTAGAAAATTGTTCTGAGCAGAAGATTTTCAGTTGCTGTTATTGTATTTTGCGCAATTCGTTCGTATAGCGAGGGTTATTTGGAGTGGCAAGTAATTTGAAATTTGAAGAGAAGTTAGTTCGGAACGTGACATTCTTATTATTTTTCTCGCAATAATAGGTGATAAAATACCCTTGACGAAACCGAAAAGCACTATTGCACATTCTTATTCGTAAGTCGTGGCTGTTTTCATTGCTTCAGTATAAACTGTTAATTTTAGAAACGGTTCTCATTCGTCATCATTATCAGTTTTCATATCCCCATTTTGGCTTGGCGCAGCTTGTTCTTCTATCTTTCTTCCTCCAATCAGTCGTCATCTCTGTAGTCACCGCTTTACCTATCTTACCCACAGTCCATTTATCGTTTCTTAGCTCTACCTCTACTCTTATAGCCGTCCACACTCATACTTAAAACATTCCTCACAACATTATGCATCAATCTAACATGACTACAGATTTACCACGAATCTTTTCAGTCACCGGTGTCACTGTCAGACTTCCTTTTACTCATTTCTTATTATATCCATTGGCGTTACACCACATATCCTGGCTTGCTATTACAGTAAAAAAAACCATAATCCCTTTGACACGCTAAAAAATCCTCAAAAAATGTTGGTCTCTCATCCCGGCAAGCGACGAAGGTCGACAGCTCGACAATCGATACCCTTAGGGACCCGTATCTTGTCCCAACACTGTTCTTATGAAGCCGAAAGTACCCTTTTAAAGGATATTTGCTCTTGACATGAAACATTAAATAATAATGTATTGAGAACTGAAAGAGCTATTTCATTTATTATTTATGCGTTTTTTTTTGTGAATGTCTCTGCTAGGGATGTTGTATTATGATGTCTTGTGAGTTTGATCTCGGGAAAAGCTATTTTTTTTTCCTAAATAAAGCCGAAAACACAGCGAAGTATTCAGTTTATTTATATGTTGCAGGGTTAGTAAAATAACTAGAACAAGTGACTTTACTTAGATGTACGTCCGAAGCAATTTAAGACGACATTTACGTGTAAGCTTTCAGTCTCAATATTCCACAAATATGATGTCATTGACAGCTGTTGATCGAGTTCATTGTCTTAATCAAGAAATATGTCGCATAGTTTTTTGGCAGATAATGTAATCGACCTATAGTCGATAGGGCTGACCGAAGGTGACAGAAAAAACTATGTTGGTTCTAAAAAGGCACGATTCTGCCAAAGCCTGCGAGCAACAAACGAGATATTACGTTACGTAAGTAGCTTTAATAAAAACCAGTGGAATTTATCGACCGTTTGACATTTTTCATTGCGTAACCTTATTTTATATTCAAGTTCACAACAGAAAATTGAACCTTTGACACAAATTCACAGCTAATACGTTCGGTTTTTCAGTCAAATAACAGGAAAAATCGTTATTCAAAATGGTTGACACGTTGTATATCGCTTATTCAATACATTTGAACCATTATTACTTTCTCGTAAGGCTGTTGTCACACTGTGAGCGAGGAAGCGCCTAGCTATCAACTATTTATATAATATGACGCATGTGGCTTAGGCAGAGGTGTATCTAAACGTACAACCATTTTCACCAGCTATGTTTAAGTCCCATGTAATAGGGAGCGAGCCTATTGCCATTATACGGTCACACATCCAGACTCCGCGGCTGCTACTGACAAATTCGTTATGGAAAAACCCAATGACACTTTGCCCGACCTTCGAACTCAGGACCTCATGCTCTGCAGTTGCGCTTGCCACCACTAGACTAACGAGGCAGTCGACTATTTGAACCGTACAATCGATGTAGGTCCCGTGTAAGTAAAAGAGATACATCATATCAATAGTTGAGGATTCATACTGCCAGCAAGATATTTCTTTATTGGTCTGGGTCTGGGATTGGGTTGTTGTCCATCATGAGGCCCAATGCTAGATATCTCCTCACGATGTTTTCCTTCACACTTTTGAGAGCAGCGGTGATGAAATAAATAACATAAAGTAATGCGCCTGCTTGGAGTCGAACTTCGACTTACAGCCCGTAAGTCAGTAGGTACCGTTTCCACTGGGTCACCACTGCACTCTTGTATTTGCTCGTTTTACGCTATTGTCGCTAATCGCTGACAGCGTGACCTCTGCCTTATGCCCGTTTTTTGACAAATGAGGTGTTACACGATTCATGAAAGCCTCGAGGTTTTTCAAAGATCTATTTCATGTTATAAATCATTTATGTATGAAAATTGAAATGTGAATTTTATTGCTTCATCAGTCTTTGATAGAACGTTCGATTACGGATTATCGTAATCGTCTTTGTTGTTTCAATTTAGGAAGATTTTAGGTTTTCAGTATCTTTAGGTAAAGAGCTGTTTAATATATTTTTTGTCTTAAGATTTTGTTTCAATAACTATGTACATTTTTTTACAAATTGGTCTAAAAATGAGTCCCTATCGTTGACAAGAGGAGACATGCCCAGAAGGCTAGCAGCATTGCCATGTTGGATGCCAATGCTGACTCTTTGGCCAAAAAAAACAGCAACTACTTCTAGTTCTAATATTTGTTCCTTCTGAACCCGCGACACGCAGCACAACAGTCAATCGCTTAACCACTGTGCCAACCGTTACCATACACCTTATACAAAAAGTCGTTACCCAAATAAATAGATACAGGAAAGGCTAAAAAAATTATTAAACACGAAATTGCCTGATTTGAATGAAAACCTGAATTATTTCGGTTCAGTTGAAACACGCGTTTAGGCCATTACCTAAATACTAGTTTCAGAATTTCAGAATATTGGACCAGGCAATGACTAGATGTTTTTGTTTAATAGTAGGTAATTACGAAGGAAAACAATAACACAATTTTCAGGTAATTATCCTGTTTTTTAGTTTGATTGTAAGGTCAAACTGATTTTCTTTTCTAGATAAAGGTTATTCATGTTTTTACGGCAGAGTGGACTGATCTTATGTAGTTCAATCATGTCAGTTAAATGTGTCACCGCATTGTGTAGTTTATTACTTAAGCCGCATTCATATTTGTCTGACGTGTTGTGTTGTGATGCATCAGAAAGGTATCGGTTTCATACAATTAATATGGTTGCGTTCACATTTCTCTGACGCAGTGTGTTGTGATGGCTTGTGTTGTGTCGCATGTGACGCGAAGAGAGAGAGAGAGACAGAGAGCATCACGACACAACACGTCAGACAAATGTGAATGCGGCTTTAGTTGTTAAGGACTATCACCCATATTTATTTTACTACAGCAAGTTCATTTTTGAACTTGAGTCGACTGTTGTTGTCATGACAACAGAGAGACATCTTTCACCAAATCAATTCTACAATTTCTTTGCCGCAATCGGCAGATCTTCGAATTATGTAATTTCTCCGTATATACACGTAGGTTGCCTCCTAAATAAGCCATCCTTGTCAAACCCATTCATTCATTGCATTCTGCTTTAATCAATGCCAAAGATGTCTATAATGTTATTCTTTATTAAAAAGTATCGTTTATGACAAACTATAAACAAACTGTAATGTCAATATGTCTAATATGGCGGAATGTCAGCGTAGTCCACGACTAAAAATAACAGTGAAAAGTAACACTTAGTTTTAAGGACTATGTTGCTAACCCTATATGAACCTCTGCTAGACAAAAACTATTGACCTTTTTTGTTGTTTAGCGATTGTCTTAGGACAAAAATATTCAATGGAAAAGCCATTACCTTTCATAAATACACACATCCACACATTCCCAAACGTCAATTGTATTTTTCGGTTCAAAAAATGTCGGGTCATTGAAAAATTCATTTCAGCCATTCAATCTCGCAATTATAGAAACACAAACATACTTAAATGACGCCCCGGCCTCACAAAACGCCATTACCACTAATAATAAAGAAATTACCCTACGATTACAAATAGAAAAAAAAACCGTAATCTATTTAATGTGGATAGCGTGGCCCCTACGAATACGATTACCTACTTTTGAATACAAGAATAGCAGTTATTTGTTAGGAAAATTGTTTTGTTTATGCGAAGGGAAAATGATTAAATGTTAATTTATAGTTGTTTTTTCTTTACACGCAACGCTTTTGTAGGAAAGCCTTTTTCTTCTCGGTTCAATAAATAGTTAGAAACTGAAACGATTATTGTTTAAAGCTATAGAAATGTATTATAATGTTTGTAGGTTAGTTTGCGAACTTGTTTGAAGGGCGCTACGTGAGTTGTGTATAGATTTATCCTTGTTCAAGGTTACGGAACATTATCGTTTATAAGATCTGAAAGACTTACACATTATGTAACTGGCAAAATCATGGCAAAATTCTGGGTACTATTTGCGTACCTGTACTACTTAATCCTTTGGGGATAAATGGCGTGATGTTATTTATGCTTGATATTTCGCAGGTCATTCTATGAGGCTGACTTCTGCGTAACCGGACTATCCTGTGGATGCCTTGAGTATAAGGCCTCCAGCCAGAGCGGAAAAACTTGTAGGCTATAAGTGACAGTGTGCTAAGGGCACCCTGTGGGGTACGGGCCTGACTTAGGGCGTCACTGGCGAGGGCATCTAAGGAACAGGCCAGGATCACCTAGTTAGCACAAAGTAGTGACTCAGACCGGCAAAATGCAAAAAATCGTCAGAAAATTTTATTTCGCGAGCTGCCCTAGCGATTCCGCTTTAAGGACTATGTTACTAACTCCATATAAGCCTCTGCATGAAATTGAATTGAATTATATTACTTATTCTTTCTTACTTCCGGTTAACATATTTGTGAAAACCTTCATTGGTATTCTAGTAAGCTAAAATGTAAGTAGTTTAAAATCCAAATACAGTCGTCCATGTTATGACCCGTTCACACGCTCGCGAACAGTACATCAACACCGTTACGCTATTAGCTGCCTTTTATTACTTCCGCTTGAATAAATTGCTAATGTGGGGTATATTGTTTTTATACACACACTGTTACCAAGTGTGGGGACAATGGGGTGTAAGTCGGGAGGCGCAGGGAGATTCCCGGCCACCACATACTTGGGTGACCCAGAGCAGCGGTGGCCCAGTGATTAACGAGCAGTAAGTCGTGGGTTCGATCCCGCTGCAGGTTGTTCGAAAGAGGCTAAGAAGGAACATGGGTGGTTTTTAGTCAGTAGAAGTCTGACACTCCCTACCGCTCTGCCCAGAGCAGGTGTCATTTGATGATTTCCCAACCCACAAAAAATGAAAAAAAATTAAAACGCGTTTAGGAAAACGCATCGTAAGGAAACCGGTATGTTCTGGAACCAAAAATTCGAAGACTTGTGGCATCTACCAATCCGCACTGGGCCCGCGTGGTAGATTATAGCCCATTCCCTCTCAAAGAGTGGAGGCCTGTGTTAGCTTTGGGAACATTATGGGCTGAAGATGATGATAATCTCATGTCCGGGTCGACGGTGCGTTGTGTTCCACACACGCCTTAAAGAGTTGTCAGCATAGTAGATTGGTCCCACTAGGGCCAGTGCCTGCTAGGGTTGCGGATTTGTTCGGATAAGACACCGCGGCTCTGGAACGCAAACGGCATTAGCAGGAACACGGGTGGGTTTTAGGCAGTAAGAGTCTGACACGCCCTTCTGGTCCGCACAGAGCGACAGGAATCAATTGACGATTACCCATCTTAAAAAAAAATAAGGTATGAGTATGAGTTCAACAGAGGCGAAGCATTGAACAGACATGAAAATATAATTGGTGGGTAAATATAATTGGTGCAAGCATGCTAGATTGTCGCTGACCGATCTGCTTTCTGTCGGTGGTAGTACAAACAGCGACATATCAAACTATAATTTCCAGAGAAACACTTTACCCGACCTAGGAATCTAACCCAGGACCTCATAAACAGTAGGGTGGCAGTCATGATGTCTAAAGAGTTGTTGTTGTCTAAAGGTTGTTCTAAAGAGATACTGCGGCCTCGACACAAAGGGCTAAGAAGGAACATGGGTGGATTTTAGTCAGTAGAAGTTTGACACTACCTACCGCTCTGCCCAGAGCGGGAGGAGACATTTTATGATTTCCAAACCCCCCAAAAAAAGGCAGTCATGACGTGCAGTCAGCATGATGTAGCTAGGTACGTGTCTCTAAACAAACTCTTTGACAAAAACCTGAATTGCTAATTTATGATTACCTACATACCTAAAATACCTTTCCCTCCCTTTTCCATTAAGATACCACGGCAAAAATTTACCTTTTGCATTAGGTAAAACTCATTAACGCGTTTGTAAGTAGGTATAGTAGCGCTATGAGGGAAGTTTCGAGTCTCTAATAGCACCAGGTCACGAGAAACAAGCTATTACTACCCTTGTTTATATTATTATATGGAAATCATGTCATATTGTTTTCTGTAATTGTAACGAAATTCAATTGGCGTGGAGTATCTTATTAAGTTTTTGTTTGTTTCAATTTAATGGCGGTTTATATTGTTATTGGGGTTAATTTGTTTACTATTAAATAAACCGCCTCGTTGGTCTAGTGGTTGCAAATGCGACTGCTGTGCATGAGGTATTAGATTCGATTCTCAGATGAGGCAAATTGTCATTGGGTTTTTCCATCAGAGATTTCTCAGTGGCAGCCACGATGTCTAGATTTATGCCTGATTGACGCCAATAGGCTAACTCCCTACTACATGGGACTTTAATATATTTAACTTGTAAAATTAATGTGCGCAATGGGTACATCTCTGCCTAAAGCTTAAAGCGAAGTCGTTGAGGGTAGTTATACCCGCAACGACTTCGATCGACGGATGGCCGCTAAGGCCAACTGAAATGGTCACCCATCCTCAGACCGACCGCAGCTTAACCTTTATTGAAAACGGTACTGATGACCACAAAACAGTAAGCTAGCGTAGTGTTCACTGTTCACCACTCGTTCTTTCTCTACAAATTCATATAAAAACAAGTTTCTATAAACAGGCCAACGAACAAAAACAACCTTTATACGCCAGGGTTTCATCACGATTAATAGCTTTAAGTATATTACAGCAGGTGCTCGAAGTTAAAGACCATTTTTCACAAGTTCAATTCTCTCACACACAATTCCGTGTCGGCATACTGCTCAAAAGGACCCTTTAATATTGATTGTTCACCTCAAGGTGCCTGCATATATAAAACTCGTTCATTCCACTTAATGGGGTACGTTTGTAGGGTTACCAAGTTAATATTGTATCTTTTTTATCGTTTTTAATGTCTTAAACATAACTGGAAAAATGTAGGTCTGTTCCACACACCTCGCTTTTCGGGAATTACAGCCGTGATGTTTGTGTTTTAATGTTATAAGATGGCGGGAAAATAGTGGGCCGAGAGTTAGACTTGTTTTTATGGTACAAGCCCGTCACACTATTCCCAAACCATTAATAATAATAATAATAATAATATTCCACAACTATCACACAACGCCATCTAGTCCCAAGCTAAGCAGAGCTTGTGTTATGGGTACTAGACAACTGATTAGAACTCCTAAAAGCCAGAATTAACAGTGGGGCCCACCAGAAAAGCGCCAAAACAATGAAGCTCGACGCAATGGCCGAGAAGCAATTTTATTGTCTTGAATACCGCAACAAAATTAATCAGAAAAATATAGCGGAGGAGTAGGAAAAACATAATTTCCACTTTCCTCCACAATCAGTAGGACACAGAACCGTCAGTCAGGTTATCAAATTCCCTGTGGTGGCAGGTTGTTTGAAAGAGATACCGCGGAGATAACATGGGTGGTTTTTAGTCGGTAGAAGTCTGACACTCCCTACCGTTCTACCCCTGGCAGGAGTCAGAGTCATTTGATTATTTCCAGCTGACTGGCTCATCTTGAGATGAGTTATTGTTGCATAAATTGAAGGTGATAATATTATATCATAGTGACCTTAAAGGGGTTTGACAAAACGATAACTTCATGGACTTGGTATCGTCAACACTTATTTTAATAGGCACATAAAAATGTAAAAAAAAAAAAAAAAACTTGTTGCCCATTCCAAAAGTCTCATATCGGGATAAATTGGAAAGAAACTCCACCGACTTACTATTTTGAAAAATTACAATATTGTAAACATAAGTAAGTACATATAATTAAAAACGTAATTGAAACCTCTATAAGTTAACATTTCTTCACACTCGACCATAGATATAAATAAATAAGCACTCGACCGACACTGAGTCGCTCCAAAATGGTCATCTAATAGAATCGCACAGGGATACCGTTAAATCTATCCGACAAACTCATAATCGGCTTACACGAATCCCACAAACATACAGCTATGAAAACCTTTGCCAGCAGAACGGAAAAAACACGAAAAACCTCCGTAATAAAATTATAATTCGCTCCAATAACTCTGTCCTGCCAAATTACAATATTTTGTCCATTACCTGAATTCGATTTGGCAGCCCTGCGTCTACGCCATTTAAGCCTACCCCTACCTGCTGCTAAATGGTCCATGGCTGGGAAATACTGCGTTGGAACGCCTGGCCTTTACCTCAGGTTGTTTTTTTGGACCGTGTTGACAAGTATTCCTTACCTTTTATGTTGAGTAGAACAGTGAGTGATAGTTTAGGGCTTTTGTATTGGTATTTACAATCTTGAGGAGTGGAACGCACCTTGTTTGATACGGCAAATAAGATTTGGTAGTGTTTGTGTAGATCAGATACTATTATTATGTTTAAAAACTACTATTTACAGAACTAAGATAATAATAAAATATATACAAGTACAGTGGCGTGCGCCCTATAAAGGCTCTTAGGCTTAGCCTACCTTACTAACTGAGCATTTCTTACAACTAATTAACCATGTAATCAAATAACACTATGTACAAAATAATAATTAAAAGTTCAAACTCCTGTTAAAATACTTAGAGCAATTTTTCGCGTACGAATCTTGTAGTTACAGGCTTGCTTAGGCTAGCATTCAAGTAGCCTAAAACCCATTCATAATTTTACGCACACAGCGTCACATCGGTGAATGATCGGTGCATATTTCCGTGTATATGAACCGCACACATGCATGCCAGCTCCTGCGAGTGGAGGTGGCCTGTGATTGGCTGCAACAACACAAGGCTACGATTGGATGCGTCATGCGTCACATGCGTGGCCATCTTCAGCCCGCGAACTCCGGCGCGAAGTTCAAATTTGTTTATTTTTTACGTTTTTT
Source organism: Diarsia dahlii (assembly GCA_949775195.1). Lineage (NCBI taxonomy): Eukaryota > Metazoa > Arthropoda > Insecta > Lepidoptera > Noctuidae > Diarsia > Diarsia dahlii. The sequence continues at coordinate 2,336,930 of OX459197.1, read as the reverse complement.
GTAATTTGCAGGCCAGTGCTAGCTTGAATACTGACTACATACGTCTTACAGCCGCGAATCATATTTATTAATCAACATACAACCTAGCACTGGCCTGCAAATTGCAAAAATGTAAGGAAATTAAGAAATTTGAATTTCGCGCTTAGCAGTCTTCGCTCTTCCGTCCACAGATAGAGTGCAGCACTGACAACACATTTCATTGATTGATTTCGTATAATCCTGCAAAATTTTGTTGACCGCTTTTGTGAACAAACTTGATATGAAAATGATACAATTTTATTTGGTAGTATTTTTCTATCGGCAAATTAGAAATTATATTTTACGTTTATGGAAGCCATTATTATTGTTTCATATTGTTGTGACAAGCAATTTATAGCGCGATTTGTTTTGAAACCGAAAACGTACAGATATTGTCAGATATTAGATAACAATATTAACAGTAGTGTAAATATTAGCTTTGTTGTGTATTATTTGTTTATTCCCCTAACAAATAATAACAATGGTATTTACTTGTGATGTTTGTGTTGTTAATGTGTGTTTGCTAGATGTTAAAGGTAATAAGTTTTCTCAATTATCGTTTAATGATAAGGTGCAAGTTGTATCTAAAGGTTTCGGATATTATCTTGCATGTGACGTGTTTTGTACTTTTGTAACTATCAACCACTCACTTGGATGAGATATTTGAGGTGGCCGAATCTTTCTTCTGTTTGCATCGTTAGAAAATCATGAGTTGAACCTTGAATAATGTGGTGAGTTTTTGAATTGTATTTAGGTATAACTTTTACAGGCTTATTTTCAAATTTTATAAATGTGACAATATTTTTTTTTTGTTTTCAATATTTCGTGGCCTACCCACCGTGGGAGACCACTGCACGCCACTGTACAAGTATCAAAAAGGGGAGTAATTACAGGGCGTCGAAAAATTCGTCCACATCGCTGTCAACAGGAAAAGTAAGTAAGTAAGTAAGGAAAAGTAAGTAAGTAAGAAGGCTGGCAGCATTGCCACGTTGGGTGGCAATGCTGATTCTTTGCCCAAAAAATATTCCAGCCCTCTGGTCACGTGAAGAGTCGACCAACCGCTTGGCAATTTCCTGATAAATTAAGTGGGCACTCGGACCCCATGGCCCCAGTGTTTCAACCCCAAACGGCTCAAACACATAACTTCGTAGTGTTTGTTGAATAATAAAACCGAATGGAAGCAATCCTTAATCACACGTATCCTGTGACTACCTCGTTGGTCTAGTAGTCGCAAGCGCGACTGCTGTGCATGAGTTGGTTGCGATTCCCAGGTCGGACAAAGTGTTATTGTACTTTTCCACCAGAAATTTCCCAATAGCAGCCACGGAGTCTGAATGGGTGGGTGTACCTACCAATGCACCTTTGTCTAACCCGGGAATTACCGGAGTGATGTTATGTTATGTTACATATTAGGTGTTCATTCAGCTAGTACCGATCGGCATTTAGGAACGATCGAACTTATAACTGTCGCTACCTGCCTTTTCCCAACTATGTAGGGTTCAGCGTCCAGTCTAAGGATGCACCTGAATGCCAGTATTTTACATGGAGCGACTGCCTATCTGATCACAACAACCCAGTAAACGCTGGGTATTACGTACATGTATATAAATATTTTCGATTTTACCGCTCGGCTGTGCTAGTTCATGCCGACCGCAATATGTAGCACCTCTTATACAAACCTAAATAGCAACATTGATGTATTAATTTTATTTGCGAATGAAAGCCTTTTTTGTGTACATTTGAGGTAAAGAATACAATGTTTCTATACACGTGCGTGTCGTAAAAGTACCCAAAGGTCAAAGTTAAGGGCAGACAGCAACGTTCGCCAACTTCCTGAGATCACACGATCCATCATTATGATTCTTAGGGTGAACGACGAAAAGTTCAAATATGTTTGACCCATAATTTACCAAATCTCTGTTCACTGCACCAACATACGCACATAAACTGCACGCTCTTTTCCTATGGGGGTAGGCAGAAACCACAGAACGCCACCTGTATGATCCTTACATACTCCTTTTGCCTTATACTATAATAATAATATAATAATATTCCACAACTATCACACAACGCCATCTAGTCCCAAGCTAAGCAGAGCTTGTGTTATGGGTACTAGACAACTGATAAACATACTTATATATTTCTAAATACATACATATTATAGATAAATTACACCCAGACACAGAACAAATGATCGTGCTCATCACACAAACATTTGTCCTGGGTGGGAATCGAACCCACGACCTCCGGCATAGCAGTTAGGGTCACTAACCACTAGACCAACAGGCCAGTCAAATACTTACTTCATACAACGCACATAATTATCATGATACATTCATCTTCATTATTTTTACTATGGTTTTTTTACTTATTAATTTAATTCTGCTAACAAATCCACATTTCAAGAGGTCATCAAGTACAAAGGTGACAGGGCGTTATGGCGAATAATTTAACTAGTGCTCAACATCATCGGCTTAGAGGTAGTTTTATATAACCGTACATTTGGAAACGATTAGTTTAAGGACTAGGTATGTAGATCATCAAGAAGACCATCCTCTCCCTAGGCTGTTTCCAACTATGTTGGGGTCTGTTTCCAGTCTAATAGGATACAGTGGAATACCAGTATTTTAAATGGAATGACCACATACAGAAACCAACCTAAGGAGAATTAGAAAGAACACCTGTCTGATATATTGCCCTTTTTTTTTTTTGGTGGGTGGAAAATCATCAAATGACCCCCCCCCCCCCGCTCTTGGGCGGAGCGAAGGGGAGTGTCAGACTTCTACTGACTAAAAACCGAACCCATCTTCCTTCTTTGCTCTTGTGCCGAGGCCACGTCATCTAGTACTAAAATCCGACGGGCATCGGCCCTTGCGGGCCCCTCCTTGCTGACATCTCTTTGAGGCGCGCGTGGAACACGAACGCGCCGCCGACACGGTCTGTTGCCGTCATGACGACGGCCGGACGGCGAGCTAGCCCGTTACTCACCGTCCACAGGCCTGCGTCTACGGTGGCCGGAGGTCATTTCCGAATCAGGCGTTTCCTCCCGCCTGATTCGGTACAGGTACCTCCCGAAACATCCGTGTCCGGATATATTGCCCTTATCTGAAAATGGATGTGACAGATTTTCTTTTGCAGTAAACCTATTCCTACGTTATGTGTATCGTATTTTTTTAATTTCAGTAACGTTTACTTTCGTATAAAATGCATTATTTTTTTTGTTATAGGACATCACACCACGCCTGTAATCCCCGAAGGGTTAGGCAGAGGTGTAGCTTATAGTACACCCACATCAACACCCCATTAATTTCCATTAGTTTTCTTTATATTGCATTTGTAGGTCGTCCAATATTAAACCAAAGTTCACCGCCCTTAGAAACTCTTAATAATGAAATAGGAATTCCCTAAGTTAAATAAGGAAATTCGTTAATGAGCACGCATCAGTAACTAAGTTACGAACTAGTTAGCAGGATTAGTGTACGTACTCACGATTCAATCCACTTCGCACTTTTAACGGTTGCGTCTTGAGACACACTGTCGTGAAAGACTTACAGCTTTTAAGGCCGAAAGGTAAGTTTTTAGCAGGACATACATGTACTAAACTTTTTATAAAATACTAGGAGCTCGTGGCTTAATAATAACTGACAATCGAGTTAATCTTTATGGTTAGCCGCGCTTACCTAGGTTGGTCTATGGATGGGTGATCCCAACATAGTTGGGAAAAGGCTAGGCAGATGATGACTAAGGCCTCTACTTACCACAGGTGCGAAACTTTAAAAGAAACCCTTTTAGATACACTAGACTTTATCTTAGCGCAACATAATGCCATTTTTCTCCAAGTGTAAGACAGAGGTGTGCCCGTACACCCGTGGTTGCTATTGCGATCTTCTTCTTTCTGCCCATATCCCATGCCGTTTGGGGTCGGCACGACACATTTTCTGCCTTTCTCTCCTGTCAATCATTTACTCCTTTTTCCTTCATATCATTTCTCAAACACATCATCCTTCTTTTCATTGATCTTCCTCAATCTCTCCATCCATCAACATTTATATTCATCACTTTTTTAGTCAAATGCGATTAACCCCAGTGATGAATCGCATGCTGTTGCCACCAACCGTGTCATAAATATAGACTCCACCCTTTTCAGAAATTAAATACCTTATTAAATAGTATAAGTTAAGGTATTTCGTTAAACGTTCCGGTGGAACAATTCCCAAATTTCACGGAGGCGAAGTTGCGACCATAAGCTAGTCTCAAATATTTCTACTTATAGTATATGCTAATAATTTATCCAGTAGCGACACACATTTTGGCACAAGTTCATAACCCAGCACACAACTAAATAGATCATTTTTTATTACACCCTTTTAGTCTGGCCACAATAATCTTTCATCCGGCCAACAAGGATATAGGCTGGAAAATCCTTGAGACAGTGTGTCACGAATAACTAAAATATTAAAGTGGCCTGCCGCATTGCGGGCGGCCCAAGGACAACATTCGGACACCGTACATGTGGTGCAAATAACGGGGTCACAGGGAAATACCTACAAAGCACTCTTTAAGAACCCTTTGAGGGATAGGCAGAAATACAACTTTATTGCTAGATAGTATAAAGAAATCGAAATTTGAAACTTTTCTTCAGGGATTAGAGTACAGTTTGCAATGGATTAGCAATTGATTCATAACCTTTTTGAGAGTTTTTGGTATTCTAAAATCGGTTGCAATTGTTTTTTTTTTCTTTTCGGCCTAATTATAGATTTCTATTACTCACTGCAAAAATTGACGATTATGAACCATTGTTTTAGAGATTAGAGTGCAGTTTACATTTAATTAAGAATTCATTTATAATTAATGTTTTTGGTATTATATTTAGCATTTTTTTCTTCTTGTCCCAATAATAATTATAGATTTAGCAGTTTTTCAGCTAGTTTTACATACTCCGCTAGAATAAATATTTTCAATCTACAAACCTACCTTTCAATAACACAAACGCATAACTTTTCATTTCTTCAGTCGGATACAAGCCCGTCTTGTGTATACAGACAATACAGGATTTTCTCTTCATGCAAGTTCCGTATACCACGACAGAAATACCTGAGGTAAACGAAAACCGACGTTGTTGCTAGAGGTTTAAAACTGGAGTGATGTGCATTATAAAAATTGTATGGAGATAAATAAAATTCCTTGGGCAGACGAAAACTTAAATGCGATTCAGAATTGGCTGTTCAGTTCGATTTTCGGCAGACCTATTGTTGTACATGCGATTGTGTCGTAGGCGGAGTGTTTTGTTTGCCTTAAGAGCTGTTCCTACCTTTTTATACAAAAGGGGGTCGCGAATGTTCCCATGAGGGTACGCAGAAACTGCGGGTTGTTCCAAAGTGATACCGCGGCCTCGACTCAGGGCTAAGAAGGAATATGGGTGTTTTTTTAGTCAGTAGACGTCTGACTTTCCCTAGCGCTCTGCCCAGAGCGGGAGGAATTATTTGATGATTTCCCAAACTTCAAAAAGAAAAAAATGGTAAGCAGAAAACGCGATCGGCTGCGATTGTTACCTAGGTACTACCTATTTACTCCTTTCACTGTGATTCTTGTTGTAAACCTTTTCATAACGCTTGGAATTCCCGAAGACACAGTTTTGCTTATTAGTTGTACTTTTACCTTTTTAGGGTTTCGTACCTTAAAAGGAAAAAACGGAACCTTATAGGATTACTCCCACCCCTTATCTGCGAAACTACGGAGCCTATAATTTTGAATAAAATACAGTAATTAGTTCAACAGTTATAGATTACAGGAAAACCTATAAGAAGTCTATCATGATGCTAAAATAACATGCAAAATCTGTCAATACTACATTGGTACGGAACCCTTTATGTGCAAGTCGGACATGCACTTGGCCAGTTTTTTCAAACAGATTTTTTTCTTAAATCCCACATCTCATTACAGAATAAACACAAGCAAACCCAGGAATAGTTATTTAGAAACTATCAGTTTGCTCTTTTTCGTTTTTCGACCCAGACTCCGGTGAAATCAATGATTGTATCCCAAGGGTACGGGATTCAATTCCCGCACCAGAGTATTGAGGTTCGGGTTACATTCATTTTTTACCATTCGTTCATTGAACCGGTCATTCAATCAGGTTACTTCATGGTCTTTTAGTGGGTTTACTGAGCTGTGAGAAACTGTGTATATCGGGGAAAAGTTAGTTTATTTTATTACTTGCTTTTGCATGCGGTTTCGCTCGTGTTTTGGCCGGAAAGTTAATAATAAGGAAATTCAGAGGCAACAGGGCCAAAAAACAGGTATTTGAAGAAACTATCGCCCCCTATTAAATGGAATTTAAAACATTACTGGCGAAATATGTGTGTACTACCATTAGTATGTTATATCCATAAATATACCTCGGCCCTAACCGTTCTGCCTTTTTTTTTTGGTGGAAAATCATCGAATAACCCCCCCCCGCTCTTGGGCAGAGCGAAGGGGAGTGTCAGACTTCTACTGACTAAAAACCAAACCCATGTTCCTTCTCCGCCCTTGTGTCGGAGCCGCGTTAACCTTTCGACAATCCACAGCTAACCGTTCTGTCTAACGTAATGTTATGTTATCAAGCGCGGATCCAGGGGGGGGGTCAGGGGGTCATGACCCCCCCCTGGGCTGGGTCCAGGACCTAGGTGGACCACTAATTAAAATTGTCAAACGTCATGTTTTTATTTTATATTTTACACAACAGCCTTTGGGCTGTTGAAAATAGAGTGTTTTTAGGGTTCATGTATGTTTATTTGTAAGTTTCTATAATCCACCATAACTTCTAAACGCCTGAACCGATTTTGATAGGTACTATAAGGGTACTACCCTTAGATTGTTTGCATTATCCCTAGTGTTATAGGCTGGTGAAAAATCCACGTTAAAAGATCCAATACGTTATCCCAACTACGAGTATGTTGTAGTCGGCTTCCAGTCTTAACTGGATGCAGGAAAAACCGGAGTTTTACTTGGAACAACTGCTTTCTTGGCCTGCACACAGTGCACACTGCACAACCTAGTTAGTACTGGGTACAACGAGATATCCCTTAGTATGACTGGTTGTCAGACTTTCGGGCTCTGGCTGTTTCCGAGGCAATGAAAAAACTGAGTACATACTAACATATTTTACGTTTTATAATCGTTTATCATTGTCGAGTCAGTCACATCTTCCGAACCTCTGTCTTAGGCGCTTGGTTCGGGAAGTGGCGGATTGATGTCTACCAAGAAAAGAGTAAGCGGATCTCTTCTCGAATCAAGTAAAACAGTATTTTATACTCTTCTTTCCTCCCAATGACAATATCTTTGCCAAAAATTTCGCGCTCGCTTCGCTCGCGCCTCCCTCCTGCTCTTCCACCATTCTGTCTCGCTTGAGACGCTCATCTACTTCAATTCTCATTTCTGATTCTAAGTCGTCCAACATCCACCGAAAATTGTTCGACGCTTTATCCCCCTGGATAAGGGTTATGAAGAATCAAATCGTGGCTAAGAGCTTCAATGGTTGAAGAACGTCAGACTGGCACTTCTCCACACTAAAAAAAAACGTACCCATTGAAGTAGGTAGGTAGTCTAGGTAGATGAAGTGGTAACGCGTTTCGGGAGAAGACGTAAAAGAAAATTTTATTTTGTTATTTAAATAAAGGTATTTTTAATTAAGTACCTACGTACATAAATTAATAAAACACATATTTTTGACGTGACAACGTCTTATAAATTGGTTTGCCGGGTGACACTTCAAGAAACTGCGTTACACTCCGCTCACGTTATGCGCTCACAATGAGAGCGAGTGAGAGGCACGCGTCCCTTCCACTCGGGCATGGTTAGCCCGCCTAAGAGCGAGAGAGACAGACATAAAAAGTGAAAGGCACGCGTCCCTTCGTTGTCACGTAAAACTTTCGCCCGTATACCGACTTTACAGGCAACCAATTTTTTACTTAAGTGGCAATGGGCAGGGCACATTGCTCGCAGAACGGATGGCCGATGGGGCCGAAAAGTTCTGGAATGGCGACCGCGAACCGGAAGACGTTGCGTTGGAAGGCCTCCCACTAGGTGGACCGATGACCTGGTCAAGGTTGCAGGAACCCGCTGGATGAGAGACGCACGGGACCTGTCAATGTGGCGACGCCTGGGGGAGGCCTATGTCCAGCAGTGGACGTCTTTTGGCTGAAATGATGATGATGATGAATTTTTTACTTGTATTTGTATCCAAGAATTTTTTTTTTTTTTATAGCCTACATTGTGTCCCACTGCTGAGCAAAGGCCTCTCCTTTCTCTTTCCACACCTCTCTATCATGTGCGATCTCTGGCCATTTTAATCCCGCAAACATGATCAGATCGTCACGCCACCTTCGCCGCGGTCGACCCCGACGGCGCCGTCCTTCCTCAGGCGTCCAGTGAGTGAGGATTCTTGCCCATCTCTCCGGGTGCATCCGTGCTACGTGGCCTGCCCACTCCCACTTCAGCCTGGCTGTTTTTTCCCCAACATCAGCTATTTGAGTTATGGAGCGCAGGGTGGTGTTTCTAATGCGATCTGATCGCCTAACACCTATTATGCTGCGCTCCATTGCTCGCTGGCAAATCTTGAGTTTGGCTTTCTGTTGTTCAGTAAGTGACCAACTTTGTGCACCGTAGGTTAGGACGGGCAGGATGCACATGTCAACGAGTTTTCTTTTTAATGTTAGGGGAAGGCTTCCCTTCATATGTTCCTTCAGGGCCCAGAAAGTCTTCCAGGCATTTTTAACGTCTTTTATAAAAATTAAATTATAACTTCTTGTGACTTGACCACGACTCTTTGTGACCCCCCCCTGGCACCAAAGCTGGATCCGCCCTTGTATGTTATGTACTCATGTAAATATGTACAAAAGACAGACACCAACCGGCTTAAAGTTAAATAACTCTTCTACTCATTTCTTATTTACAATCCAACACCCAATAAACATTTACCAAGCAACAAAAAATACCTTCTATTTGCCGCAAAGCATCGAGCCGTAGCTTTATTTTATAACCACGTATATTTGTGAGCCCTACGGTATTCGGCCGCGGTAGTTTTTTTCCTAAGATTAGTTTGCGCTCATTCGAGTCTCACTCTAGTGAGGGGCAACGTGGCAACGTGAGCCCGTTAGTCGATTTGTTTCGAAGTCGACTGTGATTTTTGGAATTTAGGTCAGATGTGACATGTGTGCCTTTGCTTTGTTTCATTAAAATTGACGTGGCAATTGTGTCAAGACTCCAGTTTTTAGAAAATAATATGGTTTATGCTTAATAATAACTGTCGCGTGGGTCGGTTTCCGAGGTTAAGCCGCGCTTGCCTAGGTCTTCCTGTGGATGGGTGACCATAATTACGTACCGAATTTCTTTTGTCCCTCGTAAAGCACATTAACATAGGCAGTTGCTCCATGTAAAATACTGGTATTCAGCTACATCCGGTGATGGAAACCGACCCCAATATAGTCGGGAAAAGGCTAGGCAGATGATGAATGTTAATTGTTGACTTAAGGGGACGGTGAACGAACATTCTCCATACAAACGTAATACCAAAATCATTCGCGATACGAACATATTAGCAACTTAAAATTATGTTATTCGGATACAGACGATATTTATCTAGGTTCCTATTAAACTTTTTTTTTAAACATTTACTATTTACGAAATGCAAGCGAATTGCTATTTACTATTGACGAAATGCAATTCGCTTGCATTTCGTAAATAGTAAATGTTTTAAAAAAAAAGTTTAATAGGAACCTAGATAAATATCGTCTGTATCCGAATAACATAATTTTAAGTTGGTAATATGTTCGTATCGCGAATGATTTTGGTATTACGTTTGTATGGAGAAATGTTCGTTCACCGTCCCCTTAAATTCAATCTCGTATATCATTATCATAAATTATTATACTTTTATTTATCGAGTTAAAAAGCCGTAAAATAGATGAGTTCTTATACAGAAATTACCCCATCACTAGTATTATCGCCATTGGTGTCAAACTTCCTCGTTTTTTCCGGCGAATGCCACATTTTTTACGACATCCGATTAATGCCGTAGTGGATGAAAAAAATACCAATATCGGAACGGAGTTTAAAAAATGTGACTTCTAAAATTAGATGAGCTTGCCAACGAGTTCTTTTTATGAAAACGTTCGATCATTAAAGCGCCTTCACCCACGGGGAGTTTTTGTTGAAGAGATACCGTCACGCGTTTTGTAAACGTGCTTCTGCATTGCTGCTATCGCACGTTCGAGCGGTTTCTTGAATTTACTTGTTTTTGGAAGCGCTTGTTGGCGCGTGAGCGCAGCTTTTACCATACGTGTAACTCGTACGCGCTTTGTAAGCTCATATTAGCGTGAGTCGAGAGATTTTTTTTTGAAGCGCGGAATATGGCGCGAGTTTATGCGATACGGTATGGTAATAATCCTGATCATATGCAACACGCGACAGAAGCGATGCAAAGTATCCCGCAAATGTTATCTCAACGGAGTTCATACAAGTATTAAAACGATAGCGTTCTCAGCTATTCATGTATAGCGTTTAAAACCGATAGTAATGATACCGAATCGTAGCTACATAAGTACACTGCTAGCGACAACATCGCGACTTTATCGTGGCCGATTGGCGTTAGCTTCACTGTAATAAGTCGCAGTGGACGAGGGTCCTAAGTTGTGTCAATTTATCTGTAGTTTAATAAAAATAAGCAGTTCGTTAACTTTTTGATGTACGCATTTATGAAGTCACGCTTTTTCGTTGTGTATGTTCTGAAATAAAAGTTGCTAGCTTATACCCGCGATTTTGACCGTATTGAGTTTGGGTAATAAGTATCCGATCTTGGACGCCTTTCGGTGACAGCCTTAGTGCATGTTTACGTACAGGCGGGGCGTCGCGCGGCGCGTGCTGCGTTTTTAATTCAAACAGCCATGTGTATGAAAAAGTTAACAATTTCAATCAGTCGATTTTACGAGAAGCTATTTTCGCACGTTAGTTTTAAATGTAGCGTTTGTTGCGGTGGACCCGTCTCTCAGTAAATTAATAAAAAAGCACGAGATGAGCCTTCTGCACGCGCCGCGCGACGCCCCGCGTCTCCGTAAACGAGCCCTTAGTCCACTTGTCATCACTGCACCTTGTCGAAAAAAAATGTGGGTCATCCGGCGAGATGGGCAGACGATATACTTGCCATCGGGGATAAAACCTGGATGAGGTTAGCACAGGAACGTGGAGGTTGGCACCAGAAAAGAGAAGCCTATACTATACCCAGCAGTGGATGAATTCGGGCTGTGGATGAATTCGGGCTGTGGATGAATTCGGGCTGTGGATGAATTCGGGCTGTGGATGAATTCGGGCTGTGGATGAATTCGGGCTATGGATGAATTCGGGCTGTGGATGATATCGGGCTATGGATGAATTCGGGCTGTGGATGAATTCGGGCTGTGGATGAATTCGGGCTGTCGATGAATTCGGGCTGTGGATGAATTCGGGCTGTGGATGAATTCGGGCTGTGGGTGATGATGATGATTATCCGATCAGAACGTGTACCGGGATAAAAAGATTACCACTACCTACAGCAAAATGTGATTGGGTTTACCATCAAGAAGTTTTCAGTAGCAGCCACTGAGACTAGAGTTTAGCCTGGTTGATGGCAATAGGCTCGCCCCGTAACCCATGGGATTTAAACATAACTGGCAAGACGTGGCTCTCTAAATAATTAATTATATTTCAATGTAATACACGTCAAACATCAAATTTAATTCAATAAATACTTTTGTTAAACAATTTTCTTTCCTTTGCGATTAATTTAAGATAGCTCCCAATATCATATAATATAATCTATCCTTAAGCTTTCCCAAATCATTGTGCCATACAAAATCGATTTTTATTGACATCAATTCAAAAATATGGTGAATGGCAGGCGGAGCCGGGGGCTAGTTGTTATCGTATTGTGTGTGACGTGTAACATGGGTCAGCAGGGGATGAAAAAAGGGAGACCCCTAAAGGTCAAAAGGTATTTTGGACTTTCAATATGCATATGATTTGTATGTTATTTTTGGGTATTAGCTTTAATGAGAGACTATGTAAGGAAACTACCTCATTTGTCTAGTGGTCGCTAGCACGATTTGTTGGCATAAGATCCTGAGGTCGATTTCCGGGTCGAGCATTATTGGTTTTTAAATAAGGAATTTCTCAGTAGTGGCCAAGGAATCTGGAATTGTGTCCGGTTGATAGCAATAGACTCGTATTTCCCTATTACATGGAACAAAACATAAATAGGAAAATGGGTATGTGGTATTAGGTACACTTGTTTTTGAATTAGAATAAATAAATTAGATAAAATTGTAAACAAAGATAGGAAATACACCTCTGCCTAATTAGGAACCCTTTTTTTGGTGGGTTGGAAATCATCAAAGACTCCTCCCGCTCTGGGCGCTGTGGTAAGGAGTGTCAGATTTCTACTGACTGAAAACCACTCATGTTCCTTCTTAACCCTTGTGTGTCCGAGGCCCGGTATTTCTTTCGAACAGCCCGCAACCCCTACAGGCGTCGGCCCTTGCAATGGATTGGGTAGACCTCTGCCTAACCCTTCAGAGATTATAACCATGTTATTATATTATGTTAAGTATAACAAAGGTTACAACCTAACCATCAAGGGAGCTAAGCAAAACAAAATCAGCTTCTATGTAATTACTCCAATACATTATGTATAGAAAATAGAACATACATGACGAATGTAGGTGCAAGAACGAATGGGGGAGCCTTTCTTGTTATTATATTTATTTATAAAGTGCGTGTGTTGTAGTTGTGCATAATAAACAGTTTTTTTATTTCTTGTTCTTTAGCATTTGATTTGTTTTCAGTTTCTTGATCGGGTTTATTCACATAATAAAAAACCATAATTGTGATGAGCACTATGAACCCTTTAAAACATATCATCCCTCCTGTTGTCCCCGAAGGATTAGGCAGAGGTATCCTTAAGGCTGCCTGTCCACTGGAGGCCGCGGAGCGGAGAAACAGATATACATTGTCCAATAAGATTGCACACTGGAACAGGGGTCAAATTTGATTCAATCCTATTGGTCAATATTTTTCTGGCCTCGCTCCGCTTCAGTGCAGTCAGGCAGCCTATTAGTACACCCACGTTTCGCCTGTTATGTTTAAGTCCCATATAATAGGGGGCGAGCCATCAATCGGGCACATATTCAGACTCCATAACTGCTACTGAGGTTGCGGTGACCCGCTGGATGCCGGGACCGGCCAATGTGGCGATACCTGGGGGAGGCCTATGTCCAGCAATGGACGTCTTTTAGCTGTTATGATGATGAATTAATGGTAAATAAATAAAGAATCTTACCAAAACAAAATTAAAGAGGTTTTCTTTTCAAGTTTATTTAGTAAAACCGTCACTTAGGTAGGTACCCAAATAAAAAAGCATGAACAGTATCCTAATCACTGTGGTCAAGGCTACCATGTTTGTGGAGCTAATTATAATAATCTTTGGAAACAGAGTCGCGTGCCAAACTAATATTGTAGGTAAACCAAGGCTAAATGTGACCCTATTCGGTACATGTTAGTTACTTGATATAGATCTGTAACCTTATTTTGAAGTATACTTTGTTATTGACAAGGTAAAAATGTAAACAGTCATTTTGGTTACGTAAGTGGGTTAGAAAAAATGGATTCCCTAAATTACCTTTCCCTCTGTGCCTGTGCCTTGGAAAACACGCTATGCCAGAGTCGGGTGACACTTGTATGCCTAGGTTGGCTAATACCCAATACATACCGAATCTCCTCCATGCTTTGGAAAGCCCGCTAAGTGGTTCGTCCAGGCTGTAATTTCTAGATCTTTGACAGTCATTACAAGTAGCCCTTAGCCCGGAAGTTTGACAACTAATCTTACCAAGAGGTAATAATTACCTAGTACTAACTAGCTTTTGAAGGTCAGATAGCCAGTCGCTCTATGTCACTACTAAGTACTTGGCTGCATCCAGTTAGACTGGAAGCCGACCCTAGCATAGTTGGGAAAAGGCTAGGCACACACATGATTCATCATCATCATCATTTCAGCCATAAGACGTCCACTGCTGGACATAGGCCTCCCCCAGGCATTTTTGGGGGGGTTTGCCATAATCGCCACGCTTGGCAGGCGGGTTGGCGATCGCAGTATGGTTGTTACAAAGACACAGAGAACGCTGCTGCCCATTCTCTGGTACATCCCTTAGTCGCCTCTTACGACACCCACAGGAAGATATGGCACACATGATTATCTACTGTTAATTATTTTAGGTTTCGGCAAATTTGTAATAAACATTATGCTTATTCAGACTAGTTGACTGCCACCATATCGAATTAAGTAGTGACCTGTAATAATAGTTACAAGTAAAAAAACAAATAAATATTATTATCAATCATTTACATAATCAGTACAGAGTAGAAGATGTCTGCCTGATACCATTTGCCTAGAGCAGTTCTATGAATAGAGCGACAGATGTTAGCGTTGCTGTGATCAGCAGAGGTCGATGATATGTGACGCTCGTCTGCGGGGCTTTAACGAGTGACGTCGTTTCACACAGATAGTGGTTGAATACTATTTCTATGAAAGGGTTGCGTGTTGTGTGGGGTTTACGAAAAACGAAGACCGTTGTGTATTCTTAGGAGCCTTTAAGGCAATTGATAGATGTCGACTAAAATAGCTTTTTAATTAAGTTATCTGTTAAATCTTATGCTAAACAGGTGCTAGATAATATGATTGTTATGATTGTTAGTTTATTACTAAATGACTCCTAGACTGAAAGCCGCCACCAAAGTAATTGGGAAAATGTAGGCAGCTGATGAAGTAGGCGACGTATGTTTTTTTTTTCAACAAACTTAAGCTCCATATGTATAACATATTCCATTTGGAGAAGTCGGTTAAAAAGTAGTCAGCTTACCGTTAAAAAACAAACAAGAAGAGTTAAACAGTGGTTGTCACATAAGCAAGTCTGTGTAATCCGGCAAACAGCTCGAGATGAGTCTTCAAACCGTTTGGGGATTACCCCAATGAGGATTCTGGTTGTACAGTCATGGGCATCAATGTGTATTCACTGGCTTTTTATAAAAGTAAGTCTGTTCTCTGTATTGATTGCAATTTCATGTTGCAACAAACATCTTGTCTAGTTTTCTTTACTAGAAACAAAAATCACGCAGTCACATTCGCTAGGTAAAAATGACAGTTCTGAGAACAAATAAACAAGAAATACAACTGAATTGAGAAACTTCTCCTCTTTTTAAAGTCGGTAAAAAAGCAGTTTTTTGGCAAAACATGATGCAGGTATTATGCCAACATTGGCACTTATAAAAAGTAAAAAAAAGTCCTACAAACTACCAGGACACCAGAAACATGAGTAGTAGTGTACAATACCTCTTTCATGTTTCTGGCTTCCTGGTAGATTGTGAGACTATAGTGTCCTCAATTCACCTGGGTATAATGAAGAACATAGGACACCAAATCAAAGATATACATATTGGTGGTCATGACAGTACACAATCCAAAGGTTTGGACGTTAATCATTTTGTGTGATACCATTGTTTAGGGTGACATCTGGATAATTACACCGCGTTATAAGACAAAAGGAATTTTTATCCATTTCTGGGCGCTTTTATTCGGAAGGATTTGGAAGGCCTTAATCTTGGGATGAAACCCTTTCTGTTTTAATGTTTAACGTACTATTAATAATTATCATGATGCCTGTATTTCGATAAGAGGTACGCAGATGTGTTTAGTAAATATGTTACTCATATTCGGCAATATATTTGGAAAAATAATATCCTTGGGTAATCCCAGAGGCTTAAGCAGAGGTGTAACTATAGAACATCCTCGTCTTATAGGTTATTTTGAAGTTCACTATAATAGGGGCCTATGGCCATCAACCGGGCTAACATTTTGAATCCGGACTGCTATTAAGATACACATACATACATAAACTCACGCCTTTTTCCCATGGGGGTAGGCAGAAACCACAGAACTGGTCCTGCTACGATTCTTACATACCCCTTTTGCCTCGTCCACATTCATACATCTGGTCATACACCCACGCCGGTTGCGAGTACTACGCACCTGTCCTTTCTGAAGAACATCACCAATAAGGTCAGTGTATGTCTTTCTAGGGCGTCCCCTCCCGGCGTTGCCACTCACATCTGCCTTGTAAATACCTTTCGTTAATCTACTTTCACTCATCCTCTCTACGTGACCAAACCATCGAAGCATACCCTTTTCAATCTTTGTCACTACATCTTCTTTTAAACCGCAACGTTCTCGTGTAACCTCATTCCTCAATTTATCATTCAGAGCTATTAAAATCTCAGAAGGATAAACTCGATAACAATTTGCCCGACCTGGGAAGCGAACCCAGGACCAGGCTCAGCAGTTACACTCGTGTGCATTACGGCAACGAGCAAATGTTTCGTTTTTAATGAGTCTCTCTTTATGACGGTCTTACATAAATAAATAGCCATGTCGGTTTGAGAGATATAACTAGGTAAATGTGGCACTCGGAGACTGCCGCGGTAAAGCTATTGCATAGCATTTTTTATCAACTTATGCAAATAATTAATTATTTAATTTGACAACCTCAATTGACAACCTTGTTATTTTCCGTAACCATAGCAACCTGGTTGAAATTTTCGTTACGGAATTTCTGGATTCGCTCTCCACGCTCAAGGCCCGCGATAGAAGCTATGCAATAGCTTAATATGATTTTTTTGAGTTTTTTAACATAAAGTTGACACAATACTTATACAAGTCTCGAGTTCGGATTCAATGCGTATTGTATAATATCACTTGCATTGGTGAAGGAAAACATTGTGAGGAAACTAGCATGTGTGAGAGATATTTGAACTGAAAGGCAAATGGGCAGCATAAAATCTGCTGAGGTGCAGACTGATGATTTTTTCGCTATAATTAGAAAAAGGTGCGCCTCGCTGTTAAGGCGTGTGCGTGGCAGCCCCAATGGTATTCTTAGCGCGTTGTCCCAGAGGTGGGACTCACCAATGTTGATGAGGTGGATGCGGCTGCACGCTAGCGGCACGCTAATGTCAAAACCTATTACCTATTATAAGTATGAGGGGATACTTATAATAGGTAATAGGTTTTGACATTCACGATTAAATTTTTATAATATTTTTAAATTATTGTATGTTTAAATTTATTCATCTTTATGTTTTTATATTGTTTTAATGTAATATTATGGATTTTTATTATCTGAAATAAATAAATTGAATTGAATTGAATTGAATAAAACCTCTAACACCAGGTTAGACACTAACCACACGAAAAACAAGAAAAACTAAGACATATTTCGCTCAAAGATCTGAAATAGTTGAAACGAGTGCAAAACTAGAAACGTACTCGCAAAGTTTTTCCAACAGAAGCAGCTCGTCAGTACCTCGTCAGTCACCTGTAAAAGCTTTGAATGCAGGTGAAGTTGAGAAGCTGGCTCTTGAACTACCCCCCCACAACACTCCCCCCCCCACTCGTTATCAAAATGCGCTCGACGATTGCAGATGGGGCGGCGAAAATTTATTGTATCGCCCTCCTGCCAACATTTGAAAATAAAACATGGAAGTTTTTCCCTGCAAATGTTTGTTTGAAAATTCTACGGAAGGAGGTACGTAACATATATTATTTATATTACTACCACGTCTCTCGTCTCTGGGGGCCAGATTGACGTGTGTATTGCCGAACTATAGTTTATATCGTGCACTAAACATACATTTTATCCGGAGAAAATGTTAAAATACAAGAAAACTCAAACAAAATAAACACTAGAATCTTTCCACTACTCTTTATCCGACATAGTTTTAAAATATAGAAAAGGAAAATAAAAATACATTGAGTGGCCCTCGAAAGCTACGGCGCGGCGTAGCCACAAGAGTGCTACGAGCTACGCCGTAGCGTGCACGTAGCCGGTAAATCTTCGGCGCGGCATGCGTCCGGTTGTGGGCAAATAACTCCCTATTATATACTTGCATTGCTCTCCGACATTGTCTGAGAAAATATTTATTTAGAAAAATAGCAATTGAGAGTGGAGAAAAATAAGTATTGCGCTGGACATGAAATAGATGCTAGACTTATTGATAGGTACAAATGTTTTGAAATTAAAAGATAAACAATTGTTTTATTTAAATTTACTCCAGTCAGTCAAGATAAATAATTTGTTTTAGTACAGAAACCGTTGGACTTGTGCCCGGTTGATGGCAACAGGCTCGCCTCCTATTTACATTGGACTTGAACATAACTGGCGAAATCTGGGTGTACAGACGGCTACATATCAAGCTATACATTTCCAGTATAAGCTGGTCTCGCATTGTATAGGATTTCCAAACAGTGCGAGATCAGCGTAAACTGGAAATGTATAGCTTGATGTGTAGCCGTCTGTACTAATGAGGACACCTCTGCCTTACCCTTCAGGGATTACAGGCGTGATGTTATGTGATATTACTTTTCTTATTTAAAACTTGCTTTGACGCTCACAAAAGAGGCAGTCGCTCCATGTAAAATACTGGTATTCAGCTGCATCCGGTTAGACTGGAAGCCGACCCCAATATAGTTGGGAAAAGGCTAAGCAGATGATGATAGTTGTTGCACAATTTTAATAAACCCGATATTCTTTGAAGAATGTAATTACATTTTATAATATTCTATTTATCGTTAAAATTTGTAGTCAAAATTTGTCGAGTTGTTGAAAATAACTTCGGCAAAAATTGACAAAAATTTGACAGTTTATAGGGTTCCGTACCGTAAAAAGAATTACCCCTATAGGATCACTTGTGTGTCCAAACAAAGCCTAAAACTTTGAAAAAAATGCGGAAATTAGTTCAACACTTAAAGATTACAGGAAAACCTAAAGAAGTCTATGGCTAAAATAACATGGAAAATCACCCAATATATACTATAATGGTACGGAACTTAGCCAGTTTTTTATCCCAACAGTCATCGGTTCGTATCCATTGCCACTTTTTTTTTTGGGTGCGTAATCATCAAGTGACACCTCCCGCTCTGGGCAGAGCGGTAGGGAGTGGCAGACTTCTACTGACTAACAAGAAAGTGATCTTATAAGGGTTCCGTTTTTTATTCGTACGGAACCCTAATAACCACCCATGTGGGCTCTTAGCCCTTGTGCCGAGGCCGCGGCGGTATCTCTTTCGAACAACCCGCAGTCCCGACGGGATCCATTGCCACTTCAATTTGCTTATTCTGTGAACTAGAGTAACAACTTCGGTTCTCCACCGGATTACTTCCGCTTCGTTATTTGCTATAAAGGCCTACCTATTTAAAATACATTAATACCCTCCAAGTATCAACAACACTCTTTTGATCGCTTTCAGCTTAAAGCGGCTTAATTGCTTAAGCTGAAGCGCTTAATGTAAAACGTTCCTCTTTCACTGATATTCTGTACAAAACCGCGAACGGTTAATAAATATATTTATGGCTGTTTGAGCAAAAATTAATTAATATTATATTTTAATATTCATAACTTTTTTTTATGTACGGGATAAAAACTAGGTTGCGGTAGGGATAAACTGGGTCTTCAGGCACCAGGGTATGACAGAAAATGTACTAGTACTGTAGATATATTAATTTCATTTTAAATTCGTATCTATTATACGTACATTACTTATTAATTTTCTTTGTTTATTTACCTTATTTTGCTATTATTATATTTTATTTTAGTCATATCTGACTGTGACATTCGTTTTAAATGTTACACAGCACCATCACCTACCTGCCCTTGTCTCAATGTTACTTGTTTAGTGCAGGTCTTGAAGTAAAAGCTTCAAATATGAGATGGATAATAGAATGTTTATTTCATGAAAATTATTTACAGTTATTGGTATGTAGAGGTGCACTAAATATTATTATATAGAAGGAGTAAAGCAAATTGAAATGGTGAGGAATTTAGACGAATCAAATGTGGTAAATTAAATAATAGAGAAAATTTTAGGTAATCGTGTAGTGAAGGATTTCACGTCACTTAAAAACAATTGCATCTGACATGCGGCCGACAAGTAAAAAGTATACATATCAAAATTCGGTTTGCTTGTCCGCCCGCATGTAATGATTTAGTTAAAACAATAAATATCAAATCCTTAGAACTAAATAACATAAAATTATTATAAACCATTAACACATCACATTTATGTACATGTAGCTACGCCACACTTGAGATTGGGCCAACAAGTTTTTTCTTTCACTCTCGGCTGTTAACCGTCATGCTATCATTTTATCTCATATCATTCCTCACAAAATCCATTCACACAACTCCATTGGTACGCCTCCTGATCAACAAATATATTCATCACTCTTTTATACACATGCGATTTGTCTCTCTTCATCACATGTTCATACCAAGACTGTCGATTCCCTTTCAACCAAGAGCGCCAAGCCTAATATGAACTAATATAAACTGACTCAGTGAATATTAAAAATCGTCGGATACCTGACACGATAAAATCGCCATCTCTTTCCAACGTACAAAGTAAGACAGAGACAGCCATCTCCCGTCTCAGAACGGAATATAGACGATTAAATACAGTCAGTTTTGCTTCCATAAATAACGGAGTATCTGCCAATTTTTCATAACGTTATTTTTAACGGTGATCATAATATCGGCGTCTGTTTTTGAATTCGAATGTTTTGCAGTTGCCTTCCTCTGTTTTTCTACATAATCGGACGCACTTGGTTGGCTGAGCAAACAAGATACAGTGTTGCGTCATGCGACGCCGGTTAAGGCCTGGCGCTCCGCCAGTTTTCAAGAAAACTATTCAAAATGTACCCCTTATGATTGTTCTGGTTGAGTGGAAGGTCACGTAATGTCCATTTTATTCATTGTACTGCATGCAGACGATAATGCGCGTTTCGAAACTGTCTGGCATATTAAAATGGTAGACGGACTTTAGTTTTAACGAATAAATAAAGACACTAGTATAGGATACGATCGCTAAATTGAGTTTGCATGCCTAACTACGTTTCAATATACATATCTTTTAAATAAAGTATATCTCTTAACAAAATAGTACTTTCCAACAACAATAATCACATTTTCAATCGTTTTGTTCATTTTATTCCTTAACTAGCTGTGCCCGACGACCGAAATACCGCATATACTTTCATCTACGTTTAGTATAAAGCTGTTATTTCGAATTTACAAACAGACACTATAATAGGAGATCGGACTGATTTAAAAAAATATAATTCTGTTAAGTCCGTCAGTTAGATTATCGAAAAATATTGGATACGTGTTTTTTTGTTTTATCAAATCAATAAAAATTTACAAAGATAAAGTGCGTCAAAGATCACGGAGTGGGGCTTGAAACGTCACTTGAAGGTACAAAATGTCGCGGATTTTAGTACTAGATGACGACGTGGCCTCGGCACAAGGGCAAAGAAGGAACATGGGTTCGGTTTTTAGTCAGTAGAAGTCTGACACTCCCCTTCGCTCTGCCCAAGAGCGGTGGGGGTCATTTGATGATTTTCCACCCACCAAAAAAAAAAAAAAAAAGTACAAAATGTACTAGCATATGACGTCATACGAGTTTTCAAAGCACTGTATCGTCTTCATTTTATGTTTATGTAATACTTTTTGGAAATCTATCTGACGGACTAATTAGTTTTTTTTGTCCGATCCCCTATTACATTTATTTGCATAGACGACACTCACAGTGAAATGAACATCAGTAGAGCAAGCAACACATGTAATGAGAAAGAAATGACCGTGTCGTCGCGCTGTTTTTTACAACTTTTTCTACACTGTGACTACTAAATGATCGTGAAAAAAAACTCGGGTGCACCTGAATGTATACTAGTTTCACAGTGAGGTAGAAAAGGCTTTGGAAACTTTTAATGAGCAGTGTGTGTCAGTGTTTTCCAAGCACCTAGGACTTAGGTAAGAGCAACTAAAAATTGCAAAGTATTTTTTTTGTTGTTTTTCCAATGGACATTCCTTTTCCAGAGGGTGTCGTCTCAGATAAATGAGGGATTATTTTTCAAAGTTTTAACCAATTCAAATCTATTGCCGCTAACTTTATGTTGGATAACATAGGTTTGTTACTTGTGGTTTTCAAATTAATAAAAATTGACGATAACAAAACGTGTCAAGATCATGAGTCCCTGATCTTTGACACATTTTGTTGTTGCGTCACAAACGGGGGCTTGGTCACTTTCTGGGTAAAAAACGTACTATGTATGTGACGTCACACGACTTGACACGACTTTTCGAAGCACTATATCGTCTTCATCTTTTGTTTACGAGAAGAACAAAAAATACGTGTCCATTATTTTTTGGAAATCTATCTGACGGACTAATTAGATTTTTTTTGTTCAATCCCTTATTGAAGTACAGATTCACTATTCTTGTATTAAGGACCCTTAAAACATGCCTAACGTAAGGGAACGTAGGTTTTGAGGTTGGCCCAATTTGAACAGCCGACACCGGAGGTGAGAGCCCATGAAAGTTTGGCTGTTTGCCCCAAACTTTTACAAAGCGGCTCGCCCTAATTCATTATACGGTCGGTCAAAAGCAGAGGTATATGTCCTTAGTTTAAATAGTTTTCGGAACTAACGGTGGGTTTGTGTAAAAAATGGATTAGAAGTTTTTAGTTGCGATTTTTTCGGTGAATCAACGATCTTATTTAACATCTGCACATGATAGAGAGGTTTGGAAGGAGAAAGGGGCCTTTACCCAACAGTGGGACACATAAATATGCTAACAGGAAAAAATAAAGCAACGATGGATGTACCGTGTGAAGGATGATATGTCTAGAAAGGAGATGACTGCTGAGATAACGCGTAATAGAGAATGAAAAAGATGACGACATGCTGTGCCCATCTATCTATATAAATAAAAAGAGAAGTCCTGACTGACTGACTCATCAACGCCCAGCCCAAACCCTTGGACCTAAAAAGCTGAAATTTTGCACAGAGGTTCCCTTTATAATGTAGACAAGGAATAAGGAAGGATTTTTCGAAATTCAACCCATAAGGTAGTTAAATAGGGGATGAAAGTTTGTATGGAAAATCGTCATTATCACGCCGGCGAAGCCGCTGGCAAAAGCTAGTCCCAAATAAAAATGATTAACATGAATTATCAAAAAGTTCGTCAATATACCTACAGAAGAACAAAACCATAGTAAAGTTGTCAAAGCCCTAAAATAACCGCTGTTATTAGTTGTTAGTTGGAGGGAAAATTCCATAGGAAAAGAGGGAGGGCCTCAATAAATTGAATAAACCGTGAAGGACGAACGTTTAACTATGACAAATAGATATCACCGAAGCCCACATGAAAATATAATATTTTTGTGCGTGATTTGGTATTGGTACAGTAAATACCACATAAAATAACGTCTGAAGTCCCCGAAGGGTAAGGCAGAGGTGGTACCCATTAGTACACCCACATTTCGAGGTCCCATTTTACAGTGGGCGAGCCTAATGCCATCAACCGAGCAAAAATCTACACTCAGTGGCTGCTACTGAGAACTTCTTGATAGTGAAATCCAATAACATCAGAACCAAAAAAAGAATACCACCTTTTATGAAAGTATCATTAAACAACAAAATTATTTAGATTTTTATGACAATTTGGCACACACATAGTTTATATCAGGATTAGGACATAGGATACTTTTTATCCCGGTAACATGATCCCAAGGGACAAAAAGCTACAACCTAATCAACTATATTCTATTTTAGGCAATTTTGGGTAGAAAAATATTTGACTCCAATATTTGATTTGACCTTTAACCGTAATTCTGCGAACTATGACCGCTAATTACACCTGCCTGCCGTGCCCCTAGATTACATAGTCGACTTAATGACGTCATCAATACTGTAGGTACATTGACCTTCCCATTAATCACTGTTATCATTCTACCTAATGTTTTCATACATTTAATCAAGTAAATATAAGCTGCTAAAGATGAGCTCGTGGCTTAATAATAACTGCCACTCGGGTCAATCTTTAGGTTAAGCCGCGCTTGCCTAAGTTGGTCTGTAGGTGGGTGACCGCCCATTTCATACCGAGTTTTCTCCGTGCCTCGTAAAGCACGTTAAGCTGTTGGTCCCGGCTGTCATATATAGATCTTTGGCAGTCGTTACAGGTAGTCAGTGACCTGAAAGTCTGAAAACCAGTCTTACCAAAGGGTATCGTATTACCCAGTGAGTACAGGGTTGTGGAGGTCTGATAGGTAGGCGCTCCATGTAAAGTACCGGTATTCAGCTGCATCCGGTTAGACTGGAAGCCGACCCCAACATAGTTGGGAAAAGGCAGATGATGATGGGCTGCTAAAGATCACTATTGAGCATCAGTGTTTGTGTGGATGTGAAGAACACCCAAGCTAGAATATAAACGCTATAAAGCGTGTATCAGAAAGGGTATAGACATATTTAAAGGTGTGCTACCGACTTTCTCCATACGAGCCACATCGTTGTCGCGAAAAAATTATTAGCCGTCCCAAACAAAATTCAAACCTCCTTGACCCAAATGTATGTGGCAGCTGTTTATTTTATCTATGAGGTTAAAAGTAAGACGTAGCGTTGGGAAGCCTGGCACTAGGTGGACCGATGACCTGGTGAAGGTTGAAATGATGATGATGATGCGGATAAATAATTATAAAAGAAACCAACTGCGTTTCCACCGCCCGTTTTACTGGGATGGATGGATGGATGTTTGTTATTCTTTCACGCAAAAACTACTGAACAGATTTGCATGAAAATTTGCAAACAGATAGTTTATAACCTGGATAAACACATATGATACTTTTTATCCTGGTCATATTATCTGTGGGACAATTATCGAACTTTACGCGGGCGAAGTCGCATAGCATAAGCTAGGATTTTTATACGGAAGAACCACAAAGATAAGCCACAAACAACCAAAAACAGCCAACCACATAAACATTCAAAACGCATGCGGGTAAACGACTTCCAAATATCGACGTGTGATGGGTTAACGTGAGGTGCGTGTAAACTGAAGGGTTGTCGTAAAATATAACGATCTTAACCTTTTTGGGGACAGGAATTAAATGCGGTGTTGATCGGTTTGTATCTTAGTAGGTACCTATGCTCGGAGTTTCTTTGTGCGACAAAATCCGAAATGAGGAAATTCGCCGAAGAACCAGGGTCACCGACATAGCTCTCAGAATATGCAAATTGAAGTGGCAATAGGCAGGCCACATCGCTCGAAGAACCGACAACCGATGCCCAGAAAGGTTCTCGAGTGGCGACCACGAACCGGAAGACGCAGTGTAGCATCGTGAGAGTCGCGGACAACCGTTGGATGCAAACGGCATGATCCCGTTCGTTATTATTGGAGGTCGTATATTTATATGTATATACTGGCCTGCGAGAAATAATCATATGTAACACATTGTTGTCATTGATTTAAATAAGCTTAGTTACGGGTTGTTTATATTCTATTGTACTTTGTAACTTGCTTGTAAAATATTAACCACGAATGAATATACTGTGCTGTCCCACTGCTGATCTCATCTTTATTTCAATTGGTTATGGGCCCAGATCCCAGAAGCACAAATGTTAGAGCATTATTTATAAGTTGAGTGGTTTAAATATTATTTTTGTGCTTGTGAAACGTGTGAAACTTACGAAATCGCAATTATGTCAGCTGAGGTTGGCATAAGTGGTATCAAGAGGCTGAAAAATTCGTCCGACTACCCAAATTGGAAATTCCTGGTGCGAAATTACTTGGAAAATAAAAACTGGTGGGGAGTAATTTCTACAGATGTAGTGAATGCTGACGTAGACCGGCAGGCACGAACAACAATATGCTTGTTGTTGGAACCAGAGTGCTTTACCCACGTCTACAATGCGAAGACTGCGAAAGAAGCCTGGAATAGCTTACGTAAAGCGTATGAAGACAAAGGTTGGGGAAGACGCATACACATTCAGCGAGAGCTTTTTAACTGTAAGTTAGAGAATTTTGATTCTATGGAAAGCTACATATCAAAAATTACGTTCCTGACACAACAATTGTTAGATATTGATGCTCCAATCCCTGATGATTGGATCATATCGATTTTGCTGGGTGGATTGACCGCTGAGTACAGCCCTCTCATTATGGCTGTAGATAATAGTGGAAAAGAAATCACGTTGGAGCAAATCAAAATGAAATTGTTACAAGAAGGAAGTAGACAGAGTAAGTTGAACACAGAGTACGAAAAAGCCTTGGTAACACGTAAAGTACAGAACGATGCTAGATCTAACACTAAAACTAATGATCGTAAGCAGAAGTTCGTCTACAAGTGTTTTAAGTGCCACAAGCAAGGACACAAGGCGTCCGAATGCAAGGAGCGGATAAAAACCGCGAATATCTGCCTGAATACAAAGGGGGCGATAAACAAAGATAATTGGTATTTAGACAGTGGGTGCTCAAATCATATGACCCATGATAAAAACAAATTGTTGTCTTACACACATGTAAACGGCAACATGAAGATCGCAGTAGCAAACGGGGAGAAGTTATTGGTGAAAGGACGAGGAAATGCTGAGCCACAAGTCAGCGAAAACGGAAAATTAATTTTAGAAAACGTTTTACATGTTCCTGATTTATCCATGAACCTAATTTCGGTGAGCGATTTGACCAAGAAAAATTATTGCATGAATTTTGACAAAGAAGGTTGCATGATTCAAAGTAAAAAAACAAATTATTGCAAGATGTCAAGAGGTCGGTGGAATTTATGAGTTGACAGAAAATCAAAATGACATCGTGAATGTGACATTGTCAAAACAAAATGAAAATATTTCGAACGTTTGGCACAAAAGATTAGCTCATTTATCGCGTAATTATATGAATAAAATGAAAGTTTTAGTAAGCGGTATGGAATTTAAGAGTACCGATTTATGCGAGCCGTGTATTCCTTGTATAGAAGGAAAGACATGCAAAAGTCCCTTTAAAAAGCAAGGTACGAGAGCGAACGAGGTCTTACAATTGGTTTTTAGCGATGTTTGTGGACCAATCGAGGAGCCATCGTTCGGCGGTTCGAGGTATATTCTTCTATTTATCGACGATTATACTAGAAAGACTCATGTTTATTTTTTGAGGAACAAAAGCGAAACATTCGATAAGTTCCGTGAATATAAGGCGGAAGTTGAGAATGAGACAAGTAAATTGATTAAATGTCTGAGATCTGACAACGGCGCGGAGTATTGTAATGGTAAATTTAAATCATTTTTAAAGTCTGCAGGTATAAAACACCAGACGACTGTACCGTACACGCCGGAACATAATTCTGTCGCAGAAAGAGCGAATCGTACTATAATAGAGAAGGCAAGAACATTACTGTCAGAATCGAACTTGAGCAAAAAGTATTGGGCCGAGGCTGTAAATACTGTTGTTTACTTAAAGAACAGAAGCCCTACGAAAGCATTGAATAATGCGGTACCAGAAAAGCTTTGGAATGGAAAAGATGTGGATGTTAGTCATCTGAAAATCTTTGGTTGTTTGGCATATAGATTGATACCCAAGCAAAAGAGACGGAAACTGGACATGAAGACGGAACCGATGATTTTTATTGGATATCCTGATAATCAGAAGGGTTATCGTCTGATGAATCCTAAGACAGGTGAAGTGACGACTGCGAGAGATGTGAAATTTCTGGAAAACGTCTTTCTCCAAAAGGAAAACGTGGAAAAGTCGGAAGTAATCATAAACCTAAATAAAGATTCTGTTCCTTCCAGTTTACCGAACGTATCTACAAGCAGATCTGAACATTTAGAGGCTAACAACGATATGTATCGTGATACTGAAGACGAGAACGTAGAAGTATCGGAGGACATAGGACCTGAACCTATAGTACCAGAGCGAGTACCTGATGACGTATTGACTGAAGAAGAAGTCAGAATACCTGAATCAGAAAGGAGGTATCCTTTAAGAGAACGCAGACAAGTCGACCGGTACGGATGCAATGTTATGTATGCCAAGGAGAGCAATCTTGATGGTGATCCATTGACTATTAATGAAGCGTTGGCGAGACCAGATGGTGATTTATGGCAAAAAGCGATAGATAATGAACTTCTGTCACTGAAGGAGAACCAGACTTGGACGTTGGTGGATCTTCCAGCTGATAAGAAGCCTATCCAATGCAAATGGGTGTTCAAAATCAAGAAAGATAGCGATGGCAAGGTAACAAAGTACAAGGCTAGACTTGTAGCAAAAGGCTTCACACAGGTATGTGGTGTAGATTATACTGAGACATATTCTCCTGTAGTAAGAAGCTCTACTTTAAGATTGTTGTTCTCGCTAGCTGTTGAATACGGTTGGTTTATTGACCAATGGGATGTCACGACTGCCTTTTTATACGGAAAAATTAAAGAGGACATTTACATGCTCCAACCAAAAGGAGCTGTAGTCAAAGGTCAAGAAACCAAGGTATGCAAATTGCAGCGTTCTTTGTATGGATTGAAACAAGCTTCAAATGCTTGGTTCAAGGAATTGGATAAAGAAATGTTGAATTTAGGCTTTGTACAATCAAAAATAGAACCGTGTTTGTATCAAAAGCAGTTTAAAAACAACAAGAAGTTGATTGTCGTTATTTACGTAGATGACCTTTTTATTTTTGGAAATTGTGAACAAGAAAAGCAGAAATTAAAAAACAATTTGCTTGACAAGTTTAAAGTGAAAGACTTAGGGCAGGCTAGGCATGTTTTAGGCATGAGGTTGAGGAGGGACAAAGATGTTATTTGTCTAGATCAGCAACAGTTCATTTCGGATATTTTGAATGACTTTAACATGACAGACGCTAAGCCAGTTTTAACCCCAATGGAAGTCGGCATGAAATTAGAAAGATCGACAAATTCTCATTGCGATCTGCCGTATCAAAGCTTAATAGGCTGTCTAAACTATTTGGCCTGTAATACGCGACCAGACATAGCACATGCGGTAAGTGTACTTTCACAATTCAATTCATGCTATGATGAAATACATTTTAAATGTGCGAAACGGGTCTTAAGGTATTTAAAAGGTACGTCTAACCTTTGTCTCACTTTTAGGAAGTCGGGAGATTTAGACTTACGAGGTTACGTAGATGCAGATTGGGGAGGGGCACTTGATAGAAAGTCTTTCACAGGATTAATTTTCAAAATAGGTAAAAATATAGTGTCATGGGAGAGTAGGAAGCAAGCGACAGTATCCTTGTCAAGTACAGAAGCAGAGTACGTAGGATTAAGTCAAGCTTCGAAGGAAGCTCTCTATTTACGGAGTATACTAAATAGTTTAACAGCTGTGGATAGTAAAGCGGTAGTAATATACAATGACAATCAGTCGGCGCATAAAATTGCAGGTAACAAAATGATGCATAATCGGACAAAACATATAGACATAAATTATCATTTTATTCGCGAGTGTGTACTTAATAACAAAATTGAGATAAAGTACATGTCAACTAATAATATGATAGCTGACATTTTAACAAAAAGTGTTCACAGCCCGAAGTTAAGAGAATTTTTAACGGATTTATCCCTATCAAATTATTCGATTAAGGGGGCGATGAGGAGTTAAATGTTAATTTTTATGTTGTTTTGGTAATAGATAATTTTCTATGTAGTTTTGTTATGCATTCTTTCCTTTGTTAAATTTCTTCTGATTTTTGTACTATACTTTTGTATACAGCTAGTACAGTTAAACACAGAAGTGTTAGTGTTTGATTTATTTTTATGTACCGAGTATAGAAGTAATATGCATGTGTAATAGATTAAGGGGGCGTATTGGAGGTCGTATATTTATATGTATATACTGGCCTGCGAGAAATAATCATATGTAACACATTGTTGTCATTGATTTAAATAAGCTTAGTTACGGGTTGTTTATATTCTATTGTACTTTGTAACTTGCTTGTAAAATATTAACCACGAATGAATATACTGTGCTGTCCCACTGCTGATCTCATCTTTATTTCAATTGTTATGACGTTCTATGGGGAGGCCCTTTTCCAGCAGTGGACGTCTTATGGCTGATGATGAGATAGATAGGGCCGTCCTAAAGCTCGTCGGGTTGACGATATCGTCAAAGTCGCTGGAATCACGTGGACAAGGTCCGCACAGAACCGGGAAGTGTGGCAGAAAAAAGGGGAGGCCTATACTCAGCAGTGGGTGATTCCGGGCTAATAATTATGATGATGATGATGAGGTAGAGAGGTACAGTGCTGTAAGGATGTTTTGACTCACTTGAATTACATGGTCAGGAGAGCGCTGTCTGAGAGTCCTCTGACTAGCCTTTGCCCAATAATGTTGATGTCGGCTAACTGTCTAACCAGATGCATCTAAATACTAGTATTTTACATGCAGTGACTGCCTGCCTGACCTCCACAACCCGGTCTTTACTAGGTATTATGATACTCCTTGATAAGAATGGGTGTCAGGCTTTCGAGGACACTGACTACTTGGTCATCATCATCATCATCATCATCAGCCTATAATGTTCCCACTGCAGGGACTCAGGCCTCCTTTCTAGGAGAGGGATGGGCGATAATCCACCACGCGGGCCCAGTGCGGATTGGCAGATGTCACATGTCTTCGAATTTTTTGGTTCTAAGACATGCCGGTTTCCTCACGATGTTTTCCTTCACCGTTTTGAGAGCAGCGGTGATGAAATAAATTACACAAAGTAATGCGCCTGCCTGGGTTCGAACCCACGACCTACTGTTCGTAAGTCGGGGCCGACACCACTGGGCCACCGCTGCTACTTGGTACGACTGCCAAAAATCTAGAAATTACTGCCGGGACGAACGGCATAACGGGCTTTTCATGGCACGGAGGAAACTCGGTACGTACCGGGTGGTCATCCATCCACAGACCGATCTAGTCAACCGCGGCTTAACCTGAAAATTGATTCGAGCGATTGTTGTTTTCTAGCCACAACCCTTATTCTACAAAAACTAATATTGGACAACCTGTTTCTTATAGGTACCCCGAAACCCTTATTATGTCACTCACTAGTAATCAGTCGTTTTCGTTTTGACAATACAAAAATAAATCACTGCACGTTAAGGTAAGTATAACCTATTTGAATACAAAATCCATCGGCCCAACAATTAGGTAAACGCTATTTATATATTAATCATTGACAAAATGAAAGCGATTGTGACGACGACTACATTACGACTTACGACTTTATTATTTGTTTTGTCCTGTTGTGAAACCAATAAATACTTTTTCTTTCTTTCTTTACGCAATTAGGATAGGTGCTCACAAAACTCATAAACCTCGGAAATTCATACCAAGTTTCCACCGTGCCTCGGAAACTCATACCAAGTTTCCACCGTGCCTCGAAAACTCATACCAAGTTTCCACCGTGCCTCGGAAACTCATACCAAGTTTCCACCGTGCCTCGGAAAGTGTATTAAACCGTTTGGGCCTGTCATTTACAGATCTTTTGACAGTCGTAACCAGTAGTCGGCGACCTTTAAGTCTGTCAATAAGTCTTACCAAGAAGTATCATATTCATCATCATCATTATCAGCCTATTATGTTCCCACTGCAGGGACTCAGGCCTCCTCTCTAGGAGAGGGATCCACCACGTGGGCCCAGTGCGGATTGGCAGATGTCACATGTCTTCGATTTTTTTGGTTCTAAGACATGCCTGTTTCCTCACGATGTTTTCCTTCACCGTTTTGAGAGCAGTGGTGATGAAATAAATTACACAAAGTAATGCGCCTGACGGGGTTCGAACCCACGACTCACTGTTCGTAAGTCGGGACCGCCACCACTGCTCAGCAGACTCACAACTCGTAAATCCTCCCACCGGACTGCCTCGTTTCTCTAGTGATTCGTTTTCCAGGTTGGGCAAAGCGTAACTGACTTTTTCCATCAGAAATTCCTCAGGAGCAGCAACGTAGTATGGAATTTGTGCCCGATTTATGGCAATAGACTCGCTCTCTTACATGGGACTTAAAAACTGGCGAAATGTGGATGAACTAATGGGTACACCTCTGCCTAACCCTTCGGGATCATAGACGTGATCTATATTAATATAAATAAAATAAATAAAAAGAGAAGTCCTGACTGACTCATCAACGCCCAGCCCAAACCCTTGGACCTAGAAAGCTGAAATTTTGCACAGAGGTTCCCTTTATAATGTAGACAAGGAATAAGGACGGATTTTTCGAAAAACAACCCCTAAGTGAGTTAACTAGGGGATGAAGGTTTGTATGGAAAATCGTCATTTTCACGCGTGCGAAGCCGCTGGCAAAAGCTAGTGTTATTTAATATGTGTGTAGTTCATAAATCCGCCGTATTTTAGTCCCAAGAATATGTATTGTAAACCTTTACCAGAAAACCATCCCACGCACGGCTCTTTACGTTTCTTAATACACAATGTCTAAGTACATTTATAATTCAACACAAAACGGTACGATATGATTAGTCGAAAGTTCGGGACGACTTCGATATAGAATAATATATGAATTCACGTTATGTTTCTGTATATTGTTAGCGTGTACACCGTTTTTATCGGCTTACGACAACAGGTTAGTTAGTGTAACAAACAAGGAAGCTTCTGGAAAAGTATTGTCTCGTACAGTTACATAACTTGAAAAGAGTATGCTTCGATGGTTTGGTCATGTAGAGCGGATGAGTGAAAGGCGACTAACAAAAAATATTTACAAGGCAGATCTGAGTGGCATGGGAGGGGCCCGCAAGTGCCGATGCCCGTCGAGGCTGCGGGTTGTTACAGGATACCGCGGCCTCGACATAAAGGGCTAAGAAGGAACATGGGTGGTTTTTAGTCAGTAGAAGTCTGACACTCCCTTTCGCTCTGCCCAAGAGTGGGAGGGGTTATTTGATGATTTCCCAACCTCCAAAAAAAAAAGAAATATGTGAGTGGCAACGTTGGGATGGGACGGGAAAGACATCTATGTACTGACCTTAGTGTTTGGAGCAGCCGTGGGGCAAACAATTTTTGTACCAAATAGTTTTAGGTTATTTAAAAAAAAAAATCACTTGTTCATATTAATTTTTGCATGTTTATTATTGTGCTTTGCCCTGTGCCTGTACCAATAAATGTTATTTCTTTCTTTTCTTTCTTTATTGATGATATGAAACATTACGGCCGTGAACCCCCCAAGGGATAGGTGTTCCTAATAGGACACTCACATTTCGCCAGATATGTTTAAGTTCCATGTAATAGGGCGCGAGCCTATTGCAATCAACCGCGCACGAATCCAGACTCCGTGGCTTTTACTGAAAAATTCCTGAAAAACCCAATAACATTTTGCCCGACCTAGTAATCGAACGTCATTTAATAAGTTACGATTACTTACGCTATAATTTTTACCCGACTGCGGCGAAGCCCAAAAGGAGGGTTATGTGTTTGTCGTGTATCTATGTACGTATGTCTGTCTCTTTGTTCCCTCATAACTCCTAAACGGATGAACGGATTTGAATAAAATATTATACGTCGTTAGATTCGTCTTGATTTCGCGAGTGTCATAGGGTACATTCAAATTAAAAAACAAACAAAATTCGCATATTATGGGGGCCATAAAGCGGAGTTCAAAAAAAAAAATCCCGTCCCATCGAGTAGGGTATCAAAATGAAGGGTTTTAAAAGGAGATTACAAAAATGTATGACACTTATATGTTTAAAAGAAATTCAAAGTCACAAATCATTTATACAAACACAAAAAATAAATCATCTGCGAAAAATTTTACGGGACCAACGAAATAACAAACATAATTATAAGAACTAAAAAGTTGGAAATAAAAAAAGTAGTTAAAAAAACCTAAGGCCTATGTCCAGCAGTGGACGTCTTTTGGCTGAAATGATGAGTTAAAAAAACTAAAAAACCCGACTGAAAAAACTGAAAAGCAAAAAACAAGCACATTTTAAATTTAACAAAACTTGGAAGCAGGCGGGGTTCATTGAATATTAAATTATGAAAAGAAAAAATGAAAATAGAATGGACCCTGCTTCCAAGTTTTGTTTAATTTAAAATGTGCTTGTTTTTTGCTTTTCAGTTTTTTCAGTCGGGTTTTTTTGTTTTTTAACTACTTTTATTTATTATTTGATCAAAGGAACATTATTATAACCTTCTTCGTCTTCTCGATAATAACGAACCTACTACACAATCGAGACGTCCTTAGGCGGTGATGTCCGTCAGGTCACCTTTGTATATGCCAGCCAATAACATGAAGAAAAACACCCCTGACAATCCTTCACGCAATTGGCCCTTGATCTAAGGGACGTGTCCAAACGCTTTTTCTATAATGTTCCATCCCAAATTATTATCTTTTGTCCGTTTGAAATATCGGCCAAGATTTTCACCCCCTTACACCCCCTTGTCGAGTCTAGACGGGGGTAGTTCGGGGAGGGGAGAGGGGTTATTGCTTATTTCTTCTTTCGACGACAGATATGAGTATACTTATTGTGTTTGATGTAACGATTGGGGCTATTTGAGGGTAGTCGATCGAAAAAGGGATGTAGGTAGGTAGGTACGAAACTAGTTGTCCGCGATTTTTTTCTTTATTAAGAGTTGAGTTTCGTTCAATTCTTATTATTTTCCACATTTTAAGTAACATGAGTTTATTAGATTCAGATTATTTATTTGTTAACATAGGTATTTATAAAGAGGTGTTACATTTACAATGTCATAATTATGCGCTCTATGTTTTGCCATTTGGCAAATAATTATGATGATCAATTTTACACGGATTGGCACACGATCGCAGTAGAACGCGAAAAGTGGAAGGAAGGAAGGAAGGCCTTTGCTCTGTAGTGAGAGAATATTTTTTTCATTATCTTGCCCTTTTCCAAATTCCCAATTCATTTGGGGTCGGCGCAGCATGTCTTCTTCTTCCATACTTCTCTGTTTCTTATCATCTCATGATCAATTTTAACAGAGTCCATCCATCGTTTCTTTGGTCTTCTTAGGCTTATAATGATAATAATTATAATGCCAACGACAAAAAAACGCCAAACCTACGTTATTAAAAAAACAACGTCAAATAAAGAGGTTTTATTGGCTAAACTGCGAACAAAAAAAATCTTCGCAAACTTTTTTTATCTTGATAAGAAAAAAAAACAATTGCCTACTTACTTACCTCGGGTCCGTCAAATTAAATTGGAAGACAGTTTCGTCGGATCGATTTACGAGTTTCCGTCTCAAAGTAGTTAATTAAACGAAGATTGATTTTCTAAGGAGTTTATTGGGTCCTGTTTGAGACGCGTCGATTAGAGGAGCCATTTACTAAACGGATTTTAGTATAAAGAATCTATTGGGAGAAAAAATCGTTTGGAACTTCACTCGAAAGTTTGAGGCGTTAATTGATTTGAAGCCGATTTTAATTGAACAAGCTTTGTTTTTCGTTTTAGATATCACAAAATATCTCGCTTGTAATCCCCGAAGGGTTAGGTAGGGTGAACCCAATTGTATTTTTACATTTTGCCAGTTATTTAATTAACTACGATGTAACAGGGAGTCAGCCTATTGCCATCAACGGGGCACAAATCCATACAATGAAGTTGCTCCTGAGAAATAAAAGTTTTCATTCTGTCCGTTTTTTAAATATTTCTTTAAGCATTTACCCGAAACTGCAAAAGCACATGAATTTAGGAAGACATTCTAAAAACAGAATCACGAAAGTCGATTACAGATTCATCTAAAATTGAATCGACCAAATTCTCGGGCGTCCTGATTGACAATCGCCTCATCCCTTTTGTAAAGAAAGTTAATTTAATACGTAGTTTGCTTCCTAAGATAAGGGGATGGTAGCAGTGACTGATTACTTATAATATTATGGCTTATATAAAATTCAAGCCCTTATCGCGACGGCCATACTGTTTTCGTTAAAATTAGACGAGCTTTCGCTTCCTTATAAAATCGTGACGTAATTTGGGATGATGTGAACTTGTGATGATGATATTTCTTTAGTATAATGAGTAAAATATCCTTGAGAAGGATTTTTC
This sequence comes from Diarsia dahlii, assembly GCA_949775195.1. Taxonomy (NCBI): domain Eukaryota; kingdom Metazoa; phylum Arthropoda; class Insecta; order Lepidoptera; family Noctuidae; genus Diarsia; species Diarsia dahlii. The sequence continues at coordinate 2,300,968 of OX459197.1, read as the reverse complement.
CTAAATGTTGATACATGGAATGAATGTTACAGCTTTTTCTAAGAATGTTTCTTGTGTTGTGGTTTGTATGAAATACCAGCACGTATATGTAACGAAGCGGGTTGTTAGAAAGAGATCCCGCGGCCTCGACCCAAAGGGCTAAAAAAGAACATGGGTGTTTTTAGTCAGTAGACAGCCAGGGCAGGAGAAGTCATTTGCTGATTTCCCAACCTCATAAAAATCACAAGGATCGTAGTAGTATTAGATTTTTTTTATAAAAATAAAACATATCCACAAACCATAACCGACACACAAATTAAGAGCTAGTAATAGACTTAAATAATAATAATTCTATAATTAAATATTAATTAAGTATTGAACTTAGAAATTCATTGTCAAGATTTAATCAAGATTGAGTTGAGTTACTAACAGGGTTGGCATGTTTAAAACAAGTTATTTAAAACACGTGTTTTAAACAGTGTTTAAAACAGTTTAAAATAAAACATCGTTTTTTATTAGGTCTTATTTTTTGTTGAAGTCGGTTGTATTTTTTGTTAAAAAGTTTTTATTTCGTACAACGGAATGAATAAATCCAAATGTCTTTCAATTCCGGCACTTGAAGCAACTGCAGTGTGAAGCTGTGTCACTAAGTCTACAGTTTGGCCATTAATTTGGGTTTTTTTAAATGACAACCACCATTCTAGAGGTCCAACGTGATTCACTACGTAATCTTCAAACAGAGACTTATGAAACGGATCCGTCTTTGACCTGTATTTTACAACAAGCAAGGGGCATCGCTTCTTTGTGATGATTATGTAATATAATTATATTTTGGGTATTCCCCTTATTTTAAGAGAAGTGGTTACGCTTCGTAACTTATAGTTTTTCTTATATTTTTCTACATCACCTAATGGCGATTGAAAGGCATTGGTTTACTGTTCAAATTTATTTAATCTGTGCCATATATCGCTGATTCGGTGATTTCCTCGTGCCTTGCTGCGCGCGCGCCTTGCCGCGCCGCGCCGTCATAGGCAGTCTCGCTCTAACCTTGGGATCGTATGGATGCGAATGCTATGTGTGTCGCTAATTAGTCCCATCGCGCCCTAAAACCCATGAACTGAACCTATATAAACTGTTATCAGCCTACCCCAAGACCTATGGTAGTGTGTTGTGTACTGCTGGCCAGCATAGTGTATCCAGAAAAGAGCTGTGAGCTGTTCATCCCGAAAGCGGAAACGTGGCCGTCGCCTGCGCGCGCTTGGATTGCTGGTCAAGGTATGTGGTATAATTAATGAATTGAACGATCTCCTGTGCCTTTCTTCCCGATTGCGTATTTTTTTGCCTTCAACTTCTTACGACAGAATCAGCAATTATAGCCTAGATTGCTCTAATAATCTAGGCTCACTCCGCGTGTGATTTTAGCAGAAATTTACAACTTCTGCAGGTTATACGCACCATTTTGGTCCTTCGTCCCGGACAAATTAATTTTGGGCCTTTTTACGGCCTATTTTTAAGTCCTAAAAGTCTGATTTTGAGCAAAAAACTTAGGAATTTTCAATGTTAATTGCATATCATCACACAACTCTCAACTCTATTGCTATAGTAATAAGGTTCAAACTGCCTTGCGTTTGCAATAGGTCAACCGTCAAATTAATTCTTAATTTAAATCTTTAAATTCACTATTTAAAGCTCCGAAGAATACATTTAATTGAATATCAACGTTAATTCATATCGCTAAATACGTTTATTTAATAAATCTGTTAGTTTTCGGCGTAATTACATATTTTTTGTGTTCGGTTGTAAAAATTGTGGGTAGTGGGTATAAATCGTCGTACGTTGACTGGAATGTTCTAGTTCTGAACTTTGTTCGCGTACCCACGATTAAATTTAGTTACGCATTAGAAACTTTTACATACTTATTATGTTGGTACTAATCGAAAATGCTAAATGAATAACATTGATTGTTATTGTATGAAACTCTTGTATAGGTTCGTTAGGTTTACGCCTGTTATATTCGTATTTCACGAGCAGGTATGCTTTATATAGCGAGACTCAACCGCATATGATTAGTTATTGCAATTAACCATATTATCATCGCGTCGCTTGTTATTTTGTTTTGTTAGGTAACTTGATTTCTTGACAGAAACCTTCAGATAAAATAACAGATGTGTATAAACTTTACGCGTTAATTCTCCTCAATGGAAACAGCCGTATATTTATACATATCACACCCGCACCTCACGTTTGCAAACGTAGTATGTACTTACTAGATAACTTATTTCAAACAGTCATCTACGCGTCTACTCGTGAGGAAATTTACTGTTTCTTACGAAGTTATTTCGTTAAGAATACACTCGCATCGCTTACGAAAATAAGTTTATACTTTTTTCTAAGTTCAACACTTAACTTATTGTAAGTTAAGAATCTGTACCTTCATGTTACTTGTATTGAGTAAGTTAATCTCATTCAAGTGGAAGTTAGTGCAGACAAGTTTATCGCGTCGCATCCGACATACATGCTTTTATCGAGTTGTAGGTATATCTGAGCTAATCATAAATATAGTATAGATGGGTACGTTCATAAGATATTTGGCGTGCTTACTATTTTAATTTTTATTAGGTTTTGTTACGTGCACTCGGTTAAAGCGTTGGTAGTTTATATTTGTTTACCTTTCAATTTAATATTGTTAGGGTTTCGCGTGTACGGAAAGTTCGTTCCGTACTATATACTTAAGTTATAAAATCTTTCATTGGGTTATCGGTTTGATTTTCCCCTAACCTCACTCACTGGGTTTCCGTAGAAGAAAAAAGGTTTATTTAATATTATTATTTTTGCTTTATATTTAACTTCTGTTCACAATGAGTGACAAGGTTAAACTTAGACTATTGGAATGTAAACGTGACGCATATTTTGCGCGGGTTCAAAGGATTTTGGATTCAACTAAATCTTTAACTACCGAAAGATTACGCCAGGCTTTCATCGCTCAGGCAAAACAAATTGATGGATTGCGTGGTGAGTTCAATGGACTCATGGACGAGATAAATATGCTCAGTCTGACATTGGATCCAACCTGTGAAGTAAGCTATGGCGCATTGCATTCATTTGATGAGTTGGTCGGCGAAATAAAGTTTAGTTTATCTTCATTAACTGAGTCAAGTGATTTCCAGAAACCTAGCCCGTCAGCGAGCCCTAATGCTCACCATATACAGGTTCCTAAAATCGAACTGCCTACCTTTGACGGTGATATTCAGAGCTTTCCGTTCTTTTATGAGACGTTCAGACGTATTATACATACTAACGCAGATCTATCAGATTCGGATCGCATTCATTATCTGTTGAGTTGTTTGAAGGGAAAGGCTAGGAATGTGGCCGAAGGTATTGTACCTTCTGGCGATAATTACCTTGTTGTTTGGGAGGCGCTTATCGCCAAGTACCTAGACACTCGCGCGCTCGCTACTAATTATCTAAATCAGCTGTTCTCATTGAAATCGTTCGGATCGACTCCCGCTAATATTGAAAAGGGTTTCGATAAGTTAACTTCTACGGTTGCGGGACTCAAGCAATTGAAAATACATAACTTAGATGATTTTATATTTATTCATTGGGGTCTTAAGTTAATAGACTCTGATATCGCAAAACATTTTGAAATGTCGCTTCGTAATCAACAAGAGTTAGATTATGATTATTTCGTAAAGTTTGTTCGTGAACAAGTAAAAATCTTGTATCGCACCTCTCCTGCGGCTAGTAAGTCCGCCCCCGCAGGTAGCCCTCGCGCCTCGTCTAAACAATCGCAGGTGTTTGTGGCTACTGAATCTAAATGTTCACTTTGTCATTCCACACATAAAAACTTGTTTATGTGCAAGGCTTTTCAAAAGTTGAGCGTGGATAATAGGTTTAAGTTTATAAAAGACAATAACAGATGTGGTAATTGCCTAAGTAGCCAACATACTGTCTCTAAGTGCCTATCTAAGTCAACATGTAGGAAATGTAACGGTAAGCATCATTCCTTATTGCATTTTGAGCAATCGACGCAAGCCCCTGCGCCGACGCCCGCTTGCGCCCTCGCCTCCGCTTCTGCGGCCGACCCAGCTACTTCCGATGGTGTGGCGTTGTGTACGCATTCTTCTGCTCAAGTCCAGGCCACACGTAGTACGGAAGTGCTGGCTACTGCCAAGGTGTTGGTGGCGGGTAGAAAGGGTAAGGCCGTGGTGGTTAGATGTCTCTTTGACCCTGGGTCGCAAAAGAATTATATGACATCGCGTTGCTGCCGTATGCTCGGTCTAACTATACATACTGACTCGATAACTACCGTTCGTGGTATTGGTGGCACGTCGCAGCCCGTTCGCGGCTCGGTGAATCTTACTTTCAGCTCTCGGTTTTGCTCACAGCCTAGGTATGAAATAGACGCTTTAGTTTTGGATCAAATAACCGGACAGCTTCCACTGGGTGCTATAGATACGTCCGTATTAAATCATATTGATCCTAAACTACTCGCGGATGACAGCTGGGGTGTGCCAGGTAATATTGACATGTTACTTGGGGTCAAGCTGTTCGCTAAGTTATTGCGACCTGGTCACGTGACCAGCGTACCCGGTTGTCCCGACGCATTGGAGACTGTGCTCGGCTACATACTTCTAGGAGAAGCACCTATCATCGAACCTCCAACTGACACTCTGTCTTTCTTTGCGAGTTCGTTCGATAACTTCGATCTTCGTAAGTTTTGGGAGATTGAAGATGTTACTGCTTCATCCATTGGGAGTGTGGATGATAAACATTGTGAAGAGTTTTATTGTAGCACAATTACCCGCGCTCCAAATGGCAAGTATGTTGCAGCTTTACCACTGAAAACAGACGCGTCAGCTTTAGGAAATTCTTTTAATATGGCTCGCAAGAGATTCTATAGTCTTGAACGTAAACTTAAATCACTTCCTAACGTCAAACTTCTTTATGATGACGTGATACGGGATTATCTGAAAAATAATTATATTTCTTTGGTGCAGAATATCATACCTGAATGTATGTTGCCCAAAGGGAATTGTAAGGAGCGAGAAATGGAATACTATATTCCTCACCATGCTGTCATTAAGGTGACCACCAAATTGCGTGTGGTCCTAGACGCCAGTGCATGTACAGATAACGGTACCTCGCTCAATGATATCCTGTACGCAGGTCCAGTCCTTCAGGCTGACCTTTTCAACATTTTATTAAATTTTAGGCTTTTTAGTGTCGCTATTTCCGCAGATGTCAAATCTATGTACCTACGTATAGGTATACGCTCACAAGATCGTTCACTACAACGTATCTTATATCGGTTTAACGAGGAAGAAGAACTTCAAATTTATCAGTTTTCAGTGCTTCCCTTTGGTTTAAAGTGTAGTCCATATATAGCTATTCGCACTATCCAACGGTTATGTCAGGATGAAGGAGCACAGTTGCCTCTCGCCAGGGACATTTTGCAGCGAGATATTTATATGGATGACATAGTTAGTTCTATACCTAGCAGTGCGCTAGCTATAGACTCGGCTCGTGAACTAATAAAAATATTCTCTCTCGGTGATTTTCAATTGACGAAGTGGTCTAGCAACAGTGTCGATGTTCTTCGGACTATTCCAGAGTCATTACGACTTTCACAGAGCGTGGACCTAAGTAAAGATCCGACCCAGAAAATACTGGGACTTCGTTGGTTCCCTGACGAGGATTGTTTCGTATTCCAGGTTAACCCTGATGTTCGCACTTGCACTAAACGGAATATTCTTTCTTCCATCGCACGTCTTTTCGACGTTTTAGGCCTCGTTGCACCGATAATTTTATACGCCAAGCTGCTCATCAAAGAGCTTTGGCTTGTCAAACTTGGATGGGATGACGTCCCACCACCTCGCATTGTTCGTCTGTGGGAACAGTTTCAATCTGAACTGCCAATTATCTCTGAATTGAGATTTTTGCGACATGTCGGCGTAGTAGAACGCTGTAGACTCTCACTCGTCGGTTTTGCCGACGCTAGTGAGAAGGCTTACGGTGGTTCGGTTTATGCCCACGTTGTCAGACCTGACGGTAGTGTCGTGGTCTCGCTGGTGTGTGCGAAATCTAAAGTCGCACCACTGAAAGTCGTTTCGCTAGCTCGTCTCGAGTTATGCGCCGCACTCCTCTTATCAACTGTGATAAAGCGAGTATATAATCTTTTCGCAGCTCGACACGCCATTGAGGTAGTCGTAGCTTTTTCGGATTCAACTGTAACTTTGAGTTGGATTCATTCCGCACCGCATCGATGGCACACCTTCGTAGCCAATCGTATCGCTAAGATTCATGAGAATCTCTCGGCAGATCACTTCTTCCATGTGAAAGGGTCTGAAAATCCCAGTGATTGCCTCTCTCGTGGTTTAACGCCTGCCCAATTAGTTCATCATCCGTTGTGGCTAAATGGGCCGTCGTGGCTTAAACTTCCCCGCGCTGAATGGCCGATAAAACCATTCGTTTCAGGTGAGTCGCAAGAGCTTCCTGAAATGAAGCCCGTGGCTTTACCTGTTCTCTCGCACGAATGTTCTGACAGAAGTCCTCCTTCTGACAACATTTTGTACGTCCGCTCTACCAGGTTCTCGTCCTGGTTTAAATATTTAAAAACTATTTGCTTAGTTTATAAGTTCATCAAACGGCTCCCTAGAGGGTCCGTTACCGCGTCTGATTTAGAGTTCGCTGAATCTATTGTGTGGCGATCTGTGCAGAGGATTTACTTTGAATCTGATCTCGATCGTTTAGCCCGCAATGAGTTGTGCTCTAAACCAGTACAACGGTTAAGTCCCTTCCTTCACGAAGGACTTATCCACGTTGGAGGTCGCCTAGCAAACTCTGAGCTAGATTTTGACTCTCGTCATCAGATCCTCCTTCCGCGTCAAGATCACATAGTAGAACTTTTAGTTTCCCACTATCATGTGACAAATTTCCACACAGGTCCAACCTTGCTCGTATCGCTCTTACGACAAAAGTATTGGATCTTGTCCGCGCGACGTATTGCACGTCACATTACCTTTAAATGTAACATTTGCTTTCGAGCAAAGCCACGACCTACCTTTCCTATAATGGCGGATTTACCACGTTGTCGCGTTGAGTCGGCTCCTAAGGCTTTCTCTCATACAGGTTGCGACTACGCGGGACCCTTCTTGGTCACGTCGGTGCGTGCTAGAGGCCAGAGGGCCAGGAAAGCGTACATCTGCCTTTTTACATGTTTGACAACTCGCGCTCTGCATCTTGAGATTGCCTCAGATCTTAGCACTGCGAGCTTTCTGTCTGCGTTGAAACGCTTCCTGGCGCGTAGAGGTCCGGTTCAGTGTCTGTACACGGATAATGCTACCAATTTTATTGGAGCCAAATCCTATCTCCGAGATCTCTACCAATTCTTGGCCAAAGAGTATCACCCCTTGTGGGAAAGAGAACTTGCAGAGCATCGAATCACACTCAAAAACATCCCCTGTAGAGCTCCACATTTTGGTGGTTGTTGGGAAAGTGAAGTGAAGAGTGTCAAAACGCATCTCTACAAAGTCATCGGTCAGCAAATTCTTAGCTTTGACGAGTTTAACACTATGCTAACTCAAGTAGAAGCTTTACTAAACTCAAGGCCTCTGTACGCGATCAGCTCGGATCCGTCAGAGCTCACTTCATTATCACCGGCGCACTTCTTGCATACGAAACCTCTTTTATTTCTTCCCGCCCGCGAAGTCAATGAAACGCGCTTACATCTTATTTCGCGATATGAATTGACTGATCAGATGGTTCAATCTTTTTGGAAGCGGTGGCGCCAAGAGTACTTGCACACCCTACAATCCAAACAAAAATGGAACACTCCTGCCAATCCAATACGGGTCGGTATGGTTGTCGTCTCCATGCAGGACAATGTGACGCCTCTGCATTGGCCGTTAGGAGTAATTCACGAAATATTTCCAGATAAAAACGGAGTTTTTAGAGTCGCATCTGTCAAGACTCAAAGCGGGATCCTTCAGAGTCGCCCGGTAGTAAAGTTGTGCCCTTTGCCAACGCAATAAGTTTAGTTACCATAATATTATGTCTTACCTTGCACCAATGTGCAGTATTAGATTTAGTTACCGCGTAGAATAGTTAGTTAAGTATTCTTATTTGTAATATAGAGTCGCAACTCTAGAGTTCTCATAACTTTGTAGTTTGTAGAGTTGTGATGATATGCAATTTTATTTACTTCTCCTTTGTGTTTCGAAAGTAGGAACTTTCAAGCCGGGGAAAATGGTTACGCTTCGTAACTTATAGTTTTTCTTATATTTTTCTACATCACCTAATGGCGATTGAAAGGCATTGGTTTACTGTTCAAATTTATTTAATCTGTGCCATATATCGCTGATTCGGTGATTTCCTCGTGCCTTGCTGCGCGCGCGCCTTGCCGCGCCGCGCCGTCATAGGCAGTCTCGCTCTAACCTTGGGATCGTATGGATGCGAATGCTATGTGTGTCGCTAATTAGTCCCATCGCGCCCTAAAACCCATGAACTGAACCTATATAAACTGTTATCAGCCTACCCCAAGACCTATGGTAGTGTGTTGTGTACTGCTGGCCAGCATAGTGTATCCAGAAAAGAGCTGTGAGCTGTTCATCCCGAAAGCGGAAACGTGGCCGTCGCCTGCGCGCGCTTGGATTGCTGTTCAAGGTATGTGGTATAATTAATGAATTGAACGATCTCCTGTGCCTTTCTTCCCGATTGCGTATTTTTTTGCCTTCAACTTCTTATGACAGAATCAGCAATTATAGCCTAGATTGCTCTAATAATCTAGGCTCACTCCGCGTGTGATTTTAGCAGAAATTTACAACTTCTGCAGGTTATACGCTCCAAGAAGTTAAGGTGATTTCCCTACTAAAAATGAACGTCGGAACATACAGGATGTATTGAATTAAGATCATGCAGTTTTTAAAATAATATAAAAGTGAATTATATCAGGCTTAATCACTTAGAAATGGATGCTAACTAACTTAGGAAAAAAAACAAAAAAACACCTGTTTAAAACATTTTAAACTGTTTGTTTTATAAAATGTAAAAAAAACTGTTTCTTTTCCAACCCTGGTTACTAACAGTGATGAGTACATATTTTTTATTAAATTATAATTTAATGAGAACAGCTTAATTTAATTAATTATATTAGCATTGAAGATTATTCTTGTGTGTAAATCTAAATATCTAAAGAGATACCGTGTAGGGACTTACCTGTTATCATATTCATTTATTAATCATATGAACAATATTATTAGAAGAAACATATTAATTTCATAATAGCTACTTTCAGTAACAAATCCAGTTTACTAAAATGTTTTTTTAATACATTTATAAATTTCGAAATAATAAATATTGGGTACACCTCTGCCTAATCCTTCGGTGGTTATAGGCGGGATGTTATCTTATCATCATCATCATCATCAGCCTATAATGTTCCCACTGCAGGGACTCAGGCCTCCTCTCTAGGAGAGGGATGGGCTATAATCCACCACGCGGGCCCAGTGCGGATTGGTAGATGTCACATGTCTTCAAATTTTTGGTTCTAAGACATGCAGGTTTCCTCACGATGTTCTCCTTCACCGTTTTGAGATCAGTGATGATGAAATAAATTACACAAAGTAATGCGCCTGACTGGGTTCGAACCCACGACTCACTGTTCGTAAGTCGGGGCCGCTACCACTGAGCCACCACTGCTCTCATGTTATAATGTTATGTTAATTTAGTAATGTTGTGTTGTGGACAGAGCCTTATTTGACAAGCCATCAAAAACATTATTTTCCATATTGATATGTCAGTGTTTCCAAATAAAATGTTTCTACTTTAAAGTACATTTAAATCAAATTCTTTAATTTCCACGGTAATAAAGTTTTACGTTTTGAATGGCAGACCCTTAAAAAGTAGAAAAAGCCGTCCATAGATGAAACATCAAAAGTATTCAATACGAAAAAAAAACAAAAAAACGTTTATCGGTTTTTTTTAATTCACAACAAAAGTACTAACGCCGCTCGCGGCTAAAACGGGAAACGATAAATAAAAATCCGGTATAGTTTCGATAGAGATCGGCACGGTTTACCGGTTTTTATAGCGAATCGGAAAAGTTTGTTTTCACTACTTCTTTTTCGGGTGCGCCTCTAGGGTGATGTCAAACACAATATTTTTGGAGGGTAGTCGTAGGTAAACTAATGTTGTAGTTCTGTACTGCTTAGTATGAATGTCACGTTCGAACATTTTTTTACTTCAGGAGCTGAGGACTGCCTCACTTTTAGTCCTTTTCATCTCGTTCGAAACGATCACTTTCGTTCAAACAAAACTAAAGTTAAAATAGACTCGTTTTAGAATATGTTTAGAAGAAATCCTACTATACTATACTACTACATGTAAATACGGTACTTCTAACAAAGCCATATTCTTTATTTTTTTTTGTCTCTGTCTCTTCTTTCGGTCTGTTTGTTCCGGCTAGTCACCGAAATCGCTGGACCGATTTTGACGGGACCCTTACTGGCAGATAGCTTATGTTATTATAAGGTCTAAAATAGGCTACTTTTATTATAAACTTATACAATATCTGTGGTTATTTTTCTTTGTAATTGTATCTACCGTAGACACATGATACGCATCTGTTGTGCGGTGAGCCCACAAACCTTGAAATGTATTAATAGAACAGCCCTACTAACCTACATGAATAGTTCCCTAGAAGCCTACAACCCTAGCAGGTAGTATCGAATCAGTCAGCCGATCTTTCTAGGAATTCTATTCTGTTACAGTGCCAATAACATCAAGCCTGTAATCCCTAGAATGTTAGGCAGAGATATCCTACTAATATTATAATGCGAAAGTTTGTAAGTATGAGTAGTTGTTTGTTACTCTTTCACGCAAAAACTACTAAACGGATACGAGGATGTCAAACCATGTCAGAAGCCCTCGAGGTGGTTTAGAAACTCTGACACTAGGGTGTGTGGGGTTGTTAGATCTTACTGCCCACACTATAAGATGATGAAGAAGATCTGAGGTGCGTGTTAACCGGGCACAAATCCAGATTCCGTGGCTGCTTCTGACAAATTCTTGACAGAAAAATCCAATAACACATTGCCCAACCTGCGGATCGAACTCATGACCTCATGCTCTGTATTAGCGCTTACGACCAGTAGACCAACGAAGCTGTCAATATTATAGGTTCATCAATACAAGAGTGTATTTTGTACATTAATGAATTCATTCAGTATTGTAACGTTTTAATTAATTCTGAATGATTTTACCTAATTACAATTCGTGAGAATAATTTAAACAAAACGTAATGAATATTTGCCTTTATCCTTTACGTTAAAATTAAATATTGATAGAGCATTATTATCCATATTAACAATTTGATTGTTAGCATGGATTTCTGCTTTAAATTTTAATTTTCAGTTTATTTTTACCCGACTACGGCAAAGCCAAAGGAGGGTTATGATTTTGACTGGCTATGTTTGTATGTATGTATGTGTGTATCTTCATCTGTTCCCTCATAGCTTCTAATCTACTTATCGGAACTAGACATAATATGAGATATCGTTAGAACCGTCTTCATTTTCCGCTGAACATAGGCTACGTGACGTGTCACAAAAAGTGATTTGGCGCCCTCTAGCGGTCAAAAAGTAAGGCTTAAAAAATAAAAATGGAGATAAACACGCCGTGTTTGGTATCATTTAAAAGGGCCTCACTTGTACATCATCATCATCGTTTCAGCCAAAAGACGTCCACTGCTGGACATAGGCCTCCCCCAGGCGTCGCCACATTGACCGGTCCCGTGCGTCTCTCATCCAGCGGGTTCCTGCAACCTTGACCAGGTCATCGGTCCACCTAGTGGGAGGCCTTCCAACGCAACGTCTTCCGGTTCGCGGTCGCCATTCCAGAACTTTTCGGCCCCATCGGCCATCCGTTCTGCGAGCAATGTGCCCTGCCCATTGCCACTTAAGTCTGGCGATTGTACGGGCTACGTCGGTAACCTTGGTTCTCATGCGGATGTCCTCATTTCTGATTCGATCACGCAAGGAAACTCCGAGCATAGCCCTCTCCATTGCCCTTTGGGTGACTTTGAGCTTTCTGATAAGGCCCATTGTGAGCGACCACGTTTCGGTCCCGTATGTAATCACTGGCAACACACACTGGTCATAGACTTTCGTCTTGAGACACTGGGGTAAGTTGGACGAGAAGATACTGCGCAGCTTCCCGAACGCTGCCCAGCCGAGTCGGATTCGACGATTGACCTCTTTCTCGAAGTTAGATCTACCCAACTGGACCGTTTGTCCCAGGTAGACATAATCGTCCACAACTTCGAGCGTAGAGTCTCCGATCTTGATAGGAGTGGGTGTGTCACTTGTACATTTCCAAAATATTGCTCAAATTTAAAATCACGCCCTCTAGCGGACTAAAAGTCAAGAGTCAAAAAAAATATTTAACACCAAAATTAAACAAAAAGAAAAGCCGTAGTCACACGTTATAGGTACCAACCTAAACACTTTAATACCGTGTGACTACGGCTTTTCTTTTTGTTCTATCCTGAAAATCTTGTTTCATACTTTTTCAGCGTCGTTTTTTTTGTCGTAGTCGGGTTTTAGTTTTTTACTTTTTATAATTTTAACCGACTTCTAAAAAAAGGAGGTTCTGTAGGTATTCTTTTTAAATAATAATAATAATAATAATAATTTATTTGCAATAAAAAGGTGTACATTTGAACAACATAAGGTAATGGCATAAAATGTAATGTCACCGATTTTTCCGTAGTCTGTTGTCGACCGTCTTCGTCTATATGGATAATGTGCCAACATTTTGTAGTTACAATATACAAATAACAACAACCAGGCTCTAATACTTTTTTTTGTAAAAAAAAACCTACATACCTAGTTGAAAATAACTTTATCATCGGAAGTCAGTGATAAAAAAGTCAAAGAATTAATAAAAAGTCACCGTCTTCCGGACGTATCTAGTTTTAGCCACTTTTTAGAAGTTGTTTAATTTCTTTTTTAACTAACTCCGCAAAGTTTTGAGAATAGATGTTCCAACCAATCCATTATATTTAGGCATTCGTTAAGGCGACGCTTAGTAACTAAAACCATTTATTATGCCTTTAGTAAAGCAGCTAGCAATGTTATCAACACAGTACTCCGCAACAAGTCAATTCCCGCACTACTTCACTTATTTACTGTCAAAAATAAGTTAAAAGAAAAAAGGTTGTTCTCTCCTGTGATGCCTCGTTTACCGTCGAAACAGTCCCAAGGCGCCTTTAGGTCGTGTCCACTCGACTGTCACGTCAACTCGCCCGTGTGAGGAATACTTCCAAAGTTCCAAAGTTTGTGTCTCGGGAATTAAGACATTACCGGTGGGTAACGTTCCTGTCAATGAATGAACCGGATATTTATGGAAGTTCGGTTGGGCAGATTCGATTCGGCAAATTGAGCTAGACAAAAAAATCGATTCGAAGCAATTATTATACACACACCTCGATGCCCTGGTGGACTTCCTTGATGGTCTAGTGTAGTTACACGCGCAGCTACTGAGCATGAGGTCCTTTATTCGATTCCCAGGTCGGACAAATGATTATTGGGTATTTCCATAAGGAATGTGCCAGTACCCGACGCCCGTGGAGCTTGGGCCCTGTTGGTGGCAATAGGCTCGCTCCCTGTAACTTGGGACTTAAAGATAATATGCATGGTGGATGATATTATGCATGTATTATACATATTTGGCTTACATTCGGCCGGCAAATTTTGAGCAAAGCCGAACAGTTCTTTACCGGAACTGTCTTTTGGCTTATGTCGCCCGGCTCTCCCGATTTTGTAGGTATCTAATCCGAAAGTCGAAGGTCGAACATTTTTACTTTGAAGGTGTATTCGATATTATTTGATATTACTCGCGTCTATTTTCGGATGTAATATTATACTTTCTTGTGTATTTCCCGGTGCCGCGTTTCTTATCAATATGTTATAGTATCTTATACTCGTAGTTGTGTTCGTGGCTAAATAATAACGAATAGGTAACAGGTGTATCTTCACGATAAGCCGCGCTTGCTTAGGTTGTTCCTTGGATGCGTGACAACCCATTATATACTTACTTTCCTCCATGCAACATAAAATACAACTAGCGAAATATGCGTGTAAATTTGACGACACGTTTGGCGCAATGGCTGAGCGATTGGACTGCTGCGCTGCGTGTCGCGGGTCGATCCCCGCACGGAACAAATATTGGTATGATCTACAGATAATTGTTTCGGGTCTGGGTGTTAAGTTGTGTATATGAGTTTAAATGTTTGTGAACGCACCCACGATACAGGAGAAATTCCTAGTGTGGGGCAACGTATTAAAAAAAAAAAAAAAAAAAATGGCTACACCTCTACGTAACCTTTCTTCGGGGATTACATGTCTGGTGTTATATGTTTCCATAAACAGTTGCAGCTTTGCTTTGGCAGTTTGCTGAACTGGTCCTATTTGGCGCAGCCGTGAGATACACACTCATTTTCGTCTTTAGTTCTTAGTTTTTTTTTTTTAATTTGTTGTGTGCACTTGTGGCATGTGCCAAATAAATATGTTTTCTTTCTTTCTTTCTTTTCTTTCTTTCCTCCGAGCTGTCATTTGCACATCTTTGACAGACGTTTCAAGTAGTCAGTGACCCGAAACTCTTACCAATGGGGATTATATTATTATCACATTACCCATTATTAATTGGTCAGATACGCAGTCGCTCTATGTAAAATACTGGTATTCAGTTGCATCCGGTTAGATTGGAAGTCAACATCGACATAGTTGGAAAAGGCTAGGATGGTCACTACAGACTGAACTCCGAACCACAAGTCAATAACAAAGAAATTCATAAAGCATATAATAATTAGTTAATCATAACTTCTTTCAACAAAAAAAAATAACAATAGATTCAGGCAATCAAGCCTAGAAAGAAAAGATAGGAAAATATTCGTTTCCATGGGCCCCGAGCACACAAGGCGAAAAGTTTCCAAGTAAGACGAACTTTGTGAATAAATCCGGGGGAACATCGTCACGCGATTCAAGCATTACCAGCCGATGCCGCGATGTTATTGGCAACATACGAAAATGTTTTGTATCTAACCTTCGGCAAGTTCCGAAAT
This sequence comes from Diarsia dahlii, assembly GCA_949775195.1. Lineage (NCBI taxonomy): Eukaryota > Metazoa > Arthropoda > Insecta > Lepidoptera > Noctuidae > Diarsia > Diarsia dahlii. The sequence continues at coordinate 2,285,868 of OX459197.1, read as the reverse complement.
TTAACACCTCGTGTGAAACAACTCGATATTATGTTCTTAATAACCAACGAGTGTTGGAATCGGTTTTTTGTCGAATAATGAGTTTAGTTTTAATTGGTTTCGTTTACGTTATTACGTGGATCTTTGTCGGGGCTGTGGGTTGTTCGGAAGAGATACCGCGGGAGGAGTCATTTGATGACTTCCGACTTCCCAAAGAAAAAGGGTATTTTGAGAGTGGCACTGACAGTGTTAAATACTTATGCTTTGACCGTATCCTCTACATATTTTATAGACGGTTTTATTTTTGTTAGTTCTAGTTTAGACTGGAAATTTAAAAAAAATTCGTACCACTACCGTTTTGGGGTTGAAGGGATATCGTCACATAAACGATTACCAATTCTTGTTTAAAAAAAAAAAAAAAGAAAAAAAAATGGTAAAATAAATAAAACGACAATAAAAACGATTAACAAAAAAACGTTTCATTTTGTAATTCCTTCTGCTTTTGTACCAATTATTTAAGCTGCTCTGCCTCTTAGCACTTTATGATCTGATGATGCGTTCATAAAATATAAATAGGCATCGAAATATACAATAATTCGAATAATCAGTATTTCGCACCATTGTACATTAATCGCCTAAACATATACTGGAATAATGTTGAATTGCTGATAGTTATAATCGAATCACGCATCACTGATTACGAATCGCGGTATTGTTCGAGTATTATGTTGATATTAAAGATAATTGCTGCTCTATTCACATTAGCATACGTTATAAAATATACATACGAGTATTATTAATGGTATGAGGTCATGAGTTCGATTTCCAGTTGGGGCAGACTTTTTCCATCAGGAATTTCTTAGTAGCAGCCACGGAGTCTGGATTTAATAGGGTCGTCCTAATTACATTGAAAGGACTAAAACAAAACTTTTTATTTAGTTTCCCTTCCATGGATCCCATACATCCCATTAAACCCCCCTGAAGCTTTTATTCTTGTATAAATGTCGTAAAGCGGTTCACAGAATACATCTGTGCCTACTATACCAAGTTTCAAGTGTGTAGTCTTAATAGTTTCCGAATAAAGTGGCTGTGACATATTCACACGGGCGAAGTCGCAGGTAAAAACTTAGTTAATAAGTCCACAATCAACAGAGATTGTAAAGACTACGTTGACCTTTACGAACAATTTCTAACAAGATAAGTGCCTGTAATAAGGTAAGCAAACTTGTAGATACTAACTTACTTTTGATTAAGTCGAGCTAAAGTGCGAAACACGGACTAGTTGGAACTAAGATCTACTACACAAAACTTTCTGCTCAGAGAGGGAGGAGTCATTTAATGATTTCCCACCGAACAAAAAAAAATAAAAAACTTGTGCCGACCCGAACTTGGTTCGGCTATTGTAAATGCCGACTAAAGAGTACTGATCGGTACATTTATATCTTTTGTTATGAGCTTGATGTGTCAAACTGAGAGGCCACGGCCTCCCACCGTCTGTCTCTATTTTTTTCTGTCTATGGCAGTTTGCCCCAATCCTTCTGGCAAGATTCGAACTCGCCACGCCATCTCCTTCTGATCGGCACTAACCAACTATTTGTAATTGTGTAATAATGCTTCGAATTAGTTTTATGATTCAACAAATTCTGTCGGATCGAACGTGCCGACCCGAAAAAGGGCGTAACCCACAGATTAGATAGACCTACACCTAGATAACGCAAGTAAGCGTGCCATTTTTTCGAGTCAACTATTTATAGTGCTGGTGAAAATGACGCCTCCTTCGCCCCAACACCTGCCTTTTGCACCAGCGTCGACGTCCGTCTAGAGCTATACACCGATGCAAACTGAGCGCGAAAGTGGCCACTTACGATTTTTGTACGTAAGCTAGGCACGAAAAGAGGCACGCGAAGTAGTTGCTCTTGCGTTATCTAGGTCTATCTATATCTGTGGCGTAGCCTCTCCAAGATGACTGCGTAGTTAGTACAACGTTACATCTGCGAAACTTTATTTCTGCCTACATTGTGAAATACGTATGAGTCTGTCTTCCAAGCAGAAATATGTGAGGACGCGTAACAAGGGATGTGTGTGAAACTAACATCACCTGTTTTTTCCTAACTACATTAGGGTCGGCTTTTAACCGTATAAAGCTAAATACCAGTACCTATTTGGCCTTCACAACTCAGAAACTGGGTAACACGATACCCCTTGGTAAGACTGGTCTAACCATAATCAGTGATAGTATGGTGGTGTGCCCGTTGGACTGCTAAATCATAGGTCTTTTTTTTTTTTTGGTGGGTGGAAAATCATCAAATGACCCCCTCCCGCTCTTGGGCAGAGCGAAGGGGAGTGTCAGACTTCTACTGACTAAAAACCAAACCCATGTTCCTTCTTCACCCTTGTGTCGGAGCCGCGTTAACCTTTCGACAAACCACAGCCCCGACGGGTACCACAGCCCCGACGGGAACTACAGCCCCGACGGGAACCACAGCCCCGACGGGAAGTCATAGGTCTCGAGTTCAAACCTAATATTTTTTTAAGTTTTTTTAAAAACGTTGCCCCACTCTAGGAATTTCTCCTGTATCGTGGGTGCGTTCACAAACATTTAAAGTCACATACACAAATACTCAGACCCGGAACAACTATCTGTAGGCCATACAAATATTTGCTCCGTGCGGGGATCGAACCCGCGACACGCAACGCATCAGCTTGAGCCACTGCGCCAACCGTGCCGTCAAAGATCTCAGATTTATCGGATGCACATGCGTATTATAATTAACTAGTGACCCGCCCCGGTTTCGCACGAGTGCAAAAAATGTATTAAAACCTTCCTCTTGAATCACTCTATCTATTAAAAAAAAACCGCATCAAAATCCGTTGCGTAGTTTTAAAGATTTAAGCACACAAATGGACATAGGGACAGAGAAAGCGACTTTGTTTTATACTATGTAGTGATCTTGCCGCGGTGATAAAAACATTTTGAGGAAATCAGCATGCCTAAGCATTTTCTACCACACTAGCTTAGGGTTATACAAAGATAATAAATACACACTAACAATTATCACTAGTACCACTTATTTCTCCTACTAAAACAGTATGAATTTTTGAAGAACTTTTGTAGTACGATCTTAAGTAATTTTCATGATCTTATAGTGTTATTACCACAATGAATCGTCTTTAAGTTATTTTGACTGAAACTGTTTGTGGAAAAGTCACTTATCAAAGTTTAGTTTTTAAATCTCAAAGACGATTACTTACCAGCCAATTTTTTTTTTGTTTGTGAATGGGTTATCAAATGACTCCTCCTGCTCTGGACAGAGCAGAAGGGAGTGCCTAAAATCCATTCGAGTTTCTTCTAATGCCACTAAATGACTTCCGTTCGCGGTAACTCTTTCAAACAAGCAGGCATTGGTCCTAGTGGGCCCCGTCTACTAAGCCAGCCAAGACCAAATTAATACAAACGTTATAACATTCTCATTTACTTCAGCGGCAAAAGAATTCAAAGGTAAAATAATAATGATTGCTTGGTATATCTGCATACTGTAGCGTTGCATGCTAATTACCATATTGTCGTGCGGTCACGCAACAGTTACAAAAATAACGTGATGCCAGCCAACGTTTTTTTAGAGTTCCGTACCTTACAGCGCTCTATAACCGGAGCTTTCGCCTGTAATCACTACATTTTATAAAACAAAGTCTTCCGCCCCGTCTGTCTGTATGTCCGTCTGTTTGCGATAAACTCAAAAAATACTGCACCGATTATCATGTTGTTGTCACCAATGGATAGAGTTGTTCTCGAGGAAGGTTTTAGTATATCATTTGACCGACTTCCACGCGGGAAGGAAGCCGCGGGCATAAGCTTTTGAGTAACAAATAAAAAAATTGTACAAAAACCAGTGATTGTTTTATACAATCAGTTCGTTACAATTATATGGCTGCCTCCGTGGTCGAGATGTTTAGGCGTTTGCCTTGTGACCCGGTGGCTGTGGGTTCGTTTCCCGCGGGAAACATACTTTGTAAAGTTGTTTTCAGTTTGGCTAGGACATTGCAGGCTTAAATAATAATTTATTTATTCAAATTAGATAACAGTGATCCATATTTTTGTTAGTAGGTATACTTAAAGAATAGTTTTAGTAAAAATAATCATATTAATTGGAGGCCAATACACAACACATACTACCAAAAATGCATAATCATAAAATAAATTATTCATATTGATATATTATCTAAATTCATAAAACAAAATTCATTTTAAAATTACAATTGAAATAAAAATAGAAAAGGTACTTGTGTCAAAAAATCAAAATAATGAAATCACCTGATTTCCTGATAATAAGATGATTCGTATAAGCCAGAAAGTCAGAGGCCCTTGAGGCGATTTAGAAACGCTCACACTAGGGTGTGTCGTTAGACCTTACCCCACACGGGTTGGTTACTCACTGATGTAACATAACATCACACCTGTAATTCTCGAAGGGGTAGACAGAATCGCACGTAATAAACTGCACCTACATTTCACCAGATATGTTTAAATCCCATGTGATAGGAACGAGTCTGTTACTATCAACCGGGCAAAAATCCAGACTCCGTGGAAATTAGGAATTCCTGATGGAAAAAACTTTTTAACAAAAAATAAAAACGACTTCAAAAACAAACACAAAAAAGTGAAAAATAAAGTCGGTTTTATTTTTTGTTAAAAAGTTTTTATTTTTCACTTTTTAGTGGTTCACATGTTCATGAGTCATAATGTGGACAATGTAGTTTTTATTTTGAGTTTTGTTGATTTTTCAAAAACCGCTTGTCCGATTTCTGTAAAAAAAAAATAGGACCATTTGGAAAGTATACCCTTTCCAACAAAAAAAAGAATTTTTCAAATGACGGCGTTATGCCCGAACAAACATAAAAAAAAATATAAACATCCGAATTGAGAACCTCCTTCTTTTTTTAGAAGTCGGTTAAAAACCCAACAAAACTTTGCCCTACCCGAGAATCGAACCCTGAACTTTATGCTCAGCAGTCGTGCTTGCGACCACTAAACTAACGAGAAAGTCTGATACATAGAGATTTTAAATATATTTTACGCTATTGTTTTACTAAGCTTAAGCTATCTCTTTGTTTACATTTTCACAAGCTACGTGTTAATATAGCGTTGTAAAAAAACACATAACCCTCCTTTTGAGCTTCGGCGCAGTCGGGTAATAAAATAAGCTTTAATAGTTGTCGTGATACAGAACCCTTTTTTTTTTTTTGGTGGGTGGAAAATCATCGAATAACCCCCCCCCCCCCCTGCTCTTGGGCAGAGCGAAGGGGAGTGTCAGACTTCTACTGACTAAAAACCAAACCCATGTTCTTTCTTCGCCCTTGTGTCGGAGCCGCGTTATCCTTTCGATAATCCACAGCCTGATACAGAACCCTTAGAGCTAAAGTTTGAATCACACTTGCCCAGTTTATTTACTGGCTTGGCAATCATTTTAAGTTGATAAAATTATTTATTTATGTCCTCTATTATTTTATGCTTTACATTTTGATAACCCTTTAATGCTACGTGTTTTTGGTGGACGCAGAATGTTAAGTACTTTATATTTTGGTCGGATATAGTCTAGACACCAAGCTTCAAGTTAGGTTTAAGTTTAAAGAATTTCATCATCATCTGCCTAGCCTTTTCCCAACTGTATTGGGGTCGGCTTCCAGTCTAATCGGATGCAGTTGAATACCAGTATTTTACATGGAGCCACTGCCTATCTGACCTCCACAACCCAATTAATAGGGGATCGGACTGGGTCAAAATAATATGATTCTGTTTAGTCCGTAAGTTAGATTATCGAAAAATATTGAATACGTGTTTTTTGTTTTATCAAATCAATAAAAAATGACAAAGATAAAACGCGTCAAAGATCTTGGAGTGGGGCTTGAAACGTCACTTGTGTCGTCAAAATGTACTATCATATGACGTCACACGAGTTTTTGAAGCACTGTATCTTCTTCATTTTAAGTTTACGTGAAAAAAGAAAAAATATGTGTCCAATAATTTTTGGAAATCTATCTGACGGACTAATTAATTTTTTTTTGTCTGGGTAAAACGTTACCCCTTACCCTTTAGCCGACGTTACAAGGTACATATATGTTTCTTAAGTATTATCTTAAATAAACACTTCTTTAAATCCTCCGGTAAATCATTAAACAGCTGTGCTCCCTCAACCAATATTGAATTTTTTTGCCGCAATTAGCCTTTCATAAAAATTAAACTAAAAGTAGGTTTGTTTTTTCGTATAATTTTATTTAAGTTCCAAGGTTCATCTACATGTATTTATGTACACACCCACGATTCAACAGTAACGTTCAGGATTCTGCTTCTTCTTCTTATCGTATGGGCAGTAATGTCTAACGACCCCACACACCCTAATGTCAGAGTTTCTAAACCGCCGCAAGGGCCTCTGACATGGTTTGACGACCGCCATTTGGCGGCCGGGACCACCGACTTATACGTGTCTTCCGAAGCACGGAACCATCTTTTTCAGACAATCAGGTGATTCAAGCCTGCAATGTCCTAACCAAACTGGAAACAACTTCACAAAGTATGCTTCCCGTGGGAATCGAACCCACGACCACCGACCGGGTCACAAAGCAAACGCCTAAACCACTCGACCACGGAGGCAGTTCAGGATGGTTATAATTCTTTTTTTTTTAAACATTTTAACATAAAATCACGCCTATAATCACCGCATGGTTAGGCAGAGGTATATCTAATAGAACACCCACATATGTAATTGGGGACGAGCCTATTGACATATAATCGGGCACAAATAAAGCCTCAGTGAATTTAAATAAAATAACGACCGACGAGTGGTCAATACCACTGCACACACAGTTAAGACTATTTATAAACTTAAGCTAACCTCAGACAATGTTTCCCTTTAACGTTAGTCCGCTGTGTCTAAGATTAACGCAGTTCAAACCTATTAAATTGACCGCAACTTAGTTCACAAGAACTAGGTCATTAGACGCCGCCACGACAATTTACTTTACACTTTATACTAGCGTCAAGAACACTGTTCTAATGAGAACTCTATGCAAATATTTGGAAAAAAAAATGCACAAAATTTAACCGATATAAGTTTTTAAACTGACATGGTCACTAACACTATTATTTATACAGAAAACGGGATATTTAGGGAAGGAAGATGGTAGACTGATTTGTCTGCTCATAAACATCCACCCGCAATGACTTCAGTTTATCCGTGATCATGGTGCTTGTAACAGCACCGAAATATCGGTAACTCAAAACAAAATGTAATAAATATCCTGTTCTCAATATTAATCGACATCATCTCTGCCCTTAGGGCAAGATTGAGGTCAAGAGCAAGCCCATTTATAATAAAAAAAAAAAATAGTAGAATCAACCGACTTTCTAAAAAACACTAAAAAGCGAAAAATAACTTTACTCTTGATTGAAAGTCGGTGACTTGTGTCTGTTTTTATTCCAAAAGAAGATACTGTTTTACCCTTTAATAGGTCAGTAATGGTCAATGAAAATTCTAAGATCTTTTAATTTTTCGTTTTTTTTATAATAGATAGTAATAAAGTATTATAAAATTCATGTTTGGTAAATAGGTAGTTCAGTTCTGTACTAAGCCAGCAAAATCTAGATGATTCTTTTATTTATTTTGATTCCCTGACAATAAGCTTGAGTTCTCTATTTTTTAAATCGATATTTAAAGCCTAATTTATTTTTTCAAATATGCTTTTTATTGTCATTACTGATATTAAATTAATATAATAGATTGTAATTGGTTATAAAATTAGCTTTTTCTATTCGTTTTACATGCTATAAAAATGTTCTATTGTGATAAGTCTTACTTAGTTAAATGTTTAGTTTTCTATTTTATGTTGCATTTTATTTCAATAACTTATTGTACCAAAGAGAATGTTGTGTACACATGTTATCGGTACCTACATAAGAACGCAAACCTATATATTTTATTAAATATTGTAAAATGTATGAACTGTTCGTAAACCTATTTCAAATTGTAAAATAAATACATATATAATTGATCTGTTTGACAGGGTGGTATTTTTCAGGTTTTTTACAACGCTTTTTCTTACTGAAAGTGGTGTTATTTTTATTTTATACGTTCCCGTATTTGTCCTAGTCCATCATAAAATTAAATACAGCTGGCAATTAAGCCAGCTCTTGGTTGGGCACATAACCAGTTTATAGCGTTGAGAAGATTTTGATACTATTTTTCTTTTTTACGTTAATTGTTAGTTATTATACGTTATTTTATAGTTTTTTATAGTAAATGGTTACTGCTGTAATTTTATTATCGCTGTTTAAATTAATAGTATTTATTACTGGAACTACTTGATCATGATTTATAATGTTAAAGTCCAGTCCTGTGTTTTGATCTTAGTGTCCTATGTCATTTTTAACCGACTTCTAAAGAGAAGGAGGTTCTATTTTCAATTAACAAACACACCCTACTCAATTTTTAGAAAACTTATAAGTCATGATATTTTTCAAAATTATGTTTTTATAGTTATTAATTTATTCCCATTATTATAAGCTTATGAAATAATCATAGGTGATCAATTGCCAATTCACTTTAACACCTAATTCCAAATTAAAATGGTACCACTCACCTATTTCCAGAAAGCACTATTTTAACAACACTATCACTAAACAACTACTTTCAAATCACTAAGTATTTCCACTCACTCACTGAAAAAACACACGAAAAAGTAAACACTTTCTTTTAAAAAAAAACTAATAACTCACAAAACGATTCGTTTAAAAATCAATTTAAATTATTTCTAACACGCACAGCACTATTACAAGTTTTGTTTTATTTTATCGAGTTTTATTTTCTCGTAAAACGTAGGGCGGCGGGACGCGACCTCCCCTACCCTCTGTTTGTAAGCAACTGAAAATAGCCCGTTTGTACTTTACTATACTTACATCTATACTAGCGTATCGCGACGCGAAATATGCCTGCATAAGTAAATAGTCGACTGCTAGATATATGACCGTGTATACTAATTAATACGCAACATATAACATCACGCCTGTCTACCGTTTAGGTAATAGCAGTGGTGTAAAGTACAGTTTAACATGGTATCAATTCAACTTTGATTACTTGTTTATTTTGATGGAGTAAGGATGGTTTTTAACCAACTTGAAAAGGAGAAGGTTATGAATACGCCAGTTTTTTTCTATGTCCCTTTGAACAGTTATATCTTCAGCAATAATAGACAGCTTTCGATGGTTTATGTTTTGTTTGGAAGATGATTCTCCCGAGGTGGTCTCGTTTACTTGAAAGTGGATCTGATGAAGATGTTCGGAGATAGACAATGGAACTCTTCAAAAATTGACAACCAATCACCTGTGTTTTTTTTTGGTTGGCATATCGCAGGTCTATGAGGGTGACTTCTGCTTAACCGGACAATTCTGTGGATGGCTTGAGTATTAGGCCTCCCGACAGGACATAAATACTTACAGGGTAACTGACATTGCATGCAGTGCACATGGGCAGGTCACATGATCAGGGGAAAGGAATTGGAGTAAATTGATCACGCAAGCAGCGGAGCAAGCGGAGCAAGGAGCAGCGGTGGCCCAGTGGTGGCGGCCCCGACTTACGAACAGTAGGTCGTGGGTTCGAACCCATGCAGGCACATTACTTTGTGTAATTTATTTCATCACCGCTGCTCTCAAAACGGTGAAGGAAAACATCGTGAGGAAACCGGCATGTCTTAGAACCAAAAAATTCGAAGACATGTGACATCTACCAATCCGCTCTGGGCCCGCGTGGTAGATTATAGACCATTCCCTCTCAAATGAGAGGAGGCCTGTGTCCCAGCAGTGGGAACATTAATAGGCTGTTGATGATTGATGATGATCACGCAATGGTACCCAAGAGATGGAAAGAGAAAGAGAGGTAGACCACAAAAGTGGTGGGACGAGAATATCGGACAAGTCGCAGGAACAATATGGGGTAGAGTGGCCATAGAAAGGCCAGAATGGAGAAGATTAGAGGAGGCCTTTGCCACCTTTTGCAAAAGGACTCGCAAAAGTGGTACAAGAAAATAATCTACGAACAATAAAGAAACAGTGGCGTGTCCGACTGAAGGCTATATTGATTGATTGAACTGACAGTGCACTAAGGGCACCCCGGGTGGTTTACGGACCTCGACTTAGAGCGTAACTAAAACAAACTCGCGGTGTCTTGGACACCACGTCAGTCGCAGAGGGTTAAAGTATCGTGGAGTACTTTGGGAACTCTTTTTGGAGTACTTTTGGAATAAGGCACTGGGGTGGGTAGAAACGGATCTGAGAGAGAAGATTACTGCAGGCGTATAGCCAATGTAATTGCAGCAGTATCAAAAGTCAAAGTCATTTATTCAAATTGGGCTGATAATCAGCACTTTTTGAACGTCATACAAAGACACAGTCCTCCGAAACTAGACCCTTCGACTCTTCCTAGTGTTTTAGATGGCAAGAAGAAGTGGCGGAACAAACTCCCCAGCAACATCGGCCTCGACATATTGGCCTAAGAAGGAACACGGGTGGTTTTTAGTCAGTAGAAGTCTGACACAACCTATCGCTCTGCGCAGAGCGGTCATCGTCTGTTAGGTTAAAACGTCGATTTTAAAACAAAAAAATACTTACTCGTTTTACAAATACTTGTTGTTTTTTGAAGTCTGTTAAAAAATACAATCGATACATAAAGGGGAAAACATAAATATTTAAATGTCGTTAAGTGCATACGTGTAAGTACGAGACGTATTTATAGTGCGTCCCCCGGCATTTCGTAAACGTAAAAAAAAAACAAAAACAAATTTTCAAAGAAAATTCAAACGCAACAAAAAAAGTACCTCGCCACCCCATATTTCAGGGAGCGACGGTAGAGAAATTAAAAATTCCTCAGTTCCGAGCCGGGCCTAACCCGTAACTTTTGAAACGCTTACAACTCCTTAATGTGTTTGCAAGAAAAAATAATTTTAAAAGGAAACCGAGTAATGTTTTGGGAAAATATTACCTGCAACAAACGAGTTTTCATCCTTCACCCACGACCTCAGGCGATTCGGCTTGCGGTGCGACTACCGGCACGCGACATGCACGGTTCACTAGTCTTTCCACAGTTATTATACATCAACCAGCTGCAGTTTAACAGCAACTTTAATGTCTCAAAAATAATGATCACTATAATTTCGACAGAATTTTCAGTGAAAGCAAAGTAACTGCAACAACCTTGTCGCTTCGTGCACAGAGGTCAGTGTGCTTTCAGTTTGAGTGAGTTCCCGATTGCGAAAACTATAAAGATAAGATAAAGATAAAGATAATTTTATTCGTTCAAAACATGAGTATACCCAACACATGGCATGCAAGATGTTACATCAATAATATAGCAGACAGTCATGTTTTGCCTGAATGGCGTACAAATATTGGGTGTAAGACGCTAGACAGCACCAATAAATTTTAAAATTGTCCATTTATATACATTTATAATTCAATTTAGAGCATAATTTGGAATTACACAGGTACAATAAAATAATGTCATGAACTCGAATCATAATAACACAATAAAAATAAAAAATCAAATGTCACCAACGAGTCAGTCAGTCCTTCAGTTTAATGGTACACAAACTTAAGTATGACCACGGCTGTCTGATACATCATCACTATCACTATTATGTAACAAAGTCCTCCGCCTTGTCTATCTGTTCGCGATAAACTCAAAAATTACTGCTCCGATTTCCTGTTTTCACCAATGGATGAGTTGTTCTCGAGGAAGGTTTTAGCATATAATTTGTCAAGTTTCTGGCATCCACGCAGTCCACCCCAGTCCATTCATCGTTTCTTTGCTCTTCCTCTTTCTCTACTCTTATACCCATCCACATTTATATTCAAAACCTTCCTCATATTATATATATTATATTTTCCTTATTCCTCAGTTTAATAAGGGATAAGGGCAAGAGTATGATGATTATCATCATCAGCCTATAATGTTCCCACTGCAGGGACTCAGGCCTCCTCTCTAGGAGAGGGATGGGCTATAATCCACCACGCGGGCCCATTGCGGATTGGCAGATGACACATGTCTTCGAATTTTTTGGTTCTAAGACATGCCGGTTTCCTTCACCGTTTTGAGAGCAGCGGTGATGAAATAAATTACACAAAGTAGTGCGCCTGCCTGGGTTCGAACCCACGACCTACTGTTCGTAAGTCGGGGCCGACACCACTGGGCCACCGCTGCTCATGATGATTATGATCCAACGAAAAATATATTATCGGTACGAGACAGACGCGGTTGTACATAAATATTTTAATTGAGAACAACATCAATACAACACACTGTTCCCAAAGATATTTTTAATTTGTTTTCCTCTCCGGAGTTCGCCGGCTGAAACTCTTCAGTTACAATCGAAATAAATTTAATTTGGAAAACGTTTACTGTAGTATTGTTCCGATATAAGTAATGGGCTCGGCGCTAAATAAATAAAAACTCAATAATTGTTATAAGAGGACAAGCTGCGTTTGCCATGGTCCACGGTTTCGGAAAAGGCTAGGCAGATAATAACTTTTCATTTCGATGACTCTTTTACCCAGAAGTCGAAACAATATTAATACAAGCCGCTTTGAATATCATCTGCCTAAACTTTTCCCAACTGTGTTAGGCTCGGCTTCCAGTCTAACCAGATGCCGCTGAATACTATTATTATACATGGAGAAAGAAAGAAAGAAAGAAAAAGAAAGAAAATAAATTTATTTGACACACGCCACAAGTTCACACAACAAAAAATATAAAAATTAAACTAAAAACTAAACAGAAAAATAATAATATTGTGTGTCTCGCGGCTGCGCCAAATAGGCCCAGTTCAGCATATTGTCGAGCAGCTAGTGCCCGACGCTGGTTTTCAACTGGACGTGAGATAGTGATGTGACGGACGTTAAACAGTTTGTGTGGAGCGACTGCTTAAGAGTATCTCACCTCCACAGCCCAGCTAGTACTGCGTAATACGATACCCTTTGGTAAGACATAAGCCGTCTTAATAATATACATAGTCGTAATAACACAGTCAAGAACACTTGCTACAATTAAACTTTTCACATTTGACTACAGGTCAGCTCGGGCCGTTTAATGAACAAACTTCAGGAATCTTGTACGTTGGCGTCGATTCAAGTTAAAAGCTTCTATTACGTGGCTTGGAGAAGGCTATGCTCGGAGTTTCCTTGCGTGATCGAATCAGAAAAGCGGAAGACGTTGCGTTAGAAGGCCTCCCCCTAGGTGGACCGATGACCTGGTAAAGGTTGCGGGGACCCGCTGGATGCGAGACGCACGGGACCGGTCGATGTGGCGACACCTGGGGGAGGCCTATGTCCAGCAGTGGACGTCTTTTGGCTGAAATGATAATGATGATGATTACGTGGCTAAGGCCAAATTTTTTCGATAAAACTGAATGCCATCAGAGTCCTTTTAGGTATAGAATGCTGACTTGGCCAGTTCTTGAACGCAGTTTAGATGTTCTGATCAAGATCAATGTCATTGGTGTAATTCGCTCTAATACTGTGTATTATTAAAGATAAAATTAAAGTGGAGCGGTTTTATTATCCAGTTAATACTGGCTAATACGATACCCTTTGGTAGAACTAAAGAAAACCTAATCTTTTCAACCTAGTCTTTTCAGGCCACTGACTATTTGCACCTACTGTCAAGGACCTACAAAAAATGACAGCAATCACCAACAGATTAACGTATTAATTAATTTAAAAAAATAAAAAAAATGTTTATTCAGTAACCAAGAGAGAAACAACAAGTTGATGATTGGAGCCTCCTTTTAAGCAAATAAAAAGCCTGTATTAGGAGACTCCGCTCTTTCACAGCTAGGTATTTTTTTAACAGAACAGAAAACTTAACAGAAAACATAGTTGAAAACATAACAGAAAAACAATAGAAAACATAGTAGAGAACATAGCAGAAAACATAGTAGATAACATAACAGAAAACATAGCAAGAGACAACAGAAAACATAGTAGAAAACATAACAGAAAATATAACAGGATACATAACAGAAAACATAGCAGAAAACATAGTAAAATACATAGCAGAAAACATATGGCAGAAAACAAAACAGATAACATAGTAGAAAACATAACAGAAAATATAACAGAAAACATAGCAGAATACATATTAAAATACATTACAGATAACATAGTAGAAGACATAACAGAAAACATAACAGAACACCTAGTAGAAAACATATCAGAAAACATAACAGAACACTTATCAGAAAAAATAACAGAACACATAATAGAAAACATATCAGAAAACATAACAGAACACATAATAGAAAACATATCAGAAAACATAACAGAAAACATAGCAGAAATCATAACGAAAGACAACAGAAAACATAACATTACGTATGTTCCGAGGTATGGGGAAAACTCGGTATGTAACGAATGGTCACCCATCTACCAAATGACCTAGTCGACCGCTGCCATACCTTGAAGATTGATCCGTGCGGATATTATTTTTATATCCCAGAGTGCTTCAACATGGACGTTTTTTTTTTCAAATCATTATATTTTACACTCTTAGGAAGACCAAAGAAACGATGGATGGACTGTGTGAAGGATGATATAAAATATCGTAAGAAAGGAGGTGACTGCTGAGTTGAGGAGCAATAGAGAGGTATGGAACAAGAAGACATACTGCGCCAACCCTAAATAAATTGGGATAAAAGTAGGAGAATGATGAGCTTTAGCCAATCTTGAACTGAATTTCTTAGGGTTATTAAACCTGCAGCGTGGTATTAGGCCGAGGGTTGTGACGATAGCCGATAAATCGACTTCAGTCAAAAATCGACCATATCTGCCCGGCATTACCAATCTCTATTGCCATCTTCACACGTAATAAGTGCTAACAAGTTACACAAACTCATTTGGGCATCGCTATTCGGAATGAGAGGCCCTGAGTGGAACTAGTTCACACATCCGATATTGAATACGCTTCATTTCACTACAAATAAACGGTTCCAGAAAGAAAAAGTGATAATTATGTTTTTTCCTACTCCTCCGCTATTACATTCTGATTCATTTCGTTGCGGGATCCAAGACAGTTAAATTGTTTCTCTGGGACATCGTCAAGCCTCGTTGTCTCGTCGCTTTTCTGGCGGTCGCCCTTGTTAATTCTGGCTTTCAGGAGTTACAGTGGTTTGGGAATAGTGTGGTGGGATTAGCCCAAAAAAAAATCGGTTCCAGAATCTCGGAAGAGCTCGTGACTAAATCACAATAGAGACTGCCCATCTATTACAGACAGACTCCGCGTCTTCAAAATAATATTCAGCCATCAAGCCTTTTAGAACCGACAACCGATGGGGTAGGAAGGTTCTCGAGTGGCGACCACGAACCGGAAGACGCAGCGTTGGTAGGCCTCCCACCAGGTGGACCGCGGACATCGTGAGAGTTGCGGGCAACCGGTGGATGCAAACGGCAGGTTGCCGTTCGTTATGTCGTACTATGGGGGAGGCCTTTGTCCAGCAGTGGACGTCTTATGGCTGATGATGAAGCCTTTTTTTAAGGATGGGAAATCATCAAATGAATCCTCCCGATCTGAGCGGAACATAAGTGGGTGTCCGACACTTCCTAGCTAAAACCCATCCGTGATCCTTCCTTCCCTTTGCGTTCCAGGACCACAGTAACTCTTTCCGTCGCCGTCAAGCCAATAACTTGATTTTGTAGATCTTTGACAGTCATTACGAATAGTAAGAAGGCCGAAAGTCTGACAGGCAGTCTTGCCAAAAGTTGTAGAGGTCCGAAATGCCGTCACTCCGTGTAATATACAGGTATTCAGCTGGATAAGGTTAGTTTGTAAAAAGTAAAATAAAAATAGCTTTATTTTCCTTCTACAATTTTGACATAGGTTTAGTGGTTAGTGTTACAAGTTTGACTTATTTAATGTTAGTAATGTTATGTTTCTTGATTTCTATTTACAGTTATTTGGTATTTTACGTACAAGGACCGCTAGCAATAGCGGTGAAAGCCTCCTCCATTCGTTTCCATGCTGTTCTATTTCTAGCTGCTCTACTTCAAGTTACAAACAAATTAAGGTTAGTTTGTACTTAATGTAAATACAGTGTGTTAGGTTAAACAAGGGACATATTGAAGGATTCAATATTCGATTCTCGTCCCAAATATGTAAAAAAAAACTATAACCTTAATTTATGACGTAATTGTGCCATGGCCCGCTCTCCAGATTTCACTTTACCTAATAGATGTTTCCTTTTCGCCATTGTCCTACGCCAGTTTTTATTATTATCATGTAAGCATGCACTATTGCGGGTTTCAATATGTACCTAGTCTAAACTAACATGCTGTTTATAAGAGTTAAAACCTAATAACCCTCGAATTAGGTTGGGTCGTAATCCGTTGAAAATTAGAATAAAATGATGTTAGCTACTTAGCTTAAATGATGGCACGTTATTAACCCAGTCAGGCCAAAAAGCCACGGATAACAGTTGATTTAGGCCAAAAATGATTTTAAAAAGGTATTTAAGCTGTGTATGTGGATGTGTGAGGACGCAGTTCCGGAAACGGAAGGCATAAAGTGCGCTGAGCGCGCGATAGCACTGGTAATGCGATGATGACGACTAGATGCGAATACCGACATTAATATATTTTGAACGCAACCGATAACAGGGTTGGGAACGTAATTCACCTACTTTTTTGTACAGTGCGATCAAATTATCTTGGCAGGTCTGAACATAGGCTCTGCGAAATTTTACGCATGTAAACTTATGAAGAAAACTGTTATTGCCAGATAAACCAATACTTAAACGATCAGAAATTATCTAATTTAAACAGTGAGAAATACAAATAAAATTAACTCCGCGATTTTGCCCACACAATCAGGAATTTTTCTTTGTTTTTTAATTTTAATGTAGCCTATAACACTCGCGCCATCAAGACAAATCTAACGACGTATGTTTTATTCTAATCCCTTCATCCGTTTCAGTCAGAGCGAAGGGGAGTGTCAGACTTCTACTGACTAAAAACCAACCCATGTTCCTTCTTCGCCCATGTGCCGAGGCCAGGCCACGTCATCTCTTTCGATAGTCCGCAGCCCCGGCGGGTTGTTTTGTGGCCTTGTATAATACTTTCGACTGTCACGTCGTCCTTCAAACCGGTCTATTTTTGGTTATAATTATTACGTATATATTTTAATACAATTTGTATATATTTTAATGTAGGTACTTTGACACGCTTTTTTTTTGTTTAGCAGTCACTGTGGTGTTTCCGTGCCTTGAGCGACGTATTTTTTTTCGGTACTGCTAGCGCCACCTGTTATTAAACTATTAAACTACAATATTGTAAAAGTCAAACTAGATGACGCTATTCAAAATAAAAAATAAATGGTGAATTCAAAAGTGTTTTTTATTCAGTAAACAAACTTAAGCAGCTAGATTGGGGAAAACATAATAATAAAGGTTGTAACTATTTTATTCTACCCAGCATTATGAATATGATACGTATTATTGGAATTGGCATCCCTACTTGTATTGTATGGAAGGAGCTTTACGAGAAATACCTACCAGCTGTAATGATGTACCTCTGTGTGTGCTCAACGTGTGCATAAACCTGTTTCGACACGACTGCGACGCGACCAACACGACGATTAACAAAATAATTCGTGTCGCAAACCGTATCGCAAGTCTTGTTGGAAGTCGCATTGCTTGGGAGTGACACTGGGTTGAGGCGGTCAGATGAGCAGGCGCTCCATGTTAAAAACTGATAGTCACCAGTATCCGGTTAGACTGGAAGTCGACTACAAAAGGGTTGCGAAAAGGTTAAGCAAACAACGATACCTATAAAACTCACGGAATAACCATCGATGCGGGTTAGGTGCGGGTTAGCAGATGTCATCTATCCCGTTTATAGGGCCGAACCATTTTGAGAGCAGTGGTGACAAAATAAACACAAAGTAAGTCGCCTGCCTGGGTTCGATCGCCTGGCCTCTTACTCGTAAGTGGTCATGATTACCATTAAATGATAATATACTTTATGCTAGTTTAATTACTACACGTCATAGTAAAACGTAAAAATATGGAGAGAAACTAAGCGCCTGATAAAAGTGTTATAGCAACAATTTGGTATCCCTCCTTTCTACGTGCAGTTAATACAGTCAGGCGTCGCATACAAACGATAAATCAATTTCCTTTTCTGAAGAGTTGAATGGTCTCATCCTTTACAGTAAAGTCGCATTTTAGAAAACATTGTTTATGCGTTTTGAAAATGAAATAAGTTATTGAATAAGAATATTGAGTAAGTAACAACTTACAGAAAGAAAGGTACCTATTAACCATTAACATTAACAAGTCTCTTGCATATTTTAAAAGCGCATAGCCATTATAAATAATTATAATACGGGTTAATCTTCACCCTATAATTTTTAACATAATCCTAAAAATAACCCGATTGAACTCATAATATGTACGTGAAACCTTTTCGCCTTTTTGTCTCGTAAAGCTTGCTAAGCCGTTGATCCTGGGAGACATATTTTGTAAATCTTTGACAGTCGTTACAGCCACAGTCAGTTTATTTTGTTCTACTGTCTTTCTGCCTATTTCCCAACCCGGTACCATGTTTATAGAGCAAGATCCCAGAGCCATTACTTAATTTCTCAGAAATAAAATGTATGGGATAATGGAATAGTGTTAGTATGTACTTTGCGTGTATATACCTGCTAGCTTGACATGGTGACCAGTTGTCCCAGGTAAAAGGCAGGTAAAAGTAACACTCACTTTACAAGCATACTTATATTTAATTTTATATTATGTTGTTTTCCTGTGTTGTCTAGTAATTGTGTGTACATAAATATGTAGTAAAATAAATAAATAAATACCTACATGTCAACACAGTAACTGTAGTGATGCGACACGAATTATGCTAGGTTTTTAGGACGGGTCCAATCAAATCTGTGTGGTGCTTTCTTCAAAAGACCACTTCGGACACTGCATTGTCTTCATGTGTGGTATTATACCAAGATAATGTCTGTACCTTGAACATATTGTAAACCCAAACGATTTTAAAAGAGTGTCCATGAAGTTTCTTGCCATTCTTCTCATGAGACCAACGCTTTGGAATGGGCAACTACAGTACACTCACGAGTTATTATGCCTTGTGACTGGGACTGTAGCTTAGTGTATTTAGCTTCATTAGTTTAGTAGTTTACTGGAGAGCTTCAGTGGTTGCTTGGGCCGTCGCTTGGTAAAGGTTTTTGGCAGTTTTGTCATACAAAAGTAAGTCAGGCCTTTGCTGGGTGGCGGCTTGAGTAATCGTTGGATATCTCTGAGTGCCGCAGTTAGTTTAATTCGACTATTCAAAAGTGCCTGTAATTGGTCTACTTGAAATAAATGCTTTGATTTTGATTTTTATTTTGGGGTGTGGGAAATCATCAAATAACTCCTCTCGCTCTGGGCAAAGCGGTAGAGAGTGTCAAACTTCTATTGACTAAAAGCCACCCATGTTCCTTCTTAGCCATTTGTGCCGAGGCCGCGGTATCTCTTTCGAATAACCCACAGCCCCGACGGGAATTACCTTATAAACATGTACAGAATACTTAATAGATAATTTTATGAACTTGAGCGCCAAGGTTGATAGCGAAAATTTAGCAGTTTCGAGTAGTATTTAATTTTGATGTGCTGGCCTCTATAGAATTCTCCCGCGGTTATTTTCCACCACTGCAAACTGCCTCTTTGGTTTAATGGTTGCTAACGGGACTGTTGTGAAAAAGAAAACCCTCTTAGAAATCTAATAAGGATATGATTCAGTTGTTCAAGGTTTTGTGGTGTATTTTATCCGAAATTTCTCTTTAGTAGGTAGGTGAGATTTCGATTTCAACATGGGTGAAATATAGGTGTACTAAGTTACACTCCACTTACCTTTCGGAGATAACAGGCTTGATACTATTATGTTATCAAGTCGATGGTAGCAGATATTTGCCTGAGAAATCGATCTCCATAGCATGTCCCACATTGTGCTTGTGATTAATATACCGAGTAAACTTACCAACGCATCAGCGCAGCAGAAAATATGACCAGAGTACCAGACTAAGTAGTTTCTAAGAATGATTTACGTCCCACCTTGTGAACAAAAAAACGTTTTAACAAAAAATAAAACCGACTTCAAAAAAAAAACACTCAAAAGTGAAAAATAAACTTGAGAAGAAAAATCAGTTTCTGAAGTCGGTGACTTTTGTTTCTTTGATTTCATTTTTTTGTCACCGACTTCAGAAACTGATTTTTCTTCTCAAGTTTATTTTTCACTTTTGAGTGTTATTTTTTTGAAGTCGGTTTTATTTTTTGTAAAAACGTTTTTATTTTTCACTTTTTAGTGGTTCATATGTGCTTACCCCTTCACAACGTACCGGCGTGATGTTATGTTATGAACTGGTGTAAACAATAGACAGACAATATGAGATTTCAGCAATCCCAGTCCATTTGCTATCATTTATTGAGGAGTTCCGTTGCCTATCTCCGAAGTTCTTCATCAGATCTTCACAAAATAGTTTATATAACCTTTGTAGTGAGTACAGGCATGATATTATGTTGTGTGATGGCGTAAACAATGCTTAGATATGCTATAGCAACAATCGCGGTTAATCTGCTGTTATTTATTGAAGAGTTCCCCCGATTTCTACAAGATCCCATCATTAGATATTGAAATGGTGACAATGGAACCACACGGGAAGCACCAGCTTTCAAATGAAAAAAAAATCATGAAAATCAGTTCACCCAGTCGCAAGTTATGAGCGAACAAACATAAAAAAAAAAAAAAAAATACAGTCGAATTGATAACCTCCTCCTTTTTTTGAAGTCGGTTAAAAATAGACTATTTCAAGTGTAAACCGTTCTTTTCTAAAAATCTACTGCTGAAAACATTTTCCCGAAAAAGAGTTAATACACCAAAAATCCAGTGTCCATACCACAGGGACGTGAAGCCGCCATTTTGCACGGAAACGGAAGTTATAAACCATCCGGCTGCGTTCGATAAGCTCTAATGTCATGCGCTGTTAATGCCACTTTACAACTATGCAAATTTTAATGCTGGCAACACGCGTTATCATGCTGAATTTTATGGCGATGCAAAACATCACACGGTTGCATCCTGACGAGGTTAAGCAGACTTGTTATAGCGAAGGTAGACTTGATGTCCGTCAGGACACTCCTGGACTACCTACTTTCTCTATTTTATTTTATTACTTTTGGGATGCCTACAGCTAATACAGACAATGTACTTGAACAATAAGCATTGGAAGGCCAATTAACAGGTTTCCACTGTTAAAACAAAGAAAAATCAACAAAAAAAGGTAATAGGTACTTAATAAACAAACAAAGTAACACGATCGAATAAAACCTAAAAATCAACAGATAATCACTTACCTACACATTCTTAAGCCGAGACACACTGGTGTTGATTGTGTTGAATTGAATAAGTCCAAATCATATGAATTCACTAATCAGTAGGCCTACCATCAAATTTTAGTTAGCCATTCAATTCCGATTCAATCCAGTTTAAGTTTTTTAAATAAATCGCTAAAATTTGTACCATGAAGTGCCTTTATCTAACTGGCAAAACCTTTGTCAAAACCTCTGCAGGTACGCATCAGAAATTAATTCTGTCTGTATGCATAGGTATATAACTCAGTACATAATATTGTTTGCATCGTTGGTCTCGTAGTCGCGAGCGCAACTGCTGTGCTTACGGCCTCACGCATGCATCTCAAAATCTGTCAGCAACATTGAAGCATGAAGGGGCTCGATATGAGCCGAGACACGGTAATACATATAGTAGATTGTACACCAAGTGCATAAAACGCACCATTTTGCGCGAGACGTTTATCCATCCGATGCGAGCTTGCGAGCGAGGATGGATATAAAGTAGAGAGCAAAATGGGTTTTATGGACGAGTTTTACACTCTACTTTTCACTTCGATTGCGAGGAAATGCAACAGCAACTTGTAAATATTGTAAAAATAATTTTGGTTCCCGCCAATTAACTTTTTTTTTCAGTAGGAAATTTGACATAACACCTGACTTATGTCGTTACTCATACCGCTCAGTTATAAAAACATTTTGAGCAAGCCTATTGCCATCAACCAATGTAATTAGGAGTTAGGAACAAGCCTATTGCCATCAACTGATGTAATTGGGACCAACAAGCCTATTGCCATCAACCAATGTAATTAGGAGCAGGCCTATTGCCATCAACTGATGTAATTAGGGACTAGCCTATTGCCATCAACCGATGTAATTAGGAAAAGCCTATTGCCATCACCCAATCTTATTAGGAGCAAGCCTATTGCCATCAACCGATCTAATTAGGAAAAGCCTATTGCCATCAACCAATCTTATTAGGAGCAAGCCTATTGCCATCAACCGATGTAATTAGGAGCAAGCCTATTGCCATCCACTGATTTAGGTAATTGAGAGCAAGCCTATTGCCATCAATCAATGTAATTAAGAGTAAGCCTATTCCCATCAAATGATGTAATTAGGAGCAAGCCTATTGCCATCAACCAACCTAATTAAGAGCAAGCCTATTGCCATCAAGCGATTTAGGTAATTGGGGGAAGCCTATTCCCATCCACTTTCCTTGTATTCGTAATGAAAAGCAGTAATCCCTTGTTCTTAGAATACTAGCGAAACGAATTAAATTAGAGAGGTTATTCTATGAAGTTGTTCCTGTGGCTGTTGGGCCGATTACCTGTGCCGATTACCTTGATCTTCGACGAAGATTTTACTATATGCTCTAGAGCATAAAACGCGACTTTAAGTCGCCTACGCACGACATAAAGACGAATTTTAGAGCGAGAGAAGTGAAATAGTAGATTGTACACCAAGTGCATAAAACGCACCATTTTGCGCGAGACGTTTATCCATCCGATGCGAGCTTGCGAGCGAGGATGGATATAAAGTAGAGAGTAAAATGGGTTTTATGGACGAGTTTTACACTCTACTTTTCACTTCGATTGCGAGGAAATGCAACAGCAACTTGTAAATATTGTAAAAATAATTATGGTTCCCGCCAATTAACTTTTTTTTTTTTCAGTAGGAAACTTGACATAACACCTGACTTATGTCGTTACTCATACTGCTCAGTTATAAAAACATTTTGAGCAAGCCTATTGCCATCAGTAATTAGGAGCAAGCCTATTGCCATCAACTGATGTAATTAGGGACAAGCCTATTGCCATCAACCGATGTAATTAGGAAAAGCCTATTGCCATCCACTGATTTAAGTAAATGAGAACAAGCCTAATGCCATCAATCAATGTACTTAATTAAAAGTAAGCCTATTCCCATCAAATGATGTAATTAGGAGCAAGCCTATTGCCATCAACCAACCTAATTAAGAGCAAGCCTATTGCCATCAAGCGATTTAGGTAATTGGGGGAAGCCTATTCCCATCAACTTTCCTTGTATTCGTAATGAAAAGCAGTAATCCCTTGTTCTTAGAATACTAGCGAAACGAATTAAATTAAAGAGGTTATTCTATGAAGTTGAAGTTGTTCCTGTGGCTGTTGGGCCTGTGCCGATTACCTTGGTCTTCGACGAAGATTTTACTTTATGCTCTAGAGCATAAAACGCGACTTTATGTCGCCTACGCACGACATAAAGACGAATTTTAGAGCGAGAGAAGTGAAAAGATATTTATACTGTGGCCGAGAAGTGCAGTGACAAAATGCCCACGTGTACATCAAAGGATGATTTTCAAATCACTTACGAAGAAATACTCGGTTGAAAATAATGAACGAAAAGTATTATTAGGTATTACGGAACTATGATTTTATTGGGTTTTTATTCGCGCCTTGCCTTCGCGCAGGTAAAGTAAGAGCAAATAATACTTACTATACCTAATATGAAGCCGCATATCAGCCTTTTATTTAAAGATTTATTTAAAGAAGGTGTAGGTATGATGTGTTCTTGGTGTTTCAGGAGGAGTAAATAAAGATACTGATAGAAAGTTCACTTGTTGTTTTATTCTATTTAACACACTAGTTACACAGTCCTGGTTATTAGATACAATCACTCTACATACAGTTAATTCACTACACGATAGCACTGACTCGGATGGGGTTCTCGGCGCGACTGCTCGCTTGCCGGCGTCCCTGTACATTTCCTATATTAGTGCTTACATTGCAAATGCTGACGCTGTGCGGTCGCTACAGCTATTCCCCCCTTATTTTCAAAATTTTTACAAAAATTTTTAACATATAAAAAGTAAGTGAGTTTTCTACAGAACCAAATTTAACTTCATACTGTGTGTTGTAACCCTGGCTGTTTGTTTGCGTCAGCGGAATGTGCTGACACCGTTATCCGAGTCTGGTTACTAGTCGGATGTCGTACGTAAACAATGGTCTGGAAATAACATAATTTAATATAGTGTTACATTATTCTCTTTTTTTTTTTAGTTTCTAGGTCTTAATCTAACTTAATATTTAATGTTCCTTTCATTCCTTAAATTGATGGTAGCTACCATGGTGTTCGTTCTGCCATTACAATAGAAAGAAAATATCATCCCTTGGGATCCGCAACGCTCCCATGGTAGCGCCGTTAAATCATTCGTTCCTCACTACTCGTATTCCTCTTCCTTCCGTGCTATGTATTACGATACTAAATTACTGCAGTTATATCTTGGATTACCTTTAGGTTATGACAACGTTGGACATTGGTATCGCTCTAGATATATTGTTTATTTGCTCTTGGGCTGGCGCTGCGTTGAGCATTTGTTTGCCAATCCACCTTTTTGTTCTTGCGTTGCATTTCGTATAGATGAAGTACATGATTATTACGCCAAAGATTGTTAGCACCGCTATCTGCGTTAAGCTAAGTCGAGCGAGTTGATTCTCGACCTCCGATGTGCTTGAGCCTCCTTGTGCGATGATAACTTGGTCTTTACTTTGAGTTTTCCCCATGGTGTCACTTTTCACAAGTACTTGTAGTGTACTGGTTTTTAATTTTCTAATAATATGAGACAACTACGTTATTACCAATGCTAGTTTTAAATGTGCGATTCCGATGTCCAATTACAATAAAATGACTCGTCATGCTTTTCATTGTTTTAACAAAGTGCTTAGAATAATGGTACAACGTTTGTGTTTTACAAAGTATGTTGCAATAATAATCACCGCGTTGTTGCATGGTTAATATTTTTGCGTTATTGTAACGGATGCTAAACCTGGTGTGGTACTTTATATATTAAACCTGACTGGGCGTTTTACGACGAGACCACTATGTGTGGTGCGCGTGTTAGCGTTTTCATTAGCGTTTTTCCTAACTAATATGCCCTTTTTGCTGCTACTTGGTTGTTCGTCTACTTTTTCTGGTTCCATACAACCGTTATTTTGCGGTTTTGTAGTTTTCGGTGGCAGTTCATAGTTTTGATCGTCATTCGAATTAATCAGGTACGCTGGTTTGATCCGGTCTATGGAGATGTTGCTGTTACCGCTTGGCAACTGTACTGTAAATATTTTATCGTTTCTCCTAATAACTTTGTACGGTCCGTCGTATGGTGGTTGCAATGATTTCTTTCCCATATCCCGCCTAACGAATACGTGGCTGCATTTATTGAGCTCTGGGTGTACAAAAATCGTCCTGGAGTCCCTGTGCTGACTTGGTTTAGGTTTTAGTTTATTAATTGTTTCCCTTAAGTTTTGTACATACTCGTGCGATTCGTAAAACTGCGCGTTTGTGTTGTCATATAATTCTCCTGGCAATCTCAAGGTGGAGCCATACACCAATTGTGCCGCGCTAACATTAGTATCGCATCGCGGTGCGGCCCTGAGTCCTAACAGAACTGTTGGCAGTTCTCCTACCCAATTTTCACCGTTCAGCTTTGCTCTGAGTGCTACTTTTAATGACCTATGCATTCTTTCCACAGCTCCGTTTCCCTGAGGATGGTAGGCGGTGGTGCGTATTTTCTCTACTCCTAGAAATCGCATTAAGTGTTTGAATATCTCGCTTTCGAATTGCCTGCCCTGATCGCTTGTTAGTCTCAAGGGACAGCCGAAACGAACGATCCAGTTTTCGTACACAACTTTGGCTACTGAGTTCGCTGAAATGTCTGATACTGGTATTGCCTCGGGCCATGAGGTAGCTCTGTCTAACATCGTTATCAGATATCGATGGCCCTCCTGTGAAGTAGGTAAGGGTCCCACGATATCGATGTGTATGTGTTCGAAGCGGTCGCAGTCGGGGAAATGGCCCAACTCTGACTGTGTGTGTCGATGCACCTTTGCCTTTTGGCACCGAATACATGTCCTAGCTATCCTACTGACGTCTTTATTCATGCCTGTCCAGAAATATCGGTCGGTTATCATGCGTCTGGTAGTTCTGATTCCCGGGTGACTGATGTTGTGTATGGTTTCAATTACCTTATCGCGAAACCGTACTGGTAGGTACATTCGTTCCTTACCAGTTGATGTTTCATATGTAATGTAATGCTGTGTGCCTGTTACTTTGTGTTGACTAAAACGCAAACTATTGTTCGTTGAGCTATGTAATAATTCCGAGAGCTGCTTATCAGTTTCCTGTGCCCGGGCTAGTTCTACTAAGTCGAAACCTGTTGGGCAATTAATTGTTTCTATGCGCGATAATGAGTCCGCTGTGACGTTATCCGTGCCGCTGATGTGTTTAATATTTGTCGTGAACTCGCTAATAAACATGATTTGCCTGGTTCGCCTGGGGGTTTCCTTTTCGCTTCCAAGCTTGGTAAATAAATACACTAAGGGTTTGTGGTCTGTATAGATCACCACTTCGCGGCCCTCTATGAGTTTTCTGAAGTGGATTATTGCTAAGTAAATGCCTAATAATTCCCTATCGTATGTGCTGTACTTTCTCTGCGCTTCCGTAAGCCGCTTGGAGAAAAAACTTAAAGGGCTCCAGTTGTTACCTTCACGTTGCTGCAATACCGCTCCCACGCTGCTGTCTGATGCGTCTGTCATCAATGCTAGTGGGGAGTTTTGTAGAGGATGTGTCAACAATGTTGCCTTTTGTAAACTGACCTTACTTTTCTCGAATTCGTGTCCTGCCTCCTTGGTCCACTCGATGATGGTCTTGTCTTTTTTCTTGGAGTTGTGGAGATATTTGTTCATCTCTGCTTGGCCCTGCGCTGCGTGTGGGATGTGTGATCTATAAAAGTTTAACATACCCAGGTATCTGCGTAGTTCCTCTACTGTCTTTGGCCTTGGGTAGTCACAGATTACTTTCACCTTGTCCTGCAGGGGCCGAATACCCTCCGTAGATACTTCGTAGCCTAGAAAGTTTAGTTTTTCCTGTCCGAAACAACACTTAGCAATATTTATTGTGATACCGAATTCCTTAAATCGTTTAAAAACTTCCTCCAGGTGCTGCTTGTGCGTGGCCGCGTCCACGGAAGCTATAATGACATCGTCGGCGAATGAGTACAGGAAGTCTAGCCCCTGTAATACAGTATGGTCCATGAATCTTTGAAATGTTTGGGCCGCGTTGCGCAAACCGAAAGGCATTCTAGGAAATTCATATAGTCCGAATGGGGTGATAACTGCTGTTTTTTCTATGTCATCTTTATGTACTGGAATGCAATTGTAAGCCCTATTAATGTCGAGGCTAGAAAATACCTTTTTTCCCGCTAATAAATACGTGAAGTCTTGCAATCTGGGGACAGGGTACCTATCCGGTTTAGTCATGGCGTTTAGCATTCTATAGTCGCCGCACGGCCTAATGTTGCCGTCCTTTTTTGGGACTATGTGTAATGGGCTGGCCCAAGCGCTTTTGCTGGGCCTGCAAATGCCCAAGTCTAGCATGAGCTGGAATTCGTTCTTAGCCTTAGCATACCTGTCTGGGGGCAATGGTCGTGCACGTGAGTGCACCGGTGCGCCGCTGGTCTCGATGTGATGACACACATTATGTTTAGGGACCTCTTTAAATGAGAAAGGCTTAGTCAAACTTGGATACTTTGCTAATAAATCTATATATGGGTGATTATCTACTATTGTCTTAATCGTGGGTTGTATGGAATCAGAAATGCAGCCTACAACCTTCATTTGGGTTTCACTATCAATTAATCGTCGGCGGCCTAAGTCTATTAATAGCTTATAGTTTACCAGGAAGTCCGCGCCTATTATTGGTTGCTTTACATCTGCTACAATGAATACCCATCTGTAGTTGCGACGCAGCTTAAAATTTAGTTCTTTCGTTACCAGTCCATAAGTTGCTATTTGTGTGCCGTTTGCAGCAAACAATTTGTACTTGTCGGGTTCACACTCTTTCGAAGCACTTTTCACTAGATTACGCGGGTATACCGATACGTTTGCACCACTGTCAATTAAATATTGAATACCTGTATTTACGTCCATTACACTTAGGCGGTGGTTCACTCTTGGGATGCAGATCTCCGCCACTTTCTGTTCCCCCGCTAGTTTTCCGGCTTGTTGTCTCTTTGCTTGTTCCAGTTGCACGGGTCCATACATTTATTGGCGCGTGGTCCGAAGCGGAAATGGTACACACAAAGCCAATTCGGGTCTTGCAAGGCTCGTCGTCTGCTGGTGCTGCGGTCTCGCGATCTCGATCTGTAATTCTGTCTTCCCCGGTTGTTGTATCTTGGCCTCGAGTCACGGCTTTCCAGTCCCTTGATTCGCTCTCCTAGGCTTCTTATCTCGGCGATTATATCCGTCGCTTCCTTTGGCGCGTCTATTTTGCTGACGTCATCCTTCGTCGTGATTGATTCCATTATTCTGTCTGCTACTGCAGCCAAGATCTCCATGTCTGTTGATTCTGTGGCTGCCAGTACGCCACTCACCGTGGTGGGCAAGTGATTTTTCCATAAAATTATTAATGTTTCGTCTGTGACTTTACCTCGCGCCAGATCTTTCATCCTCCTCAGCAACTGCGATGGTTTCTGGTCTCCCAGCTCCATTTCTCCCATCAGCTTTTGCACCTGACGGGCCTCGGACTGCGCGTAGACACTGCATAGCCGCGTTTTTATCGCCTCATATTTCTGTGATGCAGGTGGTTCTGTCAAAATATCTGCGACCTGTGGTAATACTGCCTTGCCCAGCTTGGACACTACGACCTGGTACCTCGCCTCGTCAGATATCTTTTGCGGGTTCAATGCCGCCTCCAATTGTATGAACCATAGTTTAGGTTCATCGCACCAAAAGTCAGGAATGCGCGCTGTCACAGAGACGCTGGCCACCTCCTGCTCCTCGCTCTTTGCTTCACTCATCTTCTCGGGTGGCGTTGTATGATCCTCAAATTATTGCTCAATGCGCGTGCCACGTGTTGGTTGAGTCGCCCGGCTGAGTAACGTATAACGCGATATCCTTTCCTGCCTGAAATCACGTCGGGGTCACCAATGTAGGTATGATGTGTTCTTGGTGTTTCAGGAGGAGTAAATAAAGATACTGATAGAAAGTTCACTTGTTGTTTTATTCTATTTAACACACTAGTTACACAGTCCTGGTTATTAGATACAATCACTCTACATACAGTTAATTCACTACACGATAGCACTGACTCGGATGGGGTTCTCGGCGCGACTGCTCGCTTGCCGGCGAATTCTTAATTGTTTAAGTTATCATGTTTAAAATGTTAACTTCTTGGAAGGAATTGGTAGTGGTGTTATGTTTTGATAGGGCCATCTGCGTAATCCAAGCTGAACTATTTGATCTTTAGCTATACTGCAAACAACTTACTGTAGTTTTTCTCAGTCCCCATAGATGGCAGCATTAAGATGACTGTTAATTCTGGAGATACCGTAAAACGGGGTGAATAGAAACTCAGGGGCGATTCGAGACAAAACTCGCCATTCTTATATTTTTACATTTAAAACGGAAATGAATGTTAACTTCTTGGAAGGAATTGGTAGTGGTATTAGTTTTTGATAGTGCCATCTGTACACTCCAAGCTGAACTTTTTGATCCACAGCTGTACTGCAAACAACTGTAGTTTTTCTAAGTCCCCATAGATGGCAGTATTAAGATGACTGTTATTCTCAAATCTGGAGATACCGTAAAAGTAAAACGGGATGAATAGAAACTCAGAGGCGATCCGAGACAGAACTCGCCATTTTTTTTTAAACGGTTTTATTTAGCTCACCCCGTTTGTTTTTATGTTTACATTTAAAACGCATTAAAACGGGAATAAATGTTAACTTCTTGGAAGGAATTGGTAGTGGTATTAGTTTTTTATAGTGCCACCTGTACACTCCAAGCTGAACTTTTTTATCCACAGCTGTACTGGGTAACAACTTTAGTTTTTTTAAACGTTTTTTCTTTTGCTTCCTGTCAAGCGTCCTGATTCTGAAAATTATTTCACAATAATAGTCACTGGTCACAGTACAGAAACAGAATAGTTTATACCTAAAGTCCCAGAGTTCCATAGTACTTTTATAACGTTCCCCAAGGAATAAAAGACCATAACGAGCGCCGAAATTAACAAAAATGATGTTGTGGCTCAATCTTTTTACTTAAAACCCTGTGCACGATGCACGATGTCGCAATCCCGGGTGGCTGCGCGTATTTTTATCCATCATACTTCTTATCAAAAATGCTACTGCCTCATCATCATCATCCACAGCCCGAATTCACCCACTGCTGAGTATAGGCCTCTCTGGTGCCAATCGCCACGTTCTTGTGCCAGTCTCATCCAGGTTTTCCCTGAAAAAACTAATTAAAGAAAAAAAAATGTCAATACCCAATCTAAACAGAATCATATTTTTTTAAGTTAATGTGGCAACACCAGAAAATTCAAGGAATTGATAATAAATAGATTGCATTTGCACTTGCATTTACTATCAATAATAAAACAATACGATGCATTGTTATGATATTTATTTAAAATTACTTTCATCCATATTTTCAAAAAAATAAAACATTTATTTGTGTTCATACAGTTCATAGACAATTAGTTGGCGATAGAGTATATGTGTTCTGTGGTTGGCGATTGGCGTGGTTTGGCCATGAAGTTATAGATAAATATGGAGGCCACACTTAGAACAAAAGTTTGAGTCAAATACCTACGATTCTCTATCTCACTCTCTGTGGGCTGACCTCTCTTTCTAAGGTGGACGATAGTATTGCTATCTCGTTATTAAAATCTCCTTATTCATTTTTAAAAAGAGTCCCCACACAAATGTAATCAGAAGTTAAATACTGTCAAATAATGTGCTAATAAATAAAAAGCTAAACTAAGATTACTGAAATTAAAATTCCAAAATAGTATGTCACGAATGCTTGACAAGGTTGGCGAATCAGTGAATTATTTTCCCATTTCCTAAGGATGTGGTACTGAGGCAACATTGGCCCCACATGTCAACATAAATCGTACCAATATGGCGGTTGTTTACTTTGCGGTTCACAGTTTCGTTTGAGATATTTGCCTGTAATCAAAGTTATAATTGAGAAAATGGTGCAAACTTGTGTAGTGCGTGGTTGTGGTAGTACGTGGTGTCCAGGAGGTGATATAAGATTTCACGCGTAAGTGTTTAAATCGGGATTTTTGACACTGAATAATTGTAAACATATTTCTGCATATTTCTTTGTATTTTCAATTAATTACTTCATAAAAGCTTGACCTATGATTTAGTCAATGATAACTTAGATAACTATGTAAAGACTAAACAGTTTTACATTGAATTTCATGGACTTTCTGCAATTTTATTTGTTTTTGTTTTTATGGAGTCATACTGAAGTAGTGTGACCATATTGGGGATATATCTGGGACTTTCCGTGGGACCTTCATTAATTATATAGTCATTATCATACTCGCTTTATTACATTTTATTACTTTTTTCACACACCGTGTTATTTCTGTTAGTTCTTTGAAATAACATAACATTTTCGTGAATTTTTAACAGTAGTCAAATAGCCAATTACTATTTTAAATAATACAGTAAATGTAATGAATAATATAAAATTATGTTCTGATTTCACACTCTTCTGGTTTTAGGTCAACAGCGAAGCCCAGGTCTCTACGAAGATTGATAGGGGCGTACAGGTGTAAATAAAATCAACTGAAGAAAAAATACTGCAGAAGAAATCTAAGAAGAAGAAGAAAAGAAGAAAAAAAAGAAGAAGAAGATTCTTAAGCAAAGAGTTTCACGACAGACTAAAAAAATCAGGACATGTCTTCGTAATATAATAGAAAATATTATAATAAAATGATTTTAATTTAGAAAGTGTTTTTGTTTCTTTTTGAGATTTTATACATATGTATTACCGTTCCTATTATAGCCCCGTATTTAGATGAAAATACATAATATTAAAAATTCCACAGTGGTAAAAAACCTTAACACTGACTTACCCAGAAATCTTTAAAAAAAATCATCTTATATTTATTATGTTCTGATTTCACACTCTTCTGGTTTTAGGTCAACAGCGAAGTAAGTTAAGTAGTTTAAATTATAATTTAAATCCATTTTAAGTCAACACATTTTCATTAGTCAACAAAATAAAAGAAACATCTAATTTCTTTTTTGCGATTTCATGATTTTATAGTAAGAGTTGTACTGGGCAAAAATCTTTCCCAAATCCTTCCAGATTCATTATCTTGAGCCACCCCACCAGCCCTTGCGGTAGGCAACCACCGTGGTCGTGTCACCACCTCTTCTGTCATTATGATTTACTAGCTTTTGCCAGCGGCTTCGCCCGCGTGAAAATGGCGATTTTCCATACAAACTTTATCTCCCTTAGGGGTTGAATTTCAAAAAATCCTTCCTTATTCCTTGTCTAGATTATAAAGGGAACCTCTGTGCAAAATTTCAGCTTTCTAGGTCCAAGGGTTTGGGCTGGGCGTTGATGAGTCAGTCTGTCAGGACTTCTCTTTTTATTTATATAGATAGATAGAAGATCATTAATTTCGTATTGCTATACGAACTAAACTTTTATACTGGCCATGGTCTATATTCTATTTCTGTGCGAAATTACGTACGTATACGACCTAAGACTTTTTTGCGTGACTGAAAATGACAAACTGCCAAAAAAAATCAGGAACTTTCACACTGTAAGCAAACAACTTCTTTCGTTATTTATCATTGGCATCTTTCATCAATCTAGAAGGAACAGAGATGTGGATATATTAATTTAATCAAACACAAGTTATGAAAAGGAACTACGTAATGTCCTAGGTAAAATAAAATAAAGGTTACCCTACTTAGAAAGAGAGGGTCAGCCCACAGAGAGCGAGATAGCGATGCATAAGTTTTGCTTCAAGTAGGTATTCGAAGTGTGGTCTCCATATTTATCTATAACTTCATGGGTTTGGCGACTGGCGTCGGTCGTTCTCTATAGTTAATAGACAATATAGACTTGCTAACTCGGTTGTGTGTGACGGTTATTCATCTGATTCTGATTGATATTAATAAGTAATTTCCGAGTTCTTACTTGTTGTTTTGTTTGTTCGTTCGTCCGCCATTTCGAGTATTTTCGAGTTGAGTTTGTTGTCTCACAAGCGCATAATTATTTCGATAAACAACATTTTAGTGCCAAACTGCCACTATTAAAGTATTTTTAATGCCTCGCAAACCGTGTTACTGGACGCGAAAGCTAGAACTAGATTTAGTTGCGTTCGTTCGGCAGCGAGAATACATATGGCGGCCGGCCGGAAATACAAATCACCAAATTCAACAAAAGTACAAGGCTTACGCTGAATTTGCAGCGAGACTGGGCCGAGGATTCACTGGTAAGATTTTAGACCTAAATTATTATTAACCATGGGTAATTAATTCGATCCTCTTCCTTGGAAATAAGACCATGCTAACGGATTACTGTCCTTTATCTCAGTCGACCATTTTTTATTTCTCGGTTCTTTGGAAGTTGGAACCTATCCTATCATGCATGTCATATCATTGATTAATAGCATTGAGCGCTAAAAATGCATATTTTAGATACCCTTGCGAAGTTGTGACTGAACTAAAGTCAACTGCGCTGAACAAAGTACCTTTTGTTAAATTATGTTTGGTATGCAGTTTTGGCTATTTACTGTGTTTGTAATGGATATTTTCCATTGTAGTGTTGTTTGTGGCACAAAAGCATTCTTTGTTCTGACCTGGGTCAGTGGGTCGTCATAAGGGCGGTTTATAAACCCTCAAAACTGTTCAAAACGAATTACTATAGGGATGGACAGTACATACTTGTAATGTTGTTCTCTCATATTAAAATACACTGTAAAAAGAAAGTTTCCGCCCCTAAGACGACCCACTGACCTTTATTTTGATTTATCATCTCAAAAAGGGAAAGATACTGATGTTATGTGTTGTTCTCAGCTCGCTCCGTGAGAGATCGTTGGGTCAACATCAGGAGCACTTTCAACCACAATCATCGGAGAGTAGAACGGTCTAAGCTTAAAGCAAAGTCTCCAGCAGATATTTATGTTCCTTGCTGGCCACTATGGAAGCCTTTACAGTTTTTAAAAGATGTTTGCAAAAAAGAAGATTATGAGGTGAGGTTTTTGCCTTTAATTAAATTTTACTTTAACGGATGGGGGCAGGTTTCTGAAGTGGAAGTCTCACTCCATATTGCTTGAGAGCAAAAAATAAAGTGCCTGTAATGGCTTAATTGAAATAAATGCTTTGAGTTTGAAAGTGAGACTCGGGTTATTTGATAATTTTCAAAACATTTAATTTATCAACTGACAACAAAATGTCAGTAATACAAGTTTCTTTTAAATATTTTGCGTGCAGCACTCGTTAAACGTTAATTGGTAGTTAAACTGTTACCCCACACTTAGGCCCGAGTTCACCAACTACATCATAACCATTGATTACATAACCGCCCCGTTAATATTTAACAGTTGTTTAAACAATCTGCGTTTTTTTAATGTTCACCATCCATTTGTAACCAACGGTTTACTAAACAAACGTTTTTGAACAGATGGGTCCTAAATGATTGAATGGTATAACATTGTTTTGTAAAGATGGTCAGGTACCTGCATAAGTTTGCCATTAGGCGACTGACATCCAAAAATGGCAGCGTAACATTATTATTCTACGAAATGAAATGCTTACTATGTCACAGCAATGTCCGTTAACGTGAATGTCTTTATTATTTAGCACCCTTTTTCTTCTCATCTTGTCTGTTATGTCAATGTCATGTCGTGTTATTATTTTATTGTCGTCGAAGTGATTCAAGTTATTTTCGGTCCAAAATTAAATTATTAGTGATGGAAGCTATATGTAAGCGTACAACAAATTTCACCCAAGATGAGAAGTCAGTTTTAACTCTTTCAGGGGCACTTTCACATAAGTTACAATATACATGTTTTATGTTTTTTCTAGTTGTATTTAGGCTAAACATTACTGAAAACATGGTTAAAAAAAATATTTGAGTGAAGGCTTTTGAGGAATCACATGGTTAGCTACGGTAACCACCGCCGCTGTAGAACAAAAAGCTACAGGCTAAAAATATCATGAAAACACTTAGGACCAAATTTTTATTTCACTTCTTATGAAAATCTTGGAAGCAGGACTTTCCTTTACGCAAACATAGTGGAACATTGCAGGTTTTGCATTTCCAAACCGTACGTACTGGAGTATTACTGGTACTGCAATTTGGCGCATCTCCTTGATGTGCTTCGCTCCGGCTGATGGCGATTGCTTTCAAGGCGGATCTCATCGGCCACTGTTGGCTTATGCCGTTTTATTATGGCGGAGACCTGGAGAAAGCGCTCCTGATCTGCGTGGACTGTCCACCGAACGATGCCTGCGCTGATTGACAAACGCTGGAGCTAAGAGACCTTGGTAGACAGAACGACGAAAATCCTTCAATGTCAGAGTTTCTAGATCTGGTCGTGAAGTGGACTGTAATTCTTTGTACACCAAAAAAGAATTGACAACAGAACAGTCCAGAAAATGGAAAAAAAATCCGGTGCCACCATTTGTGTGACTTTCGGTCAATATCATAAGCAGCTTTTGAGTTGGTCGAACTTATCAACAAAATTCATGTGCAAGTTGTAGTCTTTCACAGCTTCTGGATAAGATATTTCCACAGTCTCTCCATTACGTTCTCTGCGTGTCACCTTCCCGACGTTTTTAGGATCGTGATAGTTGGACAGTATGAAAACTGATCTTTTGTCTCTCCACTTCAAGATACTAACATTAGTGTCACTGATCCGATAATCGTGTTGTCCTCTCTGAAGAAGACATGGACTTCCCTGTCTTCTTTTAGTTTGGGTAGAAGCTTCCTATTTGAATTTACTGTCCCACAGGCAAGTGTTTGGTCGTCTCGTAAATCAAATTGCAATTGATAACTATTGTAAAAGTTATCAAAATAAACTTTATGGTTATTACCTTTGAGGCTAGAGCAAAACTGCCTCACAACTCTCCCACCAAGATCTTTCTCAACTTCACTCCCCTGTTTGCCTGTGTACAGTTCAAAATCCAGACAGTAGCCTGATTCTGCAAACATCATCCATATTTTATACCCCCGTTTACTCCCGCCCTTGAACTTCACCATGCTTTCGTCTATTGCAATCTTCTCTGAGTGAGTTTCCTGGTCCGATTCCGCACTGCAGCAACTGTCGTCATCGGAGGGTATCTCCTCCAGACTGTTTTCAATATCCCCGTCAGCTAACACACGAAACATTCTGTAAGATATACAAAAAAAACAATGTCACATCTTTATGAACAAATAAAACATTCTATCTGTGCGCTGGTTAGCTACTCTAACCACCTAATTATGAGTATCATAATTACATTAGAATGCAAAATTACGTACATTGTTTGTCAAATACATGATAAAGATGTCTAAATACATCTAATAAAACAATCATAGTCATAAAAATAATAGACTTACCTATACCTTACTTATGTTTTTTCCGAGCACGTTACAAAAACACTGTCAACGAATTTTGTTCAAACGAATAATACAGACACGAACGATTATCGGCGCCACTTACTGCCTAAACTAAATCGAGCGTAAGGTGTATCTAAATGATAGTTCAAGAAATAATGGCTAGATGGCCGGAATTTAAAGAAAAAAAATACGAAATATATGGTTAGCGTAGCTAACCACTGACCCTGAAAGAGTTAATGGAACTTACACTATGTTTGTATAAATAAACGAAATCTTGTACCGAAAGCTTTCTCGTCATATTCCTCGAAATAATTGCGCTGTATTTGAGATAAACGGGGTGCGCGTAAAATTCGCTCAATAGCTTCAAAATCATCTAACACATTATTTTCTTAAAAAATGTAGTCCAAAGTGTCTTGAATATTTATTTTTATTTCTTCAAAACGAATGAATAACGTTGGGAAGCCAGTAACCAATGGTTAAACTATGTCCGCTACCTCGTTTAAGTAAAACGGGTGTTTAACAGTCGTAATCTATGGTTAGTGCTTGGTGAACAGCAAAATTTTGTTAAACAGGCGTTTAAGGTTTAAACATCGGTTAAAAATTTAAACATCTGTTGGTGAACTTGACTCTTAGAATTTCTCCTGTATTGTAGGTGCGTTCTCAAACATTTAAACTCACATATACAAACACACCCAGACCTGTGCTGTCTCTTGCCCTAACCCAATAATACAATTATAAACATACTTGTCACAACAAAAAAATTGTAAAATTGTTATGGTATATAGAATAACATTAGCATTCGCATAGATTAGTCTCAACAAATCCATACCAAGTTTGCACAATAAGATCAAATTATTTGACAACTATCTTCTGTTCTACTTCTTTTCAGAGCTATGAACCAGGCCCTGATGACTACCAAGAGCTTTCAAGTGGTCTAAATGTCAAAGAAGAACAACAATCTGAGCTTGAGAATGATTTAGTAATAAATATCCGTCAGCGAAGCCGGCGGACTGATCGTCCTCGTCGTAAAACAAAATCCATACCACAATCCATGAAAAAATCCAAGTGCAAACAGGTCATAGATGATCTTTTGATAGCTATGAACCCATTACCTGCGGAGATGTTGCCCGAGCAAAACTACTGGTTCTTCGGGAAGCATGTGGCAGAAAGACTAAATTCTATGAGAAGAATTGATGCAGATAGTGCCTGTATTGATATTATAAGTCTTTTAAATGAATGGCCGCCAGATGATCCTAGGTTGAAGAGTGAATCAAATTTGGAATTGGATAATCTTGTTCTGTCAAAGGAAGTGAAGCTGTTATGTCATTCTGTTAATTGGCAGTCTTCATAGATACCTTGAAAGCTAGAAAGTCTGTGGACTTAAACTTGTCGACTTGTTGTTGTAAAATAACTAGGAAGTAGATGTCGGTAGAGTCCTTGAAAAGTACTGGTATTAAACTGCGTCTATTCAGACTAGAAAGTCACTCCAACAAAGTTGGAAAAAGAAGATAAAAGTTTTGGTAAATCAAAAGGGGTCTGTCTAGGAGCTTTGAAATACAATTAATTTGGTCTCATAAAAGTTGCATAGTGTATTTTATTGAAAAAAGGTTATGTTGCAGCCTCTCTAAAACTGGTTTTGGTTGCATATTTTGTCTTGCCTAGTTTTGGTTTCTTTAGGTGGTTTGAAAAACTGTGTTTAGGCTGGTTGTTGAAAAAAATTAAAATAACTTGAAATTTGTTGTTTCTGAATAGTTGATTAACTTGTTGTAAGGATTTTGAAGTTGAGATTTGTTCTGATCATCTTTTGTCTTGCCCTAGTAGACAAGAGCATCCTAAAATAGTGGTGAAGGCTCTTTTAATTTGAGTTCTTTTAGTCTAACAACTGATGAATTCTGCAATCATGTACATGAACCACAAGAGCATCAACCAGTTTTTGCTGGACACATTTAATGGGTTCAAAAACTAGAGACCCCATGCTTTGTGGAGTGTGCGATGCTGGGTTTATGTATAGCTTTTTTTTTAACGATGATAGTAAGATAATAAGAAATAAAGAGAGTGGATTGGTGTTGAGGTGGTGGGAGGTGAAGGCTAGTTGCCCCAGGCCTCACGAGGAGAATTTCTGCTATAGTATCTTTTGTTCTTAATGTGAACCTGTCTCTCAAGAGTATCTTCTCCTTTTTCTATAACATGTTTAAAGAATTTAATGATTGATGGGACTAATAAAGCAATAAAAAGACCACATGCCAAAGAGATTCCACCTTGGGTCAACCAACCTGTCCATGGACTATGGAGGCTAAATGTATCACTAGGTGGAATACCTTAAGTTTTGTACAATTGAAATTCTTCAGAGGATCCAAACAGTTCTGAGTCACTATAAAGATTGGAAACAGATTTGGCTTCAGATTGTCTTATCATTTCCAAATGATCAATTGTTATTTCTAGTAAAATAATTTGTCCTGTTGTTGAAATTATGGCAGCTCCATTTTTCCCAGGCAGCCAGGAGGCACTTAATGAAAAATGAGTTTGGATGGGATCTTTAAATAAGATGCCTGTCACAGGTTCAGCCCATAAAGTTTCCGAACCAGGCCTTCTCTTACATTTATACATCCCATTATTGATAACTATAGGAAACATCAACTCTATAGGAGTGATAGCTTTTTCTGTTCTCTGAACTGCGTAAGCCCCGAAATGGGAATCTCCCACGGAATGGATGGATCCTGTGATATACTGTGCTCCTTTCATTGCAAGATTGGGGGGGGGACTTAGATTCTGCCACTTTTGGTACTGAATATCACAAATACTCTTTTGTAATAGCCCGAAGTTTTTATTAACCCTTAAATGCATGATTTTATTTTTAGACCGAGAAAAAATATATTTTGGAGCCATGAATATGCTGATTCAGGGAAAAATAATAAAAAAAATCGTAAATATTTTTTTCATAGCTATTTTTATTAAAAACCATATGTTGCAGAACTACAACACCATGCACTCACTAGACAATAACTACATATGAAAATATTTAAAACAATTTTTGGTCGTGGTAAGACAAAGAGCTACTCCACACTTCTCACACCTTGTTTGCGTGTATCCCTTGCATCCAGGCATTTTGCATCTGCTGCGAACACAATTACCAGGCCAGTGACCAACATTATCAGTCCTTATGTCCTTAGGAGGAATATGTTGAGCTGGTCCTCTCCTTTTCTTTGCTTGTATTTCCATTTCAACACTGTTGCTGGTACTTGGCCTTCCTCTTTTGTTGCAGAGTTCAAATGAGTTATTTACTTTGGCTAATACCTCAGCTAGTTCCAGTCTATAGTGACATAAGTTTAGAACTGATGAATTGGCTTCAGTTGTTTTTAAATCTTTATACACAAGCCAAGAATTTATTACCGTCATGTCCAATAAGTGGTAAAAGATACGAAGATACCACTTTCGGCTTCTCATTGCAATTCGGTACCTCCCAATAAAGCTATCCATTAGGTCCACTCCGCCCATATGGGCATTATATTCCTTTATTATATCGCCGTCCCCAACGAATAACATCGTAATCAAAAAAAGTAAAATTTACTGGTAAATAAAAAAACCGTTTTTTGATTATAACTTCATAACAGTTTTACATAGCAAGATCTTTGAAATACCAATAGATAGCTATTTTTTTGTATAGTAAAGATATGTCATCTAAAAAAATATTAGTTTTACTCCCATAAAGTTATAATCAAAAATTCATATTACCAGAATCTTAACACAATTTTCAGCCGCAATGCAACAATACGATTTTATTCGAGTAAATTGTTGACAGTGACTTAGACAACAATAGTTAATTGCGATGGTCTTGACTGTAAAGTAGCGAGGTTGATTGTAATGGTAACTTATTATTACCATATTATTCATTGCTCAAAACAATTTATTGTGGTAACAGTAAATTGGTTAACATTAATATTCCATAGCAAAAGGAACACGTGTCGCTATTGTAAAAATCTATTGCTGTTTGTATCTTATTGCAAACATTACGTAATAAGAACTCGAATTATTAAATAAAACAATTTTGGGATTATTTTAAAAGGTATTTATACAACTTAAACTTAAAACTTACATAATAATTACTATTAACAAACACACGACCTTTTTATTCTCACATTTCGTTATCTGTTTGATCAGATTCGTCAAAGTCATCTAAGTTTTGTGGTTCTAGATTTCCACAGCTTGCAAGAAAAAAAACCATGGTAATGTTTGGGTATAGCTTCGCTGGCGCACAATCGCAAGTAAATCATCATAAAGATGTTTAGGTATAGGAATAGGTTGATGGTATGCTTGGTTTAGGCTCTCTTCAATTACAGGTTCCACAGGATTTTTCGGTCGTCGCCCACGCTTTGCTCTTCCAGTACTCTGATCAGTGTCCAAGTCAAAATAGTCTTCCCCAAAATCATATTTAAATTGCAACACATGAGGTTTTAAATGAGATACTTTTATTTCCATAATCTTCGTCCATGAAACTTTTCTACCGTGTGTATCTTTTAGCCAGTTTTTTCCAGAGATGAGACATTTTAAATCATAGAAGATACTTTGCTCCATTTCTTACAAATTATATTTCTCACCTTTTACTTTTGCATTTAATATAACACCATAGACTTGGTCAGGTGTAAATAATACCTTAGTCTTCATTGCGCGTTCAACACAAGAATGCATGCTATCACCCTCACTCTGGCTATGTCCAGTCTCAAAGGTGTGTGATACTTTCTAGTCCGTAAGTTTTTAAGGCGTAAAGATACATGGCAAAAATAAATCTATTTTTGTTTTGCCCGGTGCAACCATCTGAATAAAATGATATATCTACATCTACACTAATATTATAAAGAGGAAAGATTTGTACCTATTTTTGTATGTTTGTAATGAATAGGCTCAAAAAGTACTGGGCCGATTTCAAAAATTCTTTCACCCTTGGAAAGCTACATTCACCCTGAGTAACATAGGCTAATTTTTATCCCTGTATTCCCACGGGAACGGGATCTACGCGGGTGAAACCGCGGGACGTCCGCTAGTTTTTAATATTTTTTGTGCTTCTTGTTGTGTAAATTTCAATAAGCAGCTTCCAATTTCGTTTGCTCCTCTTTTGCATTAAACAGGTGCCAGACACCCTGGCTTATTTAATGTATTGAAGACCGTGAAATTATAAATAGGGTATTTTCTTTTATAGTAAAAAATAAAAAACCTACAATACCAAATAAGGAAAATACCTACCTCAGATTGAGGCACACTGAGAACTTTTTCTAAATCGAAAACTGCAACGGTAGTGCATGTTGAATCAACTGTAGCCTTTTCCTCTCTTTTTATTTCACGCACTCTATTTTTACGTTCCAGGTGTGCCCTATAGTTTTCTTCTAAACAAGCTTTTCTTGAATCTTCAGCTTGTTCATATATGGAACAAATTCCGCATAAATCCTTTTTAGGTTTAAAAAAAGAAAAGTTGTATTCCGTGTTAAAAATTGTTTCATAATGCCGCTTAGTACCTAGGTTTTCTGGTAAATAATTTTGATTTTTAAACCAAGATTGGTACAATCTATACATTTTTGAAATATTAAGTTGCTCTGATAAATATTGTCGCTTAGAATCCTTCCTGACATAATGGGAATCTACAGCAGGAAATAGATTAATATGCTTCATATTGGTTTCTTCTGTAGTAACACTCATCTTATGAGGCCTATTTAAATGTGTTCCTCTCTCATCAGTCAAACTCAGATCTTTTTTTGTTTTTTCTAAGGCTGTGTAGACTACTTGTTCTGAAATCTTCAATCTGTTAAGGAAATATATCTTGCATACCGGTATATCACATCCATCCAAAGGAAAACTACACTCATGGGCATAATTAACCGGCCACCTACATTTTGTCGATTTCTTCAAAATTCTATAGTAATTTAATTAATTTTGTTATGTTAAATTGGGTGAACCTTTACGAAAACATATGAAACATGTGTAAGTTGTGAAATGCTTTAATTGTAACAAAAAATAAAAAAATGAGAATCTGCAATTTTCTTACCAAAAAACAAAATTTGGAAAATTTTAATTTAAAAAGAAGTATGCTTTAAATTATCGCACTAATAATGAGTATTTCCTCCTCTGGCCCTAATGACCTCTTGTAACCGATTTGAAAGCCCGTCCATTATGTCTTGGATGTCGCTTTGTGGAATGTTCTCCCACTCCTCAATAGCTGCAGTTTTTAGCTCACTGATAGTCGTGGGAGCTGGAATACGACTCCGAATCCGTCTTTTTAGGTTATGCCATACATGTTCTATCGGGTTCAGGTCTGGACTTCGTGCTGGCCATGGTAATCGCTGAATATTGACGGCGTCCAAGTAATCCGTGACAATTCTCGCGGTGTGTGCACGTGCGTTGTCGTGCATTAAAACAAAATTATCGCCGATGAATGGCGCAAACGGCATCACATGTGGTTCTAGGACTTCTGTCACGTACCTGTGAGCATTAACGCTGCCTCTATCGAAGATGACCAACGCTGTACGGGCGTCGTAACAAATGCCACCCCACACCATTATCGAGCCTCCCTGGTAGCCCACTGTTTCAACCAAGCACATTCGGCAAACCTTTCACCGCGGCGTCTATAGACGCGCTGACGTCCATCTGGACCCCGTAAAGCGATTCTTGATTCATCAGAGAAGAGAACTGCCTTCCATTGTACCGAAGTCCAATTTAAATGTTCTCGAGCAAATGCAAGTCTTGCTCTTCTGTGAGTTGCGGTCAGTTCTGGGACTCGAGCTGGTCGAAATGATCCCAGATCCCTCTCTGCTAATCTTCTTATTGTTCTTAGGCTCACACTTACATTTCGCACCTCAAACAAGCGGTTACGAGCCTCAGAAGCTGTTGTGAACCGATTCCGAAGAACGTTCGAGACGATGTAACGATCATCTCTCTCTGATGTACACCTTCTACGACCTTGCCCTGGCCTCCTTGTGTAGGAACCAGTCTCTCTATAACGCCGAATAGCATCTTGAATCGTGGTTCGTGGATATCCCAGCATTCGTCCAATCCGACGCTCGCTGAACCCAGCATCTGCAAGTGCCACAGCCCTGGCTGCTCCAGCTGCGTCCAGTGGCATTTTTATGGTGTAAATGAGGTCACGGCACTCCTAACACCTCGGTTAAATTCGAAAAAATGGAAACGCAACAAATAAAACAAATGTATCCTTCACACAAAACCAGGGGCGAGACTGTCAAATTTCGACTTAACTGATTATTATTGAATAAAAACCACAAAAGTAAACAAAACGTGGGTATGAGTGTTTTGTTTATTCCAGATATACCCACTTATGAAGTTACGCCT
Organism: Diarsia dahlii; assembly: GCA_949775195.1. NCBI lineage: Eukaryota > Metazoa > Arthropoda > Insecta > Lepidoptera > Noctuidae > Diarsia > Diarsia dahlii. The sequence continues at coordinate 2,241,736 of OX459197.1, read as the reverse complement.
AGTAGTCAAAGCATAAGTTATCATAAACAAGCGATATGGAATTCGATATGAGTGGCCGGTTAATTGTGCCCATGAGTGTATATTTAAGTGTTTGTGTTCTATTATTCTTTCGCTCCAGAGTAAGTCTTTTTATGGGATTGGATATAATACGTCTTGTAATAATTATATTGCCATTGCAATTCGTGACTTTGAAGCTTGTAAAAAGCGTTAAAAAACCTTCCCTTTGCTGAGAAGTAAACTTTTCGCCGCATCTTTTCTTACATGAGCATACCGGACCAACCGCCTTCGCTGCATAGAATTTCTTAGAACGACATCCTTCATGCTTTGCCGGAGTTTTTCAGTTTCTTGTTTTTAATATCTTTCCATTCATTTTTATCACACTTTCGTTTTCTACTGCCATTCTGATTTACTGAAGCCTCAGAGCCTTCAGGGTCATTTTATTCAGTCGTATCGGATTCTGGTATCGTTATATTATTATTATTTTGATTATTTAAAATAGACGGAGAGAATTGGAGGGGCTCAACTAATACTGTATCATTTAAACGTTCTAATACTATTTCTTGAGGAGTGTTCTGGTTGTTTAGATCATCCTCATCATTATTGCTGTTTGCCCAACTGGATAAACCATTGATAATCTCATTATATTCTATGCTTGACTCATTTGGTTTCAAAGTAATGTTAGTTTTGTCTGGTGTTAATGTTATATTTTCTGCAAAATTTTCGGCTTGATCAGAAATAGAGGAATTCTTAGAATGCTCTTCTAGGTATTTTGGTCCAAGAGAGCAGTTGTGAACTTTGAGATTTGGTCTTAGTTCCGCTTTCATACTGTTTTGGAATCTCCTGTTTATTTGAAACCTTATAAATGGCAGATGGTGATGCTATAAAATCTACATTATCGAAAACTAAAGATAAGTTAGAAATTGTGGACGGACTACGCATATTGCTCGACTGGATCATTAATTTATCTATAAAAAAAGGAATTTCCTCCAATACTAGAGGTTGTGCTTGGTGTATCAGATCTGATTTCACGGTAAGGACTTGGTATATATTCCGAAGACTACTTGCTAAAATAATTCGACGATACATCGTAACGTGTCAATACGCGTTGACATCGGCGCGGCATAATATTGTGAAATAGATTGCTATGTTTTCTCTATCATGGAGTATACAGTATTCATCTTAGCAGTTCCAACGCTTATAAAAGACATATCGCGAATGAATTTACTGTGAAATAAGAATGGTAGTTTCACGCGAATAATATGGTAATATACTTTACCGAAATAAGTTATATTTATTTTACTCGAATAAGTTTGTAATTACAGTTTACTGGAAAAAGACCGACCCATAGTCACACTAAACTACCACACCAGTGTGACTATGGTTAATTATATTTATCCGTAGTCACACTGGTGTGACTACGGCTGATCCGTAGTCACACTAGTATGACAATGGATAATTTAACCTGATCCGTAGTCACACTGGTGTGACTACGGCTGAACCGTCGTCACACGGATCAGTGTGACTACGGATCAAGTTAAATTATCCGTAGTCACACCAGTGTGACTAAGGATAAATAAAATTAACCATAGTCACACTGGTGTGGTAGTTTAGTGTGACTATGGGTCGGTCACTAAAAAAATTCACAAGGTGTAATCGCACCTCTACAACAATAATTCCCCATTAAAGCACTTCTATCGCAATAGTTGATTACGATATTATTCGCTGGGGACGGCGATATGTGGGCATGAAATTTTAATTCTAGTCTTATTTGCCTTGTCAAATCTTTCTACTTGGCCCACAGGTTCAGCTCCAACATACGAAGATAGAAAAGTTACAACTTTATTGTCCTTCCAAGTAACTGCTGTCAAATCAATACCGTCAAATTCAGTCATCTGCTCTTCATAAGTTCCACGAGGAACAGATTTCTTCATCATTGTTTTTTTGTCCGGCAGTTTGCAGTTCACTAGCCTGTTAGATTGGACAGTACCTAGGCTATAGATTCCTTGTTTGGCAAGATAGGTAACTAAAGGTACAGAGGTGTAAAAATTATCAAAATAAGTTCTATGATTTATATGCCTTGGGACATCTCTAGCAAGCCGGACTACAACATTTCCCACTGGCCCAAAATCTGGTTCATCTGGAAGCCGTTCATTCTCTTGGCCAGTATACATTCTGTGTACTAAGTATCGGGAATTTGTCAATAAAACAAAAAGTACGAATTATTCATCTAAATTTATTTTATCGCCTTCAAAGTAGGCCCCATCGCTTGCAATACAACATCTCCACCGCTTCACCCAGTCTTCCATACATTTTTCATTGGCTATTTGCGGTATGGCCTTTAGCTCATTCAGCGAATTTTCTTTTATGGCTTCCATCGACTCAAAACGTTTTCCTCGAAGTGGTAATTTTAACTTGGGAAATAAAAAAAAGTCAGACGGAGCCATATCAGGTGAATACGGTGCTTGGTCGAGAACTTTTGTTGAATTTTTCGCTAAAAACTCTTTCACTATAATGGCTGTGTGTGATGGTGCATTATCATGGTGCAGCATCCATGAGTTGTGTTGCCACAAATCTGGACGTTTTCGACGGATACTCTCATGCAAACGCTTCATGACGCCTAAATAATATTCTTTATTCACTGTTTCTCCCTCTGGAAGGAATTCGGAGTGAACCACACCACGTTTTCTTTGGTCGTAGCGGTTGAAGGTCTACCAGAACGAGGCAAGTCTACTACTACTTCTCGGCCTTCTTTAAAAGCCTTATACCATTCTTATGCCCTTGTTTTCGATATACACGATTCGCCGTAGGTATTTCGCAACATTTTTAGTGATTCACCACATGAAATATCATTCGAAACACAAAATTTAAGGCACACTCTTTGTTCAACAATATTTTCCATTGTAAAAATCGCCGAGGACTCAAAACTATCACCAACAAAAAGTGTAGTGTAGAACAAATTAAATGACAGATCCCGCTCAATTTTGCGCGCTTAATCAGTACAGTGCTACCAACATACAGTAAAAAAATTAGAACGACCTCTTTTACGCGGGTCTTTTTATTGACATATTCCCGATACTTTTTACACAGAGTAGTATATTTCAAATTTATGAGCAAAACCTTTCACGCTGCACATCACATATAATTTAAACCCCCACTTATGGGGCTTATTAGGTAAATACTGCTTCATGAAGTGTGCCACTTTCGTGGCACACATCTGTTCATCAATTAAGAGTCTTTGTTCCATAGGAACTAAAGCAAATTTTTCATTTAGATGGCTAATTATAGGCCTTATCTTATGGAGCCTATCATGTTGTGGGTGTTCCTTGGGTAAATGTTTCTCGTTATTGCTGAAATGTAGAAATCTACGAATAGTCTCAAATCTGTTGACAGTCATTATGTCCTTGATTGGTTGAAAACCTACAGTATTTGACCAGTATAGCCGTACATTGGGATATTTTATAACAGACATGTATATCAGTATCGCCATAAACTTTCTTAGCTCAGTTTCAGACAAATTTAATGGTTTAGTCACATTTTTTTGAACGGAATACAAATTAGACTATTCCACAATCCTTTGAACTATTTCTGATGTAATAAAATGTGAAAAAATACTATAGGGAGTACCAGTAGTAGCCTCATCCTTCAGTTCTGGTGGGTATGTAGTGTCTCCATGAAAAGCTGTCTGGTCAGAATTCAAAACAATTTTTTTTACCTTCCATACGAGTCCTCTCATAGTTGCTCGGCGACTAGCTTGACTTGTTGAGGGGAATGGAACCTGTGGCACTTGATCATTTGCTGTAGCTTCATTTATCAATGGCGGGTCTCCTGCCATGAATGGATCATTATCGGGGTCATCATTTTCCTCTTCTAATGGACTCTCAAGATCGTGAAGCAAATCGTCTCGATTTTCATAAAAATTCTCATGACCTTCTGTATCCGACTCCTCAAGATCATCTTCCGACCTCTCTCCATCATTTATTAGAGCTAAATACTCTTCTATTTGCTTTTGATTCAAGTTTGGCATCTGAAAACCAATAAAAGTGATAGTTAGAATCTAAACAGGGACATTTTCTAGTAAATGCATATTGTTGCAGATTTACAACAACAAAATAAACAAAATTTCCAAACACACCAAAAGTTTTTTATCTATATATATAAAAGAAAGTCGTGTTAGTTACTCCATTTATAACTCAAGAACGGCTGGACGGATTTAGCTGAAAATTGGTAGGGAGGTAGCTAAGAACCAGGAAAAGGACATAGGACACTTTTTTTTTTTTTTTTTAGGTAGGGTAGTAGGTAGGGAAGTAGGTAGGATAGTAGGTAGGGTAGTAGGTAGGGTAGTAGGTAGGGTAGTAGGTAGGGTAGTAGGTAGGGTAGTAGGTAGGGTAGTAGGTAGGGTAGTAGGTAGGGTAGTAGGTAGGGTAGTAGGTAGGGTAGTAGGTAGGGTAGTAGGTAGGGTAGTAGGTAGGGTAGTAGGTAGGGTAGTAGGTAGGGTAGTAGGTAGGGTAGTAGGTAGGGTAGTAGGTAGGGTAGTAGGTAGGGTAGTAGGTAGGGTAGTAGGTAGGGTAGTAGGTAGGGTAGTAGGTAGGGTAGTAGGTAGGGTAGTAGGTAGGGTAGTAGGTAGGGTAGTAGGTAGGGTAGTAGGTAGGGTAGTAGGTAGGGTAGTAGGTAGGGTAGTAGGTAGGGTAGTAGGTAGGGCAGTAGGTAGGGTAGTAGGTAGGGTAGTAGATAGGTAGGTAGGAAAAACGCATTGCAACGCATGCGCGGGTTCAGCTAGTAACTTAAAAATTGTACTGAAAAGAAGATGAATTATATTACGTAAAATAACTAATTTTGTTTGAACTTACCTTCGAAAATCAAATAATTACACTGCAAAGCAAGTACACAATTTTCATCCGCTCCAAAATTACGATCGGCTTTGATTTGTCAATGTCAAGTTTAAATTTGACAGTCGTGAAGAAAAAAAGTGTGTTGCCACTCGATTAAATATATAACCATGATAGTGATAATCCTGCAACAGCATGCAATGAACTCATACTAATAATTTTATGGTCGTTTGAATGGTATGTTGCAGTTTTACAACCTTATGCATTTGAGGCGAGCATTAAGTTCTTTTAATTTCGAGAGCCATATGAGAGGCTGGTGATCAGTTTCCAAGGTGAACTGTCTACCATAGATGTACGGTCGAAATTGTGTTAAGGCAAACAATATAGCAAGTAATTCTTTCTCTGTCGTATTATACTTTTTCTGGGCATCCGTCAGCGTACGGGAAGCGTATGCGATAGGGTGTCCGTTTTGAGAGATAATAGCGCCAAGAGCGATATCGCTGGCATCGGTCGTTACCACAAATTGTTGGTCAAAGTCTGGGTATGCGAGAGTGGGCGAATTCATGATAAGACTTTTAGCTTTTAGGAATGCTTCTCGAAATTTATCGTCATGAATATAGATGCATTTTTACGAGTACAATCTGTGAGAGGTTTCGTAATTTGGGAAAGTTTGGGTATAAATTTTCTGTAATATGACACTAGGCCTATAAATGATTTTATCTCTTTTACTGTTTTGGGTAGCGGGTAGTCACGAATTGCTTTTAACTTTTTCTCGTCGGGCTTGAGTCCGTCCTTTGTTAGTACATGTCCAAGGAATTCAACTGACTGTTGTAGGAACATGCATTTATTATGATTTACTTTTAATTTAGCTTCAGCTTTGCTTTTTTGTTATGTTCATCAATGGTTTTCGCGAATATTATTACATCGTCTAAATATACAAGACAATCTTTATTTTCAACGCGTTCTCTTAGAACTGAATTCATCATAAGTTGAAACGTAGCTGGAGCGTTCTTTAAACCAAATGGCATTCTGACGTATTCGTAATGTGTCCGTCAGGTGTACTAAAAGCTGTTAATGGAATGCTTTCTGGTTTAACTAGAATTTGATGATAACCGGCAGTTAAATCAAGAGTGGAAAAATACTGTGAACCGTTTAATTTAGAGAAGATGTCTTCTATATTTGGTAATGGAAATTTATCAGAGCGTGTTTGTTCGTTAAGTTTCCTATAGTCAATAACAATTCTCCATTTAAGTGGAGCGTTTGCGTCAGTCTTTTTAGGGACTAGATGTACTGGGCTTGACCAAGGGGAGTCTGAAGGTCTAATGATTCCGTTGTCTAACATTTCTTTTATTTGTCGTGTTACTTCGCGTCTTTGTATTTCTGGTAGTCTGTATGGTCTTTGGTATACAGGGTCTTCGTTTAAAAGTTTTATTTCGTGCTGTACTGAAGGTACACACGTTTTAGATACATCGTCTGTAAATATGTCTTTGAACTGGTCAACGATGCTTTCGATAGTTAACGGATTCTCATCAATATGATGCAAACTAATATTACATTCTTTGTCTCTAATTGTGAAGTGAAGGGATTAATTATTATTTGGTGTTGTGTTAATATATTCCATCCGATTAACAAATCGTATTTAGTTGAGAAATCAAGTACATAGAGTTCAATAACTTGATCTTTTAATTCTGGTAGAATAACTTTTGAATTTATGGTTAGTTTTCCAGTGTTCACTTTCTTTGTTTGCTGTCGTAATATTGAATACCTCTCGGGTATAAACAGCGTTATGTTGTCGAACGAGAATTCTTCCCAAATCTGGTTTTATAAATGACTTTCGAGAACCGGTGTCTATTAATGCGGTCGCATTAAGGTAATTGATTTTTAAATACGGGAGAGTTTTACTTGTCATCATATTTATGTAATCATAGTCTTCTTGATACTCAGGGACATATTGTTCCTCAGGTTCATAGTCTTCTTCAAAGTCGACTAGGTTGTTTTCAACTCTAGGGCGTTTGGGAGCTACTTCGGGTTGAATAGCTGTACGCATTGTTACGTCTGGTTCGCGATATGGACGCGGTTGGGGAATAAATCCGATGTTATGATTGAGGGGCTGCCCTTGTAGACGAGCGTTGTTATTATTATAGTTGTTATAGTTGGGACGCGGTTGATTGGATTGTGGGTTGTTCAATCTATAGCGATATTGAGGGAACTGAGGTTTGCTAACCTGTTTGAGTTCTCCTTGACTTTCAAGTACCTATACGAATTGAGTTTTGGACTTGTGTCCAAGTCATGGTTTATACGCAAAACGAACATGCGGAGGGCATGCTTTTAATAAAGTACGTTTCATAACGTCGCCTAAAATTAAAGTCGTACTACTAGAGGGGTCACTTAATCTACACCTATGTGCTATGTTTTTATTTTCAAAATAAAATCTGAGTAACTTTCATTGTTACTTTTATACATCGACATGATTTCGTTTATGTAATCAGTGGTCGTTTTACTTGTTGTTTACACGTTTTCGGGACAGGATCCGTGTTCAAAATTATATCTCGGGCTACTCTCTTTAACTTAGAAATGACCTGATTGGTCCTGAAGACTTCCGGGATGTGCTGGTGTACAGCATTATAGTGAGAGACTGATCTGACAAAGTTTTGCAGCAGCTCTTCACTTCCATCGTAGTCTGGGATCAAGGCAGGGACGTGATTGTGGTTGGTTTCAGTCATTGTAACTTGTGATTAATTTACACTACAAAGAGGTCTTGATCTTAGTGGGAACTAGTCGAGGTTACTTTGTTAGTGATTTTAGTTTCCTATCAATGGTCAAAAACGAATCGCCCACAAAGGAAGTGGATACATAGGACACACAGATAGTTTGTATACTAACAGACAGAACGATGGTCGCGATGAGTGGTAAAAAGGTCTTATGTCTTCGCAGAGGGTTGTTGGAGAGCAGGAACTTCTTCGATGCAGGAGTCGGAGAGAGCTTTCTTCTGCCCACCACGTTGGGCGCCAGTTAAATAATTGAAGACTGAAGATGACTTTTTCAGAAGGAATTTTATTTAGAAATACACAAGTTACTGGAATACGGAATACAGACAGGACATAGTGCTAGTATCGACGTAAAGATCTGGACATTGGGTCGAGGCATTGACCGGTTTTATACCATTAGATCTTGTGTGTGTTGTGCGTCGTCCGCTGGTGGGGCTGTAGCGCTTATCGACAGGAATGAAGAAAGTATTTTCTGGCACATTATCTGCAAGATCTAATACCACCCGGTAGCCTAAGTTTTCTTCGGATGTATTACCAACTGTACCTGTCTAAAATTGGAACTGGAACAGATAGCCGCTTTTGGAGTCGCACCTGGCCAGGCGCGACCAGGCGGGCCAGGCGCGACTCCCAAAAGCCAATTTTATGGGTTTTTTGGGCATATATTGCTTCATGGTACTCTTACCTTTGAATTTGATCATAGATTCATCTATGGACTGTGTTTGAGATGATGTGCAAGCTTCAGCAAAGGATTTGGTTTTTGAATGAGTGGTTGTATTTTACACAGTTTGTCATAGTTGGGGGATGTTTTTGGTAGTTCTGTTCTTATCTATACTAATATTATAAAGCTGAAGAGTTTGTTTGTTTGTTTGTTTGAACGCGGTAAACTCAGGAACTGCTGGTTGGAATTTTAAAATTCTTTTTGTGTTGGATAGTCCATTTATCGAGGAAGGCTATAGGCTATATAACATCACGCTATGGCTAATAGGAGCGGAGCATAAATGATAAATGTTACAAAAACGGGAAAAGGTATTTCCTTTTTGAGAGCTTCCGCTGCGTGCGCTGCGAAAACGGTTTAAGTTACGCAAATATCACGTATGAAGGAATTGTTCCTCTTTAAAATTTCTAAAAAAAAGTCCGCGACAGCATATATCTATCTTTTAAGATTGACTCTCTGTAACCTTTTTTTACTATTAAACTGTCAGGTTAAAAATAATTATTTTTGCGAAGCTTATTTAACCCATATGGTATTAATCTATATCTAAATAAATGTGTTTGTTAGAAGGGAAATTTAATAGAGAATATTTGTGCCCTTTACTCTAAACAGTTTAAACAAATATCTTAGAAGATATCGCAATGTAAAAATATCCGCGCGGCAAAATAATTCGAGCGTCGCAATGTAGGGAGATTCTTTCCGGGAAATTCAAATTCAAAATATTTACTGCATCATAATGTTTACAAGTACAGAGTGTTATCGTATTACGTATTTAACAGTAAGAGATACCTATAGTAATTCACACTTTAATATAATCTAAGCTAATCTAAACTATTATAATAAAGATGAAAGATAAGATTTTTTGTTTGTTACGATTTAGCTTAATTTATGTCGGATAGTCGCTTTATCGAGAAAGGTTATAAGCTATATTTATGTGACGCAGACGAAGTTGCGTGGGTCAGCTAGTGTCAGATATATGAAAATATTCAGTGGTTTTTTTGAACCGTTGGTCATGACACCAGAAATAATTGGGTTTTTATAAAACACATCTGTGGACCAATATAGCTGGCTATCAGAAATTGGATTGATTGACATCAGTATCATCATACCTAAATATGCAGAGATCTCTTCCTTTGTGACATCTTGCCATCCATGTGATCTTTTTTCATTTGCATATATGTTTGTATTTTCTACAATTAAGTTTAGCATAGATTCCGGAAACATGTCCAAAAAGTAATCTTTTGGGGTACTGTGATGGTAGGCCTGGTCCTAAGGCCAAATCCTGTAACGGTAAGGATGACGGCCTGTGTTGTCATCATACCAAGGTTCTGTGTTGGCTCGCGTTGATCGTCTAGTCTGTTTGTTTTGTGAGTGAAAATATTATATTAAGAAAGAGTCAAACTTTCTTAATTAGCCTTTGGTGATCAATACTAGTGTTTAATCTAGGAAGGATTGAACTTCGTTACACCAGTGTTTAGGAAACAATACTGTATCATCAGAGTTATTTCGGGTTATCAACAATTAGATTTAGATTGACCACAGGTCAATCTTGAGTACACTCCACTGTGCGAACAATGTAGGCTTATCAATCATTCTACTCGATAATGCGGAGCTTGTCTCAACGCGTCTATATTATTATTTAGTACAGTACTTAATCAGTCTTCCTCGGATTTAATAAAGGATTTTACAAGTCAAACTCAATTAGACACATTAGAATGATTGTGTAAGTAGATACATGTGTGTTTGTGCTTGTTTTAGCCACCGCGTCTGACTGATATTGTTCTAGCATGGGGAAACCCTGCACCGCGATACGGTCGTTAATCATTGTTGGGGGGGGCAATCGACTCCCTATATAGTCGCTTCGAAGCGTTAGTGATTCCCAAATTCCGTAGAGACAGGTACTTGTATTTTTTTTTATTGCCAAATTCCCATTTAGGGCAGACATTCCCCCGGAACCATGGTTTTGATATGTATTTATATTTGAGTTATATTTAGATTTGGCCAAATCTAGGTCGGGGTTCAGATTGCAAGGCATGTCGCGTAATGATATGCTAAGTTATCACTACCAGAGGCGTCGCTCAGTCGTGTTTCTCAAGCCATCAGTCTATCGGAGTTAGGAAATATTAATGTGCATTATATCACAACACAGCCGAAATGTTTCTCTCTCTCAAGAGCAGTATTTCTCCTCCAAAATAATTAAGTGATTATTGACTTGAACCCACATAATTATATTATCACTGCTTAATTCCTCGTTCTGTGGCTGAGTCGCTGATACTAATGACTTGAATCAAAGTGATGATTAAGTTACTGTAAACTAGTGTCTCTACTCACTCAGTTTAGGTTTTATTTATTTATTTAAACTTCATGCACAAGAGTGGTACATAGGCGGACTTAATGCCACAAGGCATTCTCTACCAGTCAACCTTAGGGTCAAATAGGACAGCACCGTCCGTTTTACTGATGTATACTAGGTTTAATTCAGTTCAGAAGAAACTTATAGTCTCAAACCCTAATCAAAGTATCTGACTTAGGTCTGGATTCCTATCTCAGACGTGGTCTATAGTAGTACAAATTATTATATTTGGTTAAATCCAATAATGCTTCCTGGCCGCGCCACCAATTTTGTTAAATATCTCGCAAACCTTTATAGTACTATTTATTTATTATAATGAACAATAATGAACACTTTTCCAACATTCATACGCATTAACTCTAATTTAAAAATTCGACTGTGGCGCGGCCTGGAAGTATCACGCGTAAAATCGTGTTATTCAAGGTTCAGTATGCATATAGAGAACTAGCTTTTGCCAGCGGCTTCGCCCGCGTGAAAATGACGATTTCCATACAAACTTTCATCCCCTATTTAAATCCCTTAGGGGTTGACTTTAGAAAAATCCTTCCTTATTCCTTGTCTACACTTTAAAGGGAACCTCTGTGCAAAATTTCAGCTCTCTAGGTTCAAGAGTTTGGGCTGGGCGTTGATGAGTCAGTCAGTCAGTCAGTCAGGACTTCTCTTTTTATTTATATAGATTCATTATTGGAGATTCAACTGATTTACTACACTGATTTAAAACAGTGCCTTTGTTACGACTTGATCTTAGTTTTATCAATCTTCCGTTATCAAATTCTCTACACATGTAATCTTGGAATATAAAAGAAAGAGGTGATTATTGTTTAAATTATTCATTTATTTTCAATAAAATGAACGAAAGAAACTGTTTGTTTAGTTAGGCCTAGGTTCGCTAAGATGGTGACGAACCTAGGTCGAGTGTCCCATTCCTAACCTAGCCAGATAAGGGAAAACGGAACATCTCAAGCGAAAAACCCTTCTGACATACACAAATTAGATTTACACACATATATGTACACAATATTGACAATTATTTATCAGCTTATATAAATCGCAAGAGGAGAGGTAATGCACATACACTTGGGAGCAAATAAATCGAGCCACTACCTTTTTTCACGTAAAATGGTAAATATTTTTGGTAATATGGAACGTATCAATTCGAACTATATATCGCCTAAAAGTTTAGTTAATAACCTTTACAATGAGGTTAAATTATTGAATAATAACCTTATTGAATGATAAATTATTGGCTCTGCAAGAAAAATGGTAATTTTGATAGAAAATTTAGTAGGGCTAAAACAGTCCATAAAAACAATAAAAAAAATTATTGCAAAAAAAAATATTCTTAATAACTGGTATTACCCCCCCGTGCCCTGATACATTCTTGTAGCCTATTAGTCATCGAACTGATCAGCGTTACGATGACATATTGTGGTATGTTCTCCCACTCTTCAAGCACAGCGACTTTAAGCTCGGGAATGGATGAAACAGCGGGAACCCTGGCTCGGACTCTCCGTTTTAGCTCGTCCCATAGGTGTTCGATCGGGTTCAAATCGGGACTTCGTGCTGGCCATACCATTTGTTGAATCCCGATCGCAGACAAGTATTCCGTAACGATCTGCGCGGTATGAGGTCTCGCATTGTCATGCATAAACAAGAAATTTACTCCGACAAAACCAGCATACGGCATTACGTGGTTTTCAAGAATGTCAGTTATGTATCGGTCAGCTGTTAATCCACGTCTACCACTGCCATCGTTGGCGGGGTCGACGAAGACAAGTTCCGTTTTTCCGTCTAGAGAAATTCCTCCCCACACCATACAAGAACCACCACCAAAACTCACAGTTTCTCGAATGCAACATTGGGCAAATCTTTCACCAGGACGTCTATACACTCGGTTTCTCCCGTCATTGCTAAAAAGACAGATTCTTGACTCGTCAGAAAACAAAACTGACCTCCAGTCTTCTAACGTCCAATTAATGTGTTCTCGAGCAAACTCCAAGCGAGATCGGCGATGAGCTACAGTCAATTTTGGGCCAGTTGCTGGTTTGTGTGATGTTAAATTTCGTTCTTTTAGTCTTCGTCTCACTGTCCACCTACTGATTGAGACTCCTCAAACGTCACGTAACGCTTGCTGTAGCTGAACAGCATTAAGTCCACGGTCGCGCAACGAATTGGTTGCAATAAAGCGGTCGTCACGTTCTGTTGTTGCCCGTGGTCGGCCAGTTCCAGGTCGCCGAACAAAAGCATCAGTCTCCAGATACCTGCGGTATACCCGCTGTACCTTTGAACGACTCAAATGAAGTCTGCGTGCCATTTCACGTTGTCCGTGTCCAACCTCAAGTAAAGCTACAACTTGGGCAGCTTCCGTCGGTGTATTATCCATTTTATCAGGTTATTTTGATTACACAGACACAGATAAAGACAACAATAACAAGTGGGTACCTATGATTAACAAAAACCTCAAATTTAATCTTTTCTTAACAGAGTACAATAAAAATGTCATAAGCAAATTAAATGCGATAATTTTATTCTACCCTTTAAACTTTAATAAAAATGAAATTTTGACAACTAACTACCCTCATTGTAAAGGTTATTAAATACCCTTTTAGGCGATATATGTTTCGAATCGATGCGTTCCATAATACCAAAAATAATTACCATAATGCGTGAAAAAGGAAGTGGCTCGATTTATTTGCTCCCAAGTGTATAATGGTTACAGTTTTATTCAAGGTACTTAAGCCACAATATCCCATGATAATTTACAGTAGTGTATTCAAATTCCTAGCTTAAGCCATTTCGCGTAGTTCAAGGTCTGCGTGATGTATATTGCTTTAACAATTCTAAGCGATTTCTCCACAATTTCCGCCTTTCCATCTCCTACAAACTTCTACACAAGCTATCACTAGGAGACAAATTACCATTATCAAGAATAGTATCACAGCTACCTTGTCCAGGTTAGACCAAAGGTGCTGTCGTGTCTTTTGTCTTAGTGAATATAATTGAAAGGCGCAGACTTTTTCAGCAGAGTGATGCGCCTAACTTTTGTAGACTTGTAACCATAGGTAACTTGATGTACTTGATATTCAGGATGTTCAGGATGATAAATGAAAGACGATTTCTTCAGTAAAACAAGGGCGCTGCGATGTGGAGTGTAGTGCGTGTGGAGTGTAGAGGTGACGGTGATTTCTTCTTGTGTAGGTGTCTTCAAGCAGCGGTCGAGCGAATAGTGAACCAGAATTTTGTGGGCGGGCCATATTTATAACATTAACATCTTAGCGCTAGGCGCGGCGGTGAGAAAATGTGGCAACTTTTGACTGGCCAATGAGAGGCGACTATTTATGATGTATATGTGTGCGTGAGCTGTAAACGCATGTCTGTATATGTGTGTAAGCAGCTATTATTTATTGTACATAAGACACAAATTGAAATACAGAGTTACATACTTGGAAATGGTAAAATCTAGTACATATTAGGTTAAAGTTGGACATACAATGCAAAAACTTTATGTATCTAGGTTACATGTATAGATTATCTACGTTTTCGTTGTACATAACAAGTTAAACTTATGTGTTAGGCACTAAAAGGCACTAAACAGTAAACAAAAGTGGTTCTTTACGTTAATACATAAGCAATAAGGCTCTTATATGCCTTATAAGTGAATAAAACTATTCTAACAAGGACTAATAACAAAAATAACACGTTTACATGGCTAAATTTAACATGCATCTAGCCTTATATCTAAGCTGTTATTTACAATAATATCGAAGTTTGTAGCAGCCTCCATATTAACTTGGGTCGTTAAATAGATTGGGTGACTGAAGTTATTGTAAATTAGCTTGGGCTTGGGATCTTGCTTTAACACAAAATTTGAACTTGGAATACGTTACCAAATTTCAGCTCTCTCTCTCTGTCTCTCGATTTCACTAATACTACTTAGATACACTGCTTCTAATTTTATTTAAAGTACAAACAATATTCAATCAAATTAACTATAATTATCACTACGCAACCGTCTCAGCCCGTTGTCAAGCTCGTCTGCCCTGCTCGTGCCTCCATCACCGCAAAAGCATCCAGATAGGCTCCTCCTAAAAATGCAATCAAACGCAAGTAATCTGTTTCATTGGCTGTCTTGTGTAGGACGCTTGCTCATTGGTCAAAAGCATGGCGACGGGTCGATTCCCGCCAAATGCTGTTGCGTACGCGCTTTCTCATGCGTCGTCATTTTACACGTCTGTTTACCAGATATCCAGATATTCCGAAAAAGGTTATTTCAACGTACGATTTATTGCTTTTCGAGTGTCGTCTTGTAATATTATTTAAACTAAATTCAATAGATTTCTATTTTCTAAGTGGTTTGGGGTTCGTTTGCTTATCTTTTGTTTCTAAATAATTTCTTTCCATGGATATTTCAATAGGCAGTTTTTGACATAAAACATATACCCCCTCAGAATCAAGCAGTTCATCATGGAAAAAAGAAGGCAGAGAAAAATGTGGCATCAAACTAGGTGTCCTGATGACAAACAAAAGTTAAACAAACTTACAAAAAAAGTAAGAAGACTAATCCAGAAACTAAGTAATTCAGAAACTAAGTAACGACCAAAGGACAAACTACTCCCTTTGGAAGGCTACCAAGCATCTAAAGAGGCCGATAGCCCAAATCCCTCCCATCAAGTGTGAAAACGGGCAATAGGCACGTACTAATGAGCAAAAAGCTATAAGGTTTGCAGATCACCTAGAAAACATCTTTCAACCAAACGAGGGAGAAACCATAGAAGACCACAATCTGGTTAATATAGTGATGCCAGAACGAGTAGATGCCATAAAATTAGTAACCGAGAGAAGTTGCACGAGAAATTAAGCAGAAAATTAACCCAAGGAAATCACCAGGATACGATCTAACAGGGGTAATCCTTCATCACTTACCAAGAAAGGGTCTGGTTAAGTTAACAACCCTTATTAATGCCGCACTGAGGCTTAAATATCCTCCTGAGACCCAGACTATCAAATTTTGTCAGATCCATTAGGTTTTTGGTATGGGTGCATAAAAATGGGCGTTTTTAACAAAAATATTTGAAAAAAAAATTTTAGCTTCCCCAGAATTCTGAAATGGGGGGTATCATAGGTGATACTACGGGTCTTAAATGAAACTAAATCATGTTATACTTTACTTCAATTTTGATTAGTATGAAAATCGTAAAAACAGTTTCGGTTGACATGAAAAAAAATCACATGTTGAACATTTAATGAATTTGAGATTGTTGCAGCCACTCAACCGGCATTTCGAACGATTTTTTTTTATCATTTTTAACGCACATGGGCAGGTGTTGCGCTTCTTTTAGCCTCTTGGCAATGTGGGGAATAGGCACCACAAGTCTGTTTTCTTTGTGATGATGTCGAAGGCGGATCATCTTGTGTTACAGGCAGTACAGGTCTGGGACTTTGGACAAAGCTGTTTCGAGTAAGGCGCAGGCCAGACAGAAGAGACGTAAGACGAGGACGCGTCGCGGACAGGGCGGAGACGAGACACGGACGCGACTTTTGAAGTTATATAGAAGAGACGGGGCGCGGACGCGACGCAGTCGCGCAGTCAGGACTATTTTCGGCATTCAACAGTCTGATTTTGTCACGTCGACATGTCTTCTTCTGAAGATGAAGATGTACTAGCACTGGTAAATCTCGCTAATATACAGAGGGTTAGACGTTACTGGGTACATCCGGTATGGCTAAGCAATGAAGACAATCGATTTTTTAAAATAATGGAGGACCTACACAATTACCCAGATCGTTTTGTCACAGTGTATAAAATGACTCCACAGTGTTTTAATATTATCATGTCCAAAGTGAGAAATGCTTTACAGAGAAAGCACACAAATTGGAGAGTATTAGTGCTGAAGAAAGATTACTTATAACGTTAAGGTAAGTGAAATACATTATCTTTTTTAATTACTTTAATACTAACAGAAAATTGTGTTACATAATAAGGTTTAATTAACTTTTGAAATATGTGCACGCTCAAACCGATGTTGATGTGTATAATTTTTCTACACTAAAGTAATCCGATGGATTACTTTGGTGTAGAAAAATTGTACGTGTAGTTCAGAGGTAATTCTTCATTCAAAAAAGATGTATTGGTGACGTGTGCAGCCGAAACTGAACTAATTGTTGAATAGGGTGATAGAGTGAAAAACGTTGGGGTATTCTCATCCTGCACAGATATTGATGGAGATGCAACATTCTGATTTTGCTCTATTGTTGATGGAGGTGCAACATTTTGATTTTGCTCTATTGTTGATGGAGGTGCAACATTTTGATTTTGCTCTATTGTCGATGGAGGTGCAACATTATGAAACGGCTGTTGTATAGAAGACACCGTGGCTATGTTGTTTTGAGAAATGCGGGTAGAATATGCTGGTTCTGATGTCGATGCTGCCTCGTTTCCATCTAAGATTTGCGCCGCCAACTGCATTACTCCCATCTTGAACCTTCGTTTTTGAACAAGATTCATGGCCTTCATATCAGACAACATGCTTTGAAGGAAGGCAAGATCTGTATCAAGAGGTTGCATTTGTTTCTCGCTATTTTGTCGTTTTCTGTTAAAGTAATCAAAAGCAGATTGATTGACGTCTTTCAAAGTAGGCATTTTACTTTTTTTACTCGAGTCCGATGATAACGGCGAAGGATGATTTTGAGCCTGTGGAGAGGGTGAATGGGACGGAGGCCGAAACGGCGACATTGACTCCTCCTCATCAAGTTCACTTTCGTCCGTATGAGTATCTGACCTGCATTGTGGTTCTAGATTAGATTTGGAAGGTCTTGATTTCAAATATTTATCCAAAAAATGCAAGTGCTGGGCAAGGTAATATTCTTTTACCTTCTTGGCTGCAGAGCCAGATGGAAGTGATAGAAGTTTTTTGTATTTTGCATATCTGTTCCTTATGTTTTTCCAACGATCTTTGCAAGCTTGTACTGAAACAATCAAATCATCGAATAAATATAATGAAGTGAATTACTTATTGTGAGTTTTTATTCGCAGAGACTATAGAGCCTATATCAGTAATACGAGTACCTACTTATGTAAAGAATTAAGAATGTTACTTTCTGGCTCAATAGCCTCCGCGAATAAAAAATCACGGTGCACAGTATAGTAATATGTATACCTAATTTATATTTGTATATTTATTTACAGGTATTTCGCAGATGGGTGTTCATTTAAATCACTGTCAGTTTACTTTCTACGAGGAAAATCTACAATTCGAGAAATAGTACATAATACCTGTCAAGTTCTATGGCAAACATTACAACCCGAATATATGCCTACACCCAATGTAGAAAAATGGCTAGAGATAGCTGCGCGTTTCCATACTCTTTGGAATTTACCGAATTGTGTGGGAAGTCTGGATGGCAAACATATTAGAATAAAAGCTCCATCTAACACGGGATCAGCGTACATAAATTACAAAGGATACTTTTCGATTGTGTTATTAGCATTGGTAGACGCTGACGGGTTATTCGTAACGATAGATGTTGGGGAATACGGGAGAAATAGTGACGGGCGTGCATTTCAAGCCAGTGCTCTCGGACAAGCAATGCAGCGTGAAGACCTTAATTTACCGGACCATAGTCCATTGCCCGGAGAAGTACAACCTATGCCATATTATTTTGTGGCAGATGAAGCTTTCTCTCTGAAAAAAAAACGTAATGAAACCTTATTCGCGGAATCAATTGACAAATGATAGAAGAATATTCAATAACAGACTAAGCAGAGGACGGAAATCAGTAGAATGTGCCTTTGGAATGGCAAGGACTAAATTTCAAGGACTGAGCATGCCCATGTGCTGTGAACCTGTTAAAGCTGATGTAATTATACAAGCAATGTGTATATTGCACAATGTTATTCGAAGATGCGATGGAAAATTTACAGCGCCATACATCCAAAATACGTTGGTTGGAACAAGAATTGATTCACTATACAGATAAACTGCAGATGGTGTCAGGGAATACCTCACCAACTATTTTGTAAATCGGGCACCTATTCCGTACCAAAATAGGCACAATGTATAAACACACACACACACCATCACACACACACACACACACACACGCGCGCGCACGCACGCACGCACGCCGCACCCTCGCACACACACACACTCACACAACGCATACACACAACACGCAGAGGAATTAAGAAAATATAACATTAATATTACATTAAAATATTTCTGTTTTACCATTAAAACAAAGAGTACACATTTTTTTATTTCTAATGTACTACGTAAAGAACAGATGTAGGTACGCACGAGGATAAGTTGATGTTTTTTAAATAAAGAATAGGTACTACTTACCGTTTTCGTTTATTGTCCTGGCAATCGATTCCCAAGCTTGGTCTTGAACATTTCTGTTACAATAGTCAGACCTATTGTAATCATAAATAACAGAATGATTCTCAATTAATTCACAAAACTGAATATTAAAAGCTAGGTCGTCACGCATTTTTATGAAAAAAATTATAACAACTCAAAACATGACGCAACCATTCAACGTCAAGACGGTACACGTGACTGTGCGACGCGAGCGAGCCCCTCCCGGCGGGCATGCCACCCCGCGCCCCGTCTTCGCCCCCGCCGCGTCCGTGCCCCGTCTCTCCTGTGTGTTTTGAACAAAAGGCGCAGACGTAAAAGCGTTGCGCCCGCGCCCCGTCTATTCTGTATGTTTTGCGTCACGACGCTTCTATACATTTTATATGAAAGGGACGTGGAAGAGACAAATGTCCGCGCCCCGTCTGCGTCTTACGTCTTTTCTGTGTGTCCAGCGCCTAAGACGATCAGTGCTGGGGCTAGAACATTGCAGCACTACCGGTGTTTCGCCGCCGAAAATCAAATGTTTTGCTAGGTCCATCTTAAAATCTAGGTACTGCATTATATTTTTTCTTGGCAACCCACGTTTAACGGCTACATTCCGATATCCAATCCAGGCTGCAGCCGCAGGCCGCGGATTTTTGTACTAGATTACGTGGCCTCGGCGCAAGGGCAAAGAAGGAACATGGGTTCGGTTTTTAGTCAGTAGAAGTCTGACACTCCCCTTCGCTCTGCCCAAGAGCGGGGGGTGGTCATTCGATGATTTTCCACCCACCAAAAAAAAAAAAAAAGGCTGCAGCCGCAGCAAAATCGAAGAAGTGAAAGATCGCTCTTACTGTCCACTTGCCAGTTCTTCCACGCATGGCGTATTTTCCGATCACTCTGCCCAAAAGGTCGATTCCTCCCATGTGAGAGTTTTTTTTTTTACAGCGACAGGTTGTGGGACACCAAGGTACCGCTGGTCTTTTTTGTACCACTTTGGGGACATGGCCGGCGCATGTCCCCAAAGCTTGAATAGCGTCCTCAGTTGATGCCAAGTGGATCGGCTTACTATCTAACCACTTGATGACTGCGAGTTTTTTATCTTGCCGCTCTACACAATCGTAGCTACCTCGCACACTTGCCTGCAACGATCTGTCACTCTTGAGTAAAGTCTTGGGTCTTCTATTTTGTTGGTTGGGGCGTCGGTACTCTGGTACACGGTTTTTCATTAGCGTGCCCGTTCCGTGTAGTTTCCTTTCTGTTAGCGTTTCCAGCAGCACAATAGAAGTGAAATATCTATCAATATATTAATTGAAGTTTTTTTTGGCAATGTGTCAGCCAGTTTCAATACAATGCGACCACCTAAGTCAAGTTTTTCAGGCGTTGGATACATAGCTGATTCGATCGAAGAACCTTTAGCTTGATAGAGGTAGAGATCAAGAGGAAGGCCGTTGGGATTAGCCATCAAAAAAAATATTGATACCTTCAGGATTAGGTTTTCCTTTTACTACTTGCTTGAGTTTGCATTTAGTAGTAGTAGTTGTTGTACGTAGTAGTAGTACCGTAGTTGTACCTATTTACCTATTATTCCTATTTCCAATAATACAATACCTCCTTCCTACTTCTGCTGTTCTCCTGGTAGTTTGTGCCGTAGTTGTACCCTAAACTGTGTGATTGAATGAATGAGAAACTAGAGTCCCGCTGGTTTTAAGATTTAACACCCTTACATCGTAGAACTAGTGGTAACGAAATGCCCCATTAGTTCTACTATAAATTGTTTAATAGGACCAGTAGAATAGTGGGAATTTTTGTTCCCACTAGTTCTACGATTTCGTACCACCTTGAATCGTAGAACTAGTGGGAATGATCCTACGTGAAGGGTTGGTTTACACCCTGTATATTTTTTGGGAAATTTGGAGATTGTCATTTGCGGCTATGAGATCTTGGACCAATTATGACATAAATAGCTAGTTTCGATGAAAGAATTATTATTCCTTGGTCGTAACTAGTAAAATTTCATATTTTTGCAAAAATTCCTTGTACGTAACCGTGGTTTCGAACAAAGAAAAATAATTCCTCCATCGAAACCACGTACAAGGACAAATCATTCCTTCATCGAAACCAGTTACGAAACTACGGTTTCGTAGTCAACTCATTATAAAGACTGCAGGTGTTCGCAGACGCTTCACGGTCTCTAAGCGATTCTAAGTGAATTATTGACTGTTGGGCCCTACTTAGTTCTTGTTCCAGTTCAGATATGCGACTCAAGGCCTGATCATACCCCCCCCCCAAAGTTAAGTCCTCAGCTTGAGCAGCTTCTTCAAGGGTCTCCTCAGTGTGCCCGCAGCCGTCAGCCACCAGGTCCAGATCGCCCACAGCCAACTCTGGAACATCGCCTTGCCCGGGTCTGGGAATAAGAATCGGCAAGTACTCTTTAACCCAGCGCTGCCAGAAGTGGTCCGCCAGTCTGACCGCTTTGCGCCAGCCTCTTCTTGACACCGAAAATTGAACATTTAAAGAAGGAATGGAGACCACTACAAAGTTGGTACATCGTACATTTTCAAGGGACAGGAGGTTTTATTACCTACGTTCTTTATGATCAGATATCTCATCGTATCCTTACTCTACTCAGAGATTTTGTCATTTGATTCCAGTTGCCAGACGGGGTCTTAATAGATGAAGTGGGTGATCTAACGATACGTACCTTTTTAACGTATCTCATCTGATAAGACCCCGAATATTCGTTTCGACACCAGTAACAATAGTATCGTCGTAAATTATAGGCTACATTGGAGATCTCTTTAATTTCATTTTCATCCATCAGCCAAAATCTAGAGATCTCATCATCAGAGGGTAAATCAAGGAAAGGAAAATGAAAACTACATAGGAAATAATTAACAGTTCCAAAGTGAATGTACCGAAGGTGAAGGTACGAAAAGTGAATGTGCCGAAATTACGCAAATTCAAGTAGGCGATAAAATAGAAACTAATCCAACTGAAATAGCAACAGCTTTCAATATTTTTTTTGTAGAAAAAGGGAAACCTGTTCCTGAGTGTGGTAAAAAAGTTACAAAAAATATATCCAAAAATAACAACTTCATATTTATGCCACCAAGTTCTCACCATGACATATCAAAAATTATTGGATCACTTAAAAATACAAAGAGTACCTGACATGATGGTATTTCCACACATCATTTCAAAGAAGTCTGTGATATCATTAGTAAACCTCTAAGCCATATTCTAAACCTATGTATAGCTGAAGGTGTATACCCTGAACACCTCAAAATTGCCGTTATAAAACCACTATTAAAAAAAACTGAGATAATGGAGTCCTATAGACCAATAGCGCTTGTACCTATCTAGAACATTTTGAGCCATATTTGTCCTAACCAAAGTCTGATATTTATTTTTTTAGAGAACTTTTACGATTTTGGTACCAAAATCCCAAAATTTTCCAATTAAGGCCTAATAACGCAAAGATTGAGTGAAAATTTCTATTTTTTTTAATTTACTTTATTGGCCTAATGTGTGTTTAATGGTATGAAATCATTTCGAAGCACCGTATTTACTAAAAAAATAACTTTCAGACTATTTAAAATAAAAAGAAAAAAAAATTAAAGAAAAAAACATGGATTTTAATTGACATTTAAAAAATAAATAAAATAGCTACAGAACGCAAAGATTGAGTGAAAATTTCTATTTTTTTTAATTTACTTTATTGGCCTAATGTGTGTTTAATGGTATGAAATCATTTCGAAGCACCGTATTTACTAAAAAAATAACTTTCAGACTATTTAAAATAAAAAGAAAAAAAAATTAAAGAAAAAAACATGGATTTTAATTGACATTTAAAAAATAAATAAAATAGCTACAGGTGTTCAAATAATTTTAAAAACATGCTGAGTTATTGCTCTTTTTTTTAAGGTATCATTTACTTAGATAGCTTTACAATTTTTGAAGTTAGGGTGCCTGAACCAGTTAGAGTCGATTTTAAGGAGTAAAAAAAAAAAGACAGTTTTTGATTTGATTTTTTAATTTTGATGTTCAAAATGGCTTCCGCCACAGCGTATACATTTACGACAGCGATTTCTAACTTCTGTCGTGGTGATTTTAAGCTGCATTTCTTCTTTCATTGTTCTGAAAGCTGCTTCTATTCTTTGAATTAGTTCTTCTCTTGTTGAAATCTCAGTTGTGTATACGAGCTCCTTTGCCCGTCCCCAGACAAAAAAATCTAACGGCGTCAGGTCGGGCGATCGCGCGGGCCAAGGAATGGGCCCATCTCTACCTATCCAGCTGCCTGGAAAACAGTTATCAAGATGTTCTCTGACAATCAATGTCCAATGAGATGGACATCCATCTTTTTGGAAAATTTTTGGCCTGTCCGTATTTAAAATGGGTACTTCCGCATCATCCAGGAGTGTTGGGAGATCGTTTAGTAGAAAATTCAGATAATTTTCACCGTTTAAATTATCTGGTAAAATGTGGGGCCCAATCAACGTCCGTCCAATTACTCCAGCCCATAGATTAACGGAGAATTTTGCTTGGAAAGACACCTGAAACAAAAATTAATTCTAATTAAAGTTTTCTTTGAAGATGTGTTGAACATCTGGACTTAAATTAATAAACATTAATTTGTATACCTGTTTTTTCCAATGCGGATTGTTGTCCTTGTCAGCCCATTCATGTAAATTATGGAAATTCGTGATTCCTTCTCTAGAAAATTTGGACTCATCAGTCCAGAGGATAGATTTTAGAAACCATCTGTCGTCAATGTCGCTATTGAGCATAAATCGGCAGAACTGCATCCTTCTCCCAGGATCGGTTTCTACCAAGCCTTGCACGCCTCTACCGTGAAACGGATATTTATGTTCCCGATGCATGGTACTCCACACTTTCCATATTGAAAGGTTTAAGTTTCTCGCCACAGTTCTGACGCTGGTTGTAGGATCCGCTTCAAAGGCTGCAAGTATTTGTTCTTCAACGTCGGGGTCATGTCTTCCTGGATTCACTCCGGGTACTGCATGATGGATGCCAGATTCCGAAAGTCTGCGATACGTGTTGTAAAAAACTCGAACATTAGGTAGCCTGAAATGAAATTGTTTATTAGTAACGTCAGTTACAAATCAACATGGCAATTGAAGTAATAATGTTAGTATTAGAAGTTACTTTACCTGCGGTTCGGGTAACGTTCTTGGTACAAACGTCGTGCCAAAGCTCCGTTACCATCAGCTCTGCCATACATAAAAACGATATCCGCTTGTTCCTGAAATGTAAATGCAGCCATGGCAATCGTACATACACTCAATTAAAATGTCAATTAGTTCAATAGTCCGAAATAACACGTGCAGGAGCGTAAAGCTACAACTGAACACGGTAAATCACAAACGCAATACAAGTAATTCCAAAATTAATAATCAACACGCGCAGGAGCATTAAGCTACGACTGAGTACGGTGAATCAAACGTCTACTCGCAACGCGCAAGGGCAGAGCAGTGAAGGAAGAGAGAGAAAAGATGACATCACCGAAGCGACGGGTCGGGTCCATCTCAGGTACTAACGAATTTATAAACTCAAAAAGCATCTTTACATCCTCGGCAATAAGACCTAAAGTTGT
This sequence comes from Diarsia dahlii, assembly GCA_949775195.1. Taxonomy (NCBI): domain Eukaryota; kingdom Metazoa; phylum Arthropoda; class Insecta; order Lepidoptera; family Noctuidae; genus Diarsia; species Diarsia dahlii. Next base: position 2,217,124 of record OX459197.1, on the reverse strand, counting down.
CTTTATCATAACAAAAGAATCAAGAGCCCTTTGTTATCGTACGCCGCCCGGTCCGCCGGCCACCACGGCAGCCTTTGTTTCGTTTTGTAAGGCCGACTTTTTTTAAGTGCGTCTAAAAAATAACCACTTTAGACTTTAGTTTAAAGTTATTTGAGGAAAAATCAGGTTGATTTCAATTTTATTGAAATTTGAAATTTCTTACCCTTAATTGGTCCAGGCACCCTAACTTCAAAAATTGTAAAGCTATCTAAGTAAATGATACCTTAAAAAAAAGAGCAATAACTCAGCATGTTTTTAAAATTATTTGAACACCAGTAGCTATTTTATTTATTTTTTAAATGTCAATTAAAATCCATTTTTTTTCTTTAATTTTTTTTTCTTTTTATTTTAAATAGTCTGAAAGTTATTTTTTTAGTAAATACGGTGCTTCGAAATGATTTCATACCATTAAACACACATTAGGCCAATAAAGTAAATTAAAAAAAATTGTAATTTTCACTCAATCTTTGCGTTATTAGGCCTTAATTGGAAAATTTTGGGATTTTGGTACCAAAATCGTAAAAGTTCTCTAAAAAAATAAATATCAGACTTTGGTTAGGACAAATATGGCTCAAAATGTTCTAGATGGTCTGTATTAACTCCCCTTTAAGGCTTTGCACCCACCTTCCAAACACCCTATATCTATATGAACGAAAATATAACTTTTTAGAAAAAATTAACATTCTAACAGATGATCAAAAAGGTTTTAGAAAAAGTAAGACAATTAATATGGCAATCTATGACTTCTTAAACAATGTAATTGAAAATTTTGATAAAAGGCGTCCAGTATGCTCAGTGTTCTGCGATATGACCCAGGCATTTGACTACGTGGACCATAAAATATTAGTAGATAAATTAGATGCTTACGGAATCCGGGGAAACGTTCTACATTTGATTGATTCATACCTCAGAAACAGACAGCAGTATGTTGAAATAAGACAATGCAATCAGGTTACTAAAGAGGAGCAGATATTGTCATCCAAACGCAAATCGGTTATGTATGGCGTGCCACAAGGGAGTGTTCTGGGCCCCTTACTATTCATAATTTATATCAATGATCTACCAAAAATAACAAGTAACCCGATGTCACTTTTTGCCGATGACAGCACAGTAACTATAAAATGCAAAGATGATCAAAATTATGAAGATGAAATAAATATACAGTTGAGTCCATTATTACGTGGCTAAGTAATAATAATCTTAAAATAAACATTAACAAAACAAAATTAATGTTATTCAGTCAGCGTTTGAATATTAATAATAACCTGAATATACATAACAATGACAAACAGATAAGTAAAATGGATGTGAGTAAGTTCTTAGGTCTCACAATAGATAAAAGATTAAACTGGAAACCACATTTAGAGGAATTAAGCAAGCGACTGAGTAAATCAGCCTATATGCTCTCAAAAATCGGTCCTGTTCTGGATGTTGATGCCAAGCTCACGGCGTATCATGGTATATATAGTTGATTCTCTTCTGAGATTTGGAGTTATCTTCTGGGGAAACTCAACCCTCAAGGAGTTTATATTCAGGTCACAGAAGAGATGTATTAGAACCATGTTCGGCTTAAAAACAACTGACTCATGCAAGCCATTCTTTGAAAAATATCGAATTCTTACCCTCCCATCACTATATCTTTGAAATTGCAATGTTCGTAAAATCAAACCCGCATCTATTTAAGAAACAATCAGATATGGAGATCTGTAACCGGCGCGATAAATATAAACACAGGTTGTGCGCGAGACGATCCAATACAGCACTAATGCAAAAAAGTGTTTTCTGTATGGCACCACGTCAATTTAACCACCTTCCACAGGTACTCAGAGATTTGACTGTTACTAATTTATTCAAAAAAAAAAATAGAAGAGTATTTGGTAACTAAATTAATGTTTCTATAGTATTGCTGAGTTTTTAATGGAGAAAACAAACTAATTCTAATGTAAATTCTAATGTGGGACGAAACTCGATTCTGTTGACTTATGTTAGTTTCTTTTTTTTAATCTTACTTTGACATTTGAATTAATTTGACGATGATAACGTTATTCTATTAATCGAATTTAATTGATGTTTGAATTGCTTATGCTGTGCCTATATGTACCTATTCTTTATGAAAATGTAATATATTGTGATTGTTGACAAATGAATTTTATTGAATTGTTTTTTTTTTTAAATATAAATATGTTTAATAATTTTAATGGCTACAGTGAATTGAATAATTTATAATACATATTTGTACGCTGTAAAGGTAAAACATGACTGATTCTTTATAATGTACTTAACATCTTGCATGCTTTGTGTGCATACTCATGTTTCTGACAAATAAATAAACTTTGACTTTGACTTTGAATAGTTGATCTAGCTGATTCTGCCCCTTTATGTTCCCCAGAAATCCCACGTACAAGTCGTATCTATTTTCTCTTCCCAGAAGAGCAATCCCCACTCCGCAGTTGAATCTTGATCTATTTTCCAGATTGTTACAGTAGTCGGATATTGGGCCTCCTGAACATCAAGTATCCGGGAGCAGTCAGGAGAGATAGGAAAATGAGTAAACGATAGTGAACTGTTTTCATAAAACACATAGGTCAGACAAAAGATGTGGTCTCTGCTTAGGAACTTCTAATATCCCATCAGGATACGAGGAAGGTCCACATGAGGCGATAGCAACAGTGATGGCTAGAGTAAAGATAAAAATCATCTTGCCTTCTTTCTGTATTGTTTATTTAGGTAATTGTGTGTCTCTATCAATTTCTTTCTGTCGGTTTTTTATAATCAATTATTCATCCCATTCATCTGAAGAGTCATGATAATGATAGGGCGGAGGTGCGGTTGGGTTGGTTTTGTCCACAAAATGAGAATGAATGATTGCTCTTACCCGGATCTTCTTAGGGCCTTTGTTTCGAAGAATTAATTTTTCAAAACTTATTTCATGGGTGTATTGTGGTTTCAATTGCTTCAGACCCATATACGCCATTGTCTTTCTCTCTTTATCAGTAAAAATCTCCAGCTTCGTAAAACCATGATTTCTGAGTGCATTCCTCCTATCATGAGTGAATGTCTGTAATGTAATAGTGAACTTCACAGTTATAATGATAAGATGTTGCTTTGGGCTCATAAGTTCCCATGAGCGAGATCCCTCTAGTCTCCGAGAAGGGGTTGCGGAGATGATACAGGATCCGTCTGAGAAACCCAGATGACTGATAAATGTTAATTCAATGAAAGTTTGATTACAGGGTCTGTTTGTACTAATGTAATGTATTATTTAGATATAATAAAAGGAGAAAGCATTGAGGCAAAACAGAAAAACGTTTCTCGTAATAAATTATATTATTTTATTTGACAACCTAGTTATTTTTCGTAACCTAGCAACCTAACCAACGCTAGAGACTAGAGACGCTACACCACCCCCCCCTTGAGACCGTCAAGGTCGATAATAATCGGGGAAACGCACCCTACGGCCTGACCGTGTCCTTTTAATGTTGTCTTCCTCGGTCGCCGGTGTTGAATTGGTAACTGAAGTGTCCTGTGTAGTCTGTGTGTTGTTGCGGTGTGTGTGTCGCGTAGTGTGTAGGCCGGTTTCACTCGGTCTATCGAGACTGTAACTGTTTTACCGTTAAAGAGGAGTTTGAATACTTTGTCACCCCTCTCCAGAACTTCATGTGGTCCTGTGTAAGCTGGCTTGAATGAACCAGATGACGCGTTATCCCTCAGAAATACGTGTGACGCGGTGGCGAGGTCCTTAAAAACAAATATGGGCCGCGTGTTACCATGTCGCGATGCTGCTGATGGCTGTATGTTCCTAGCGAACATGCGTAGCCTGGATACGTAGTCGGTCATATCGGTGGTGTTAACCGCTTCTGGTTCGAGGAAGTCTCCCGGTAGACGCAGGGTTTCTCCGTACACCAACTCCGCCGGAGTTGCATGTACGTCGTCTTTATGCGCGCTGCGGATGCCCAACAGTACCAGTGGCAAAGATTCCACCCAGTTTGGGTTCCCATGGCAGGTAATGGCTGCTTTCAGCTGTCGATGGAACCGCTCAACCATGCCATTGCAGGCAGGGTGGTAAGCGGTTGTCTTCCGGTGTTCGAAGCCAGCTATATCGGATAGGTGTTTGAAAAGGGTAGACTCAAACTGCCTGCCGCGATCTGTCACCACTTTTGTAGGACAACCGAAGCGCGCGATCCATCCGTACAAAAGAGCATTGGCCACTGTTTCAGCTGTGATGTCCTTAATCGGTATTGCCTCAGGCCATCGCGTAAACCGATCTACAGCTGTAAGGCAATACCGGAATCCGTGCGATATTGGCAATGGCCCGATCATGTCAATGTGGATGTCCATGAAGCGCGTACGTGGTAATTTGAAGTTGCCCAGGGGAGCGGAGACATGACGTGTGATCTTCGCACGTTGGCATGGTAAACAACTTCGCGTCCACTCCCTACAATCTTTTCTAACTTCAGGCCACACGTAACGCTCGGATACCAGCTTAGCAGTGGCATTAGCTCCTGGATGGCTCAAGGAGTGCAGGTGGTTGAACACTTGTCGTCGGAGTTCCTTCGTGACATATGGTCTTGGTAACTTGCTACTCTCATCGCAGTACAGTTCAGACAGCGTTCCCGGCAGTGTAATTTTCTTTAGGCGCAGTGATGAACCCTTGACGAGCAGCTGCTTAAGTTCAGGGTCTGAAGCTTGGTACTTAGCCAGCTCGCTCAGGTCTATGGGCTGTGTGATGGCATCCACTCTAGACAGGGTGTCAGCAACCACGTTTTCTTTCCCTGAAATGTGCCTGAAGTCTTGTGAACTGCGAGATAAAATCCAGATGTCTGAACTGTCTTGGTGAGCAATTCTCCTTACGTGTATGGAACGCGTAACAGATGGGTTTATGATCTGTATAGATTACAAACTCTCTGGCCTCGACCATATGTCTGAAGTATTTGATCGCTTCATAAATTGCGAGCAGTTCTCGATCATAAGGAGAGTACTTCCGCTGGCTTGAGCTTAACTTACGGGAGAAGAAAGCTAAGGGTTGCCATTTCTCATCCTTTGACTGCTGCAGGACTGCTCCCATGGCGGTGTCGGACGCGTCTGTCACTACTATCACGTCGGGGTCACCAATGTAATGTATTATTTAGATATAATAAAAGGAGAAAGCATTGAGGCAAAACAGAAAAACGTTTCTCGTAATAAATTATATTATTTTATTTGACAACCTAGTTATTTTTCGTAACCTAGCAACCTAACCAACGCTAGAGACTTAGAGACGCTACACCCGTGATCGTCCACAAGATCTAACGGAAATTTAAACGTGAGCCGTAGTACCGCCTTCGTAATTCCGAGCCGCGATGCCCGATGTTGCCGTACTACGAAAACAGTTGATACGCAAGTTACTATCGAAGAAAACAAGTAACTAATTTTACCCGCCTTTAGGCCTTCCAATTGAACCGTTGTGTAGAGCACGAACAGACATGCAAATATGATGAAACCGAACAATAACCCGTACCGCAACCCCGCGTACGCCGCAACGAGTATAATGGCTAAGCATACAACAGTTACGTAGTATTCGTGCCCTTGCCTAATTAAATCCTCTAATTTAGCTTGTTTGTCCTTGCAAGCCGCCCATATGCTGTACGGGTCCCCCACCATCCACGTGGAAACATATATGTGCGTGGGATAACCCTCGTTTTTGAAATTCTATCATATACATAATATACATGTGCTTACCGAACCATGCGCCCGATCGCAGGTCTTTCAGTAGCTGTGCTAATTTTAAACTAAATACTCGTGCGCATAGAATCACATGTGGCTTTTGCCCCGGTAACAAGGATTGTTGAATTTCTTTCCATTTTGGATTACAAGTGATCGTTATGAAAAATGACGGGGTAACCTAGTCTCTTAACTAACGCAATCGCATCTATGTATTTCGTTTTCATGTAACGTGGCCCCCCCGTAAACGTGTTTGGTAAATAAATGCGACCTGGAACTACGCCACCCTCTCCTTGTACAGTTTCGTCTGCGTTTATTTGGCGCGCCGATGTTTCGAAATTGTCTTGCAGTTCATGCAGAGGTGCCAATCTCATCGAAGATTGGTTTTGCATATTACTAATGTAACGTAATCGTTCTTCCTCGATACGACAATACATATCCACTAACCATTCCTCTGACAGTCTACCGAAATTATGAAAACGCGGCTCAGACAACAGCAAACAGCGAACGTATTTGTTTTGAGTAAATTTCGCGTTTTTGTTGTCAATTGTTTATGTACCACCCCGGGGTGGCGTGCGGGTACAATAGCGGGTATTGAAAGGTTTCTTACACAATGGATGAAAGACGTCGACCGTGTGGGGTTTATTCGCGCCCGTGTTCCAAATGGCAATACACCGTGGGAGAAACCGTTCCCTTTCTGTGCTGATAATCGCGGCAATCTCGTTTCCTAATGGCATATCACGGAGGATATTACCGTGAGTTTGACGCGTAGTACGTTCGTACCTTAAATGCGCTTCTTCAGATGTTTCATTATGCAACTGTTTGAAACAGTCAATCAAGGGATTGACTTCGTGCAAGAAATGATTGATTTCCGTGACGATTTGACGGTGTCTAACCGCAGACCTGCCGCGAGTCTCTGGCGTTCTTCGTTGTCCTCTTCACGGTTTATTATTTCTGTTGCACAATATAAGCTGCGGTCGATGAGAAGTGAGAATAATTAGTTTTTAACTAAGTAATTTAAAGACCGATAGGATTAGTGGTGTCCGTGTAACCCAAATCAAAAACGCCGTGGTATATTCTACCTTGAATTTTGATAAACGCCAGTCCGGTATCGGGATGTTGGAAACCGTGAGAGACTCTTAACGCGCTGAAGGCAAACAAGTTATTGTACGCGCGAGGACACTTGTTGAAAGAGTAACTGTTATAAACTTTCCGTCAACGGGGGAAAGTTTTGAACGTTATAGACCCGCTGCCACAACACCACTGGGTTCGCATTTTTTCTTCGGAAAACAGACAAGTGCCACAATGCAAACATTTAAAAACGTCATCGGCTTTTAAAGACGGTGTGCGCAAACCATACAAACGTACCGCATTTAATTCGTCCCCACTTTTTAACCCTTAATTTGGCAACGAAAAACAAGTAAGAAAAACATAAATTTAAGTATTGTAGGCCTTTGGGGGAGTGCTAAAGAGCCTCGAAAAAATGTTCAAATAAATCCTGAGTTGCCCACTGTTGGGAAAATTCATGTCCGTCACAGCGGACATTACCAATAACTTAACGATGAACGCGTAGATTTGCATGTCCGCTGTGGTGGACAATGCCAAATAATGGAAAAATAAAAAACGTTAATATTATTATGTTTATTTTATTAAAATAAGAAAATAAAAAACGCAGAAATTGACCTGAAAATGTTATTTTTATTTGGTATGAAAATTTAGAAAACAATTTCTCGGGGTTTTGCCTGTTACAAAGCATAATCTTGTATTGCATTTTATGCAATATACTACGGTCTTCTTTTGGCAGTGTCTGCAACGACATTCTTCCATCGTTGAGGGGAAATGGCCTATGTTGTCATATTTGACTGGACTCGATGGGCGGGCGACATGTGGTTTGCTTACTTTTGCTGTCTCAGTTTTACTTCTTTTGGCACATCTGTTTGCTTTCAACAATATTTCATAAAGATCGTATCTGAATGCTTTTAAAGGTATTTTAGCTTTCGCGTTACTTAAATGCTTACGACGGTAGAGTAACCAAGCGTTAATAAAAATAAAAAAATAAAAAAGCCTTTTATTTCCAGCATACAACAAGAGCAGTAGGTAACTTAAATTCTAGTTTTATTTATAATATTTTGTGTTAGTAAATTAGGTTTAGTTCTTAAATTTAATTGTTAGTTTAGTTTTTGTATAAAAGTATTTTTAGTTGTCTGCAGGAACACCTCTGCAGGTAAAGGCCTCCTCCAAAGATAGCCAGATTGGGCTACTTGAATCCAGTTGGGGCCGGCTGTTTTTTTAATTTCATCTTCCCAGCTAGCTACAGGTCTGCCTCTCTTTCTTTTGCCTTGTGGGCCTGCCCATGCGGTCATTCTTTTTGTCCATCTCTGATCTCTTAGGCGCGCCACATGCCCGGCCCATTTCCATTTCAGTGCATTTCATTCCAAGCGTTATTCACACATAATACATATATCCAGCATTTGTGAGAAAATTGCTAAATACCATCTCCTGCTTTTAAATGGTGTTTTATATAGTGAGATGAGCATGTCAGCAAGATCAACACCTCCCATATGTTTATTGTATTGGCGCACAATCTGTGGACATTGGACGTCGATCTAGCATTTTGCGTCCTTACAATATCTGCGGATTTTTTCTACAGGCTCACTTGCCACAAAATAACTAATGAATGTGACGGCCTTATTGTCATTCCAGCGAACTATTGCTAAGCTATTTTGGTTACAAACGGCTTGTACAAAATGTCCTCTGGGCTTCTTTTTCATAGCCTTATCAGTAAGCAGAACAGTTTCTGCTCCTCTAAGGCGATTGCCTCGGATAGTACCTAAAGCAAAGATGCCATAATGTTCCCGAAGAATGAAAAATAACGCCGAAAAAAGAAAAAACGCTTCAGAAAAAAATTCCGCTTTTTGGCATTGTCCGCCACAGCGGACATAGTAATAAAGTACTACATCTCTAAACAATTAGCAATGTTCGCTGTGACGGACAAAGCACTTTAGCAACACAAAACAGCATGAAAATGTGAAAAAGCGTATTGGTTTGTAGGTTATAATTATTTATAGAATGATTTTCTAATAATTGAGTCGAGATTTCAAGACATTCATAGGCAAAAAAGAGGAAAAATATATATAAATACCTTGAGCAAAACAGGTGGTCGTCTTTGCGCTGACATTTTGTGTCACAAATGACATAATGCAGTGCTGTCACACTCAAAATATATTTTCTACTATTAGTTTATGAATTTAAGAAGTATTTAGTCGATTTGTAATCGATGAGAATCGAATAAAAAACTAGTAGGATTTAATTTTTGTTGACGTCCGTCACACCGGACTTTATCAAATTAAGGGTTAACCGCAATTAAATTTTCTGAATTTCGCAACGATGGCTCGATATTTCGAACAGCTCGATGACGTTCAGTGGCAAGTCTATTGACATCTGGGTTAGTTAGCGCGTATCTGGCGACCGATTGTCGGTTTATTTCCGGATGAAGAGCACAATGACGCTCAACGGCTTGTCTGTGCACTTCCGGACAGTTCCGGATGTAGAGCCGTATAACTCTCAACGGCTTGTCTGTTCACTTCCGGATGTAGAGCCGTATAACGCTCAACGGCTTGTCTGTGCACTTGATGTGTTTTATTGTATTTTTCGACCACTTTTTGATGTGAATTATCATTTGCCCTGATTTCTTTTTAGGTCGTCCAACCATTTTTTTTTGTAACCGCGGATTTGCAGTGATTTTCTCTATGACAACCACCGGCCTTTTCGCGTTTAATTTTGGGTCGCTTTCGATTATTTTTCTTTTCAATGCCGAATTTAGCGGCATTTTTTCTATAACAACTACCGGTTTTAACGTGGATAATTTGGGGTAATTTTGGGCTACGCTGAGAACCGATGCAATTACAAATGGGGGAATTTGTTGGTTTTCGATATTGAGTACTGTAAGTCGATGTATGCTGTACTGGCGTTGATCGAATTGAGCGCTTACAAACAAAAGTTGTGCTAAAGCATTTATACCGAGACATTGAAATAAACGTGCTACATTTATATTTGGATTTAGGTGGTTGTTTTTTCCGGTGGCGTCAACGGCATGCCTATTAAACAGGAAATACTTATTATTGCTCTTCCAAAATGACACGGTGGAATTTTGACCAGTGAACAGGAAATTCATGGTATTTTCGATGTATTCCGGATTAAAACACGTTAACAAATTAATTTTAAGATTTTCGATGGCATCAAAAAAATTGTGTGGATTTGATGGATAAAGTCCATTTGCTACCCATGTATTTATATTTGCCGAATAATTTTGAATTTCAACATGGGGAGGCAACTCCTCGGGGTCCAAAAAACCTCTCCCGTCGGACGTGGGGTATTGCACGTAGGGTATTGCAATAAAGAATATCGCCACATGGGAGGATAATATTGTCAATATCATGAATGTCTCGCGGTTCTTAACACAGGAATAAATGGACGCAAAACACGACATTGCGACGCACTGGACGCCCTTACCCTTGAACCTTATTCCACCTTGATGAGTTGTCCCTGCTGCAATGCACTTCACTCGCGACGCTTCGTCACTTACCTGACCCGATGTGGAGGCGCTGCTAGTGCGTCTTCCCCTTCTTCGGACGACCGACGTAGCGAAGCATGACGATGATTACGTATATACTAAATTCTGTAGATAAAATTAGTTTGTTAAAATACGTTTACGTATGTAAGAACAGGTTGTTTTTTTGTTTGTTTGTCCGTAAAAGTGCTTCTTTGTCTTGTTTGCAAAGTGGTATAAATTTATTCCGTTTCGCAACAGTAGATTTGCCATGTTGTTTAAAGCTGTTTCTATTGTTTCTGGTTCTGCTGCTGCTGTGTCTTGTTGGAGTTCGTATTGTTTTGCTCTTTCGATTCTCTGCTTGTGTGATTCCTGAAATACCAATGTTTTGGCAATTCGTAGTGCTGTAGTAAGTCGTTCTCCGAAGTTTCGGTTGAACTGAACTGCAATCCCTTTAGGTGTGTTGCATAGTAGTCTCGTTGCTTCCCCTTCGTCAAAAACCTTGTTTTTGCATACTCGTAAATTGTACTTTCCAGCTGCAACCTTTTCTACTTTGGTGAAAGGAGTGACGACATCCAGGACCGCACCACCGCCATCAAGGTCGTCTGCTGCTTCCTGATACACTCTTCGACGAGACGGGTCGTCGATAGTGTCAACATATTGTTGTCGTGTATACTTTGTTTGATGGCAGACAAAGCGTTTGAGGTGCCTGTAGAGACCGCTGATGCGATCGCTGTTGTACTCTCCTGTATGCTGCGGTCGATGGCGCTTGAAATAAGCTGCTGCTGTTGTATGTTCATGCTTGGGGTAGTATAACAGCTCATGGCGGGCATTGATGCTGGGGAAGTGCACCATTTCCATGCCGCCCTTGCGGCGAAGCCAGCGTCTACCACTGATATAGCCGTTCCCGCAACTACCATTATTGGGGCAACTAAGTGTGATACTTTGAACGACCGCTCGTCGTCCCAGGGGCGTTCGGAGTTTAAAGTACTGGCGATGGTCGTGCGATCCCACTGCCAGTAAATATAGGGGTTTCTAGTTTTGATGTGAGTCACTGACCCTATCATTGAAGATGTTGACTCTATCGATGGTCTGCTTGTTCCACTTAGGTTCTGCCCTGAGCTTACGCTCAATGAGTCTTTCCACTGCTTCTGGTATCAACCTGGCCCTTGGGTGACGTTGCGCACAGCGTGTCTGTCCAATTCTTGGCCCAGCGCTGTGGCACACTCACACTGGGCCCGGTACCTCTCTGTTATTGGTTGGCCATAAAATTTGACGTCGAGGAAATCGCCTGCTGCGACCTGGTCGAAGTCGTTGACCTCGTCTATGAACTCGCGGGTCAGCCTGATGGCCTCTAGCCCCTGGACTAGGATGTCGTGTGGCCGATCAGGCATGAAAATGCGACCGATCATGGGAGCGGGATCGGGCTGCCCTCCGAAAAACCGCTGCCAGAACTGCTGCATGCCCTGGGGGGGTCCCCCCACAGGGGCTTGTTGCGCCATTACGCTGGGCTGAGGAGGCCTCCACTGACTTAAAGCCCGTAGGGTCCAACCTCCAGTATATGTTGCGCTGCCGACCTATATATTTCGTTGAGAGTATTAAGTCGAATGTCTTCACCCCGCGCTATCACGAATATGACCGTGGCTCCCAAGGCCACTACAAATAGCACGGATAACTTCCAAGACATTGTAGACTACTGGCCCGTGTTGAAAAAATTATGGGTCATGTGAACCACCAGGTGACCTATCTAGAACGATATAAGAGCATAAAATAATATGATTCAGCACTATGCCGTCACTTGTAAGCTGTCTAACCGAGTGCAGGTGAGAATTCAAAAGTACAGGTAGAGTGGGTACATTTTGGTCATATATTTTTGTACGGCATTCTTACCATCGATAGATCCATGAAAAATAATAAGAAAACGCGTAGTGCCGTAAAAAAATGGTGCGCCACAAAGTCGGAATTTTTATTTTATTTTCCGACAATTTCCAGGGTAAATTTGGTCGTTTGATTTTGTACGGCATCAGTTTCATACTATTTCAATACTGCTTCTAATCCATTATTCCGCAACGCCGTACAAAAATCATGCGACAAGGGGAAATAATCGAGGGTTGCAACCCCCTCTCTTTCCGTGGTCCAGGGGGTGATTTGAAAAAGTGACCGAGACCGCTCTTTCGAGAAGGGAACACACTGTGTACTACTATGGGACGTGTCCCATGAAACGTGTAAATGAAGTACAAGGTCTTGGTTTTCTCGTATAAGTTTCGCGCGTCTTGGAGGCTTGGGCACACCAAAAGCATGACAGGCGCAGCACCTTAGCAGGGCAGGTCAGTTGCGCTGCGGTTCATGTCACACCAGAAACATGAGCAGTCAGAGAGCAGTTTGAATGCGCCCCTGCTTTATAACTGCGTTATCTCAGCACTTCAAGATGTTGAACGGTTCTGACTCTGACGAAGATGAGCTATTGTTGCTTCTAGCTTTAAGTAAAAAAACAAGAATATGGGTTCACGATGTAAATAAGAGAAGAGAAGAATATGGGAGTACCATCGCCTATGTCGGGAATTAGAATCTTTGAAGATAGGTTCTACACAATCTACACCTTATTTTCGGATGTCGAAGAGTTCTTTTGAAGAATTGCATGAAGTGATACGATAGAAAATAATGATAACTGATACAAGCTACAGAGCTTCCAATCTCTTAAAGAGAGCGGCTGGCAAGTTGTTTGCGGTAAGTACAATTTATAAGATTTGTTTTGTGAAAGATAATATTTATTTGGTTAAATCAGTAATTAACAGGGGGTCTGTAAAAAACGCATACGGAATCAAAAAAAGATTGTCTGGTAATCAAAACGTCTGTTTATGAGATACCTGATACAGGGTTAAATGAAAAAAAAAAAAACAGCAAAACTCATCACATCACTCATTCTTTGATTAAACTTTAATTTCCAATACATATTTTAGTATATTTTGGTCTATAAATTGGTAAATTTACACATTAAAATAGAAATATCATACCTAATTCAAAACTAAAATAATTAAATCAACATCATAAAATATGGTTTATATTAAAACTAGCTTTTGTCAGCGGCTTCGCCCGAAAATGACGATTTTCCATACAAACTTTCATCCCGCAAGTGGTCAGATCCCCCATGATCCCCCTAAAGGCCTTAGCCTTCGCACCTTCCTTCTCGCGCATCAGTCTCAGGGCAGCCTGTATACCTGTAGCGCGGTAGTGCCGCTTGTTACGTCTAAACTCCGTAGGGAGGCTGGTAATTGGCAGAGATCCAGCCGGGGCGACCTTTGCTCCGTCGACGTCTTCATCGTGGGTCGGTCCTAGATCCTCGAATATGTGTGCTTCCCCATCCATCTCAGCTATGATCGCACCACTCGACATCTCAGATCTCACGAGTGCGGCAAGGGACTATAAAGGGAACCTCTGTGCAAAATTTCAGCTTTGTAGGTCCAAGAGTTTGGGCTGGGCGTTGATGAGTCAGTCAGTCAGGACTTCTCTTTTTATTTATATAGATAATCAACATAAATAGAACAACAGTAATCTCTCCTAAAATCACAGATATGCTTTTTTAAGATAGTGAACATTGGTATAATAACAGGTATTTCTCCAATCTTGTACAAACATACTATATTATGTTAGTTAAAAAGGTGTGAAATGATTTTCAAATGTCATGTCTTCAGGAATAGGTGAGCCTGTATTCATTTGTGGTGCATCATGCATTGTACTGGTCTCTGTTACTAGTGAGCAGGTCTTGTTGAGTGAGTAGTTGTTGACAAATTTTGTGAATATAAATCATTTCTGTAACTCATGAGATCTTGTGGCAGAAGCGTGCTTGATGAACCTTGCGCGACGAATGAATAGGCGGGCGATGGTACCGGTGTTTCTTCGATTTCACTAAACTCGGATTCGGCAAATATTGTTGCCAGCTTCACTTTTAATTCGGTTTGTTTACGACGGGAAAGAGTTTTAAAGGTGCGTAGCTGAAATAAGTGATCGATACCATCATGAACGGGTCGGTTTTTCGATTGCAAATATTTTAAAGCTTTATCAACATCAGACTCCGGCTGTCTGCGGTTTCGAGTTTGAGCTTGCCCATGGATTTCCTGGGCCGGTGAGAATGCAGGAGGAGGATTTGGAGTTTCAAGTTCTTGCGTTGACATCAATGTTGAAGCGGTTTGTGACGTTTGTGTGTCTGAAGATGTTGTTAGGTTCACGGTGTCATTTACATTGTCTGAATGAAGTGCCTGATCCATTACGGAAGTCTCTGAATCTGAGTAATTGGACTGCTGCGTTTCATTATTTTGAAGATCTCCAACTGTTTGTGGAATGTAATTGGTTTTTGATGATCTTGGTTTTATTGTATCATCCAAAAAACTTAGTTGTTCCGACCATATAAAAGTGACATTTTTTCTGTCCGATCCTGTCTGGCCAGCAAGCTGTTTTTTTTTATATTTCACATAATCAATCGCTTAAAACCTTCCACTTGTGTTTCACCGCATTATCTGCAATAAAAAAAAATAAAAAAAATTATAATAAAAAAACGGACGGCATTTATCAACAGGAGATTCGTTTCAAACTAGCTTTAGTTTACTGTACTACGTCCTGTTCGAAATGAGAATGCTTATTCTCATTTCGAGCAGGACGTAGTACAGTTTCGAAGATTGTCGAAGTGTGTTAAGCTATTTGAGAAGTATTGCAACCAATATTCATGCCTTCGGTAACTGATTAATAAAAATGGAAGGAATCTGAGTTAGGATATAGAGAACTATGGGGATTCCCATATTCTGTGGGCAGTATTGATGGTAATGGCTTGACTCTGTGTGTGTAAATGAAGTGATAGACAATAAGTTAGCAAATAAGTAATGAGTACAGTGTAGATATGTTTTGATGTTAAGGTTTTGAAATGTTTTACAACAATAAAAGCAACATAAAATTATGACTTATTTATTTATTGAATTTATTTTCAATCTGGCCTAGCTGCCAGTCTACTGCTCAGCTGACGCACAACATCCACCATGGTATTGAGCACCTCTAACTGCTTTCGAGATGTCTCAGCATTTAAAAGAGACGCCTCAACAATCTTATTGGCAGCGTCTGCTATTATGTGAGCAGCATCCGCTATCTTGTTTTCTGCCTGCACTCTATTCTTCTCTAATTCCATGACCCAATCTGGGTCGATTCTGGTATCTGATCCTGTAATAAGTATTATCATCACAATATCAAATACATAGCAGAGTTGTACATTTGTATAGTTATATGTTTATAGTTCCCATATAATAAAGGGCGAGCTTATTACCATTTACTGGTCATAACTGTAGCTGGGCTGTAACTTAAATTCCCTAGCTAAATATCCCAATAACATTCTGTCCAACCTAGGACCTCTTGAGATTGATTGATATTAGAAGACCAATGAGGCAATAGACATAATAGGGGATCGGACAAAAAAAAAACTAATTAGTCCGTCAGATAGATTTCCAAAAATTATTGGACACGTATTTTTTCTTTTTTCACGTAATCAAAAAATGAAGACGATACAGTGCTTCGAAAACTCGTGTGACGTCATATGATAGTACATTTTGTACCTACAAGTGACATTTCAAGCCCCACTCCATGATCTTTGACGCGCTTTATCTTCGTAATTTTTTATTGATTTGATAAAACAAAAAACACGTATCCAATATTTTTCGATAATCTAACTTACGGACTAAACAGAATCATATTATTTTGACCCAGTCCGATCCCCTATTATAATAATTAATTATTACATTCAAAACTGATTGATTTGCAGATAGAAGGCCTAAACCACTTAGACTGACTACCTATACGTACATACATCTCATTCGCGTGCTTCCATAGCGTAGTGGTTTTCGTGGTAGATAAATGAGACACTGTAGACTTAGTTATACATTTATTTTAGCACTACACATACAAATAGATTCTAGGGTCTAGGGTTCTAGTGTCTCTAAGGTCACGCACTGTCACTGAAGGTAGGTATACGGTACTGCCCTGAGCAACCAGAAGACGTCGATCGCCACGCACGGCAGGTAGGCCGGGTCAGGCGGCCTCACGCGTCGGTAGGGACGCGCGGCAGGGCGGTCGACCAGGTGGGCAGCGGGCTCAGGGCAACTAGCCCGAGGCAGCGTTGGTGGTAGGCCGGTAGCGGCAGCGCAGACGGCCAGTAGGTAGCGGCGGCAGGCCACTGTCTACACGGCCACGCCGTCGTCTGGTGCTGGACGCGTAGGCGTCGCAGTTTAAAGGCGGCTCGCGGTAGGGCGGCCGTGCAGATGCGCGCTTCTCACCGCGTTGGTAGAACGCGGGAGCACAGCAGCAGAGCAGTGCAGCGTGAGCGAAGCAGCAAGTTTGTTAGCCAGCGATAGGAACCCTGAAACAGCGCCAAGGGGGGCGCTTGAGCTCCAAGATGGTTCCTGTAAGCCCCTACGATGTGCGTGTCCCAGCCATGCGTTAAGTGCGGCAAGCTCAAGGCAGTGAAGAAGATGGAAGATGGGTACTCACACATCGCAGTGGTTTACAGTGATTAGATGATAGGTGAATAGATGGTAGACTAAAGGCAAGGCGTGGCGTCACATCGCCACGGGGTTCTCATTGACCGCCGACTCGCGTCGCAGGTTTATGATACAGCATGGATGAGCATGATTTAGTTTATAGAGAATAGAATAGGATGCATGCCATGCGGAGAACCATATAACCAATTAGAGCACATGTGCATAGTGAATAGCTAGGTGCTAATTAATATTAAATACAGAATACATTGCCGGCAGCCATGTTAAATAGACACAGAGATTACAAATAGTTATGGCTTGCCGGGACATAAATTTAGCAGCAAAAGAACACAATGGCGGAGTTCACTTACCCAATAACTGGGGACTTATCTAGTAGGCTGCTCGCTTGATGTAAAAAAGGGCAGAGCCTATGCGCCCAGCCGTTTTTAAAGGAGGTCCTGAGTGACGTTCTCCCTCCATTGTGACATTTCAGAACATTTAGGGCTGTACCTATAATTTAGTGAGGTGACAACTTTTTAGAATTAGTCGGTTTTTAGGGAATCGACTAATTTATGCTACAATTGATTTATAGAAATGAAATACATACTATTTGTTAGACTGGGTCTACTTTGTTTTTTAGTGCGATCTGACTCCTGAAAAATATGATTTAGTTACTAAAAAAGTCTTGCCTCCAATAAATCTAATATTCTATTAGAATGTATGTATGTATGTATGTGATGTGTGTTATTCATTGAGGTATTCTAGCTATCATTAGGTACCTGTCTGATTTCTCTCGGGCACTTGTTGTGCTTGTATTTCTGGTGCTTCTGGGCTGTAAACAGGCTCAGGAAGTTCTGCAGTGTCTGTAAGTATGTAAAAAGTAATGTTAAGTATGGTATGGGAAAATATAGGTATTAATGTAGTCTATGTAGGTGTGTGTGTGTACACAAATATATTGCTAAAGTGCTAAGTGCACTAGACTAGTGCCTGAAATGAAATTATGCATTTAAATGATAAAATAGATGTTAATAACTTACCTGTTATGATAACTTCTAACATCACAATGTCCTCTGGTTGCACTGGAGCACTAACAGCCACTTCAGGTTGAATGTTCTAAAAAACAATAATAAATTGTTAGTAGGTGCATATTCATTCTGACTACATAATTTTTACATTTTCATAACTTACAAATACAGGAACTCTATGTTCAATGTCACCATACACCGCTTGTTCCCCGATGATATCCAAGATTTTTTTATCAATCTCGGACAGATCGTCTTGGTTACTTGGGCCAGCACCAGTAGTAGCTAGAGCATCCTGCCTCCGTCTAGTTAGTCTGTTCTTTGATTTAAATTTTAAATCAAACCAGTACATAATAAAATACGTTTAGTACATCTATCAATTTAAGCTTTTCTAAACATGTAGTAATTGGAAACTGTATAAAATCATAAAAATTAAACACCCTAGTTACCTTTTTCTACCGTTCACCCGTTTTCGTTGATCCAGAGCCATAAGAATTGAGCCTCAAGGCAAGATCATTACACTGCTTCTCAACTGTTTCCTTTGATCTTGCTCCAAGGCCAACGCCTTTGGCTAAAGTTTTATGCGCGGCCAGAAACTCGAGGAGTTCTTCCATTTGGTCATTGGACAGTCTATTTGCCATTTTATACTGAAAGAGAATGTTTTATTATGTACTGCTACTTCAAAACTTTTACTTGTATGCACTAAGTTTAAAAAAATAAAACATAAATACTTACTAGTTGTTGAGATGAGAACAGCCGAATATCGCTTGGAATTCAAATAAACACTGATTCCGTGCACTTAAAACCATCTTAAAACCGACGCCAAGCTATTTTTGGTAAATTTCAAGTAGATATTAAGTTTTTTCAACTTACAAACAAAACTTTTGTCACATCTGTTTGACACTTTATTAGTACCAGTGATTGCTACTAAATGGTTTGTGGCGCTAGTATCGTAGCGATAAATGCATATATACTAGCAAACGGCGAACGATTAGCAATCGGGTTTTAGATAATACCGATTTTTTTAGCAATTAGCGATTGATTGCGCGATAGATGCGCAATTTTTGCTGATCGCTATTTTATACGTAATAAGCCCGCCGGTTTCTATTTATATTTTGGAAGAGGATGACATTTTGGACGAGTTTGAAACCGTGGAAAGACTTGCCAACTACTTCTTTTTAACTTCTTTGTATTACCTGGGCCTTGATGCGAACAATTTTAAGAGTAAAATAGCTCGTAACTAAGACCTACTGATGAAACGATTTGAATATTTCATTACAAAAAAAACTTACAAAAGTTCAAACACCACAGTTAGATGAGAATTACTGTCATTCATGTCAGGTTTAATGCAACCATTTAAAGATGTTTCGCATTTGTGCGGTTTTTTTACGTGCTATGATACCTACCCATTTGACTGTATTCTAATCATTCTCTTTCAACGAATCGAACGAACGATCGAAAAATCTTACGCTTTTTCGATCAGCATCACGTGACCCTGACGCGAGTTTGAAAGTTTTTACCCATACAAAAAAAAGTGCTCAGCGCCGCTAAAGAAGTATTCACTTCAGTAAAAACAGAGAAGTAACTGGTGATTTTTTTAACTTATATGAAGTATTGAGATTATACCCTAGAAAATTCTTTGAGTACACTCGAATGCCCGTGTCAACATTTGACTACATACTAAGTAAAATATCACAAAAAATCACCAAAGAGGATACTAACTTTCGCAAAAGTATTAGACCAGGGCCTGCAGTCTCTACACTAAATAACGATAAAAATCTGTCGCTAACTCGTAAAATCGTAAACTTTCTGTAATAGATTTTGAACCTTATGCTGTTGAAATAAAGCTGAAAATTTATTAAAGAAAGTTTACGATTTTACGACTTAGCGACATTCGTAGCGTCGTTATTAGTGTAGAGACTGCAGGCCCTGAGGAGAAATTGTTCATAACTCTGAGGTAAGAATAAAACAAGATTTTACTAAAAGTTTTGTATTTATATGTAATAGTAGTATGTAATCAAAGAAGTAGGTAAGTAAAAAGATGTAATAATCAAATTAATATTTAGGGTAGTTGCCAGTAGAATATCCTCCATAATTTTCCCCGTATCTCGGTTGAGAAAACTGCATCCTTTCTGCTTCGTCTATTATGATTTGGGTAATTTTATTTCGAATGCGTAACTTTTGTAATTCACTAAATTTTTTCATTTGTGGCAGGAGACTTATAAAAAAATGATAATCATCACATTTCTCCGACTGGTCACTATTTGACACCATTTTCTGTTCAATTTAGATAATTTAATTGTGTGGTAATTTTGATAATCTGATAGCATGTACGATGTTTCTTTATATTTAGTTATAGACATTCAGACACGATGTAAAAATTGTTCTTGAATAAATGAATTGAATTGAATTAGCATAATTTTTTTTCTTTCACATTCTGTATGTTCATCTCTATAATCTAATGCCGTTTTGTTACGCTTTACCTGGACTCATCACGTCAGCGATGTTAGATTGCTCAGTTTGACAAGACTCGTTGAGGGATTCCGAATCACTATCATGCAGATTTCCCGTCATGACTTCAGGTGTAATGTCATCATTTATGAATTGCATAAGTTGAAAGTATGGCCATTGGCCATGTGCTCTCTATTTCATCGCCACCGTCACCAGAGCGCGGCGTAGGGAATTTCTTTTTTTCTTTTCGAAACTATGATCGCGCAGGTTCTTCCACTTCTTACGCAGTTGTTTTTCTGTAACAATAACATAATATTTTATTCTCCTTTTTTATTTCAGGTTTTTGTCAACAGGAACTGGATTTAGAGCACTGGCTTACAGTTTTCGTAAGGGGAAAAGCACCATTGCGTCTATAGTACACGAAACGTGCCGTGTTTTATGGACCGAGTTAGTTCCTATTCACATGCCGATACCAACAGAACAACGATTGAAAGCTATTGCAGAAGACTTTGAAGCTACCTGGAATTTCCCACACTGCATCGGAGCAATTGATTGGAAACATTGCGAAATAAAAAACCACCTAAATCTGGTTCGGCACATTGGTGTTATAAAAAAAATAATGAAAGAAAATGTTTTAATATCAGATTGACCGCTAGACAAACAATCGAATGCGCATTTGGCATTTTAACATGTAAATGGAGAATACTTCTTAAACCTATCGAAACAAACAGAAAAAATGCCTTGTCTATAATAAAAGCTGCGTGTATGTATACTGCACAATGTTATAATGGATTTAAACGGCGATCTCGATCTCCAACGTGTGCTATCTAACCCGCCATTATATGAAGATCGTCACAGAAACCGCGGAGTCATTAATAATCCATCACGGAGAGCAAAAAATGTTCGTATAAAATTCACTAACTATTTCTGGGAACAATATCAAAGAATGTAATAACTATTACGTACTTATAATAAACTTACCTTCACTTCCAGGAAACTGATCTTTTATTTCACTCCATAACTTTCTTGTTATTGTGCGATTACTGTGGTGTGGATGTTTGCTTTTCCATATACAGTAGGCGCTCGATAATCCGGCACCCGATTTTTTCCCTCTATGCCGGATTGTCGGAACTGCCGGATTATCGAATGTATAGGAAGTAAAAGCTTTTTACCCATGTACAATGTAAAATAAAGTCTACATATCATAGATTCACAGTAAAAGACTATTTTAATATGGTTAGTTGAATTTATTATAAAAATAAAAAAACACAAATATGTATGTAGGTACATTATTACACATGTTCATCATTTGTGACATTTTCAGTTGCGGAAGAGGAAGATGACGTTTTGGCCAAATAATTGTCAATTTTCGCTTGCTTCTTGCCATAATATTTTTTTTAAATTATCATTTCTCTTAACTTTCTCAAATTCAGTAAAATATCGTTAATAACGTTATTTTCCTCTGCCCAGAGGATACTGACATCTATTGATTTCAGGGCATCTTCAGCCTTCACTGAGGTGTTCGTGGGACTAAGAAAGGTAATTTCCAAATCTTCTTGTTCAGAGCTAGAAACAGCATCATTTATTATTTCTTCATCGGTCATTACAGGGTGAGAATCCGAGTTTTCCGCAAACCATTCCTCAATATCTTGTTCAGTCAACTCTGTCTGATTACTTTGGAACAACATTTGCTTCAGTTCTGCAAGAGGTAATTCGTCTTCTGAATCCCACTCTTCTTCTTCAGAATTTTGGTTTAGTGAAGGCCATAATTTTTTCCACGACGATTGAATCGCTTTTTGAGGTACCATGTTCCACGCTTCAGTTACGTTAAAGACCGCATCTTTAAGGTTCATGTCCTTCAGTGTTTTAGTGACATCATCATCCCGGATAACTGCATTCAACAAGAGTTTCTTCTTGTAGTTACATTTTATCATCTGAATTACATTCTGGTCCATAGGTTGAAGTAACGGCGTGCAATTAGGTGGCATAAAAAGTGTTTGAATCTTACCATCCCTAGATGATAACTCATCATTTGGTCCATGGGCAGGTGCATTATCCAACAACAGAACAGCTTTAGGCGGAAGATTCTTGCTTTTCAAAAATTTACGTACCTCAGGCACAAAATCATTGTGAAACCAATCAATGAATAATTCTTTAGTTACCCATGCCTTGTTTTGATTTTTATACACAAGTGGAAGATTAACATTTTTGAATGCTCTAGGATTCTACGCTTTTCCTATAAACAGCAGCTTAAGCTTATGAGTGCCACTAGCATTTGCACAGGGCATAATAGTGACCCTGTCTTTTGACACTTTTCTGCCTGGAGCTTCTGACTCCTTTCTGTAAACATATGTTTTGTTAGGTAAAACTCTCCAAAACAGGCCGCTTTCGTCAGCGTTATAAACTTGATCCGATGTTAAACTAAGGTCGTCAACTTTTTTCTTAAACTTCTCGACCAATGGAGCGACGGCTGATGTGTCACTAGATAATTTTTCGCCGGTTACAGTCAACAAACGTATTCCATACCTGGATTTGAAATTCTGGAACCATCCATCACTAGCTTTAAAGTTGGCATTCTTATATATTTTTTCATAAAAAGTTAAAGCTTTTTGACGAATAATATCTCCAGTAAGAGGTGTATTACGGGCTCGTTGTTGAAGAAACCACGTATACAACGCGTCCTCCATAAGAGGATACTCTCCAAACTTCATAGTTTGTCGCGAACTCGTCCCGGCGTCAGCAGTGTTGGCGAAATTTTCGATCTTCTCACGATTCTTTTTTTAAATCGTAAATTGTTGCACGGCCTACACCATATTCACCAGCCAACTTCATCTGATTTTCACCACTATCCAACTTTCGCAAAATTTCCATCTTTTTAATTAAACTTAATGTTTCGTGTTTACGTTTTTTGTCCGCCATTTTGTCAAAGCGACGCTGCGAAACAAGAAAAAGCAAAACAAACACGTGGCTTCACTATTAAGGTTAGGCCCGGACTGCCGAGCGAGAGAAACTACTCGAACCCGCTCAGTAGTCCGGCGTTCAGCAGTGTAAAATGCCGGATTATAGAGCGGGCTACCTGAGTCCCAAAATGCCGGACTACTGAGCGTGCCGGATTGGCGAGCGCCGGATTATCGAGCGCCTAGTAGGTGGTTTTGATTGAATCGCACTTAAAAACAATTCAGTATTTACCGCCATTTTATAGACAAACAAAATACAGACGCTTAAACGCCGAGCGACAAGACCGAACTGGTTTGTTACCCCCGCCACCCGCGCATTGGATCGCTCGCTGACTAGGCCCGTAGTGTGGCCAGAACGCGCGGACAGGAGCGTTTGAAAACTACGCGCGCTGTCTCGCTCAGTCCCGTCGCACTAGGCTTCCGCTTTAGTCACTACAGTATGGACGCAAAGGCGCGTTTCATATGTTTGATACTTCGCGCCCGTCGCGTCGTCGCAACCGCGCTAGGCTCGCAGTGCGGACGCACACTATGTGGCGACTACAGAAGATTAAACGCGATCACTGTACCGGACAGATACCCGATTCCGAGACTACTAGACTTCACATACCTATTACCAGGAACCAGTATATATTCAACGATCGATTTAAAAAATCAGATTCCAGTACAACACGTAGAAAAGACTGCAGTAATAACCCCGTTCGGTCTATTCGAATTTTCAAGAATGCCGTTTGGACTACGAAACGCAGGACAAACCTTTGTCAGATTCCTGAACACAGTCTTAGCAGGACTCGACTTCATTTTCGTATATATCGACGATATACTAGTGGCGTCATCATCAACCAGCGAACACCGCCGTCATTTACAAGAAACGGTTAGACGAACATGGCATTGCAATAAATCAAGCCAAATGCGTACTGGGCAAACCGCAAGTAGAGTTCCTCGGATATTAGATCTCAAAAGACGGTATCAAACCATTACCAGACAAGGTCGAAGCAATCACCAAATACCCAATACCAAAAACAGTACAAGATTTACGGAGATTTTTTTTGGCATGATTAACTTTTTAGGTATGATCAAGAATTGCTAGCCATTTACATGGCAGTAACGCATTTTCAACCTTATGTCGAGGGAAGAGAGTTGATAGTTTACATCGATCACAAGCCGTTATGTCACGCCTTCACTACCAAAGAAACCTCGTTTCATTACGTGGAACAGGAGGGTTTTCGAACAGCAACGGACTAGATATTAGAGCAAAATTAACCGATTACTTTATGTCACAGCAAGGAGCGGTAGACTGGCAAGAACAACATGTCACACGGCTTGTTTAAGTTGATTCCACATGTTTCCTTTCAAATATTAATTCTATGCAAAAAAAAGTTTTATTTATGCTTTCAGCTATGCTCATCCAAATATTGTCTTTCAAATTTTCGTTTCTGTAGAAGTCTAGTCGTGCATCGTATATCGGAGGGTGCTGTCTGATCAGTTCAATCAGCGTTTCACAGTCTTCGTCAAAAAAAGTATTCATTTTTGACACTAAACACACGTGCTTTTCGAGCGCGACACGAGACACTACTGGGGGTCTACTCTTTATCAACGAAAAACGAAGTTTCGGTCGAATTTCGCGTGTTTCCTACCACGGTTCCATACGTTCCGAAGTTTCAACGAAGTTTCGTTCGAACGAACATTTTTGACATTTACATTCTCTAAACCTACTTTAATTGATCTATGTTACGAACGAAAATTCTAATTTGACAGATGATTGTTCGGAATTTTAACCTCAAATTGACGATACCAAAAGTGTTACCGTTTGATTTTCGTTTGTGTGGATTTTGTTTAATAATTGCTTGAAATGGCCACAAGAATGCTCTTAATCGAGGCTGCTCTACGTGAAGAACGTTTAGAGCGTAGAAGGAAGCGGCGTCGCCTGCGCAATCAACTGAATATTAGCGAAATTCCCGACTTAGAGTTTGTAGGAAATTATAGACTCAGTCGGCAATTATTCGAGGAGTTGTGCCAGGAAATAGTGCCTTTATTACCCCCAAAGGCAAGGAGTCATGGAATCGAACCTACAGTTAAGGTTGTGTATATTTTTTATTATCATTCTCTTCAATCAAATTAAGCATTTCACTGTTCACAACCCTCATCTTTTTCCAGATCCTTACGGCCTTGAATTTTTATGCCCGAGGTAGTTACCAAGGGTCTGTGGGGCAAAACATGGACGGGCCCATGGCACAACAGACAGTTTCTCGTTGTTTGCAGGAGGTCACAACTGCCCTCAATGCACCCCATATACTAAGGAAGTTCATAAAATTCCCTCAAAATATAAATGAAAGGAATCTTATTAAGCGGCAGTATGTACCTAAGTTTTATTACCTATTTATATCAGCTTACTGTATTTTGAAGAAATATTTAGTATTTAACCCTTTAACCGCTTGGCTAAATATCAATTGTCGTGCCCCTAGCGCGAGGCTACAAATCGACAAAATAATACCTACAATAAATAAGGAGGGGCAATCGTTGTATCGATAAAAAAAAGTCAAAGAATTTTTTATGTTTTTATTTTAAATCAGCCTTATGGCTTCTACAAACAGGCGCGACACAAAGAAACCGCTCATGTTTTTGTGTCGCGTGTCGCGCCTGTTTGTAGGACCTTTAAATTAACCACCCTAATCACTTTCTTCGTATCACAATCGTTCATCTTTAAGCTAATAAGTAAATGTTTTTAACAGTTACTAATTGTTTAACCTTACTAAATTCGAATTGTTTACATCACAATAATCTCTTATTAATCGACTAGGTACTTTTTTTCTTTTCTTATAAATCTACCTACAACAGCAATGGCTAAATCTTTGTATCACAATTGTTTAATCTTACTATCTAAATTTTAATTACTTACATCAAAATAATCTCTTATTATTCGACTTTTTCCTTTTCAAATCAAACTAAGTATAATGAATCTTTGAATCACAATTGTTTTTTTTTGTTTTTGCTTACCAGTTACTATATGGAGTATAATACTTTACATCACATTCATTTACACATATTCCTCAGTATACTATAAAATACCTAATAAGTTTTGATTACCTATTAGATCAAATGCAATGATTTACGCATTTATAATAAGTAGGTTATAGTTGTTACAATTCACGAGCGCACTTTTCATTTAGATGTGTGTTGAACTGTTACCTATTTGTAACTACCTATGAATGACGTCCGCGCGCAACTGTTCGCTTCGTCGGGCACACACACAAGTGCAATGTGTACCTACGTGACGTGTACGTACACGAAACCTACACGCAAAGGCTTGAGTGCGCTCGTGAATTGCAACAACTATAATTAGAATTACGCAGTCATAAGCTAAAAACAAATTCGTTGTCTGTTTTTATCAGACGTATTATAGATGTCACAAAATGTGTGTACGTTTCTATAAATTTATTCGTGCGAGTCACATTAGTACCGAAATGTTTTTCGCCTAATATTTTTGCCGTTTTTGAAATTAGGTCAGTGCTGATCGCTTCGTATTGTGTGCCTACACTTGATATTTTTGTTAGAGTTTGTGTTCCTCTTGATACAAATAAATCAGGCGCACTATCTGTACTTCGTAAGTCACCGTCATGTGGTACATAGTAACATAACTGGGATTGTGCTACCGACGAAGGCAAACATACATCTTCTACATCTTCAAGATTCATTTCGTCTTGACTATCGCTAGTTGGATCCAAAATTGATTGACTACATTCCTGAGACTCGTCATACTTTCCTTAAAAGCAATTAAATATAAATAAGTACCTATAAAAATGGCTACAGGATGTGTATAATCAAAGGCTACAAGTATCAATTTGGCACAATTTACTTACTTTTCGATGTCATTTCGTTTTCTATCAAATTTAAATTTAATGCTCAACAAAACTGTGACGTTCAAGGTGTATAATATAACTAGGGTTCAATTCGCATAACACTTGCACTGAACCGTAAAAAAAGACGTGGGCTCGGTGTGTTTGACATGGACAAAGTGAAGTTGAACACAGACTAAATAGAGCAACGCAAGAAAAGAAATTAGTGACAGGATGATCTACCTACTTAAACTATCGATATTTAGTCGATAGCTTCTATCTATGGTATTCCGCAGCACATGTGTCAACGCAAAGATAAACATTACACGTTTTACACATATACCGTGTGTGTGATCTTTTATTCTTAGTCGCGCATACTTTACAACGCTGACTTTTGCCACTGGGAATTCGTACAGGAAAATGTGCCAAAGCATCGATATGTAGACTGCGAGGAGGATTGGACTGAGTACCAGAAGTGAACGCTGGGCTAGTATTTGCAATTAATCTTTTATTTTTTTCTAAAAGTTGCCGTATCACATTTAATTGAAAATCTGCAAAACTATGTTTTTTGTTATTTTTTAAGACTCTGAACAAATAAAAAGCATTAAGCATAAACAAATCGATGATGTGGAAGCCTAATTTTTTATACCACTTCCTAGTTTTCCTTATACAACCTATGCTACTCATCATCATGTCGGTGATGTCCACCGAACCCATATTTTTATTGTAATCTATTACACATTGCGGCTTTAATTTAGGCAGACCAGAAAAATGATCCAAATTGTCTGACGGAACAATTTTGTCATCATGTATGGTAGACAGCATGGTAACAGCTTTTTGTCTTGCCATTTTAACGCTAAAAGAGGAGGAGATGAAAATGCTTCTATTTCTCCACGCTTAAGTTTTTTGAATTTTGGCATATGTTTCCTATTACTTTTGACCGTACCGCATGCATAAATGCCTCTTTGTTTTAAATAAAGAAAAAGTCGCGGACTAGAATACCAATTGTCGACATATAGCTCTCGATTACTATGATAATAACCTTGTACCAGTTCAGTGACTACTGATCCTGTAATACCTAATTTTGGTACATGCTCTATTTGTGTTTGTGAACCACAGTAAACAATGAAATCAATTATAAACCCTGATTCGACATCACACAAAACAAAAAGTTTTATTCCAAATCTGTTTCGCTTTTTTGGCAAATATTGTTTGATTACCAGACGACCTTTGAAAGGCACAATGCTTTCATCAATGCATAGTTTGCCTCCGGGGACCAATGTGTGTCGAAATTTTTGTCGTGCGTGGTCAATCATCATTTCAATTTTATATAATCTTGATAAATTACTTACATCGTGTACTTCAGAAAATGAAAGCATTGCCAGTATTGCGCAATATCTATCTCTACACATAATACTATGAAATATGGGACTATTTAAAAGGGGGTCTACAGACCAATGTTCTTCAATAGTGAGCCTTTTATTCCTTGTAAAGAGCATCGTAAGGGCTAAAAAGATATAAATGTCATGAACAGTCACATCTTGCCACCTTTTTAAACGAGCGTACACCCTTAGATCCGTATGCCTGACATAGAATTGGTGATATTTGTTAGTAAAATAACATATTTTTTCTACTAAATCATTGCCACAAAAATGTTCAAAAATATCCAGTTCCGAGGAGTCGCTGCTCAAAGGTAATGAATCAAACAGACAGGGACGGGAACGCGCGCGGTGGCGGCGCGGTGGCGGGCTTCGCGCGACTCGTATTCTACAGTGTAACTGTGCGGCGGGCGTCGGCGCGGCGACGGCGCGGTGACGGCATCGTGTGCAGAACGCTTATTAAAGTTACCTTTTTTTTAAAGATAACTCATGCACTAGGAATAATTCCTGTGTAGCTTGGGACTTCACAAACACACAAGTCACGGACACAAAACAGCTACACCCAAACTCGAATAATGATTTATGAAAGAGAGAGAGAGAAAAAGAGACAAACGCGAGTGCGAGTGCCTGTCCGGCTTGGTAGGTACTGTCACAGTACCTTAATAATGGTAAGGACAACATACAACACGGTTCCAAATTTGAACAATCAATAGGATATGTAGGTAGTTAAGTAGGTAATATAGGTAATAACAGAATTACATCACAATATTTAAAATACTATTTCGATTCATCAAGGAGTTACCTAAACCCAACGAAAGTCTTATTTATACCTATACCTACTGAATAATGTGCAAATAACCTAAGAAGAAATTGAAATAGGTACTTACCTCTCCATCACTTCTAAATTCTATCGAATCGGATAATTCCAATTCGTCGTCACACTCGTCGTCGTCACCTTCTAATATTCTTAATAATTCCTCAGTAGTCGTCATTATTGAAAATTGAAATGTGACTATTTTATCGACAATGCACAAATACCAACGAACAACATTAATGGAACTTTCCATTCGTTTGATCCGCTTGTGACGTAGGCAGTGGTCGTATTAATGTGACAGCCGCGCTAGACTAACTAGAGAAATATGTTGCAAGCATAGGAGTCAAGGGATGGGAACTAACGTCAAATGTTGGCATTATACAAAGATCGTGAGGGATATTTTTCTTATGAATAATAAGGAAAAGAATTAATAACACAAGGCAATATGTTAAATTTAACTTTATTTGGTATGACACCGTTTATTTTATGCTGAATGATGCATTATACCTGATTATTTAACTGTTTGTTATTTCGTTTTTAAAATGCGCATTGCATTGTATCCCATCCCTATGGTCATATTTATGCGACGCGCGCGATAGACGCCGAAGAAAATTTCAAGCTGCCAATTACTTATTTTTGTTTAAGTTTTTTGAATGCTTAGAGTTATGACACATAATTTTAAGTAATTGTTGTAAATAATAGCTCTATTTAATAATAGTTTTAGTTGTACCACGCAATTAATAGGACGAAAATAGAACGAAAAAATCATGCATGTTCTCTGTCGCAGAAATACGACACGCGCGGTAGGGACACGGAAATATTTGTCGCATATATGCGACACGCGCGGTTAAAGGGTTAATTAATGTTGCAGATTTTATGAGAAATATCGGCTTCCTGGTGTGATTGGGTGCATCGATTGCACTCATGTTGCAATTGTCAGACCTGAGCACGAGGAACAATATTTTAATAGAAAACACTTTCATTCACTTAACACCCAAGTTGTAAGTATAAGAACTAAATATTAATGATTTTATTGTGACATTTACTGTTGTTGATTCTCATTAATCTCTCTATACCTAATTTACTTCTTATTATGTTTCATTGAATGACATAATTTTCCAGATATGCGACAGTGATTGCTATAACAAATGTGGATGCGTCATTTGGTGGAGCAACACATGATGCATATATTTGGAGAGAGTCTGACATAAAAAGTCACTTGGAGGGTCTCCTAAATGAAACAGTTTATTTATTAGGTACGTTTGAATTTATTGCTTGTCTAAAATATAAATTACTATCTTTGCGCTAAATTTCATTCCATCCTCACAAACTAACATTTTATATTTTAGGTGATTCTGGTTATGCTCAAAAGGAGCATATGATGACACCTATAGATAATGCTGTTGAAGACTCTCCTGAAGGCAGGTACAACAATGTCCAAAAGCGTGCACGATCCACCACAGAACGCACATTTGGAATATTAAAAGGTCGATGGAGATGTCTTTTGGCAGCTCGGGAACTGCATTACTGCCCAGAAACAGCAGGTAAAATTATAATCGCCTGCTGTGTTTTACATAATTTATGTATAAGGGGTGGCATTGATGTTCCCGAGTTGACAGAAGATGAGCTCCAGGCTGAAAGAAGCAGGCAGGATCCATCTCAATCAGCCGCTTCGACAGCTCAAGCTCTACAGGCAGGTCGAAGGGCAAGAGCTGTATTAGTGCAACTGTTAGAAAGGAATAGATAGGATGAAGGTAGAACTTTATCCTACCTATTCCTATAAACTAACCATTATAATTTTCATTGTATTTTTCCTTTTTGACTATAATTAAAGAATATAATTTAATGTTTAACAAATAATGTTTTATTTACAACTCTATCTAGAAACAATTTTTTTAAAAAGAAACATCAATTAATCTAATAACACATATTACAAACAAATCTTAATTCCTATGGTCTTAACTCTAAACGATTGTCAATTATGCTACACAGCTGTAACAGGGCAGCCTTGATGCCTGCGAGCTCAGCCCTGATGCTTGCGAGCTCGGTGTTCCTCACTATTTCTCTCTCTCCACGTCCCTCTTCATACTGATACAGTCTGCTTCTGACATCAGAGCCAGCAGCAGAATGTCTCCTGGGACGTGTAGGTTGTGAGGCTGCAAGACAACATTACAATTTAAATGGGTACTTACAATAAAAAAAATTGCCTAAGACACTTGAATGGGTTCAGTAAATGGGCACATTTTACTGTGTTAAAGTAAATATAGAAATAACAGTAAAGACTAACTGAACTGACACAAAATAGATAAAATTTACAAGCTAATCTCATTTCCTAACAGTAAAATTGGTATGTATTATTCAATGCTTTAGTTTCATCTTTGTGGCTTAAAAAATTTGATAACATTATTGAAAATGCCAAACAAAACAACAAACACTTGCAACAAATACTTGCAACAATATTACCTCACTCTGTCTTAGGGGCGGCTCACTGAAGGCTGGTGTTATGGCTCCAGTTTGGCGTCCACCAAACCCCTCTCCCATTATGGACAAAATCTTTAACTCCCAATAGGAGAGTGGAGGTGCCATTGATGGACCACCTCCAGTTGCTGAAGCCGACCTCCGAGGATCAGCAGCAGCTTTCTTGGCCAAATGCTTTCTATCCGACCATACCTGCAAAATATTAAAGCAAGCATGAGATTTTCATGTCAATATATAAAACCGGAGCAAGTCACTAGTTAAATAAGAAAACACTAGGTACCCTTTGCCACTGCTGAACTGCTTTGGTGCAACCGACCATGGAATTGAGCATGTTGCACAATTCTTCCCACAGCCTCTTTGCCCGGAGTTTTCCTTCGGCACCCCTCAATAGCCCGCGGGCTAGATCCTTATGCTCGTCTAGGAAATTGAGAAGGGTGTCGATTTGCTCGTGAGTAGCCGAACTAGTATGTGGAGCCATTTCAAACTGAAAAGATGTTGTAAATGGATATTAAGAAGTGGCGATATTTTTAATGAAAAAACAAATAATATTTACTTACAAAGTTTTTAAATCTTGTAGAGAACTTGTAGAGACCCAAAATGCAGACTGCAATGCAGTACAACTTGAAACTTTCTGACGGAATGTGCATCGCGATTGCGAAGAGTGTAAAAAAGCACTTGAAAACATGATTTATGAACAAAATACTTAAGAATAAACTTTTTAAAGAATCCAAACAAAAAATTATGTGTTGACATGGATTAGATTGCGTGTGAATATACAGATAATTTTAGTTGTCCTATGTTATGTTCCCATCGTGTGCATGAA
Organism: Diarsia dahlii; assembly: GCA_949775195.1. Classification (NCBI taxonomy): domain Eukaryota; kingdom Metazoa; phylum Arthropoda; class Insecta; order Lepidoptera; family Noctuidae; genus Diarsia; species Diarsia dahlii. The sequence continues at coordinate 2,184,567 of OX459197.1, read as the reverse complement.
ATAGTACTCTTCAATTTAGTCGGTTAACAATGACCGTGAAAGGGTGCTTTACAGTGTCTCGGTGAATATCGCTGAAAGTAGAATTTTGATCCGTGAATTTATATTTCTGCATGAATATTACAAGAAATATTTAATAAAACAGTGTGAAATGTAAAATTTTAAAATAAAGCTAAATAGTTTATAACTTTTTAACTTAAAGTAAAAACCGTAATTTGCTCTAGACGACATCATAAAAGACCCACAAATTATTGTTCACTTCTATCGTTCACGAAAATTGTCTATGAATCCGAACTTCGTCTGCGTGTCCGAAAACAAAATAGAGGGTCAATGACGAAACTTCGTTTAAATTTCGTTCGTTTGCGAAGTTTCGTTTCCGAGAAAGCGAGTAGACCCCCTGGTCAGAGGCAGCGACCGTCTCGCTGTCTCCTGTCTCTGTCTCGCTCGCGAACTGTCGCTTATACATTTCCTAAAGCACGCTCTACACTCGCCCGCGATTCTTGCTGTGAATTCACGCCGCGATTCGCGCCGTGAACTTCGCGTTTCAATGTGTCCCTCCGGCCTCCACACTCGCAAAGCTTCGCAGTCTCGTTCGCGACCTCAAAGAAAATGGATGACGAAGTGATTGTCGCTGCTGCGGTGACGATCTGTGCTATATCGTATTACAATTACCTATGTATTAAAAATAAGAATCAAATAAAAAAGAGATGGAGAAAAAGACGATGGTGGATGACTCAAATCCATCGCGGGAGAACCAGGTAAAATAATCATTTATTTAACTTATTGGATATAGAGATATTTGAATATTTTTTTCTTCATTTAATCATTTAAATGTATATATTTTTATTTACTTTGCTTTTTTTCCAGTGCTACTATGGATAGACAGTTGAGCGAATTAGTTGCTGAACCATCAGGAGAATTTCAAAAGTTTACGAGAATGTCTCAAACGGATTTTGATAACTTATTGAACAAAGTTTTACCAGCGATAGCTAAGCAAGATACTCAATTAAGAAAAGCCATCCCAGCTAGAATACGCCTTGCTATTACATTGCGATATTTGGCTACTGGAGATAGTTTTGAAAGTCTCCACTTTTTATTTAAAATCTCACCTCAACTGATATCGAAGATTATTCCAGAGGTATGCCAAGCTTTGAATGAAGCACTAAAGGAGGAAATCAAAGTAAGTAATAAAACAATTTATTATAATAAGTGTTTATTAATCATACGCCAAACATCATTTATTAATCAAGCGCTATTGAAAGCATCATCAATCATATTTTGAACATAGTTTGTGGATTCTTGAGTAGCTGGCTGGATAAGTGCATTTGAAGTTATGATAACCCTTGAAGCCGCAGGGGTAGAGGTTTCATCGTGAATGTGAATTTGTGATGGTGGCGAATAATAAATTGGTGGCTCAGAGTAACTGCTATGTGAAGTTCCTGCTCTCTGGTATGATGTAGATGGTTCCGAGTACGCCGTAGTATGTGCCGGAGACGGTGATCCAACAGATGACGAAGATAATACTGTAGTAAGTTGTTCATGATGCAAAAACATGATAAAGGTGTCCCGTAAATAATGGATCAAATGTAACGGGTAGGTAGCTTACCTCATTTCCAACAACTAATTTGAACAGTAAAAAAAAAACCCATAAGGTAACCAAGATAATTTTTTTTTTCGATTTTTACTATTTTCTGTACCAGCATTCAGTGTTTTTAATGCTGTTGCTGCAAATGGTATCATATTTAGGTGTGATTTTTGTCATACATTTCTGAATAGTTTACTAGTGTTATAAGATACCATTTTTTTAAATAACATTTTATTTGCCTTAGAAAAAAAATCTTGAATTGAAAAGTTTTGTTTTTAAGATGAAAAGACCAGAATTGGAAAAATTCTCCTGTAAAAAAATTGTATGACACCGAAGTGTACCATTATTTTAAAAACTTGTACAATTACTAAGGTTTGCAGATTGGTATAAAACTTACGCCTAGTCTTTGTCGTTACAAAGATATTGCTATGAATCTGACAGAGGTGCAAAATTACGAAATAAAATAAAATTGAAAAAGTGTGCACAATTCAACTATTTTCTTAAAAATGTTTAGGTATCTCAGCGTATGAAAAAACTTAGGAGGTTAAATTAAAAAAAAAATACAAATAAATCGTTTATTTTGTTTTTACAGTAAATGTTCAAACTGACGTCCCCCTACGAGAATGCAAAGTCTGCACCTCCTAATAAAGGAAGCTCTTATCCGACGGACAAAATGGCTGTTGTTTATTTCTGATACAGCAGATTGGATGCGCTGACGTAATTCTTCTTCCGACGTTATTCGTTGTTTGTAAACTTTGTCTTTTAAACATCCCCAATAAAAAAAATCTAAGGGATTTAAATCCGGAGATCGCGGAGGCCACAAAATTGGTCCTAATCGGCCGATCCATCTGTCAGGGTAAGTTTCATTGAGTTGCGCCCTTACTGCCGTCGCATAGTGAGCGGGGCATCCATCATTTTGTAACCACATTGCTTGCCGCACGTCTTCTGGAATATTTTCTAATAACGTTGGCAACTCATTCCTTAAAAAATGCAGATAGTATTCGGCGTTTAGAGTTGCTGGTAGTTCAAAGGGCCCTATTATTTGCCCATTTATTATTCCTGCCCATAAATTTATTTTAAATTGATGTTGGCTCCTGTCCTCTCGCATCAAATGTGGGTTTACCAGCTGCCAACTGTGCAAATTATGCAAATTGAGATATCCATCTCGCCGGCATGAAGACTCGTCACTCCATAAAATTTTATTAAAAAACTGTGGGTCCGCCCGTATCATTCTAAGCATCCTTTGGCAAAATGCTACTCTTTGCGGGTAATCACGTGACGTCAGCGTTTGAACACGTTGCACGTGATATGGGTGCAACCGGTGCCTTTTTAGAACTCGATGTACCGTCGATCTTGGAATACCTGTGCGTTGCGCTATGACGCGAATTGAGACCGACGAATCTTCCTCGATTTCTCGAATAATAATTTCGTCATTGACTTGTGACGGTCGCCCTTCACTGGCACCCCCAACTCCGGTGCCAAGAATTCTTCCCTCAAGAAGCGCGTTATGCACTCTAATGAATACGCGATAGTCGGGATGTCGATCCCGGTTCGGGTATCTTTCACGATACAATCTTGCGGCCGCCCTGGCATTACCTCTTGCTTCTCCGTAGATAAAATGCATTTCGGCATACTCCCGTGGCGTGTACTCGTAACGAGGCATCGTACTACTGCACACACGTACAACCACACACAAACGATTGTTTTCGAAGTCCGTAGGATTGCCAAGTCATTCATCCAAAACACAAACAGTTCCAAATCGTTAGGCAAAGCAAAGTCCAAATACACCGCACAAGTTTAATTTTAAGGAACACAACAGTTAGGCACAGCAGGAGCGAAAGTAGTCTGACGTACGTATCAACTCGAAGAGAGATTCGTGTCAACTAAACAAATAAAATCAAGCAACATTACCAAAAATACAAAAGCGGCGCTATCTATCCCTTTCACACTGAGTGAGGTGCAACTCCGCAGGTAGCGGTCCCAAATGCCGAACAGATGACGTCATCGGCTCGGAATTACGCTACACGCTTAACCACATGCTTAGATTACAAGCATAAGCCATTACGAGAAAGAAAAGTTAGATTGTACCATTTTAATTTCTGTTCTGTCTTCTTCATCACATTCATACGAGTAGCAATATCTTTGTAACCGCAAGGACTAGACGCAAGGACTAGACGTAACGACAAAGACTAGGCGTAAGTTTTATACCAATCTGCAAACCTTAGTAATTGTACAAGTTTTTAAAATAATGGTACACTTCGGTGTCATACAATTTTTTTACAGGAGAATTTTTCCAATTCTGGTCTTTTCATCTTAAAAACAAAACTTTTCAATTCAAGATTTTTTTTCTAAGGCAAATAAAATGTTATTTAAAAAAATGGTATCTTATAACACTAGTAAACTATTCAGAAATGTATGACAAAAATCACACCTAAATATGATACCATTTGCAGCAACAGCATTAAAAACACTGAATGCTGGTACAGAAAATAGTAAAAATCGAAAAAAAAAATTATCTTGGTTACCTTATGGGTTTTTTTTTTACTGTTCAAATTAGTTGTTGGAAATGAGGTAAGCTACCTACCCGTTACGTTTGATCCATTATTTACGGGACACCCTGTATATGTCACACACAAACCGCATTCGTTCATTATCGGGTATTTTTTTTAACTTTTTGGCTATAATTTTTCCATGTAAATCACATTCATCATCTTCTTGAATTCGTCGATTGTTCATAGTTTCTTTTAGTGTAGATAGAGCATCTTTGACTGTTTCTCCAGCAGCTAACACTTCTGCAGGGTTTTTACGACGACGTACAGTTGGCGGTCTCAAAGGTTGACTATCTACATTACTATCCAAACTTTCCTCCCCCCCCTTCATTGGCACACACAGAAGGGGATTCTTCCTGAAATAAAATAATAATAATGTATTTATTTTTTATTTTACAGTTGCCGACGAGTCCGGAAGAGTGGAAGGAAATTGAAAAAGGATTTGCACCTAAATTTCCGCGTGCTATAGGATCTATTGATGGAAAACATATCGTTATTGAATGTCCAATCGATTCAGGATCGGAATATATTAATTACAAGAAAACATTCAGTATTGTATTGTTAGCTTTAGTGGACAGTAATTATAATTTTATTTTCGCAGACATAGGATGCCAAGGTAGAAGCGATGGTGGTGTATTTAGAAATAGTTTATTATGGAATAAAATTTGTCTTAATGAATTAAATTTACCTACACCACATCCATTGCCAAATACCCTACGTTTTTTTGGGAGATGGTGCTTTTGCACTCACAGAACATATAATGAAACCTTATCCTGGTAACCATGATTGGGGATCCCCAAAACGTAAATTTAATCAAAGGTCTAGTTGTAGTGGAGAATACGTTTGGAATACTTGTAACAAGATTTAGAATATTTAAAAAACCGATCCAATTAAATCCTGAAAAACTAAAACTTTTGACACTAACGTGTATATTATTACATAATTTCTTAAGAAAAAGTTCCTCTTTAAACATTTATTCACCACACGGAACAGTGGACGCTTATGATGAGAACAACACCTTAATTACGCCTGGTTTATGGAGGAATGAAATCGAAAGAAATTGCGCCATTCGTGATATACCACACTTACCACGCCGAGCCGCTCTGAACGCTCGTGAAATTAGAGACGAGTTCACGAACTATTTTCAAAATAATTAATTAATTAAAACATGTTGAAATAAATTAATACTTACAGTATTTATTGTTTGTTTACATTGAACACCTTCTCCCAGAAACGAGTCCATAGTTTCGTACGCAAACCAGATGGGTTTATATATTTCACTTGAGCTTGCCCCACTGTGTGTGGAATCCTTAACTTTCTTTCTATAGGTTCTATAACTGGACATAAGTGAATCCTTTTTTTTCAATTCACCTACAGGAATATTCAAAATGTCACTAATCCGCGTCCAGGCATCGTGGATCTTATTTTTATTTTCCTTGTGTTTGGACTGCCAAAGTATTGGTTCAGATTGATAGCACTCAATAAGTTTTAACTCAAGTTCATTATTCCATGTAGTACTCATTTTTTTTTTTTTAAATAAAACGCTATTAAGTACGCAATAATGCACAACCACAACCACTTGCGACGGCGTCTTCTCAGTTACTGCGAAAAACTGCGAGTGTATGTGGCTCTGGTCCGCTGGACAAAACTTCAAAACTGCTCGCATTTACAATAGGGCAATAGGGCACTTTATGTGACGGCTAAACACCCTTATTTCAGAATAGGTGACGCTACAGAATCTTAGATAATCGATCGAAAGCGTGTCCAGCCAGCTTGAAAAACCACTTTTCGCTGGTCTCTCAATCTCGGTAACGGAAGTGATTTTGACGACTTTTTGCATATCAACGGGCGTCACATAAATATGTGACAGGCATCAAGCTAAAAGTTTTGTGATACGTACAGTAGTTTAGTAGAAAAATGCAAAAAACTGTGTCCAGCCATCTTGAATTTACGTAAAAAACTTTTGGCTAGCACTTCCGAATCCTACATAACGGGAGCGTTTTCGAATATGGTTCCTTTACTAATACTTGGTGACGCAATGTGTGACAGTAATAACGTTTGATTTATGGCGTCACATGTAAGGGTTTACGAGATATCAATGAAAACTTAATGTATACTTGTGTCCAGCCATCTTGAACTCAGGCTGGCTGGACACATGTATCTCCGCTGCCTGATGATCTACGACCTTCAAAATGTTATCAAAATGTTGTGACGGGGACGATAATGATAACCTGAATTTGTGACGGAGAAACTTTGGGAAGTTTCAAAGATATTGATCATTTAAATTTTCCCATACAAACACTGTAGTAGGGTTACCAATATTGTAGGTTTTATGTAGGACAAAGTATATTTTAAGGTGTTTTCTTTAATGGACGAAAATCCGCGTATCGGTGATACTAATACGAACAACTGTAGATATTTAAATCAATAGAAGACAAAAGTGTAGAAGGGGGCTTTAATGTTATTGATTATTTACGTGCAGATACCTATCTACTCTTTTTAGTAGATAATTATTGGTGTTTTTTATGATAAGTACGTATGTAGATATTGTGCCAGGATAACAGACTAATGCTCTAAGGTATTTAAATGAAAAAATAATGTAATTCACGTTACTTACCAAGGACCTCGTTAAATGACAACGCGCGTAGCAAATATTGCACGTATTCCTTACAAATCGACGGAAGGCTCTAAATACCATTATGTATACTTTACTCTAAACGATTAAACGAAAACGGTTTACGCTGTCACAGCACTCACAGCCTCTGTGTACAAAACAAACTCAGTATCAGTGCATCAGTGTTGCCAACAAGACCGATATAGAATCTGCTAAAATTATGCCAATTGCTTTATAGAAATGCTAAAAAATCTGCTAACATTTTTCAGTGTCAAATGAAACGTAACATAGTTTTAACTTTTTTTATTATTTAACAAAATATACATACTGTTTTAATCGACTAAGTTCTCAAATACTCTTTCCATTATCATCAGCATTAGCATCAGGAGCGCCAACAATATTATACTTAGTAAAGGGTTTTTTTTTCTAAATGGAAATAATTACTGTATTTTATTTTAAAATAATTGTTTATGCTATATAAACAACTAATAAGTTTGCTAAACAACATGAGAAAATGCTATTCTTATTATTCTTATTCTTTATTGCACACATAAAATAACACATATAAACACAAATTACAATAATAAAGTTTATGCTAAATTGGCATCACTGAGTGCAATGCACTTTGTTTTTTTTGTTAGTGTTTTTAATTATAATTTAGAATTAACACATACTTCCCCTTTTTCTGCAGGAAAACCTTTTATTCCCACGGAGAAATCAAATACAAAGCTGGCGTGGCTTGGCTGCTACCGGCCGATTAGTCGATTCAAAAGAAATCCTATAATTATGTAAAAAATATGGTCACCTCACAATATTAATGGATGTTTGTATGGGAAAATTTAAATGATCAATATCTTTGAAACTACCCAAAGTTTCTCCGTCACTAATTCAGGTTATCATTATCGTCCCCGTCACAACATTTTGATAACATTTTGAAGGTCGTAGATCATCAGGCAGCGGAGATACATGTGTCCAGCCAGCCTGAGTTCAAGATGGCTGGACACTAAGTTTTCATTGATATCTCGTAAACCCTTACATGTGACGCCATAAATCAAACGTTATTACTGTCACACATTGCGTCACCAAGTATTAGTAAAGGAACCATAATCGAAAACGCTCCCGTTATGTGGGATTCGGAAGTGCCAGCCAAAAGTTTTTTACGTAAATTCAAGATGGCTGGACACAGTTTTTTGCATTTTTCTACTAAACCACTGTACGTATCACAAAACTTTTAGCTTGATGCCTGTCACATATTTATGTGACGCCCGTTGATATGCAAAAAGTCGTCAAAATCACTTCCGTTACCGAGATTGAGAGACCAGCGAAAAGTGGTTTTTCAAGCTGGCTGGACACGCTTTCGATCGATTATCTAAGATTCTGTAGCGTCACCTATTCTGAAATAAGGGTGTTTAGCCGTCACATAAAGTGCCCTATTGCCCTATTGTAAATGCGAGCAGTTTTGAAGTTTTGTCCAGCGGACCAGAGCCACATGCGAGTGTAGTTGCGTTCGCGTTCGCGCGCCGTGAACTAAGCGCGAACCTTTTGTCGCGGGACAAAAAACCGACAACGAACGTGGAACGGCGCGAAGCGTGAACGTGAACGCGCGAAACCATCTACACACGCGTTTCGCGGCTTTCGCGGCCTGTCGCGGCGCGAACCGCCACCTTAAGGTCAACGCCTCCCTCGGTCTTTGTTTTATGTTCTGCCAGAGCCGACATAGTTGTTTAGTTGCTGCCTAAAATATTAATAACAAGGTGAATTAAAATAGTGGAAAAAAGAACAAGCCAAAAATGGTCAGTAACCTAATTTCATGGAAATTAAGGTCAAAATCTCAGATATTAATAGGGTTCTTTTTGTTCTGTTACTTGATGTTTCAATATTAAAGAATAAATTGTGTAAGTAATTAATTACCTGGGTAGATGCGTGCGGACTAGCATTGTATTCTGCAGCTATTTTGTTCCAAGCCGCATTTTTATTTCGTAGATTCGCACCGTATTCTGCAGCTATTTTGTTCCAAGCCGCATTTTTATTTCGTAGATTCGCACCATCGGCATCGGTCTCCTTATTTTCCACTACAGCCGTATATTGAATGCATCCATGCAATCCCGAAGCCCTGCGATCTAAGATGAAAATATCATTTTCATTATAGAAATTGTTAAAATCCGGTTCATCTAACAATTGGCGCATTATTGTCGCATCGTTTGTCTTGGCACTATATGGACCTCGAACATCAACGGAATACCTATTATCCTCGAATACCCATTACAACATACAACTACCCATTACAAGTAACTCGTACATGGTGAGAGCGAGTCGTATGTATAACGCAACCTGCCGGGAAGCTGAGATCGACATTTTCAATACCAGTTTAGTTAAATTGAAGAAAACTTTATCTAATAGCTTCTTCGAGCGTATTTAGTAATTTTTCTGTTAGGTGTTTGTTTCTTTTTTGGTTTTATTATAGACATACATACATGTGGAAACTTGTAATTGGCCATATTTTGTTTAAATTGTTACTCACTGTCTGTTTAGCTGTAAGTTTTCCTAAAAGTGTAATAAATAAATAAATAAATAAATAAACAGCACAAAATGAATGATTTGACCAAATTCCTGTATTTCTGGAGGGAATATATCCTTTTGAAATAAATAGTTAGAACTTTTTTTAAGTGTAGGGGAGGGTTGGATAGTCGCGGGTCATAGTACTCTCCTTTTTTTAATCTATCTCTTATTAAAGATTCTGGAAGCTTAAATGATCTTGCTACTTCTTTTATTTTTCTCCCACTATTTACAGCTTCTAAACCAGCTTGCATTTGAAGTAGGTCCCAAGACCCCTTTTTCGATTAAAATTTCCATTAAGAACCGCCGTTTTCAAGGGCGGGGTGGGCGGAGAGGACCACCCGGAGCCCCATGGTTTCCGAGATATCCATGTTCAAAGTTTTGAGGTTAGAATAGCGCTAAAACGCGAAACGGGCAAAAAATTTGTGTCGTTTGACAGGCGAAGGGTGAGGGGGTGGTGCCCACACTGCCCACTGTGCCCTGGCACCACTCCTATGTAAAGGCGACGCACTGTTCTTGAGTAAAACAAATTAATTATTGTAACATAAATTCTGTAGGCGCGGGGCTCCTACTTCTGGGGCTGCAGTCTCTACACTAATATCGACGCTACGAATGTCGCTAAGTCGTAAAATCGTAAACTTTTTATAATACATAGATTTTCAATCTTATGCTGTTGAAATAAAGCTGAAAATCTATTAAAGAAATTTAACATCGATACGACTTTGCGACAGATTTTAAACGATATTTAGTGTAGAGACTGCAGGCCAGGATGGTTTATAAAAAAAAAATACCTAACAAGGGGATGGCGCCATCCCCTTCTAACATAACCTGTCCGAGTCGGGGTGCCCCAAGCACAATATAAATATGGACAGTACGGAAACTGCCTACAAACGCTCGAAACCGCACACTCACATAAACATGCGCATCGACAGGGCCAGCTAGCGAACACTGCAGTGCTCTCAGTTGTGCGTGCCCGCGCCGAGACGAGTTAGTTAGTTAGTTTACGTAAAAGTTTTTTTTTAAATATCCTCCAATCTTTTTTAAAATGCCGGGAACGTATACGGGTGTTTGAACTCGGCTTCATCAAAACCGGAGATATTGTATTTTAATTAAACTTCCTACTAATCTTGAAAGGTAAGAATGATTTTTGTTATCGAATTATGGGCGTTCAAAGTTTCTGTAAAAAAAAAATTGAAATTGAAATATCTCGAAAACGGAGCGTCCTAGACAAAAAATGAACAAAATTTTGACCCCCCTCTGCCACCCCCGTGATATTTAAGTGAGAATCACATAAAAAAAATTTTTACACTGGTCCAACTGGTGAATTTTGAATTGTATCAATTCAAAATTCCTTGTTTTATTTGCGTGTGTGAGATTCTTTTGTAAAGTGTTTGAAAATAAAACATGGAATTTTGAATTGATACATTTATTGTGATTTATAAACAATATTTTTTATTAGTTCTTCATATGATGTGTATCTAAATGATCGATCATGTTTCTTCGTCTCCATGAATAATCGCACAACCAATCTGTAAAATCGTGTTTATTTTGTTGTTGGCGAAATTGTTTCTTATTGCCTCGCCACAGGCTCTCTATCCGCTGGGTGTGTCCCATCTGGTGCCACAAATTTATTTGTTGGGTCACTATGATTTACTCTTTTATGTATATACCCATGGTCGGGAAGGCTCATATATGCTCTCCAATAATCAGCATGAATGATGGAAGCCTTCCTCGACATGTTTGTGTATTAGTGGCACCAATATTTCCGCAGACCTTTCGTTGTCGGGACACATCTCCAGCCGCAGATCATCACTGCCGTCCGCGATCATCCCAATCACCCAATGTCCCTCGATCTGTCTTCCACGATTATATTATCTTTTTCCAAACTTGGATTCATCTATTTATATTTTTTTTTTTAGTTTGTTTTGCATTTGTTTTTGCATTATATATTTTTTTAAATAATAATAAGCTAAATATAAAATACAATATATGATTAAAAAGTCCTATCAAGCTCGCACTCTCTGGAGGAAATGAAGGTGGCGGTTTAATATGTAGTATTTGGAAAGGCATCAGACTTGGGCGACACTGCAAGCGACGGGCCAGGGCTGCTCTGTCGACGTGAAGATCAACTTCGCAGATTAAACGTGAGAATCAGTTTAGTAGCGTGGACGTGGAGATCAGCTTCGTGATGTGGACATGTAGATCAGCTCCGACACCGTAGTTCAGTAGTCAAGGTGTTGAAGTAGCTAGGGAGAAAGATTTTATACTTTGCCAGATGCGCGATGTTTTTACTGATGAATTTAATATAACTGAATTAGTTTTTGCATTTGTAACTACAGGGGGAATTTGTCTAAAATCCCCTGCAAAGATAATAATTTTGCCTCCAAAAATTTTATCATTACGCATGAGATCACGCAACGACCTATCCAGTAGATGAATCAAAAATGTATGTGCCTTCGTCGTATATTATAACGTCCGCGTGTGATATTAATTCCGCTCTTTGCGTGCCGTTTGTGATATTCCAGAAGTCATTGTCGTCTACCGGATCTATGGGGAATTTAAACATGCTATGCGCCGTGGTCCCTTCTTTGTAGTTTTGCGCCGCGATGGCAGAACTCGCAGTACATAGAACTACAACGTTTTAACGGTACCCGCGGGATCATCAACGAAAATCGCGGTATCATTAACGTCACGGAAATCAGTATCGTTACAAAATTTTACAACGTAATCAAAAATATTATTTTGCTCTCGAGACAACCGAGGAATCCATTCGTCTGCAAAATGTTCCAATGATTCACGGTTGTGTTCTACGCGTTCCCTGCCTAACTCGGTAGTGGTATCTTCGATTTTTGGCAAACCGTGTTGTTTTAACGTAGATCCGTGTTTCCGAAGCAACCTATTTATTTGAATGAGACACAAAGTGTGTACTCTTTCGGTGTCCGCATCACCACCTAACCTTTGTGCAATATCTTCACTGAGTTGATTTTTAAAAGTGTCCCAGAAAGACGCGACTGGGACACCGTTTACAGCCAAACAAACGAAGAAGCTACGCAGGCGTGGTCCCGTTAAAAAGTTTGATGCTTCCAACATAGCTCTTTCGTATTCGACTTCGTCATCGGCAAGACCAATTATTTTAGCAGCTTCCTGAAAAGTTTTATAATCGGGACCACCAAGAGATTTAAGATCGGTGTAACTACGACACGGGAATGTTTTCCATATAATTCTAAGATAAAACTGTTCACCTCTGTTAGGTGCGACCCAAAATAGACGCGCGACAAGCTCATCCCTTTGTCTTTTAGTAATGAATTTATGATTTAATGTTTCAAGAATTTCCGCATTTTTTGTTGAGGGACGCTTGGAATGGACAATGTACTGTTCGTAAAAGTCCAAGTAGGTTAATGAGTTAAATTCGTCTCTTACTGGTCGGTTAAAATAGGTAATAAGGTCCGAACCAGCTTGTTGCGCGGCTTCTACTTCAGTGCCTGGTTTAAAATAAACGGTTTGCTGATTTTCTAAATGAACCCACAGTTGTTTAACGTTGGGTTCCCTCGCGGTCTCATCGAATTCTAACGTCCTCCACGCGGCGTCGCTGGAGCCTATATAACGTTTTGTGACATACTGCTCTATTTCGTTATTTTCATGTTCTTCCGGTACGACAGCTACGCGCGATTCGTCAGGACCCTTAGTAATATATTTAAACAAATACTTGACAACCGTACGTTGCGAGGAGACTTCCAAGTTGATGTGAGCATCGTATTTTAAAAGAAGACTTGCGTTATAAGGGACTACCCAAGTATCATTTACAATTACATTGTTGCCGCGATATTTTATGATTGCTTCGTTTTCACTGTCTCTACACAAGTTAATAAAACCTTATTCATCAGAAAAAATGGTGGCTGTCTCACGTTTTGGAAAACATTTTGAACATTTACTTTTCTCACTGTCCCAACAAGGTAAATTAGTTCTGTGCGAGGGACCGCAAGGACCGTGAATCATGTGATTCAAAACAGCTTTGCGTAATCTTCCCTCTGCCTCTGATGCATCAGGAATGTCTGCTCTAACAAATTTATCAAAATCTATATTTTGGACAGGGCCGCCACCTTCAACCCTTAAACAAATGTGAGCGTGTGGTAAACCTCGCTTTTGAAATTCTACTACGTGCACCATATAAATACATTTACCTAACCAATTACCACTTCGGATATCTCTTAATAATTCAGTTAGCTATAAATTAAAAACTCTAGCACACACAGTAAGATTACATAGCTGCCTTGAGTGGATTCTTGAATTTCAGGCCACTTGGGATTACAGGTAAACGTCAAGAAAAATGATGGGTTCCCTAATCTGCTTACTATGGCAATAGCTTAACTATATTTGCCTTTCATGTATCCCCCCCCCCGTAAAAGTGCTGGGCAAATAAATTCGACCTGGTACGAATCCCTCTCCCTCCCTAAATAGTTTCATCCTGACGAATTTGACGCGCGACTTCGATGCTCATTTCAACTTCTTGAAGTGGAGCGGACCTCAGTGCACTATTCGAGTTATGTTTTTGTAAACTTGCTAAATAACGTAGGCGTTCTTCTAAAATTCGGCAATGCATGTCAACTAACCATTCTTCCGATAGCGAACGTATTTTGCCTGAGTTAATTTATTTCCGTTATTATCTACTTTATTCGGATACCAGCATTACCCACAGGATAAAGTAACGGATACTGAAAACGTTCAAACAACGGATGCATTATATCCACAGTGTGTGGTTTCCTATCACCGATTTTCCAAACACAACTTCTTTACCAACAGGTAAATCTCCTAAAATATTACCGTGGGTTGAGCGAGACGTGTGCTGAAATTTAACAAAGGCCTGATCGGATGGTTTCCTACTTAATCGTTTAAAACAGACGCGCATTACAAGTTGGACACCTGAAAGAGTCTGAAGAAGGGAATGACGTTTTAGAAAATAATTTTATTACGTTTAATTCAGCGTCCCTCTTCTGTGCTATTACGTTTTTAGATTGACGTAGCGGTATGTCAATACGACGGCTGTTTTTTATTATATTTATCAATGGCTATTTGATTTATTTCAGGGTTCTGCTTGGTATAACGGTCTACAGAATCGCGATGATTTTTTGGATTTTCCTTTGTGTATTTTTTACGGCATGAAATTGATATTCCATTCCCTAAGAAACAACTTCATTAATAACCTCTATATTTTGTTATTAAAGATAGGTATGGTATGCTGAGATACTGGTTTTTATTTAAATCTGCAAATAGACAGAAAATAAATTAGTGATTATTCTACATAGTAACTAAGTATGTAAAAAAAACAGCCGGGTAGGATAAACATTCAGCAGGTCAAGCATTGTAGATAAGGTAGGTACCTATATTACAGTAACAATAACCTCATGCTCATGAAGTTAGGTAGTGATTACATTTTCCATCACCCAGAGACATAACGTGAAAGGCAGTCCAGCAGCCGTTTCCACCGAGTTTGGTGAAGTTCACCAAACTGAGTGGGGATGAAAGTTTGCATGAAAAATCGTCATTTTCACGCGTGCGACCGGCGAAGCCGCTGGCAAAAGCTAGTAAAAAATAAATTATTAAGGCGCAGAGTAGCAAAAAATAATCATTTAAAAAATAAAGTACATATTTTTACTTTACTACAGTGGTGTAGTAAAGTAAAAATATGTACTTTATTTTTTATGTACTATTTTCTTTTTCATTTTTTTGCCATCTACTATATTTTTTAAGTTAATAACTTCAAAAATACTATATTTGATAGAAAAAAAGTTGGTAACCCTAATCATAACTTGTACATGCACCTGTTGATTCTACTGATAATTTACAATAACTAGGAGTTACTAAAAGCTAATCTTTATCAACAGATCCTATGTTTAGGTTTGCAGTTGCAGAAATAGGTATCATCCTCTTGAGGATGTCCTCTCCATTCCTAAATAAATGCCCAGTAGGTATGACTCCATACCTATTCACATCAAGCCTATTCACTGATGGTTCATCAAATGTGCAATTGCCTGCACAGAAATGCATTTGACATTTAATGTTGCTAGTGTAAGCTGTAAATGATTGTCTATCTAGTGACATCTGATATTCACCTATAGTATTCTTAACAGGAAAGTTAGTCATGGAAGCATCCACTTCATAACCACGTTTTCCTTTAATGACAACTGAATTCCTAAGATGAATCATCTCATGACTAACACCAGTAATTATTATAGGCATGTCTCGTAGGCCATTTATATCAAATCCATTTAGGTTGTATTTTGGATTTAGTTTTACATGCTTGGTTATGCCAAAGCCCAGTCTGTCATATCTCACTTACTTTGTGGTATACTGGATAACATTTATCTAGATTTG
This sequence comes from Diarsia dahlii, assembly GCA_949775195.1. Taxonomy (NCBI): domain Eukaryota; kingdom Metazoa; phylum Arthropoda; class Insecta; order Lepidoptera; family Noctuidae; genus Diarsia; species Diarsia dahlii. Next base: position 2,168,894 of record OX459197.1, on the reverse strand, counting down.
GCATCATTGCCCAAGAGTACCATACGCATGAAGTTTGATGCCAGCACCATGTGTCACATCCAATGGTGTCAGACTGGCAGCCATATCCATGTGGGAAAGAGACACTTTGTTTGAGTTGAGGATGCTCATATCCGTCATGGCAGGTCCCTCCATTCCAGCAGTTACTACTAGGTCCTTTCATTCCCATGTTGTCTTAGTCTGCACTTTTAAAATCACATGCATAATATGCAAGATTATATCTAGTTAGACTTTGTTTCTTTCATTCTCATCTCAATTTTCTCTCCATTCATGGTGTTGAAACAGATAGTTGATCCAGTTTGTATTGGCATTGAATACATATTGACATTGGTACAAGCCATAGTATCACATTCTTTTCCTGAGCTAGATATGTATGATGTTTTATCACAGGCATATGCTGGTTGTACTGCTGACTGTATAGCTAACCCCATAACTGCTGCTCTGGCTGCACTCTCCCCTAATTTAAGGTGCTTGCTATTCATGACCCTCATTTCCAAATCCCTGCTGAACTTATTTGCTTCATATTCCTTATGGCAGACAAATCAAGTATTTAATTACTGTGGATCACTGTTCTGACTTTTTTGATACACTAAAAGACTTATCAGCAAAATCTGTAGTAGATAGTTGCAAAAGGAACTTCTCAAGACACGGTATTTCAGAAACTGTTATTACAGATGGAGGTACTAATTTTGTGAACCAGGAGTTTTCCGAGTTTTCCAAAAACTGGCATTTTACCCAGGTTACTTCATCACCCAATCATCCACAGGGTAATGGTAAGGCAGAGGCCACAGTAAAAATAGCAAAAACAACTTTTGTTAAAATCTGTAGATAGTGGTGTGGACTATTCCAACCCTCCCCGGGTTGGATAGTCGCGGGTTGTAGTACTCTCCTTTTTTTAATCTATCTCTTATTAAAGATTCTGGAAGCATAAATGATCTTGCTACTTCTTTTATTTTTCTCCCACTATTTACAGCTTCTAAAGCAGCTTGCATTTGAAGTGGGTCCCAAGACCCCTTTTTTTCAGTTAAAATGTCCATTAAGAACCCCGTTTTCAAGTGCGGGGTGGGGGGACAGGCTCCCCCCCAGTACAACCCCCACCACCCGGAGCCCCATTGTTTGTGTCGTTTGACAGGCGAAGGGTGAGGGGGTGGTGCCCACACTGCCCACTGTGCCCTGGCACCACTCCTATGTAAAGGCGACGCACTGTTCTTGAGAAAAACAAATTAATTATTGTAACATAAATTCTGTAGGCGCGGGGCTCCTACTTCTGGATGGTTTACAAAAAAAAACCTAACAAGGGGATGGCGCCATCCCCTTCTGACATAACCTGTCCGAGTCGGGGTGCCCCAAGTCCCGAGCTCGCTTCACTCGCTCTTGCATCCAAGTTTTCCTGGTAGCGGGTTGCGGCCCTACGGACCAGGGGCCCTACTATGACGTCTTAAAACAGTCCTAACTTATTCTTAATCCAGTGTGGAGGAGAGATGGCGCTAGACAACCTGTATAGTTCTGTCACGTTTCCACACTGGAATAAGATTAAGTTAGGACTGTTTTAAGACGTCATAGTAGGGGGGCTGACCGCCTCGTTTATGTGATTGATTGAGATAGTGTGTGTGTGCGTGTGTGAGATTCTTATGTTTTGTAAAGTGTTTGAAAATAAAACAAGGAATTTTGAATTGATACATTTATTGTGATTTATAAACATTTTTTATTAGTTCTTCATATGAGATGGATCTGAATGATCGATAATGTTTCTCCGTCTTCATGAATAATCGCACAACCAATCTGTAAAATCTTGTTTATTTTGTTGTTGGCGAAATTGTTTCTTATTGCCTCGCCACAGGCTCTCTATCCGCTGGGTGTGTGTCCCATCTGGTGCCACAAATTTATTTGTTGGGTTACTATGATTTACTCTTTTATGTATATACCCATGGTCGGGAAGGCTCATATATGCTCTCCAATAATCAGTATGTATGATGGAGCCTTCCTCGACATGTTTCTGTATTAGTGGCACCAATATTTCCGCAGACCTTTCGTTGTCGGGACACATCTCCAGCCGCAGATCATCACTGCCGTCCGCGATCATCCCAATCACCCAATGTCCCTCGATCTGTCTTCCACGATTATATTTTCTTTTTCCTAACTTTTTCATCTATTTGTACAACTTTATTAGGGCGTCCTATCTTCCATTCGGCCCTTTGGTTTTCAAGAACATATATTGTTACGGTCTCCCGACAATAACTGAACCAGCCAGCAATGGTTCTGTGCGACACTAATGGGGCCCAACTCTAACTTAGAGATAAGCAACACGCCATTGACACTATCGACACACTACAGACATTATTATGCAATAGGGAAAAGAGGTGTCGTTGTTCGATGGCTTCACAATGGCAGTTCGATAGCCAAACACGATAGACACAACTGTCAGATTTCACTTGAAATATATTTACAGACTACCCTAAAGTCCTACTATGGCATTTCAATGTCACTACAGTGGCAAGTCAATGACCATAATTATTTGTAGAATACCAAAATTTGGTATTCTACATGTGTCTCAATAGAATAGTCATTGACATTTAATGTTAATGACTATTCTATCGAGACACTGCTTACACACTATCGACGCACTATTCACAAATTGATTATTTTATAGAATTGAGCCCCTGGTTTGCTGGTATGTCAGTCCCTCACTAAATTCGTTCATGAGTTGAAATATCAATGTCAGGTTCTAATCTCGGAGAGTTAGAATTCACTTTTTGGTACAAGTTGCAAATCAATATTTATCACCTACCTTTTCATTTTTTTTGATAGGTTAGATTAGCGTAAATCTTGATAGTTTTGTTTTTTTTGTTGGCCTGTGTCGTCAATGCCGAAGGTAGTTTTTTTGGGTGTCGGTCGACAGACATAGGTTGCAGTTTGAGGACGTTGAGGGCAGCGCCTTTTTTTTCAGGAGAGTTCAAATGGCAGATCTGGGGGTCCGCCCCTTTCACCGTACCCTATTGGTTAAAATTTTACAATCACAGCAAATAAATATAGTGTTCAGACCAGGAAATAATTTACACCAGGGTGTTGAAACTATACCTGAATTGGAACCCACAACAAGACTATCAAAGATCCCTGTAGTTCTTCGGGAAACGAGAATTAGCCGGAACGCGCCAAGTCCATCCGCAAATGACATGCTTGTCCAATCACAAACATCGGATTGAGTAACTGGTTGCCAGGCGAAGGTTGTGTTCTCTAACATTGCAAATGTTCCAAAGTTGAGGAAATACTTGTTGTGAATTCAAACGTCGTTTAGTGGTTAATATTCCAGTTAGATTAATTGTAAGTTATTCAGTAATATTATTTCGACTGAGTAAGCTTTATTTGCTGAGTTAGGTCGGAATTGGTAAGCGAGGCGGGTAACCCCAAGCTCTTGACAGGTTGACGTGTAATTTTCGAAGACTCCGTTTTGGGAGAAGGATTATTTTATTTTTCATTTAACGACGCTAGTCGTATTTCCTGTATGAGTTGTTTGTTTTGTTGTGTGCAGGAAATACTATTAATTTGTTCTGTGTAAATTGAACTACAACTTTTAAAAAATGGTTTAGGAGTATTCCTATAATCTATTTGTTCAAAAATGTTCTTCCCCAAATTGAATGATCTCCAAAAATCACAACCTAGTATTACCTCTGTGACTATACCGGGAATTACAAAAAACTTCACTACCCGGCTCATTTTACCAAGAGTTACCGGTACAAAAATAAACCCCAATGATTCTAATTGAACTCCATTTGCAACAAACACTGCATGATTTGTCAAAACATTCATGCAGTTCAAAACCAAACTTAATAAATTGTTTATGTGCATTGTTCCCTAATATGGAGATACAAGCACCTGAATCTAATAAACCTATAATTTCAAAATCATTCACTTTAAATTTTAAATATGGCCTAACATCATTCTCACTAGGTGCGAAGAGAACCGACGCGATGCTTTTGTACGATTTACATTTACCCTCACCTTCTTTGCCACATTTAAAACATTTTATGTCTTTGGGTATCACCTTACATAATTTAAAATTGTGATTACCCTTCCCACATTTATAACAAACACGTTGCCTTGAAGCAGGTCGTGAGTTAGATTGGTGTGAAGTTGTCGGTGATTGAACAGGTTAATTATGTATCGAGTAACACAAGTAGTGTTACTCGATACATAATTAACCTGTTTTGACTTTGATGGCTCGACGAAAACGACACCACGACACTTTGTCTTTAAATCCGTAATTGTTGTGATTCTAGCAAAGCAAATTGTTTTGAAAAATAAGCCCTTATGTTGTGTAAAAGAAGTTCAAGTTTTTTCTCTTCCTGCAATGGTGACTTGAGTCTGTTGAACAGACATGACATTACCGTAAAATAAATGTGGATAGGAGGCTCATCGACACCTTGGGTCCGTGAACGAATTTCCCCTAACAGTCTGTAGTCATAATCAACTGGGTCAAATTCCTCGAGCAACAAAACCTTCAATTCTGGCCAACTGCTAACCTGAGTTCTGATCCCTCTGTACCACAACAAACCCTTATCCGAAAACAATTGTGCTGCTGAGTTGAACAGCTTGACATCCGGCACATTATATGATACCTGAAGTTCGTCGACACGCTCCAAAAATGAGCGTGGGTCCGTGGTCCCATTAAACCTAAGGTTCCACTTAGCCACATTCTTATCGCCAGAACATTCCGTCACTGCCACTGGTTCGACCTGCGGCTCACACTGTTCGGATTGTTGAGCCCGGGTTGACAAAAAAAAGTTTTCCGAAACTGTAAGTAAATAATCAATTGATTTAGACAACTCTGCCTTCTGTGTCAACACAGCAGGGTCATCTGACACTACTCGCATCAACCTGTGATACAGGTGTCTTACTAACGCACGGCATCTACTTAAACAATGAGCTGTTACCGATTTTTCACTCAAATTTACTTTGAGCTCCTTAACCTTATCTGAAATAGCTTTCAGCTCCGAATCTGTGTCAAATTCCGTTTCTGTAATAACCTCTGAAGGACAGTCAACCAATAAATGATTCAATTGTTTCTTTAACAAAGGAACAGTAGCGGTCAGTGTTTCTGATCTAATCAACACCTCATAGTGAGTTCATCCTTTAGGAGGCCATGGACTAATATTCCCTTATCCATTTGTTAACTGGTGGTATTATCGTTACAAAAATAATGTATGGTATTACCAAAAATCAATGTAAATGTACACACGTACTAAATGTTTAAAACCGAACCCACACACCAAGGTAAAATATTGTTAATAAATACTATTTTATTAAAATGTTATATTAATTTCCGTTTTTTTTTTTTTTTTTCGCTCTGCCCAAGAGCGGGGGGATTCGATGATTTTCCACCCACCAAAAAAAAAAAAGGTATACTCATCCGATACCTCCTCTCTGAAATATTTGAGGAGCATATCCCTTTTACTCTCTGAGGGCGATGAAGGGGTTGACAGCTTCAATGCGGCTGGATTTTCCAAGAGTAATTCGAAATTCCTAGTTTCTGCCAATCTGGGACTGAGTATGTCCTTGATTATGGACTTAATTGTGACTGACAAGGTGGACTCATGTATCTTTTTCAAAGAGGCTATCCCTAAGACAGTTGGATCAGGAAATCTTCGGATCAGTAAGTTTGGCAACTGAAGTACTGAGAAACCCCCAAACAACGAGGAGTAAGTAATAATCTAAGTTGGAATCCCTGATAAAAGTCAGAGAGCCCCTCTATAACTGTTTGAGATATGTTATCAGGCAAAGTGATTGTTTCCTTCTGTCTCACCAATGATTCACCCCTATCATGTCTGGGAATGAACTTTATGCCTCCTCGGGTCACACTATCTAAGAGAGAGATATTGTGGAGGTACACTGATCTAGTGTTATAGTAGAGACTGCAAAGAACCTCAAGACCATATATCAAGAAAGGAACAAGAGGAGATAAGTCTGAGGTGCAAGCCGCTATGCAATTTGCTGAAAGAGATGACAACGTCGACTCTATGGTAGGAAACATATCATTAGATAAGTGGAAGAGGCGAGCTATCTTTTTCATGCTCATGCTAAGAGGGACCCCATTATGTATTATGAATTTACCGCATGTTCCTGATGATGTCCATGTCTCTTCCAACTTCAAGGGAGGACCTACCTTTTTAAAAATGGTGTCTAACCTTCTCAGAAAACTTTGATGCAAAGAATTTATCTCATCTTGGGATTGATTGTCGTGATATGCTATTTTAATCACCTGATTATCACCTTGTCCCATTATCTCTAGTTTGCCAGTTATTTTCTCCGCAACTAGAAGTAACAAACAGACTGTCCATACAGTCCATCCCTTCTGACGGAGTCCTTCTATTCCTCCTAAATGTCCCGTCCAAACTTCAGGAGTCTCTACTATTCTCTCCCCTTTTAACTTGGGAAGGAAAAAGCTATCTGCTAGATAAATTATTGATCCTGTAAACATATCATATGTCCTAGATATGCAGTTGTTGAGACCGAATAGATTATCCATCATGGAGAAAACGCCCTTGGTGTCCCTGGCGCGCATATTAGAATTCCATTTCACAAAATCTAGACTTGAGTATCTGGATTTTGGAATTAATTGAGAGTTTTTCTTCCTTGCATCTCTGTAAACCTTATTTGTTTCTTCGTGAGAATGGCCTGGTCATCAGACATGGTGACCTCCTCAAAATAAGGAAGAATATGATGGGCTATCAAGGCCTCTGTAAGCACTACATACATTCTTTTGTAAAGAGTTAACAGACCAAACATTCTTGCTTCCACCTTCCCCTCTCTTTCTTTGGGACATACTCCTACTACTGTTTCAGCTCTCGGGAATCCGTGTATGTCAATATTCTTTAAGAACTCTTCTGGATCTCCTAGGTTAGTCTTCAGCCATTGAACTAACACTGACCTAGCTTTAGAAAAGCCAATGTTATGGTGTTTCCGAATAGCCTGAATTAAGTCTGGGAGATTCAGGGACATAGATATTCTGGAGAAAGGTTTCCAAGAATTTGACTAACCCCCAGTGGGGTAGATGTCCCCTCGGAAGTGTGGGAGGTGCAGTACCCTTCCCAAATGCTACTCGAATAGGATGGAAGTTTCCCAATCCACTCAAGTCGACATTAGGCCAAGATCCATGTCGTTTCCAGTATCGTTTTATGAATATCTCAGCGAATTTACCATTAATCAGCTGGATGGTCCTGGTGTCCCCATGGCGGTATTGTTTGGCTATCTTCTGCAAAGCTACTACCCCCTTTGCAGGATCAATGACGGGGTGTCCCCAGATTCTATAGAGACCATAGGCTTGGGAGACCTTATGCGGGTTCCTATTGTACAACATTATCAAGAAGTCTATGCCATTCACAACATGGGCCTCTAGGTGTGGAAAAACAGATTTGACGTCTGAAAGAAGATCCTGTTGAAAATCTCCGAATGACTTGTGATCTCTTGTGATTAAAACAGAAATACATAGTGCCTCCCACTTGTATACCAGCTTGTAAATGGAGGATTGTTCTCCTTCCAACAGTTGATCCCCGCAACAAAAAATGTCAAGGAGCTCAGAGGGGAGCAAGTAATTCTCTATACTGAGGATCTCTCCCGCAACTGTGGACATGTAAAGAATAAATCGCTGACTTGCCGTATCGGAAATTAAAAGTGCCTGGTCTCTGTTTAGGAGAAAGTCACCAAGGACTGTTCTTATCAAAATCAAATTCTGCGATAAAACTACCTGAGTGCCACCCTCTAAATCCCCTTTGAAAATCCCTTCCTCCCCCTCTTCAAAATGTGGGAATAGCCTCGCCTCTTCAGTGGCGTCCCCACTACATCCGGATATTCTTTAAAGCCCTCCCAGAAGTCACGGATCCTTGCCGTTTGGGAAAGGACTTCTTTATAGTGATGTACAGGCGGTGGGATTTTTCTTGAACGCTGGTGTCCGCCGTTGCCAACGTTCTGTCTAGTTTCCCGCGTCTTGTTTCTTGAATGAGCAAGGCGCTGTACAGCGTCTAGCTTGCTCTTTGAAGCGGCGGTGATAGTAACAGTGTGGAGATGGAGATACATCGTGGCTTCGGTTTCGTGATGAGCTGCGATGACGAGACGAGTGACGGCTGCGGCGATAGTTGTTGTTGTTGTGACGGCTTGATTTTAATTCCGCTATTTCTAGCGATAATTTCCTAATCTCGGCGATGAGATACTGTGTATCGGCTTGTGGCGCAGACAGTGTAGGTGGTGCGGCTGCGGGTGCGGTCACTGCTGCGACTTCTGGTGCGGCTGTTTGCTCCATTATCTTGTCGGCGAGTAGAGCGAGTTCGTCGAGTGCCGTCTTGGTGCTGAATGTTTCGCTGACTGCAAGGACTGAGCGAACGTTTAGTGGAAGGTGGTTCGTCCACATAAGTCGCAGGGTGGAGTCGGGAACCTTGTCTCTGGCGAGGTTTTGCGTACGTCGGAGTAGCTGCGTCGGCTTCTGGTCGCCGAGTTCCATGTCGGACAGTAGCTTTTGAAACTGGCGGCTGTCGGATTCTTCGTAGGCAGATATAAGCCTTTCCTTGATGCGGTTGTACTGCTCCGTCTCTGGTGGGTTGTAAAGCAGGTCCATGATTTGCTCGATGTCTTGGCGCTCGAGCTGTGCGATGACCATCTGGGCGAGCTGCGCTTGGCCTTTCTTGAGATCGTTGGTTGCTGCTTCGAAGCTGATGAACCAGAGCCGTGGTCGGTCGCGCCAGAATGGTGGAATACGCATGGTGAGCGAGATTCCAGCTGCTTCGGCTTTCGGGGCTGGATGAGACATTGCGCTTGAGTTCTCTTCAGCTTGGCAGGGATTCGACATAGTGGCGAACTGGAGAGTGCTTCAGACGGGCAGAGATTCGGCGATAGTGAGACAACTTCGACGATACTGGTAGCTTCGGACGTGCAGAGGTTCGAAAGTACTGGCAGGCAGAGCTTCGTCGTTCTTGATATATCTTCAAATCTTCAGTATGTTCAGGCAGGGTCACCACTTTTGGGAAGACTCGTAGTATCAGAAGGTTAGAAGAATACTCTCGTTGATTGTGGAAATGAATAATTTATTTGCTAAAAGGTGCGTCTTATATACAATTCTAAAACTTACAAGCTAAATTACAACTACCAATCAAAGACTACATTATAAAAAATCATGAAATGCAAAATAAAAAAACCAATAATATTAGCAGATTTTCCACCAATCACGTCGCAGCACAGTGTTGTCATAGTAATTCCATCAGGGGGCGCCTTGGTGTTTCGCGCCGTTTTGCGCGCGGCTTGCTCACGTTATGCGCAAACATATAAATAGTGGTGGCGGTTCCCGCGCGCGCGCAGTGTCGGGCTGGCCATCATCGAGAGAAGACGTCTTGTAAATTGAGTGAAAAGTGAACCTGTAGACACGTGCACGATGATTGAAGTGTGGCCTCGAAGATCTCGACACTCACATTTCTTAATCGGAATATCGTCAAACGTAAAAACGGTTCTTGTCAGAACCATTCTGAATCAGATATCGTCCAAAACTCCAACCGTCCTTGTCAGGGCGACTTGCTTCTGTATTTCTTTACCGGGCGTCAAAACGTGGTAAAGTGCTGTGATCGGCGGTGGCTACTAAGTGATGGCAAACTTTTCCAAGATAGAGCAATCATATCTTGGTCTGATATAAATGCCTTTACCTGCTCTGCAACATTTCTGCGAGATCCCTGATAGAATGATTTCAACTTGCGATCGCAAAATTCCCTATTTTTTACAGGACCTGATTTCATGAGTGCAGGCAATAAGGGGGTGTGATACCAATCTAACGGAGACTCATCCAACCTCAGTTCAACTAAAATAGCCATCAATTCAGTCTGATACCTCTTTTGTCCTAAGGGATTTTTGGCACTACATGACCTGTTGCCAGCTGCTGAATTTTTGTGGTGATAGGTGTGTCCAAATGGGTAGGAGGGATGGTTGGATCGAGAGTTTGTTATCGTTCACCGTCTAATAATCCTTCTACATTTAAATAATCCATGGTTATTGAAGGAGTCTTAAATGATTGGTGTGTTCGTTTGTGGTAATGTAGAGCCATGGTCAGCTGGCTGATTATTTTTTTCCACATGACGTGCATTGTCTCTCTGCTGAGATTCAAGAGTCACTTCTATTTTATTTGTATTGATGATCATTAGGTACCAATAAAACAAAAAAAAAACATAACATTATTTTATTTTCTTTAGACCAATCAGTAAAATAACAAATAAATAATAAACTAATAATAAACTTGATGGCAGCTTGCTGGGTTGAAGGGAACTTGATTTTGTTGCGTAGTACTTCCCGGACATTGAGTGCATCAGTAACTTCATGAAGGCACTTACTAAATGTGGACTGTGACATGTTACAAAGAAATGAGGCGCCCACGTTACGCTGATATGACCCATTTGCGTAAAAGTTTAATGCAGCCAAGATCTGCTACAGATAATCAGAAACAAATAATAAATTATATACACTCCTTTGCAAAAAAAACGGGCACCTTAGGAATTTTACGTTCTAAGCTCGATTTGAGTTAATTCAATGAAATTTAATTGTTTGACGTAGTCTGTATACTTATAATCGTGTAAATTAATACGCGTGAAGTGAACTGTGGCAATTTAAAAAAAAAAATCTATGAATTCTTTAAAACCGATGTAACACGGCCAAACAATAAGAAGTGGTCGGCAATAAAGATAAGAAGATTTTTTTACTTTGTTTAATTAAATAAATTCAAATGTAATAACCTAATAACGAGTGTGACCTCCTCTTGCCAAAATCACAGCTTGAATCCTTCTGGGCATGCTTTCCACGATGTTTTTAATGACGTTTTGAGGAATACGTTCCCACTCTTCTGCAATGACTCTTTTTAGCTCCCTGATGTTTTGTGGAGCATGTTGCACTGATCTTACCCGTCTCTTTAGAACATCCCAGACATGCTCAATTGGATTGAGGTCAGGACTTCGAGCTGGCCAATCTAAACGACGGATCCCAACTTCTTGCATGTACGCTTCCACGTCGCCAGAACGGTGCGGGCGAGCATTGTCGTCCATAAAAATGGAATCTTCCCCAAGTGCAGTCAATGCGGGTTGTGCATATGGAATAAGGACTTCCATTATGTACCGGTGTGCATTTAATGTTCCATTTTCTATGAGAACGAACTCCGTACGCCCCGTCGAATTAATTGCTGCCCAAAACATAACGGAGCCTCCGCCATAAGGAGTGATTTCTTCGAAACACACTTCCGCATAGCGTTCCCGTGGTCTTCGTAGCACTCGCCGGCGTCGGTCCTCTCCACACAAAGAGATTCTAGCTTCATCAGAAAACAATACTTTATTCCAGTCCTCCAGAGTCCATGAAGCACAGTTTCGAGCAAACTGAAGTCGAGCAACACGGTGCTCACGGAGTAATTTAGGTCCCCGAGCCGGGCGGTAACTCCTGATATTGGCAGCCAAAAGCCTCCTCCTGACGGTCCACAAGCTAACTTCTACTCCTCTTACTTCTTCAAGGCTCTTCTTCAGGTCCACACTTGACGCCTTACGATTCCGCAAGGCCTGACTCACCAAAAAGCGGTCATCTCTTGGTTCTGTGCGTCGTTTTCTTCCCGAACCGGGTCTTCTTTTGACCGAACCGGTCTCTTGATACCGTTGCCAAGTCCTCTGGACAGTTGAACGACTCACATTTAGCCGCTGAGACACGTAAGTTTGCGAACAACCTTCTTCAAGTAGGGCTATAATTTTACCGGCCCTTATCGCTTTATCACTCATGTCAAAAAGTGGTATTTAATGTAAAAAGAAAGATAAAATTGTTTAATTTGCAGAAAATATCCAAAAAGTTTTAAAATTTTAGTAATCAGTAATAAAATCGTTTCAGCAATTCGCGCCATTAGTAAAGCAATTTTACAATAATCTACAATAATCATTATTTTCCTTTTGTTAATTTCAAAATTTAAATTTGGAACGTACAGAATCATGCCAGGATTCTTCAAATAACATGCCAATACATCGTCAAATTAATAAAACCTCTTACTTGTCCTTCTTCATTGAAGTAGAGAAAAAAATATGAAGTGCCCGTTTTTTTTGCAAAAGAGTTTACATGAATTATTATGACATAACCTGGCCGCTTAGCCTAAGTGTTGGTATGATGTTTTATGAATGTTACAAGGAAAAAGTTTACCCCCACATCTTCCGATAAATCTTTTTGTAACTGAATAAGGTGTACATAAACTTAGTGGTGGGCTCCTAACTTTATTTACATACACGTCATATCATTGAAGCAGTTACTACTGTAAATTACTTTATTATTAACTATTCTTTTGTTTTCTATTTCAGAATATTTCAGATGAAGTCAATAAAAAGTTATGGAACAAATGCAACATTGTAAATGATATCGTACGTAAAAAGAAAGACATTAATTACCAGTATGATTTTATTAAACAGGTATCATTCTAAGTACTGCCTCTTATTTTCAGACTATTTTAATAGATGATAAGAAAATGGTGGAAACAACCAGCCAGCAGACAGATCCCACTAGCGAGCCAATAATGATCGGTGAGGCAACCAAAGTTGACATCCAGCCGACTGCATCCACCAGCCAGCCGACAGCATTTACCAGCCAGCCAGTACTGTCCATCAGGGAGCCAATACCAATACAGCAGACGCCAAAAAGTTCTGTAAAAAAAAGAATAGTCAGTATTTATATTTTGGAATAAGGTGTATAGGTAGTGCAATGGTGTTCTAAAGTATAACCTGCGACAAACTAAACCTTATCAAATTTTATTGTGTAAACCATCCTAAATTAATGGATCATCTTATGCATTTTTATTTTTTTCAGGTACCTGACAAGTTTAATTTTGCTGAAGCTTCCTACGAGGACATGCATAAGTTAAGAGTTCTGGAAAGTGAACGCCAACAAAAGGAACATGAATTAAGGATGAAATGTATGGCTGAGATACATAGTCAGATTATGACTAATTTAAAACTGCAGCAAGACGTACCGCAAAACTTTAGAAAAATGATATATTAGATTTATTTTAATTAGGTAATAAATATATGTAAATAAAAAGGAAAATATAGATTTTTATTAAATACCTACTTACCTAATAGTTCTCCTCTATAAAGGTGGCTCTAACTGCTGCACCACGCAATGTATTTCCCTGTGGCCGCACCTCTGGAGGTTATTTACAATATCATTGTCTGGAAAAGGTACCTCATTTAGCTCTATGGCTATATTATGCAGGACTGCCAAAGCTACAATGTACATCTTGGTGTTTTCTAGAGATGTTCTAAACCCTGTTAGTAAACATCTGAACCTATTTTTCCACACACCAAAGCACCTTTCAATGGTATTTCGAGTCCTTATGTGTGCAAAGTTATAAGATTCATCTTTTCGTGTTGCTGGATTTAATAAAGGCGTGAACATATATGGTGTGCAAGCATAACCAGAATCGCCCAGTAATCTGCCGTAAAATTGTCCATTTTCAAAACTTTGCTTTAGTATGCTTTCATTAAATATACGTGAGTCGTGAGTACTGCCCCTCCAACGTGCAACAATATTACGTATTTTTAATCTTGCATCGCAAACTGCCTGAAATTAAATAACTTGACATTAAAATATTTTACTTGTATTGTTCCTTAAGTAGGTATTACCTACCTATGCATTGGAATAATACATATTTACAACTATGTTTAGCTATATTAATGTAATTTTATGATGAATAAATGAAGTACCTACGCACCTGAACATTCAAGGAACTGTACCCCTTACGATTTATGTAAAACTGACCACTAGGGCCGTTTACTTTGGGCACTCTAAAATGGGTGCAGTCTATCGCACCCACGACATTTTTAAATCTTGCTATGGCTTCAAAATCTTCCATAACACGAAGCTGTTCATTTAGAGTAATTGGCATACTAATGTAGTCTGCTTTTCTCTCTAAAATTGCCCTGGCTACACGACGGCATACCGTCGTAATAGACTGCTGAGTCAAACCGTGAATGTCTGCAGCATCATCTTGTATCTGAAAGAGATGGATAAGGACTAGTTTAACAGAGCAGAACTGATACAAGAGTACTTATAGAAAATTACTTGTATGAGTAGGTGAAAGTTCTTACCTGATTACGTCCCCAGTATCTCAAAGCAATCGTTATTTGTAAAACAGAAGATAAACCACCTCCACGCGTGTCCATATCAAGTGATCTACCAATACGTTGGTCTAAAAACGTTACACCACCTTTAGAAAAACGATATTTTAACCGGAACTGCTCATCGGTATATAAATCAAAAGGATTTTCTCTTTTTTTTATATTTTAACTTTTCTTTGAACCTGCATTCGATTTATAATGTTATTTACTTGTTCTACTTATTCTATTGCATTTATTTCCATAATAAAAACGAACGCAAAATACTTAAATGCCCGTAAACGAACACAAACCGTGGTATTTTTAAGGTTATACTAGCTTTAAACAAGGGTGCAAGCGCGCATAACTTCGATATAGTGGTTGTTCGAATACAACTGCCAAAGTTATACTTGGTATAAGCTATTTCTTGTTTATTTGTAGAGATTTTGCTTATTCTAAATTTATTCTCGAGTATAACTTTTATATCACGTTTATTTGTAAGGCTGTTACTATCTTACTGGCAGAAAGTATGTATCTCCTATACATAGGTACGCAGACTTTCTGCCATGCTTGTCATAGCATTAGCGATGCCGCTCATTGCATTAGAGATGCCGATCATAGCAGTTGTGAAGCTGGTCATTGAATTGGTCATATTTAATGCTGCAGTAGCCACCACTTCTTCTGTTCGCGCACGCATCTCTTCAATGCCTGTGCCAGTAATAACGTTGGTCATATGAGCGATATAATCAATAATTGACTTCGGTAAGCATTGGTAGTCTGGAAGCGCCTCTCTAAGGTCAGTTCTAAATGTTAGAATTTGTTGACCATTCTGGCGGGCCACTTCGGCAATCGTTAGGTTGAGGTGATTGCACATAACGTTTTGGAATAGCGAGAAAGGTAGTCTGTCCAATAATCTGGGTTCAACAGTCCTCAACTTCTCGTACGTCTCTTCAATTAATGTTATAAAACCAGAGAATTCATACTTTTGAGAGTGTATGTCCTGCATGGGTACTAAGGATGAATGTGGTCCCCTACCATACATGGGCTCATTTGACGGTGGTGTTTCAACCGTTGAGCGGGGTGCTGCATTAATCATAGCCTCCTGTTTTGTTGCTTTGTTCTGCTCTATAGTATTTTTAAATTTTTCAGAGCGTTTAGAACGTTGGCCTTGTTTCTCAAAGCGCTGGTCATAGGGAGGTGGTTCAAACGACCACTGAGCCACTTGGTTCCTATCGACAAAATGCCGATAGCCCCTCTCAGCATCTCGACGTCCACGGCGGTTACCACCGGATTGACGTGAGTCATCTAAATTTGGGCGTATGCCCCCACTATTCTGTGGAATATTGTTCATCGTATTTTTACGGCATTAAACTTTAAAAACGACGAAAATTGATTACAAGGTGGTCAAAAAGACCAGGTTGATTTAGAAGACTGTCTAGGTGTGAAAATCCTTCCACCCCAAGACTGTCCAGGAAAAGTCGTCTCAACAACTGGTATTTGTTGGTCAATTCGGAGGTGAGGCATGACACCATCATAGAATAAATCCTTACAGAAATGTTGTACAGTAAAAGAAGGGGACTAACCCTGACAGCCCAATTGTTTGGATGGTTCCCAGGAGAAAGAGACCCCAACCCCCTCTCAATAAGATAGAATCTCCGTATTAATTTCATTGAAGATTCCGCCACCAAGGAGCTGAGTATATAGTCATCCATAATGTTGAAAGGTCCATAGCCTTTGTTGACCACAATCTTCGCTCATGATATCTTTCAATTTTCTCTTTCGGACACCAATTGAAGGGAGTTTTCCCGCTTGGTTCCTTTAACAACTGGTCGAGGTCAATTTCAGGGCCATCTTCTCTTTCACGTCTTGGATACAGCATTTCCCTCTCAAATGGATGTGATAAGCGATGGGATGAGACCTTTCTGCATGGTGAAAACTGAGGACATTATGGATCCAAAGTAGATCGTAACAGATTGGAACATCAGGTTGGTGTTAGATGACCCTTTTGAATACTCAGTCAATGTCGAAGTATTGAATTGAATTTTGCTTAAGTGAGTGTATAACAGAGACAGTCCTCCTCCATGTCCTGTCCGGGTGTCATGAATTCTATGGTGGATTGTACCTGTAATCTGATTGGGGTCAGGTTCCAAACCTTCAGGGTCCAGGTCTGTGACAATTTCGAGGAGTCTTTTAACTTGCCTCGAGACCACTGAGTCTCTAGTTGTGGCCCATCCTATAATTTTGGTTAGCGCCAATGGAGCACTCACTATCCCTGGGCATTTTTGAGCCAGATCTTTTCCTAACCCTCCAGTGTTCTCCTGGGTTGAGGATCCCAAGTAAGGAGTGTAGCCTCCGGTTATCACACCACTTTGAACTTCTTCAGGGTCTAAGGAGAGATCCACTCTGACTTTGATGTGATCCACAGAGACTTCTAAGGAGTGAACCTCCTCAAATGGCTCAGGGTAGGGTAGAGCCTCTAGAGTAAAGCATTCAAAGGGAGGAACAGTTGTTAGACCTTCCAACATTGTCCCCCAGCTCAATCTTCTTAAATGGTCTACCCAATAAACTGAACATGTTTCCTCATCCCACGTCGAGACAGTGGATCGATGATACATCATGTACAGGGCAGAAACTGTAAAGGCTCGCTCTGATGACCTCACCCTCCTAAGTTGTGCCCTTTTTGAGATGCCTTTCTGAGTAAAGTTTTAGCCTTTCCAATTTTGCCCATTGCATGTCTTGCTCTTGCTAATGGTGTGGCACCCCAGATCTCAGAGAGTAGCGTAGGAAAACAGGGCCTTAGTTTCATTAAATACTCGGCCAGGTCCTCTTGATCTTTGTTTAAGTCCTGAAGGAAGAACAAGAACCCTTGATGCTTAATCCAGGGCTGTGGATTGTCGTAAGGATAACGCGGCTCCGACACAAGGGCGAAGAAGGAACATGGGTTTGGTTTTTAGTCAGTAGAAGTCTGACACTCCCCTTCGCTCTGCCCAAGAGCGGGGGGGGTTATTCGATGATTTTCCACCCACCAAAAAAAAAAAGGTATGCTCATCCGATACCTCCTCTCTGAAATATTTGAGGAGCATATCCCTTTTACTCTCCGAGGGCGATGAAGGGGTTGACAGGTTCAATGCGGCTGGATTTTCCAAGAGTAATTCGAAATTCCTAGTTTCTGCCAATCTGGGACTGAGTATGTCCTTGATTATGGACTTAATTGTGACTGACAAGGTGGACTCATGTATCTTTTTCAAAGAGGCTATCCCTAAGACAGTTGGATCAGGAAATCTTCGGATCAGTAAGTTTGGCAACTGAAGTACTGAGAAACCCCCCAAACAACGAGGAGTAAGTAATAATCTAAGTTGGAATCCCTGATAAAAGTCAGAGAGCCCCTCTATAACTGTTTGAGATATGTTATCAGGCAAAGTGATTGTTTCCTTCTGTCTCACCAATGATTCCCCCCTCTCATGTCTGGGAATGAACTTTATGCCTCCTCGGGTCACACTATCTAAGAGAGAGATATTGTGGAGGTACACTGATCTAGTGTTATAGTAGAGACTATAAAGAACCTCAAGACCATATATCAAGAAAGGAACAAGAGGAGATAAGTCTGAGGTGCAAGCCGCTATGCAATTTGCTGAAAGAGATGACAACGTCGACTCTATGGTAGGAAACATATCATTAGATAAGTGGAAGAAGCGAGCTATCTTTTTCATGCTCATGCTAAGAGGGACCCCATTATGTATTATGAATTAACCGTATGTTCCTGATGATGTGCATGTCTCTTCCAACTTCAAGGGAGGACCTACCTTTTTAAAAATGGTGTCTAACCTTCTCAGAAAACTTTGATGCAAAGAATTTATCTCATCTTGGGATTGATTGTCGTGATATGCTATTTTAATCACCTGATTATCACCTTGTCCCATTATCTCTAGTTTGCCAGTTATTTTCTCCGCAACTAGAAGTAACAAACAGACTGTCCATACAGTCCATCCCTTCTGACGGAGTCCTTCTATTCCTCCTAAATGTCCCGTCCAAACTTCAGGAGTCTCTACTATTCTCTCCCCTTTTAACTTGGGAAGGAAAAAGCTATCTGCTAGATAAATTATTGATCCTGTAAACATATCATATGTCCTAGATATGCAGTTGTTGAGACCGAATAGATTATCCATCATGGAGAAAACGCCCTTGGTGTCCCTGGCGCGCATATTAGAATTCCATTTCACAAAATCTAGACTTGAGTATCTGGATTTTGGAATTAATTGAGAGTTTTTCTTCCTTGCATCTCTGTAAACCTTATTTGTTTCTTCGTGAGGGTGGCCTGGTCATCAGACATGGTGACCTCCTCAAAATAAGGAAGAATATGATGGGCTATCAAGGCCTCTGTAAGCACTACATACATTCTTTTGTAAAGAGTTAACAGACCAAACATTCTTGCTTCCACCTTCCCCTCTCTTTCTTTGGGACATACTCCTACTACTGTTTCAGCTCTCGGGAATCCGTGTATGTCAATATTCTTTAAGAACTCTTCTGGATCTCCTAGGTTAGTCTTCAGCCATTGAACTAACACTGACCTAGCTTTAGAAAAGCCAATGTTATGGTGTTTCCGAATAGCCTGAATTAAGTCTGGGAGATTCAGGGACATAGATATTCTGGAGAAAGGTTTCCAAGAATTTGACTAACCCCCAGTGGGGTAGATGTCCCCTCGGAAGTGTGGGAGGTGCAGTACCCTTCCCAAATGCTACTCGAATAGGATGGAAGTTTCCCAATCCACTCAAGTCGACATTAGGCCAAGATCCATGTCGTTTCCAGTATCGTTTTATGAATATCTCAGCGAATTTACCATTAATCAGCTGGATGGTCCTGGTGTCCCCATGGCGGTATTGTTTGGCTATCTTCTGCAAAGCTACTACCCCCTTTGCAGGATCAATGACGGGGTGTCCCCAGATTCTATAGAGACCATAGGCTTGGGAGACCTTATGCGGGTTCCTATTGTACAACATTATCAAGAAGTCTATGCCATTCACAAATTGGGCCTCTAGGTGTGGAAAAACAGATTTGACGTCTGAAAGAAGATCCTGTTGAAAATCTTCCGAATGACTTGTGATCTCTTGTGATTAAAACAGAAATACATAGTGCCTCCCACTTGTATACCAGCTTGTAAATGGAGGATTGTTCTCCTTCCAACAGTTGATCCCCGCAACAAAAAATGTCAAGGAGCTCAGAGGGGGGCAAGTAATTCTCTATACTGAGGATCTCTCCCGCAACTGTGGACATGTAAAGAATAAATCGCTGACTTGCCGTATCGGAAATTAAAAGTGCCTGGTCTCTGTTTAGGAGAAAGTCACCAAGGACTGTTCTTATCAAAATCAAATTCTGCGAGAAAACTACCTGAGTGCCACCCTCTAAATCCCCTTTGAAAATCCCTTCCTCCCCCTCTTCAAAATGTGGGAATAGCCTCGCCTTTTCAGTGGCGTCCCCACTACATCCGGATATTCTTTAACGCCCTCCCAGAAATCACGGATCCTTGCCGTTTGGGAAAGGACTTCTTTATAGTGATGTACAGGCGGTGGGATTTTTCTTGAACGCTGGTGTCCGCCGTTGCCAACGTTCTGTCTAGTTTCCCGCGTCTTGTTTCTTGAATGAGCAAGGCGCTGTACAGCGTCTAGCTTGCTCTTTGAAGCGGCGGTGATAGTAACAGTGTGGAGATGGAGATACATCGTGGCTTCGGTTTCGTGATGAGCTGCTATGACGAGACGAGTGACGGCTGCGGCGATAGTTGTTGTTGTTGTGACGGCTTGATTTTAATTCCGCTATTTCTAGCGATAATTTCCTAATCTCGGCGATGAGATACTGTGTATCGGCTTGTGGCGCAGACAGTGTAGGTGGTGCGGCTGCGGGTGCGGTCACTGCTGCGACTTCTGGTGCGGCTGTTTGCTCCATTATCTTGTCGGCGAGTAGAGCGAGTTCGTCGATTGCCGTCTTGGTGCTGAATGTTTCGCTGACTGCAAGGACTGAGCGAACGTTTAGTGGAAGGTGGTTCGTCCACATAAGTCGCAGGGTGGAGTCGGGAACCTTGTCTCTGGCGAGGTTTTGCATACGGCGGAGTAGCTGCGTCGGCTTCTGGTCGCCGAGTTCCATGTCGGACAGTAGCTTTTGAAACTGGCGGCTGTCGGATTCTTCGTAGGCAGATATAAGCCTTTCCTTGATGCGGTTGTACTGCTCCGTCTCTGGTGGGTTGTAAAGCAGGTCCATGATTTGCTCGATGTCTTGGCGCTCGAGCTGTGCGATGACCATCTGGGCGAGCTGCGCTTGGCCTTTCTTGAGATCGTTGGTTGCTGCTTCGAAGCTGATGAACCAGAGCCGTGGTCGGTCGCGCCAGAATGGTGGAATACGCATGGTAAGCGAGATTCCAGCTGCTTCGGCTTTCGGGGCTGGATGAGACATTGCGCTTGAGTTCTCTTCAGCTTGGCAGGGATTCGACATAGTGGCGAACTGGAGAGTGCTTCAGACGGGCAGAGATTCGGCGATAGTGAGACAACTTCGACGATACTGGTAGCTTCGGACGTGCAGAGGTTCGAAAGTACTGGCAGGCAGAGCTTCGTCGTTCTTGATATATCTTCAAATCTTCAGTATGTTCAGGCAGGGTCACCACTTTTGGGAAGACTCGTAGTATCAGAAGGTTAGAAGAATACTCTCGTTGATTGTGGAAATGAATAATTTATTTGCTAAAAGGTGCGTCTTATATACAATTCTAAAACTTACAAGCTAAATTACAACTACCAATCAAAGACTACATTATAAAAAATCACGAAATGCAAAATAAAAAAACCAATAATATTAGCAGATTTTCCACCAATCACGTCACAGCACAGTGTTGTCATAGTAATTCCATCAGGGGGCGCCTTGGTGTTTCGCGCCGTTTTGCGCGCGGCTTGCTCACGTTATGCGCAAACATATAAATAGTGGTGGCGGTTCCCGCGCGCGCGCAGTGTCGGGCTGGCCATCATCGAGAGAAGACGTCTTGTAAATTGAGTGAAAAGTGAACCTGTAGACACGTGCACGAAGATTGAAGTGTGGCCTCGAAGATCTCGACACTCACATTTCTTAATCGGAATATCGTCAAACGTAAAAACGGTTCTTGTCAGAACCATTCTGAATCAGATATCGTCCAAAACTCCAACCGTCCTTGTCAGGGCGACTTGCTTCTGTATTTCTTTACCGGGCGTCAAAACGTGGTAAAGTGCTGTGATCGGCGGTGGCTACAAAGTGATGGCAAACTTTTCCAAGATAGAGCAGTCATATCTTGGTCTGATATAAATGCCTTTACCTGCTCTGCAACATTTCTGCGAGATCCCTGATAGAATGATTTCAACTTGCGATCGCAAAATTCCCTATTTTTTACAGGACCTGATTTCATGAGTGCAGGCAATAAGGGTGTGATCCCAATCTAACGGAGACTCATCCAACCTCAGTTCAACTAAAATAGCCATCAATTCAGTCTGATACCTCTTTTGTCCTAAGGGATTTTTGGCACTACATGACCAGTTGCCAGCTGCTGAATTTTTGTGGTGATAGGTGTGTCCAAATGGGTAGGAGGGATGATTGGATCGAGAGTTTGTTGTCGTTCACCGTCTAATAATCCTTCTACATTTAAATCATCATTCATCATTTCAGCCAAAAGACGTCCACTGCTGGACATAGGCCTCCCCATGGCATTTTTGGGGGGGTTTGCCATAATCGCCACGCTTGGCAGGCGGGTTGGCGATCGCAGTATGGTTGTTACAAAGACACAGAGAACGCTGCTGCCCATTCTCTGTTAAGTCCCTTAGTCGCCTCTTACGACACCCACGGGAAGATATGGGATGGTGCTATTCTTTACGTCCGACACCACACGGAACATTTAAATAATCCATGGTTATTGAAGGAGTCTTAAATGATTGGTGTGTTCGTGTGTGGTAATGTAGAGCCATGGTCAGCTGGCTGATTATTTTCTTCCACATGACGTGCACTGTCTCTCTGCTGAGATTCAAGAGTCACTGTTCGGCTGAGGTCTTGTGTGGCTGGTGACCTATTTGCGGGTGCTTCAGTACTCTCTGCGATGTCTGCGATAATAGATAAATCTCTGAAACAAAGAATTAATAAATTGTTAACTTGTAAAGGTTTAGTGCCATATTACTCACAAAACGGGTGAGTTAGTTGCTGGCAGTTCCACAACCTGTTCCACTTCTATCTCTTCAGCAGTAACAAGCTATTTGTAAAAAGAAAAAAAAAACATGATTATGACACATAATTGAATTTTTTGAGTAGGTATAATTATTCCATGATTGATAAATATCTAATCACTTCAATTTCAATCTCTGGATCTTGACGGACTCCAGTAAGTGGGCCGACATCCCTTCCCAAAAGGGCAGCGACTCTTTCCTCTAGAGGGCTTAAATGTGGTTCCCTGCTAGGCCCACCCCCAGTACCCCTATAGCCTCTGTTTATTTCGGCTAGTTTGGTCCGCACCCTACATTTATAATCATTCCAAAACTGAAATGGATAGAAAAGTATTGTTATTAGGTGTTGCCATATTGTTATTTTTATAGAATAGATAATTTATCAACATGAAAGTTGTAAACGTACCCTCGACCAATCTTTAGGCGTCCTGGCTACGCCTTCCGAGTTTAAAATATCCGTACATCGTTGCCACATGCGTGTCGCAAGGACTCGTCCTTCTTTGGACCGCAATTGTCCGACGGCAAAATTAGTGTGTGCCTCCATAAAGGTAATGAGGAGGTCCAGTTGTTGAACTGATGTAGATTTTCTTCTAGTGTCTTCCATTAGACCTGAAATTACGTACGTATTAACAGAACAACACTTGCAGCGAGACTAAATCTTTTACCAGTAAATGGAATGCACTAATCTGCAACATACTACAAGTGGTCAAATAATTAAACCATTTTTTTTGATGAAGCTATTTTAAGTGCGACGTAAGTGAGTTTGTAAGTTTACCTACTTTTCCCATGACACATGGCCATTTCCAGCCACGGGTTTATCAAAAGCCCGCGAGCGCAAAGTTTAAAATGTACTTGCTATTTTCTCTGTGCGAAACCTGTGACTGATAAGAGGGCTGCCGGCTGTTTCAGCGGAGGGAGGCGGCGGCGGCGTTGTAAAACTTATATGTCAATAAAACACCAGCTCAGGTTAACGACTGAATTCTTTATTGCCTTCCTTCACCTTGTTACCTCCCTACCCTCAGTTACATTTATAATTTCTTATTTCATAATACCGACATCTCCCTTTTTAAAAAAAAAAGTTTACAAAATAACATGCAATAAAATATAAATTGATTTTAAGCCTGATAGTACGATATTTTACAAACTAAAATAGTGCGTACAAAGGAACGTTTAAATAACATTATTATAATAAAAAGACATGCATAATCACTTCTAAAATCAAAAAGACACATACAATTATTTTAATTACAAAACAATGAGTATCTTAGAATTTTAATAGTGTTTCTGTAATAATACAAATCATTTAAAAACAATAACCTACATTTGATTAACACACACATTCTACCTACAAAGTACTGTATCATTAAAATTTTACATTATATAATAATCAATTGGGAATTTATTTAAATTTCATACTAAAATTTATTAAATCATTAACGACTAATACATATTTCATAATAAATTATTCAATTAGCAAGTGTTGTGATAATTAATAGAATAGATAAACAATTTAAGACAAAATTAAATAAAACAATAATGATACATTTCATAATAAATTGATCAATTGAATTAACTTTTGATATTTTATTTCTCACCAATTACGAACCATAGGTATACATTATTTACTAAACTCGGCTACTTTCTAATTACTAATCTTATATATACTGTTTGATACTTCCAAATACATCATTATGACGACGGATAAGTCCACCGGTCAGGCTCCCTCACAGTCCTGCCAAAACGAGTAGTGTATAAGTTTGATTCCTGCGAGTGTGAATGTGACGGAGAATATTCGTGATGTTCGGGTACAGTGACATCGTCATAGCTTTGCAACGGCTGCGGACGATCAGCTGTTGAGCTATACGCTGTGTCTAGTATCAAATGCCTACGATTACGTATTAAATTTCCACCATGATCAAGATCAATACTGTATGATCTTATACCCACTAGAGCCGCAACAACTCCGCTTATCCATTTCTTATTTACTCTGACTTTAATTCTTTGACCTACTTTTAATGGAATCATATCTTTTGCACCTTTATTGTAATACCGAGCCTGTTTACTTTGTCGACTATCTAACTCATACCTGACATTTGTTTGTACTTTTGGTTTTAAAAGTTTGGGTGAGCATGGTACCAAACTTCTTAATTTTCTACTAAAAAGTAATTCTGCGGGCGACGCTAGAGTACTACTTAAAGGAGTGTTCGAATACTCCAACAGACCTAGCCTATAATCAGAGTTATCGAACATAGTCTTTTTCATTATATTTTTAACAATTTGAACTGACCTCTCTGCCTGTCCGTTCGATTGCGGATATCGTGGTGACGACGTGATATGGTTGAATTTCCATTCTTTTGAGAATATTTGGAATTGACTGGAATTGTACTCTGGTCCATTATCTGACACAACAATATTGGGAATTCCTTGCTTGGAAAAAATGTGCTTCAACTTCGTAATAACTTCATTTGATGTCAATGATTTCAATTTTACACATTCTATGAATTTGCTGTAATAATCCACAACCAATAAGAATAAACTATTATTAAAATGGAATGTATCTGTGGCTACTTTACACCATGGTCTATTTGGAATGTCATGAGGAATTAGAGTCTCTTTCCTATTTTCATTCCTATGTGTTACACACGCTTGACACTTACTGATATAATCTTCTAACTGACTGTTTATGTTAGGCCAAAACATTGTCTCGCGCGTGCGTAACTTACACTTTTCTAGTCCTAAATGACCTACGTGAATATTCTTTAACATTTCATACCTCATACTTTTCGGTATCACTATACAATTTCCTTTCCAAACCAAATCATGCAACACTGACAGGTCATGACGGTAGATCCAATACGGTTTCAACTCATCATTAAGTTGTTGTTTGTGTTCTGGCCAACCTTGCTGTATACACTTAATTAATTGTTGTGACTCACTATCTAAATATGTACATTTTTGTAATTGTACAAAATGCGTATCTATTAATAGATTGCATGCTGTTACCGCGCACACCTGAGCCTTAGCGTCAAAGTGATCGCGAAGATCCACACTTTGATAACAAACCGGTTCCGCAGCGCGCGACAGAGTATCTGCTATGTATAGGTACTTACCTGGTTTATACACTAAATTGAATGAATACAACTGTAAACGTAATAACATGCGCTGGAGGCGCGCTGGCGCGCTTGCTATTGGTTTGTTTATTATGTTTACCAACGGCTTGTGGTCTGTTTCGACAACTACGTCTGTTTTTCCGTAAATATAAGTGTAAAATTTCTCACAAGCAAACACACAGGCCAACAACTCCTTTTCAATTTGGGCATAATTTTGTTCTGCTTTAGTAAGAGATCGTGACGCGTAACTGACTGGAAGATTACTTTGTAATACACAAGCCCCTAAACCACTTTTGCTCGCGTCTACCGATATAACTACTGGTTTACCCACATCGAAATATTGTAACACCGGCTTATTTGTGAGGCATTGTTTTAATTTGCTAAATGCATTTTGGTGTTCAGGTGTCCAGTGCCATTCTACTTCTTTCTTTAAAAGTAATCGTAATGGGTTTGTTTTTTCCGATAAATTCGGTATGAATCTACCCACATAATTTATCAATCCTAAAAACCTTTCTAAATCTTTTGTGTTTTCTGGTCTTAGCATATTTTTAATAGCTGTTACGTGGGACTCATCGGGATATATACCCTTATTAGTTATTTTGTGTCCTAAATACTTTATTTCTGTTAACCCTATCTTACACTTACTTTTATTCAATTTTAAATTTATTGCCCTACATCTGTCTAAAACTTTTTTCAAGCGCTGATCATGTTCTTGTTTATTCCTACCATAGATTATTAGATCATCAACAAAAAGGCACGTTCCTTCGATATCATCAAAAAACTCGTACATTTTCTTGTGAAAAACTTCCGAAGCTGATGTAATCCCATAGGGTAAACGTAAAAACTTGTATCTGCCGAATGCAGTATTAAAGGTACACAAATCTGTACTGTCTTTATGAAGCTTCAATTGCCAGAACCCATTTCTCGCATCTACCGTACTAAAATACCTTGCACCAATAAAGTTAACTGTAATCTCATCCAGTGTTGGTAACTGAAAATGTTCTCGTTTTATGGCACGATTCAGTTCCCGTGGATCTAAGCATACTCGTAAATCCCCATTAGGCTTTCTTACCACTGTCATGCTATTAACCCAATCCGTAGGACCTTCTACCCTCGCTATTATTTTTTGTTTTTCCATCTCATCTAATTTTAATTTTAAACTTTCTTTTAAAGAAACTGGCAATTTGCGTGGGGCATGTACAACTGGGCTTATACTACTATCTATACCGATTTTATATTCTCCTGGCATACAACCTACACCCTCAAAAACATCTTTATATTCAACAAAGATACTATTTTTATATTCTGAGCTATTTCCTGAGCTGGTAACGGCTAGGGTTAATCTTACCAAACTTAATTCTTGACAGCTATCGCGGCCCAATATTGGAGGAGAAGTTACATCTGCTATCAAGAAGTCAATAATGTAATACAACTCTTTATATTTCACTTTCAAGTTACAGCTGCCTACTACTGTGATGTCACTGCCCGAATACCCTCGAAGTTTGATACTGGTCGGAATAAGACAGTCTTTAGGTATTTTTAACGTTTCTAAATAATTATAGGGTAAAACATTAACATCTGCTCCAGTATCAATTTTAAATGAAATTTCTTTGTTATTGATTGCTAACTTTACACACCAGTCACTGGAAGAATTGTTAAAATAATAAATTACCTGATCGTTTGACTCATCCTCGCCCCTTTGCACTTCATGTACCCTACAAACACGTGAGAAGTGGTTCAAATTATTACACTTTAAACATCTTTTGCCAATCGCTGGGCATTTATAACCAATATGGTCCATTCCACACTTTCGGCACAAGCGTTCTTGGAGTCGCTGATTAGCGTTGCCGTCGTAACCCTTCGACGTCGACGCCATTGTGTGTTGTTGGGAATACGATGATGTCCCGCGGCCCGCTCCCGGTCGAAATCGACGCACCGACGATCCTCGATAATGTTGACCACGGCGTTGTCGTGATACCCAATGCACTTGATTATTTGTATCATTTTCTACGTTGTCACTTTTCTCACTGCTCGTTCGTGTTACACAATGCGCACAGTGTTCTGCTGACTCTTTCTTTATATTTCCTGCTTGCACGCGTGATAACTGTGCTATGTTGCATATTTCTACGGCCTTTTGCAATGTCAATTTGGGTTCTCGAAGAAGGCGCTCTCGAAGTGATCCATCCTTAATCCCACAAATTAATCGATCTCGTACCAAATCATCACATAATCCCTCGAATTCACATTTTACCGCCAATTTCTTCAATTCCAAAGAGAACTGTTCGACTGATTCACCATCATTTTGCTCTCGTATGAAAAATGTGTGCCTTTGTACAGTTATGTTTTTTCTTTGTAGAAAAACTCCATCAAACCTCTCTAGTAAACTCTTCAAATCGACAAATTGCTCCGCGAACTGCTCAAAAACTTCTCGGCACTGTTCTCCCACAACATGTAAAAATATATTGATTTGTACCTTGTGGGTCTTCTTGTTGAGCTCACAGGCTTCAAAATATATTAGGAACGCCGTCTTCCATTTTTCCCATTCCTTCGAGATGTTTCCTGACGTTGCGTTTTCGACGTTATTGTTGAAACAAAATGGAGGCGGTGGCGGTAGTACCGTTTCCATTCTAAATGAGGTAAATACTCCTCCCGAAGAACGACTTATTTTCGTTGGTTTATTACAACTTTTAAATTTTATTTTTGACTCGACGAATTTTATCTACTTCAATCGTTTTAAATGAAGTATCCTACCGGCTGCGCCATGTAAAACTTATATGTCAATAAAACACCAGCTCAGGTTAACGACTGAATTCTTTATTGCCTTCCTTCACCTTGTTACCTCCCTACCCTCAGTTACATTTATAATTTCTTATTTCATAATACCGACAGGCGTAACATTCCGCGTTTCGGTTTGCAGCTCTAAAGTGCTACCAAGCTCCTCTTCGAGCCATTCCTCAACCATTTTCGGCTCAGAGTCTGAGTAAGGTATTGCTGAAGGCTGAGAAATGGCTGTCGAAGACTGAGAACTTGCACCGGGAGCTGAAATCCCTGAATCTGCTGGTGGTATCTGTAAAACATTTTTTTAAATCAAGCGCATCATCAAGATTTAGGAACTCGTGGCTTAATAATAACTCCCACTCGGGTCGATCTTTAGGTTAAGCCGCGTTTACCTAGGTTGGTCTGTGGATGGGTGACCGCCCATTATATACCGAGTTTCCTCCGTACCGTAAATACAGATATTCAGCTGCATCCGGTTAAACTGGAAACCGACCCCAATATAGTTGGGAAAAGGCTAGGTAGAAATAATAAATAATAAAAAAAAAAATACAATAAAATAAAAAATGAATAATAAAATAATGTAATGAAATGTGTGTTAATAATGTATTAATATTATTATAGGATTTCAGTATTTCCCCAGACATGTACTGTTTTGACATGTCTATTATAATTTAATTGTAACCTTCTCTTTTTATCGACTTTGATTCATATTGCTATTATTATTAATTAATTTGTATTATGTCATACTATTATAATTGTTTTTCTAGTGTTCAGAATTATTTAATTTAACTGTTGTGAGTTGTCTGGCTTGATTTATTTTTATACCTAAAAACATTTGTACGCTCTCCGGCATAACATAGCGCACTCATTATTACCTACATATTTACCACCATTATTGTACCTATGTTAAACGAATGAATAAATGACTTATGACTTAAATGATGATGCATCATCAAGATTTTATTTAAAATAAATATATATATATTTTTTTTTAATTATAAATGGGCTTGCTCTTGACTTCAATCTTGCCCTAGGGGCAGAGATGATGTCGACGATGGAACGAGCTTACCCAGTAGAAGCCTGTTTACTCGCGACTTAAACAGATTAGGGTTATATGAACTCGGAAAAACCGACGCAGGCAGGGAATTCCTCTCCTTGGCTGTGCGCATAATAAAGGACCCAGCAAAGCGCTTCGTTCGAATGTGTGGAATGTCGACTAGGTATCGATGATACCCTGCAGTACGTCTAGTCTCCCGATGGAAGAAGGGAGATGGTGGGATCAGCTCGTGGAGCTCTTGCCCACACTCTCCGAAGTACAGTCTGTAGAAGAAGACAGACATGCGACTTTGCGACGGTGGGCCAGGCAATGTAGCTTGATAACCAGCTTATCGTCACCAATTAGCCTCCTGGCTCTGCGCTCTACAGAGTCAAGTGTGGCAAGCTGGTATTTGCCTGAGCCATCCCAAAGGTGACAGCAATACTCCATGCCAGTCCGGACTTGAGCTTTATATAATACTGAAAGCTGTCCAGGCTTGAAGTACCGCTTAACCTTGTTTAGGATGCCCAGCTTTTTCGCCGCAGTTTGAGCTTACGACTCGATGTAGGCGCCGAAGTTCAGGTTCAGAAACTATCGTCGATTGGCAGGCGCACTCCTTTCAGTCCTTCCACCGCCACTGGACCTATCACGGCTAACACCCTCTTCTCAATCTCATTTAGAGGAATCAATTTGTTAGGCCCTCCACCAGTTGCCGACGCATTTCTTCTACTAGCTTTGCCCTTTGTCTTGGCCTCGTATTCTACCCAGTACTTGAAAGAAAGATAAATAAAAGCGTTTATAATTTAGCAACGAAAAATATCATGCAAGCTATTTTTATTTTAGAGTGTACTTGTTGAGTAAAGAAGTCATAAGCGTGTAATAGCAAGTAATTAGGTATTCCTTATTTTTAAGTGCTATTTAAATTAACGGTGTTTCAAGAGAAGATTTGTTTTAATAATATGAACTTACTCTTCGCCAGTGTTCGGCCGATTTTGTGCTTCCTTCGGCTATTGAGTTTAGTCGGAGAGTAACGAATTCCCACAATTGTCGTGAGGCTTGAACGGCCCGTGGCCCTCCCAGAAAGCGACCCAACGCTACGTCCAGGTGGGACTCCGCAAACTCTACAAGCAACTCCAATTGCCTGACGGAAACTCGCCGTGGTGCAGGCATCTTAAAATATACATTCAAAATCATTGAAATATTGAAGTATCTTTTTAATTTATTAAAAATACCACATTCAAAGTAAATTGTAGAGAATTTACTTTGAATGTGGTATTTTTAATAAATTAAGATTATGTTCAAAAACTAAGATTATTATACACACAATGCTATTAATTACCTTTATTTTACGAATAATTAAAACAACACAGGAAAATTTCGATGAACTTCGCGCTTATTTCACGCATAGACATAGAATAATATGTCAATGGCTAAACGTGTCAGTTGTATACAAACCACTAAATAGAAATACTCCATAAAATCAAGCATTGTAACGTTTACCCGGCGCTTACTCAACTTAGTCGCGTAATAGTCGATAAAAAAATAGTGATGTCAATCGCTCGGAGGGACTGTTGTGTATGTGTGCTAACGATATCTTTTTCTTTTTACCCTCTACCCCTGCAACAGAATCCAAGCTATCCAAGCTACTGCGGCTGTTGCAAACCAGAACCATTTTGTTATTCCTCCCAGTCCCATCATGTTAGAAAGTTCTCCCATCCTGTCTTCTAGATTCTTGTAGGAATGTGAAGTGTGGTCCCCAGTTGACTTGTCGTTCCTCCAGTCAGCTAAAGTGTCCCATGCAGAGGAGTCGCTACTGGCGGTTTGCGGTGGTAGAACGTTTATTGGGGTTGTCTCCACTTTGAAATTTTTGAAGATAGAAACATTCTTTATCTCTTCACTGTAATATGATTTACAAAGGCTTGTGTCATTCTTCTCAACATATGCTCCGTCTTTGAACATGTACTCTCCGGTACAATTGCTGTTGGAAAATTCTCCCATATCGTAGCAGGGACATGTCTCAAAGATCTTGGGGGTCTGCCACTTTACAGAGTAGGGTATCCCTCCTGTTATTTTATGTAGTAGATCAGGATCAAATACACTCAAGCTTCTTATTATCCTTATCACTGTTTTCTCAAGAGACACAACTCTTTCAGACATCTTCAAGAGATTGAAAACTGTCTGCATCTGTGCTCCGGTTAATGAATAAGAAAGCTCCAAGACATCCTCAATACTAGCGGCTCTTGTCAACTCATATACATGTTTTAAGCCATCTTTATAACTGTTTTGATGGTCAGTTTTGCCAACATTTATTATCTTGCCATTACCCTCTGGAACATAGAGAGGCCCTTTGAGATGGAATATAGCGTTCCTTAGAACAGCTACCTCTGCTTCTTGCATGTCTATTTGCTGCCCCACGACGTGCCCTTCTTAGCGACCATTGATGGAGACTTCGCGTATACTGGGAAGTCAGCTGTGGACACCTCTGCCGGTGTTCTGGTTGGTAGACCATATGGTGGTGTCGCGCTGCTGTGGATAAAGTCGTTATTTGCGTCGGTTTCGGTTATAACTTGTGCTAGTGATCGTATCGTGTGTATTAAAATAGCACAGGGCGAGCGGTCTTTGCTAATATTTAGTGTGTACATGCCCACTGACTGTGCCGAAAATCGTATCGAGTTTACGAGTTGTCTAAGTGAGATTATCTCAGTGATTGAGAGCAGTGAAGTGGAGTCGGTTTTTGTGTTGGGAGACTTTAACGCGCACCCAGGGACACGATTCTCACGTGAGTTACTTTTAACCTGTGTTGATCAATTATGGTCTTGCATTGATACAGAACTTTTACCGCAAGACTCGCATACTTTTACTAGTTCCGCCAACGGTTCCCTCCGCTGGCTAGATCACTGTGTTGTCACTGAGGCCGCTAGACATTTAGTAAATAATGCGTCTATCTTGTATGGTGTCTACGTGTCAGATCATACTCCATTATTAATAGAGTGTAATATTAATCTAATTAAACCTAAAATTACCTCATCCTATGGTTCTTGTAACAAGGTTGTATGGGGTGAGAGGGATTTAAAACAGATAAATAATTATGTTGATTACTTTAATAGCAACTTAAAACTAATAGATTTTCCTCTAGAATTTTGTAAATGTGCTGATAATATGTGTCACAATCCTGAGCATCGGTTGGTGTTGGATATGTTGTATAGTAAATTAATTTGTATTTTGAAAAAAGGAGCCGAACTCACATATGCTGGTTCAGTTAAAAAGCGTCATAAAGGAAATTATGTAGTTGGGTGGAACAAACACGTTCGCGAGGCTCACCGCGATGCCCGACTATGTTATCAAATGTGGCTGTTATACAACAAACCTACTTCTGGATTTATCTATGAAAATATGTGTACATCGCGAAATCTTTTTAAAACTAAATTAAAATATTGTCAAAATAATCAAGAAAAAATTAAAATGGATATGTTAGCATCTTGCCATAAAAGTAAACAATTTAATAAGTTCTGGAAATTAACAAATAAATTAAAACATAGATCGGGGGTTCCGGTGAGCGTCGCGGGCGTGAGCGCTCCCATTGATATTGCCAATGTTTTTGTAAAACATTTTAATGTAAACTCGCGTCTGTGTGGTTATAGTGAGCCGTCTGATGGCGGCGCGGGGGCGGCCGTGACCGGGGCTCCCCCTGTCAGGTTCTCTGCTAAAGAGATCGCGAAAATTATACAGAACATGGTGAGGGGAAAGTCTCCCGGTCACGACGGCCTCAGCGTCGAACATCTCAAATACGCTGGGGCACACTTACCGCGGGTACTTGCTCTGTTTTTTAACCTGTGTCTAAGTCATAGTTACCTACCTGTGGAACTTACTAATACGATCGTTGTAGGATATACGTAGGATATATAGAATAGGACTGGGGACGCCTCCGATATCTCCAACTATAGGCCGATATCGCTTGCCACTGTCTGTGCTAAGGTATTGGATAGTCGGCTTGATAAAATTCTAGCTAAACACATCGCGCTTGAGGATGGTCAGTTTGGTTTTAGACCGAACTTATCAACCGATAGTGCAATTTTATGCCTTAAGCAGACTGTCCAATATTATACAGACAGAAAGACTCCTGTAATAGCATGCGTCTTGGATTTATCGAGGGCTTTCGATCTGGTCAATTATGACTTGCTCTGGCATAAGCTGTCTCACGACACTTCTGTCCCGGCTGATGTAATATCACTGTTTAAATATTGGTACAGTAGTCAGAAGAATACAGTGAAATGGGGAGGCTCATATTCTGATATGTATGGGTTGGATTGCGGGGTGAGGCAGGGCGGCCTGAGCTCGCCCCGTCTTTTCAACCTGTACATAAACAAACTGATAGGTAGGCTCAGTAGCACAAATGTAGGTTGTCACGTGGACGGTGTATGCGTGAATAACATCAGTTACGCTGATGATATGGTGCTGCTGAGTCCATCTATCAGTGCTATGAGAAAGCTTCTCAACATTTGTGAGAGTTACGCAGTGGCTCATGGGCTCAAATACAATACCGGTAAGAGTGAATGGCTGGTTTTTAAATCGGGAACTTTAACCTACGAACAGCTGCCTGAACTCTCACTCTCGGGGTCTCTTTTAGGTCGGGTTACAAAATTTAAGTACTTGGGTCACTGGGTCACTGAGGACTTGAAAGACAATCTGGACATAGACAGGGAGCGCAGGTCGCTGGCTGTCCGTTGCAACATGCTGGCCCGCAGGTTTGCACGTTGTACGGACTCCGTCAAGATAACGCTTTTTAAGGCCTTCTGCCAGTCGTTTTACACGTGCAGCCTGTGGACTAAGTATACCCAGCGGGCATACAGCGACCTGCGCGTTCAGTACAATAACGCATTCAGGGTGCTTTTGGGGCTGCCATGGCGATGTAGTGCGTCAGGGATGTTCGTGGATGCATGCGTCGACGGGTTCGCCGCGATCATGCGGAAGCGTTGTGCTTCCATGATGGCGCGCTTGCGCTCCTCCTCCAATGGCATCCTGAATGTGTTTTCAGACCGATGGGACTCACCCCTTTTATGTAAGTGGATAAGTGTTCAGATACACTTATCCAAATAAACTTGTGATGCAGTGTTGTTCATTATTGTATATTTAATTTAATACTAACATTAGGCTAAGTTATTTTATGATTACTAACAAAATATGGAATTTATTCTGAAATAAAATATTTGAATTTGAATAATCACTGTCACGTGATACCCACACAATGAGATACGCAATACCAATTTTATGACATTAGCAGTTAACAACAAAGTTCTGTGGACAACTGGTGCTTGTTATCCACTGACTTTTGAAAAGATAGACAATAGCCCGGCTGGACACACTATCACAATCATGTTAAGACTGTTAGCAACATTATTCCCGGAAACAAAATTGAGATACAGCTTATACCAATCGAGAGATCCTCAGATGGGAAAGAAAGTGTGATAGGAATCCTAGAAAATAAAATTAAAGATTTAATGAGAACAATGAACCATTTTAGCAGAAGTCCTGAGAGTTTACCTCAACTGGTACATTCACAATAACCGAATTGGAGAGCTTACGGAAACTTATAAAGGAGTCTATATCATTAATAGTAATGGAAGGGGAGAGTGGGTATACTACATTCCTTAACCTCAAAAGGTAGTAGTTGACTGTCGGGATGGCGATTGATTCTTATTGGTCTTCTCTTTCCTCACCCCATGTGTTACTCCTCTTGTCCATTTTGCTTTTCCTCTTCGTTGCTTTCGACCCAATAACGACAAATAAAAAAGTTATATTTTGTCGTTGTCGTCATTATCGCAATCGATAAATACTTCGTCTGACGATAGCACGATGTTGATATCCATATTGATATAATTATGTGCTTAGGAATGGGAGTTTTAGCCAGTAAAAACTGTTACCGCCTTCACTACGTGGAGGTACTCCCAGCAGCCAGCTTATGTTGTTAAAGTTTTTGTCTTTCACATTTTAGAAAGTACCTATAACTTAATAGGTTATAATAAAGGTAACAATAATAATATATTATTATTATTATTATTAATATCAATAATAGGGGGAAATAGATATCTTTTTTCCTGCGGGATGCGGGACGGGATATCTATTCCAAAACCGACGTAAGGTCGAGTATCGGAAAACCGAAACAGAAAATAATATCAATAAAATAGAAAAAAATAATCTATCGAATTGAAACATCCTTCTTTTTCGAAATCGGTTCAAAATGCTAAGGCTTTCGCGCGTGTGATATATTCATTTAAATAATCAGTTTGTGAGTTTGTAAGTTGTTTTGCCAGTATAAAAATTGATATAATATTTTACTTACAAGTTCACTATGATTATCGACAGCAATATTGTCGCTGTTTGTCATTTTAATTAGTGGTTCTTCAGTAACTGCGGAATTAGGATTAAAGTTTTCTTTTTGGATTTCCATTTTAGGAGTCGGCGATTCCTGGCGGAAGATAAAAATACTCGTATGTTCACAGTATTATCAGTATAAACTTACATACACTTAAACTATAGCTAAATAAGTGATAGACTACGAAAATAGCCCTTATTATAACGGAATAAAGTCGCTTTCAAGGTCAAACAGTTTCCACCAATGCGGTGCAGTCGTCTGTACCACACAAAACGAAAATTATTGCTTAACAAGTCAATCTCAAAAAAGTTTTCACGGTATAAAATATTTTAAAGTTTTGTATAAAAGGTAATATTATTCTGTTCATGTTCATACCTCGGGTTCGTTTGCTTTCTAATTTTTTACATTTTTTAATGCATTCTCCATTATGATGTCCTTTCTTCTTTTCATTTTATAATCTTATAAGTGACCTTTTCTTTAAAAACTTGCGCTGGTTCAGTAATCGTGTAGTGACACATTTACCAATTCAACTTCAAAAAAATAAATGAATGGTCTAATAATGGTTCTCTATTGTGTCACCTAACTTTTTTATCCATAATTTAAAGTGCCATAACTTTTTTTGTCCTAATCATCATTTGTCCGAATGATAACTTACCCGAACTAAATATCACATAATATCACATGCCATAAAATTGAAATTCCTATATATAATATGTCCTAAATCCATTTGTCATAAATATTACAATCAATAATATACGAAAGACATAAAATCGTTTTCCATAAAAGTTTTAAGTCCTAAATTAAAATCACATAATGTTTATTTTATCATAATAATATTATTAGAACAAAGTATAACAAAGCTTTTGCTATGAACTTCTCTCAGCCGTTACGTAGGTACGAGCGGGCAATATTTTTTTCTTCTACCGACTTATTTTGAGATAGTTCACTTGTTTACTTGTTGTGTTTTGTTTAGGGTTAGCGTTTCCGTCAGCAGGTCGACGGAGCCCCGCTACGCGGGGCATTTATTTCTGTCTGCAGGGTTCACAGGAACCTAACTAACCGAACCTCGGGGTGCCCCTGACGTCGACCGTCTAAGGTTATCGTTTCCGTCAGCGGGTCGACGGAGCCCCGCTACGCGGGGCACCTATTTCTGTCTGCAGGGTTTACAGGAACCTAACTAACCGAACCTCGGGGTGCCCCTGACGTCGACCGTCTAAGGTTAGCGTTTCCGTCAGCAGGTCGACGGAGCGCTCCTATTGTAAGGTCGGGTGTTTAGGAGACAAATGAAACGAATGAGGTTCGAGAATACACTGACTATAATGGGATAAAGATACCTTATTATATACCTTACAACTACTACATCACACCTTCCCCTATAGTTAAAAAAAATAATAATAATACTAAACGATTATTATTTTTAAGTTTTTTTTTTTTTTTTATGGTATACCTGCGCAGGGTATATTGTTAATCGTATAGGTAATATAAATTTAACCTAATTATGGCTATAAACTACATATTAGTACTATAACATAAGAATATAAATTCTAAATTAATATACATGACACTTGAGAGGCCTATTTAGTAATCACACATTGGTTACTTTAGTCTTTTTTATAAAGTTTAGTTCTATTTTTATGAACTACATATTCTTTTCCACTTTTCAAAATTTTAACATTAGTATCCATGTCATCAATAACTACATAAGGCCCCAAATATATAGGGTCCATTTTACTATCTGATATATTTTTTAATAATAACAAATCACCCTTTTTATAATATACTGGGTTTATATTAATTTCATAGTTATGCTTTCTCTTAACCTTACTCTTAATTAAATTACTATGTGCATCTTTTTGTGCTACTTGTAGCCTATATTTTAACTCAAGAGCGTAATTGTCATGAGCATACAAAGGATCTACCGTATGTCCTTCTAAATTTGTCGGTAATACGCAGCGTTTGCCAAACACTAATTCATGTGGTGTGTACTTGGTCTCCGTATGTACTGTATTATTATAAGAAAAACACCAATACGGCAACCAAGTACTCCATGTACCTGTTTGATTCTCACAATTAATCCTAAGATACGCACCCATCGCTTTATGATTGTTTTCCAGCGCCCCAATACTTTCATGATGGTATGCTGTAGACGAAATTTGGTTGATTTTTAAGATTTGACATACTTCTCTCATAGTACTTGATATAAACTCGGACCCACGATCGGTCGCTATTTCTCTAGGTATGCCATATCTTAAAATAAAATTATCAACCAATGCACGAGCTACACTTACTGTATCTTTATTGTGTAGGGGGTAAGCTTCCGTAAATTTCGATAACTCACACTGTAGAGTCAAAATATATTTGTAGTTATATAAGTCTGTTGGTAGCGGCCCCACAATATCTAAAAATATTTTTTCTAGTGCTGAATTGGCAGTCGTTGTGACCTGCATTGGTTGCTTGGTGTGTTTAGAATATTTTTGTTTCTTACACTGCTCACATTTAGAGACATAATCAGCGACATCTTTTTCCAAACTTGGCCAAAAATAATACTTTTTAATATTATTTACCATCCGCCTAATGCCCGCGTGGCCACTTGTGGGCAATAGATGGAAATCATTTACTATCACACGCCTGTTATCTATATTATTTATTCTCTGGACGTTACTGACTACACAAATTCGTGGTCCGGACCACTTTTCATAACTTTTTATTTCATTTATAAGCCCACTTATGAAATCTTTATTGTAGTCGTTTCTAATTATGCATATTTCATTTATTGATAACTTTTTACATAAACATAACAAATCTCTCACCAATTCGACTCGCGTAATCGGAGATCGAGAAATTGTTTGTAAATAAATTATAGATTTACTGGGCACATATATAAAATATTTGTATCTCTCCACTATTATTCCTTTCTTTTGTAAATCATTTAATTGCCTAGAGTTTATTAAAGAAAATTCAACAATATCTTTCGGTTTTTTAATTATTTCCACAACTCTCGGTTGATCAGGCCTCGAGTTTGTGTCCATATTATCCACCGACTGGTTATTATTGCTCTTATCATTTTTCATATTTAATTGACGTAATTGTGCCCTAGTCATAACACTAACTATATGTTCATTCATTGATTTTAAGTCTTCCGCCGTAATTATAATTCGCGACAGTGCGTCTGCCACTGAGTTTGATTGTCCTTTCAAATATTCAATTGTAAAGTCAAATTCTTCTAACTGCAGTCTAAATTTCAGTAATCTACTACTTGGATCTCTCATTGAAAATAAATAAACTAAGGGTCGATGATCGGTCTGTATCTTAAACCGCCTTCCGTATAAATGAGGTCGAAAATATTTAACACTCCATACTATTGCTAAGAGTTCTTTTTCAATAGTAGCATAATTAATTTCGGCTTTATTCAAACCTCGACTTGCGTAAGCCACTGGCCGTCCATCTCCGTTACATAACACCGAACCGATTGCAATACCTGATGCATCGGTTTGTAATACAAACTCATTATTTTCTGAAAAATTTGGATACTGGAGGACAGGTGGGTTTATCAGGGCTGATTTTAACATTTGAAAAGAATGCTCACAGTCTTTGGTCCAATTATACTTAACGTTTTTGCAACACAATTTGTTTAAAGGAAATGCTAACTCGGCGAAGTTTCTAATAAACTTTCTGTAATAGTTTGCAAAGGCTACATAACGCTTTAATTCGTCAGCATTTTGTGGCCTTGGATAACTTTCTACTACTTTAATTTTTTCTGGGTCTGGTAAAATACCCTTTCCGGAGACTGTATGGCCTAAATAAAGAATTTCTTTTTGCAAAAATGTACATTTAGTGGGATTCAATTTTAAATTCACTTTTCGTAATCTAGAAAAAACATCCATCAAATTTTGATTATGTATACTCAAATTTCTACCCATTACTACCAAATCATCCTGATAAATGAGACATTTATCATAATTGAGGCCAGACATTGCAATGGTCATCATTCTACTAAAACTACTGGGACTAGACTTGAGCCCCATCGGCATGCGAGTCATCTGATACTGATTGTTACCTGTTGCAAATGCCGTACAAGGTCTGCAGTTTTCTTTTAATGTAATTTGAAAAAACCCTTGAGCTAAATCTAAATGAGTAAAGTACATTGCTCCTGCCAAAGAATCTAGTATTTCGGTGATGTTGGGCAAGGGAAATTTATCGTCCTGTATGTTTTCATTTAACTTGCGGTAGTCAATTACGACACGCCACTTTTTATTGCCGGACGCGTCACATTTTTTGGGGACCAACAATAATGGACTAGACCATGCACTTCGGGATGGCTCAATTATGCCGTCATCTAACATGTTTTTGACTTGTTTCTCTATTTCCGGTTTTTGAGAATAAGGGACTCGGTATGGTTTGGTATAGATTGGAACAGTATGTGGTTTTATGTCGATTGTCTGTTCATAAATTGGGGTAGTAGTTAATTTATCCCTTGGTAGATGGAAAATATCAGGAAATTTTGCACAAATACATTCTATCGATTTCTGTTCTTCTATATTTAAGCCTTTTAAGTTTAATGAGCAAAGTAAAGTTTTCACCCTTTCCGAATCCACAGTACTCCTATTAAATTGACAAATATAGTATTCATTTAACTTATTAGTGCTAACTTGAAAATAACTTAAGTTTACATCTGTGTCTCGAGTATTTAAAATACGTATAGGCATTTTTCCGTTAATCGGTTTATTTATACTACTCGCTAAATAAACGCCATCACATAATTGTTGATTTGACACCACACATTCTTCTTTTAATGTCGTATTAATGTAATGCATGGATTCGCTACGTGCTGGTATAGTAAGATAGCAGCCGTTACGCGTTGTCTGGTTATTTTCGAACGATAATGTTACTAGCTTAGAGTCATTGGTCAATTGTAACGTATTGACTTCAAAATTTAAAATAGCTCTGTAATGTGTTAAAAAGTCTTGACCCAAAATGCCTTCAGTAATACACGGTAAATTTTTGAATGCTGTAAATTTATATGGAAAACTATACTCGTTATAATTAAGAGTTAAATACACATATCCTTCGGAAAACAAATATCCACCAATACCTTTTACGCTAACTCTCTCTTTATGGTAAGGAATCTGTAAGCGCTCTAAACATTCCAACTTTATTCCCGTTTGGTGACACGTCTCATTAGGATTAATATGAGAAAGGTTGCAGTTAGGTGTAGGGATCTTAGCAATGGTGCAGCTTCTTCTGACAACTGACCGCCTTTCAAAATCCGGGCAAAGTGGTCCTGGACTGCGATCTTGAAGTTGATCATGTCAGACTCATTGACGGATGGAACCTCCAAGGCTAAGTCTTGCTCTTGTTTCTTAAAAGAGGGTCCACTCTCCTCTCCACCTACTAACCTTGCCACATGGTCTTCTCTCGGGGGTGCTGTGGTGTTATTTACCGTGATATTCAGCGTTTCATTTTGGAGTTTCTTCCCAGCGAAGGTTTTAAATACCTCGACTAAAGAGGCAAAGGGTTTATAAGGAACTAACTCAACGGTCCCGTCTTTGGAGAACTCAACCAAGTTGGTCTTCTCTGTGATGAAGTTTGGAGATGTGGCCAGCAATTGACACATCAGCCCTCCTATGTTAGCCATGGAAGACACCTCTCCGAAATACAACATATAGAAGGCCTGAAGCTGGGGGATTGTAGTTGTCAGTGAGTCCACGGTTGGGGCTTTTAGGGTCTTAAAGTCGTTCTCAACACAGTCGTCAGTCCAAATCCAACCTGATTCGGGGGTGGTGTTTCCTTCCCCTCCTATTTCACGGAGACTCTCTGTATACTTCTTTAGGATGTTGTCTTCATCTAAACCTTCGAATCCGGCAAGAGCCATAATGAATGATGTTCAATGTCAATAATGATATATAGTTGTTTATACATGTACATGTGTATGTTGTTGTTGTTGTTTTGTTGTTGTTGTTGTTTTATTGTTGTTTATAGTTGTTGTTGTTTTTTTTTTTTTTTTTTTTAGTTGTTTAATTGTTGTTTATTTAGTTGTTTTTTTTTTGTTGTTGTTTGTTTATAGTTGTTTTTACTGGCAGGGTCGCCATGTAAGGTCGGGTGTTTAGGAGACAAATGAAACGAATGAGGTTCGAGAATACACTGACTATAATGGGATAAAGATACCTTATTATATACCTTACAACTACTACATCACACTATTTCTGTCTGCAGGGTTTACAGGAACGTAACTAACCGAACCTTGGGGTGCCCCTGACGTCGACCGTCTAGGGTTAGCGTTTCCGTCATCAGGTAGACGGAGCCCCCGCCTTGCCACTTAGGCGCCTACGCAGATTAAATTACACTGTTGGGGTAGGGCAGACGTCCGTATCCTACGTGTCCTAAAAAATTTTTAATACGGTTAAAGATATTTATTTTCTCTAAAGAATTACAAATTCACTTACAGAGAAAAACATAAATATAAGTTTACAATGTTATCTGCCAGTTAGCGTAGATAAAAACCAAAAACAAATATGTATCTCAAAACTACCATTACAATAATATTTCGACTTAGCATAACAAGTACAAAAATAACAAATCAGAAGGTAGGTTACACACATCAACAAGACGCAACAGAAAAGTTTTGGGCAATGAGGGTAGGGTGCAATTTAGTAGTTCTTGCGTGTTTACTAACGCCTACAACACAGTGCAGAACATTAAGCGATTCTTACAAATGTTTTTAAAGTAAAGCATTTGTAAATATACATATTTATTTATTTTTGGATATGTAGACTATCATTACATAATCTTGATTATATTGGTTTTCATGTTTTTTTTTTTTTCTTTTTTTTTTAAACTTAGATTACTTAGTTTTTTTTTTTTTTTTCTTTTTTTTCTTTTTCTTTTAGCATTTATACCTAAACTTGCGAGGAAAGGTCTTTTAGTATATGTTTTTTTAAAGTTTTCTTGAATACGCAATACGGTTGAATTGCTGACTTCCGGTTATCAGAATGACACTTTAGGCAGAAATTGCCGCAGGAGCGCACGATCGGCTGGACCGTCGACTGGGAAGGTCGATAATTACTGTTGTATACGTGTATAAGTGCAAACTGTTAAACTGAAGTTGATTATTAAATTCAGTATTAGCAAAGCGATTGGTGTTTTATTTTGAAATCTACAAATATATTACACGTGGAGGAAATACAAATTGATACGAGATTATACACCAAATTGTGTTTCCTAAAGTATTGTAGGAATGAACCTATTTTCCTTTTTATTCTATACCATAAAGATTTATAAACGCCTTTAAAGTTAACTGCAAACCAAATATTTTATATTATCGCTAAATATGTGTCACCAATATTGTATTTCACGACTTTCAATTTAGTCTGTTTTACTGAGGCGACAACGTGACCCAGACCCACCGTTCTTGAGAAAAACAAATTAATTATTGTAACATAAATTCTATAGGCCCAGTCGACGGAGCCCCGCTAGCGGTGCTCCAACTTCTGGATGGTTTTAAAGAAAAACTTTCGCTCGCTTTTTGTCCAAGATTTGGTGAGCATTAATCCATTTTGTTAGGCAAAAAGAATATAAATACAACACGTACAATTATTCTTATTTTGGAACTTAAAACGTTTTTCTTTAGGCACCTCGGTATGGGGTGGGTTTATTTTATTTGAAGTTAAAATATTTTATTTGGTACTTTACTGTAATTTAGTCTAGGGTCTAAAAATCTTTTTTGGTGAGCATTTAAGTTGTAGCCATTCAAAAATGACATGATTGATTTTGACACCTAAATTGAACGGTGTCGCCATCTGATATTATATCCGTTAAACTAATCCCGATAACTATAGGTGCATAGTTGGTCTTTGTTATCGTGGATGTATAGTGGTAGCCCGCGAAATTCAAGTTTTCCGTTGATTGTTTTTGAAATAAAGAATTTGATGATTTTTGTAAATATACATACGTCCCATCACAGATAACAATAGCCTTCCTGTTGCGTCCTTCCTCACCACCAAATAGACCGTGTGATATAATTAAAATGTCATTAGTTATTTCATCTCTTGGCAAATGGCCTAGCCCATATGTAGTGGTACAAATTGTTCATTTAAAATATTTCTTACAATGGTTAATGTCTTCCAAATTGATGATTTGGTCATTTTAAACATTAGTCCTAATCCCGAATGTGGCTGCTTAATTCAAGTAAAAATATTGCAAGAGCAGTTTTATATTTTCGAAACTGTTCTCTTAACATCTTCAT
Organism: Diarsia dahlii; assembly: GCA_949775195.1. Taxonomy (NCBI): domain Eukaryota; kingdom Metazoa; phylum Arthropoda; class Insecta; order Lepidoptera; family Noctuidae; genus Diarsia; species Diarsia dahlii. The sequence continues at coordinate 2,124,992 of OX459197.1, read as the reverse complement.
TGATTATTTCCATTAAGTTTTGTTTAGATAAGCCTGTCCAGTAATGGCTTCTTCATCAGACAAGACCTATTTCCTCAAAATCGAATTTATTTATTTCTTCATTCGTTAGTTAGGGCCAATGATATTGTTGCCTCTAACTGAGAAGGAAACTGGCTAATATAACCAAATTCATTAAGAAATTTCTTGGCGCGGAAGCTTTTACTAATGATTGTGTTCTCTTTTTAGCGTTTTTGACGATAGATTTAAAAATCACATTGTTTTTGCCGACAGTTTTTGTGTTTGAATTCAGCAAACAAGATTTTTTTCGGTACTTCGAGATCACGGGCTTTTTGAAAGTTCAGTTTCTTAGCACCCCGAGATGAATTTCTTTGTCTGTACAGTTTGTTCTTCTCCTTGGTCGGGTAGATTTTGTACAGTATTAGGGCAATATTATGAAGCACTGCACATACTACAATGATCAGTGCTGTTTTTTGATATTTAGGCCCATTCCGTTCTGTAGGCAAGGAAATCTTCCTTTAAGAACCCAGAAAAGCCTTTCTACAGGATTCCTGGTACTTATTTGTGAACGATTATAAGCTTCTTCAGTAGCTGTCCTTGTATGTAATAATGGAGTAAGCAGATAAGGCCGACATGGATATCCCACTGCCTCCAAAAATAATACCTGTCCCGAAGTCCCCACGCTCTAGGTAATTGAGCACACAGTGGTGAGTCATTGAATATGGTGGTACTATCATGTACAAAACCAGGCCATCTTGCAATAACATTCCTTATTCGTAGTCTTGCATCGCATACCATTCAGAGAAAAATAGCCTTTCCTGTTCCGATAGACTTCAGATTGGGCACCACCTTTTTTTTATTTTTTTTTAGGTTGGTGGAAAATCATCAAATACCCCCCCCCCCACTCTTGGACAGAGTGTAATCGTCAGACTTCTATTGACTAAAAACCACCCATGTTCCTTCTTCGCCCTTGTGCCGAGGCCACGTTATCTCTTTCGATAATCCGCAGCCCCGACGGGATTGGGCACCACCTAAAAATAAATTCTAGTTATATTGTGGGACAACAAATTTTACTAAAGTACCTACTCTAACATGTTTTTGTAGAAACAATTCTACACGTAAGGTTCTAATTGCTAATGTAACACAAGACCTATTAATTGGTGTTTTTTTTTTTTTTTATACATACAGTCTTAACACAGTTTCGTATTATTTTCGTACCATTAAACCATAGATGGTTTGTATTGGTACTCACATTCGCTTTAACAACACTGCTTAATTACTAAAATAAATACAAGTAAAAATGTGAACATGAATAATATTTTTGCACGCAACTACCCGCTACTACTTACTTTTACTACTACTTAGTTGTACTGTATAATATATTAGCATTAATCCGACATTTTAGGGCCCATGATTACAATGATGTTGGTAAGTAGATTTATTTTAATATGATTGCAGTCCCCCCCAGCTCCCCAACAACTCTTGGAAATCCTGCCATTGCTAAAAACTCGTTTGTCACAACTGGAAATTCTTCTGGTGTTGGCATATTTATGTAACTTGACTTCAAGCTGGCTATCTTGGCTGTTTCTTTATGCACTATTCGGTGCACCGTGGGTGGTTCAACCTCTAAAATATTTCCTATTACGCGTTTGTAGCTGTACATAGTACCGGAGAGCTATAAGAATTTGGTCCACTGGCTATATGGCCCGGTTTCTTTTTATTAAGGGTTTAATACTGCTACCAAATACAGAGTCCAAATATAATGCAGTTTTTTCGAGATGCGGAACCGTGAAACAAACTCCCTCTCGTTGCACCATTCAAAAGCGTTCAAAATTTCTTCATTTCCGCGGCTCACAGTTGGCCTTTTGTGATCCGAAAGTGAAGACAAGGACTATAAAGACATTTTTATTTGGTATCAATAGATTTAACTTGATTTGAGGGACCTCGCGACCACTCTCAGATTTAGGGGCTGCTTAAATCAGTTTGACAGATAAATAACGTTGAGTAGCGTTCCTGTATGCGGCTTTTAATCTGTGTGGTGTTGAGCACCATTTAATTTAAGAAGCACTCACATTTTAGTGATACTCAAAAAATACTTTTGGGTATACGAAACTAAAGTTTAGGAGCTGCTCAAACGTTTAAGCAGCCCTTAAATATTGGCGTTTCAGTATTAACTTATTAGCCAAAGTGTTACCAATGATAGCCAAACAAGACACTAAACTAAGACCATCGATCCCAGCTAAAATACGCCTTGCCATGACATTGCGATGTTTTGCTACTGGAGATTTCGATTCTTTAATTTCAAATCTTTATTGTGAATCTGATTACTTAAGCAAATGCAAAGGGCATCAAAAATATATTCAAACAAATCACAAAAGTAGAACGTGTATTGGGGATCGAGCCTGCGACTAACATAATTATGGAAGAGCGGTCGCACAACCACCTGGCAGTTAGCTCCGTTGACATTGGATCGAAATAGATGTTCTAATGCTCGTCAATCGTCATGACTGAAAGTGTTAAAAACTACATGGCATTTTTTTTCACCTTGAGTTACGTTACTAAAGTTTTAGCAAGGATCCCTAATCTTTTCTAGCAGTAAATATAGCCTAGGTCACTCAGGGTGAATGTAGCAAATAATGTGGAAAGAATTTCGAAAACGGCGCAGTAGTTTTGGAGTTGATTCACTGTTTATTTTTGAGGTTATTTTTACTCGCTGAAAACATATGATTTTTGCTATACGTCTTTTGAGCCCAGAGGTATCGAATAATATACTTACTTGGTCCTATTAACAAGTTCACAATCCGTACAACATATGATTTTTCCCTGAAAGATAATTAGAAACATTAGATATAGGTACGCCATTGATAAATTCAAGGTCCAACCAAACAAGCTGGTGAACTGTCAAACATTTGAAAGCGTTTTTTTCTTGGGGTCCCAAAATACACTTATACCTACCTAGAGAGGATAGCTTACATATTTCTTTCTATATGCTAAACACAAGATTATTTTCGATATCGGATAGTTTCAGTTCCGGTTACGCAGCTCCATAATATCCCTGAACTGCCCTTACTTAAACTGCGTTTTTCTTGAGGACCCTAAATATTACCCAACAATTATTGTGAACGGTACTTTGCTTGTGTGGATTTTGGTCCGGGTGAAAGAATGATGCGAGACGGTAACTTTAAATTTTAAACACGTTTATTAACGGTTTTACAATATAAAATTCTAAAATAATTGAGCGCATGGTGACTCGACGCTGTCGTTGGGCGAGTGGCGCGCGCGGCTGTGTCGCGCAGCTCGCGCGCTGGTGTCGCGTCTATACGTCGTGTGCGTGTGTGCGTGAGACGCCTGTGCGCACACATGCTAGGCGTTAACAAGTAATAATGATAAATACTTGTAATTCGGGACCGGTCCCGGTCCCTCGCTCTTGACTGTACGTGACAGCGATGCGGTAACTGTTACTATAAAAAATTACTTGAAATCAGTATAAGTACCTACATAAATAACTCTACCTAATTCCGACCTCTGGTCATTAATTAAACACTAAAAATCAGGAACAATTAAGTATTTGTACCATTTATTGATCAGTCTTTTAAAAATCTATTAATTCTTAAAACATCAAGCATTTTTGAACGCGGCGTCTTTCGGATTGTCAATAATTTAATATTTGTGTATTCATGAGTAGCTTGTCGAATACATTTATCTGAAGGTATCATTATCTGTAAAGCACCATGGGCTGAGTTTTGTTCGGGAATATAGATTACTGGAGGTGACAAGTCGTGGTGGTTCGTAGTTACTGCTGTGTGAAGTATGTCCTCTCTGGTAGAGTATGATGTAGATCAGTGGTTCCTAACCATTTCAATATCGTTACCCCTGTGACCTATAAGGAAAAATGATTTTACCCCGGCCAATAGTTGCCGATCGATTGTTATCAATACAAACAAAACAAGCAAACACAAAATATCTTTATTAATCACAAATTACAAATCAGTCTTAACAATTTTAACGTGTGTGATCGCGCGCGTTGGGCCGGTCAGCTCAAAGCGGCCACCTTAACATTAAATTAAGAAAAAACCTATAAAACGATTCATTTTTGAAAATAATTTTTAGGTAGAGAATTTATTTAATTTTTGTAATTTGCAATTTAAATTTCGCGCAAATTTAAATATAAGCCTTAGATTTGTAGATTACAAAAACTTGTCAAAAAACGGCTTTGCCCGAGGGGTCGCCCAAAGCGGCCATAGTTGTAAGGGCATAGAGGCCACCCCAAAAATTCTTCGGAAATGTTTATTTTTTGTTGAAATATATCCTGCTAGACAAAATAAAAAAAAACATTATTTATTAATATTAAACATATTTTTAATAATATAATCTACATTTTCTACCCGTTTTAATCACAATCAGTCTTAAAAGTAATTTGACTTAAAAATGTTATAATTAGGTATTTAGTTTGAAAACTTCTGAACTAATAGGAACTTTAAATCAGATTTAGTTTTTGTTAATATTTATTAATTTTATGAATCAACAGTCAACATCAACATCTTACTTTAAGTCTTCCAAAAGTCTCAAAATATCGAAATAATTAGTCCTCTAAAACTTAAAATCTTTCATAAAAAACCATTAAAATAAAATAAAACTTTTTGTATAAAACATCAATATTTTCTGCTTTATCCTAATTAATAATCACAATCGGTCTTAAAAGTAGTTTCACTTTGTATTATTTAGTTTAAAACTTAAGTTAAAATTTTAGGAACTACTACCTATTAGGTTGATACTTGACATTTTTATTAATCACAGTTACTTCTATTACTTAAGTCTTTCAACAGTCTTTTATCTTTTATCAAAATGAATCCTCTTTTTTTAATAAAACAATTAAAATTAAATTATAACAACAGAGATCAGATTTCTTGACAGTTATCACAGCCCAGTTCCGGAATATGTCGTACACGATTCATGAGCCCATAACTGGCAGTCATCACAGCGAATCCAGTCCTCTACGGGTGGATCTTCATATGGCTCCGTGCAAATCAGACAAAAATTATTTTGGTTTGTGACATTATCGCAGTTTTTTTTTGAGTATCATTATTAGTCTTGGATGTTTTTCCCTTCGTATTAGTACGAGGTACAGCTTTTTTTTGCGTTCCAGATGACCCTGCCTTTTCAGACAAATTTTTAACTTGTTATAGGTGGTGTGACTAGTCCCCCTGTATTCATAGTAGCATTAGGAGTAACTGCTCTGACGGAATTGAATATTACGGCATCAAAAATAGGAGTAATAGGTCTTTCAGCTGGTGGGTTTTCAGAGACAGTCACCATTGTAGATTGCTCATTATTCAAGAATTGTTCGATAACCGAATAAGATAATCATCATCATTCATCATTTCAGCCAAAAGACGTCCACTGCTGGACATAGGCCTCCCCCAGGCGTCGCCACATTGACCGGTCCCGTGCGTCTCTCATCCAGCGGGTTCCTGCAACCTTGACCAGGTCATCGGTCCACCTAGTGGGAGGCCTTCCAACGCAACGTCTTCCGGTTTGCGGTCGCCATTCCAGAACTTTTCGGCCCCATCGGCCATCCGTTCTGCGAGCAATGTGCCCTGCCCATTGCCACTTAAGTCTGGCGATTCTTCGGGCTACGTCGGTAACCTTGGTTCTCATGCGGATGTCCTCATTTCTGATTCGATCACGCAAGGAAACTCCGAGCATAGCCCTCTCCATTGCCCTTTGGGTGACTGAGCTTTCTGATGAGGCCCATTGTGAGCGACCACGTTTCGGTCCCGTATGTAATCACTGGCAACACACACAAATAATACACACAATAAGATAATACATTCGAATAATTTCCATCTATTATTAATTGATCAATAATTGAAGGAGACGGTGTTCTCGAGGGATCTTCGTCTTTTTTTTTTGCTGGCCTATATTGTGTCCCACTGCTGGGCAAAGGCAGGAGGCCTTTGCCCAGCAGTGGGACACAATATAAAACTTTGCATTTATATATAAAAAAACCCTTGGATTGAATGAGTTTCGTACGCTTTCTCCCGTTATTATATTGATTTGAATGTGATTCATGGCCATAACATCAATAATTAATCAAAAATTAATCAAATAGTATTTTATAAAATATAATTTGTGTTACGTAAATACGCATGATTTCAACATCACCTTTTATAAGCAAGGAGATGCTTATACCTAACAAAGATAACAAAAAATAATTAATTAATTAATTCATCTGTATTTATTTATTTATATTTTTAAATATACCTTGCCCCACACTAGGAATTTCTCCTGTATCGTGGGTGCGTTTACAAACATTCAAACTCACATACACAAAGACACCCAGACCCGAATCTTTACAAAAAAAAAAAAATATATGTTATTATCTATATCAATGTAAATGTACAAATGTACTAAATGACAATAATTATCACGGATTCTTATAGCTTCCCTTGTACTATTCCTGTTGTTCTGTGATGTTATATTTTCAAAAGTCCCGCCTGAAGCATTTTGTCTCCAAGTACCAACTTACCAAGACGACGACCACTTCTTTGACATTCTTCGTCTATAAAACCTGGTGGGGTGTAAGACGCAGGTGAAGTTTTCCTAAGCCAGTTGTGTAAAGCACATGATGTTTTTACTATGACATCTACCTTGTCTATACTTGTAGTGATTGGCTTTTCGAAAATTCGAAATCGGGATGTTAAAACCCCGAAAGCATTTTCAACGATTCTCCTACATCTACACAATCTGTAGTTATAGATTTTTTGTTCTCTACTTAAATCGTTACGGCGAGGATATGGTTTCATCAAATAAGGTTTTAAAGGAAACGCTTCATCTCCGACAAGTACTGCATTACTTGGCAGATTTATGGTATTCTCTTCAATAGCCTTCTTTAAAGTACAATTATTAAATATTCCACCATCAGTTTCTACCTTTTGCTCCCACGTCAATGTATGTGAAACAATAGTCGTGATCAACACAAGCTAGTAACACAATACTAAATGTACTTTTATAATTAAAAAAGTCTGATCCTGTGCCAGGGGGACATTTTACGTTTATATGCTTTCCATCAATGGCACCAACGCAGTTGGGAAAATTCCATCTTATAAAAAAGCCCCTTATTATTTGATTCCATTCCTCTTCAGATCTTGGCACCTGTAAAATAATGAAATAAATGTATGTTTTCAGAATGATAAGTCCCTGGCATCACAAGAAATAGTTTTTGAATATTTTGAAAATGAAAATACGGAAAATATTGAAAATGTTATAAATTCCAATATACAAGTCGTCGATGATGTGCTTCCGTTTCCAATGCCTAAAAAAACAACTAAAAAAGCAGGTTACATAGATTCGGCCTTAAATAAACTGGACAATATTGAAAAAAGAGCAAGACTTGAAAAAAAAGACGATGATTTGGACAATTTCGGAAAATATGTTGCGTTTTCATTGCGAATTTTGAATACCGAAAATAGCATACATGCTCAGAACGAAATACAAGCAATATTATCAAAATATAAACTGCAAGATCTTAGAGAAAAAGAACGACAAAACTCTACTCCAATGCCAGAATCCCCGTATTCGAAACAAGGCAGCGAAGACACATGGTTGAACATGTATTTTTTTTCTATATTAATTAAATATCTGATTCCGTAGTTTATATTTTGATAATAAATAAGTATTGTTAATTTTTCGTTCTGAGCATAAATAGTAATTAACAATTTCTAATATTATTTTGCTGAAAATATATGATTCTATTATAAAAACTGTTTTATTTTGAACTTACCTTTATAAAATCTTCTAATACAGAGTAAATAGCTTCAAGAACTTCGACCAAGAATGTACTTATAGTACACGTAGGTACTCTAAATAATTGTGACAGTGTACCAAACGAATCTCCAGTTGCCAAATATTTTAATGCTATTTCTAGTTTTGTTCGAGCAGGAATAGCATTACGCATTGTTGTATTTTGCCTTTGTATAGAAGAACCAATTTTATCTAATAAATAATAAAACTGGGTTCTGTTGACACGAAACATGTTCTTAAAGTCATCTTCATTTTCTATTTGTAATTCTACACAAAGATTGTTAGACGCTCCAAGAACTCCTCGGTTCTGGGGCACTGATAATCCGCGCATCATTCAAGAAACACCTTTACACCCACCAAAAGTTACTGTATGGTGTGGCATCTGTGTTGAAAGAGTGATCGGACCCTATTTTTTCGAAGACGCTGGAGGCAATGCGGTAACTGTCACTGGAGAACGCTACAGAACCATGCTACGTGAGTTTTTGATACCCAGTTTGGACGAATTGAGGCTGGAGCACATCTGGTTTCAACAAGACGGCGCCACGGCACACACAGCGCGCGACACTATGGACTTAGTGAGGGACGCTTTTCCAGGCCGTGTTATCTCTCGTTTTGGCGATTTGCCTTGGCCTGCAAGATCACCCGATCTGACCAGTCCAGACTTCTTTCTTTGGGGTTTTTTGAAATCTCGGGTGAATGTGAACAAGCCACAGACTCTGCTTCTTGATGAATGTTTTCTTTTAGAGCTTAAAAGAAAACATTCATCAAGAAATAAGGAACATATCGCAGGAAGTGTTACGGCAAGTAATGCAAAATGTCATAAATAGGGCTCAAATGTGCTTCAACTCTGGAGGTCACCATTTAAAAGACATCATCTTTAAATCCTAATGGTACGAAATTTAATGGCACAAATATACATATAAACAAACCTAAAACTAGTTTTCTAATTTAGAAAAAAAATTATAGCTGAACCAAATAGGGTCAATACTTTTGCGCCACCCAGTATATTTATACACACACACACAAATAGGTACACGTAAACACACAACAACGAATACATACACGTATACACCCACATACACACACACAAACACATACACGCACACATGCACATATTAGCTCATTCATCCACTCACGTATCTGCTTATTCACGACGTTGACAGTCTGAGTAACATATTTTGAATACCTGGAGCTCTAAAATACAGGCCTTGGCTTAGTTTGGACTCCAGATCTCCTACAAATTACACTTTGTCGAAATTTCTGTGTCTGACTGTTTCATGTTTACGTTGATATGTAATTTGTGGAGTTAAATAAAGATTTTTTATTATTTTTATTATTTATTATTTTACCTTGGTGTGTGGGTTCGGTTTTAAACATTTAGTACATTTGTACATTTACATTGATATAGATAATAACATATATTTTTTTTTTTTTGTAAAGATTCGGGTCTGGGTGTCTTTGTGTATGTGAGTTTGAATGTTTGTAAACGCACCCACGATACAGGAGAAATTCCTAGTGTGGGGCAAGGTATATTTAAAAATATAAATAAATAAATACAGATGAATTAATTAATTAATTATTTTTTGTTATCTTTGTTAGGTATAAGCATCTCCTTGCTTATAAAAGGTGATGTTGAAATCATGCGTATTTACGTAACACAAATTATATTTTATAAAATACTATTTGATTAATTTTTGATTAATTATTGATGTTATGGCCATGAATCACATTCAAATCAATATAATAACGGGAGAAAGCGTACGAAACTCATTCAATCCAAGGGTTTTTTTATATATAAATGCAAAGTTTTATATTGTGTCCCACTGCTGGGCAAAGGCCTCCTGCCTTTGCCCAGCAGTGGGACACAATATAAAACTTTGCATTTATATATAAAAAAACCCTTGGATTGAATGAGTTTCGTACGCTTTCTCCCGTTATTATATTGATTTGAATGTGATTCATGGCCATAACATCAATAATTAATCAAAAATTAATCAAATAGTATTTTATAAAATATAATTTGTGTTACGTAAATACGCATGATTTCAACATCACCTTTTATAAGCAAGGAGATGCTTATACCTAACAAAGATAACAAAAAATAATTAATTAATTAATTCATCTGTATTTATTTATTTATATTTTTAAATATACCTTGCCCCACACTAGGAATTTCTCCTGTATCGTGGGTGCGTTTACAAACATTCAAACTCACATACACAAAGACACCCAGACCCGAATCTTTACAAAAAAAAAAAAATATATGTTATTATCTATATCAATGTAAATGTACAAATGTACTAAATGTTTAAAACCGAACCCACACACCAAGGTAAAATAATAAATAATAAAAATAATAAAAAATCTTTATTTAACTCCACAAATTACATATCAACGTAAACATGAAACAGTCAGACACAGAAATTTCGACAAAGTGTAATTTGTAGGAGATCTGGAGTCCAAACTAAGCCAAGGCCTGTATTTTAGAGCTCCAGGTATTCAAAATATGTTACTCAGACTGTCAACGTCGTGAATAAGCAGATACGTGAGTGGATGAATGAGCTAATATGTGCATGTGTGCGTGTATGTGTTTGTGTGTGTGTATGTGGGTGTATACGTGTATGTATTCGTTGTTGTGTGTTTACGTGTACCTATTTGTGTGTGTGTGTATAAATATACTGGGTGGCGCAAAAGTATTGACCCTATTTGGTTCAGCTATAATTTTTTTTCTAAATTAGAAAACTAGTTTTAGGTTTGTTTATATGTATATTTGTGCCATTAAATTTCGTACCATTAGGATTTAAAGATGATGTCTTTTAAATGGTGACCTCCAGAGTTGAAGCACATTTGAGCCCTATTTATGACATTTTGCATTACTTGCCGTAACACTTCCTGCGATATGTTCCTTATTTCTTGATGAATGTTTTCTTTTAAGCTCTAAAAGAAAACATTCATCAAGAAGCAGAGTCTGTGGCTTGTTCACATTCACCCGAGATTTCAAAAAACCCCAAAGAAAGAAGTCTGGACTGGTCAGATCGGGTGATCTTGCAGGCCAAGGCAAATCGCCAAAACGAGAGATAACACGGCCTGGAAAAGCGTCCCTCACTAAGTCCATAGTGTCGCGCGCTGTGTGTGCCGTGGCGCCGTCTTGTTGAAACCAGATGTGCTCCAGCCTCAATTCGTCCAAACTGGGTATCAAAAACTCACGTAGCATGGTTCTGTAGCGTTCTCCAGTGACAGTTACCGCATTGCCTCCAGCGTCTTCGAAAAAATAGGGTCCGATCACTCTTTCAACACAGATGCCACACCATACAGTAACTTTTGGTGGGTGTAAAGGTGTTTCTTGAATGATGCGCGGATTATCAGTGCCCCAGAACCGAGGAGTTCTTGGAGCGTCTAACAATCTTTGTGTAGAATTACAAATAGAAAATGAAGATGACTTTAAGAACATGTTTCGTGTCAACAGAACCCAGTTTTATTATTTATTAGATAAAATTGGTTCTTCTATACAAAGGCAAAATACAACAATGCGTAATGCTATTCCTGCTCGAACAAAACTAGAAATAGCATTAAAATATTTGGCAACTGGAGATTCGTTTGGTACACTGTCACAATTATTTAGAGTACCTACGTGTACTATAAGTACATTCTTGGTCGAAGTTCTTGAAGCTATTTACTCTGTATTAGAAGATTTTATAAAGGTAAGTTCAAAATAAAACAGTTTTTATAATAGAATCATATATTTTCAGCAAAATAATATTAGAAATTGTTAATTACTATTTATGCTCAGAACGAAAAATTAACAATACTTATTTATTATCAAAATATAAACTACGGAATCAGATATTTAATTAATATAGAAAAAAAATACATGTTCAACCATGTGTCTTCGCTGCCTTGTTTCGAATACGGGGATTCTGGCATTGGAGTAGAGTTTTGTCGTTCTTTTTCTCTAAGATCTTGCAGTTTATATTTTGATAATATTGCTTGTATTTCGTTCTGAGCATGTATGCTATTTTCGGTATTCAAAATTCGCAATGAAAACGCAACATATTTTCCGAAATTGTCCAAATCATCGTCTTTTTTTTCAAGTCTTGCTCTTTTTTCAATATTGTCCAGTTTATTTAAGGCCGAATCTATGTAACCTGCTTTTTTAGTTGTTTTTTTAGGCATTGGAAACGGAAGCACATCATCGACGACTTGTATATTGGAATTTATAACATTTTCAATATTTTCCGTATTTTCATTTTCAAAATATTCAAAAACTATTTCTTGTGATGCCAGGGACTTATCATTCTGAAAACATACATTTATTTCATTATTTTACAGGTGCCAAGATCTGAAGAGGAATGGAATCAAATAATAAGGGGCTTTTTTATAAGATGGAATTTTCCCAACTGCGTTGGTGCCATTGATGGAAAGCATATAAACGTAAAATGTCCCCCTGGCACAGGATCAGACTTTTTTAATTATAAAAGTACATTTAGTATTGTGTTACTAGCTTGTGTTGATCACGACTATTGTTTCACATACATTGACGTGGGAGCAAAAGGTAGAAACTGATGGTGGAATATTTAATAATTGTACTTTAAAGAAGGCTATTGAAGAGAATACCATAAATCTGCCAAGTAATGCAGTACTTGTCGGAGATGAAGCGTTTCCTTTAAAACCTTATTTGATGAAACCATATCCTCGCCGTAACGATTTAAGTAGAGAACAAAAAATCTATAACTACAGATTGTGTAGATGTAGGAGAATCGTTGAAAATGCTTTCGGGGTTTTAACATCCCGATTTCGAATTTTCGAAAAGCCAATCACTACAAGTATAGACAAGGTAGATGTCATAGTAAAAACATCATGTGCTTTACACAACTGGCTTAGGAAAACTTCACCTGCGTCTTACACCCCACCAGGTTTTATAGACGAAGAATGTCAAAGAAGTGGTCGTCGTCTTGGTAAGTTGGTACTTGGAGACAAAATGCTTCAGGCGGGACTTTTGAAAATATAACATCACAGAACAACAGGAATAGTACAAGGGAAGCTATAAGAATCCGTGATAATTATTGTCATTACTTTAACAATGATGGTGCTGTACCTTGGCAAGACAGTGCCATTTTTTAATGAAAAAAAAGTTTCACATTTATAATATTATGCACTTGACTGTACTTTAGAAAATTTACATAAATACATACTTACCATATTTGATGTTGTTTCTCTGTGTTCAGAAGTTTTCCTTAAAAAAGAATCCATTAAATTATACCAAGAGAGTTTGGACTTGTAAATATCAGCAGTACCGGAACCAGTGCTCATTGAATCTTTTATCTTTTTCCTTTCCGCATGATACTGCGTTTTTAAGTTTTTTTATTTTGTTTGTAATTTCCTTAGGTCCCAAACCGTCAACTCCAAATTCTTGTGCAAATGCTACAAGTGCAGCACTACGTGCATCACGATTCTTGTAATTCTCATTTTCAGTGTCCCACAAACACTCATGACTGCGATAAATCTCAATAAACTTTATTAAGTCAGCAGAACCAAATTTTAACACTTTTTGACTCATATTTTTTTAATAAACAGACTCTTTACAAAACCTTCCAACACTTGAATGAAAAATTTGCCAACGCAAATACGTGCAATACTTGAAGCAACCCGCCAATGAATGGTACACGCACATACAACTCTCTATTTAGACAAGTCAAAACTTGAAAGCAATAATCTCCTAAACATTATTGTATTGGTCTAAACAGAAGACATTTGCAACTATTTTTTGTCAAGACTTGCATTCAATAATTGCGTTAAATTTTTTTACTTGTATCCACGTGACAGTTGCGTACAATTCTTGACGGGAAATTAACGCACTTAATTTATTGCATTCAATAATTGCACTTGAATGTACAAGAAAATTGTATCGTCTAAATCACGCTTAAGTCTATTTTTGCATTCAGTTTTGCGACAGTCAGATATATCAATTTCTTTATTGATTTTATTGAATAATACTCCTCCACGGAATGAGAAAAATCGGTCCGAACAGCTGTTGAGTCAAAAAGTGCATAACGTCTTCTAGTGAGGGCTTTGCGCTTTCTTAATTCTTCGGATAAATAGGAACGTTGGCGAAGTATGGTTAGCATTATGTACAGTTGTCGGACAGACAATACTCGAGTTTCCTCATAGAGTCTGGAAGTACGGAAACGTCGCGCGGCTTTGATAAGCTCACCTTTAGGATCATCCTCTGGGCTCTCTCAACCATTATCATTTTTGTTTTGCATGCTCCTCCCCACGTGGTTATGCAGTAACTAATGATGGACTGTACCAAGGCCTCATACACCATCCTCATGGTCTGTTTTTCTGCAACATCCCGGAGATCCTTAAAAATGTAGGTGAGCTTACGGATTCTTTTGGATACGGAAAGCAAATGGTTTTCAAATGTCAGGTTAGCATCAAGTTCAATTCCGAGATATATATAATAATATAGGTGAATATAGGTAAGATATAATACAGGTGGTTGAAATTATTTTGGGACAAGTGCATTTTGGAGTAGGAGGATAATTGAATTTATGCGCATAAATCTGGCCTAGATGGTTAGGGGGTTTGCTTCGCTTTGTCATTGAGAAGATAATATATTTAGTTTTATCCTCATTCAAGGAGAGAGAGTTGGACAGTAACCAGTGACATATTGTATTGAACCGCTTTGTGCGTATTTATAAAGTTCATCCCACGAGTCAGAGAAAAAAGTGAGAGCAGTGTCATCAGCATAAGCAGATATGCGACAGTATGGGAGTTTAAGACTGCAAAGTTCATTAATGTAGCATAGAAAAAGGGAAGGGCCCAATATGCTGCGGCACGCCAAAGTCGACTGGTAGTTCATCGCTGATATAATTTCCGATTTTTACGCATTGGGTTCTATTTTTTAAATAGTCAGTTAGCAATGCCAGCGGAACCCCTCTGATACCATGATTCTCAAGTTTTTGTATAAAAAATATTGCTATTATGTACTATTTTATTACAATGTTATTTTAATTTCCGTTTAAACCATTAAAATTGTAAGTTAAATATCGTAAAGTAACTTAAAAAATAATACTTCTTTGAAGTTTAACAACAACATGCAAATAAACTTGTTTTTCAAACTCAATGTTTGTTAACTTTGTTCTATTTTTTAAATAGTCAGTTAGCAATGCCAGCGGAACCCCTCTGATACCATGATTCTCAAGTTTTTGTATAAAAAAATTGCTATTATGTACTAGTAGTCGGCACCTTACACTCGTAGTTTAAGTAAGAAGTGGCAAGTAAGCCAGTTCTTGGAGTTAGGTGAGTTGACGCAAACACACACAGACTTGGTAACTCTAAAGGTTTATTAGAGTATAAATACCGATCACAACAAAGTGTAGGTTGGATGCTAATCCGCGATGTTCGATGTAAGTACGTAACTTGTCAACTACGTTAAAATTATATTAAACATTGTTTTAAATACTAAAGAGAAAAGTAGGTTGCTGCGTTTGCAGCCTGACGCTATGTACGTAAACCGTACATGCTCCCGAGGGCAAAAGGCGGGATGAGCATCCAGTACATAAAACAGTTTAAAAGTAAAAATCCCAAAACGTAAGTAATAAAAAGTATACACAGTATAAGAGTAAACATTAGGTAAATGAGTAACTAAGTAATAAAAAATTAAACATGTACACATAAAAGCAGGATCAGTTTTACTGCTCCTCAAAGTGAAATAGTTGTTTCGGCCTCGCGTCGCTGTATACAGGCTCCGGCGGCGCCGGCGGTGTTGAATGACGTATTTCTTGCAACTCGATTTCGACCTTGTTGTCGATTCCTGTAGGTTGTCTTGTAGGTGGCTTTTTAGTCTTTTGCCATAGTCTCCTAATCCAAATGTAGACAGCAAACGATGCAGCTCCTCCCAACAGCAAAGAAGTCACAGAGTAGAGATATATGTCGTGACTCGATATCTCTGTCCACTGTGGTAGTCTTTCCTGTTCTTTCTGCTGAATTATTTGCTTATCTATGTTTCTGATACTTATTGCAGATGTATCCAGTTCCGTCATATTCAGCTGTGCGTTTTTCCAACTTAGATCAAATAAATTGTTGATAGTGGTGTTAAGTGTAGGTACTTCAATATCCGCTTCCGTGTAAAACTTGCTTCCTAAGTAGTTGTAGGTGAATATGGTCGCATCTTTCTTTTGTAGTATGCATTTTGGTTTCAAGGCGATTACCCCAGTTCCGTTGATGACCGCTGGCGTAACTTGATCGCTACATATGACGCGCATCAGCTGTGTGTCGCACAATGTAAGCAACCACCAGTTTGGTTTATGTAATTGGATCCATGTTTCTTTGCAAGTTACGTCTTTGATGACACAGGATAATGACGTTTGTTGGCTGAATACCTTGGCCTCGCAAGGTGCGTCCTTGTCTTGTAAGCTAAATACCGGCTGTCGTGAAATGCATGTGTACTCGTCTTCTCCGTAAGGTGTACATTGGCGCATGTCTTGCTCTTCCATAGTGATGTATGAATTTTTCACGAAGTTTATGGCTATGTAGTTAGAGTAAGGCTGAACGATTTTCAACTGTCCTTGTTTCTGGAATGGTATAGGTATTACCCGGTATATTTTGTAGTCCTCGTCGCTCAAAAGTGGAATATGCAATTCGAAAAGTAGAAAGTTGTTTGTAATTCGAGCCTTGACATGAATTAGTTCGTAGATGTCACGAAAATCCTTTTGTATGTCCTTTATCGGTAAGGCTAGTCCCTGTGGTAGTTTTCCAGAGATGATGTTCAGCTGTTCTATTAGTTGAGATGCAGGAAACAAGTGTGTATCCAAATGACCTCGGTAAATGTTGGCGAGAGCATTCATTAGCATTTCTTGAATTCTATGTAAATCGCTCAAAATTAAAGTTGATGATAAAGCGGCAGAGTTCACGTCATTTGCTGTGTATAATATTTGCGCTCTGTTTTCAATTTTTGTGATGATGTTGCAAGTCTGATTTATGTAGGTTTGTATTGCGCGAAATTGTTTGTCCATGAATTCCGTATTGTTTTTTATTACGTTGTTTTCAGCTTCTATGATTAAAGTTTGATCCTTCATCAACTGTAATAGATAATTATCGTTGATTTGCAAGTTTTGGATATCCTTCTCGTACTTTTGTGCAAAGTCTTCATCCAAAACTCCGAAAAGTGTTCTGGCTAATTTTCCGATTCCATCGAAGTAGCCTCGTTTTTGTCGTGAATGCTGAGAAAGTAACATAGTGTTATAATTCTCAAGGTGATGCATTTCATGACGTAAGTGGTTGACAACTGCTTCGCATGGTGTAAACTCGTGCGCGATTCTTTGACAGAGTTTATCAATTTGGTTTATGTAGTTATTCATATTATTTGCTGCTTGCCAGTATGAGGTTAGGTTGTAATAGATCAGTAGTGTCCATTCATCATGTATTAGTTGCAGTTTTCCGGCTTCATCGAAATATATAGGTTGATTGTTGGTTATTGAGGTCACCTTATAATTATTTGTTACTGGTGACGATTGTGCGGTACCTATCAGTCCTATCGCAGTTATAAGAGCTAAGGTCAGGAAGCTGTGCTTGTTGGTTCCCGTGCTCCTTTTTCTTCTTTGGTTTTCTGTTATCTCTGTATCTTCTTCTCTTTTGTTGTTTGTTGTTTCTTCAGTAGTTTGCAGGTTTTCTTGCTGTGGTAGTACAGTTAGTTTGACAGTGGGTCGTTTTATCACTCCAGTTTTTGTTTTAAGGGTAGCCACTCGTACTAAACCATCCTTACCGGGATGGGTTTCCATTACTCGTCCCATGGCCCATTTACCAGGAGGTAAGTTTGTTTCTTTGATTAGTACGACATCGTTTGGTTTGAGGTTTTGTATAGTTTTGTTCCACTTGCTTCTAGACTGTAATGTATTTAGATAATCATTGGACCATGCCTTCCAGAATTGATCCAGCATGTGCTCCGTTAGTTGCCAACGTTTTCTCAGATCCATCTTTCTGTCGTCAGGCTCCGGTTGAGGTAATGACAACGTAGCACTGCCAGTTAGAAAGTGACCAGGAGTAAGAGTGCTGTAGAATTCCTCCGGATCTTCTGTTAGCGGACATATAGGCCGCGAGTTCAGACAGGCTTCTATTTTCGCTAATAATGTAGTAAATTCTTCCCAGGTTAGTTTTTGATCCCCGAGGACTCTCCGTAAGTGATGCTTTAATGATTTAACAGCTGCTTCAAATATCCCCCCCGCACTAGGCCAAGCAGGGGCATTGAAGTGCCATTGAATTTCCAATTTCCCAATCTCGTCATAAAACTCAGGAGAGAGTAGCTTTTTGAAGTTACTAAAATCCTCTCTCAGCACTTTGGATGCTCCAACGAAGTTCGTGCCGTTGTCTGAGTACATATTATGTGCGGGTGTTCCACGCCTCGCGCACATTCTTTGAAGGGCTGCAATGAATGCTTCTGTGCTTAGTTCTGAGACTAATTCGATATGTACAGCTTTCGTGGCCATACAAACGAAAACTGCGATATAAGCTTTTGAGGTCTTCACTCCTCTTCCTTTGTTCAATTTTACGTCTACGTGACCTGTAAAGTCAACACCAGTGTGAGTGAACGGACGACTTGGTGTTACTCTTTGTTTCGGAAGATCGGCCATTAGTTGAGCGTTGTCAGTAGAGTTGTAACGATGACATTTCACACAGCGTCGTATTCTTCCCTTCACCGCCCGATTTCCAGACACGATCCAGTATCGTTGCCTTATGTAAGTAAGGGTCAGGCGGGCTCCTCCATGAAGCGTCATCAAGTGTGCTTGGTCGATCAGTAGTTCAGTGAAGCGGCTGTTGTAGGGTACAACTGCAGGATTCTTCATATTTGCAGGAAGATCAGAGTGCTGTAGTCTTCCGCCTACTCGAATTATTCCCTTGTCATCCAGATAAGGCTTGAGTTTATAAATGCTGCTTTTAGGTGACACAGTTTTATTTTGTGTCAGCTGTTTGTGTTCTTGCGCAAATTCGCTTTGCTGAACATATTTTATTATATATTCTGCTGAGTGTTGTAGGTCAGTTGTTGTTAGGTATGTAGCGCTTGGTCGTGATTTTTGCTTTAGTGTTGCAAAATATCGCACAATTCGAGCAGTAACTCTTGTTACTGTTGTCAGCGAACTGTGGGTCTTCAGTAACTTGTAAATAATGTTTTCATTGTTGTAGGTTTTCGAACTGACGTCACTGGGTTCGACTCTGCATGCTTCGCTTGTAGTAAAGTGGCAATTCACGTTATGAGGTGTTTCTGATTCTGTGAAGGTTTTCAGATACATTGGTCCGTTCCACCATAAGTTGAAATTGACTATCTTGCTCGGTAGCAAGCCTCTCGAAGCGCAGTCAGCTGGATTAAGTTCCGATCGTACATAACACCATTGTGAAGGTGGAATTATGTCTTTTATTTTTTCTACTCTGTTAGATACGTATCTTTCCCATCTTGAGAGGTCTCCCTGAATCCAAGCTAGGACCACCTTGGAGTCACACCAACCGTAAGCTGATATCTCATGCTTCGTTAGTGATTTCTTGACTTTTTCCATGAGTTGGGAGAGTAATAGTGCTCCGCATAGCTCAAGTCTGGGCAATGTAGTTTTATGAGTAATCGGCACCACCCTAGTCTTTGACACTAGTAATGTGATCCTTGGGTCGCCTTTTTCGTCGATTACTCGGCTGTATATGACGCAAGCGTATGCTTTTTCGCTTGCGTCGCAGAATCCATGTAGTTGGATGGTTTTCTGTGTACTGCCAATCCATCTGTGTATTTTAATGTTTTTAATTTGATGTAGTTCTTTGTTTTGGTGCCGCCATTCGTCTTGTAACTCAGTAGGTAGTTCAGCATCCCAGTTTGTTTTAGTTAGCCACACCCTTTGGAATAGTAGTTTAGCTGACACAGTTATAGGCGCCAGCCAACCCAAGGGGTCGTATAGTCTTGATATTTGTGACAGCAGTTTCCTTTTAGTTAGTGGTTCGTTGTTGTAGTCGTCTATAGACCAGTTGAATATGAAAACGTCATCTTTTGGATTCCAACTCAACCCTAACGTTTTCGTTGATTCGTCGCCTTTAAAATCAAAAGTACTTTTCGATATTTGATCTTCGTCTAAGTGTCGTAAAAGCTCTGGATCATTGCTTGACCATTTTCGCAAATTCATTCCGCCTCCCTTCAGTAGTTTTATGATCGATGTTTGAATTTCTTTTGCTTGTGTTGTCGAGTTGTGGCCGCTGATTAGGTCGTCGACGTAAAACTGATTTAGCAGTATTTCAGCGGCTTTTGGGTATTTGTGGCCGTCATCGAAAGCAAGCTGTTTGAGTGTTCGCATTGCTAGCCATGGGGCACTTTTTGTCCCATATGTTAATGTTTGTAGTTGATATTCTTGTAGATGGGCTTTTGGTTGATTTCTCCATATGATCTTCTGTAGATGTTGTTGATCGGGATGACACCATATGGAACGGTACATTTTTTCAATGTCTGCTGTGTAGACATATTTATAGCCACGCCATTGTAATATCAATGCTTGGATGTCCTTTTGCAGATTAGGACCTTTTTCCATTACGTCATTGAGGCTACATCCACCCATGGTCTTCTGTGAAGCATTGAAGACTGCTCTTAATTTTGTTGTCGTAGATTGTTCTCTCAGTACTCCATGATGCGGTAAGAAGTTTGGATCTTTGGAGGATGTGGTGTTCGAAAGCTTCATATGGCCTAAGTCGATGTATTCGCGAATGAAATCTTTGTACATTGATGCAAGTTTAGGTTTTCTGTTGAATTTTCTTTCCAGTTGTAGGAATTGAGAGATTGCAATCGGCTTTGAGTTTCCCAATTTTTCTGCATAACCAGGAATCAGTGGCATTTTCACAATGTATTTTCCGTCGCGATCTCTTTTAGTTGTCATTTTGTAGTAATTTTCGCACCAGTCGTCTTTAGATGTGTCTTCAGTGTTTTGTATGATGTCTTCAGTCTCCCAAAATCTCTTTAAGTCGTTCAGGTCGACAATAGCGACATGGCAGTTAAGCGTGGCGGTTTCTAGCTTGCCGCATAGAATCCATCCGAAACGGGTTTGCTGAGCTGTCGGTGTTTGAGCATCTCCCTTTAGGACCCCCTCTAGTATAACTTGCGAATAGATATCCGCTCCCAGCAGCAAATCCACGCTCCTTGATAAGTTAAAATCAGGATCCGCTAGTTTCAGACCTTGTAGCTGAGGCCAGTTTCCTTTATTAAATGTTTTGTTCGGTAAGTTGTTCGTGATCCTTTTCATTATTAGAGTGCTCACTGAAAATGCAAAGTCAGTGCATCGTGATTTACACTCCAGTTCTAGTCGTCCTTTACAATCTCCCGAAATGGTACCCACGCCGGAGATCGTAGCGTTCATCCTTTTTCTAGGTAGTTTAAGTCGTTGAGCTGCGTTCTCCGTGATGAGGTTTACTTGTGATCCTTGGTCAAGTAAAGCTCGCAACGTTATAAAGTCCCCTGTTAAAGTTTTTACTTGAAGTTCCACAGTGGTAAGTAAAATTTCCATAATGTCGTTGTTTGATACATGGTTCGAACTATGTTGATTAGTTGATGTTGAAGGTTGGTATTCCCGTTGTTGAGATCGTTGACCCATATTGTTCATATTATAACTTGATGACAGTTTTTGCGCTGAGTAGTGTAGCATCGTGTGATGTGGTTTATTGCACTCTTTGCAAGTTTTGTTTGACATGCATTCTGTGTCGCCATGCTTATACAAACAGTTTTTACATATTTGTAACTTCCTTACTGTGTCATTTCTGTGCCGTGTGTCCATTTCAATGAACTTTGGACACTGCATGATCACGTGAAAACCGTCGCACAGAAGACATTTACCGAATGACGTATGGTATATTCTTGATGTTTCTTTTCTATGCTGTTCATATGATGGTTTATTGGAGTTGAATTTCGTTCTGTTGCTGAATGTTTGTTTATGTTGGTTTGATGCATCTTTTTGGTAACCCTTTGCTGCTTCTAACGCCATGAATTTCGTCTCCAAGAACCCTAAAAATTCACCCAGCTCCGGGACTTCCTTTGGATGCTCTACTTCTCTGGTGTACTCAGTGTACGATATTGAGTCCAACTTCTGTGCCATCAAATACACGATTATTGGATCCCAGCTTGATGTATTTAGGCCGATGTTATGTAGGCCATTCATGCATTCGTTAATTACGTCATGCATTTTCTTCAAGACAGCCGCGTTAGCCTGCTGGATGGATGGTAACTGCATCAAAGTATTCATCAAGTTTGTAAATTGGAGTCTTTTGTTGTCGTATCGCTGAATAAGAATTTCCCAACATGTTTCATAGTTTTCAGCGCCGACCAAATGTTGAACTAATCGTTCGGGTTCTCCTCTAAGCTTAGATTTTAAGTGCTGCATCTTCTGCGCTTTCGAAGCGTTTGCATTGTTGTGAATTGTCTCCAAAAACATATCTTTGAACGTTATCCACTGACTGTAGTTTCCAGTGAATTCCGGTAGTTGAATCCTAGGTGCAAAGTTTTGGTAGTTTGCGCTTGTCCATAGTTTCGAGTTGAGAGATCTTTTCATAACATCGTATTGACGTTCTTTGTTGCCAAACAAGTCGTTGTATACTTCGTTTGACCCTTTCAGAATAGCTTCAAGCTCCCAGTGACATTTCTCTACAGTGTCCCACTTGGTTTTTAGGACGCTTAGGTGATCCTCTAACTCCCATTTTTCAGTAATGGAGTCTATTTCTATCTTGGACATAGCTCGTTCAAGTGCTTTAATGTGACATTCTTGTCGGTCAAGTAGTTCTTTAGTCTTGGTATCTACTCCCGTAGGATGAGGGATTACAACTTCAGCCTGTTTTCCTTCACAGGCCAACATCCGCTGCAGTATATCAGTCCTGGTGGTATCGTACATATGTTTTGTTTTTTCATAAATGTTCGCAGTAAAATATGGTGTTCCTTTGTCCTCTCGTTCAAGTAATACATTGTGTCTAGTGTGGAAGTCTTGCCAGAGATTTTCCAATGACACTAACCTTTGTGTCAAGTACTCCTTTCCTTTTCGAGACGCGCTGTCCTTCTGGTAGTTAGAACAGAGACGTTTGATTGACTCGAAGACTTCGTTTTGTATAGTGATGTCGCTCATCTTGATGTAATCGATTAGTTAATCGAAAGTAGTAGCAATAGTAAGATGTAGTAGTAAAGTAGGTATTGAAGAACACGTAGTTTGGTGTCTTCTAGTTTGTAGGCGTCGGATTACACGCAGTTCACGTCGTAGTCCAGAAGTTGTAGTAGTAGTGTGTAGTAGATTGTAGTAGTTATTTATACGCTTGATTCACGAAGAAGTTCTATAGTATCCCCTCTTCGCTGCTTGCTCAGAGCTCTCCTTCTACGAATATGCGCGCCTTCTCAACTTGACTGGTGAGATCCGCTTGTGGAAGGCCAGCCAAGCCGATTCGCTGTCGTTTCCAGAGATACCCCAAACAGTGAAATGCTCGAAGGACCATTAAATGTAAGATCCCGTAGTAGTCGGCACCTTACACTCGTAGTTTAAGTAAGAAGTGGCAAGTAAGCCAGTTCTTGGAGTTAGGTGAGTTGACGCAAACACACACAGACTTGGTAACTCTAAAGGTTTATTAGAGTATAAATACCGATCACAACAAAGTGTAGGTTGGATGCTAATCCGCGATGTTCGATGTAAGTACGTAACTTGTCAACTACGTTAAAATTATATTAAACATTGTTTTAAATACTAAAGAGAAAAGTAGGTTGCTGCGTTTGCAGCCTGACGCTATGTACGTAAACCGTACAATTTTATTACAATGTTATTTTAATTTCCGTTTAAACCATTAAAATTGTAAGTTAAATATCGTAAAGTAACTTAAAAAATAATACTTCTTTGAAGTTTAACAACAACATGCAAATAAACTTGTTTTTCAAACTCAATGTTTGTTAACTTTGTTCTATTTTTTAAATAGTCAGTTAGCAATGCCAGCGGAACCCCTCTGATACCATGATTCTCAAGTTTTTGTATAAAAAATATTGCTATTTTGTACTATTTTATTACAATGTTATTTTAATTTCCGTTTAAACCATTAAAATTGTAAGTTAAATATCGTAAAGTAACTCAAAAAATAATACTTCTTTGAAGTTTAACAACAACATGCAAATAAACTTGTTTTTCAAACTCAATGTTTGTTAACTTTGTTCTATTTTTTAAATAGTCAGTTAGCAATGCCAGCGGAACCCCTCTGATACCATGATTCTCAAGTTTTTGTATAAAAAATATTGCTATTTTGTACTATTTTATTACAATGTTATTTTAATTTCCGTTTAAACCATTAAAATTGTAAGTTAAATATCGTAAAGTAACTTAAAAAATAATACTTCTTTGAAGTTTAACAACAACATGCAAATAAACTTGTTTTTCAAACTCAATGTTTGTTAACTTTGTCAAAATGTTTAAAGTTTATGTTTGTTTATGTGATCAATTTAAATATGAAATGTTCCTGTATCAACCAGTCAGCTTGTATTTGTAATAACTATGTATATATACTATATATAACTAAGCTTGCAGTGACTGCCAACTACTGCATTAACTAAACTTCAATCCGTAGTCACTGCTTACCCCTGTTAACACTCCGTAATGAATTATGCTTACATCAACATGAGACATTCAACAGTTCTTAAATCTGCTTACCTCCTGGCTATATTGTAGGTACACAACAATGAACAAATTAAATCATTAAATCTTACGTATGAATAGGAAATAAAACAACCACACCTGTGTTTTTTTTTTCTCTTTAATAACTGTAGTTTCATACACACATCCTAAAAAAACCAGTGGTAATCTCCTACTTTGCGTTTCAAAATCATTTTGTCTTGTCACAATTTTATTTAAAAAGATGCAAAAAGACTATGATCTCAGCTGTGACCGGTTGCAAAATAGTTAATACTTAGACCAAGAATGTTTAACATGATATTTCTTAACGCTCAAAATGTTGTCTGCAAGTTACTTGTTACTGCCGGTAGGTATCCAAATGTTGTTTGCAAGTAAATTAAATTTACTGAAGCTAAGTTATAAATATAGTAATGACTCTAAGCTGTAATTAAATACTATTTGATGCTACTTAAACTAAGACTGTAGGTACTTGTGAAAACCCACTGTGAACACTCCCTTTCTCCTCTCTCCTTTCTACCTTCTTGCTTCTCATACAGTAAAAAACACTCCAAAATAAACCACCAGGCCAGGACAGATGTTAAACACGCAAAATTCCCTGCAGTCCGGGCCAAACAAAAGTGAAGGGACGGAATGTTGAAATTACCCACACACACCAAAAAAAAAATTAAAAAGTGGGCGCCATTTGTCACGTAGACCTCTCTAAATGTTGCCCTGGAGGGCCACGTGGCAAAGAAAATAAATAAAACAAAATATCTCTTTGTATATGTGTAATAAAAACAAAGTTACATATACATGAGAATAACCTTTGTAAATACGAAAAAAAAACTAACTCAGCGACAGGGGTCGCTTATAACAAAATGGGTTCTTTGGTGTGTGGTGGTGGATTCCTTAATTTTAGGTTCTAAAGGCTTCACAAGGTTCCTACAGCATAATACCACTTAAAATTAATATAAAGAAAAGATGCACCGACCTCGCCGCTTCCATTCGTTTTAGTGGAAAAAATACTCGCAGACCTGACAGAGGGCTCCGCCCAGGTAATGAGCTAGCAATCCGGACAGCGCCGCCGATGCAGCCGGTGGCAGATTGACGAGCAAGTCCTCGCCTCAGAATAGCCTCCCAAAAGGTATTCAGTCTCAAAATCCTTACTTTCTTCAATTTATAAATCTCCTTAATTTTCGTATTAATACCAATTTCGTGATTATCAATTTTCCATAAAGCTTCCGTTCTGAAAGCTTCCGTTCTGAATATGACACGAGTCTAATAAGTATCAATAGAATAACAAAACACAAACCGTCCATGACCGTCGCAGGCACATGGCGTGGGAAAAACAAAACTAGCAGCTTACCAGATCATCGATTGTTCCAGCATCTGGATTACTTTCAGATGTCTGACCCGCCAACCCGTTACTTCTTGTAACATGTAAAATCAGGCCTAGGATTCCTTCGGAAAAGTCCTAGGCCCGAGAACATTCCATTGTAACCTGGAAACAGAATCGACACTGAACTAACGAAACGAAAACTCCCCAATCCGGGATTTCCACGAATATCTACACACATTCGTACGAAGCGTTTTGCTGTCTTTCATTATTCGTACAGCAAAGGAGTGGAACACCCTGCCTGCGTCGGTTTTCCCGAGTTCATATAACCCCAATCTATTTAAGTCGCGAGTAAATAGGCTTCTTCTGGGTAAGCTCGTTCCATCGTCGACCTCATCTCTGCCCTTAGGGCAAGATTGAGGTCAAGAGTAAGCCCATATTAAATAAAAAAATAAAATAAAAAATCTTAGAAAGAAACTCACCTTACGATAAAACCAAAAACTCATGGAAAGACGACTAGCGTCGTTAAATGAAAAATAAAATAAAGCTCTTCTCAAAACGAAGTCTTTAATCTAAATTTTGAAAGCGAACACATACCACAGCAATTAAAGCTTACTCAGTCGAAATAATATTACTGAATAACTTACAATGAATCTAGTTGGAATATTTACCACTAAACGACGTTTGAATCCACAACAACTTCGATCAATAATGTACTAGATTCCCGATAAGCGCTTCAAAAACGGCCCGAAATATAAGACCACAAACGTATTTGTGGTCTTATTTCAAATTAGTATGGTCCAATCATAGCCAACATTAAGACGTCAAAATACCGCAGTATGCGTTCAAAAACTGCGTAAATAACCACCGTAACACCAAAGTTTTGGAAGGAATATGTTTTTTTCGGTAATTTAATATCATTATGTGCTTTTTCATAATATTTAAACATAAATAAACTGTAAATATAATTAAATCAGCGAATAATATAATTGTTTGGCCAATGTTTGCTACAACGCACCAACTATTGTATCATGTTCTTGAACAGGGAACGCTAGTTCCGCAATAGAATAAGCACGACATTGTACACAAAATGCTTTTAACCTTATTGCTTAGAGTTTAAGTTTCATTTTAGAATCAATATTTTTGTACTGATGACTTTTTATTTTGGAGCGACATTTAAAATGTTTTGCTTCTAATCTTTCTCCGATGAAAGGGCTTAAATAAATATACTTTACAATGATAATTAAACGTTATGTTTAAGCGTTAAGGTTTATAATCATCTGAAGTTGTTAATAATATTGAACTTTTTTCTAAGATGTTATGTAGATGTTTACGTGTGTGCAAACGTGGCCACTTGAGCGACTTAGTTTTGTTCCTGATGCTTAATCTAGTACTATTATTGATCGAAGCACAACAAGTATTTCCAAACCAGCCTTTTTGAAAATAACAAAAAAAACGCCAAATTTTTGCTCTTAACATCATAAGTCTCATATTTCTTAATCAGTCATGTCTTCCACCTCCATTTCTTTGTTTTTGACACAGTCGGACCAAGAAGAACCTGATGGTCGGGACAAATCCACTTGTTACATATTTATCAAAGGTTTCTGGTGGACCGGCCCCTTAGGAGAAAAATGTCACGCGAGTAGTCGCGCGCTCTACAATCGTAGAAATTCACTTTTGGTGCCAAATTTCACAGACCTGCGGCCGCGTCCGTCACTGCAAGGACACTACAATTGTTTATTGCCTAGTAATTGAGGAATACTAAGAATGTGTGAGTGATTGACCTTCAACTTGCGACAAAATTCAACAAAATGTACACGCGTTCTACAATGGTAGAACGCGCGACTATTGGAGTGTTAATCATTTCTTTAGTTGATTGGAATGAAACGCAGTCACCATATATTATTCACTAATGCCCTGCTTAACATGTAAAATAGAGGCGACATGTTTATTAATAAATCTATTCCGCGTTTTTGTTTTTATGAGTTTAATTTGAGAGAATAATTATATCCTTTCACAAGCAGCATTCGACATTGGCAAACATAACAAACCTTTTACAAAATTATAAACATTAACATTTTCCTTTCTCGATACTGCATCCTACTCCACAGAGTACATTTATATAGCTGAGATAGAGACGTCACTCTAACATTTTATAGCGCCCTCTAGCAACAAGTAACAACAACAATCCACTAAGCAACTCTGCAGTAGGCCCTACTATTTTATTTTTTTTAAGTAGTTTTTAATGATTATCTAAAAATAAAACATCAGATACAATGTCAAATATTTATTTCAATCTTTTTTTACAGTAATTGAAGGCCAACTCCTGAATTTTGTCTTCCACATCATAATCTGTACGTGATCCACTTAATAATTTATTTGTATCTTTACACCAACTTTATATGAATAAATTAATACATAAATCTTCAATTTTTTAAATCATTTGCACTTTATGTTCGTTGCACTTAATAAAACTGTAACTGAAAATATTGTTTTCTTGTCGGATGTTTTTCTTTTTACAATCTTGTCAAAAGTTTGACCATAGTTTGACAACTTGTTTTTTTTTTAATCATATTTTTGTGGCATGGCTTCTGGGCTTTTGTTCCTACAAATCATTTTGACATTTTCGCAAACTGTTTCAATTATTATCGTTTCATTTCTGGATGATTTTATCCATATAAACATACGTTGTATGATAATACAACAAATTGAAAAGCTGTCTCAAATCCATAAATATTTTTATTTAGAATTAAAAATAGTTATTATTTTAAGAAAATCTGAGTAAAATGGAGCATAACTTTAGACTAAAACCTTGAACATTTTGGGAACAGCGCCATCTATCAATAAGTAAATTAAACTTTTAAAGTTATTATACGGCGAAATTAAAAATCTATTAAACTGAGTGGTGTCTAATGAAAACAGAAGCCAACCTTAAGTGGTGGGTTATAATAATAATAATTTATTTATAAATCAGACTACGAAGGTCCACTGTGTTAGTAACAATATGATTATGATTTCCTTACTTTGTTCTAAGTTATAGCACCGTGTCCTACTCTTTTTATGGGCTGTAGCGGCTATACTGCCAAATCTGCCAGCTTTAATTGCTAATACTGCCAAATACTCCCAGATTTCTAAAACGTCAAACAAAAGTGCCAGAGAGTAAAATAAAAGGCAGGATCCTGCCACATACGGTCACACTGGTTATGAGGGAACAAAGAAACGGACATACATACATACACGTCAAACACATAACCCTCCTTTTGGGCTTCGCCGCAGTCGGGTATAAAAAGGACCATCTTCTATGTTAGATGTTGCGCTCATACAATTACTGTAGTAATTATGGTACCAGGATGGGCCACATATCAACCAAATATCAAGCACCTGCTGGTACCTACCTAATGCAGGTAGTTAGATAGAAATTCATTCCTCCTCTTCTCTCACCACAATGTCATCAAGAAAACCTGCGGGTGCTGTGATATTTGATTGATGTCTAGCCCATCCTAGATACCATACCACAGACATTGTATGAGCACAACATCCAACAGTTCGTCTTTAACACACAGTACTACAACAGTATTCTACTATTCCTGCTCGACCGGGCACATTATTTTCTATTATTATGTAAACATAATATTGTTTTCTAGAGACATGACGTGACTTTATTTTACCTCTTATTAAGGTTGTGTCACCACTACCTCTAAGATGGTACTCACTAGAATTTAATCGCTCACTACGTACTTCAATCCTGTACCCGCCGTGGAAACGTACATGTTCGCCGTAATACGAACGGGCCTGCCTGATTTGGTACGTTCCCAAGGCGAATAAAATTAGATCCCTGTATTCTAAGACCGGAAAGTAATAGTAGACTAGTAACTCCGTATCCAACAATCCAAAAGAATTTAAAATCCAAACAAAAGTTTTTAAATAAAGCTGAAAGACCTTACTTAAAATATTGTTACAGGCACAACCTGCAACAAGACAAAAGAAAGCGTATTGTGATCGGCTCATCACCACCGAATTCCCGAGCACAATAGCTGTAAAAGAATGCGAATGCTGTGACTGGCTCAACACTACCAATCTCCCAAACACAGACAAACACAAAAAAACATTGAGATCTCCAATGAGAAATCTCAATAACAAAAAGGCGAAAGCCAAAGTTTCACAATGCGATCGGCACATCACCACCGAACTTCCGAACGCAAAGAAAAAAGAATGACGAAAGTCAAAAAAAAGGTCCACATTGTGATTGGAACAACAATGTCCAACACAATGGAAAAAGGAAAAAATCTGGCCGGGGCCGAAATCCCACATTGTGATCGGCACAACACCACCGAATTTCCGAGCACAATGGAAAAAGAGTTGAAATCAAGGTCAAAAGTTACACCAAGATCCAAAAAAAATGATAAGGCATTTTGTAACAAAAGTTACAGAATGAACCTAAAAAGTAAAGTCCAGGATGAACGCGTTTCTAACAGTCACATCCGAGCAATGTCGAATGAATCTCGAGATAAAAAAATGGTAAACACTGTCAATAAGCAGTAGAAACAGACTTACAAATCAATAACTATTTAAGACTAAAGGTGAAATAGAATGATTTTAATCTTAGAAAAAGGTAGGATTATAAAAACTTAAAAATTGAATTTAAACTTTTAAATCTCTAAAGGTAAAAAATTACCTAAAGTGTAGGGTTATATAAGATCCTAATAACAGGTAAAAGGTTACCCTTAAAAAGAAAAATAAGATCTTATACAATCCGACAAAAACAAACAAAACATAAAATAAGATCCTCTGATGTAAAAATAGCATTAAATTAACCAAAATGACCTAAGTTGTATTTTTTAGAATGTTAAAATCCTAATTCAACAAATTTATAAGAAGTTACCTAACATACATCTTTCATACCCCCGATAACCTATCATCCATCCCATTGTACATCACACTATCATAAGGGGCCTTTAAACAAAATTATCAAAATCAAGACTAACACTTGGAAACCAAATTAAAATTTAATAATATCTTTAACACGATAACGCCCTACTGAATCTTTACTTAATTCTTTCAAAACATAAACGTTATCAGAAACTTTTTCTATTATTCTACACTTTAAAAACTTAGGTGCAAGCTTAGCCGAAAAATAAGCAGGAGCATGAGATTGAACAAAACTTCTTCTCCACACCGTATCACCCACATCAAAAGAAATGACTTTCCGACCCTTATTATAATAAGCGGCATTTCGCTTATACCCCTTCAACAAGTAAGCTTGAACTTTAACAAAAATATCACTAAGTGAATTAAGAGAAACTGCATAAGCATTTCTGTTTGAAATTTCTAGTTGAGTTAAATTATCAACCGAATTACTAAAATGATGTAAGGAAGCATCTAGCTAGAACAAGTTCCCTACCAAACATAAGAAAGTTAGGTGTAAACTCTGTAGCGAGGTTTACACTACTATTTATAGCTAATTGAACATTGGGCAAAAAAGTTGACCAAGTCCTATGATCATCTTTAACAAAACACGATATGCAGGTTTCGACCGTTTTGTTGTATCTCTCTACAGGATTATTTTGAGGTGTATACAAAGTGTTATAAAATATTTTAGTTATATTAAAACCTTTCAGAAAATCTACAAAATGTTTTGAAGTGAATTGAGTTCCATTGTCACAAACTATTATTTTTGGACAACCAAATTTAAGAAATATTTCTTTTTCAAAATGTTTACAGACTACTCTAGTGGTGGCATTAATCATGGGGAAAAACCAGCAATACTTAGTGAAAACATCTAATAATGATTTTCTTATACATCGAGTCGCGCGAATTTTTATCAAAAATATGGGCTCGATGGGGCCTAATCAGTTTTTTGAATCTTGCAAACCAAAGACCAAACATCACAAGTCTTGGAGGTGACCCCTGACTTATTACACTTAAAACAAACAATACTGGAAGTATGAATCTATGATCAGAATAAGTTTTGGGTAAAATTCCTATAATATCAACGGAGAGCATAAGTACAAAAAAAACAACAAGACTGAAAAGCAACAAGGCCAAAAGGGCAATGTCAAGGTGGTATTTTTGTAAAAAATTACTAAGTTATTTGACGAAGAAAAAGTGCAGTAATCACTTACAAATGGCTTAAATCTAAATAAACTAGGTGTACTACAATGTACTTTAAGTTTAAAACAAGTTAATTACTAAAAATGTTAAACTAATTATAAAATACTCATTGTTGAGAACAACAAAACGCGGTCTACGTTATACAGTTTGTTGGTTTTGCTAAGGAAAAAAAACAGGTTAACAAACAAGGAATACAAAATTATCAATTGTAAAAACTAGACATTGTTTACAAAAGATTAACCAAAGTAAATTGAGTACAACTCATGAGTCAAACAAAGTCAAATAAAGTTACAAAGTCATGAAATTAACAATGTACAAACAAATCATTGTAAACAATAGACTCTTAAGTTAAAATACTAATTATTTAATAGTGCAATGATGATCATGTACCTTAGAATGACCCACTTCAAGTCCCTGTTCGCTAGGCGACAAAATGTAATGTATTAATTGGTTTAAGACCATTTGGTGTTTGTGTTAGGTGAAAATAGAATAGATGTCTAACAAAAATGTGTTCCATATAAAAGAAAAACTAACTAATAATGAAATTCGGGCGCCAGTAACACACTTTAAATTCAATTCCAGGATATACTCTCCATAAGCACCAGCAACTTTTAATCTTAGGGCGGGGGGTGTCAATAAAAATCAACCAAGGAAATTTGGACTGGTTTTATTACCCGTAGGGTTCCAAGGTACATATAATAATTATGAAAGAAAATTCCTTCTTATATTCTAATGGAAATTAAAATTAAATTTAATATTATTATTAAGGTAAATAATATGATCATGCGTCGCGCGCGCAGGTGGGCGCAATTCGCGCATGCGCTGTGTCGCGCGATGGTCATCATTGCACTTTTTCTGCTCTAAAATCTATTGTAAAGATAACATACCTCTAGGTGAACTAAACGAAATTATTTAAAGGTGGTCTCTGGGAGAGAAATTAATACCAAACCAGACGCACGCACTCATCGTCCTACACGCGGGCTCCTCGCCAGGAAAATCTCGGGAACTTGAGTAGGTAGCGGCGATTTGGAATTTAATCCCTGGAGAAAAACGCCTGTTATCAAGCTGTAACAACAACGATCACGTCAAATAGGGCTCCGTCATTTGTATGCCGAAAATGGCGGGTGACACGCGTGGGTTAATAAGAATTTTCAATTGTACATACCGTTTTTCTCACTGACAGACACCAATAACTTCCATTATAGGGTTGGATCCAATGCAAACGATCTGTTTTCCTGTAACAATGAAGACAATCGAAAATACTTCAACAACCAATGACCAGACTGAATGAAGGGTTTTGATAAAAACCATAATTATTCCTACTTACCGAAAAAATTGAAGCGAAACTAAATGGACTCTGCCATCAGGAGTGGAACACCATCCACTTTGGGTCCCGCAGCCATGAGATTAGGCAGCAAAACACAGATTTTAAATTAGGTCATGTTTTTCACAATGACTTTTTGAAGGGGCCAGTCGAAAAGTGACGTGCCAAACGGAAACGTCAAAAACCGTCAATTTAAAAAATCCTCGAAATTTATCGAAGTGAATTTTTTGAATGGCAACACCCAAACATTGCAGTCAAGATAATCGACTAAAGTTGACAACCATGTAACGAGCTAAAAAACCTCGTTACAACTGGCAACTATCAAAAATGGTTTCAAGAGGTTCCTATATTTGTGCAAAGAATGTGTATCTTTTTGAATCATATAATTCGAACTTTTGTTGATATAAATATATGTACCGTCACAAATGACTATGGCATTGTTATAATTACCGAATAGCCCATTGGGAATGGTTAAATTATGACCAATCAATCCATCACGAGTAATATGATCGAGATATCTTGGTATAAAATCTTGGCATAAAATCTTGGCATAATATCTCCCGTACTTTGTCTATTAGACCCGCTAACGTTCGACGAGGCACTTGTACCAATGTGGCAATTCTCTCGTCTGAGTCCCTGTTCTCATTTTCAGCAGAAGTGCTGCCAAATCCAAATGACCTTTTTGCAGTTCAGCGATGCGTGGTATTTCGTCAATTAAAGCATTGAATTTTTCTTTTGTCAATCCTATCCAGTATTGAAATACTCTCTCATCCATATCCTGTAAGTAAATACTCGAAGTCAAGCGTGGTACTAAATGCATTCACAAAAGAAAATAGATGCTGTATTTGATCAACGTTAAATGTCGCTATACTGTTTTCGGAATCATATAATGTATCCCATGAATTATTTTTCAAATGTTGACTGCATACACGAGCTTTTTTTTGGCAAATAATAGTTATGATTATGTAAAATCAAGGCCCGTAACTTGTCAGAAATACCATGAAATGTGGAGCTGCTGCAATTTGGAAAGATACACGAGTGTGTAGAATTAGCTGCTCGTCTATAATTGGCTAACTCCACAACTTGTGTTGGCTCAGGTTGGGTAGACGTATTTGCATCAGGCTGGACCACATATTCTTGTGGTTGCACATCGTCAGTTGTGTCCAGCTGAGGTCTACTTTCATCTTGACGATTCATACGTAGGACTTCTCTTTTTGTGCGTAACCAGCACGCATGGCAAACACGATCTGAAGATGAAATCTGAAAATAATAGAATAATTGATATAGACATTGATGCTTTATGTATGATATTATGTAATCAATATTTTACCACTTAAATTGTACAAACTAAACACACCTCGCGCGGTGCCACGTTGCTCTCTAATAATATGAATTATAGACAGCTGCATCTCAGTAGGGTTATGTCTTCGTATGCGGTCGGTCTGCCTTTGAAGAGTGGAACAGCCACATAGAAGGCACACGTTCGTATGCCCCCTCGTAGTTAGTCCAGCTTCTTCATTGCCAGAAACTGCAGCCATTGCTAGATCTCGGCATGCCTCGCAAACTTGGTCATCTTCCAAAATCTAACAACAATAACATGATTTATTATT
This sequence comes from Diarsia dahlii, assembly GCA_949775195.1. Lineage (NCBI taxonomy): Eukaryota > Metazoa > Arthropoda > Insecta > Lepidoptera > Noctuidae > Diarsia > Diarsia dahlii. The sequence goes on along the minus strand of OX459197.1, from coordinate 2,090,171 downwards.
TTGTGACCAATTTAATGGATATTCTACAAATATGATTGAAACTTGCCAATCGTAATTTATGATATCTACAGTATACTCGTACGCACGATATGTTGCTTGTATACGAAGAAAAGCTAAAAAGCCAAATAAAAAGCTATAAATGGTTAGAAAATCTCATTTAAAAACATGATTTTAAACAACATAGTAAGCCACAAACAGAAATGACACAAATCTTGTACTAGGTATACTTGATATACAGTTCTAGGCAATGAAGATTATCACTATCTTGTAACGTGACTAGTCGTTAGTAATACTTACAATTTGAGGATATACCCAGCTGTAGATTATGGAAGTGACTCCCGAGTGAAGTGCCAATGTCGGGTATCGGCGCATATTATTGACACATATGTGGCAGTTGACACATATAATGCGTGTAGGCCTTACACAGCTACCCATCGTCGTTCTATACAATTCGATGTACACTTGTACACACAACAAAGTCCAAAGTAAAAAGGCAGAATCGGAATCCAAAGTCACAAGAAAATATCGTCGTATAGGCAAACAATCAAAATCCTTAGGCAAGCGCTAGTAGTCACACAGGGAACAGTAAATCTCAGAGTCCATAAGCAGAAGCAGTCGATGAATAAGAAAATCACGAAGAATCGATGGAAAACAATATAACGAGATGCACGTGCAGACGACGACAAGCTCTCAGTTCAGTACAGTTGACAATTGAAATGATTTAAATGTTTTTTAACGTGCCAATATTAGAAGCATGGCAAAGTCAAAAGTTGTGAAATCAAGCCAGAAAGAAAAACAAACTAAGCTATGATTATTTAATATCACCTATAATCTAGTCAATTGAGCTCACAATTATTATGATTTTTTTCCAAGATGTACAAAAAAAACTTAAGTAAATTATTTCGTCGGTATTTATCACAGTGACTTAAGTAGACGCTTATTAATTCCATCAGCTATGTTATCGCCACTGTTCTTTATTTCTACTAAATTTACACAAAGCACTATTTTCTACTCTAAAATTTTTATATTTTCTAGGATATTTCTGACATTGGGACTTGCGTGAATACTTTACTATACCATGGGTCAGTAATATCATCGTCAGGAGAGACTAAATTATCCTGAGCGTTTATAGCAGTAACTTCTATACGTGACAGAGCATCTGGAACTAAATGTAACGAACATTTTTTATGAATAATATCGAATGTCAAATCGAATACCACTTTTCCTGCTGCACATCAACGACCTACTTATTCCTGGTATTGTTGGGTACGCAGATGACAGCACTGTCATGGAGAGCTACACATCCAGCGCAAAAGCGGTGATGAAATACGTTCATTGAGAGAGGCCATGGTAGAGCGAACGAATTCAGCCTTAAGTCCTGTCTCCAAGTGGGGTGACGACAATCTGGTTGATTTCAACGCCACCAAAACGCAAGTGTGTCTGTTCACTGCTAAAAAGAGTCCGTTCAATCTGGCCCCCACTTTCCGGAGTGCGTCTGTAGAAGTTACTGACAGTCTCGAGCTGGCACGAAGTTGAGTGCAAATCTGAACTTCGGCGCCTACATCGAGTCGAAAGCTCAAACTGCGGCAAAAAAGCTGGGTATCCTAAACAGGGTCAAGCGGTACTTCAAGCCTGGACAGCTTTCAATATTGTATAAAGCTCAAGTCCGGTCCGGCATGGAGTACTGCTGTCACCTTTGGGATGGCTCAGCCAAATACCAACTTGCCACACTCGACTCAGTAGAGCGTAGAGCCAGGAGGCTAATTGGTGACGCTAAGCTGGTTACCAAGCTACATAGCCTGGCCCACCGCCGCAAAGTTGCATGTCTGTCGGTCTTCTACAGACTGTACTTCGAAGAGTGTGCGCAAGAGCTCCACGAGCTTATTCCACCATCGCCCTTCTTCCATCGAGAGACTAGACGTACTGCGGGTTATCACCCATACCTTATCGATGTTCCACACATTCGTACGAAGCGTTTTGCTAAGTCTTTCATTATTCGTACAGCCAAGGAGTGGAACACTCTGCCTGCGTTTTCCCGAGTTTATATAACCCCAATCTATTTAAGTCGCGAGTAAATAGGCTTCTTCTGGGTAAACTCGTTCCATCGTCGACCTCATCTCTGCCCTTAGGGCAAGATTGAGGTCAAGAGTAAGCCCATATAAAAAAAAAAAAAAAAAGAATGTAAATTGAGGAATTCTGGCTGCCCAACGAGCTAAACGTCCACTAGGGTTACTTAGACCTAAAAGCCACTTCAAACAAGCGTGGTCAGTTATGACGGTAAATTTCATTCCCTCAATATAGGGTCTAAAATGTTCTATTGAATCTAAAATAGCTAATAATTCACGTTCAGTGGTACTATAATTTCTTTCACATTTATTAAGTGATCTAGAATAAAAAGCAATGGGATGTTGATTTCCGTCTTCATCTTCTTGGCTCAAAACACTACCTAGGCCTACAGAACTGGCGTCACAATGCAAAAATAAAGGTTTTTGAGAGTTAGGACATTGTAAAACAGGATAAGTTATTAAAGATTAGTTTTAATTCTTTTAAGGCAATTTCTGCTTCGTCATTCCAAACGAGTGATTTTTTTGAATTTTTACTACCTGCTGTCAAAGATGAAGCTATATCAGCGAATTTACTAATGAATCTACGATAATAAGAACATAAACCAACTACGGAGTTGTTTTACCGTTTCTGGACGAGGCAAATTTTCTATTGTCTCTAATTTAGAAGGATCAGTGTGTAAACCATTACTATCAACAATAAAACCAAGGTAGCGAAGTCTATCCTTGCAAAAATTACATTTATTTAAATTTACAGTTAGTCTTGCCTCTTTCAATATTTTATGAATTTTATGCAACTGTTCTATGTAGCTGTTAAAGTCTGAATTTATACAAATTAAATCATCTAAATAACAAAATACAGAATTAATCTCATCGGCATTAGTCAGTCGTGGATCTCTGTTCACGACATCCCAAACAGCAAATGGGAAAGGGTTGACACGATGGAAGTCTCTTCTTGTTGGTTGGGGTCCATCTCTACAGAGATGTAGACACTGTCTCAAATTTGTTAAATGTACAGTGTATGGACCATGAGCCTCTACTCCTGCTACGTAGTAGGTCTGGCTTCCATGTTGTATATTTCCAATGGCATTGATGATGTTAGCCACTGACAGGAAATGTGTCTTTTGCCCTTAGCATTTGTCCCTTATCTCAACTGGCGGTTCAACCGCGTGTGTGACACTCGACAATACAGTCTTGCTCCTCAACTTCTGCTGCGTGTAGATCTTCGTGTCAAACATCGCCAGTGCTACTCTGTAGAATGCATGTCTATCGTAATTGAGGGGTAGGTTTCCAACTCCTTGCAATTCACTTTCTGTTCTTAAAACAGAGTCCTGGATCATAATTCCAAGACCTACGCTGGAAACTGGGATTTCTGGGGCCGTCTCGCTCGATATGGATAAATCCTTCACTGCGTTGGCTACGGATGCAAATCCTGGATGTAATGTTTTTGATAATTCGGCTTGTATAGCATCCATCCCTTCGGTGTCTCCTTTGCGCGCTCGATAGGCATCAGCTCTTCGCTTGTCGCGATTCGTAGGCTTCTGCTTCTTCTTAGCTGCTGGCTGCTCCTCTCGCCTTTCTGATCGGACTGATCATGTTGATCAGAGGTAAAGTTTCTTGAGGAGGCTCTGTTGCCTCTAAATTTTGGATAAATTATCATACTCTAGACCAAAAAGTTTATCTACTAGTCTCTGCAACTCAGCCAGTGCATTAGTGAGACCGAAAGGCATCCTAACGAATTCATAAAATCCTTTCCCAGGCACGGTGCCTGGGAATGAGACCGAAAGGCATCCTAACGAATTCATAAAGTCCTTTCCCAGGCACGGTGCCTGGGAATGAGATCAAAAGGCATCCTAACGAATTCATAAAGTCCTTTCCCAGGCACGGTGCCTGGGAATGAGACCGAAAGGCATCCTAACGAATTCATAAAGTCGGCACGGTGCCTGGGAAAGGACTTTATGAATTCGTTAGGATGTTGATGGAAAGTTAGCAACCCTACTTCAGGCACCACAAAACCAGTCATCTCACGGGAGCATTTTTCAAGTGCAATTTGTAAAAAGGCTTTAAAAAGATCTATAGTACTAATATATTTAGCATCTCTAAGGTTATCTAATATTCTAGAAGTATAAGGAAGGGGATAAGAATCTTTAATAGTAACGGAATTCAAACGTCTCCAATCTAAACACAATCTAGTTCCTCCATCTTTCTTCTCTACCGCCAGAACAGGTGAGCACCAAGGGGACTTAGAGGGCTGGATAATACCTTCTTTCAATAAAACTTCTACTTCATCAAAAAGTTCCTTCTGTTTGGCAGGACTCAAAGGCCAATATCGTTGCTTAAAAGGTTCTTTAGTTACGTTTAAGGGAGTGACACCGAAGCCTCTTTTCTCATAAAAAAATATCTTCAAATAAAGCAATGGTATTATTTAATTGTTGTTTCTCAGAAGGGGATAATTCATTAATAGCAGTAACAGAACAAACCTGTTTTTTATTTTCTGGAACAAATGTAATGTTTTTCCACAAATCCTTACCTAAATTAAATTTAATCCAAAAGTCAAAACCTAAAATGATTGGTGGGTTAAAAATTCTATAAACTTAGTCATACCATCGCAAGTTACTGGTAGATCCAAGGCACCAATAATTCTCCGAGAGGAACCATCTGCTGTGGATGCAGAACCACAAGTAGGTCTAATTTTAAATCCTAATTGTAAAAATTGTTTATGAACATTAGAGCCTAAAACGCACTTATTGGAACCACTGCATGTCCAATAATCCTGAAAAAGTTTGATTGCTAACGGTGAACTCTAAAAAGGGCCTATCATCCTCCTGTTTTGTAAAAAGAACAGGGGCTGAACGGTAAATATTAAAAAAAGTTTTAAAATAATTAACCAATTTGAAAAATCTTTGTTACGGGCAACATCACCAGGCTTGTGACTACTAATGATTTTCTTACACATCGAGTCGCGCGAAGTTTTATCAAAAACGTGGGCTCGATGGGGCCTAATCAGTAGCGAAGGGGAGTGTTAGACTTCTACTGATTAAAAACCAAACCCATGTTCCTTCTTCGCCCTTGTGTCGGAGCCGCGTTAACCTTTCGACAAACCACAGCCCCGACGGGACCACAACCCCGACGATTTCTTCTGTATCTTGCAGACCCTTGACTTATAACACTTAAAACAAACAATACCGGGTACAGACTTACAACTTTTATACGAATGTCCAGGTTTTAAACATTTTAAACAAGTTAAATCATTCGAAACGGCATTAGACCTAACAGGTGGCTTACTTGATTCTTTGAAAGGCTTTCTGTCAACAACGACTTCTAGTTCCTTCGCAAGTTCTAGAAACTGTTCATTCTTTGAAAGGCTTTCTGTCAACAACGACTTCTAGTTCCTTCGCAAGTTCTAGAATCTGTTCAATTGAATCAATCTGTTTAAGAAACAAAAAAGGTGTATAAATTGGCGACATATTGTGTTTTATCGCATTAACTAGTTTTATCAAATAAAGGTTCTGAAAGACGACTAGCCATGTCAGAGATTTCTGTGATGAAGTCAGGAAGTGACTCAGACTGTTTCTGTTTCCTAGTACGGAGTTAATTTTCCAAAAAATAATCAAAATCGGGTTTATCAAAACGTTTCTAAAGAGCTAACTTAAGTGCTGTCCAAGAAGGAATCCGAATTCGAACAGTGTAAACCATTTGAGTGCTATCCCGTCAAGTAAATCCGAAAAAGAACCAACAAGCAAAGTTTCATTGAAATTCTTATAAAGAAAATATTCTTCGATTTGAGTAATAGACTCTCTAACACAAGTTTTACCATTAAAAATTATTCTGCTTTTCTTCAAATTAGGCAGCTTTGTAAAAGGTAGGAAATTTTTTCGAATATTCTCATTCAAAAGATCATTCAGTGAATTAAATGAAGGCACAACATTCGTTGTGAAAGCCGAAGAAGAATGGGCAATCCTGGATTCAAATGGATTCCTCGTGGGCATTGACCATCTCATGCTCCACTTCCGCTCAACAACAGGCACCTTACCTGGATCCTCCAGTTGTGGGCTCTGAACTCCCTTGTCCATGCTTATCACGTACAAAAAAAACAACAAGACTGAAAAGCAACAAGGCCAATATGGCAAAGTCAGAAAACCAAATTGTAAAAATAAAAGGTTTGAGGTTAAGTATGAATGTCAAGGTGGTATTTTTGTGAAGAATTACTAAGTTATTTGACAATGAAAAAGTGCAGTAATCACTTAAAAATGGCTTAGATCTAAATAAACTAGGTGTACTACAATGTACTTAATGTTTAAATCAAGTTAATTACTAAAAATATTAAACTAGTTATTGTTGAGAACAACAACAGTTTGTTGGTTTTGATATACCGCCAACCGTGTTAGCATTTTCGTCAACGGATTTCCAAGTTTGTTGAAATGACTTTTTCCAGGCCAGAAACTTCTGTTTCTACAATAAAAAATGTTTATTACTTACCCTGGCATGTTAATATTATCTTCACTTAAATTTGAAAACACTTGAACTACAGTTAATTCCACTTCAAATCTTATTTTCGTGCGACGTGTCGGTACTTTGCGCAAGCGAATTCTCGACTGACGCGGGGCGCCGCTTGTGGCGTGATCCTGCCAGTTCACAGACGTCATATGTTGTTCGACTAAGTTAAAAATGCTTTCTCGTTCGTTCTATAAGACCTTGTGGAAGTTTGGGTGACATACGAAGAACTTTAATTAAGTTTTGTAGGGTTATACGTCAACAGAAAAAAAATGACGTATACTGTCATCCCACAGACAAGACCAATATTTTTAAATGACGTATACTGTCATCCCACAGACGACCGGATGTTCGAAGAAAAATGTTGTTTGGAGAAAAAAAAACAGTTTATTTAAACAAGGGCTATAAACAAAATTATCAATTGTAAAAACTAGACATTGTTTACAAAAGATTAACCAAAGTAAATTACAACTCATGAGTCAAACGATAAAGTTACATAAAACAAAGTCATGAAATTAACAAACGGCTTCGGCCGTCTACGAAACCGTAGTTTCGTAACTGGTTTCGATGAAGGAATGATTTGACCTTGTACGTAACTGGTTTCGATGGAGGATATACACACATCAAAAGTGTCTAGGGATCAACATATATTTTTGCAATAACTTTTCTCCTGATTGATATTAATTAAAATTTTCTTTAAGGATTCATCAAATAAAGTGTTTTCGTTTGTCACAGTAACGATAAACCAAGTCACCTTTGCATTAATAAAGAAATTTGCCATTTTCCTAATAAAGGGATTTTTGACATTTGGACCACTAACATTAAAGTTCGAAAAAAAGACTGAAATAACACATTTTTCTGATTAAAACCAACGTTATTATGGAGCGGCGACGTCATTTAAGCATGGAAGAAATGCTCAGAGCCGTGGGAATGATAGAAGCTAGTTCCCGGCAACGTACTGTGGCTTTAGCTCTGAATACAAGTCAGAGTGTTATCAGTCGACTTTGGACACGTTACCGAAGCACTGGTACCGTGGCTGAGCGCCATGGAGGACGGTATCGCTGCACCACACGGAGACAAGACCGATACATTCAAATCTTAACTCGAAGAGCTCCAACAATAACCGCCATGATGTTAGCCGTGAGGCTTCATCACTCTTCAGGGAACTTAATTAGCTACCAAACAGTCAGAAACCGCTTGCATGAAGTGAAGCTTCATTCCCGAAGACCGCTACGGGTACCACCTATAGCAATGCACAATCGTAGGATTCGATATCAATGGGCTCTTGAACACAGAAATTGGGCAGAAGAACAATGGCGTTTCGTGTGCTCATCTGATGAGTCTCGTTTTGGTATGAGACCGGATACAAGACGTATACGACACTGGAGAACTCCTGGACGCCAACAGCGATTAAAATCCTGCCAGGAAGTCCATCCTTATAGTGGTGGAACCATCATGGTATGGGCGGGTATTTGGATCGGCGGAAGAACTGAGTTGATTTGGATCAGAGGCAACCTCAACGCTCAAATTTATGCTGAGACGATTGTATCAGACGTCATCGTTCCTCTACAAGTGCAAATCGGTCCCTTATTTCAGTTAATGCATGATAATGCACGACCGCACACCGCAAGAGTTGTAAGACAGACTCTCTAAAGTCCTTTCAAAACGCCTTTAAACCATAGATTATTAGATTGTTTATCATTTAGACGCAAGTTTGCAACATCACCCGACGAATTTTTTTTTACAATTAATAAGTGAAGTTTGAGGCCGACATTTTGTGTTTCTTTGTGCTTTGTGTCCTTTTATTTTTAATGACGATTTTTTACCACAATCGTTATTGTTTCTTGTTCAATAGTACAAATAACTAGTCTAGTTTATAAAAATGACGAAAAACTATATACCTTTCGCGCAAACTTTTTCACAATTTCACGTTATTCGACAAACCGGCAAAGTATGCTCGACCTTAACTTTAGCCTCTTATAAAATATTTTACACTCAACTTTTGTCAAAATAACAAACGTTACTCTTTTCCTTATCTTTTTGTCTACACAAAACAATAAACAAAATTACGCTAGGTCTCTCGTATCGATTGTAAATCAAGTTTTAATGAGGGGCGGCTGCGCCGAGTGTTTAGGTCAAATGTCACGAGCAAAGCTCGACGGTTTTCTTGAAATCGAAAGCAAGCGAGCGGTTAAGATGTTTACGAAAAAAGTCATCCATACAAGTGCACTTAAGGCTGAAGTCTGAACTGGATTGTTTTAGTTTGAGATGATATAATTTGTAAGCCTAAATATGTTCTAGCTATTAAGTGCTGTCCTGCCTTGTTCATGGACACGTAGTACAAGTACGTGCCGTCTGCAAAAGATGTTCCAGCCGTAGGAAAAGTAGGTGGCACAAACACACGATACCTTTTGCACTTGCCCAAATTGGCGACGTTAGGTAGATAGGGACCACGGACACCTCTTAAACGTGCATCCAAATCCTCGTCGCACTTGACCGAGTACAGTGAGGCACCTCGTCTGTGCAACACACTGTGCACCACGGGGTAACGTTTTCTTGAGTTGGGAGCCTCGTCGTTGTTCCAACTTGCAGCATCATCAGTTCTGTTTTCTATTGTATCGTTGTGTATGGTCACCTCATATGGCTTGAAAACTTCTGGAGAGTGTATGATATGCTGAGTGAGTTTGTCTTCTGTTTTTATTGCTGTTCGCCCGCGCCCTGAGGTGGCGCCCCCAGCTCCGAGTAAGGTGTTGGGGTCTCCGCTACCGTCGCAGCAATCACCGGTATGTTTACTTGGGACACAATTGTTGGCATATAAAATCTTGAAAATTTGCCGAAGTGAATTCTTTGGAATGGCAACACCCAAGCCATGCAGTCAAATAAACGACGAGAGTATGCATCCATGTGACGAGCTAAAAAGCCTCGTTACAGGATACCCGCTGTCACCTGAAAATTATAAATCAGTTTACAAACAAACATTAACACATGATCATGATAAAGATCATAGGGTTCACCAAAAAATATTGTAATACCTAATAAAAATACTTGTTCATTAGTATTTTCTGTTATTTGCTTTAAGTGGTGACTAAGTGGATGGCTTTGCCATACAGTGGAATCATGTGCGGATCCTGGGTTGCTTGCGTCCACATATAAAATATTCAAATCAGCATCGCAAATCTGTAAATGAATTATGTACTTAATTACTTATTATTGCATTACAGACATTATAAAAAAAATTAGGCAGTAGGTAGACATTTCTACTTTTTACCTAATACTTACTATCATGACATTAGGGGAATGGAAGCCCATTCTGTTATAGTACCGTTCCTCATGTATGTGCGGCCTTAATATTGCAACATGTGTGCCATCAATACAACCCAGGATGCCAGGAAATTCAAATTTCTGATAGAACCTGAAAAGTTTTTAGTAACTATATTATTCTGCTTAGGTACGTAACAGGCAATACAAATAAACAATCAGGGTATATTTATACATACAGGGTATATTCATACTACATTGCTACTAACATAGTCCTAAGTTTAATTAAGTTGTTACTAACAAAATTTATGGACATTACCTAGTCTGAAATAAACACATTTTATTTTTTATTTTTATTTTATTTATATTTCATTTCTCACTTAGCCTTTGTAATATTCCTTTCATCACATTGTGTAGGCCCTTTAATATATTTGTGATATATTTTATTTAATGCTTTTGTTGTTTCATTAATGGCTCTAGACACCGTATTTTGAGAAACATTATGGAGGGCACTCTGTCCAATCAAATTTTGGTAGGACCCTGATGCATAAAATGCAAGTGCTATTAGAATCTGTAATGAAAAATAAGTATAACATTACTCAACCTATTTCGTGTTTATAGCTATAGAATAATAAATCAATGTCAAATTCAGTTTTCTCACCTTCATTTCTGCCGATATGCTATCGTTTCTACGCGGTCTGGCCATAAGGGGAATGAGTTCTTCGTTTAACCCCCTTACTGAGTCCCTTCCCAAGGCGAAACGTTTTTACAATTCCGCCTCGGGAATATCAATTAAGTTCGGATTAAGTCTCTTCAAGCGACGGGCTTGACGACGTCTTCTGCATTCCACCCATCTTCTTTCAGTTCTTTCTCTAGCATCCACTGCGTTGGTTAGCTCGAGAATATTTGCTCGTAGTGAATACATTCCTTCTTCTCTTCAATATTCCACAAAATACACGTTAAACACGATACTCGTACGTAACACTAACAATTAAAAGCAATGACTGCACTATGACGTTGTAGTGGTAGATCACTAGTCAAAGGAACTGTCAAAATTTTAGCAGATTACCGTCTAAATCAGTCATACATTTGTCATTGTGTACGAGATTACCATTTTAGTCCACTTCTTTCAATGGAGTGTCAGTGGTTGACCATTGGAAAGTCATAGTGACGCAATTATAATAGTAGATTACCAAACTTGTCAAAATCAACAATTATGAAATCAATGACAGATCATTTTGACACTATTTATTGTAATAGCAGACTTGAGGCCCAGGACTGGCGATTGTCCATGTCCGGAAAATATTGCTTCAGGGAGTATAACTGCAGCACAGAATACATAATAGTACTACGTACAGAAGGGACACTCCCATCCCCGCGCTCATATTAAATACCGCACCTCACCCCGCACTTCGAGGTAGTCGTCGCTGACTCTTGAGCAATGGCTCGCGCTTGATAGATTATTCCAATAATTTCAGTTTATTTATTACACTGTTTCTTTAATTGAACACAAATAAAAACATCCCTATGATAATTATAACCTTGTTTACATGTGATACACAACATTTAACAGTTCCTCATCAAAATACTATCAATATTATTATGAAATACTGTTGATTTAATAATCATCGTTAAAACAAAGATTCTAATTTCAAATAAACCTAATTTACATTATTCTAATGATATTTTATATCCCGACGTATTTTATAGAAGTAGTTTTTATTGTGACTTAAAAGCCTTGGTTTCCGAACCACAATTACTATTGGTGGTATTTGAATAGTTAAGTCAAGTTAAATGTTTATTTATTATAAATTGCCAATAAATGATATAGTTATTATTAAACGATACTTATAATGTTTTCTAGATTTTATCTTCCAATTTTAATAAATTAAATAGTTTCAATCAATTCTCTGAACTATCGGTTGATATTCATATTTCGTCCGATAGTCATAAAGATTACAAATAAAAACATATTATATTGTTAAAATTAACTTAAGACGTTTTAAAATAGTTTCACTATATAGGATTTGCTAATTATTATTTATGTTATTAGTTATTTAGCTGTAATGTATAACCATTTGCCATTGGTGTATTATGGCGGTAGTCGTTGAGTTACTTTTTAAGATTGGACGGTTATAAAACTAGAAGGACTGGCAATTCGGGTTCAGTTACGCTGCAGCTATTCTACGAGTTAGCTAGTTAAATACGAGTAATATCTGGATCTGTACCCAGAGTGTTATATTCATAATGTGTCTAATGAATCAAGACTACCAAGTGTAGCAAGCTGTAACCTATGTGTATTGTCCTAAAGACCTACCTACAATGTTCATGTAAGTTAATTGATAATATGCTATGAATATTACTGATAACTATGTGTTAGAAATATGTACTATAATATGGGTTATATTGATTGTTGTTTATGTAAACTGATAAATTGCTGTAACTTGAGACAGTCCAAGACAATGTCAGGTTGTCTTTGTATAATACCTTAAAAGATGTTTCCCGTGGAGTTTCTTGTCCATTCTTCTCCACGAAGACCTAGGGACCTAGTGAATGGAATAGAGTTTCGAGATTCAGTTTGACAAGACCAAAATAAATTCAATTAATGGTCTTGTCTTTTGTGGTTTTATTTCATAACAACCCTGTTCCCTACACACTTGATTAGAGATACTTTCAAACACATTAAATAACGAATAATCATCTTGACACACAGTTTATTGATTGGTGGATATTAATACATATACACAAGATATTTTCAAACACATTAAATAACGAATAATCATCTTGACACACAGTTTATTGATTGGTGGATATTAATACATATACACATAGATTTACATACACTTTCTCACATCAGAAGTGGGACCGTCTCCGGCTCTCTGATATAATTTCTAATGGTCTTCCTGTTTTATTTTCATGATCAATGCTGGAGCTGCTGCTGGTGTGATGATGAAAGCTGTGACGCCGATAGCTCACCGCCTCGACTTGGCTATGATCAGAACGTCGACAGCACGTACTCCGACAGTGAGATTGAGAACCTGCTGGAACCACTTTGAAGCCAGGCCATGGATCAAATCAAGCAGCAGTACGAATTAGCTAATGTCGGTAAGGCCTTTAGAGGCTTTGCTTTATTTTTATTTATTTATTCTCTAAAAACGTAGTAATAAAAGATCCTAAGGGATATTAAGATCCTAGCAATTGTAAAAATAAAACTAGAATGATTTAGGAAATTGTTGATTCAAAGTTAAGCTTCTTTCAAAAAGTTTTTGATGACATCAAAAACTTGTGATGAAAATATTTATAGATTTTTCGTAATGCAAAGCATTACCCTGTCTTGGTTAGTACCCCCAAGTTAAATGTTAGTTTTCATGAAACATCCGATATGTACAATTAAAGAAAAATAAGTATCTCGTCCTCAATTCAATTAATGAGATTATGGGATTGAAGATATACAAATATCTAACGTTATTTTTGAACCTTGTCTTGTAAATAGTATTAATGACAATGTAAATATTTGTTTCCTTGATAATTCTAGTTCTCGCAAAATAAATATTGTGAATATAATGAAACGTTACGTAGTATGAAGTTTGAAACTACAATAAAATTCTAATACGATCTAGATAGATAATATTGAGAATTTGTCTAAAAGATAAGTTTTAAGTAGGTGAAATACAAGTTATTAATATTAAAGAATATATTTTCTAAGTTAAATAATTTAAAGATATGGGAGATACATATTATCGGCCATGAGAACTTGGTGCATTTATTAGGAAAAAGAAACCCACAAATTGAGTAAAAATATTTGTTCGTGATTTTAAGCCCTATTTCCTGTGTACACATAGTAATCGTTTTTCAATTATTGCAATATTCTATTCAATCTGGAATCATGATCACAGAATAAAATTGAATAATCTAGACGTTAAATGTGAAAAATAGGTGATGTTACTTGTACTTCAATGCTTGTAATATTCATTACTTGTATTATTCTCATAGAAATCTTTTTCGACTATTTAATAAGCAAGTTTGACGATTTTATCACTTTGAAATACTCATTTATTTTTATTTTTCTAAAGTATACTTCTGATCAAATAATTCAAAATTGAGATTTTGTTTTGTAAACTTCTTACAACCTAAAAACCTATAACTGTCACACAAACAGTGAAATGGAGAAAAATGTTACTTTGTTCTGTACAGAGATTAGTTTCCCAACATTCCTAAAGGACACAGATTATGGCCGAAGTTCCATACAAAAGGTTACCGTCTCCTTTCTAAAACATATTTTTTTTAATAATATTATTACTTGATGTAGTAATGAAGAAATTTAATATTTTACTACTTAAATGTATCAAGTGGATAAACAAATTAATTTATGTGATGTAATAAATAAAAACACCATAATTATTGTTTATAATTTAGTGTGACAAGGTAGAGGGTTAGTGATAGTTCCCTTTATTTGGTTGTGCATTGGGTTGATAAGAAGATAACTCTTATGTTTAATCAAAACAAAAGACTTGTTGATTCATACGAAAACATGTTTAAAAAAAAAAAAAAAACAAATACAATAATAATTATATTAGCTAATGTATTAAGAACTATATTATTCTTCAATGCTCAGTGGTTTCCTCGTCAAGAACAAACAATAATTCACTTGCTGATAATTTAAATTAAACAAAAAAATAAAACATGTTTATGAAAACGCAGAAATTTACGTTTAGTAAAAAAAAAACAAAAACAACGAATTTGAGGATAAACGATTAAAATAACAACACAAATGTCTGGTAGCTAATCACCAGCCAAGCAAACACTGAGACAAACCAAAAGTGGGTTTCATATTTTTTTACTAGATGTGGCAATACATGGCAAAATACTAATAACTTAATTACTTACTAATTGAGTATTTTTATTATTTAATATTACCAATGTGATAATTATTCATTTAGATGATTACCTATTTGTTTAAACTTAATAAGGTAACTTTAACCCTTCTGAGATTACAAGGCGTGATGTTAATCTATCTTAAAAATTACGTTTGGCTTTGTTAGATTCTAGATAATAAGTTTGTTGAAATAATAACAATCTGTATTTTTATGGAATAGTACAAAATGGTAAACTAGATTCGCAGTGATATTGTCAGATTGACCGAGCGGTGACTGTTTGGTGATGTAAATGAGATTTGTATGATTCAATGGTTAGAATATACAATTGATTACTATCAGAAACAGTACACGATAAAGCCATAGATGAAAGGCAAAAAAAAAAAAAAATGCTATTCCAGTGTATTTGAATAAATAGATACCTAGACAAAAACGTTGCTGTTGAAAATTTCTTTGAAGGGGCTTAACACATTAAGGAATCTTACTGTGGCAAAACAAAAATTAAGGCTTTGGCCGGGAGAATGGGTCGAACAAAATTCTTCTTTTGAGGAGTCCCCATAGCTCCAGCATCATTAGCCATGATAGATTATTATGTTTATGTTGTTAAATTTTACTTTATGCAACTTAATTGTTTTTCTTATAATGAGTGATGTATACTTAGGGATAATTGTAAAGGGATCATTTACACAAATATTGATTGTTAGTTTGTGTTCAATTAACATTGGATGGTTAAAATTATTAAATGACAATGACAATGACGACAATGACAATGACATTGATTATAACAAAACATTTTTCACATTACTGCTGGTCGGTCACTGCCCTGATATCAGCCTGAAATTCATGCGCAGCAGGTGATAGGGCTGGTATGTCAAGGCCAGAGGCTATTAGAGGAACTGCTGGTCGGTCACTGCCCTGATATCAGTCTGAAATTCATGTGCAGCAGGTGATAGGACTGGTATGTCAAGGCCAGAGGCTGTTAGATCAATTATGATGTGTGATATGAATTATGATATATGAATTATGAAAAGTGCTGTTTATCAGCCTAGTATGAATAAATGAATTTTGATTTTGACTTTGATGTTCTTGAAATTAAATATAATTAGTTGGGTACTTCGAGAGCGAAGTACAGGTCAGTCTGGCCGTGATAGATTATTCCAATAATTTCAGTTTATTTATTACACTGTTTCTTTAATTGAACACAAATAAAAACATCCCTATGATAATTATAACCTTGTTTACATGTGATACACAACATTTAACAGTTCCTCATCAAAATACTATCAATATTATTATGAAATACTGTTGATTTAATAATCATCGTTAAAACAAAGATTCTAATTTCAAATAAACCTAATTTACATTATTCTAATGATATTTTATATCCCGACGTATTTTATAGAAGTAGTTTTTATTGTGACTTAAAAGCCTTGGTTTCCGAACCACAATTACTATTGGTGGTATTTGAATAGTTAAGTCAAGTTAAATGTTTATTTATTATAAATTGCCAATAAATGATATAGTTATTATTAAACGATACTTATAATGTTTTCTAGATTTTATCTTCCAATTTTAATAAATTAAATAGTTTCAATCAATTCTCTGAACTATCGGTTGATATTCATATTTCGTCCGATAGTCATAAAGATTACAAATAAAAACATATTATATTGTTAAAATTAACTTAAGACGTTTTAAAATAGTTTCACTATATAGGATTTGCTAATTATTATTTATGTTATTAGTTATTTAGCTGTAATGTATAACCATTTGCCATTGGTGTATTATGGCGGTAGTCGTTGAGTTACTTTTTAAGATTGGACGGTTATAAAACTAGAAGGACTGGCAATTCGGGTTCAGTTACGCTGCAGCTATTCTACGAGTTAGCTAGTTAAATACGAGTAATATCTGGATCTGTACCCAGAGTGTTATATTCATAATGTGTCTAATGAATCAAGACTACCAAGTGTAGCAAGCTGTAACCTATGTGTATTGTCCTAAAGACCTACCTACAATGTTCATGTAAGTTAATTGATAATATGCTATGAATATTACTGATAACTATGTGTTAGAAATATGTACTATAATATGGGTTATATTGATTGTTGTTTATGTAAACTGATAAATTGCTGTAACTTGAGACAGTCCAAGACAATGTCAGGTTGTCTTTGTATAATACCTTAAAAGATGTTTCCCGTGGAGTTTCTTGTCCATTCTTCTCCACGAAGACCTAGGGACCTAGTGAATGGAATAGAGTTTCGAGATTCAGTTTGACAAGACCAAAATAAATTCAATTAATGGTCTTGTCTTTTGTGGTTTTATTTCATAACAACCCTGTTCCCTACACACTTGATTAGAGATACTTTCAAACACATTAAATAACGAATAATCATCTTGACACACAGTTTATTGATTGGTGGATATTAATACATATACACAAGATATTTTCAAACACATTAAATAACGAATAATCATCTTGACACACAGTTTATTGATTGGTGGATATTAATACATATACACATAGATTTACATACACTTTCTCACACGCTCGTATTTGTCGCCGTTCGGTTTTCGCGACACAGATCACACAGACCGTTGCACTTTCCGCGCCATTTTTTAGGCTACGACAACCCTACTGACGTTTTCGCACACATTTGCACGTGCACGTCGTGCACAAACGTTATTTGTTTATGTAGTAGTAATAGGTAATTATTTTGCGGGCGTTGTATGGAGTGTCCGAGGTGTGACTGCAGATAAATGTTGAACCACCATACATTTGTGTAAACATCGATTTATCACCAGCCTGCACTCACCGTTGGTAAAGTTCTAATTTACGTTACGCAGAAAACCAGCTAATTTATCTTGTGCTATCAATATATTTTGTCATATTTCCTTGCAATGAGAAATTAATACTGTCAATTTAATTTAAAAAAAATCAGCAAGGTACGCCAGTATTTTCGAGGATACCTCTTTTTCTTTTAGTGTTCTCTCTGTTTCAAAAAATAAACTTACGCCGCGCAGTGCTGCCTCGCGGCCGCGCGCCTCGCCTCGCCGGCTACGCCCTGCACCACCCGCACTCGCCTGCCGATCGAGTGAGAATGCGAGTGACGATGCGACGGAAGCTATGAAGAGAGATGCCACGTGCGCGTACGGTACTACGTGGCGATCTATAATTCTATGTTAATATTTAACTATAAATTAGGTCTTGTGACAGGGTTTAGTGTGAGGAGATAAATCCAAACGCACTTTCCACAAAATATAACAAGTTTATTAAGAAAAAAATATTAAATACGTTCGTGGGAACAAAACTAACTAATACAAAATAACTAAACCCTATCAAAGTGCTAAGCGCACCTTACGCTGTACGATAATAATGCGGATCACCAGCAATATGTTCGCATAAGGCAGGCCGCAGGCGCTAATCCGAACTCGGCAAGAAGCGGGGTAAACGAGACCGACCTAAGTCGACGCGGTGTGTACTCCCGAGCCGTGCCGAAGTCGATCAGACAAGGTGGTCCGTACGCGTCCGCCATTTTGAGTTCATCTTCTTCTATTTTCGGAATTGGAGACGGGGTCTGGAACATTGGGCGCAACATTGGCTCCAGAGACGTGATCGAGGCTAGCCTTGCAATAAAGAAACCGACTCCGTTTCTCCAGGTTCCATTTACACCGTGGACACGGATGCACCGTTTTCATTCTCGTTATGAAGGTCGTATTTCTTGCCAGGCGCATTCAAGAAGTGGAACAATGTTGCGGAAGTTTAGAACCCTGTTCGCATCTTGGATGAAATCTACTCCTAGGAGTGTGCGATTATCGTGTGATCGAAATTTCCAAATCATTTTGCCAGGTCATTTCCAAAAGCGTACAAGCCGACTTCCACTGCGCCTATTTTAGGTTTGTTGCATTTTGAACATTTGCTTCTTATTACACCAGGTTCACCGCACCCGTAGCAGGTTATTAGAGACATTGGAGGTAGCCTAGACTCAGTTTTCTTAGGGGCTTCTTTAGTGGCCTCGTTTTGAGCAGCTTTCTTCCGGCACTCCTGCTCGCTATTGGTATAAGCGCGACAGAAGTTGCATCGGGTTCTCTTCGATAGCGGTGTGGAACAAGTGTTGGTCTGTTCCGGGACTGCTTCTTCGATTTGACGACATTTTATGAGAAATTCGTCAACGGTTTCGACGTAATCCGTCGGTATTCTATCAAGATACAAGGATGCAAGTATGTATACAACAGGTCCAGACCTTGTGATAGGGTGGGCGACGGCTTTGGCAATTCTGTGATTAGTGCAAGTTTTGTAGCGACAAATAGTTCTGTGCCTGTTGGACTGCTTTGTTTGTCGCATACAATCTCGTAAAGGTAAATAGCGTATCTATACCTACCAGTTGTTTGGCAATCTTATTAAAATCTTCATTGTCTGACCGTCTTACATTAACGTAAACTTTTTTTTTTTTCGGGTGTTAGAAATCATCAAATAACTCCTCCCGCTCTTGGGCAGAGCGGAAGGGAGTGTCAGGCTTCTACCGACTAAAAACCACCCATGTTCCTTCTTCACCCTTGTGCCGAGGCCGCGTATAATCCGCGAGCCCCGACGCGCGACGGGGGCACATTAAAGTACTCTTCATTTTCAGTATCAGGCAACTCAAGCATGGCATTTAACTCGGTATCAGCAGCCTCATAATTATCCAATTTTCTCTTAATTATGCATTGCATTTTCAGCCAACTTTCTTTTGGTATTAGTTGTTCAATTCAACAATTTTTTTGAAGTCTTCTTAGTAGGCCAACTTAAAATTCCGTTATCCACCCATCAGTGGCGTGCAGTGGTCCCCCACGGTGGGTACGCCACGGTGGGTAGGCCACGAAATATAGACAGCAAAAAAAAAATTACATCGTAATACACATATACCTTTAGATACCACTTGTATCTTATCATTATAAGATAATAGGGGATCGGACAAAAAAAAACTAATTAGTCCGTCCGATAGATTTCCAAAAAATATTTACCACATATTTTTTCTTTTTTCACGTAAACAAAAAATGAAGACGATACAGTGCTTCGAAAACTTGTGTGACGTCATCTGATAGTACATTTTGTACCTTCATGTGACGTTTCAAGCCCCACTCCATTATCTTTAACGCGCTTTATCTTCGTCAATTTGTATTGATTTGATAAAACAAAAAACACGTATCCAATATTTTTCGATAATCTAACTGACGGACTAAATATAATCATATTTTTTTGAGTCAGTCCGATCCCCCATTGAGAAAACTTATTACCTTTAACATCTAACAAACACACATTATCAGCTCAAACTTCAAAAGTAATAAATACCATTGATTTTTGTTAGGTGCATAAACAAATAATATACAATCAAAACAAATTGCGCTGTAAATTGCTTGTCACAATAATGAAACCATAATGGCTTCCTCATACGTAAAATATAATTTTCAATCGTTTCAACTATCAAAAACGGCATTCTGAAGGAAAAAAATACTGTTATTTTAACCCGGCGGTACTAGCTAGGTGTTTACATGCACGAATACTCGCTACCGGGTAAAAAATACCACATAATTTAAATGACATGATCTTGGAGTTTGCATTACAGACTTCAATGGTGTATTTAGTTTATCAATACTAATGTCTAATAAATAAAAGAAAATTTAAAATGTGAATTATTATTTATTTCAAATTATAGCTTATCCTAAAAAATATACAAAATTTAATAAAAATGCTTTTTTTTAGTCTTAGAAAAATCAACTAAATTTTTTTTTTAGGTATCACGTAAAATTGAGATCAAAAATTATAAATCGACCCTTTATTCTACCAAAACAATAAAAAATAAAATACTGTTGACATTAAATGAACATCGAGAAGATAATCGTCAAACATTATGTTTCAAAAAACTTGTACCTAATCTATTTTGCTTTGACATAACAATCGCCACAAATTGGGGTCGTATGCTCACGGCATATTCTTTTGGAACACAATTTACATGATGTCTTAGTTTTTCGGTCCTTCTTCTATTTACATACTGCACAACGGGAAGCAGATGTGGACGGTCGCAAAGCTGAGGATGTGCTTGTGATCGTGGCTTCGTCATTCGAGTCAGCACTGAGCATACAATCAATTTTTATTTTTTGGCAAATTAGCTACTGTTGCCCTCTTTTTTATCTGTGGCATCACAAGGGCCAAAGCCAGTTCTTTCAAAGCGATTCTTCTCTGAGCCATCACAGCTCCACTATTTACTTTATTTGCCTTCACTATCATTTTATTTTATTTTTTATTTTATTTTCTTTGGGTGGCTTACAGCTAACAATACAAAAATGGATAGTGAGTTGTTCAACGACAAGCCATTTACAAGCCTCCACAGTTGGCAATAAAATAGTGTTGCAAAAACTATTACATTAGCATAATACACTAATAAATATAGAATTTAAAAAAACACAATTTAAGCTATTATCTAAGCTTAATTTAAATAGCTAACCTTAGTATACTTATAAATAATAAAAACTAAGATTATAAAATTAGGCACCTGCTTAGGCAGGAAAGCAGGCGCGCACACTACTGAATTTCATCAACAGTGATGGGTCTTTTAGATAAGGCAGTACTTATTGACGCTAAGCTGCTTGCAAATAAATCGATTGAGGGATGTTAAAGAATGAATTAGATTAATTAATTAAACTAATTATTATTATTAGATTATTAATTATTTTAATTATTTTCGTCTCATAAAGCATTATTATTTTAATTCAGTGTGGAGAAGAATTGGCATGTTCTCGCCTTGGAATGACAGCAAAACAATGCTGTTTTGACCTCCTCACTACAGGAACCACTTTTTATGTCAGATTTAATTCTTATTCTATAATACACTCGAGAGCAATGAATCCGGGTCACTTAAAGAATGTTAAAAATCTCGGAAACTAAAAATGATAGGTTAATGCAATAAATTGTATTTAATAGACAATGTAATACTCCTTAAATGAAAGTAAAAACAATATGAGTCACCATACATTTTATTAACACAAAATTACATAAAGAAAAAAACTGCTGATCTCTCCTTAAAACAAAAATAGGAAACATGAAATTTTTGAACTTTATTACGATTTTCTTGAATTTTAATACTTCGTATTGCCTCCTCGTGCTTCCATTACTGCGTTTACGCGGTTTGGCATGCTGTACACCAAGTTCCTTATACGATTTTGGGGAATATTCTCCCATTCCTCTGTGAGAGCAATTTTGAGCTCACGAAGCGTGATTGGGGGAGGGTTTCGTTGTTTTACGCATCTGCCTAGCTCGTCCCAAGCATGCTCGATCGGGTTGATATCCGGGCTGCGCGCTGGCCACTCCATACGAGTAATGTTCATCTCTTGAAGGTAGTCATTCACAATCCTACCTGTATGAGGTCGGGCATTGTCATGCATAAATATAGCATCCTCACCTAAATTGACCATAAATGGACCAACGTGATCATTGAGGATTTCTTCCACATATCTTTCGCTAGTTAAAGAGCCGTTTTCTATGATCACCAGCTCTGTGCGACTTTCAGAAGAAATTCCGGCCCACACAAGTATAGACCCACCACCGTAGGCTACTTTTTCTTCGATGCTTGCTTGCTTGAATCTTTCCCCTGGTCTTCGATACACTCTGTGTCTTCCATCGTGCTTGTAGACCATAAATTTTGATTCGTCGGAGAACATAACTTTTGACCAATCTTCAATACTCCAATGTACGTGGCTCTGGGCATATCTTAGTCTTGAAATACGATGCCCACGCTCCAGTTTAGGGCCGTTTGCAGGTCTAAGGGGTTTTAAGTTAGATTCAGCAAGCCGACGTCTTACTGTCCATGCACTTGGGTTACTTCCTTCGAGGCGTCGAAACTGATTTGTGAGTTCAGTTCCTGTGAGAAAGCGATTTCGAAGCATGGTGTTCACCAAGTATCGGTCTTCTCGTGCTGTGGTACACCTGGTTCTGCCCGTTCCTGGTCTGCGTAGGTTAGAACCAGTTTCTTCGTAACGTCGGAGAACTCTTTGTACTGTTGACAGCGACACACCGACAGTCCTGGCTGTATCGCGCTGAATCCGGCCGGTTTCCAGCATTGTAAGTATTCTGGTGCATTCTTCAGGCGTAAACGACATAATTTCAGCTTGAATAATGAAATGAAATGAAATTTATTTATTTGCCAGAATATAGGTACATACATAATTAGATGGTAAAATAATTTTAGTCTCACTATATTCGACTCATCAGTCGTGCAAATATTTCTGGTACATGCATAATAATAATACATAATTACATTAATTGCATTAGTCACAAACATCATAATCGTAATAATAAAATAAAATTTAAGTAGAATTTATGGTTTTGCTGCGTTGACATTAATAAGGCGGCAAATTACATTATAAAATACATTAGATTAGTTTAATAGAATTTCACAGTCAAGACAGTTCATCAATTTGTTGATTAGATTTTAAATACTTAATGTCAATATGTAAATAAGTGAAAAATTATCATGTCAAAATATTATCATGTCAAAAATGTATCAAGTTATGCATCATGTCTGTTTAAAATTTAAATAGTCGTCTATTGAATAAAAACATCTGTCACAAAGCCAATTGTTTAAAGTTCTGTTAAATTCTAAATTATTCATTTTTCTTATTTTTACTGGTAGATTATTATAGATTTTTACCGCCATTGTGTAGCAGTTACTGTCACATAGCCTCAATCTGTTTCGAGGAATAATCAGAGGTTTTTGGACTACTTTTCTCTTAAATTGGGCCTTCTCATCCTGCTCAAAGAGTGATAGATTGTTTCTAACAAATTTACTGATTTCAAAAATGTATAGGGATGGAAGTATTAGCAAACGTTTTTCGGAGAATACCGGTCGACACGAATCAGTCCACTTGAGACCATAGATCGATCTTAAGCATTTTTTTTGGGCTATAAAAGCTCTCTGGGCGTCTGTAGAGTTTCCCCACAAAATTATACCATACCTCAGTACCGAACATACATGACTGTGGTATACCATTAATGCTGTTTCTTTACTTGTAATTTTTTTTATTTTACGAAGTGCGTAAACGAATTTATGTATTTTTTTACAAACTAGATCTACATGAGATTTCCAGGTACAATAACTATCAATATTTATTCCTAGAAATTTTATTTCAGTAACTTCTTCAATGATATTATTATTATATTTTATTGGCAAGTCAGGTGTGTCTTTTTTATTTATTTTATTATTATATGTCAAGTATCTCATGAATTTAGTTTTATCTGTATTTATTTCTAAATTATTTTCATTTAACCAGTCATGAATGCTCTTTAGAGCTTCATTGGTGACGTTTATCGACCGCTCAATAGTAGCTTCTCTAGTAAGTACAGTGGTATCATCTGCGAATAGTATAGTGTACTGATCCGTTGATTCTGGCAATTCGTTTATGCATGCTATAAATAATACTGGGGCCAGAACAGTTCCTTGCGGTACGCCATAGTGATTCGCTAAATATGGGGACCTATAGGTTACCTGAGTGTTACTGTGCATTTTTGTAATCTCTGTGCACTGTTTTCGACCCCTTAAATAACTTTCAAACCAAAATAATAATTAATGAATATATAAAGAAAAGTTGGAGAAAACATTTAATTACTTAATTTCCATAAAAGAAGAGATTCCCTTCTTCCACAACAAAATCGCACTTCTCCCACTCCCCCGAAGGTTTCTTCACCTCCCACTTGCTTGTACCGGCTGCCATCAATTTATCCTTTTCTGTGAGGAGCTCATCCTTCAGTTTTTTGAGTGCATATTGAAGTTGTGTTGGCTCACTTGTGAAGTTCAATGCACTCCGTCCTGTGGTTAGGTAGGTCAAAAACTCTTGAGTAAATACTCGTTTTCTGAAACCTGTAAATGATGGTCTACCTATTGACATAGGATCAATGTTACCTAAAGACTTGGTCATTAAGGCCTGTGCCATTTTCGAAACATATTTAAATGTTACTGGGGTAAAAACTATTTGTTCTTTTTCCCCCCGCTTCTGGAAAACTGCATTAACTTCTTTTCTTGTATGCCACTTAGCTTTGTCTGTTATCTTCTCCAGAACATTTAAGTTTTCTAAGTAGGTACCGAACATAGCATGGAAAACAACCTCAGATGTCTTCAAGGTATCAGACCCACTTCTCATCCTTAGCTTCAAATTATGTTGTTTAACAAAGTCTGTATAAAACTTCAACATGGGGGAACCGGAAAAACTCCATTGGAGATTGCCTTTATGTTGCCAGAAAATTGTGAACATTAATAGTGGGAAGTATATCTTCTGTGTAGAACGTGCTGTGGTTAAAAGTAAAATATCTCCTAACTCTTTCATGACTCCTGAGACATTACCAGGATGATTAGCTTCTTTAAGAGCTGAGATAATCTCTGAAGCCATCGGTAACATCTGGAGGCTGTTGTTCATTGCTGATTTAAGTTTGTCATAGAATTTATCTTCCATGATCATTAATACTGCTTGGGTAAGTGGCCCTAAACTTCTCAAAACCCCTGTCCGTCTTTCTGGCGCCAGTGTTATTCCTTGGAGCAAGGCTATATGCTGATTGGTCAGACCATATTGTGAAATATTCTGAGTGTTCTCCTGCTGTTTATTTATGGGAACAAATTTACCCTCTCTAGTCCTCTTCACCCCACGCTTTGCAACAGATTCCCTTACTCTAAATCTGGTGACCCCTGTTCGTACTTCATCGTAAAATGAACGAAAGAGAGTGATTAGCTCCACTATCGGTGTGCATATCAAGAAATTTATCTTTATGTTCCTGACCTTTATCTTTTCGACGATTGACTTGACTGTAACATCTATTCCGCCAATTTTAGCGGTATAATCAAGAAACCTTAAATGACCTGGTTTATCATTTTCCTCCTTGCGGAGACAGGTATAAACTGTCATTAAAAAACCAGCTATCTCATCAGAGAGATCGACATCAACAATCATAGCATTAAGATGAGCCTTTACAATCTTATATCTACCTTCCCCTAATTCTTCTGTTATCATGTCAATAATTTGAACTAACTTATCAATCTCTACATCCCTCTCTCGCATAACATTTTCTTCCACATCCATAGATACACTAGGACCTGCCATACTGTATTTTTTGGACAGAAATTATATTTATTTTATAAAATCTCTGTTCTTGCTCCTATATCCATATCATAATGAATATAGAGCACTATCAACATGGTTTATGTACCCACATAAATGACAGATTACAAACAAAAGCAAAACCAAATGCTGTAATTACGTAGTTCCATCTTCGAAAGTGGCCCTTTTTCAAATTTGATTTTTTTATGATATAACTTTACAATAACTAAGAAGTTTTAATACCTTCATTTAACTGCTCGCTTGCTTTCAATTTCAAGAAAACCGTCGAGCTTTGCTCGTGACATTTGACGTAAACACTCGGCGCAGCCGCCCCTCATTAAAACTTGATTTACAATCGATACGAGAGACCTAGCGTAATTTTGTTTATTGTTTTGTGTAGACAAGAAGATAAGGAAAAGAGTAACGTTTGTTATTTTGACAAAAGTTGTGTGTACAATATTTTATATGAGGCTAAAGTTAAGGTCGAGCATATTTTGTCGGTTTCTGTCGAATAACGTGAAATTATGAAAAAATTTGCGCGATAGGTATATAGTTTTTCATCATTTTTATAAACTAGACTAGTTATTTGTACTATTGAACAAGAAACAATAACGATTGTGTTAAAAAATCTTTATTAAAAAGATAAAATAATCCACACGCCGTTGCAGAATACACCACTAAAACTAGACGGTCAATCACAGCCGATTTACACAAAAACTATAAAACCTAGAACAAAAATATACATACGTTAAGCAAGGCCAGTTTATTAGCTTTAACAACAGCATGAAAAGTTTTCCGTAAGTCTATAAAACCCAGAGGTATGTGACAAACATTCCAAAGTAGATTTATTTTTTAAAGAAAAGATAGAAATTTCAAACTGAAATTACGACGAATCTATGCTCTCATTTAACCAGTTTAAATCATGTAATGGATAGATAATAATCTTATAGTTAAGTTTTGTGGCATAAAAGGACTAAAATATTGTTAGATATACCTAAATTAAAAGTAATACTTACGACGACTTTCAATCTAAAAACTCGCAACGACCTTGAACGAGTCCCAAAAATCGCAAGATGGCGGCTGTTGAAGCTAGGGTTGCGCTTTACCAAATAATTTATTTTACATACCGGGTTAGAATAAAACTCCAAAAAATTTAAAAAAGAAATATATTTAATAATAATATTACGGAAGTTTAATAACAATCAAGAAATTAATAAAGGAAATATAAATTTATTAAAAAAAAAAAAGTTCTTTTTTTCTTTTTGTGAAGCTCAGTAGCCAGTGCCAGTATTGAAATTATTTTTTATAATTATTTAATAAAAACAGAATTATATTTTCTTATTTAAAAAAAAAATACTAAATAATGTTTTTAATATTGGCTGCCGAGGTCCACAAAAATTAGGCCTGCTGTAGGACTTATAATGGCACAGTGTGGTATTCCTCAAAGCATATTTCTAAGCAGAGCGATACACTGCACTGCTTACAAATATAGCTTGTGCGGCTTTTCATGCACCACTCACACCGTGCCAACTTACAGGGGCCCGAGCAAATAAAATGATTGCCCTTTAAAATGGGCCGTAGTTTTTTAGGCTTGCGGGCCAGTGCCGTTCTCACGGTTTCCACAGTGACTGGCCGTGCAATTACGGAAGGTTGTGACATTTTGACGAGCCCTTCTACCAACTGCCTCCTAAACTCTCGCGGACTGCACTGCTTGTGGCGAGTTTGAAATATAATATGGGCATTTAGTAGTGTGATGTTAAGTAGGCGTCGGAACACCTTTTTATACCACACCATATTTCGGACTCGCTCGATGGGAAATGCCGATAGAAGTTGATCCTTCCTATCGACGCCTCCCATCGCAAGGTTGTAGTCCAGGGGCCCAATTCTGTAACTTAGAGATAAGCAACATGCCATTGTCACTCTATCGACACACTACAGACATTATTATGCAATAGGGAAAAGAGGTGTCGTTGTTCGATGGCTTCACAATGGCAGTTCGATAGCCAAACACGATAGACACAACTGTCAGATTTCACTTGAAATATATTTACAGACTACCATAAAGTCCTACTATGGCGTTTCAATGTCACTACAGTGGCAAGTCAATGACCATAAATATTTGTAGAATACCAAATGTCAATGAGTAGTCTATTGAGACACAACCGACACACTATCGACACACTATTGATAAGTTAGCTATTTTACAGAATTGGGCCCCTGTACAACCTGTGGCTTGTACTTAAATCGCCCATATTTCTCAACTCCTCCAACGACACCATCATGGTAAGTGGACAAGAGTGATACCACGTTTGAGTCGCGCCACATGACAACACTCAAGTCCTCCGTATAACTTTGGATGAACTCGCCCTCCCTCAGCTCGTGCTTTTGAACTGATTTGATCGCTTCGGGCACAAACTGTCGGTTTACCCGGAGAGTTCCGAAGCAGTCAGTCTTCTGCGATTTCAAGTACCGGGCGAGCAAGGGCGAGTTATAAAAATTGTCCATGACCAAAGTGTGCCCTCGATTGTACAAAGGTTTCACTAAATCATGGACAATTTTTGACGTTGCGTTGGTGACTAGTGGCGGTCCGTCTGTCGGTCCGTCTGGTCGTTCATCAGTCAGGTCTACTGTCTCTCTCTGGCCTTCTTCAGTCAGGTCTACTGTCTCTCTCTGGTCTTCTGTCAGTCCGTCTGTTTTGTCTGTCTGTTGGTCCGTCTTGCCAGTATAGACGAAAAATCTCCATAAATAGCCAGTGTCTGATTCGCACAGCTCATAAGATTTAACGCCTACTCCGGCAGCCTTCGTTGCGATCTTTTGTGCGAATGACAACCGCCCTTTCCATTTGAGGAGAGATTCGTCTATTGCAATTTCTTGTCGCGGAAGATATAGCGAGCTGAATTTCTTTTGCAAGTGATCCAGCACAGGCTTTATCTTCCGCAATTTTTTTTCGTCTGCAGTTACAGTTTGAGAGTCAGTCGACTCGCTAAAATGTAGAAGTCGTTTTAATAAAATGAATCGGTTATAAGTCATGATGTCTTTGAAGTATTTGAGAGTGAGATAGCCATTTTCCCCCCAATAACTTTTCTCAACTGGACTTGATAATAAACCCTGCAGGATAAGAATTGCGAGGAACCTGGCCATCTCACCTCGATCGACATTGACAAAAAAGTTTAGCCTGGAATGAGGCGTCAAATGTTGGTCTATCTGTCGGGTCGCGTATTTATTCGTCGATTTTATCATTAAATTAAAGAGCTCGTCGTCAAAAAATTTCAAAAATATGTCTAGTGGGGTTGTGTCATCAGTCACTGGGAAGGTCGGTCCTGCAATTCCAGTAAAATGTTCACGTTTCCCTCGGAAAGTGTTGTGGTCTTGTAACCAGTCGAACGTCAACTGGTCAGTCGGAATCAAATTTGTGAGTAGTAGGTCAGAGTTCTTGTCATCGTTTGTCAGCCATGTACACAATTCTGTCCCAATGTCCTCGACTATGTGAGCTGGCGTCAGTTGATGTTGAAAGATAGTTTCGTACGGTTGTATGTCTGACATATCCACCTCGTCGTCGTCGTCGTCTGACTCAGCGATATTGAGCCACTTTTCTAAATCGGAGGCAGTCTTCTCCGTATAAGAACCTGAAACAAACTCTATGAGTACCAAAGTAACAAAAACAATATACATAATATAAGTAATTTACCATAAAAATACCTAAGTTTATCTTCTTAACTTGACCCGGTGGTGTCTCGCCCACTATTGCTGCCGAGATTGGGACTGGATCTGAAATAAATTACGACATTGAAAAAATCTGCCTAAAAAATATAAAATAAATTAGTATAACGGTAAATTAAAGCATTACCAAATTGTTGTTGAGACGCCGTATCTGAAGGAGGCATGCATGGCCAATTCTCCACGTCAGTTTCTGAAAGTTCAAGTACGGATATGAGCATTGCATTGTTTAATAAAAACAATTTATGTAATTAGTTTACGTATACTTACTCAATAGACCACTAGTGAAGTCTACCAAAAGCTCACTGACGGCTGAGCTTTCGGCAGTGCTGATTATGCAACAAAAAAACATTTTATAAGTCAAAATAATCGCAAAAAATAGTAAAATATAGTTCAGGGGATCAGTAGAATACAATGTACCTAATTGGAGTTATACATAAATCCTGCCTCGCCACTACATCGTTGCCGTCGTCCATTTGCTCTGCCTCCTCTCTTAAAGAGGCCGTTGCGGCATTAGCTTGCTTTTCGCTATAAATAAAAAATAAACAATCAACAATATTGTTCAACAGCTTTTTCATTAGCAATATTTTGTAATATGATTATTATTACCGTATTTGCCAAGGCTGTAGTTTAGGTGCTGGCGGAGTAGAAGGAGTGCCGGCAGCCAACCGGCACTCGCTGCGCTCAGGAGATAATTTTCTAAAATTTTAAATTTTTTATTACACTTGTTAGGTCGTTTTTTTCCTATTTTAAGCTTACACATAATATATATACTTACTTTTGTCGCTTTCGCAGCGGTGCATCAGGAAGGAGCGACCGCGACAGTTGCTTGATTCTTTTGCGTGCGTCGAGTTCCTTTTTGACTGACGGGTCGAGTTTAGCAAGCAGTTTTTTAGTATTTGCCTGGGATTTGCGTATTATTTCAATTTCTTCTTCATAGCTTCTGAAAACATGAATCAGGAAAGTCACACATAAAACTTCAAAAATGTAAAATTTTGTAAAATAATACAATACCTTAAGTTTGGCCCTGCAACAGGCTCTAATTCGCCTTCGTTTGTTGCAACTCCTTGTCCTCTTCCACCTTTCCCTCTTCCTCTTCCTCCTCGTCCAGTTCCCCTCCCCCCTCTTGCTCTTGGTCCCTTCTTTCTACGAACCCCACCACCACCACCACCACTTCCACTAAATACTTCTTGTTCATTACTATGAAAAAAACATACAGATATAAAAACCACCGTACCATTCGACATGCAAATGAAATACAATTTATAATACAATATAAAAAATAATACAATACCTTGAGCTTGACCCTGCAACAGGCTCTAATTCGCCTTCGTTTCTTGCAACTCCTTGTCCTCTTCCACTTTCCCCTCTTCCCCTTCCTCCTCGTCCAGTGCCCCTTCCCCCTCTTACTCTTGGACCACTCCCTCTACAAACCCCACCACCACCACCACCACTTCCACTAAATACTTCTTGTTCAATACTATGAAAAAAACATACAGATATAAAAACCACCGTACCATTCGACATGCAAATGAAATACAATTTATAATACAATATAAAAAATAATACAATACCTTGAGCTTGACCCTGCAACAGGCTCTAATTCGCCTTCGTTTCTTGCAACTCCTTGTCCTCTTCCACTTTCCCCTCTTCCCCTTCCTCCTCGTCCAGTGCCCCTTCCCCCTCTTACTCTTGGACCACTCCCTCTACAAACCCCACCACCACCACCACTTCCACCAAATACTTCTAGTTCACTACTATAAATTATAAAAATACAGCTATACAAAAACCACCATTAGTAAAATACAAATTATGATAAATTAAATATCATAAAAATACAAAATAAACAAATTAATAAATAATTCTATTAATAAACATGAAGTCTAAACAAATAAAAGAAAATTAATAAAATAAAAGAAAGTAAAAAAGCCCAAGATATTTGTACCAACCCTACACGGTGAACCTTACTTTGCTTTCTGGAAACGATTGTTTCCAGAGCAATATTTCGTAACAACAACGTACTTGTCGTCAATATCCATGTAATCTAGCACATCTACAAGATATTATATGTATATTTTACTTTAGATGATTAAAATGATGTCTAAACTTTATTATTTCACACATAGTTACCCGCAGTTTTAAGGATTTACGGTGAATTACCACTTTAAAATACGTAAACAAACAACGTCGTTAAAGACGCGTTCGACTCTTTCGATTTTAGCACATTTCACTCAAACTATCATTGATTAAAATATTGAAATATTAAAGAATAGGTTTTCTTGCTTAATTTGGTACCTTAATTTTAGTAAAAACCAATATATTAAAATACTTCGGCATTTTTTCTTGGAGCACAACAGAGCACACAATGACACAAAGCACAAAGAGACACAAAATGTCGGCCTCAAACTTCACTTAATATTTGTAAAAAAAAATTCGTCCGGTGATGTTGCAAACTTGCGTCTAAATGATAAACAATCTAATAATCTATGGTTTAAAGGCGTTTTGAAAGGACTTTACAGTCTTTATAATAGAGTTTAGAGTTGTTTAACCAAAAATAAATTTTGGCAACGATCGTTGCCTAGAGCAAGCAAGAGAGTTTTGGTTTTGGAAACAATCGTTGCCAGAAGCAAGCGAGTGGTTAAGGAGTATTACATTGTCTATTAAATACAATTTATTGCATTAACCTATCATTTTTAGTTTCCGAGATTTTTAACATTCTTTAAGTGACCCGGATTCATTGCTCTCGAGTGTATAAAAATGAATCGCAAAATGTGTTGGTAAGCGCATAACTCAACAACGCCTGGATCGATTTGGCTAATTTTGGTCTTGAATTATTTGTGGAAGTCCAGAGAAGGTTTTAAACGGTGAGAAAGTGGTTGGTAGGTAGGCAGGGTAGTAGGTAGGTAGGGTAGTAAGACTGTAGGTAGGGTAGTAAGTAGGGTAGTAGGTAGGGTAGTAGGAAAGTAGGTAGGTAGGGTAGTAGGTAGGTAGGGTAGTTGGTAGGTAGGTAGGGTAGTATAGTAGGTAGGTAGGTAGGGTAGTAGGCAGGTAGGGTAGTAGGTAGGTAGAGTAGTTGTTAGGATAGTAGGTAGGGTTGTAGGTAGGTAGGGTAGTAGGCAGGTAGGGTAGTAGGCAGATAGGTAGGGAAAAAAAGCATTGCAACGCATGCGCGGGTTCAGCTAGTATTATATATAATTAGTATAAAGGTACTTACGACCAAACTCAGCAGGCACACTAAGATCCAGTATAAGAACATCGAAGAGGTCATTTTAGGTATCATATCATATCATTTATTTCATAAACAATTTTTACATTGTATCGAAAATTATTATAACTAACACACTCAGCTCTTAAGTTATACAATTTAAAATAAAATAAAATTCAATTAAAATTCGTTACATAAGCAATAAAGAAATGAAAAACATAAAACAACAAAAACGTAAACACTTGCTAACATAAAAATAGGTACATCATAACATTAGATGGTAAATCATACAAAAAAAATACTAAAATCAAGTCAATAAAAGTAAAAAAAAGAAATGTCAAAAGAAGTTAAACCAGATTAATAATAAATAACAGTCGTGCAAACAATAAAGAATCATGTCAATAAAAGTTACAAGTGAAATCACATTAATAAAATTCGAAACACATGTCGTTACATAAAAAACACATTAAATTAAATAACAAAAATAAAAAACATATATTAAATCATGTCACTACAAGGTAAATCATACAAATAAAATGAAAAATCAAGTCAATCTATGTTAAAACACAAAAGTAAAAAGATCAAAAGTCATGTCGATATAAAATTAAACCATATTAATAATAAAAAATCAAGAATCATGTCAATAAACAATTAAGTACAGATCATGTCAAAAAAAGTGGAAAATAATTTATAAATTGACATCACTGAGAAACTCATCAAGTGTATAATTAAGAATCAAACGAACTTACCTAGTGAAGTTTGATATCTAATTATACGAGTGTCTCTCCCGAAGATGATTACAGTTTACATGCAGCAGTACGAGAGTTGATGCTGTCCTTATCACACTTTTTAGAGAATTTATTTTTAAATAAATTAAAAAAATAGGATAAAAAGTAGTGTATTGACTATTTCCCCCCACTGTAGTGCAAGCCGCCATTGCGCTGCGACGACAATCCTTGACTCATTTTTTAGAGTTCGATTTTTTCTATAGGTCTCGGGATTATCAGGGAGGGAGGGAGTGTAATCATCTTCGGGAGAGACACTCGTATAATTAGATATCAAACTTCACTAGGTAAGTTCGTTTGATTCTTAATTATACTTCGTATCTCTCCCGAAGATGATTACAGTTTACATGCAGATGTTTAGAGCATCGAAAAAAATTGACATTAAAGCGATCGATAAAATATTATAAGTTTTTAAACTGACATGATCACTGACACTACTATAAAACATGGTAAATATCCCGTTTATGATGTTAATAGTAGTGATAAAATATTATGCTATTTATTACGTTTTAATTACTGAAACGTAATGCTAATTATATTTGTTTGTAATAATCATAAAACTAAGGTACAACAATAATAAATAATCATCTAAAGAGTGCATCTACAAATTCAGTTTAGGTATGGGGAGGTACATTCTTATTACAGTGTTTTTGGAATACATGGGAATTGGGAAGATTCACTCAAGCCTGCGGCCTTTCGAATAACTTCCAGATTGACACCGAGCAGACGCAGATGCGTGCCTTGTACTGTGTGTCCCATACAATTTTACATCTATGCCACTTTTTTCTAGAACTTGTTTTACCCAGTGAGAAAAAGTTTGAGAACCCACTTTCTTATGTGGTTTGATAACTACAAAATAAAGAATCTTCTTGACACATGACACGTAAGCAAACAGTTTTATCTATAAAACGTTAGGGTTTTTTCTAATATATGGCAACAGAATCAATGGTACCTGGCCGGTTTATATTAAATCTTCGATTTTAATTATAATTTTGTCTGAATCAAAAGTAATATTTTTATTTTTATTAGGCTTAAAGTTTGATTTCTCTGTGCAGATGCTAGTGCTAAAAGAGTTACAGTTTTTAATAAAATCTTTTAGTGTAATTGAATCATTAGGAAAGTACTTAATTGGTTTAATAACTTTATACAAGATTGTGATTCCAGGTGTGGAATTTTGGTTTAAACAATAGACCTCTTTGAAAAACCTTTTTAAATTTCCTGACCTAACAATATTGATATTGCAGAACTATTAAGTGTGCTGTAACACCCAAATTAACTAGCTAAGTCAAGAATTCCATTAATTGAATAGTGTGGGAATCACAGTAATCTAAACCTTTACCATTACACCACACCATTAGCCACTATATGAGTTTAGTGCAGTATTATATTGCTTCAGCGCGTTTATGGAGAGAGAGGCCATCAATATATTGAGAGATGCTTTGGGTTCCGCGCATTAATAGTGACTGCCGGATAAATTCCCTGCCATCAGAGTAAGATCCGAGTGGAGAGAATACTCCCCCTTGAAAGTAAAACACAGTAGATTTTTGTCAGGATTAAAATAAAGTACTTTCGAAATAAGTAATTTTAACCGCACTGGGTGCCAAGGCTGTATTGGTCAATATGGTAGTACTATAATCCCTTCTGCTTGTCATTTTTAATTTTATGAAAACTTTTGAGATAAGACTAAAAGGAGTAAAAGCATAAAAAATATACTATTCAACAATAAATATCATCTGCCTAGCCTTTTCCCAACTATATTGGGGTCGGCTTCCAGTCTAACCGGATGCAGCTGAATACCAGTATTTTACATGGAGCGACTGCCCATCTGACCTCCACAACCCAGTTAATACTAGGTAATACGATACCCTTTGGTAAGACTGGATGTCAGAATTTCAGGTCACTGACTACCTGTAACGACTGCCAAAGACTATATATATGGCAGCCGGGACCAACAGCTTAACGTGCTTTCCGAGGCACGGAGGAAACTCGGTATGTCGGGCGGTCACCCATCCACAGACCGCCCTAGGCAAGCAAGGCTCCTCCAACAACAATAAATAATAACAATAATTTCGGAATTTGGATCCAATTTCCAGGAAGTACATCTGTAACATTTATGATTCTGGCTATTTACAAATAAGTCGAACTGTGGAATACCGAGTGAAAGTGTTACTTTATTAAATGCGTAATCTGCTATTCCGATTCTGTATCTATATTAGCAATTGCTATAGTATTGTCTATTCTGAGTATCTTCACACCATTGTGTGAAGTAAAGATTTTTAGACCATAAAAAGTTGCCAGTAACTCAAAAGTATTTATGATATTTATATGTGTGTATTGTAATTATTAGAATAGTTTAGTGCCAGAGATTTTGCTCTTCCTAGAACCTTTGTGTATACCCAGCCGTATTGAATGGCGGAGCATGCTGATGTTAACAGACCTATAAGTCTATCAGGTTCCCTTTTCGGTAATGTTTTGGGCATGTTGCTTGCACAGAACAGGCACTTTTTACACTTGGGTAAATTTTACTTTTGTCAGTGTTAATTAATAATCCTTATCTTTTTAATAATTCTTTTGTCGCTTCGACGTTATTATGACAGGTTAACCGATGCATAAAAAATCATTTTATAGTTTACTGATAAATACCCCAGTGAACGTAAATAATTCAGTACAGGTTTTGTTAATTTAGTGAATACGTAGGCATAGATATTATAATACTTCGTAGGGTACGGGTGCGGTACAGAGTCCAAGCGGCAAAACGTTAAGCTCAAATAATTGATTAGTAGGTAAATCTTTTTAAGTTCCAAGTAAGACTTAGGTACCTAAATAATCTCGCTTTGGGCAACTGCAACCAAAAATATACGCGTCTTTTAAGTCTATATTTGCCATAAAACAATTTTGATTTATAACTGTGCGGTAGTCTTCCATTTTAAAGTGGTCAACATGAACGGATTTAGTTAATCCTTTTAAATTAAGGAAATGTTTCCCGTTAGGCTTAGGTACTGTAAACAAAGGTGAAGGTGAAATACATCACACTAATATTATAAAGGCGAAAGTTTGTGTGTATGTTTGTTAGTTCCTCACGCAAAAACTACTGAACGCATTTCGATAAAATTTGGTACACAGATAGTTTATAACCTGAATTAACACATAAGATAGTTTTAATCCCGATTTTATCTTCCCGTGGGATAATTTTTGAGTTGTAGGTGGCGAAGCCGCTGGCAACAGCTACACTGAAAAAAATGCAATTCAATCAAGTGACTTTTTAGCTTGATTGACGATATCTTGTTTAGATCAATCAAAATCTTAGTTAAGTTGATCATCACGACATGATTGTAGCAATACTAGTTCACTTGATTGAACGCCCAAACAAGTTTCTCGATTACCCTTAACAAAAGACATCATAGTGGAAGAGTTGAAAAAGAGACAAGTTCAAAAAATGTTTACTGTTACAATGTGAGTTAGTTGTATCAATCAAGCATTTTGATTACTTCAATAAAGATCATTGAAACTTTATTAAGTTGGTATGACTTGATAGCATCTATCATTGCAATTAATTGTATTAATCATACAACTTGATCAAATCTTGCGCTAAATGTTTGCGCTAAATAAGTTCCTTGGTTGTGTTTATCAAATACAACTTGATTGCAGCTATCAAGTAAGGTTTTTACCCTAATAAAGCTGCGTGTTTGCCCTAAACAAGATGTCTCACGCCCAAATACTCAAACATCACTCAATTATAAGTAACCCTCAAAACTCCTGCTATCTCTGTCACTCTGCGTTAAAGTAACAAAGACAGCACGAGATTTAAGTGCAACTTAAAATTGAGTGACGTTTGAGTATTTGGGCGTCAATAAATTAAAAGTAGTTGCTGTGATCATTGTGCTTGATAGGCTCAGATGCAAACAAGTTACGTAGTCAATCTAAACCAAATCTTGATTGTGGCAACTACTTTTTTTTTTCAGTGTAGTCATTGAGAAATAAAACCTGATTATAGCTCAGAATAACAATTATCAATTATGTTATTTTCTGTGACCATGAATAACCTTTTTGGTATGTCAGGCTGATGTGGTTCACAAATAAAAGGTATTTTATATCCTTTAATTCAAGAAAGGATAGTTTTATCCTTTGTAATGAGTATGTTTTCATTAAAGTAATGCTGTAACCAGCCAGCTATTGGAATATTGTTGTCTACCTGTGCCGAGGTGATTAGCGGCGTCAGGCTGCGTGGTTGGCCACCCGTGCACGCGTGGCCGTCTGTGCGCGGTGCGGCGGTGGCGGTGATCCCGCGGCGGCGGAGGCGGCTCGCGACTCGGCGGCTGGTGCCCGCACGCGGCACCCCCCATGCGTTTAAAGGACCGTTTAGACGAAACGTAGTACTCGACTGATTGCGCTGCTGATTGAATCTCGCATTATTTGCGGTGAATCTTAATAAAATTCTGAGGTAGGTAGTCGTTTTATAGCCTGGGTAGATTTTAGATGATCAGGCAAATTAGAACCGAATAGATAATCGTCTTTTGTAGCGTTTTTTTTTTTTTTTGTTTTTTACTACATCAATTTTTCGTTTACTCGGAATGTAACAGTGAATCTTCTAGACAGAGATTCTCTGTGGTTTGCGTTGCGCGTTAGGCCCTGCATTATCACCGAGTGTCTTAATAATGTCTTGTGGTATGTTTACGATTAGAGTTAAAGCTGTGCTTTGCAGATTGCTGAGAAACAGCTGGCCATTTGATTTTGTTTTTACTCACTGTGTGCTTAGCATGGGTGCTTTCATGTGAATACAATTTTCAGCAGCCAGATATTGTTTTAGGATAACAACGTTTTCCTTTTTACCCGACTACGGCGAAGCCAAAAGGAAGGGTAATGATTTTGGCAGTCTATGTATGTATGTATAATTAATTAATATAATTGTCTCCAAATGCTTTATTTAGTGTAGGGTCTGAGCCCAACAATTGTAAAATATCCGGGTCTAGTTCATCAGGATTTTCACCAACCGTTTATTTTCCTTCTTATGGTGCCTCATTATTTGGGATCTCACCTACCAAGGAGTAAAATATAATCATAAGTCACCCGCCATAAATAGGTAGGTAGGTAGGTACTTGACTTTATCCACACACGCTTTGCGTCGGGATATATAAGTTGGTGGGTGCAGGTATCAACACATTCGGCGGCCATAATATCCACACACGATATACGTCGGGATATCACAATGAATAAAATCATTTTATGGCATTTGTAACTTTGGCATGCATCCACACACGATATACGTCGGGATATATAAGTTGGTGGGTGCCGGTATCAACACATTCGGCGGCCATAGTATCCACACACGATACACGTCGGGATATATAAGTTGGTGGGTGCAGGTATCAACACATTCGGCGGCCATAGTATCCACACACGATAAACGTCGGGATATCACAATGAATAAAATCATTTTATGGCATTTGTAACTTTGGCATGCATCCACACACGATATACGTCGGGATATATAAGTTGGTGGGTGCCGGTATCAACACATTCGGCGGCCATAGTATCCACACACGATATACGTCGGGATATATAAGTTGGTGGGTGCAGACCAGGTATCAACACATTCGGCGGCCATAGTATCCACACACGATAGACGTCGGCGTAACACAAAGAATAAAATCATTATAAGGTACTTGCAACTTGGCATTAGGCATCCACACACGATATAAATACGTCGGGATATTAAAATTGGTGGGTAGTTAGACACATAATGGTCATACATATAATGCACACACGATAAACGTCGGCATAACACAATGAATTTATTTTTTGAGAACAATCTTAAAGGCGGGAAATTAAATCAACATTTGTGGGTATTTCTCCATTTACTTACGTTGTGGTTCTAGATCACTAAATAGTTAAATCCTCCGACAGAGAATGCGAAGGAGATACCGCTGGTTCACTTTCCGATGACGATGAGGAGATTCTTCTTCGTTTTTTCACCTTTGTTAGTAAATTTTCGACACTGTCACTATCGTCCCGACAAGATCGCTTTATTTTTCCCATCGTGTAACGAAATTACAGTTATTTACGGACGAAACAAAGTTTTGTGTGAGTCGGACAACACGAAATCACGTAATGAGTCAAGGATTGTCGTCGCAGCGCAATGGCGGCTTGCACTACAGTGGGGGGAAATAGTCAATACACTACTTTTTATCCTATTTTTTTAATTTATTTAAAAATAAATTCTCTAAAAAGTGTGATAAGGACAGCATCAACTCTCGTACTGCTGCATGTAAACTGTAATCATCTTCGGGAGAGATACGAAGTATAATAGCATTTTTCTTTCAGAAATGACTTTAGCTAGGCCTTAAACTGATTTATGTTATAAATTGTCTTGAGAGCTACGGGTAGTTTATTAAATAATTTTATTGACTGATAACATGCAGCATGACTGACTACTTTCAAATGCGGTTGTATCGTATATTGCAAAGCCTTACGTCTTGTAGCTTCTCGCTTAATTCTGTCCTCAAGTGTTTCGTAATCCCGCAGTTTTTTCATAAGGTCTGTTAGTACGACTAAAATGTATAAGCAAGGGACCGTTAAAATCTGTAGTTCTTTAAAGTAATCCTTACATGATACCCACTGCGGAATTCTTACCATAGTTCTTATTGCTCTTTTTTGTATGATAAAGGCTGTGTTTAGATTGTACGCATAGCTACCTCCCCATAGAGCAATACTGTACCTGAGTTTTGATTCAACAAGCGAGTAATATACTATTTTTAATCGTTCGACAGTAATCTCATCTCGAAGGCTTCTAAGAGCATAGCAAGCCGAACCAATTGAATTCTCAACGGCTGATACTTCCTCTTTCCAATTTAGGTTTTCGTCAATATAAATGCCTAGAAATTTCACGTTGTCTACTAATATTATTTTATTGTCATTCAAGGTTATGTCAATTGAATCTTTCTTTCTTGTCGTTGTTCGAAATAACATTGCGTTCGTTTTGTTTGTGTTTAAAATCAGATTGTTAGCTGTAAACCAAGAATGAAATAGGGCCAGAGCTTTATTTACTTTACTGCTAAGCGTTTCCAAATCTTCTGCGGTTATTATGGCATTTGTATCGTCAGCAAAAAGAACGAGTGCCGAACTCGTTCTTTTTGCTGACGATACAAATGCCATCTGTTTGTTTTAAAATATAGTAAATTAAATCATTGATATACAAGATGAAGAAGATTGGCCCCAATATTGAACCTTGAGGAACTCCTTGTCTTATTTGTTTTAGTCCCGATTTGAAGATTTTCTGGCATTTTTCTTGTTCCACTTTAATTTCTACGTATTGCTTCCTATTTTCTACGTACGATTTAAATAAGTTTAAAACTGGTCCTCTTACACCATAATGCTCCATTTTTGCTAGTAGTAACTTGTGATTTACTGTGTCAAAAGCTGAGCTTAGGTCAAGGAATAACCCGACAACCTTTAATTTATTGTTAATTCCGTTAACTACTGCCTCCATTAATGTATTAACTGCGTCATTTGTTCCCACATTTTTCTGATATCCAAATTGTTTGTAATTAAGAATTTTATTGCGATTTAAATGTCTAAGAAGTCTTATTTTAAGTATTTTCTCAAAATTTTTCGAAATAATTGGTAAGAGAGAAATTGGTCTATAGTTGTTGGGATCTGTTTTGCACCCTTTTTTATAAATCGGTAGTACTCTTGCTATTTTAAGTTGATCCGGAAACACGCTCTCGTTTATACACTCATTAATAAGATGCTCCAGTGGTTTTGCCAATAAGTCAATATGCTTTTTAAATATCTGTATTGGGATTTCATCATGACCGACCGATTTCTTGTTGGCCACAGCATCAACATTTTTTTTTATTTCACATGCAGACACTGGTTCGCAGGGCATTTCTACATTCACCCGACTAACGCTGTCTTTCAAAGTGATTATGGCTTGTTCAAAACTATGAAGCTCACCAACAAAGTCGGCTTTGTCGAACGTGTTCGAGAAAATATCGACTATTTCCTGGGGATTAGAAATTATTTTGTTGTTTAATTTTAAACGAATGTCCTTACTACTTTCACGTTTCGATTTACTGTTTCTATGTCTATTTATAACTCCCCATATAGCTTTTGAAGAATCATTTGCCTTTTCAAGTTCTACCCTAACCAATATACGTTTGGCTTTTTTTAAGACTTGTTTATATATTTTAATATAAGTTCTTATGTATATCTCCATTTTCTCAATGCAAGTCATCTTACTTCTGTTTTGAAGTATGAATCGCTTCATTTTGCTCGATACTCTTATTCCTTTTGTTATCCAGGGTGAATTACAAAACTTCTTAGAACTAACTTTTCGTTTCTGTTTTTTGAAACTAGTGCGAAAAATCTGTACAAGTTTTTTTAGGAATCCATTTAAACCTTCTTCTGTCCAGTTAATTTTTTGTATACATTCCCTAAATGTTTTCGAATTTCTTTCACTAAACTGCCTAATTTCTATATTTAACAAATCTTGATCACCATTTTTTAATTTTTCAGTTTTTAAGCCACATAATAACGCTGCATGTCCATCCGCCAATCAATTGTGGTCTACAAACTGTTCATTGATCAAATTATCCGGTAGATTCGTCAAAAAGTTATCCAAACATGATTGTGCGTTATTTCGTCTATATGTAACTTCGTTAAAAAGAGGTCTAAAATTATAAGATGTCAGTAATGTTAAAAAATTTAAAGACTTTTTGTCGTTTTTAAGTAAGTCGATGTTGAAATCTCCACTTCTTGCTGAAGAAGTGTTCTAGTAATTGTTCCAGTTTAGTCAAAAATGTGTCATAGTTGCGATCGACAGGATTTCTATAACAGCAGAAAATGTAAGTGTTTGTGCTGACATCTTTAACACCACATATTTCGAAACTTTCGATTCTATATAATTTTTGACAAAAAGGTACATTCTCACAAGTAATATCATTTCTCGTCATAATGAGGCTACCACCCCTTTTTTTGTTTTTTCTTGCGTTAAACGAAACCATTTTATAATTATTTAAGTTGAAAAGACGAGCGGACTCCGTGGTCAGGAAATGTTCTGTTATACACACATAAAGATTGTCGAGATCAATGTTTTGCAAATAAATTTCCAACTCGTCTTTTTTGTTACCAACACCACACAAATTCTGAAGATAAATATTCAAGGAGATGTACTTATTAGGAGTTTCAGACATAGGTAGCATACCACGAGACTTGTTGATTCGTTTAGGCACGAAAAAACTCATCGCTATTCCCTAGGTCATCAGTCTGAGTGCCGATGCTATTTGTAATTGCTAAGGAACGCCTTGATGAAGTTTCAATGTCCGTCTGTGTATAACTATTAATGTAACACTTTTGTACCTTGCAACTTATTCCATACTGGTCATTATTTTTAATTTTATTATAGTTTATATTAAACGAAGTATTTCTTTATGTATTAGTCTACTGGCCTGTATTGTATTGATATAATTTGTGTGAAAATAGTCCTGATCTAGTGGCAAAAAAATAGAATTGACAAAATTATTACAAACCAGCTTCAATGTGTTATTGAGCATATTAAGTCCAAGATATTTGTTTTTATAAATCTTCCCAACTAAGACATTAGTGTGTCAAACTTGACCCAGAGTATGATACAGACTGGACTGTAAGTTCAAAGGGTTTGAATCGTTTGAACCCTCCAAAATTAGTATGTAGTCTGAGTTGGTAAGATCTTTACATTCGGCAACACATGTACCCAAAACTTCAGCCATGGGAGCTCCCGGCTTTACTAGCGATGTCACCATGAAAGAATGGCCCAGTAAATCCTGAAGCAGGCCCCTCATATTAAACCCTGCCTGGTCAGAAAATATCTTGAGTTGAGGTTTTCTTGTCGTAGAATCATAAGATTTTGAGTTCGATGAAATATTCTTTGTCAACCAGTGTTTGTTAATACGCTCTAAATCCACTTTTGCATTTATGTTTAAAGTCTCCGTTGTTTCTGAGTCCACTATTGTACCCATTTCGACGCTACCTTTCTCCACAATTGGTCTATAAGATGGCTGATGGTTTATTATTGTATCCTGCAAGCCCTTGTCTTCTGTAATGGGTTGCTCGAAAAAATAACTTAAGTTTGTGTTACTTTCATCATACTTTGGGCTATTCCTTACTGCATCCATATCCAGTTCCTTAGAAGAAGTCCTTGTTAAACCGATTCTCATACCACACGACCTATGGCGTTTTTGATATTGTGGAGAGTAAAATTTGAGTGGGGAAGCAATCACTTTGTTACTTCTATTGAGTTCGAAAGCGCCTACTGATTTATATATATTAATTTTGTGCTGAAATGATGATATTTTTTTCTTTAAGGCGCTATTCTCAATGTTTAAGTTATCTATCTCGGTGTTTGCTATTTGTAGTTCAATGCTTACTTTTGTGAGTTGTTCCTTGATTGTATTAACTTCATCTTTGTTCGTCCTGTTTGGTAGACTCTGATATGAAACGTCCAGTTCATACTCACTGTCTTGGAAATCTAAACTCAGCTGGCGACGTCTTTGAGTGTTAACATTTTGTGTTTCATCCATGTTTCAACTGGAATGGATCTTTAGAACCACACAAAAAGAACTTCTTACTGGGGATCGAACCTGCGACCACTGGCTTGCCAATCTTCCAGATAGCCAAAGCGCCACAGTAGATAATAATTTGTTGGTGAAAATATCACACCAGTTTCGACCGAAACTGCTTTACCGACATTTAGTTACACACCTGGCTACTAGATGTCACTTTTTACAGTTTCACTGACTTTCGTTCCTTAGTCGTAAAATAGATGTCACTGTTTACAAGAACATTCATGGCCACAGGCCAGCTGATAATTGTTGATGTTTGAATAAAAAACGTATTTATCAAATCTTCGTTTTGAAGTTTCTTTGATGATATCACT
Source organism: Diarsia dahlii (assembly GCA_949775195.1). Classification (NCBI taxonomy): domain Eukaryota; kingdom Metazoa; phylum Arthropoda; class Insecta; order Lepidoptera; family Noctuidae; genus Diarsia; species Diarsia dahlii. Next base: position 2,045,745 of record OX459197.1, on the reverse strand, counting down.
TCACTTCACTTTAGTTATTGCTTATTTAGTGATTCTATCGGCGTTAGGGAAACACTGTCCTGTTTGCTCACACTTAGTGTTAGATTTAGGGTCACTGTAATGAGTTTTCGTAAATCACACAACTGTTTTCAAAATTATGTGTTATTTTTACTTATTTGCCTGTATAACACTGTCACTCACGGGATACTAGGTATAGTTGAGGTTTATACTGAAAACTGGTCAGAAAGAGCACTTTTACTATTGTTAGTGAAATTTAACACACGGAGCTAATGTTTACTTCCAAGTAGCGCCATCTGCTGCGCCACGTGTATGTTACACGTGTATGTGGTACGCGAATAATTAAATTAAATTTTTAATAAAATTGACGAAGACCGTAGGTTGCAAGTGTGGCTACTTAATGATTAGTAAGTTGTAGATTCACATATTGAAAGAAGTTTTTGCCAATCATCATTGGCCGACTAATGGAATAGATGTGTCGCGCGTGCAGGTGTAGCGGGGCGGGGGAAGCGGGGTGCGCGCTGCTCTTCATTGAATGTTTGCGCGGCAAGTGTAGTATTATTAACGTTCAACTTAGTGACCACGGAGAGCGAATATTTTTTTCGGGAAAATCATTTAATATGAAAACGTATCGATTTTTTTTTCAAAAATGGTGTAAGTGAATGATACCTAATGCCTAGAAAAAATTTGGACGGTGACTAAAAAATCATACTGTATAATGTTATGGGATCTTGTTCGTACACGTCGCGGCGGCTCACGAACATGCCAGCGAGTTCTTTTGTCTTTTCTAGTAATACGACCTCGCCTCAAGTACTTCAGGGGTACATCCTCTAAATATTCTTCATCTTCAGTATTCTCAATATGTAAATTCGAAGGAAAACTCTCTTCCGACACTGAAGACCCATCTGAATCACTTGCTTCTTGCTCTGTTCCGCTTTCATGATCACTATGCTCCTCAAAATCTTCTATTTCTGACACATTTTCTTCTTCACTATCTTCTTGTTCTAGACATTCTTCTATAATTCGATCCGTCAGTAGGGAACTCGCGTGTTGACTATTGGCCAGAAGGTACTTAAAGTCGTGAGTTGCCACAATGTTTAGTAATGAAAATATCACGTGAACTCTGTGGTATTTTTTACCCAGTAGCGAGTGCCGCCGGGTTAAGTACTAAGTCAATATGCCGTGTGCTGGTGGCTTAGAATACTAGCACACTATTCTCTTTCCGTGGATGTCGTAAAAAGCGACTAATGGAAAACCAAGGAATAGGCAGCAGCGTTCTCTGTGATGTTAATGTTACACGTTACACTACGTTCGCCACCCGCCTGCCAAGCGTGGCGAGTATGTAATTTGCCCCCGATTGGGGAGGTCATTTAAGAAGAATAAAGCACCTAATAGAACGGCGAACTTATGAACCTGCCGCACACCAGCTCTCTTTTTCGCTCTCGCTAATTATGGTTCCGAGTATCGGAATAGGATAGCATATCAACATAGGAAAGTGTGATTCCGCGCGGGCAAATGTGGTCCAACCCTTATCTTTTTTAACCTTGATGCCTCCTTTCCGTTACACCTTGTATATTTAACACGTTAGTTGCCGTGACGGACAATGGTGACTTGCAGTAAATGTTTCATTCAAGCCGCGACGGACATCGGTGACCGACGAGGCAAACCTTACTTTGACGTACGCTTACAGGCCGGCCGGCGGCCACTTTTTCATTGGATTTGCGCATACTAAGTGACCCGCGCGGCCTTGTAGAATATTAAAAGGAAGGTGTCACCCTAACTTTTTTGCATATCTGGAATGCTAGAAAGACGAAAAATCAAAATATTTGCAGAATAAAACACAACTTATCTAATCATTTGTTTATTTGAAATTTTGAATAAGAAATCATTTTCATTGGTTTTTTTATATAATGGGTATTAACTTTAGACACAATAAAGAATATAAATCGATGTGATGTTGAACATTGAAACACTCAAGGGACAAATGTGGCTTTCCAGGGCACATTGGACAAAAAGTTACAACTTTTTTTGTTTTGTTGCGTGCTGTGTGCCTGTCAATAGTTTGTACGTTTTTCTTGTAACATCCAAGGCAGTTTCTTCGTGATTGTTCGGCCTTTCCTTCTTTTCTTGACAGCTGATGTTTTTCAGTCGCGACTGTCTTGGGGCTTCGGTCAGTTGAGACTGGTTTTCTTTGTTTGAAGACATGAGATGGTCAACTAGCACTCTTCTAAACTGCACAATGGATATTTTTTTTTAGTTGTTTGCTTTCACAACAGCTGTAGTGAGAAGTAATTCGAATCCCAAGTTTCGATACCATTTTACTGTCCTCCTAAGCGGAGTATGCAGACATCTGGTCCGACAAATCCTTTGAAATTTCATACTTTTTAGATACATTTTTGCTTTACTGACTGATGGTGCGGTGAATTTTTTCTTAAGCTATAGCCTTAATTGTGTAATACACAATTAAGGCTATCAAATGTTTATCCACTAACAAAGTAATTGGAATAAGATTTCGACACTTTTCGAGTAACTTTCCTCTAGACATTAAATGGTCTGTGGTAACCGCCACACTATGGCTAAAAATCTGCGCTGCAGTCTTCGCTCGCATTTTATTTATTTGTCTGGATGTTGATGATGATGATGGCAGATTTTTTTGCTTACTCACCGGCTAGGTGTCTCTGCGGTAAAGATGAAGAACTATCGTGGGTATACTTGAGAGAAACACAAATGAAACAATCACTTTTCGGTCACTCAATACAATTTAATCTTAGATATCATCTAATCCAGGTTCATCACAGGTTATGCTGTTGGTGTTGAAATTAAAGACAAAGGGAACTTACAATATGTGAGGGTCTACCTCGTGTTACCCTTAATATTTATTCCAGGAACACGCCCGCAGTAGGATCGTTGCTTGTGTCCTGGCGCTGATGGTGTTCATATAATTTCCACTCGGTGACCTCTTGTGTTCAGACGACCAGTTGTATTTTAGATGATGTATGCCTATGCCTCATTATATAGAACGATGAGTGACCATTTTTATGACCTTATGTCATCCTTCAGTTGTAGGTCGTACCATATTAATAGAAGTAGTACTTTGGGACAGTACAGTAGTAAATTGTTTGCTTGTCCTCTGTTACTGTTTTTGTTTGAAACGGGCACTGTATTCCTTAGAACAGCGCTTTCAACCCAGTTTTGAACAGACCATTCACCAATATTGAAAGTGTTTAAGAACATATATTTACAGACTCTAAAGGCGGCGCCTTTATCTTTTGAATTATATTTATATGAATAACTTCTGCGGGAGTTAAAGCTTTTCGTTTTTTTTTTTGCACAGAACCGCTTTTCAGGACCAGTGATGCCACGAAGCAACGTTTTGCTTCCCTATTCAGTAGCCAAAAATGCTTGAATATCTGGAAACACTAAAAAGTACCTAAGTATCTATTTGTTTATGTGAATTATTTGTACTTGGCACATTCAGTAGTGTTTTCATTATTGTTAGATCCATCTATTTACCAATACGTTTATCATATCGCTGTTTGAAAGGGGTACCTACAAGTAATTATTTATACAAAACCGGTTTCAGTTTTACCTAAAAAACCGGTATTTACAGAAATGAAAAACCAGTATATCAGGTTTTATAAATATATTCAATCAACAATAAAATTGAGCTATATTCAACTATTTTCAGTCTCTCAAAGGCATCCCACGGTTTCTTCTAGAATCTACTAACTCTGGAAGAATGTGCGAGTGGTAAAACTTGACGAGTTTCGGCTCCATTTTGCTTCTTAATTTTATTGCCTTAAAGTTTGAAGTATCAACCTTCTGATTTGCAACTATTCAGTACTTTCGCGTTGCTGCGTGGTTCTGTTTTGAATACCCTCCAATTACTAGCGTCTTCAAATGTCTCATAAAATCTGCAGACGCTGTGATGTACTTATCGGCAGACAAGTCTGGCACAGCTACTTGTTTGCCATAATCATTTTGTTTAACGAATAACTTAGATCTATAAAAATATTTTTTTGTTGCTCTCTTCTTCCTTCTAGTTTTTTTTTTAAATTCCCTCTAGGGCTCTTACCCAATATTTTTTTGTGCAGAGTGAAGTTAATGAAGAACAGCAGCCGAGCATCTCGCTTGATAAGAACGGCGAGAAGCAAAATTTATTCTTTTGCCCTCAACAACAACAAGTTCGCAATTATGATGTTGAATCTCTCAACTGCATTAGTGTCAACGCCTTTCAGAAGACTTCGCGATTTTGCTACCACCGAATTTAAAATATCTTTAAGCCGGAACCAAAATGTCGAATTTTCAAGCTTTGACACAGTTGAAGACAAAACTATCTTTCGTACAACAATAATCTTTGCAACATCTGTGAGCCCCGTATGCGTGGTTCAGAGAATTTGTGATGTCTTCATGAATTTGTTTTATGGCCAATGTCTCTGGGATTATTTTAATTATGTTTGATTGAAGTTGTGACGACTTTTCTCATGCTCATTACTTTTCATCAGTCATCTATTTTACGTGCGCTATTGGATATTCTGTATCTTTGCTTAGTGAACGCAGCTTGTTGCACATATTTCGGAGAACGTGGTTTAATATGACATAGGTTTTTTTTTCATTAAGAAAGAAATTCTTATATCAGCATATTTTTACATTATTAATCTTGCTAATTCCAAGTTATGATTTGTAAAATCGTTTTCGTGTGAATGGTAACTGATTGAGGGAGACAAGTCTTTGTAAATATTTTTTTTAAGAATCGTGTCACGAGTGTCACGACTTCATGTGTGGTACAAGATCATTGTCATCAATTAAATGTCTTCTTATTTCTTTTTCACAAATTCGGCATAAAAGTATATTACCTTTTTTGTGGCATACAGTAACTTTCCTTTGCTTTTCTGGTGAATAAAACTTTGTTCATCAATCGGCCCAAGCAAACCTTTAAAGCATTTTTTTTTTTTTGTTGAGCATAAAACAGCCCGCTATAATAATATATTCCACAACCTTTTACGCAAAAGGGGATAAAAAGTTAGAGCTTCAATCTCATCAATCAAATCGTCAGTAAAATTGTTAAAATTGACTTCATCAGTAGCGTCATTGCTATTGTATTGTCGGACGTACTTTTACTTTATGACGTACTTTTATTTATGACTCTTCCCACTCGCGATCTGTTGAACTGTCTAACTTCGAAGTTATTATGTATTTTTTTTTTTTTTTTTTTTTTTTTTAATCTTTATTTATTGGAGTTTTATCACTCAGTGATAATGTCACCCCTATAACATATACAATTATCAACTTACAACTAAACAATGAGTAACACACTTATATTATAATAATTACTTATAACCTCGTCGTCTAACCCTCTTCGTTCTTATAAATAACAAACAATAGCCGACACAACATCCTAGCCTCTTCCGAGAAAGGGGACGATAGAATGCTGTTACATACCCCCACATTAAATCCCACATCAGGCGAATAATGTCTTTCGTGTATGTTCCGGTCACATTCCATCAACACGTGATAAATATCATCTATCACCCCACAAACATCGCAGTTTGGTGAAGAAATAATACCCATTAAATATTTAAAGTTATTGGATGGGATATGGCCAGAAGAGGTTATTATGTAGATAATTAATGTATCCCAAGTATCTGTAGGTTCTCCTCAAGTTTTTAATGCCCGAATGTTTCTCAAAACTGTGTCTAGTAGTGTACGAATTTGACCACCTGATTCTTTATTCATTGCTTGTGCATTGAATAAAGCTTTGACGTGGCAGCGTCAGGAGTCGCAGTCAAGTACGAGTCCAAGACCGCAGCTGCCGCAGATGTAAGCGGGGCCTGAGAGGGGACCGTTCGGAGGGCCGGGAAGTGTACAGCATGGTTAGCTGCGTTCCACGGGCTCGGTCGCTGAGGACTAAGGCTCTAGGGGAGCTTGGCAGAGAGGGACGGTACCTCTCTCTCCTGACGTTTGAGGCCGCGCCTAGCCAGCTTTGGTGCAGAAAATTTAGGAGTTTTAGGGCACCCGCGATAGTTCGCGGGGTGGCCCACAGCGCCGCACAGCACACAACTCGGTGGATCTTCACATTGTGCTTTGTCTTTAGGACGGGTGCAGTCAGGGTCCCTCAGGCACTTGACGCATCTTGGTTTGCCGAAGCAGTGCTGCGCATGGCCGTAAAGCTGTCTGTGACATTGCTTGATTATGCCTGTCACGTTGGGCTTCTCAACGGTGAGGCCTGATAATCCGCAAATCTTATTGATTTAGAATATGGGGTGATGACCGGGGGTGGGGTCGCAAATGACCAGCACCATGTTGAACGCAGCGCCACCTCCCTTGCGGTGCATGCGGTGTACCTTTGCAACGAGGATACTCTGCCGCTGCAGATCTTCGGTGATCTCCGAGGGCGAAAATCTCAACTGGGACGTTCTTGACAACTACCCGTGTTGGTTTTTCCTCCTGGAGAGAATACGTGTGGAACGGGATGTTCCTAGCACGTAGGAGGGAGGTAAGCTCCCTGAAGTCCGCAGCGGAGGCCACCGTGACTTTGATGCCCTGCTGTACAGCTCGGGCATTGGTATAAATGCACTTTGCACACCCTTGACACCTCCGTCTACTCACCCTTATCATGTATGAACAGAGGGGGAGGTGGTCGGGATTTTTTCGCAACAGCCGGGGTGTCTGAGTCCGAGGGGGTGATCGGGGCGTCCGAGGAGGTAAGTTGCATCGGGCTAGGGGGCTGGCTAATTAATGCGTTGGGACCATTGGACTGAAGGTCCACGGTTTGACAAACCACCGGGGGGATGGTGACTCTTTTCACCACCTTTTTCTTGACCTTGGAGGCTTTGGACGAAGTGTTCCACTTGATAGTCCTCCTCGGATGACGAGATGGACGAGGAAGCGGTGGAGGACGCATCAGATGAGGAGGGGGACTCCTTTTGGGAGTAGTGATAAGACTCCTCAGACGGCCCGGGACTCGCCACGTCCATTTGCTCCTCCGACAGTGTCTCTGTAACCTGCGGGGGAGTGGACGGAGGGGCGGTCTGGGTAGGAAAATTCTTTCCCCTGTAAGCTAAGTAAGCTTTCACCTGAAGAGCGTACTTTCTCTTTAGGTGGGCGTCATTAAGTAGAGTGTTCTCGACGAAAAGGGGGTGAGTTGCTGAGAAACCTGATGTTGCATTGCTCACTGAAGCTGATTTTATTCCAAGCTGAAGCCAGAATTTTTCCATACTGCAAGCGTGATAGTCAAAGTCTAAAGTTTTCTTGATGGGTTAGCAGTAATGAATTTATTGCATTCATCATAATAAAAGCATTTCAGGGACTTGAAAAACGTTCTATCAAGCGGCTGGGTTGTGTGACTGGGTAAGCAAATCAAAATGATTTCGTTTTCTTCAGCAAACTCCAACATTTCCACATTACTGCAATGTGAAGAATCTCCATCAAGGATCAACACGCACTTACCTTGTTGTTTCCTTGGCAAAAAATGATGCTTCAGCCAATCAAATAATATTTATAGATTCACAAATGCTGATTTTTGTGTCATTGTTACCACAGAGCCGGGTGGCATGGCATCCTCAAACTCAGGTTTTTATTTTATTTTTGCCCTTTAATATGCAATAGGGTGGAAGAAAAACACCTTCTCCACTGCAGCTAGCGAGCTGCAAAAGCAAAATAAATAAACGAAAAATTTGAGATTATTTTATCATTTCATGAACATACTTACACAGAAACGCCAATTCTTCATTATATTATTACATAATTATATTATTACATAGTATAAAACAAAGTCGATTCCCGCTGTCTGTCCCTGTGTATGCTTAGATCTTGAAAACTACGTAACGGATTTTGATGCGGGTTTTTTTATTAGATAGAGTGATTCAAGAGGAAGGTTTAAGTATCTTTTTTGCACACGTGCGAATGCGAAGCCGGGGTGGGTTACTAGTATTCTATAAATACAAAATACAATACATCAACATACCTTCGTTTTTAAACACCTACACAAAAAAAAAAATCACGCTTCCGAAACTTTTTAATACGTTTTTTATTTAACTTTACAAACGAAAATCAAATAGTCTCGCTTTCTATACGGAGCAAACAGGTTGACAAGAGCTCGTAAGTGTTGTCAGCCTAAATAAATTTAGTAGTTTGGTAGAAATTACGATGGTCCGTCTCACCCGCTGGTCCATCTCTCCTGGTTTTAACCCAACGCTTAAAAGTTATTTTCGCGGAGGTGCGACTTTTTTGACGCCTAGTGTATTCAAAATTAAACCAATTTTACTTTCAACAATTCTTTATTTTCTTTTACATAATTATATGTATTCCCGTTGAAAACTGGTCCTGTATTTCTTAATTTTTCTAAAATCAAATCATGAATTGGTTGATTCTTGCCTCATCATTAGCAAGAATATTATTAATTTGTGTTCATCTTCTATGAACTGATGTTGCTTTAGCGTTGTTTCCCTAATTTCCTTTTGCAACTGTACGAGTTCCATTATTAATTTGTGTTCATCTTCTATGAACTGATGTTGCTTTAGCGTTGTTTCCTTAATTTCCTTTTGCAACTGTACGAGTTCCAACCGAACTGCACTTAATTTGTCTAGTCTGCCAGTAACACATGCTTTTGTAACTGTGTCTGGTTTTAACACAGCTGACACCTTAAGGGTCTTTGGATGTCATTTTACCCATTTATTTTCTGAAACATAAGTTCAAATAAACTTTCTTCAACTTCATTTTTCCTCCTCACAGTCCTCCCCATTTGTCCTCCTCCAGTTCTTTATATCTTCTGCCGTTGCACAAAGGACTTCTTTTTGATACCTTCATACTTTAACTGTAATGTTTTCCATGTGCGAAAACTAAGTAAGAACTCAATTTTCTTCCAAGCCGCATCTTTATCTTTATTTGTGACCGCATCAGTCTTCTTATTTTCCACAATATGTTTTTGCTTATCGACTAGCTAGACTAACGAGCAGTTCTACTTCAGCAGTATTAAAATTTTATTTTATTATTTATTCATTAACACATACATTTACACAAATTGACAGAGCACTATCTTTTCTTCGATTCCATTATTATTAAAATAATAACATGTTACTGACAATAAACCAAACTACGAAAACACCACACACCACACACGAGAAAGAGAAATAAAAGATGCACCACGGAATATTTAGAGGTTATATTTAAACGTAAAATAAACGAATGTCAAAGCATTTGCTATCCTCTTCTAACACACTTTACAGCGCATGCGTGTTTCACGCCCCCACAATAATACAGTGAAGTTGGCAACAAAAATCCACAGATAACTATTCGCTTGCTATCTGGCCATTGAAAACTGCAATAAGTTTATTTGTCCATTTATAAGTCAGTATTGAGTAATTTAATTTTGATGATTGAAAAAATAGACCCTTAGTGCATGTTTACGTACAGGCCAAACTTACTAACTAAAAACTTAGCCAAACATACTGCGTGGCGTCGAGCGGCTCGTCGGACGTTTTTTGTGTTCACGGAGAGGCGGCGCGTGCAGCGGTAGATATCATCGCACGCGCAAACACAAACGTATGGGAATGTACGATGTTGTTCATAGAGACGCAGAGCGGTGCCCACGGCGACTTTTCAAACGGGTAGCAAAGCACGCGGCGTTCTCAATCAAACCGAGTAGTTTTAGGTATTTCTGTTAAAACTATCATTACAGGTTAACCTAATGCGATAGCTCGGTTTTAAAACTTTATAAAAACAATGAAAAACTTAAACAACTATTAGTACCTATATATAATAACATCAATAATCTAACTATAAAAAAACCTTTAAATTATAATACAACATACCTGACTATAAAAAACACAACATATAAATTATTTAAAACAAAAATATTTTGCCTGCTCTAATTACTGAATAACATAAAATAAACAACAGTATTTTTGCGAATTCACTGAAATGTAAATACATCGATCTTGCCGTGAAGATCATTAATGACCCGAATTGCGCGGGTGAATGGTGTTTTTGCGAGAAGGTTGGTCCTGGCAACCGGCACGGTCAGCAGCGGCGGGCGGCGCCGCGCGCCTCCTCCACACATAGCGGCCCGGTACACATAAACTCAGGCACTGCAGCACTTCCCGGGTTATGCTCAATACCACGAAGTAGCTCCATCTAAATCTTCTCTTAATAAGTCCACTATTTTCATAGTATAACGTTTATTAAACCTGTACTTTTGCCTGAAATCTTCATCGGATAATTCCAAGAAGGGATTGACTCGAACACGATTTCTGTTGTGTCGGCGTGGCGTTTCAAACAACTCAGCGGCTTCAATATCCTCGATATCAATTAAATCGACTATGTTCATATCCATTTTCGGGTTAAAACAACACAACACAATGAAAAAAATGCTGGCTGTAACGATTGACAGATACGATTTAGACCATGGTCGATGGTTTATCGCAAAACCACGATTTGTAATATCATTTTTGCTTAAACCGTAGTTTATAGAAGTATAAACCAGGGTTTTTAGTTATAATAATAATAATAATATTCCACAACTATCACACAACGCCATCTAGTCCCAAGCTAAGCAGAGCTTGTGTTATGGGTACTAGACAACTGATAAACATACTTATATATTTCTAAATACATACATATTATAGATAAATTACACCCAGACACAGAACAAATGATCGTGCTCCTCACACAAACATTTGTCCTGGGTGGGAATCGAACCCACGACCTCCGGCATAGCAGTTAGGGTCACTAGCCACTAGACCAACAGGCCAGTCATTTAAACCGCTTTTTGTAATAACACTGTTAGTGTTCGAACATTACGCCTGTGATTCCTTTTTGACAAGTTGGCTGGGATCACTAACAGGGAGAAGTGAATCTGGTCTTGATTTGTTGCATGTGTAGAGCTTCGGGCATTCGTCTTGTGTCGAGACCTAACTTTGACTTTTGGAGAAATCAGGTTCATATTGGTTTTGTATTTTAGGATCACATAGGTCTATGTTGTCCCATTTCGTACTATCGTATGACATCTGGTCGTCAAAGTCATCTGCACTTAATGGTCTTGTCTGTTCAAAACAACAAAGTTGAGTGTTTTCAATGTCGTTTTCCATTTCTCTAGAGTCAGTGTGCTCGCTCATGTTGTCAAAAACACTTGTAATGGGTGATTCATTCGGAGTTACTTTTTCCAAAACTAAAAAAAATATGAATAAAACAAATTTATCGGGTAATCTTTATTATAATACAAAAGAACCATTCCTTACATTTACTTTTTAAAGATTATTTCTTTCAAATGTTGTCCGTAACTGCGATTAAGGTGGTCCATTCTGGAGTTCCAGTTTTCGATGACCCGACCGAGCATTTCCAGTGGTATTTGGCGAATAACGCGAGTAATGTTGGCTTCCAGTTGATCAATCGTACGCGGCTTACCCATATAAACTTTGGACTTTACATAACCCCACAGAAAAAAGTCTAAGGGTGTGATATCACAGGATCTAGGCGGCCAACTGACTGGTCCGAAACGCGAAATTAACTGTTCACCAAATTTTTCTCGCAACAAAGCCATGGTTTCACGTGCTGTGTGGCAAGTGGCGCCGTCTTGTTGGTACCAAAAGTTTTGAAAATGACGGGCTTCAATTTCAGGAAACAAATAGTCCGTTATCATGGTACGATAACGGTCACCATTGACAGTGACGTTCTGGCCGGCTTCGTTTTTGAAGAAATATGGACCGATGATTCCACCACCCCATAAACCACACCAAACTGTTGTTTTATCCGGATGTAATGGTAGCTCTTGAATCTCTTCAGGTTGCTCTTCAGACCAAATACGGCAATTTTGTTTGTTAACATATCCGTTGAGCCAAAAATGTGCCTCATCGCTAAACAAAATTTTCGTTGAAAACAGTGGATTTTCTGCAAGCTTTTCAAGAGCCCAAAGACTAAATCGGTGGCGATTAGGTAGGTCAGTCTGCTTCAATTGTTGCACCAGTTGAATTTTGTATGCTTTGAAACCAAGATCTTTGCGTAAAATACGCCAAGTTGTGGTAAACGACAAGCCAAGCTGTTGCGAGCGGCGCCGAATCGATTCTTCGCGATCATTGCGTACACTCTCAGCTACCGCCGTAATGTTTTCTTCAGTGCGAGCTGGATGTGGTCTATTTGGTCGTGTATTGTCTAATAATGAAAATTCCCTTTCAAACTTTTCGATGGTATAGCGAATAGTGCGTTCGGTAGGGCGATTATGTGGACCATATGTTGCTCTAAGTGCACGAAACACATTCCTCGTAGAACCATAGTATAAAAAGGGGAAGTAGAGTATCTCCGGCCCAATCCGCGACATAATTACCTACCGTACTTGCCTGTCTCAGGGTTGTCACTTTCAGTTAAATTTTAATACAGTGCCTAAAAATTGGCAAGGGCCGGGAAGTTGTATTTTTTATTTGTGTTGTCTGAGTTTCATTGAGATGTACAGCATATTACATTATTTATTTTTATTGTAAAAAAATCGTAAGGCTGTTCACGGCATACATCTACTTACCAAGTTTCAACTATGTAGTCCTAATAGTTAAGATTTTATAACTGTAAGTAGGTACATACTTAGTTACTATACCTACCTACAATACTGAGAAATCGGCATGACTAAACGTAAACAAAGCAATAGCGGCATATCATCAAAAGTACCTAATACATCCTAGTGGGAAAGTAGGCCTGCCTACTTCGTCTGTCTGATAGAAAACTAATATCAACAACAACAAAAATAAGTAGGTATCTCTTCATCAAGTATAAATTACTTGCTAGAATAAAGACTTGCTTACCTTTCCTGTTCAGTAGGTAATCTGAACATACTCAACTCTGGAATCGATGAATTGTTTAGACACCCAAACACACAGCAATAACTTCTGCGATTAACAGACATTTTTTCATTCGAAAAGCCGTGCGTGACGCGCGAACCTTGTGCGGTGTTAACCTTGACTGGCTCAGTGCGAAATCAACCGAGATTTTGTTTGAGTGTGCGTGCGGCGACCGTAAAGATACTAGGCGCACACATACAAGCCGCGCGCGGTGCGTTTGTATGAAGATACCCTACTTCTCCTTTTTATACTATGGTAGAACGCTGTTTTTCGTAATAAAGTTGAATAATTTGTAAGCGTTGTACCGTGCTTAGTCTTTCCATGATGAAATGTCAAACTATAGTGAATGAAAATATTAGGTTAGGTTGTCATGACTGACGCTTTATCTGTCAAAAAATGCATAGACAAAAAAGTAACTCCAAATGAAGCACCCGTTAGTTGAACTAGAACACCGTGAGGGCTTCTTCGTTTTGTATTTTTTTTTCTTATTGAATTTTACATTTTCTTGATTTCGCAGAATTGGTATTGTTTTTTAAATTTGGGATATTTTTACCGACTTTGAGAGACCTCCACTACCAAAATCAACTATTTTTGTCATCTGCAAACTCATTGGTAAATCTTCTTTATGTACATAAAGGAGATATAACGTATGTGCTTCCATCCCAAGACCAATAGCGCCTTTTTAATATTGGCGCCATTATCGGACACAGTCTACTACTTTCTCTGTAATATTCCATTCATCAGCTACTCTCTTGATCTCTGTAGAAAGATTCTGGGCTGTATGGGATCCAAATAAAGGGCACACATTCCAACAATACCGATTTCATTACAAATTTGTAATTTTTTTATTGCTGTGCTTCTCTTGTTCTGTTCCATATAATCTTTTGATTTTGTTTTCCATAACATCGGCTTATCACGATAAACATATGAAATGCAACGTTAATTCTTTGTCCATAATATTGCCACTTACCATATCGTCACTGGGCGTAACGTCCTCTATGATGCCAACACAACGAGTGAGATCTTGTTGTACTTGTTGAGGTTGAAGTAGTGGTATTAATATATATACCTAACCACGGATGTCTAAATTGACCGGACTATTAGATAATAATATAAAATACAGTCATAATATTATGTAAAATAAGCCAAACATTACCTGCTGGATATCCCACGTTAGATGCCATAGTACAGTACAGCTGAATATTTGACACTTTTACATGATTTTCTGTTAATTTTGGGATCAATCTAATGCCCTTGTAACCGGGGTTTTCGTCATAGAGTAATTTTAAATGAGACCATTTTGCGGTTTTTGTAGCACCCTCTTTTGTGGTGTATTCCAAATGTTTATTTATGAGGTTATTTCTAATTCCGGTGACATTGGGCTTCAGTGAGACTTCGTCAAACATTAGTACACAGTTTATGAAAACAGAACAAAAGGTTCTGTTTTCATAAACCGAGCTTTGGCTTTTAATTGAGACAAAATGTTTTATTAATCCCAGGCTTTAGATTACTAATTTGAATTATTGATTCTCTAGCAGGCAGGTTGACAAGGAATGTATGAACTTTTTCTATAGTCTCTTGCTCACAAGTTGGGTGATTATTGTGCTTTCCTCTTCCGTCTTGTATATCCTTTTCTTTGTGCATGACTTTACGTCGCAACCTATCCCTTTGAATTCCATGAATTGCCAAAAATATTTGTTGGCAAACAGCTACTGTTCGGTCGCCAGTCTTTACGTTATATTTGAATACTCGCCGGTTCCTAGCATTGTCTCTCTTCTTTCGTGGTCTAAATCTATTGGGAACATCGTCGAAAAGGCACCCTTGTAGGTAAATATTTTGTTCTGTATGGTTTGCCAAGTTAATAAATTTATTAAAAATATCTTTACATTCACTTTCATTCAATTTCTCTCTGCATTTACATATACAAAGTGGTATGGCACGCATCACATGATTTTTCAAATTATTACTTTTTTTTTATTCCTGTCCCAAGTAGCGGGGTTTCGTTTCCTCTTTTTGCCCCTTTTTTCTTCAGCAGCGTCATCGGGTTCTGAACAATCAGTTACATCTTCTAATACACCAGTTGTAGGGCTAATAAGTTGTAACCCACGTGATGTTTGAGCAAACCCTTCCTCTAAAATATTTTCTAAAAGGCCATTTTCAGGATTAATAAGAAAAGTTGCGTTGTCATTAACAGTACATTATTCCCACTATTGCCATCACCATCTTCGAAACGTCCAGTTGTAAAGTTAAGCAAACGATCTTTCGAGTTCTGCATTAAAAGCGAAAGAATCGTCTTCAGCAGCCAAAACAACATCGTCGGCATTCATTTCAAAAATAATATCTTCTGCGGAAGTACCAGATACAGCATTTTGATCATGCAAACCAAAGCGATGCGATTGCGATGCAAGTCGAGTCATCGAAGATTCTAAGCCATTAAAACCAAGAAAATCACCATCAGCAGGCAAAGCAAAACCCTCACCGTCTACATCCAATTCAGTTACTTTTGCGGCAGCACCATATTTTTCATTACACAATCTGATATTAGGCAATGAGGAAATCACAATATTATTGCTTACTTCTTCATCTGATTCTTCATCAGACTGTTGTATTCCAGCTTCTTCTATTAACCGTTGCAACTTATCTTCGTCCATATCGAAAAATCAAGTAAAACTTACTAAAAACACTAAAAGGTTAGTTCGTTAAGAAAATTATTTTGAAAAAATAATGATGGTTTCTGTCAACTTAGTGACATTTCAATAAAAAGTCACGGACTTAGGGACTTTTGACACTTAGGGATTTTTTGAACTGGAATTACTAAAAACAGACTTAGGGACAACTTACAAACGTCTTAAATAGATAATGACCTGCTTTAACAGCTGTGTTGCTAGTGCATAAAAACCCTAAGCGGACTTAGGGACATCGTGAACTTGGCCATTCAGTTTTAAAAATTCCGGCTAAAACGCTCTAAACTGTCAAATGGCTGTGATGACGTCACGGGCCGTTTTGAAAACTTTACGATCTGTCAAATTTCACTGATCTTGATTCAGTTCTTAGGATTATACTAAAAAAACTCTAAAATGAATACGAAGATTTACAAATGTTGTACAGTGCTGATGTGCAAAAGTACGTCAATCAGTACGCCACAAAAACTTTTCATAAGCGTTCCAAAAAGGGCAGAAATAAGGAGAAAATGGTTAAAAATGGCTAGAAGACATTCATCATCATTGTCAACAACAAGTATCAGTTATTTTTGTGAAGATCACTTCGATGTGAGTTCTAAATAAACTATTCTTATGGATCAGAAGGGTATTTAATTTTTTTAAAGAAACGACAAAGTAACCTCGAACTATTTATTTTTAAGTAGCACACCACAAAACCAACAGAGTTATGAAAACATTAAGAAACCGCCATAACTATAACCACCGGTCCCAGTAGACGTCTGTCGCAGTCGAGCGCCCGAGCAAAAGTGAGCGCGCTCTGAGCGTGCGCCGGTTGATATGCTCTGTCGCCCGTTCCATTCACTGCGTCGTCACGAACATGCGATATTTCTACCCTCCGGCTGAGGAATTCTCTAACACGGCCGTTCCTGACAGCTGAACGACCTCGTCAGCTTGGCTCACTGGCACCGAATGCTGATCCTCGCTCGCTTCGTCCATCCTGCACAGATACGCTGTTCAGCGTCTGATCATCGCTTGTTTGGACCTCATTGATAGACTCGTCATCTAAAACATATCAAAACCAAAACTTGAATGAGGTATTCTGAAAGTTTGAACTTTTAACTGCCCATTGTAATGAAATTACTAGCAATCGCACCAAAATAGGCAGCAGTTTGTAAATTGTATCACCAATGAAAGAGTTCGCGACCTCAATCATTACCGAAACAACTACAACATCACCTGGTAACCATCTATCGGGTTTCCAGATAGCCAAATATCGATGCCAAAACAAACAAAATTGCCACAATGTAGGGGCAAACAGATACCTATAGCTGTTGATGAAAAAGCTCTTTTTAACAAAATTCATCTCAAAAGCTAATAACTTTAAGCGACTAGCTTCGCTTAGCATAGTCTACGCGTAATAGGTGTGAAACATACAAATATCCAAACCAACCACCCGGGGCGGGACTTGTCGGAAGATCGCCACCTCACGACTCGCTAGAGACCTACGTGAGGCATAACTTTGCGTGTGTGAATTGGTCCACATACAAGTACGTTTCAAACCAATCTCATATACATCACCCATTAACATGATACCAGTCACCAGATGTAGAGGTGAGGTGCGGTTGCAGCCCGCCTTGCCATGTTTAGGGCAACTTGTATCTTCCATGATGCATCGGACCAACATTGGTCACCTCGACACGCAACATATCGAGTACCATCCGGCAGCATCGTTCACATCAGATCCATCTCTCACAACCTGACCATCATCATTTTCTTGTGTCATCACTAGGTTCACCATCACCAGACTGGTCGTCATCCTCAGACTGGCCATAATCATCTGCAAAGTAACAACAACACATACTGTACATTTGTTTTCTTTCGTCACTTATGTGTCTGAAGCCAAAGAATAGTAAGCACTCGAACTGATGTTGTTAAGTACGCGATAGTGAGCGTGCACTCCCACCATCAGGTACCCAACTAACTAACAGGAAGGTTTTTTTTTTTTTTTTTTTTTTTTTAGGTAATTGAAATGTAAATTTAAAAGCCTCAGACTAATAAATATTTCAAAATCAGTGATAAGCATTAAAAAATAAATGGAACTAAATAGCATTCCAAGCAATGGAATTCCGGACTCCCATTGGGTGGAATACTAGTCAAGATAAATAGATAGTAGTGAAGCAGTAATATACTTAACTAGAACAGAAGCCATGAACCGAAGGTCCGGCCAAACAGAAGTCTTATGCCAGAGGCTCAGACCAAACAGAAGCCATGAACCAGAGGTCCAGGCCAAACAGAAGTCATACACCAGAGGCTCAGACCAAACAGAAGCCATGAACCGGAGGTCCAGGCCAATCGGAAGTCATACACCAGAGGCTCAGACCAAACAGAAGCCATGAAACAGAGGTCCAGGCCAAACAGAAGTCATAAACCAGAGGCTCAGACCAAACAGAAGCCATGAAACGGAGGTCCAGGCCAATCAGAAGTCATACACCAGAGGCTCAGACCAAACAGAAGCCATGAACCAGAGGTCCAGGCCAATCAGAAGTCATACACCAGAGGCTCAGACCAAACAGAAGCCATGAACCGGAGGTCCAGGCCAACCAGAAGTCATTCACCAGAGGCTCAGACCAAACAGAAGCCATGAACCAGAGGTCCAGGCCAAACAGAAGTCATAAACCAGAGGCTCAGACCAAACAGAAGCCATGAAACGGAGGTCCAGGCCAATCAGAAGTCATACACCAGAGGCTCAGACCAAACAGAAGCCATGAACCAGAGGTCCAGGCCAATCAGAAGTCATATACCAGAGGCTCAGACCAAACAGAAGCCATGAACCGGAGGTCCAGGCCAATCAGAAGTCATACACCTGAGGCTCAGACCAAACAGAAGCCATGAACCGGAGGTCCAGGCCAATCAGAAGTCGTAAGCCGTCAACGCGCTCAACACGCAAGTAGCGCGCCGGCAGCTCGGAGAGACGCGCTCAACACGCAAGTAGCGCGCTGGCAGCCCGGAGTGACGCGCTCAACACGCAAGTAGCGCGCTGGCAGCCCGGAGTGACGCGCTCAACACACAAGTAGCGCGCTGGCAGCCCGGAGAGACGCGCTCAACACGCAAGTAGCGCGCTGGCAGCCCGGAGTGACGCGCTCAACGCGCAAGTAGGGCGCGCTAGCACCGTGGAGTGCCACGCGCAACCGCGCCAGTGGGGCGAGCTGGCACCGTGGAGTGCCACGCGCAACCGCGCCAGTGGGGCGCGCTGGCACCGTGGTGTGCCACGCACAACTGCGCTAGTAGGGCGCGCTGGCACCGTGGAGTGCCACGCGCAACTGCGCCAGTAGGGCGCGCTGGCACCTTGGAGTGCCACGCGCGACCGCGCCAGTAGGGCGCGCTGGCACCGTGGTGTGCCACGCACAACTGCCCTAGTAGGGCGCGCTGGCACCGTGGTGTGCCACGCACAACTGCCCTAGTAGGGCGCGCTGGCACCGTGGAGTGCCACGCGCAACCGCGCCAGTGGGGCGCGCTGGCACCGTGGAGTGCCTCACGCAATCGCGCCAGTGGGGCGCTCTGGCAGCTTGCGGCCACGTGCGCGTTCACGGCGTCACTGTAGCGCAGCCCTGGCAACCACTGCTGCGAGACCAGGCAGCAGCGTAGCGTTGCGTAACACAGACTATTCGTCCACGTGTAAGGATTATTCTGCAAACAAACAAATCTACAACAGAATTTTGTTCCACTCGGTCACTCCTGACTAAACTTTAGTTTCGTTGATTTCGATTAAATCAAACGTGGTTTCAACTACCCTTGGTCATGTACCATAGTCGCTCAAATCAATCTTGAAAACTGTATTGCGACTAAAACTACCAGGTTTTCAGAAACCATCGAGTAAAACCTTTTAACGCCACTGCTCTTTAATCAGAAAATAAGGTGCACAAACAACGTTGCCCCACACTAGGAATTCCTCCTATATCGTTGGTGTGTACATAAACATTTAAACTCACATACACAAATACCAAGGCCCGGAAAAACTATCTGTACGCCATACAAAAATTTGCACCGCGCGAGAATCGAACCCACGACAGCTCCTTGACGATATTCAACCGCAACAAGGACTTTCGGGCATAGCCTGCATACGTGGTAATTTTATTTGAAATCGTACTCATAACGTCACATTAACTTGACACGGACACAATGACCAAAATTCGGGTTAAAAATTAGTCCACGTTCTGTTATTGGTCACCCAATCTCTAAGCCACGTCTTAGCACCACCATGTAAACAGCCACCAATGCGTCCGAGGCATTGTCGATTGCCCCTGTGACTTCATAAACACACACACAACATAACATCACGCCTGCAATACCCGAAGGGTTAGGCAGAGGTACTCAGTATACCCACATTTCGCCAGTTATGTTAAGTCCCATGTAATAAGGGCATGCCTATTGCCACCAACCGGGCACAAATTCAGACAATAAAATTTTGTCCGATCTGAGAATCGAACCCAGAACCTTCATGTTCACGCGGTGTGCACTCGCGATCCGTTAACTGACCACAATATAACTAACACGTGGGGCGTTAACCCAAAAACGCATAAGAACACTGACACTTCGATTAATACGTGGTTAGAGGTTACTTTGAAACGAAACGCTTTACTGCAAAATAGATGGCAAACGGTCAAAGACGCGTGTAAGCGAATCCCACTTCTGATCTTATGGATCAGAAGGGTATTTAATTTTTTTAAAGAAACGACAAAGTAACCTCGAACTATTTATTTTTAAGTAGCACACCACAAAACCAACAGAGTTATGAAAACATTAAGAAACCGCCATAACTATAACCACCGGTCCCAGTAGACGTCTGTCGCAGTCGAGCGCCCGAGCAAAAGTGAGCGCGCTCTGAGCGTGCGCCGGTTGATATGCTCTGTCGCCCGTTCCATTCACTGCGTCGTCACGAACATGCGATATTTCTACCCTCCGGCTGAGGAATTCTCTAACACTATAAATATCAACATTAAATCAATGTATTTGAGTATCTTCCAAAATTGTCGTTTATTACTTGTTTGCTTGTTATTGTTTGTTTCACAACATTCTAAAAATTTGCACATAACAAAACTTTTTATTTTGTTGATGATATATGACAAGTTTAAAGTTCTAAATATGTATATAAAGTTAGTTAGTAAGTCTCTTTCATTCATATAAATATATCACTTTCAAAATACTTACAAAGATTTACTACTTACAACTTAAACCAACTTCTATGTAGGTGGCAAAAAACGGAACTAAAATAAATGTACCAAGTTTGACGTATAGATGTAATTTTGCTTGACAAGTTTTTTTTTTTTTTTTTGTACTTTTTTTTTTGCTTTTATGACTTTTATTTTTTTTCTTTAATAGAAAACAAGATCTCTTTCTTACACACTGTTACGACAGTGGTAAATAATAAACAGGAACTGATTTATAACTTTATTCGGGCAGAGCTTCCCTTACAATCGAGTGCGACAAGACCGCGAAAATGAGCTTGCAGGGCATTATAAAGCTTTATCCCCACCGGAGGCGTCCGGTAGTTATGGCTGTTAGTGGCTTGGCTATGGTTGGCATGGCTATCGTGGGCTTGTCGCTGGAGTGGCTTGCTGTCAGATGACTGTCAGTGGGCTGTTGTAACATTCGGCCGTCCTGAAACAATTGCTCCCGCAATGGGAACCACAAAACAACGATTACAAGTCAGCTCAAAAAAACCAAGTTAAAGTGGGGCAATAAACTTTGATCTCTCAAGAAGATTTATGAAATCTTCGGTATTCAATTGTTCATCCACACTACTGGTGCTATCAGACATATAAGCATCGCTACGATATAGTCATAAGGAATCAACGGATACTAAGCCTGTAAACCCGTTGTATCATAATTATATTATGACCTTTTGTACTTCTTAGTTTATGTCAATCATTACCTAACTCCTCAATATCACTTAATGTGGGCCAGAATATAAATCCTCTAACATACAAGAATTAACTTGGCAACAGGCTCGCCCCCTATTGCATGGGACTTAAACTTTACTGTATACTACTATGTGTGTGTACTCATGGGTACACCTCTACCTAACCCTTCGGGCATTACAAGCGTGATGTTATCAGCATTGACCTTGTTGCCGCTGGTAGTCAGCGCCTGGCGCCAATGTGCGTAATCACCGACTTTTGTAAATCACACTATTAGCAGCTATTATTATTTTTCGCCTTGTATCTAAGTTACGTCCCATTTTCTTTCCAGCTTTTCTAATTCGAGTAGTAGATAACCCTATCGCTTCTAAATTGCACTGGATCAGAAACCCGGTCTAGGATAAATCGTAAGGCTCATAGGCTTATAGGTACCCTGTTGTATTATTATTAACAGTATTATTAAAACTCCAAATTATGTTTGGTAACCTATTGTCCCCCTAATGAGATGCTTCCTTATGTTCCGTGAATTGTGCGATAGTGCCTTCCACACTTCGACCTACTCATTAAAAGTAGAATCAGAGACATTAAAAACAACATGAAACACTTTTCATATAAGAAAAAATAGCTAAAATGTTTTGCCAAACTATCGTATAAAGAAACGAAAGTAACAATGTAACCAATATGACACACGCACACACACATGTAGGTACTCATACACATGCTTCTTAGCGTGTCGATGGCAAAACTTCATTACTTTTACACACAACACCATTTAATTTTAACCCCATCAACACCATGAATACTTTTTTTTTTTAAAGCTATTAAGCACTAATGCTAAGATAATGATACTCTGGCCCCCAAGATACCTACAGGCGTAGCCTAGTTTCGAGACCTCGGTTTTATCACCATATTCAAATTAAAATTTAACTTGCTACATGTATTATTAGCGCTAAGTTAGATTAACAAAAATGATTGTAAATAGACTTCATTAATATTATTCTTCCTAGCAAACCTAGGACACGCAATAGCTGTTAACAGTTAACGTATTTTTAAACTGCTGTTCCGTTACAAACTTCTTGAAATATCTACTCGTAAAGACCTTGCCATGGTCGGAAACAATGTGATCTGAATAAATAATTGCGATCTAAACTAATTGTCACCACATATTATTATTGACAGTACGCGTTGGTTCAGAAACAACGAATTTAGTGAAAGCATAATGTGTCAATATAAACATGTACCAACTGGTACTCCTTTTTTGTTTAGCCAGAAGGGCTCAAATTATCGATATTTACTAGAACTAGATAGAATAAATTGCCGCACTTCGTTTACATTACTCGAGACGGAAAATTAAGACACATGTATCAACTTAAATTCAACCGGTTGAATGTCATCACAATCATGATATTTTACCTAAATAAGAAGTGCCTATGTAAAAAATAACGGTTTCTCATATTAAATTTTAAGTTCCTCGTTTGCAATTTGTCAAGAACTTTAGCCAATAAGTCTAAACCTGTTTGAATACCGACTGACGGTAGCAAGAGATCACCAAGGAATGCTATTACCACCGACAATAGTTTGATGAAATTATTGTAGTATGTATTTATATCTAAATGATTTAGTTTGGAGTTGTTGGATAATCTAATGCGCACTTGAACTAAATAAAATATGTACATCTTAAGTTCTCAATTCCTTAGTACACCTACACAACTAGGTACTAAAACCATTTTTGTATCCAGATAATATACTGATTAACTGACTATGATTAGATTTACTTATCGGGCCTACCAAATTACCTAATTTTGTCTACGATTGGCATAATTATCAACACACATGGGGTACTTCATGGTAAAACACATCTGGCTAATATATTTGGCTAATGGCATTTGGCTAATATTTTGCAAATATTGGCATGTTAACTGACCTTGTTATTTATGCAAGGTTCCTGGCAGCTCTCAGCGTGAAGTAGGACGGTTCCTCCCTTCCATGTCCCGTGGGCCCGCTGTTGACGACCTTGAGGTAGCCTTCATTTTCCGTAGAAGCGTTGCTGGCAGAAAGATGGATACTTCTTGTAACTCGAAGTGTCTCGCAGGTGGTTACTGGCTGCAGTCTTCGTTTTCAGGGTTAAATTATGGAATGAACGATGTGGTACTTAGGGCAGGCGCTTCGTGTTCCATCCAGATCGTCGACTGGTTTTTCAATTTGTGCCTTGTGATTCTGGGATGGGCGACTCTTCAATATTTTCCTTGCAGGCGGTGTGCATCAACGTTCTTCGTTTGAATTTTTAGACCTCGTCCTTTGTACTAGGTGACCGTTGACTTTTAAATGTATAAGAGCGTCGTTTAATCGTAGGTTTTTTGTTTTCGATACCACTTCTGAGTGTTACGACAGTGGTAAATAATAAACAGGAACTGATTTATAACTTTATTCGGGCAGAGCTTCCCTTACAATCGAGTGCGACAAGACCGCGAAAATGAGCTTGCAGGGCATTATAAAGCTTTATCCCCACCGGAGGCGTCCGGTAGTTATGGCTGTTAGTGGCTTGGCTATGGTTGGCATGGCTATCGTGGGCTTGTCGCTGGAGTGGCTTGCTGTCAGGTGGCTGTCAGATGACTGTCAGTGGGCTGTTGTAACAACACACAAGATATGAGGAACTGCGTTATTCATCATCGGAGGAATAGGGAATCAACGTGGCGGTGGATATAGAATTTGTAGGCGTGACGAATCCGTCAGAGCCCGAAGGCCCGGGGTCAGACGGATTCGGCACTTCAGCATCTCTAAAACTTTGATCCAGAAGTGTCGTCACGGAATCGATTGTCTCATCTCCTAAGCTGTCGTCATCATTATGATTACTGCTCGTGGAAGTACTGGCCGAGGGGGTCGAAGTAACCGATGGAGCTACCGCTCGCCAGGGGCCGGCATCCATAGGTGAAGGAGGGGCCTCAAGGCCATACCTACGGAGTATGTCAGAGTCACTGGGGGCGGGTTCCTCCAGGGGAAGAGCCTCGGCGACGACGGTACGATTGAAGACGATTTCCTCTCCTTCATAAAAATCATCAATGGCGTCGTGCTCGACGTTTGCTATACCCCAAGCATGGGTTAAGTCAACGTCGTCTTCGGACAAGCGCATTCGCTTGACCGGAGGAGAGTCACTGATCTCTTTCGACAAATCATGTTTAATTAAAGCGGGCCGGTGAATCACATCGTCGAGTAGGCTCTCAGCCAACGTCTGTTCATCAGGAGTTGTTGCAGTAGTAAAAACATGCCTGATCAGAAAAGCGTGGATGTCTTCTCCTTCACGTTTGCCTGTTTGTACGGCGGAGATAAGTGAAACGGAAAGCCGTTTGGTGAGTAGCAACGGGAGGAGGTGGCCCACCATTGTGGACAGATTCGCATTGCACAGTAGAATGTGCTTCAAGTCGACAGCAAACACGCGGGTTAAGTCATCGGCGTGAGCAGCGAGGTCAATTCGTCTCTCATAAATCCATGAATCGTATATGGCAGATTCTGTTCGCCAGGAGTAACCTTTTAGTACACGAGCATGTAGCTCGAGCACGCTCAATAGACTATGCGCCTGACGTTCTGTCATGCGATATGATATAAACTTATCTTCTTCGCTTACGCGTACTTCAACACATATCATTTTCCCCGCCGAGGGCGAAGTTAGGAAGGAATGCTTCCCTATGGTTCTCAGAGCATCAGGCTGTAGGTACCGTGACGAGCACGAGATGCTGCTGTTACCGCTGCATGAACCAAAGTGCAGTCGTACAAGTCCACAGTTGAATCGCAGGTATTCGCTGAAACTATCCCCACGATAGAATTTATATTCGAAGACGGTATCGTTAGACGTGTTCATCAGCGTCTTCACCATACAGTCATCGCATGTTGAAGCGGTGATCCATGTAAATATGGCTACGCCGCTGGCGTGTACGCAAAGGGGTTTCTCGTCCACCATGGCCTTGGTGATCCACGCTAGAGAGAAGAGTAGTGTCTTTAGGGACAGCCCCTTACTCTCGCGACTCCTAATGCGGAGAGTGATCGCCCCCAAAAACCATTGGCCTAAAGTTTGCGGTCTGAGCAGGCTCCCCCGTAAGGACGGGAGTGATGCGGCATGTGCAGCGAAGAATGGTCGGGAATTGATCAATTCCTCAAGCCGCACTAACGATGGAGAAAAGCGGGGTAGCCACCTCTCGCGTACGGGAGTTTTTGTCGCCATTTTGCGAAGTAGATGTCCCACCAACAAACTCTCGTTGAAGTAGCGGTCAACCTCTTCATTTGTTAAACACTGCAGTATCCCAGCGAAAATGCTAGGATGATTTAGACGGCGGTCCAGCCCGACATGCAGGCCTTCGAAGCCGTCAACAGACATCACGGACATAGTCCGTTCTTTAGTTTTATTGTGGAACTTGCCAGTGAAGTCAATGTTTTCAGAATTTCCATTGACCTCGAATAGTACGTGGCCAATGAGGGCCTCGTCTGTCACTTCATAAAAGCCATTCCATGGCGATGAGCGGAGGGGGCGGAGGAAACTCCGTGCCTTGGCGATTCTCCGTTCACTCAGTTCTTCAGTCAAAGGGGATACGGTTGTCATATTTTTCGATAACGAGTTCCTTGATGCTAAAGCGCGAGCTTTAAGAGAAGTCATCTTATTAAATATCGCTTCTGACTAGCGAGAAAAACAGTGTTCGAACTTGCGCCGTTCTCACACAGCAAAGTCGTGCAAAAGAAATTTTATAAGTTGCGCCACCTTATACTTCACAATTAAGTTGGTCATACTGTACTTCGAAACTCCGACGCACAAAAATTCGTGTTTGTAGCAAAGAACCATCAAAGAATCAATTTTCGGTAAGTTAGAACCATTTCCTTCCATAAATCCAGTTTCCATTGTGATAAATATCGTAGGTATAAAGTAATTTTAAAAAGTTATTGAAGAAAATCGTTCACCGCTAATACTTTTGCCTTCGATATGACAGATAAATCAGCTAGTCTCGCGGCTCGTGACGTCATCGCGCTCTGATTGTGTTCGCAGTCACGTGATAATGGGTATGAAATAACGCAATTTAAAACAATTTTATTTAATTAAAGTCAAAAAATTTGTTTCTTAAATTATTAATTTAGGATTCTAAATACTATCATTGATTTTTAAAACATAAATTTATATGAATTTGTGCTATGTGTCAACAACCCTATTGTAATTAGTATTTCACTAATAGTTTTATGACATTATTAAGGGTAATTAAGCTAAATATTATAAAATTAAAGTTATAATTTTCATTTTTATAAAAATAAGATTAAAAGTAAGTACCTACATACATGTATACAACGACGATAATAGGACACTTACGCGTCAAAGTACTCCTCCGCATCGCCAGTGGCGTAGCTACCTTGGGTGGCACCCGGTGCGGAAGTTGGTGGTGTCACCCCATCGAAAGTAAAAAGTCTTCTCTTCTTCAAAAAAAAATAAATAAGTCAAAAATAAAAATAATAAAAAAATCTTCACAAAACAGCATTTAAGTTTCTAAAATACAGTTTTTTTCTTTTTATTATCTATTACTATAGAATAATACACGTATAACAATTCACGCCAACCAAACATAACATACTTCCTTCACGAAACAAATGAGAAATGTTGCAACTGAACTGAGACGTCAAAGATCGCGAGTATGGGACGGGGAATCCCCCACGACAGCGTCAGGCTCTTTTGCTGGAATCCCCGAATTATACATAGAGCTGAGCTAGTGCTAGTGGAGGAATCCCCGATAAAGAAATTTTTGTGCTAGCGGTTTATTTATTTTTGTTTGTACATTGTTCTTAAAGTTGAGAGACCGGGTGTGGGGTGATATTGCTACGCCACTGCGCATCGCTGCCATGGAAACAAGTCTAGAAGACTGGCAGTATTGCCACGTTGAATGGCAATGCTAATTCTTTGGCCAAAGAGATAGCCAAGAATATAATATAGGTACATACACCTAAATTAGTTTTCAGAATCTTCAATAATATCAGAATCAGAACCAGAATCTGAATCTGACTCAGAGTCAGGATCTAATTGAGAAACATCATAATCTTCGAAATCTCTCTCTTGAAGTTTCAACAAATCCAGGGTCTCGGTGAAAAGCTTTTGCTTTATTTTCGAGTTCATCTTGGGTCTTATTGCAGAAATAACTGGATCTGATGAAAGAAGTAACATGTTGAAGATATCCTCATTCGAATTTTTTCTGCTTTTTTTTCGCGAATTGTGTTTCCTAAATCTAGAAAGTCTCTGTTGCGTGACTCGGATGCTTCCTCTGATAGGCTCCCGACTGGCATAATTGCGTTACTAGCAATGATATCTGCCCCGTGTATGAGCAATTTGTGCACTGTAGCAGGCATATGGTACCAATTATAGAGTTCCACATACCTAGCAGCTGTCTGGTACGCATATTCTTTAAATTTTACAGGGTCAACATCTTGCTCCGAGGTAACTGCCTGTAAAATCACTGCAAGTCTACGAATTAACTGTTCGTCTAGCCCAGTAATCGCTGCAGTCTTTTCAGGACTCTCAAAAAATCTTCTGGCTGTATTGCCATCATTTGTTGTTCCGGATCCTTGTTTGACAATGTCTATTAAAACGTTTAACTCTGTTTTGAAACGATCTTGTATAGCTTTTTTTCTTGCATGAAACACCACTTTGTCATCATCTCCTCGCACTGCCCATTTCTTGAGGTCAAGCCTATAAGCTATGTGCAAAAGGCATTCCATAGTGTTTATACGAGCGTGTAATGTTGACAGTCCAAATTTGAAGAGGTCAACAGACACTGGCCTTTCCTTCACAGAATCCAGTTTATTCATCTCTGAAGGTTTTGCTAAACAAAGGTAGCAGCTGGAGCTTGATTTTGCATCGGATAGGTAGGTGCAAATCTTTCCATCGATCATAGTGAGCATTAACTTTTCGTCGACCACATTAGTTCTGCAATCTGAGGGGTGAAGTGCCTTTATTTCGTCGTCCATCTGCTTTTGATGTTCAGTAACAACAAAATTACTTTCTTTTGTGAACGTGAATTGCACTGGGCGGCAATAAAAGGATGAGCATGGCTTTGGATTTGTCCAAAAAGTGTCTTCATCACAGGTGATTTTAAGTGGTACCAAGAAAGTTATGAAAACACTTGAATCGTCATGGTCACCCCTCATACTCATCCCCATTTGCATATCATTTTCAAGGACTTGTTATTTACAACTTCAGGCAAACTGTCCAAGATTCTTTGCGCTGTTTTGTCAAGCAAACCTTGCAATGTGATCTTGGCTGAGTAATCTGTCAGTGATTGTTGCCTTTGGGGGATAGCACTCTAATTTTGATTTTTGCACTTTATAATAAGAAGGATATACATCCTTTGCACCTTCTCGTATAGCTGTTTACCTCAAAGTTATATATTGCCATTTCGACAGCTTTAACGAAAGAAGTAGACCCAGCGCTTTTTCGGCCGAAAACACAGGTTTAGATGGTTTTCTAATCATTTCCATAAATTTGCCAGTTGCTTCGGGGTTTTTCATCATATACTCAATTACAGTTGCAATATTTCCCTGGCCTTGTTCTCTCAATTGAACTGCAGTAGCATATGCTAATTCAGCGCTATCGTGACCTTTCAGATCCATTATTCTTCTTTTTTAGGGTTCCGTAGTCAACTAGGAACCCTTATAGTTTCGCCATGTATGTCTGTCCGTCTGTCCGTCCTCGCTTAATCTCTGTGACCGTTAGCACTAGAAAACAGAAATTTGGTGCCAATATGTGTTCCAATCACGCCGACAAAGTGGTAAAATAAAAATTGAAAAAAAAATGTTTTATTAGGGTAGCCCCCCTATATGTAAATTGGTAAGTAATTTTTTTTTCTTCTTCTTTGCGTGTCGATGACAATTTAAATTGAGTCGGCCCAAAATTTGGCGACGAGTTTGGCACTTTCAGTAGCCTCCATCAGCTCCTGTGGAGTGCAAGTAACGGGACAGGCTGGACACGATATCAGGTGCCCCATAGTTTGTAGGGCAAGACCACATTTACACTCCAGGGCAGAGTCATCTATGAATCTCCACCTGAACAGGTTTTCCTTGCTTCGGCCTACCTGTGTCCGGAGTCTATTTAGAGACTTCCAGGTTAGCCATGGCAACTCATGTTCATTTTTTTTTTTAATTTCAACCCTAATGTGTGATATATTGTTGGAAAGGTATTTAAAAATGAATAGGGGTTTACCAAAATCATTTTTTGATAATGTCAATAATTTCGGAAATAATCGCTCCATAAGTAAAAAACAATGTGTTGAACCATAAGTTTAGAAAATATGAAAAAAATCTGAAAAGTAGAACTTTATAAGGACTTTCTAGGAAAATCATTTTGAATTTGAAAAAAAAAAAAAAAAGCAAAAACTCGCCTTATACAATCCGATCCGTTCATTTGCGCCACATATTTTGAAATCAAATTAAAAGAAATTCAAAACACGGAGCGCGACATAACCCACCTTCAAACTCATAAGTGGGAACTTATGAGTTTGAAGGTGGGTATCCATTATGTCGCGCTCCGTGTTTTGAATTTCTTAAATACACTTATTGTGACGGACGGGAAACTACGGAACCCTACACTGAGCGTGGCCCGACACGCTCTTGGCCGGTTTTTCTGCTTAGTACTTAGGTCTTCAAATGGTTTTCGAGGTGTAGATTTTCTCTTTGTCATCATTTCTACTGATGATGTTGTTGATGTCAAAGGTTCAGGTTCAGTACAGCTTGTTTCAGCTTGTTTCAGCTTGTTTCAGAACTTTCAGCTGTTGGTTGTATACAGCTAGGCCAGTCGATGTTTGCTTCAGGCCAAGTTCCGTAATTTTTTTTTTTTTAATCCGTAAAGTTCCTTTGGGATTTCTGCCATCTTATAACTGCAACTCTCGTGAATCTTTGGCAAAAGATTTTCAAAGTCAAACTGTCTTCGTCAGAATGACTATGATCCAAGCAAGATACCACTGTTTCAAACACTTTGTCACTATCATTTTTCTTGTCAGATTGTTTTAATATGACAAACAAATCTAGGTTTGTAACAAGGCCCTCCATACTTTACACTTAAATATCTACCGGAATGATTCAAATGCTCAATACGAACTAAATAATAGAATATTCTGCAGTTGTATTTATATGTATGTAATACTCAACTACCCTCATTAATGCTATAAATATTTAGCCTAATTACCCTTATTAATGTCACAATACTAATAATTAGGTACTAATTATCATTAAGGTAGTTATATAATTTGGGTAATTAGATATTTCCTAACGATCGAAAACGGTTAACGATCATAAATGTATTGTATGATCGTTAACCTATTATATATTACTTTGACGCGTAAGGGCTCGTTTACGGAGACACGGGGCGTTGCGCGTCGCGTGCAGAATGCTCGTCTCGTGCTTTTTTACTAATTTACTGAGAGACGAGGTCACCGCAAAAAACGCTGCATTTTAAACAAACGAGCGAAAGATCGTTTCTCGTAAAATCAAGTTTTGAAATCGTTAACTTTTTCATACATCGCCATGTGTTTGAAATAAAAACACTGCACGCACCGCGCGACGCCCCCCCCCGCCTGTACGTAAACATGCATTAAGTGCATATGTTAGTTTTGTTATGTGAATATTATAATGTAAATAATAACTTTCATTTTATAATATTTAGCTTAGCTACCCTTAATGATGTCATAAAAGTAATAGTGAGATACTAGTAACAGCAATTTATGTCATCAAAATTAAGGTTATTATATAATTTGGGTAATTAGATATTTCCTATTAAAGTCAAAGTCAAAAATATTTATTTCAAGTAGGCCAGTAACAGGCACTTTTGAATAGTCGAATTAAACTCAATGCGGCACTCAGAGATATCCAACGATTACTCAAGCCGCCACCCAGCAAAGGCCTGACATAGTTTTGTATGACAAAACCGCCAAAAGCCCCCCCTACCAAGCGACGGCCCAAGCAACCACTGAAGCTCTCCGAGTGCGGCAGTAAACTACTGAAGCTAAATAAACTAAGCTACAGTCCCAGTCACAAGGCATAATAACTCGTGAGTGTACTGTAGTTGCCAATTCCAAAGCGTTGGTCTCAGAGAAGAATGGCAAGAAACTTCATGGACACTCTTTTAAAATCGTTTGGGTTTACAGTATGTTCAAGGTACAAACATAATCTTGGTATAATACACACATGAAGACTATGCAGATTAGTGTTTGAGAAGGTCTTTTGAAGAAAGCACCACACAGATTTGAGTGGACCCGTCCAGTCAGTGCAAGCATTTGTCAGTTATCGTGGAGCTCGACTTATAACTCAAGGAGCTCAACGTCACGACGATCAATACCAAAGAAAGGACATTTGGGTGGGTCGCTTAAAGTACTCAAACTGCCAAACAATCGTTAAAATTAAATAAAAACCCACACGGTCCTCACATTCACAATATAGCTCTTGCTTAATATGTTTTTATGGTTTTTCGAGGAATATTAAATAATCCGCAAATATTAGAATCGTTGGGATTACTCGTTCCAGACAGGAGGCTACGGTTGGGACCGAGGGAGGGGCTGTTTAGAGTTCCGGCAACGCGTACCAACTTATTAAAGTTTGCGCCTGTGATTCGTGCATTGAGAATACTGAATAGTGTGTCTCGGCGTTTGGACATATTTTCTTGTTCCTTGGCGGAATTCCAGAGGGAGACACTAAGTATGTTGTCCACTGTATAACTGTGATAATTGGTATTGTAATTAATGACTACTTTTGTTAACTTGGGTCTTACCTGTCACAACAAATGTATGTGTAAATCAATAAATAAATAAATAAATATGAAAATAATAAAATACATGAAGATCATGCAGATTAGTGTCTGAGATGGTCTTTTGAATAAAGCACCACACAGATTTGAGTGGACCCGTCCAGTCAGTGCAAGCATTTGTCAATTATCGTGGAGCTCGACTTATAACTCAAGGAGCTCAACGTCACGACGAACAATACCAAAGAAAGGACATTTGGGTGGGTCGCTTATAGTACTCAAACTGTCAGACAATAGTTAAAATTAGAGAAAGACCCACATGGTCCTCACATTCACAATATAAAAATAATAAAATATATGTCATATTAAATAATCATGTCAAGTTATTGTATGTCAATATACACAAAACTAAATGAAAAATAAAATATTTAACAAGTAAATATTGATCAAAAAAGCAAAAAATAATATCATACTTAAAAAAGTAAATAATGTCATTGTGTATAAAGAAAAATCATAAAATGTCAAATTGTAAATAATGTATAAATAATTAAAATGTCAAAGTGTAAAAAATAAAAAGGTATAATTAATAAAAAGATATAAAATCAATTCACCTTCAATTCAAATTGGAGCAGTTCAATCCCAAGCTTTTTTGTCCTCTAAATAATCTTTAACAGCACAAAAGGCTTTCTGGCAAAGTTTACGTTTTATAAAAGATTTGAATTTATTAATGCTTAAATTTTGAATGTCGCTTGGAAGTTTATTATAAAAACGAATACATTGGCATCTAAATGATCCACCTATTTTCTTGAGCCTTGTTGTGGGTACAATAAATTTATGTTTATTTCTTGTATTTATATTGTGAATATCACTATATTTCTTAAAAAGCTAAATATTTTTGTGAGCATACAAAAGATTTTCATAAATATATTGAGAAGGAACAATCATTACATTAATTTCCTTAAACTTTTCTCTAAGAGAGTGTCTCGGACTCAATTTATAAATTGATCTAACCGCCCGCTTTTGCAAAACAAAGATGGTCTGAATATCGGCAGCATTCCCCCACAACAGAATGCCGTACGACATTACGCTATGAAAATAACTGAAGTACAGAGAGTGTCTCGGACTCAATTTATAAATTGATCTAACCGCCCGCTTTTGCAAAACAAAGATGGTCTGAATATCGGCAGCATTCCCCCACAACAGAATGCCGTACGACATTACGCTATGAAAATAACTGAAGTACACTAATCGGGCTGTCTCTACATCGGTTAAATTACGATTTTTTCTAACTGCGTTAATTAGGTTAACGATCATACAATACAGTATTAAAAACGAGTTCTTGAAATGCGTAATTAAATTATCACTTTTTTTTTTTAAAGATGTCATTAAATATACTTCTTAATTTGCATAATGCAGTAGTGTTTCTCTAAAATACAGACACCTCTCTGCAAAATTTCAAGTTTATAAACCCATTGGTTTGGATGTAAATACAAGTTATAACTTGTATTTACATCCAAACCAAAAAAAATGGTAGAACTATAGTTCTACCAGAACGCGAAGAGAATTAGAAGAATGCGAAGAGAATTTAAATGTCTTCGAAGTTCGATTTTCGATCCACTGTGCGGCGTAGCTGCGTCGTAATAGCTTCTTTCAACAATCAATTCATCTTTTTTACAGATTCGTACTCTCAGAATCGACACTCATATCGGGCAGTGGCTGATCCATTTGTGATATGTGCACTGTCCTGATTCTTGTCATCTGTAAATGCATAAATCAATTAAAGATAACAAGGTATTTTTTCATTTAACACATGTAGCACCTTTATAATAATCAATCTTTAGACTAGGCTTACCTTTTTGTTACCTATATTTTATGCTCCTCGTTTTTTTTTCCACCTTTTTATAATTTTACGTCTACTACCGTCGGAAATATATTAAAATATATATGTATGTAGAGTCCTAGGCAAATAACTTGAAACAAAATGGCGTCGTTCTGCGCAGGTTCCCTGTTTGATTTGTATGGGACGTCTAAAATTCGACTACTGCGCATGTTCAACTTATATGCCGCGTGGTATACCGTATTCACACAATTGCCAATCGCACCTAATTTCTGCAATATTCTCCGTTGACATCTAAAGTAACTTCATTAGTCCACCGCGCTCGACTGCTTGCAGCGTATTGAGCGACAAGTTGCATGGTTTCGTAATGATGCGTTAGGAAGTTGGGAGCGTGCAAAACAGGTTTTGTTCAATTCTCCCGTTTCATTTATTTAGATAACATAGGTTTTTGTTCCGTTCTGTCTTGCACTTTTCATCATTTTTATTTATTTTTATTGCTTAGTATTCTTATTTGTATTATTATTATACATCTATTTCAAATATCTAAGTACCTACTTAGACACATAAACCTATAAACACAAAGGACTAAAGCTGTTTTACATTCCCTACATCACCACCTCAGGGCCAGTTGAAAACCAGCGTCGGGCACTAGCTGCTCGGCAGTTTGCTGAACTGGTCATATTTGGCGCAGCCGTGAGATGCACATACTTTTTTTTTGTTCATTTTTGATTGTTTGTTGTGTGCACTTGTGGCATATTGTGCTAAATAAATATGTTTTCTTTTCTTCTTTCACTGGTAAATGCTGTAAGATTCCAATCGTTAATTTGAGATTTAACGGTTTGACATTAAAGCGTAAAATAATGGCGTCAACGCTGTGATTATTTGATTATCACTTCCTAAATCACCATGAACCGTGTAAATTTGTTAGAACCGAGTTGGACAACTCCCTAAAGGTACCATCACCAAATATTTTTTTTTTAACTAATAATTATTAATTGTCCTTGCAACCCTGACCGTTATATTGAATTAACTGGCGTGCAGTAACTGATCTGCTAACAAAAAAGGTTGAAATTTTTGAGGAATCTCAACCGTTTTAACGTCATTGAAAATGATTTTACCAATATTATTCGTTTTATTTCGATGGCGATACAAAGAGCTTTTAATGTTTTCTTTGGGAATATATTTAGGTAAAGTTAATACCAATAATTACACATAGTACCTAATATAATTTGCAATTATATTTAATAATATTATGTGTATAATAGTTTATTAGGCCTTCGTTACCTCGTTGTATTAAGGTGTTTCGATTGGCTCGCCAGTTATGAGTCACTGCAGCATATCCATTAAAGGAGTAGCAGGCCCAGGTGTTGAGTTGGCGTTCGTCATCGTCCTCAAGTTCACGACGTAGCGTCTTGTAACACATTGCAACTGCGTCGATGGCCGCTCTAAGTGGCAGAACAGTCCTTGACGTAGCGCTGAA
The DNA here is from genome assembly GCA_949775195.1 of Diarsia dahlii. Taxonomy (NCBI): domain Eukaryota; kingdom Metazoa; phylum Arthropoda; class Insecta; order Lepidoptera; family Noctuidae; genus Diarsia; species Diarsia dahlii. The sequence continues at coordinate 2,010,279 of OX459197.1, read as the reverse complement.
ACAATCGCTTGCTGGTAACGGGATGGGGTCGGTTCGAGCGGTCTCCATAAACCTGTTGATTGATTGAGCCGCCTGTCGTATCTGGAATAATCGAAAGCTTGTATCGCTTACATTCACGTAGCTTCCTTTCGACTAACTCGAGCAATTCGCGCTTGATTGAATAACGCTGGTTGACAAGTCCATCTCGTGGTTCGGCGTGGTCAATGACAGTTCTCAGTTCATTGACTTGGTTGGTAGTAGGTAGTTTTGCACGTTGCCATCCTAGAAGGTTGACAGTTGGTAAAGACCTCGGTAGATTGGCTTGTGGCTGCTCCTCTTCTTTGTCATCTCCGCCTTCGTCATCTTTATCTGGCTCTCCTGCTTCGGCTGCCTCGTGTTGTATAACTCGGCGCGCTCAAGCTGGGTCGGGAGCTGGTGGGTCTTCAACATAGTGGAAAACTGGCGCTATGCCTTGCAGCATCCACTCGTCGTCAGGATCTGCATTACGTTGGGTCTGTGCAATATCGCTTGCAACTCGTTGCCAGCTCCGGAAGCGATCGTTTCGCCGACGACATTGTCTTTTTTTCGTTGTCAGCAGCTGAGCTAGGCCTAATGCTCGAACAACTGAGCCATGCCAGTCTTCAAGTCGGGCTTTCAATGAATATGACCAAGACAAAATTGATGACGAACAGCACAGAGCGTAACATAGAAATTCGGGGTGTGGTCCATGAATATATTATATATACCTCGGCCAGATAGTCTCATTCCAGGCAAGACAGGATAAAGAAGTTGCTCGACGCACCGAAAATGCCTGGAAGAGCTACTGGTCGATGAAACATTTTATGAAGGGACCACTCCCTCTTTCACTTAAACGAAAGCTCATGGACGTGTGCATTCTCCCCACCCTCACCTATGGAGCGCAAACATGTCGCTAACAAAATAGTACCTATTAACTGCTATCTAATGATATTTGTTACAAAAATGTACTTACATCAGTAGTTTTCCACAGAATTCGTGTAGAATATTATATCTCACCAAAAACATTCTGTAAAAAACTAGCCAAGTCTCGATGGAGCTACTTGTTTATCTCTAAAAAGTAATGAAATCTAGACAAAGTCGTGCTAAGTCTAAGGTTTCTTACTGCGATTTCTTTATTATTATAGTTAATGTTGTGTGACTTGGCCGAACAGACTAAACTATTAGAGATTTTGTCGTTGTCGTAAGTTACAACAGATATAACGTGTAAACGAAATTGACTTGTACCCACTAACGTATAAAGAATGTTCAACGGCCAAGTCACACAACAGTGTTTGCCAAAAAAGTGCAAAACAGCAAATGCTGTGGCCGATGGCACAATGCGTAGTCCCTTTCCTACAATTCTCTGTATTACTGGTAGCGTAGTTATGGGTGTCTAACTTGATGTGTCTTACCGTGTGTACATATTACGGCAAATTTCTTCATTTTTTTTTCTATAAATGTAATATCTGTTAAGTTTCTGTCAAATTCTTCAAGTTCTTTTAAATTTCTTAGAACATGTGCTACTTCTACGTCTTTCTGCTTTCTTGAAACGGTCATTTGGATGTACGAGCTTAATTCATTCTGAATCTCCGACAACTTTATTTATTTATTTATTTATTAACTATGGAAGACTTACAGCTAAGACAAATAGATTAAGAAATAGTATGTGAGACTGACAGCCAATTAAAAGTCCTCACTTCTAAATACAGACTACTATGAAAGAGTGTGAACAACACAATACAGCCACAGAAAAAAAAATACAGAATAACATTCAAGCAAGCCTAAACTAAATACACATTTTATAATTCACATTCAGTACCTACAATAATAAAAACCTGAAAAAACAAAATTTTAATTAAAAAAGCTACGGCTCATGCACTTTCTGGCGGAGGACACACTTGTTGTGAAAGTGTCAAAATCATGCTGCTTGCACATGTTATTAAAGTTTCTACTTGCACGCACTATAAATGAAAATGGAACACGCAACGGCACGTTCCATCGCTTTGACCTTCCGGGAACGTTAAAGTAAAATTTGGATAGGATATCGGAGTTAAAAGAATTATTGAATATTTTAAATAATGAAATGCAATCGCAAATTGCTCGTCGATTAATTAAGGGTAGTATATGATACTTCTTACAGAGGTTGAGGTAATCTTCAGACCGGTAGGGCACTTTCTGATGATAACACAAATACTTGATGAATCTTTTCTGGATTCTCTCTATACGATCAATGTACTTGTGATAACAAGGATTCCAGATTTCAGACGCGTATTCCAAGTGGCTTCTAACAAAAGTACAGTAAAGAATTTTTAAAGTTTTGGCTTGACTGAAGCACTTGGAGAGCCGCATTATAAAACCTAGTGCTTTAGAAGCTTTAGCGACTATGGCATCGACATGAGGTTCAAACGTAAGTTTAGAATCGTGATATACTCCCAGATCTCGGATGCAGTTTGTTTTAGGAAGTATCTGATTACCCAAGCTATATGATGAAGGTATAATTGAGCGCTTTCGAGAATATGTCATAACCGAACATTTAGTAGGGTTTAGATCAAGCTTACTACCACGACAATAAGCCTCCAGACGATCTAAATCATCCTGAAGTGCAATAACGTCAGCATGTGACGATATTTTGGCATAGATTTTAATATCGTCAGCAAAACATAACAGTTTGGATGAGATCAAGCAAGAGTTGATGTCGTTTATATATATAATGAAAAGTAAAGGCCCGAGTAAAGATCCCTGGGGGACTCCACTGGGGACAGGCACCCAACTAGACATATAATTGCTTAATACTACTGCTTGGGACCTGTTCTCCAGATAAGAAGTAAACCATCTCAGTAAATCGCCTCGTATTCCCATATTATATATCTTTGATAGTAAGATCTCATGATCGATCCGATCAAAAGCCTTACTATAATCCGTATAAACGACATCAACCTGCCTACCGTTATCCATGGCGTCAGTAATAAAATCATTTAGCAGAATTAAGTTAGTGACTGTAGACTTACCCTTCAGAAAACCATGTTGGAAGGAACTAAACGAGTTTTTAAGAGCACTATACAACTGGTTATAGATGATCCTTTCAAAGATTTTTGCCACAATGCAGAGCTTGGATATCGGCCTGTAGTTAATTATTTCGGTTTTGACTCCTTTTTTGTGAATAGGCGTTATGAAAGCTGATTTCCAAAGTTTAGGTACAGCACAGTTGTCCAAGGATTTTCTGAAGAGAAGCGAGATAGGTTGGGCAATCGAAGTCGAACACCGAACAAGAAATTTAGACGAAATATTATCCGGGCCAGCCGCCTTAGAAGTATCCAACTTGCGAAGCAAGTTAGAAACCTCTTCAACGTCCACTTCAATGCTACATATATCAGATAGGCAGGTAGATTCAGTAAAAACAGGGGGTAAAGAAATTCCACGACTAGGGTTGGTATCTAGAAATGTAGAATGAAAGTACGTAGAAAACGCTTCGCATATTGTTTCTCCGGTACGCAACGCTTCGCTATTGTAGTTTAAAGTGCTCGGAACTGCATTTGAATTGTGCCGTTTTTTAACAAACGTCCAAAAATATTTTGGGTTTTCCTTAGTAGATTTTTCGGTTAACTTCAAGTAGTTTAAATAACATTGTGATTCTAATATCTTTACCCTTTCACGGAGTAGCCTAAATGTTGACTCATCGGCTATATTGCCATAGGTCTTAAATTTTTTGAAATATTTGAATTTTTCTTTAATTGTTTTTATTAAAGCCGAATTGTACCAAGTGGGATACTTTTTGTGACGTTGTAGTTTTTGTGGAATATATTTAGTGTGTAATTTGATAATGAAATTATTGAAAAAGTGAACTGATTCATCAATTGATCGTGTCGCAAACTCGGACTCCCAGTCAGCCGCGGAAATGTCTTTGTTGATAGACTCATAGTCGCCTTTGTCGAATAGAAATTGCGTCCGTGGCGCGCACTCTAATAGAGGAGCCTCAACGAATTCCATATTAATTAATAGTGCTGGATGATAGGCGTCAATGGGAACCAGTGGATTTGAACTTAGAGCACATGTTAGCTTGCATTTCCTAAAGTGAACATTGGTTCGAAATGATTGTTTTAATGTCCTCTTTGATTGATTTCCTTCATGTTGAAGTTGTTGAATCTGACCATCCTCGACAGGCTATTATTATTTTCACTTACAGAATACTGCACATATTACCAGTTTCGCCTCCGTCTCAGCTTCCTCTATCCACATTTCGACACTGACTTTAATTACTTACTACTATTGCTTATATCGATATACACTCCTTTGCATAAAAAACGGGCACCTTAGGAAATTTACGTTCTAAGGTCGATTTGAGTTAATTCAATGAAATTTAATTGTTTGGCGTAGTCTGTATACTTATAATCGTGTAAATTAATACGCGTGAAGTGAACTGTGGCAATTAAAAAAAAAAATCTATGAATTCTTTAAAACCGATGTACACGGCCAAACAATAAGAAGTGGTCGGCAATAAAGACAAGAAGATTTTTTTACTTTGTTTAATTAAATAAAGTTACAAATGTAATAACCTAAAAACGAGTGTGACCTCCTCTTGCCAAAATCACAGCTTGAATCCTTCTGGGCATGCTTTCCACGATGTTTTTAATGACGTTTTGAGGAATACGTTCCCACTCTTCTGCAATGACTCTTTTTAGCTCCCTGATGTTTTGTGGAGCATGTTGCACTGATCTTACCCGTCTCTTTAGAACATCCCAGACATGCTCAATTGGATTGAGGTCAGGACTTCGAGCTGGCCAATCTAAACGACGGATCCCAACTTCTTGCATGTACGCTTCCACGTCGCCAGAACGGTGCGGGCGAGCATTGTCGTCCATAAAAATGGAATCTTCCCCAAGTGCAGTCAATGCGGGTTGTGCATATGGAATTAGGACTTCCATTATATACCGGTGTGCATTTAATGTTCCATTTTCTATGAGAACTAACTCCGTACGCCCCGTCGAATTAATTGCTGCCCAAAACATAACGGAGCCTCCGCCATAAGGAGTGATTTCTTCGAAACACACTTCCGCATAGCGTTCCCGTGGTCTTCGTAGCACTCGCCGGCGTCGGTCCTCTCCACACAAAGAGATTCTAGCTTCATCAGAAAACAATACTTTATTCCAGTCCTCCAGAGTCCATGAAGCACAGTTTCGAGCAAACTGAAGTCGAGCAACACGGTGCTCACGGAGTAATTTAGGTCCCCGAGCCGGGCGGTAACTCCTGATATTGGCAGCCAAAAGCCTCCTCCTGACGGTCCACAAGCTAACTTCTACTCCTCTTACTTCTTCAAGGCTCTTCTTCAGGTCCACACTTGACGCCTTACGATTCCGCAAGGCCTGACTCACCAAAAAGCGGTCATCTCTTGGTTCTGTGCGTCGTTTTCTTCCCGAACCGGGTCTTCTTTTGACCGAACCGGTCTCTTGATACCGTTGCCAAGTCCTCTGGACAGTTGAACGACTCACATTTAGCCGCTGAGACACGTAAGTTTGCGAACAACCTTCTTCAAGTAGGGCTATAATTTTACCGGCCCTTATCGCTTAATCACTCATGTCAAAAAGTGGTATTTAATGTAAAAAGAAAGATAAAATTGTTTAATTTGCAGAAAATATCCAAAAAGTTTTAAAATTTTAGTAATCAGTAATAAAATCGTTTCAGCAATTCGCGCCATTAGTAAAGCAATTTTACAATAATCTACAATAATCATTATTTTCCTTTTGTTAATTTCAAAATTTAAATTTGGTACGTACAGAATCATGCCAGGATTCTTCAAATAACATGCCAATACATCGTCAAATTAATAAAACCTCTTACTTGTCCTTCTTCATTGAAGTAGAGAAAAAAATATGAAGTGCCCGTTTTTTTTGCAAAAGAGTTTATCTACTTTTCGTATTTTTACAGGAAATACAAAAGATTTATTTACGTAGGAATGATTATGCTGTTTGTTAAACTAAACTATGTAATATAACGTCAATTTGGCTTGTAGCAAGGGCTTTAAAATAGGTAAGATTAAAAAAAATCTAGTGTTGTTTTCCCACAATTTTAGTTACAAATATGAAATGAAAATATGGATGCATCCACTAGCACAATGTTTTAAGAGTGCTACACTTTTACCGTACAATGTGATTTTGACCCCAAAAAAACTAGTAGGTTTCCCACCCAACATTTTTACTTAGTTTGATGTACAGAATGCCTGGTTGACGGCTGCGTGAAGCGTTAATTCACAACCTGTATTATCAGAGCATACTTCCAATCGCTGATCCTCGCTCCCATCTTCAATTAAACAGAGGACTCAGTGCCCCTCAACTCTGTGCCCTTTATTATATTTTCTTTTTCCAAATTTGCTTTCATCAATCTGAACAATTTTTCCTGTTCCACCAATCTTTCCTTTTTCTTTGATTGATAAATTACAACTGCTTCCCTGCAGTACTAATACCAATCGGTAATGGTGCATGCTGACTTTTCAAATGTTACGAAATGTGTTAATTAAGTGAAATGACCTCAAGCACCCATCGTCTACGCAACGGTATGTTGAAAATTTGTGGCTACTGTGAAAATAATCAAAGTGTTTGAATAACTCCGGTACGTTGTTGGCAACTTTACGACAAAGAAAACAGGTTGGCATCTTATTGCAGAGCAATGTTCAGGTCAGTCATTAGTGAATTTACTGCTGTGTAATTTTTGTCGTATTTCGTCTTAATCCTATATAATGCTTTTTGGATAAAATTCCAGATATGGACACTTTCACTAGGGAACTCTGCATTTAATGCAAAGATAATCTTAAAGCAAGCATCGACAGCGTGGATGATTGAGGAAGAACTAGCGTACGTCCTTTGTTGGCGAGTATGTAATATTGTTGATGACAATGTACCTCGTGTGAATCGTGTTGAGGGTGTCACCAATTATAACGATGTACGGCTACACACTGTGTCCCAAAGATGCGAATTTCTCTCTCCTCAGTGTGAGAGAAGCCTCCAGATCAGTAGCCGTTGGGATGTGGGTGATGAAGCTTTCGAGCGATTATATCTTTGATGGTCTCCACTGCTTCTTGATTTTCTGCTTGCGGACTGTGCTGGTGTTCATCAGGAAGGCGAGCGACATGAAGGCGACAGTGTCAGCGGTATCATCGTTCACATTATCTGTGAATAATAAAACATATTTACTAAAACATAATTAAGGGAATGACGGAATGCTACTTTAAAAAAACTATCCAATGTTACCCCACATGATATACAGTAGAACCTCGGTAACTTAAAAACCTCTATAACTATAAAAATTAATATGTTCCCTTCCCATCACAGCTTAAAACCTCAATAACTTAAATAAGTAATCTCTGTATTGGCCCTCAGTAACTTAAAGAAATGTTTCCACAACCTCTATAACATAAAATTGTTTGTCAATGAGTCATTTTGAAAGAGTGTGTAAAATAAAAGGTTTCGGTATTTATTGCTTGCACGTGTTCACTAGTTAAATTGTTAACGTAAACAATAATGTCACCTGCAGGCTTACTCTCGACACTCGATCTCAATCGGAATTGGAAATTGGGATCGAAATCTTGTCAATTGGCACTCTTGAATGCTACACTAGCGCACAATTGAAATCGACTATACTCGAACGAATGCACTTTTTCGGTACCCTTGACGGGATTTTGACGTTTACATATCGAGTTTGAAGTTGTGTTTATGTCAAAGTTAAACGATTTCAAAAAGCTTACTTTTTTGGGATCGAGTTTGTTATTGAGGTTAATTTGTGAAGTTTTTATTGTTAATAATGGCACGTTTAGAACTTATTTGTGATATGTTGGAGACTGCTCATAAGTTAGATATGAGACAAAGGCGGAATTTGAGACGAATGGCGCGTTATGCAGACAACGCGTTTGCCATGACTGATGATGAATTTAGGAAGAATTACCGAGTAAATATCAGCTTTTCGAAGTGATATATAAGGATTTGGAACCTTTGATGCCCCAGCCTACTCGCCGTAGCGACATACCAAGAAAATACAAGGTTTGTAAACTTGCAATTCCATTTTCACATGGAAGGTATTTTTTATATTTTTGTAAGTAATTATAATTAATTATACCGCTTTTATTTTTTAGGTATTAGTTGCTCTTTCATTTTTCGCCACGGGCAGCTACCAAAGATTAGTAGGTGGGACTCAAGGTACAATGATGTCCCAACAATCAGTATCAAGAGCAATAAGAGAAGTTACAAATGCACTTAATTCAAATAATATTTTAAATAAATGGCTTAAGTTTCCATCGACTCGCCGACAACGAGACTTAGTTAAACAAAGGTTAATAACAACTTACTTATTTTTACCTTAATATTAAAAATGTAGTATCATTCAATACTTTAGACATTTAATTTTGTTGTTTTGATATTTAATATGTTTTTATTGAACTTAATTGTTAAGAATATTAAGCTAATAATAAATTAATTCCAGATTTTATGAAAAATTTAAAATCCCTGCAGTCACAGGATGTATTGATGGTACTTGGTGAAGCGATGCGGGTAAAAATAAGAGGATTATGCGAGTTATAGTATGAGCGGGAGAAAATATGGTGCGCCGTAAAAAACAATCCAACCAGACGAGAGCTAAAGAAAAGCAATTCACTCACCTGGCGATGGCACCACGAGGTCTTGAGAAATTCTTCGTGGCAGCTTGACTTGTGGCAGCGTGCACAATGCTTGGTAGCCAGCGTCCGGTTTTGCGGGTGGAATAAATGGATTGCGAAGGGTTGCGAGCATGCAAGCGAGGGAGGTTTTTGCAGTTTTAATAACGCGTGAGAACGAAGATGGCGAGCGGCGCGGTGACGCGGACGCAGCGACGACAGCGTCTTGTCGCAGCGGCAGTGTACGGAAGAATGTGTCGTTCGTTCGCGTGTTAGATTCACTCGCGAACGGAGGGAGTGAATGCATTCCCAGCCCTCGCTGATTGAATGAATTAAAGGCGCAACCATCCTCCCCCCTTTGGAAATCCTTAGGATTTTCGAAACAAACGGAAAGGATAAGGAGAGGATCTTAGATTAAAGCGGAGTGAGGTCAAATGGATTGACTTAAAGTTTGAATTTTAAAAAGTGAAAGGGTGTGGATTAAATTACAGATTTACTAAATTACATACTTAAGATTAACGAATTATAACTGTGCTAATTGGTAAATTAAGTTTAAATTATTGCGAAGGAAGGGGACACAACTTAACGACGGGGCGTTTGAAAATCCCTGCTGTAGTGCGTACTAACGCGACTCGCACGATTCCATCTTTACCCGGATATACTTGTTCAATAATTCCGGTAGGCCAGCGAAGCGGCGGTGAATCATCCTGGTGGATGAGAACAAGTAAACCCGGCTGAATAGGTACATCAGGAGTATTCCATTTTTGCCTCAGTTGAAGTGTATGCAAATAATCTACATGCCATTTTTTCCAATAGCTTTGGACTAAACTGTCTAACAGTTTTTTCCTGTTATGAAGGCTTACAGATGCGTCAACCTCATAGGCAGGCAACGACTGCAAAGGGGTTGTGTTTAGAAAATGCGCAGGAGTAATAATTGTATGCGGCTGGTCCGACAGTGCACACAATGGGCGAGAGTTTAAGACACTCTCAATTTGAGTTAATACTGTCAACAATTCCTCATAGCACAGTAATTGTTGCCCAATGCAACGATATAGATGAGTTTTTATGCATTTTATGTTGCTTTCCCAAATGCCTCCCCAGTGGGGTGCACGAGCAGGGATATTACGCCATGTTATTTTACGATTATTCAATTCAGTTTGAAATGCGGTAGACGTATCTTTAGAAGAAAGGAAAGTATATAACTCGTCCAATTGACGCTTTGCACCAATGAAATTGGTTCCGTTATCGGAATAGAGAACTGATACTGGCCCTCGCCTAGACAAGAAACGCTTGAAAGCGTCAAGAAACGTTTCCGAACTCAAGTCTGAGGCAATTTCAATGTGTATGGCTTTAGTAGTCAAACACACGAAGAGACAAATATATGCCTTTTGGCTCTTAACGCCCCTCCTTCGCGTCATAGTAATGTTTATAGGCCCAGCGTAATCAATGCCAGTGTGAGTAAAGGCCTTAGCTTCTTGCACCCGCGAAGGGGGTAAACTTGACATCATGGGTGTAGGATGAGAGGGCGCAACCTTAAAACAGAAGTTGCATTGGCGTATGCGTTGTCGAATAATATTTCGAGCGGATATGATCCAATATCGCTGCCTTAATAAAGACATAAGAAGATGTGAACCGGTATGACAATTGGATCGATGACAATCATCTATTAGTAGATCGACTAAGTGATGTCGACGAGGAAGCAACAATGGATGCCGACTTTCATAAGGTATATGTGCGTTTATTAGTCGACCACCTACGCGGAGCAATCCGTTGTCATCAACAAACAGATCGAGCTTTCTTAAAGAAGGAGAAGGTAATCTACCCTTTTTAATATTTTTTATTTCATCAGCAAAATGTTTGCTTTGCAATTCGCGAAGAATCACGAGTTCAGCGGTTTCAAGGTCAGATACTTGAATTACCGGAGCGAGAGGTAACTTACGCAGAAAGCGCAAGACATATACCAGAATGCGTAATAATTTTTTCCAAGACGAGACTCTGAGAGCTAGCTCCAGAAGTATCGAAGAATCCAAATCAGGAATGACTGTTAGAGTAACAGAGCTCTTTGCTTCAGGTATAGAACCTTTAACAGAAGACGGTTTGAATGGTACAATTGGCCACTCAGCGGTTGGATGGCAAGCCCAAGGTGGACCATACCACCAAAGCGGATGATTAATGAGTTGCGAGGGTAATAAACCTCTTGATAAACAATCACTGGGATTTTCTATCCCATTGATATGAAAAAAGCGGTCAGGAGATAGATTTTCCTGTATTTCAGTCACACGGTTGGCCACAAATACTTGCCATCGGTGTGGAGATGAATGAATCCATGACAGAGCGATCGTAGAATCACTGAAAGCGAAAATATCCTTTATAGGATAGCGATTATCAAAAACCGTATGTACTTGTTTGACAAGTTTAGCCAGAAGTAGCGAGGCACACAATTCAAGCCTTGCCAGCGAAACAGTCTTTAGCGGAGCCACCTTAGACTTAGCGCATACTAAATGAATGGATATATTACCGTTAGGATTCGTTACGTGCAGGTATAAGACGCAGCCGTAAGCCCTCATACTAGCGTCTCCAAAGCCAAGCAAATTTATAACACAGCCGGCCGCGACACCTAAGTGGCGAGGTATTTGTAAGTTAACTAATAACGGTAATTCCGATTTGAGTTTAACGAAACATTTAGTAATGAGTTCCGGGGGCTCTTCATCCCACCCCACCTTAGAAAGCCAAAGATCTTGTATAAGAAGTTTTGCGTAGAGAATGACAGGTGCGACGAACCCGAGCACGTCAAATAGGCGAGCAATAGTTGACAATATAGCACGTTTGGTGTTACACGTAGTCGCGGCGGCAGTAGTGAACGAGAACACATCAGAAGTAGGTATCCATTTTAAACCTAGCACCTTCAGTGTGTCATCATCATCTGTGAACTCGATCACAGCACGATGCGACTCCGGCAAGTGAGCGAGAAGTTCCGATGAGTTGCTCGCCCATTTGACGAGATCAAATCCACCGACCTTGAATAAAGCGAGCAGCTCGTCAGCTAAACGAGTACCATCTTCGGCAGAATGTACAGAAGTTGTTAAATCATCCATGTACAGTTCTCTCATGGCAACATCTGCCGCGAGAGGAAAGCGTTCGCGATAATCCTCCGCCAATTGACGGACGGTACGCATTGCCAAAAATGGACTCGAGCGGAGGCCGAAAGCCACAGAATTAAATTGAAAAATACGAATACTCTCGGTATCATTAAAGCGATATAATATTTTTTGATATTTACGATCTTTATCTGACAATGAAATTCTAAGATACATTTGACGTATATCAGCGGTAATTGCTACCTTAAAATATCTAAAGTTAAGCAAAAGCGAAAATAAGTCTGCCTGCAAATTAGGCCCTGTATGCAACAAGTCGTTGAGCGACTTGCCGCTATCAGTTTTAGCGCTTGCATCTAAAACAATGCGGGTTTTTGTTGTCGACTTATCAGGCCTTACAACTGCGTGGTGCGGGATGAAGTAGCCTTCATTTACAGCGGACAAAGAATAAGGTATTTCCGACAGATAACCCTTATCTATATAATCATTTATTACGTCGTTATAAGCTTGACGTAAAGCGGGAAGCGAATGAAACTTTCGCTCTAGCGCGGACAATCTACGCTGAGCGTGAATGAAGGAGTTACCTAAAGACTTAGGTTCACCTTTAAAAGGTAACGACACAATATATCGTCCACATGAATGTCGTGAAACGGTCGATTTATAAAAATCTTCACATTCTTGATATTCCGGACCCTTTTTGTTAACAGTAGGTACTTCCTCGATTTCCCAGAATTTTAAAATTAAATTATTTAAATTATCTACTAACGGGCCGAAGGACCAGGCTACACTGTCATGGTTGACAGAAGGTACCTCACCCATGACAATATAGCCAAGCGTGGTTTCTAAAGCATGAGGTATGGAGCGAGCGGTGATCGCAGAATCAGCTGATTGAGAGGTAGATGCTGGTATAACCTTTTTCCCTAGCAAAACAAACGCGAACATTTGCGTACCAAGAATAGCGTCTATATTCCCCGGTACGTCCCAACATTCATCTGCGAGCGGTAAACCTATGAAATGATCCATCACGGACCTTTGTACCGCGCGAACAGGCAACGGATCAGCTATGTGATCAATCACTAACATGGTTAATTCGTATTGAGCGTCACTTACGCGCGACTGTATTGTAAGAGACACGTAACCCCTGATGGGAGTGGAAATCGTACCTACTGATTTTAAAGACGAGTTAACAAGCGGTTGAATATTTAGTTTTAATTTTCTACAACATGCGAGAGTGATAAGGTTGTTTTGTGAACCACTATCCACTAAACATCTTATAACAAAGCGTTTTCCATTTATCGGAACATAAACTTGTGCCGTTGGTAAAACAACTGACGTATTCAACTGGTCACAAGATAAATCTATATTATTATTACGCGACGTCAACGCGATCGAATTCTTAGAATTAGTACATTCATTCAACCCGACACACGAAGATGTCACGACCGGCGACGCGCGAGCGACATGGCTGCTATGCATACACACCGACTGAGGGCTGCTGTCCAGTGCGCGAGCGCCCGGCAATGGCGACGGTTCCATTATACTAGGTTGCGATTGTTGCGAGCTTGTCTCGCGATTATTAAAATGCAACAATGAATGATGCTTTTTGTTACAGTGTTTACAAGTATTTGTAGAACCACAATTAAGGGTGGAATGTTTACTACTAAAACAATTGATGCACATTTTATTCTCTTTTATGAACTTAAAGCGCTCTTTTACATCTAATTTTTTGAATTCTAAACACTCGTATAAATGAGTATGTTGAGATTTTTTACAAAACTTACAAGTGGGTACATTATTAACTTCATTTTCTGTTACTGCAAAACTATGCGAAGTTTTCGTTGCAGAAGAACGCGACCTATTTTGTAAGTTAGTCCCCTGATTATTTTGCGGTGACGTGGTTTGACGAACAGCTGTTGTTCGTTCAAGAACCTTTATGTGATGCCGTACGAAAATAACTAAATCATCACTTGTGGGTATATCTTTCTCGCGGGCGGATAATTCGAAACTTTGTAATACTTGAGAATCTAACTTTTTTAAAACGAGATGAGTTAACATGAAATCGGATAAATCGCCAATGTCTAACTGTCTTAACGCGGACCAAGATGAGTGAACTCTTTCAATAAAATCATTTAATTGACCGGGTGAACCCGAGGTAGGTTTTATGTCAAGTATATTATTTAAGTACATAGACCCAAGTAACCTCTTGTCCTGGTATTTTGTCACTAAAGAATTCCATATCGTAAGATAGTTAGACGCATTGGGAATTATTCCCGCGAATATATTTTTTGCGCTGCCATTTAATTTACCTACCAAATACTGTACACGCTGATCATCAGTTAGTTTTTTATTATCATGAACGTTACTTTTGAAGCATTGGTAAACAGTGGCCAACTTTCCGGTTGACCAGAGAAACTTAATAACTCCAATGGCGGTAAGCGGCAAACGTAAGATTCCACAGCGGGAATATCTACATTAGCGCGGGTAGACTCTAATATGGTATTACGTTTATATTGGATTTCTGTAAATAATGTTTCGAACGAGCTCCAATTACTAAAACTTATTTTATAATCAGGGTCTATCTCTAATAATAATGTATTATGTTGATCACAAAGATCGTTAAAATTATTATAAAGCTTTTCGATATTCGAAGAAGCGGCTAGAAATTCTTGTTTACTTCTAGTATCAATATTTGATGGAATTATTTTCTTTGCAATCTTGAATAAGCTATTTATTTTCTCGAAAATAGTTTCTTTTTTCGCAACGATCATTTTCAACTTTGCTTCCGACGCCATTTTGTTGCGTCACCCAAGCTCCCGTTGTTCGAGTTAAATAATTTATAAAAAATGTGATATTGAAATGGTTTATTGAACAACGTAATTTACTTGAACAAGCACAGTTATAAGCGTAATTATAATAGGGAATACTTAAATAGCGAGATGGGGAATATTTTAAAAGGTATATACTGGCTCAGTCCGGCTCGAAGGACCAAAAATTATGGTGAAGCGATGCGGGTAAAAATAAGAGGATTATGCGAGTTATAGTATGAGCGGGAGAAAATATGGTGCGCCGTAAAAAACAATCCAACCAGACGAGAGCTAAAGAAAAGCAATTCACTCACCTGGCGATGGCACCACGAGGTCTTGAGAAATTCTTCGTGGCAGCTTGACTTGTGGCAGCGTGCACAATGCTTGGTAGCCAGCGTCCGGTTTTGCGGGTGGAATAAATGGATTGCGAAGGGTTGCGAGCATGCAAGCGAGGGAGGTTTTTGCAGTTTTAATAACGCGTGAGAACGAAGATGGCGAGCGGCGCGGTGACGCGGACGCAGCGACGACAGCGTCTTGTCGCAGCGGCAGTGTACGGAAGAATGTGTCGTTCGTTCGCGTGTTAGATTCACTCGCGAACGGAGGGAGTGAATGCATTCCCAGCCCTCGCTGATTGAATGAATTAAAGGCGCAACCAGTACTCATGTGGCTATTGTAAGGCCATCAGAAAATGAAGAGCGTTTTTACAACAGAAAAGGTTACCATTCGAGAAATGTTTTGATTGTGAGTTATGTTGGCTATTTATCTAGTTATTAATCATTAGTGTAACTGACTTTCTTTAATAAGTATTTCTTTTACAGATTTGTGATGCACATCTCATTATACTGAGTGTAGATTCTTCATTTGGAGGAGCCTCACATGATACTTTTGTGTGGAACCAACATCCTGTGAAGAATCACTTACACAATTTAATAAATGCTGGAGAAAGAGTTTATTTACTTGGTAAGCATTTCAAACAGTTGTTCAAATTGGAAATTTACATTTGGTCTACAATATATTTTTTACTTATGTATAATAACTACGAAGTCATTTTAATATATGTAATTATAGGTGATTCCGGCTATCCTCAAAGGGAATATATGATGACCCCAATAGTGGATGCACCACCAGGATCAGCTGAAGAGTACTACACAAAACTGCATTGTGTGGCTCGCAATACAGTTGAGCGCACAATTGGGGTTTTAAAAAATAGATGGAGATGTCTTCTGGGCCATAGAGTTCTTCATTATCATCCAGACACAGCTGCTAAAATTATAAATGCATGCTGTGTTTTACATAACATTTGTAACCGAGCGCGATTGGGTTTGGATGATATTGAGGATGCCGTACCACCCATGGGAGAAATGCAATTGGCAGAGAGTGGGTTAGAGGTGGATCGAGGTTCTGCCTCTGTGGAGCTGCGCAGGGGTCGCGAGGTTCGTGCACAGCTTGTAGAGGAACTGTGGACAGCTCGGCATCTTCATTAATATTATTATTTTAAGATGTAAGAACAATGTTTTTACCAAGTCCATCTATGTAATTTAAAACCTATTTTGTAAATTAATCTTTTTTTTTTCACTATGCATACTATTTATATAAATAGCTAAATAATTATGTGACCAAGACTTGTACTATCTTTTATTATAATAAAATTGTAAGACTATTGTTCTATCGTGTTGTTTGATTTCTATTGTGTATTAAATAAGTAATGCCTTGTGCTGAGGGTTAATAATAATCAAAATAATAACATAAAATTTATTTATTTTCAGGCTACTTTGGCCCATAGATAAATACCTTACAGACTAACATACATACGAGTATGATATAATACAGTTGGTGGTAGTAACAAAACCTTAAAACTATATTAGTATCACAACACTTGTGTACTACATAATAGTGAGCTTACCTAATAAGTTTAATAAAATTATAATAGAAGTTCATGGTACAATAATTAAAGAGAATTATTATTAACAAGTATTTGAATAAATATAATTATAGCCTTTTTATTAAATAATTTTCATTTGCACAGACAGAGGATCTACTTGTTGTCTGCAAATAAACTGCTTACACACTGTTTCTATCTATAGTTTATACGTATATAAGTTGTAATTATAGTATTTAACTATACACTAAGTAAAAATGTTAATTTATTTGTTTTAAGTTATACACCTTGTAGCCTGAAACACAGGTTCAACCTAGTTCAGGCAAAAAAGCAACTGTGCTCTATTTTAACTGTTATTATTTTATTGTAAATGTGCCCCTTCTTATAAATAAACGATTATTATTTCAATTATTTCAATTTAATATTCACATAAAGGTACCACCACACACATACCCGAATTTATATTTTGTTCACATCATAAGTTAGATCTAATCACCATTTACACTATATACACTAGTAAAACTATAATTACTGCCTATTTCCTCTCAGGGCCTCAGCAATATTATTTAAAGCACTTGCCACAGTTTGAGAGCCTTCTCTTATGGCTGCTGAAAGATTCTCCATTTGTTCTACAGCTCGAGATAAGGCCCTCGCTGTGACAGTTTCTGCTTCAACCCTCTTCCTCTCTATATCAGCGTATCTCTCCTGGCTTTGATCTAACTAAGTCCTTGATCGAACACGCTGTTGTGAGGGCAGGCTGGTCCTTTCAGGACTATGTTCTCTTGGTGTTACAACTGAAAAATAAAATAAATTACATTTATGCAAGTAATTATATCAGTATGAATGGCATACATAGTTTGAAAGATTATTTACCTCTCACTGTCTCTTCATGTTGGATGGGAGAAGTATGAGACTCCAATTCATTTCCATCCCTATTATCATCTTCGGTTGGAATTATTTCCACTTGGATGTCAATCTGGCTTTGGCTCTGTAATTATAGAATAAGTGAAGGTTATGAAGGGGTTAACTTTTATCAAATGTACAATTATGTCTTAAAATTTACAACAAAACTGACTTACTGTGGATGGGAATGGATTGGCAGCAACATGGCTGTCTCCTGCAGCAAATTGAGGGCCCCCCATCACACTGCTACCAGGCGTTGGTCGATGGGTGTTAATACAGGTAAATTATCTGCAGAACCACCACCTGTACGCCTCATCGACTGTGCATGCTCCCCACATGTCTTCATAAGGGCATGCTTTTTATCAGCCCAATACTGAAAGGGAAATAAATGTCCTAATTATTGTAACTGTTGTCATATAATTAACTGAAATAAAAATGTTTATAAGTGTGTACCCTAGCCCAGCCTTTGCCATCTTTCTGTGCACCGCCTAGTGCATTTAACGATACTGCTATTTCGTTCCACTTTCTCTTCGTCTCCAGCTTACCCTGAGCAGAGCGCAATACCCCTTTGGCAATTCCTGGGTTCTGTACCAGGAAATCTACCAAAGTTTCTAGTTGTTGGTGTGTTGGCCTACTCATTCTGTAAGAACAATAAATGTTTGTATTGAGCAAAGGTGTTTATTTAATATTAAAATTTAAAGGAATTAGGTACAATATATTTAATAGAATTGTGGCCTTACCTTGATATTTTCGTCTTCCTCGGTTGAACACTTGTCTTAAAGTAAAAATAACTTGAACTTGTGAATATAAACATCTTCTAATACATTCCAAACTAAACACTTGAAAACTTTTAGATAACATCGCTTTGAAACTTTTGTTTATCGCAACAGTAATAATTCACGCTTTTTATTTATTCAAGTTGGAACGTATAAGTATAACATACTTGACTAAGTGGATGACAGATGACAAACGCGCGAGAAGTTTTTTTTTATTACTAGACGTAACGTAGGCAACGAAATGCACAATGAGCCAAAGCTTCCTGAATATTTAGCATTAAAATCCATATTAATGCAAACAAAGAACACTTAAATGATTATTTATGTTAAAATAAATATCAGAACAGATTTATTATTAGATTTAACGAGTTATTCAATATTTATAAATTTGGTAATAAACGTTTTGATGTGTATGGCAACCCCATGAGAATCAGTGTAGTCGAACATGCAGTCGATACCAATCTCAATCTCGATTTCGTTCAAGAGTGCCAACTTTCTGAAGATTGGAATTGAAATGGGATCGGATTGAAATAGTATCGAGATTGGGATTAATTTCAAGAGTAAGCCTGCAGGTCGAGGAATATGATAGTGAGAGATTTTAAACTCTTAAGGAAATTGATAGCGATGACCATTAAGAGGCAGATCGTGTTCTTATAAACAATACTTGATTGTGGTAGCCAAGTATGCATTATTTGTAAACCAATTGGACTTGACCCCTATGGCTCAAGATTCAAACATTATTGGTTATTGGTTTGAGCAATACTCTAAACAAGGTAAATGAATGCGCTTACATATTTTTTTTTTTTTTTATTATTTTAACATTTGCAATCGGTCGTCAGACCATAAGCGAATTTGTTGCAGTATACATGGCGTTGTGGTGGAGCAGCCAGTGCTGCGCCTCCCACTTATAGAAGGTGGTTCCTCTTCAGCCTTTTTACCACCGCTGTCGGGTTTAACAGTTCAGTCACTAGTGGGTTTGGGTGCATGGTTAGGCGTGCCTTGTGTTGACATTTGTACCGCTCGATTTCAGAGTTTACGAGCGGCACCTGCAGGAAATCGTGAATTTCGCTATTCCGAGCAAACCAGGGTGCATTTACTATGGCTCTTAGTATGCCATTTTGAACCCTTTGCAGGCAGAGAATGTTTGATTTGCTGGCAACGCCCCACAATTGGATTCCGTACGTCCATATTGGTTTAAGGACCGAGTTGTAGATGAGTAGCTTATTGTCTACAGAGAGCACCGAATTTCTTCCCATGAGCCAATACAGGTTCCGGAACTTACGGTTTATCTCCTCCCTTTTCTGTTTAATATGATGCTTCCATGTTAGGCGCCTATCTAAATGGAAGCCAAGATATTTAACACAATCTGTGTGTGGTAAGGTATCAGGTCCAAGTCTAACAGGAGGGGTGTTTCCGTGCCTGAGTGTGAAGGTAATATGGTTAGACTTGGATGCACTGGCACGTATCCGCCACTTACAGAGCCAATTATGTGTCTCGTCTAACTGATTTTGTAGTTTCTTACTGGCCGTTTCTGGGTTGTCGTCAACTGACAAGTATGCTATGTCGTCAGCATATGTTGCAACTGTTATGTCGTCTAATGTGGGTAAATCTGATGTAAATATGTTATACAACACAGGGCCAAGAACAGAACCCTGTGGTACTCCAGCTTCCACTTCAAACAATCTTGATCGCGCTTCGCCCTGTTTAACTCTGAAGCTGCGTTCGGATAGGTACGACCGGATGAGCAGGAACATTGAGTGTGGAAGTTTATCCTTCACTTTTGCCAGTAATCCTTTGTGCCAGACACGGTCAAAAGCTTGTTGAACATCAAGAAATGTCGCTGAGCAGTACTTTTTGCGTTCAAAGGCCTGTCTTCCTGTTTCATAAACTCGGTGAACCTGTTCTATTGTTGAATGAGATTTCCGAAAGCCAAACTGATGAGGTGGAACAACATCATTGACGTCCATGCATGGTTTTAGTCGGTTAAGGAATATCCTCTCCCACAGTTTTGACAGTACAGGAGTTAAGCTTATCGGCCGATAGGACGAGGCTTCATGTTCAGGTTTACCTAATTTGTGGATCATGACAACTTCAGAGATTTTCCAAAGGTCAGGAAAGTGAGATGTCCGAAAGATAGCGTTGAACAGACTAGCCAAGAAGGCAATGCATTTTCTGGGAAGATTTTTGAGTATTGAAGGTGTGATCAGGTCAAACCCCGGGGCCTTTCTCAAGTTCAACTGTCTGATTTCCTTCGCAATTTCTTTAGGTGTTGTTGGTTTAATGGGCAGACACATCTGCAGATCTTGTTCTAATATTGCATCAATACACGCTCATCTGCAACGCTCTCGTTGGGTTTGAATACAGAATTCAGATGCATTGCAAATACTTCGGCCTTTTCTAAGTCAGTTCTTGCCCAGGAAAGTTGAGACCTAATTGGAGGATATGACTGTTGAGGGTTATTTAGGTTTTTGGTTGCCTTCCAGAGCGAATTTGCACCAACCCCCGTAGGTGACATCATCTGTAGGTTTGTTGCCACCGTCGAATTAGTAGATTCCTGGACTATAGCCTTTAACTCTTTAGCTGCCTTATTAAAGTAGAGTTTATCAAGCGGATGACGGGACTGATGCCAAATTCTTCTAAGTCTGCGTTTTTCTAGGATTTTTTGCATGATATCTGGTGGATGAGAGAGGTTGGTCGAACCTCTGGATCGAGAGGGTGTGTTGATCCAGGCAGCTATTTGAATGGTATTTGTGAGATATCGACAGGCGTTATCTACGTCGTTGTGATCCATTAAAGGTATAGTAGTAGTAAAGTTGTCAATGAGGTAAGTCTTGAAACCGTCCCAGTCAGTTCGGCTATTTGTCAGAGACTCGGTCATTTCGCGAGTGAGCTCACTAGTGCTAATAGTAAGTATCGCCGGTGTGTGATCTGATGATCCGTCTAGGCTCGATTCAATTGTCGTGTGTAAACTGTCTATGCCCTTATTTACGAAGAAGTCTAGGAGATCCGGTAGTTTCTTTGGGTCGCTAGGCCAGTAAGTGGCTTCACCGGTAGATATTGGTTTTAGTTGATTTTCATCAACACAACGTTTCAGATCGCGTCCGCGAGTGCTGTTACAACGGGATCCCCAAAATGTATGTTTGGCATTCCAGTCACCGCCTGCAATGAACCTGTGGCCAAGAGTGTTAAAGTAGGTTTTAAACATCTCTGAAGTTATCTTGTGTCTTGGTGGGCAGTAGATTGAGGAGAGAATAATAGGGCCTGCTCGATCCTCCAATCTAACAGAAGTTGCTTGTAGATGCACTGTAGAATACTGTTCTATCTGTGAATGCCTCAGGTTTCCTCGAATGGCCAGCGCTGAGCCAGCGTGCGCACTACCGTCGGGATGGGGAGTATGGTAAATGTTGAAGCCCTTGATGCGGAACGAGCTTCGGGACGTGCTATGTGATTCTGAAATTAGTACCACGTCTAATTTGTTTGTTTTTATTAAAGTCTCCAGTTCTTGGATATTGGGAGCCAATCCATTGATGTTCCAGATTGCAATTCGTAAAGGAGTCATTTATGATGCTAGTTTTGTAATGACAGTAGTTAAAAGACCCATTAGGGTACTTATTTGTTGCAGGAGTAGGTCGATTTTTTCATTTTGTTTGATCAAAAGTAGTTCCATAACGGATACGTTTTGTTGAGGGTTGTCTATGTGACGAGATGTAGCAGCGTTGTCTCGTGGGTGATCTTTGGTACGTCCAGCGACTGCATCCGAGTAGCTTTGTTCTGATGTGCGATAGGTGTTTCGTTGGGGTAGGGCGGAGCTATCTGGAGTTGGGTCGATGCGTGGTATATCAGTAGGAGATTTGCCAGTTGGGAAACTTCTTGGTTTCATTTTTCTTGAGAGTATTTCCTTGTAAACTTGACAGCCTTTGTAATTAGCAGGGTGGTCGCAGGAGCAGAGGGCACATTTGGCTGGTGTATTTCTGTCTTTTTTGAGGCACTCTGAGGTTTTGTGGCCCTCCCCACATTTGACACATCTGTATGGCCTCATGCAGTTGTTTTTGCAGTGGCCATATTGTTGGCATCTTTGACATTGTACTATTGTATTTGTTTTGCGTGGGTCTTCGATTTTAATGCGTTGGTGATGGATATACTGGATATTTTTAACCAGTTTATTATTTGGGCTGGGTTCCAAATTTACAAAAAATGTAGAGGTAGGAATTTTCTCTGCTGCGCTTACATATTGTTACAATAATAATAATAAATCATCATCTGCCTAGCCTTTTCCCAACTATATTGGGGTCGGCTTCCAGTCTAACCGGATGCAGCTGAATGCCAGTATTTTACATGGAGCGACTGCCTATCTGACCTCCACAACCCAGTTAATACTAGGTAATACGATACCCTTTGGTAAGACTGGATGTCAGAATTTCAGGTCACTGACTAACGACTACCAAAGATCTATATATGGCAGCCGGGACCAACAGCTTAACGTGCTTTCCGAGGCACGGAGGAAACCCGGTATGTCGGGCGGTCACCCATCCACAGACCGACCTAGGCAAGCACAGCTTTACCTAAAGATCGACCCGAATGGCAGTTCTTATTAAGCCACGAGCTCCTCCAGAATAATAATAGTAAATAATAATAATAAATTCATTTACTTTCTCACCACAATGTTTAAAGATATTACATAGTAATATTGTTATCCACTCTATGCAATGTAAAATGTTCAATCAAATGTCATATTGTAGATACTATTCAAATTCAATTCAAATTCAAAACATTTAATTCAGACTTTTCGGTCCATAAAGTGTTAGTAGTACAACAAGGTGACTTATAGCTATGTTAGTGATTCAAACTATTACTACAAACTTACCTCAAAACTATTTTGATATTAAAAAATGCAATATTCCAGCTAATGTGCAGCTTGCTGATAATGATTTCAACAAACCGTCAGAAATTGCTCTATTATTAGGGGTAGATTTTTATTCTAAAGTCATAATTGATAGTGTAATAAAATTAGACAATGGTATTGTACTACAAAACACATTATTTGGTCATGTAGTCACTGGCACAATTAAAAATGAATGTAAATTTAACTTGTCAAGTGTGAACTTGGTTTCAAACTTTGTAGTGCGGGAAAAGGATGATGATAGCTTGGAAAACATCATGAAAAATTTCTGGCTATCTGAAAAAATTACTGAAGAGGTAGTTGATCAAAATGCAGAGATTGAAAAGGCTGAAAAAAATTTCAAAAATTCAGTAAAGTTAGATAATAACAAGTTTTCAGTCGACATTCCATTACAATGCCCTTTACAACAGTTAAATATTGGTGATTCTTTTTCACATGCCTTGCAAAGATTTCAGACACTTGAGAGAAAGTTTGAGACCAATCAAGACTATTTTCAAAAATATAAAAAAAATATTGATGAGTATGTGGAGTTGGGTCATGCCAGGGAAGTTGACATTAGTCAGTATGATGTCCTGAATGATCCTGTGTATTTTCTTGCACACCATGCAGTACAAAATAAAAGTAGCAAGACAACCAAATTGCGTGTCGTTTTTGGAGGGAACATGAAGTCTAAACATGGTCTCTCAGTAAATGATGAACAATCATCTGCCAGAGGTATCCCGATTTGGACTCACAAAGTTCATAGCTTTTTATACCTACCTGAGCAGCTTTTGTCGCTATTAGCTGTGCAAAAGTGAGTCTGCCTTTCCACAGTAATAGCGACTCGTCTATCGCGATTTCCCGCTCAGGTAGGTATAATGAGCTGAACTTTGTGTTAAGGTGGTCAATTATAGGCATTGTTTTAGTTAACTTACTCGGGACACCTCTAGCCGACAATTCGTTGTTTACAAAATGTAGACAACGTTTTATCAGGGCAAACCTCCGAAACGACATAATCTCGTTGAATTTGCCCAACTTTAAATAAGGCAAACACGGAAGCCAATATTCCTTCTCTACGGGGATTGAGGCGATGCTTTGCAGCATGAGGATGCCAAAGAACGACCACAACTCTGTGACCGTTAGTGGCACCCACTTCCTGAGACGCGAGTGAAGAGGCAGCGATGAGGACAGCAGGAGGTTTGCTGCATAATAGGGGATCGGACAAAAAAAAACTAATTAGTCCGTCAGATAGATTTCCAAAAATTATTGGACACGTATTTTTTCTATTTTCGCGTAAACTTAAAATGAAAACGATACAGTGCTTCGAAAACTCGTGTGACGTCATATGATAGTACATTTAGACGACACAAGTGACGTTTCAAGCCCCACTCCAAGATCTTTGACGCGTTTTATCTTCGTCATTTTTTATTGATTTTATAAAACAAAAAACACGTATTCAATATTTTTCGATAATCTAACTTACGGACTAAACAGAATCATATTATTTTGACCCAGTCCGATCCCCTATTGTTGGTTTCACGTACAATGACATTGATGATGTCTTCGTCCCAAATCTTAGAAAAGATTTGGAACGGAGACATACCCTCTGTCGCAAAAGTTGCCTTACATGTTTACTTACGTCGGCGGTTGCGACGGCCCCGCAACAGCAGAAGATCCGGACGGCTCGGCGGCCGTTGACTGACCCCTTCAAAATTAAGCAACATTTTAGTAAGGATGTAAAATAACCCAGCCCATAAAAATACCTACATGTTTACTTACGTCGTCGGTTGTGACGGCCCCGCAACAGCAGTAGCTCTACCATGAGTTGTCATCGAAAACTTAATCGCTAGCGTTGTACTCGCTAGCGTGCTAACGTGGATCAAATAGATTACGATTATGTTTGCACCATGAGATTATTGAGATTTACGGAGTCTTACGCAGGCGCTAAGGTAAGCTCGATAGATTGTGTCGTCTAGCTAACTTCACTCTACTCATGTTTTGTTTCTTTCTTTCCCACGTAGAAGAAGAGAGAACGGTATCTACACAAATAAACCGACGAAATTGAAAAGTTGACAGATAGTAGACTACACATAGTGTTAGGTGGTTTTTGAATTTTTATTCCTTATAATATGTCACTGTCGTGTATTCAATTTGTAATTTTGATAGTTGACCTTGAGTGACAGAGCTGCGTTGTGTAGTTTAAAAGTATACTATAGATTTAAACAGATTATTTAATACAATGAGGACCAGTGTCACACAGTTCCAATTGTTGGTAGAGTTTATAGAAAGGTAAGTTTGAACTTTCCTCAAAATTATATTTTCCAATTGGTATCTAACATTTTGGCTTGAAATTTATGTTATTCAAGTCGTTGGTCTTCAAATTTAGCGACCACTAACATATTCCATGCTAAATAACCACTTGCAGACATTATTTTGACTATATTAGACTCAAAAACGTATAGAATTTTGATGTAAACATAATATGTTTCACACGCCAAAATGCTAGTGAGCTACGTAACTACTAAAGTAAGCGTCTTACTCGATAGGTTTAGTGAAATTAGTGACTCATGGTGCCGTTTTGTATGGTGACAGTTGAAGAACGTTAGTGACTATCGAATAGATTACGCTAGGTGTTAAACCTTTCGTAATCTATAGCGCTCATGGTATGAATTTTAATTCTTTCTGTGAGCGCTAGGGGCGCTGTTCAATATTTCATACAACTAATTTACGGAGACGCTAGCGAGTTTTTGCTGTGTAAACTCATGGTAGAGCTACAGAAGATCCGGACGGCTCGGCGGCCGTTGACTGACCCCTTCAAAATTAAGCAACATTTTAGTAAGGATGTAAAATAACCCAGCCCATAAAAATACCTACATGTTTACTTACGTCGTCGGTTGCGAAGGCCCCGCAACAGCAGAAGATACGGACGGCTCGGCGGCCGTTGACTGACCCCTTCAAAATTAAGCAACATTTTGGTAAGAATCTAAAATAACCCAGCCCATAAAAAAATATAATGGAAAAAGTATGAAAAAGGAACAAACATTCCAAAGTTGAGCGCGCGTGCGACGTTCCGGCCACGCCCACGCCCACGTCCACCGCGTGCACCAGCACCACCCACCGGTTGAACCGGTTGGGCACCACGTCCACCTCGTCCACGTCGACCAACGTGCACCAGTTCCACTAGTATTCATTTTTTCTGAAAATCAATAAAGTAAACAAAATTAAAAAAAAACTTTCTCGAAAAATCATTCAAAATGAAAATTATTAATAACTTGTTATTAATAATTAACAAATAACAAAAACTAATTAAATAACACAACAAATTAAATTTGTTTTAATTTAAAAAAATTCGAAAAAATTCCCTGTGTATACCAAGCTTTATCTCTGAACTACGTCAACCGCCATTTTGGTTTGTTTTTTTCGAGGTTAAATCTACTATCTTTTGTATATGTTTTGGCTGAAAACTATTGTCGAGTAAATATTCAATGCGATAACTATTACTTTAGATACGGAACAGGTCTTAAAGTTTTATAAATTACGAAAGTATTCCGACAAAATTCTAACACCGGTACAAGCACGCGTAAAACCACTCATAATTTGAAATATACTTACCTTCAGGTTAAAACTCGGTTGCACACATACAGTCTGTATTATAATTCATTCAATAATATAATTAACCAATAAATACCATTTTATCAGTAGTTTATTCAAAAATACTCACCCAAAGTAATTAAAATAGCCGCAGTTCCGTAACACACTGTATCACGCACGAGAGATTCAACGACTGACATTTGACTTTTTTTTAAATCGAATTGACCATACAGGTAAAGTGTTGTAGTATTTTTAGCATGAAGAATTTTATAAAGTATCGAGTAGAAAAGAGAAAAAACTTTTTCACAAAAAATAAAACCGACTTCGACAAAAAAAACACTCAAAAGTGAAAAATAAACTTGAGAAGAAAAATCAGTTACTGAAGTCGGTGACTTTTGTTTCTTTGATTTCATTTTTTTGTCACCGACTTCAGAAACTGATTTTTCTTCTCAAGTTTATTTTTCACTTTTGAGTGTTTTTTTTGTCGAAGTCGGTTTTATTTTTTGTGAAAAAGTTTTTATTTTTCACTTTTTAGTGTTTCACATGTGCTTACCCCTTCACAACGCACCGGCGTGATGTTATGTTAGGAACTGGTGTAAACAATAGACAGACAATATGAGATTTCAGCAATCCCAGTCCATTAGCTATCATTTATTGAGGAGTTCCGTTGCCTATCTCCGAAGTTCTTCATCAGATCTTCACAAAATAGTTTTTATGACCTTTGTAGTGAGTACAGGCGTAATATTATGTTGTGTGATGGCGTAAACAATGCTTAGATATGCTATAGCAACAATCGCGGTTAATCTGCTGTTATTTATTGAAGAGTTCCCCCGATTTCTACAAGATCCCATCATCAGATATTGAAATGGTGACAATGGGACCACACGGGAAGCACCAGCTTTCAAATGAAAAAAGAATCATGAAAATCAGTTCACCCAGTCGCAAGTTATGAGTGAACAAACATAAAAAAAAAAAAAAAAAAAAAAAAAATACAGTCGAATTGATAACCTCCTCCTTTTTTTGGAAGTCGGTTAAAAAAGGATTGAAAACTTCATGTGATAGAAAGAAATAGATATAATATGACGACATGCTGACGAAAAGTAAAAAAGGGACAACAAAAGTCACTTAGGAACGTTTTACGGTATAAAAAAAAGGGACAAAAGTCACTTGGAAACGTTTGAGCGGACAATCCACAGCCCCGACGGGCGTCGGCCCTTGCGGGCCCCTCCTTGCTGACATCTCTTTGAGGCGCGCGTGGAACACGTACGCGCCGCCGACATGGTCTGTTACCGTCATGACGACGGCCGGACGGCGAGCTAGCCCGTTACTCACCGTCCACAGACCCGCGTCTACGGTGGCCGGAGGTCATCGCGTAACCCCCGACGCCCGGAGCGCCTTCCGAGGTGGCTGGGACGTTGAGAGGTTCTCTCCCTCTCTCGTTCCGCCACCTCCTTCGCTAGCATCACTGCTTCGCAGAAGGAGGCGACGGCGTCCCATTCCTCTTCGCCCCGGACCATGGCTTGCACCAGGGCCCGCGAGAGGTCGCCGCCGCCGATCGCCGCTACGAGAACACGGCGGGGCTCTGCCCAAGCAGGGCACGCCTCCACAGTGTGCTCCACCGTGTCCTCCGGTCGATCCTCGCAGTGGAAGCATCCGGGCGTTTCCTCCCGCCTGATTTGGTACAGGTACCTCCTGAAACACCCGTGTCCGGTGAGGACCTGCGTCAGACGGTAGGTGAGGGCGCCGTGGCGCCTCTCCAGCTACTCCTCAAAGAGGGGACTTACCGCCACTATCGTGTCGTGCCCTGCGCTGGGTTGCAGCAGTCGCTGTCTCCATGCCGCCATGAGATCGCACCGGAGGTCTGTCCGCCGCGCAGCAATGTGCCGCGGCAGCAGAGTGACCCCCCGGTGTAGCGCCTCCGCGCGCCACTCATGTAGGCGCGCGAGGACTATCGTCTCCAGATCCCACGGCGGCAATCCGGCAAGGAGATTCGCCGCCTCGCGGGAGATCGTGCGGTACCCGCGGACAAGCCTTACGGCCATGACCTTTTGGGGCGCGTTCAGGTAGTGGACGGCCCGCTTCCTCACGGCACGTGCCCACACCGGGGCCCCGTAAAGGGCCATGGACCGCACGATCCCCGCATACAGCCTACGGCAGGAGGCGTTTGGCCCCCCCAGATTGGGCAAGAGCCACCTAAAGGCAGCCGCGGCCCGCTCCAGTCTGGGAGCCAAACGTCGGAAGTGCACTGTAATAGGACCTTAATATAATTTTCATGATTGTGTAATCATGTGTCTATTTTTTATGATAATAATAACTATCGTGTTTTGTCAAACTAACCAAAGTTGTTTCATTTACTAGAATGTCCTCCATTTCATAAAATATACTATAATAATCATCAAATAATACTTAAGTAAACTATTCGAATAAACAGTAATAGTCATAACAATAAAATTTACGTTACTGTTAAACAATCGAATAACCTAATAATTGCTTTTTACATTAATGTTCAGTATACAAAACATGTTAAGTAAAAGGCTAAAGGAATTTTGAGTAATTTATTTTAGTATAGAAACAATGTGACCGTTCATAGCACAGTTGAAAAAGTAAGAGAAAAAAGATGGCCACCGGAGTGGTTTGCATAAAAAATACTAATTCTAGTGTTGCTATTACAATAGCTAAAAATATTACTTATTTCTTACTATTTTATGTTTTATATTAAACATAAGTTGGGGCGGGCACAGAGCACCAACCATAGGTAACTGGGTTTTGTAAATTTAAGTTATAAATTATTTACATAAATAGTTGTTTGAGAAAATATATATAAAACTATCTTATACATAAATATTTAAGTTATTATCAACACAGAGGGTGTGACACAATTTTACAAAATTTATTCTTAATTAAAAACTAACCTATTTTTATATCTTTAAATTAACCTAATCTAAATTATCTTCATTGAGGTCAATTTGTTCAAAATATTTTACATTGTCAGGAAGGTCTTTAATTGATTCTGGAGAGTTGGAACACCATTTGTGTAACTTAAAATTACCTAACTTCATTAGCTCTATATGTTGAGTCTTGAGCTCCAATGGTTGCTCTACATCATCAGCTCCGGTTATGACGTCATCGATGTACGTGCTTAACCGTAGAGCTTCTGCCGCTATTGGGTACTTATCATTATAGAGAAGGGCTTATTCTATGAGACATCTTGTGCTCAAAAAGGTAGAGGTTTTTAAACCGTAAGTTATTGTTTGCAACTGTAAGCAAATAATGGGTTTGGATGGATGATCTCTCCAAAGAATGTTTTGCAATGGTCTAATTTTTCATTTATAGAGATAATTCTAAACATCTTTTCTACATCACACATTAAAGTATAGCGGTAGCGGTACGAAAGAGAATCAGTATGTTAAATAATTCATTTTGAACTATAGGTCCATTTAACATAACGCAGCTCCGACACAAGGGCGAAGAAGGAACATGGGTTTGGTTTTTAGTCAGTAGAAGTCTGACTTTAATTGTATGCTGGCTTTAATTCAATACTTTCAATTGTTTTGGACACCTGTTTCTGCCGACGCTGTCTACTTCTGCCTGCATCGTAATCCAATTCAATATAATCCTGATCAAAATCATATTTGAAAAGAAAACATTTAGGTTTACTGTATGACACACTAACCTCCATCACATCGGACCATCGTACTTTTTCTCAGTTTTTTAGCAGTTTGCTTCCATAAATAGTGGCTCCGTGACATTATGTTTCAGCTCCGAGCGTATGTATATCACTTAGCCATCATTCTGGTTAATAATGTTACTCGTAGAATAACCCGAATATCCTTGAATTTGGGGAATAAATGTAGTTTTACTTAACCAACACTCAGAGAAAATGATTACGTCACACCTCGTTTGTAATGTGGTTATCAAGACTAGAACGTTATTAAAGTTTTTATTAATGCTACGTATATTAAAATGTAGGATTTTAATTCCTTCCTTGTGGCTACTTAAAAGTTGAAAGCATCTGTGTGGCGAGCAGTTAAACACTTCATTTGACCCGTATGAATCCAGATGATTTATAATTTCATTAAAATCATTCATTTTTATTTGTTAAGTAAAGCACCCCACAAAGTATTAAATTTGGACTTTGTCTATAATCACGGAAGCGGTATGTTTGACATCCAAAAACAATAAAAATAACACATCCATCCCACACTTCCAATAATATATTATATAAAAGATTAATTGTTACTGGGCAGGTTTGGTTGGCTTGTCAGATGTCTTGACATACAAAGCTTCGGTTGATGTTGTGATAGGTGTGAATGGAGAGGTGGCGGCTGAAAACTTGTCTGTGATGACTCCATCGCTGTCAGCACCGTTCTGAGAACCTCTCGGATGTCTGACACTGACTTCGCTCAAGTTAACCTCACATTGACTTCATATAAAATTCTCTCCGGAAACTTCTCCATTATTATAGATCTCAGGTGGTTACTGTTTCATATTATAGTCTATGATATTAGTTTTTTAAGAAAAAAGAATATTGTCTGTGGTTAGACTTATCGCCCGAAATATACAACATGGTGTCATCGTGAGGATATCAACAGGGAAATAGAAGAATGGAGACCAATATTTTTTTGGGTAACAGTGTCAAACCCTTAACAAGACAAAATGGTAACATGGCTGAACATTGGAAAAATTGGAAACAAAGATTCGAGATTTACTGCGATGCTAATGACATAAAGAAACAGTCAGAAACGAAGCAAATAGCAATATTTTTGAATCTCATTGGTGAGTATGTTGTTTCTAGCCTATATAAATGACCTTCCAAAACACGTCGCTTTTCCTATGGTTCTTTTTGCTGACGACAGCACGATAATTGTAAGACATAATAAAAATATAAATTATGAATGTGACATTAAAGACGCATTGCAACAATCAATTAACTGGCTTGGACATAATAATCTAAAATTAAATTTAAATAAAACTAAAATTATGCAATTTCGACAAAGAATAACCACTCCTGACATTAATATAACTTTTGACGATAATAAAATTGAAGAAGTAGAACATATAAAATTTCTAGGCTTGACAATTGACTCTCAATTGACTTGGAAAGACCATGCAGCAAATCTTATCACGAAATTAAGTAGGTTCGCTTTTGCTCTTTACAAACTTAGGAAAATTGTAAATCAGGCAGCTGTTGTAGCTGCGTATTATGGTTACGTAGACTCCATATTACGTTATGGAGTAATTTTTTGGGCAAATTCCTGCGAAAAAAATAACATTTTTAAAGCACAGAAGAGGTGCATTAGATCTATATGCAATCTTAAACCAACGGATAGCTGTAAACCGCATTTTAGATGTCTTAAAATACTAACTTTACCTTGTCTTTACATTTATGAGACCGCATTGTTCGTCAAGAAAAACAGTGAATTATTTAAAAAAGCTTCACAGCAACGCTATAGGTCGACAAGACCAGAATATCGACACGAATTATGTCTAAGAGCCTCAAAGACCGCCCTTATGCACAAAAGCATTCTCTGCATGGCTCCGAAAATATTTAATAAAATTCCAAATGGCATTAAAGATTTAAATTTGACGCAATTTAAACAAAAGCTAAATATATTTCTAATCGACAAATGCTACTATACCATTGACGAATTCCTTCTTGACAAAATGTAACAAACCAAGCTGACAATTATGTATTTATTATCCTTGACAATTTAAAACTTGACTAATCTGAATAATATTATTAATCTAAAATGTAATCTGAATTTTTTTTATGAATTTTATTGATTGTATTCAAAATCGTTATTGTAGAATAAATAGTAGATTGTATAACAAATATTGAAGAGATTGTTAACAGATTTAAAATTTATTATATTGTTAATTGTGTATGCCCCTGATGGGTAGTTTTTTGAGATACATAACCTACTGTAAGACCACACATTACCAAAAAATATGCAAATAAATACTTTGACTTTGACTTTGACTTTGACTTATGGATTAGAAGTCTTCAATTTCCTAAATATCGATAGAAAATCTACAACTATAGAAAATGTGCTGAATCACTTTGACAAAAAATTCAATACGCAAAGCAACATTACAGTGGAAAGGTATAGTTTTTTTACAAGATTACAGCAACAAGAAGAATCTTTGGATAACTACGTCACGATATTGAATAATTTAGCCAAGTCATGTGAATTCAACGACTTAAAAGATTCCTTAGTCAAAGATATGTTTGTTATCGGGATAAACAACTCAAAAATAAGAGAAAAATTATTACAGCAAGAAAAACTAATACTTGAGGATGCTTTAAAAATTGCAAAAAGTATGGAATTATCTCAAGAAAGGTCTACAAAAATAACAAAGTCACAAAGTCATCAATCGTCAGAAAATATGTCATCAGTTCAGCAAGTGTCAAAAATAAACCACAGAGGCAGGTCAAAGTCAAGAAACAATTTCAACAATTTCAATAATTATAGACAGAGAAGTAAGTCAAATAATAGAAATTATAATCAAAACTCTGTGAAAAGACGTGACAATTCAGAATCGAAAAAGCCTTGTAACAGATGCGGACAGGTCCATATTTATAAATGCCCAGCGGAAGGAAGAACGTGCAAAATATGTAAGAAGCAGAACCATTTTGCTTAATACTGTTTTTTTAACAAGGACAGACAGGACAAGGGTCAACAACAAAAATCTAGTGTAAGTTGTATTAATTATGATGACTCTTCTTGTAATGACAATTATTTTATAATTAATAAATTGACTGACAATAATGAATGTAATAATAGTGTGGATGAGTGGAAAATTAATGTAAATTTAAATAATATTTTGACAAAATGCCAAATTGACACAGGTGCCGATACTAATGTTATTTCTAAAGACACACTTAATTCTAAAATGACTCAGACTGATAGGAAAATACATATTCAAAGAACAAATAATAAGATTTTTTCATTTTCAGGAGAAATAGTTCCAAATCTAGGTGGCTGTGTGATACAGTGTGAACTTGAGAATGGACTGAAGACTAAAATATATTTTTCACTTCTCTCGCTCTAAAATTCGTCTTTATGTCGTGCGTAGGCGACATAAAGTCGCGTTTTATGCTCTAGAGCATAAAGTAAAATCTTCGTCGAAGACCAAGGTAATCGGCACAGGTAATCGGCCCAACAGCCAGCAACAACTTCAACTTCATAGAATAACCTCTTTAATTCGTTTCGTTAGTATTCTAAGAAGAAGGGATTACTGCTTTTCATTACGAATACAAGGAAAGTTGATGGGAATAGGCTTCCCCCAATTACCTAAATCGCTTGATGGCAATAGGCTGGCTCTTAATTAGGTTGTTTGATGGCAATAGGCTTGCTCCTAATTACATCATTTGATGGGAATAGGCTTGCTCCTAATAAGATTGGTTGATGGCAATAGACTTTTCCTAATCACTGTCATTAAAAGATACGCAATAGCCCTGCTTGATGGCAATAGGCTGGCTCTTAATTAGGTTGTTTGATGGCAATAGGCTTGCTCCTAATTACATCATTTGATGGGAATAGGCTTGCTCCTAATAAGATTGGTTGATGGCAATAGGCTTTTCCTAATGACATCGGTTGATGGCAATAGGCTTGTCCCTAATTACATCAGTTGATTGCAATAGGCTTGCTCCTAATTACATTGGTTGATGGCAATAGGCTTGGTCCCAATTACATCAATTGATGGCAATAGGCTTGCTCCTAATTACATTGGTTGATGGCAATAGGCTTGCTCCTAATTACATTGGTTGATGGCAATAGGCTTGCTCCTAATTACATTGGTTGATGGCAATTTTTTTTTTTTTTTTGTATTTAATCAAACATAAAGAAAGAAAGAGAAATGAAGCAATAAACCAATGAAACAAATTTTAGGCACACAATTACCTGAAAAATTAAATATTTAAAATTTGTCATGCGAATTATAGACAGAATTTACAAACTAATAATAAACATGCACGTTTTGAATTTAATACATACTTACTGAGTGTCCATAATAGCACACCACTTAAGACCAAAAGCAGTCTCGAACGTATTCACAGAGTAAAAATCATTCACTCTATCTGGATCACGCATACTAATCAACAATAGATTAAGAGATTTCAAAGCATTATAACACGACTGCTTGGCATCGTCAAGTGGAGCGTATTTCTTGGACGCAGTAGTTTCGGAATGATCCATAGATCTTTCCCCTATGTCTAAAGAATTTAAGATTCTTGAAATGTACAAAGTAATACACCTATTATTAATATTTACAAATTCTTCGGAATTTGGAAATCGAGCATTCTTAGAAACCGCGAACGTACGAAACTCGACAAACAAAGTACGAATCTCATCACGCCCAGCACTAGTGGTGAATCTACTACGTTGAGCTTGTGATATGGCACGAATTAAATCTACCCTAGACACGTATAAATGATTATAAAGCACATTATGTGCCGAAGACCAATTGACATAACACGAGCCGTTAGATACTTGTGCATCACTAGGTACACTAGTACTGTGCATTCGAGCACCGGCATTGAAATTTCCAATGGTGGTACTTAGTGCTTCAATCGTAGGTCGTATAGCAGCATTAACACTATTTGCAATTGCATTTATGAAATCACCAGGCATAAACCTATCCAATCGAGCTGCAATCTCTTGAGCGTCAGTAGACATCTTAGTATTTACAGCTCTCAACTCGTTAACAGTTTTCAACAATTCTGAATTTGAATTAATTAATTGATTATTAGTGGTTCTAAGATTAATAATTTGTTGTGCTTGACGCTGGTAAGATTCAGTAAGCACAGTGTTAGCGGTTTTAAATTTATCAGCTCTATTCGATTCTAAAGATACCTGTTTAAGTAACTCGTTCAAACGATCTTCTCCAGAACTCGACGAAGTCGTCTTTGTTAAACTCGACACCGGAGAATCACTTACAACAGGAGCAAAACACGTTGATGTACTAGGTGACCCAACACCGACTGGTGTTGAAGATACTCTGACACCTCTTTTTGCAGCTGTCTTCCCGTCAGAATCGCTATCAGATTTAGTTTCAGGAGCACGTGATGCACCTCTTTTTCGACTGGTTCCTCTTTCCCGTTTAGACTTTCCTTCGTCAAGTCTGCGCGATCTTCGAACTAACGGAGATCTGTCTCTAGAAGTACCTGGTTTTTGGGAGTCTTTACGAGGCTCCGAACTATCAATTTTGACCGAAAGCGACACTCAAAGATTCAACGTATCTTTCGTAGTGATCAGAACGATTCTCGACTGATACGTTATTACTATTATGTAAGATCTTGAACACTGTCAAAGCATCAACAGAAGAAACAACACTTTTCTCCACACACATGAATATTAACTGAGATACTACGTCGCGATCGAATTTGCAATAAATATCGCAAGCTAAACAATTTAAATGAATTAGATGATTTTCCATACTATTATGAACCCTAGGTACTATTTCCCATGTAATCCATGAGTATCTATAATTTTGACATAGTAGGGTCTAC
The DNA here is from genome assembly GCA_949775195.1 of Diarsia dahlii. NCBI lineage: Eukaryota > Metazoa > Arthropoda > Insecta > Lepidoptera > Noctuidae > Diarsia > Diarsia dahlii. The sequence continues at coordinate 1,974,209 of OX459197.1, read as the reverse complement.
ACACAACACATCACCTGGTGATGTATAATACAAATCTGAAAAACTATTTCTATTTAAAATAATTGCTCTAAGTGTTTCTAAAAGAAAACCAACATCAAAACTAACATTATACCGTTCAGAGACAGCTATAGACATCATATATTGAATATTTACATATTCATATATAGAAGTCAGATCGACAAGAGAACGTCTGTACTCCTCAGCGTGTTCGTAATTCGCTAGATCACTACGCCCTAGTTTCACCAATAATTTTATCGGATCAGGAACTATGAACCATTGATTACCGTCGTGTACGAAATACTTTGAACAAAAATATATGGACCTATTATATTTAAAAAATTTAGACTCTAAGTTAATTAATGTGGCACACCAAGAATTCATATCCCTAAATTCCGATTTAGTTAACAACCAACTGTCATCACCGGCGAACATCCCGAAATGTACATCCTCCATGTTAAACATTGTTGCAGTTACGGCCATCAAAAATCTGGTGTTTTGGCAAAAAGTTGACGCATCTCCCGATTTTCGCTGATAATCTACTCTATACCTAATACCATTCTCCGAATCTATCAAAGACGTGTGAGCATGTGATTTGAACCACAAACCTACGTAAAACTGGGGAACTCCCATTTTTTCCATCAATAAACAGTCAAAAATTAGTGCCGCTAAACCCTGACTTTTATCATACTTTGATATGTCTATCTCTAACATCGCAGCTCCCTGACTAATTAATTTTTCGAATTTCCATGGTGGAATCTCTTTATTCATGTCAGTTGAAAATTCTTCATTAGTAGTTCTTGTAAAAACTTTGAAATTACTTTTATACAATAATTCGATTCTTCTGTCGATTTCTCGGAATATAGGACAGAATATCGCATTTTGGTACTTCTCCTGACAAGCAATCGTCTGGAGAGCGTTATTCACAAAAGGTGCTGTTAAATCTAAAGTAGGCTTTACGGTTGGTTTAATCAAATTTATAAGCTTCCCATTTCCACTCTAATATATCCTTATCGGGTGCTTCTAATAATTTACGTACTGTAGGAGCCTGAGTCTCTAACCAAGATTCTAACGCATCAGTATTAGGAGTTATGGGAGTATTGGCAAATTCGTTCAACATCCATTTTTTGTCCTCACGAATGTAAGAATCAAAGAATTGAGTCGTCAACCTTTCACCCAAAGCATGAGGATCAACTTGACCATCAAGTTCGGGGACTGCCATGTTACGTTTGTTTAATGCCATAGCTGATTGAATTTGACTAGGTCTTCTTGCTGCAGGCATCATAACTTCCAACACAGGTCTCAGTTTATCAAAGTTTGCTCTTTTGGGGACTCTCTTACTTTCCGTAACTACTACACCTTCTAAATCTAAATCGAGTTCGTTATTCAACATGTTCTCAGAATCTAACCTATGAACCTTCCGGGAAATTCAATGCACGAGGCATTGAATTTCCCGGAAGGACGAGATCGTGGACACACATCAAAGCAGTGATGTCGGGCGATGATACGTTTTTTACAATTTGGTGATATACATTATTATCTATTATACCCTCAGATTCAATTACATCAATCTTTAACTCCGTTTTTTCCGTTAATTTATCTAAAAGTGAATTTACGTATTGACAGTCGGAAATTTCTGTCGGTTTAAGTACCAAACCTTCAACATACCCACCACGCAAATTCGCTTTAACTTTATTAATAGATTCGGTAGGGATTCTCGTCTCTATTATCTGTTTCAAATTGTCCCTAACCGGAGTGTAATACAGAAGTGAAATAGTATGCCTACTGATAGCTACTAAAATATGGTTTTTAGAATTATAAATTTCCTCCTTACTCTTAGTTGAAGTGCGGACTATAACTATATGTTCAGCTTGCTTCCCTTGAAATTCATGAATCGTAGAAGCGTTGTAGCCTGCCTTTAATAATAAATCTTTCTCTGATTGCTTAAAAACTAAATACTTATATAATTTATTGTCTAAAGGAACATTATTTAGGGCGGTATATGATTTACAACTCATACTCCTGTCCACTTTCGAAGCTGAGAACACTCCTCCTTCATATTTATCCTGGATCGTCGCCATCACGTCTACTGGACAGCGGTAAGACGTCCTCAATGTACGAGAAGGCTTGAAAAATTTCGAAAAATTTCCATACCTTATACTAACTGACCCTACCCTATTGATATAGCCTATCTGATTTGGATCTCCCAACAAGTGAAGGCGTTTGCACCTTGTGAAGAGACATACCAAAAATATCTCTCCCGGATGCTTCATCAGCGCTTCATCGATCCACACTTCATCGAAAGATTTTCTGCTGTGCAATAAATATGAATCGATAGTCCTGTATGATTCTTTAAAATCACCAGGAGCACCACACTTGTTGAGTTTGCACATACGTTCCCTAATATCCACCGCACCTTCAGACATTGATGTTAAGACTAAATCACCCTTGTTATGATTACCCAAAATGAATGTGGTTTTCCCACATCCAGGTACACCGACGATCATGTCTATGTTAGGTAATACGAAAGACTTATACAATTCTAGAGACTCTACCGTAGCGTTAATTAAGTTAGGTTCTTGCATCAAGGTCGTATATTTTCCACAGAGCAACAACCTATCTTGAGAAGACTTCAAAACATTACATTTATTATTTAAATAATCCTCATCGAAATCCACAAATGTCACACCATTGAAAGCAAAACTGAATTTAGTGTCTCTATTGTTATTAAGTAACCACTTCTTCTCATAAGTGTCATATACAGAAAACCCTTCTTTATGTGAAGTTAAGTATCTTTTAGTGTCCAATGAAAGAGGATTCGACAATTTTCTATAAGCTTCACCATAAGTACATGTCGCAGTTCCAACGATCGTTTTCCACAACTCTTGGATCTCGATCATTGATTGCACTATCATTTCCTGAAATTTCTTTAATAAAATTGGGTTTATGAAAATATATGCTTGCAATAGGCTTGCTCAAAATGTTTTTATAACTGAGCAGTATGAGTAACGACCCAAGTAAGGTGTTATGTCACGTTTCCTACCGAAAAAAAGAAAAAAGTTAATTGACGGGAACAATAATTATTTTTACAGTTTACACAAGTTGCCGTTTCATTTCCTCGCAATCGAAGTGAAAAGTAGAGTGTAAAACTCGTCCATAAAACCCATTTTGCTCTCTACTTTATATCCATCCTCGCTCGCAAGCTCGTATCGGATGGATAAACGTCTCGCGCAAAATGGTGCGTTTTATGCACTTGGTGTACAATCTACTATTATTGTAGTTGACTGTAAATGCCAAACAATTCTAGGCTGGAAAACGTGTGAAAAACTTGGTATTGTCAAAAGAATTTATAAAATTCAAAATAACCTACAACTTGATTGTGACAGGTCAGTACAAAGTGTCGTATCCAAATATTCTCATACATTCGATGGTATAGGATGTCTTCCAAATGAAGTTCACTTAGATATCGACGAAAATGTGAAACCAAAAGTATGTCCTATTCGTAGAATACCATTTTCTCTTCAAAATCGTTAAAAGTCTGAATTAGGAAATATGGAAAAGATGAAAATAATTGAAAAGGTCACCAAACCTACAAAATGGGTTAATTCCATTGTTTTAGTAGAAAAAACAAACGGTTCATTGCGTGTATGTCTTGATCCGAGAAACCTAAACGTTGCTATTCAAAGACCTCATTATCCCTATCCTACATTTAATGATCTCAGGTCACAAGTTGCTAGTAGTAAAATATTTTCAAAACTAGACGCAAGTTCTGGCTACTGGACTATCAAATTGGATAAAGGGAGCAGTGACTTATGTACATTCAACACACCTTTTGGTAGGTATAAATTTCTTAGACTCCCGTATGGTATAGCTTCTAGTGGTGAAATATTTCATAGAGTAATGAATGATCTCTTTGGTGATTTGCCTGGTATTGAGATATTTGTCGATGATATTTTAGTTCACGGACGAAATGAGACCGAACATAATGAACGGCTTGAGTCAGTTTTCAAACGTGCTTCTGAAGTCAATTTAAAATTTAATAAACAAAAATGCAAATTTGGTCTTTCAGAAATTTGTTATGTGGGACACATTTTTAACTAACATGGAGTGTCACCAGATAAGTCAAAAATAGAAGCAATTATTAAAATGCCTTCTCAAAATGTCAAAGAACTTCAAAGATTTTTAGGTATGATTAATTATTTAGGTCAATACATTCCAAATTTAGCTGAAGAAACTAGTATTTTAAGAGATTTACTTAAAAACAAAACTTATGGTCTTGGACACAAAATCATGAAAATCAGTTTAATAAATTAAAATCAATTATTTGCAAGTCCCCAGTTCTTATTCATTATAATGTCAATAAACCTGTTAGAATGTCAGTAGATGCCTCTAAAAGTGCAGTTGGTGCAGTCATATTTCATGGTAACAATCCTATTGCTTATTCATCTAAATCTTTAAGCAAATGTCAAGAAAACTATGCACAAATTGAAAAAGAATTATAAGCAATTGTTTTTGGATGTAAAAAATTCCATCAATATGTTTATGGAAAACCAATTCAGGTAGAGACAGACCACCAACCTCTGGTCACACTTTTCAAAAAACCGTTATCTGAAGTACCTTCACGACTATAAAGAATGATGATTACTTTGCAAGCTTATGATTTAATAGTATCTTATACTAAAGGCTCAAAAATGTACATTTCAGACACTCTTTCTCGAGCACCAGTCGATAATGACAACAATCTTGATGATAATTTAAAAGAATTTGAACAAATCTTGGGTATTCATATTAATTTACTAACCTCAAACTTAGCAATTTCTCAAGAAAAATAAAATAAAATTTTAGAATGTTCAAACAATGATATAAAGTTACAAATATTGAAACAATATTTTTTCCAAGGATGGCCTCAGTCAAAAAACCTATGCGATAGTTTAGTACTCCCATATTGGAATGTCAAAGAAGAAATTCATGTCATAAATAATATACTTTTTAAGAATAATTCTGTCATTATTCCTACTTCAATGAGAACTGAAATCTTGAATACTTTACATGAAGGACATCTAGGAATAGAAAAAACTAAAAATTTGGCTCGTGGTATTGTATTTTGGCCTAACATAAATCAGGATATAGAAAACAAAATAAAACAGTGTGAAACTTGTGCTATGTATAGTTTAAATAAATCAAAAGAATCACTCAGGTCACATGAAAAATCAATTTTCCCCCGGCAAAAAATAGCTACTGATCTATTGGAATATAAAAATCAAAAATATTTACTTGCGGTAGACTATTATTCTAACTACATTGAGATAGCTAACTTAAAAAATGATACTAGATCTTCATCAGTAATAAATAATTTAAAATCTATTTTTGCAAGACATGGCATTCCATTACAACTAGTCAGTGATGGTGGACCACCTTATAACTCAAAAGAATTCAAACAATTTCTTCATGAATGGGATGTTGAACACATTGTTAGCATTCCATATATGGCAAGATCAAATGGATTAGCCGAAGTCTCAGTCAAAACAGTCAAAAAATCTTAAGAAAATGTGAGGAATCAGGTACAGATCCCCACATCGGTCTATTGCAACATAGAACTTCTCAAGGTTCAAACATGTACTCCCCTTCGCAATTGCTCATGTCAAGACAATTAAGAACAAAATTACCAAGTCAAATTAGTCAATTAAAACCTAAAATTGTCAAATTTGCTAAATATTCTAACATTAAAGACAAAAACTTACAAAAAACTAAAAATTATTATAATAAAAGTTGTAAAAACTATCAAGAATTTCATGTCAAGGATAACATTTATTTCAAAAAAAATCCGAAAGACATTATTTGGACAAAAGGTCAAATTATCTCTAAAACTAAACTCCCTAGATCTTTTATATTACAAGACAACTTTGGTAAAACATATAGGCGAAATTCTCAACATATTCGACCTGATTATGGTCAACAAAAACAACATAAAGAATCTATAAAGTTTGATGATCTTAATGGGCAAAAAACACAGTCACACTTTCAGTCACAGTCGAGTCAGTCTTTTGAAAATGAAAGGGATGATGATGGTTGTCAGGATTACACATACATAATAACTCGTAGAAAAACAAACTCATTCTCAGGTCCTAGTCAAGTTCATAATAATTCTTATTGTAGCAATACAGAATCTAATGTTGAATCTGAAAATTATCAGTCTTTAGAATCCAATCAGTCTGAATCAAATGTAGCAAATCAGTCAGTCATAAAGTCACCTGAATTTGTCAATGTAAATGATGATGTGTCTTGTAGTCAAAGTCTTTGTGATCACTATGAATATCAAGATGAATTGATTTTAACTAGTCCTCCCCAGTCATGCTCAGATGTAATGCCTAATATTATAATATCTCCTGACGAAAGAAACTATGTTTCAGAGAATGTAAATAAGTATAGTTCTAGAGGAAGATTACTCAAAAAGACACAGAAATTTGATTTATAGGATAATTTATTCACAATGTTATACATTAAATTCAATATCACTCAAATAAATTTAAACATTGTAATTTCACATCACGACAACGCTAGTGTATTGCTTATAAATGTATTGATGTAATCAATTTATTATTGTATAATTTACTTATCACTTCATCTTAAACGATAAACATAAGTTAATAATAAATGTAATTTGTATTTCAGCATTAATCTTTATTGTAAACAACATTGTAAGGTTATGCCCAGTTGTCAATGTCACTAAGGCATGTTTCGTATTATAGTCTATGATCTTAGTTTTTTAAGAAAAAAGAACATTGTCTGTGGTTAGACTTATGCGATGTCTGCTTTACGTTGAATACACAAGTCCTGAGCTCCCTGAGTTTTATTGATAAGAACCCATTGCATCACGCCCGAAATATACAACAGTTACTTTCTATGTTTTCGCCCAGGGATTGTAATACGCGCAAGTGCCTTTCAATGTTATCTAGGCTTCGAAGAGCCTCCTCTGCGTTGTCAGAGCACTTGAGCATATTAGTGATTTCCTTGTAGTGGGCATCAACCACCCTGTCTCTAGATTAGAACCGTACCTGGTCTTCAGAGTGTCTACAGGGCCGGCAGTCTCTACAGAGATAACGACAAAATCGCTAACTTTCGATTGCTAATTACCAACGAATAAATTCGGTTGCAATAATGATGCTTGCGAAAAACGCATCTTGGATGTAGAGACTTGTTTTACTTGCCGGCCCAGGTATGAAATAGTTCTCGTTAGTAACAGGAAGATCTTCTACTGTTTCACGAGCTCTGCCTTCCAAGGAACTTACTAGGTAGGCCATTTTATCTACGTTGCGGAGAGTTTTACTGCCTATATTAGATTCGAATTTGTCCCAAAACTCTGTGAAACGCAGTATGTCGCCGCTAAACTTCGTAGGTTCCAGCTTTGGTTATCAATCACAACAAACAGGGGTTAAACAGTAAATTAGGGAAAATATGAACGAGCGTTTCGCGGAATATCCTCAAAGCGCGCGCGAATCGTACTCCACTGACTTCGAGTTCGCGCGTCGCGGGCTGGGTTGCCAGGAGCCGTGGACGGTGTTGCCAGCTCACAAAAATATTTAAAAAGGTAGTGCTACACTCAGGAATTATAATAATTTTCTTTATTTTTTAATTTCATTTGTGTTTTAAAATATCCATTTTTCTCTATATGGAAGCTTTCCAAGCTTCTTCTGAGAACTGACGATTTTTTTATGTACAGTGCCTCTTTATACAAATATATGATACATTGTGTATAAAACATAACACTCTTTTTTTTGGGGCAGTCGTGTAATAATTGAGATTTTTTTCCCAATGTGCTGGACAAGCCTTTAAAAACTCATGATCAACTGATTCTATATTTTTTTCTTTTACTCTTTTAAGTACTTGCTTTTCGTGTCCTATATCTTCAAACATTCTGTTAGCCACCAAAGCACAGGATTCCACATAATTTATTATATTTTTATGGGGATAATTCAAGCTTTGCTTTTCGGAGTATTCTTTAAATTGAATAAATAAATGCTCTACTGACCATTTTTCCTTAGAAATTAAAATGTTATGACAGTTTGTGCAGGTACAATCCAGTCTTTTAACTAAAACTCCACAAACATATGCACATGCCTGAGCTTCACCAGTTGATGGTTCAGCATTACATACATTTTCAAGTTCCTCTAAAATCTGAGGAATCTGAAAAATTCTGTAATATTGTATCATTATTTTGTGCCTAGGATTGTGGATTTGGTCAATACCTCTTTATAATTATCAATTATACTTTCACAGTAATCGCTTTCGCAGTTTCCAGTGCTTAGGTGAGCTAGGTTGCTTAAGATAGAAGTTTTTAAGGCTGCAACAAATTGTCCAGCAGTGGAATTGTAATTTGCAACACAATTACCTCAAATGCAGCCAAATAGGTTTTACAGTGGGTCCTGCTGTAGTCTGCGGGTGGCAAGACTGAACATTTGAATGTTTTTTACGGAGTTTATTCCATAAAAGTTCGACTGCATTAAGAGTCCACACCCATCCTTCTTTTTAAGGCGGTGTGCGTGTGCAGCCTAAGAATTTTAAAGTATTAAAAAATGCAAGTGTGGTAAAGCTTGATTTTCCAATGAAAATGTTATGTCCGATAGTAGCGTAACTTTATTGGATCCTTTTATTTTTGTTTTATCCTTAACTATCTTGTCTTCTTGTGTGTTACGCACAGAGCTACCTACGACCTCGACCCTGATTCGCGACTAAGACGCCGCTGCATAATGGGAACGGCCAACACGTCGACGTTGCATAATGGGAACGGCCAACACGTCGACGCAGCATTTCGTAACGCGCAACCATCGGAAAGCATCGACTGAGTCAGCACTCCGATGCACGTATCGAAGATCACTTAAAAACCAGAATCAAAGTAGTAATTCATTCTGTATTCCAACACCGAATAGGAATCATTAGGCTAGTCTAGGTTATAATTAATGTATAATTTTACTTTAATATAGATTTCATCTTTGGTTTCATTTCAATCCCCCGATTGCAGATAACGTAATTTGTGTAACATCCATAGCGCCAACACATCTGCATTTGTTGTCGACTGTTTTGTCTTCCACTAACATTATTGATTCTTCATTGTCTTCGATATTGTCACTATCTAGCTTTTCAATTTCGTACATGCTGTCGTCTGATTCGGCATTCGTTATGTCGATATTCGTGTCGGTGGTATCGCTATCTTCAGATTGTTCTTGCTGTTTTTGAACAATTCAAACGTCTTCTTTTAATTATTTTTGCTTCTTTTTTAATATTTTTTCTTTTCTAATTTAAATTATGTTCAGTTAAATTGAAGCATTCACAAAACCCAAAATCTTCTTCACAAAAGCAGCTTAATTTTCGAAATTTTATAACATCAGGCGTCGTTTGGCGTCGAAGCAACTTGATGAATAGACATGGTTTCTGGAACGGCAATCAGGTTTCTTGATATAGCATCTAACATTTTTATTGAATTATCTACGTCTCTATCAGGCACTAGAAAATATTTGATCTTCGACGTGTTATTCATCACAAGTGCGTTAAAAGCTGCCTCAGCATCTGGAATATCATGGCCGTGTACGACATATCGGTCTAAATTTCTCTTTGTTGCTCCGCCAACAACGTCAGCGGCTCCTTTCCCGTGGGAAGCTTCAAAGAAAGACCAAGTCGCTCTGTCAAAACTTAACTGTTACATAGCTGTGTTCATCATATATTTTTTTTTTTTGGCGGTATTGGCTTGTGGGCCCATCTGTAAAAAAGTGTATGGTCATAACAGCTGGAAATGTTTCTTTTACAGGGATAAGATGGGCCCAAATAGCGACAGCCCCCCTAGCATGGCGTTTCTATCTCTATTCTTCCAAGAATCGACAAAGCTCTTTCTATTCTACTTGACAAGTCTTCTTCCCGAGCATGGCGCACCCCGTAGACTCGCATTTCTTCCAAGACATAGACATACGAATGCTTTCCATAGCAACGGAGATGTATATAGTGATGTCGATACTACAAGAATCCTACGATAATATTGCGTTTAGTTAACCAAAAACAATATGCAAAATGTGTAAGTTTTTAAACTTTTTGGATTGAACCGAAAAAAATACATTTTGTTTACAATATATAATAACTACATTTACAGAACTATAATTTAAAATATAACTTTATAACGTAACTCAAAGCAACAACCAAACGTATTACTCGTAATATATTTTGGGTGCTAATTAAACCGGCTTCTTTTTAATACCATTATTTGCATCTAAAAATCTACATTGCCTTCTAAATTACTAAGTCAGCCACAGTTGACGAGCATCTAAATAATACTAACTTAGCCGCAAGTTATCTTTTCTGAAGCCACTCTAAATACAACTCAGCATCGTGGTTATTTTTTAGCATCAAAATTTATAACATGGATTCAAACAGTAAACTTCTAAAATATTAAAATATGGCATCAAAAAAATATTCAATTAGCTTCTAATTTACTAACTCAGTACGTCTAAATAATAACTCAAGCCACATTAACTGAGCATCAAAATGTACCTAAAATTGTCATCAAATATTATTTTATAGCCACTACGTAGCCAGTACGTAGAAACTGTTAAGGTCAGACAAAATAAAATACTTAATTTTTAAAAAATCAATTTGTTTATTGACATACCATGATTTTACTTATAGTAATTAGTAGAAACATAAAGAAGAATTGCAAAGCGAACGCACAAACGATAATAAACAAATACACGAGGGTAACTGGTCGGTAAACGAATCGAATGGCGCTCTCTGATTGGTGCAAATGGCAAGTCCCTGTCGTCTCGCGCACCCGCGTTCAATCTTGCTGTTGCTATTTTCACGATAAAAGAATGTTATGTATTATTTTAGATGCTTAGTTATAATAAAAGATGTTGTCTATGGTCGCTTCAATTATATTTTTTGAGGGCCTTGTGTTGAAGCTGTAAAATGTTAAATGGTGGTGAGATATAAATTCCGTGGCCGAGTTAGTAAATTAGGTGCCTATGTATTAATAATAAGGATAAGTTAATATATTTGTGGATCTTCACTTGACGCTTTCTATAGAATATTTAGTGGGCGTTGTAAAGAAGACGAATTAGTATATTAGAGGCTATATCATTTTCCCGTGGCTGGGTTATAAAATTAGAAGTTTGATGACGTGGCCAATAAATAAATCTGTGGCTCGTTTTATTATTCCTCATATATTTTTATCTGTGTCGGACACAAAAGTTCAAAGAAATGTTATGTTTTGGTTATGTTGACAAACAAAGATAAATATTTTTTATTACTAGATTATTAATATTATACATCGAAAAATTTAGCTTGTTTCGTGACGTGCACAGTGCGGAAATTCGACGCAGACGGAGGAGAAGATGTCGGGACGTCTTTGGTGGTTTTCTCACTAGGCGAGAAGAAGCACATCATCGTGAGAAGTGAAAGGAATGAGGAGAGGCCTTTGCCCAAGATTGTGACATTATGGGATAAGTATAAAAAAAAATACCTACATTGTGCTAAATCTAAATTCTCTTTCTAGTAAAAGTTATAATGGCGTCAAGAAAGAAGTAAGTAGTTAAAAAACCAACCTTGAGGATTTTTACAGGATTGTGGCATTGTTTGCAAAATCTTCACCGTACTTACATATTAGAACGCGTTTTACCATAATCTCATATCAACAACAACTTATTTACAGCGTGCGAAGTACCACCCGCCAAATTGAGATGTTGGTGGACTACATGTCCGTCCACACACATTTCGCCAATGGCGAATATAGCGGGCCACTTGGCAAACAAGCCCACGACGAAGAATGGGTCCGAATTCAGATGATGTTGGGCGAATACGGACCAAGTAAGACTGTGGGACAATGGCGGACGGTATTCTAATTAGTAAAACAAGATCATAAAGAATATCTTCCTTAGCTTAACACCATTATATTTGTGTGACTAATTATTATTGTTTTTCAGACTTGGAGGGATCTAAAAAAAGGCACGGGCTGATGATGCCCGCGCCAATGCAGCCAGTGGCATGACTGGGAACACTGCCACAATTCCCACACTCTCTGAGACCACGTCTAAAATATTGGGTGTTATAGGTACAGAGAGTGCCTATGGTATGGCAGGTCAAGTAGAGACGCAGCTAGGGGAGGTTATAGCAGTGTCTATTACCTACATGCTATAATGTTAGTATTAACATATTATATCATGTGAGCGTAACTTTGTTTTTATTATTTCAGTTTATTGTAGAAAACCCAACCACTCCAACACACATCACACCACCATCAGCCACATCACCAATATTGTTGCCTTCACCCACTTCACACCAGCCACCTACCTCACCACCAGACACACAGCGGCCTACTGCTAGACAACGACAGCGGCCAAACAGTGTTCACAACCAGTTTCTTGTCTCCGATGCCCAGACAAGGAATGTTTTAATAGTAGGGGAAAGCAGGTAGGATTCGTACAATTTTTATTCTTAGCCGTTTTTACGAAATACTATTAACTATTTTAAAATAATTTGAATGTCTATACGTAACCTATTTATCTAGCTTTAAAAATTGTGTAGTGTTGTCTTGATACTATTCAGCATGGCGAAGCTACGGTTACTTTTTTGGAACATGGAAAACGTACGAAACAACCCCACACGTGTGGTAGATTCGTACACAGCGTAGGGCGCATTCGTACATAGTGGGGAACCTTCGTACAGTCAATGAAAAAGTCATTTTACAAATGTAATATAAACGTTTATTGAGATCAAAGTAAGCAGTAATCAGTCTTCATGTAATACTAATTAACAATTATTGTTTTTTAAAAACTTTAAACTTCTAAACCATGCAAATTTAAACATATTAAAAAATAATAAAGGAATTTTAAAATCAACAAAATTCCCTCCGTCCACTAGTGATCGCGCCAGGAACAGCCGAACCTTATCTTGGGCCCATGGAAGATAGGTCTCCGAACAACAGCTGTCCTAACGTGATCAATAAGACGCGATTCGCGCCTCCGAACAATATATAAATTCTAAGCTCACCTGAAGTCTTCGAGCCGGTTTATCCGTTGACCACTCGCAAGTATGAGTATATGTGTATGTGTAGTGTGTGTGTTTGTGAAGCTTACGATGGCCAGCAGACAGATACTCCAACGACGACCTGCCTTCCTCAGCCACCAACTGGCCACGACAATCACGCGTGTTCACACCACACACTTTCCGATTTAGTCTAAACACAGAGGCCTCGGTGCTCTAATTAAGCACTGGTAACCGTAACGAGGCAAACCCGAAATACTTAAATAGTCCAAATCTATAACGACGCCCGTTAGCCAGCCGCGAAATCCCTGTATGAATTTGACAAGCGCGTGCGCAGCGACCCGTACGTAAAGCGCTTCCGATCCCGTATGGCTATCTTTCCAATGATATTATAAATAATCCGTTCGACATCCACAGCGTCGCTAACCGTACTAGTTTTCACGCCGAGCCCCGCGGCGGCGTTCCGCGTACCTCTCCTCCCGCGCGTCTGTAGCCCCGCGGCGGAGAAAATAAATAAACTGAAGGTAGTTTCTAAACAATCACCCCCCCCGGACCGACCCGTTGTCGGTCCGCTCAAACTCCCGGGAGTCGGGATAAAGTTGAAACCGCCCGTCTAAGGATCGAGTCCCTCACCTGGACGTCTGCGATCCTTGGAAACCCATCCTTGCCCGTAATCAGGTTAACAATGCGCCCCCGTCGCCAACACAACGGTGATAGGTTAGCATCCTTAACCAGAACGAGGTCTCCAACGCAGGGTGGGGTAGTCCTGTCCGTCCACTTAACGCATTGCTGTAGAATATGCAAATACTCCAGCGACCATCGCTTCCAAAAATTTTGGCTCATTTGCCTTAACATCTGATACCGCGGCAACCGGTACAACTTGACATCAGTATACGGATATTCCGGCAAGGCGTTACGTGGTTGGCCAATCAAAAAATGACCTGGGGTAATGGCCTCAAGGTCATTCGGGTCAGCGCTCAACGGGCACAAAGGTTGCGAGTTTAAGACCGCCTCAATTCTGCAAAACACCGTTGACAACTTCTCAAAGGTGAGAATCGTTGAGCCGATAACCCGATACAAGTGAGTCTTGGAAGACTTAACTACTGCCTCGAAAATTCCACCCCAGTGGGGGCATCCAGGTGGACTAAAATACCACGAAATGCCCCGACTGGCGAGGCCCGTGCCAATCTCTCGCTCATTCTGGCTCAAAAACAATAAAATTTCCTTAAGCAACGGTCGGCGCCCTTGAAGTTGGTACCACAGTCCGACCGAATCAGTGACGGCACTCCCCTTCGAGAAACAAATCCATCTAACGCCGCCAGAAAGGCCTCCGTAGAGAGATCGGCCACCGTCTCCAAATGAACGGCCTTGGTCGCCAGACACACGAAGACACACAAATATGCCTTAACCGACTTCGCGTTGCGAAGGTGCGATGTCTTGACCATGAAAGGCCCCGCGAAATCTGTCCCTACGCCAGCAAATGGCCGAGCCTCCGTGACTCGGTCGGCCGGGAGATCTCCCATTTGTGGCTGCATTGTGGCTGCCTTGAGTCGATAACAAGGCAAGCAACGAAACACAACGCTCCGTATTACTCTGCGGGCCGATAAAATCCAGAATTCACGCTGCCAAATTCCCAGAAGTGTGTTACAGCCTGCGTGTGAATTCCTGGTGTGACGATCCCGAGCCAACAACTCTACCAAAGCTCCCTTCCTGGGGAGAATTAGAGTATGTCGCGCTGCATAGGGCAAGTCGACATTCCGTAATCGTCCTCCCACCCGGAGCATTCCGTGCTCCTCGATGAACGGGTGGAGGCGGATAAGACCTTTCTTCAATCGACCTGCACCAGTTCTCAAGACCCTAATTTCGTCCTGGAACTCATTCCCCTGAACGACTCTCACCCAAGGTGAGAGAACCCTTTACTGTTCCTCAGGTCCCATTATAGGCGACCTGTGTCGCTGCGTGACAGGACAACGACAGTCATGACTAAACGCATGATCACCCAATTATGCGCGCATGAACTCCACATACTTCCGTCGGAAGTTGGAGTCCCGTTTCATGCGCTTTTCCATTGCCACTAACCGCTTTTCTGCCAGACACCAAAGCTCCCCAGCGGAGGTCGAGTTGACAGGCCCGACAACCGTGTCATAAATCTACCCGATGGGAGGCGCACCGTGTTACATCTATAAATTGTCTCGCACTCCTCCTCAAATGGGTTATTCCTAAGAGCGGTGGGTGGCTTCCATTACCCAGAACCCTTGCAGGACGTCGGATAACCATAATATAGTGGGCTATAATCCGTTGCGTCCTGTGGTCCCTGTACTGGGCCCCAGCCCGCGTACCCACCTGCGGTACGCGTGGCCACAACCCCGTTGGTTGTAGCTCCCGCTTGCCGCTCCGGAGCAGCTTTCCGAGGACGTCAGGCCCACGCAAGACGTCCACCCGTTCGGGGATCGTAAAGTGGGGATCGGCTAACTCCAATCCATTGGTCAACCCTTTTTCCGCCGGCGCCGGCGGTAACCGTATCCGAGGGAGGACCCCAAACCACTTCGTCCAAACCAATCGCCGTGGCATTCACCCGCGTGACCGATGCTGAGTCACCAATTTCAAACAGGAGAGTAGTCTGACCCCTGAGGTGAGGCACCCGATTGCCAACCATACCTACGGCGCCATCCTGTGGTGGTTCTAATGTAAGGCCCAGCTTGTCCACTAGACGGCTGGGCACACTACCACCTTGTGCCCCCGAAACCCAGAGTGCTTTCACGTGCACCTGCTGTCCATCAATACCCCAGACAGTAATTCAACCCGTCGGTAATAATACCGTTACTGGCGGGGTGGGCACTACTGATGGACTAGCCACTACGTACTAGCGGGAGCCACCTCCCTCCTCCCCTGCCGGAGGGGGAGAAAATCTTTGCCCCGTGTACGGATCCCAACCCGGGTAGTACACCCCTCGACCCATCGGTGACATGCTAATCGGTCGGAAGTTGCCCACTGGCATCCTTCCGAACGGTGGCGGGCGCGCCGTCAGCCGAGGGCGCTCTGCGAGAGGCGGGGAGAAGCGACTACTCGGGGGTGGCAACATGCCCCCCAACGCACTCGAGTACGCCGCGTAACCCGTCTGTACTACCTCCGGGCCCCTGCCCGAGTCTCGGTGCCTATCCACCCCCCGCGGGGGAGACGGCGGTATCGGGTTGTGCTCTGGATCAGCCCTTGGCCCATCCCCCCGAGGGGGCGGCGACCGCTGATTCCTGGCCGACCCACCCCCCCTAGGGGGGGGTGACCGACCACCCGAAGCTGGCTTAGGAGAGGGGGGGTGACCTCCCGGCGAGGCTCCGTGCACCTCCCTACTCTCCGCCAGGCATAGCAGCTCGTGATGGGCTCCTCCGCAGGTCCCACAGTTGGTGGTCCTGCGGCACTCACGTACGAAGTGAGTCCCCAAGCAGCGGAAGCACAAATAGCGCTGCTTAACCACCCCTCTTCGTCTATGCACCCGCTGCGCCTTAAAGTCCGCGCATGCGGCGAGACCGTGCCCTTCCTTCCGACAGAAGGCGCACACTTCCGATTGGAGGGCGTGGTATTTCTTCCCCCCCCGACGGGGCTCAACCGGCTCGGGCCCGCTAGTACGTCGGGTTGACGGAGGAGGGTGCGACGTGGATGCCCCTTGGCAATCCGCCCGCCTGCACTCGCCTTCTAGAAACACCCTCAAGTCATCGTAACTCGGGAGGTGGTCCGTCGATTCACCACCATGTGACTGCTCAAAGCGCGCCACCACGTCGATCGGCAACTTCCGTAAAACCCTATTCACGATGATATATTTATTGTCCCCTAACGACAACTTAAGTCGATCTAACGTGTTCACCGCAACCGTGACCGGATTAAGGATTTTCGACCTTATTTCGTACACGTTAGACACCTTCGGGACTTCAAAAATCTTATCAATGAGGCCATCAATTATTAATCGCCGATTATCGTATCGGTCGATTAATAGGCCCCATGCCGTCTCATAACTGGCGTCCGTAATCTCCAGGTGGGTCAAGATGTCATGCGGCTCACCGTTAAGCCTACCCATTAATTGAGCCATCTTGTACGCGGGCGAGAGATCTGTACGCGAATGCACGACACTATTAAATATATCGCGGAACCGCGGCCAATCGGCATACTCGCCGCTAAACTCGGGTACATGTACTGGTGGCAACGGCGCCTGAATTCCTACGCCTGCTGGCCGACACGATTCCCTAACGTCACCCTTGCGCGATCGCTCAATGTCGGCCGCCGCCTGAATTATGCTCATGGACATTTCACCACACTGGTCTACATTGCCCCGTACCACCTGAGCATCCTTGTCCACCGACGACAGATCCGTCGATTCGAGACATGCTAAATACTCAGCGTGACACTTTAACACGGCGTCATATCGTTCGTCAACTTGCCGAGCGCGTGACAATAGCGCATCTTCACGATCTGTGCGACCTATCAAAGTAACAACCGATGAAAACCATCTCAACTCAGATTCAATTCTGGCTGCGATAGTCTTAGTTACTGACGGAGCCATAGTACCAACTTCAATACGCAATTATGCAACAATAAATAACAATAACAAAAAAAATAACAATTATTGTATACGAACTAAACAATAATAATTTATTCGTTGAGTGAATAAATTTACGACGCAACTCTGCTATGCCAACTCTAGAACTTATTCCTCTATGTTTCAAATGTTGACAATCATGACACTATTTGTGATGAAGTTATTTCTGTGCGTAACCGAACGTAAATAACAAATTATTCACTCAACGAATACTCACATTCCATGTACTTATTATTCATAATGCCAAACCCAACTTGAAGTGTACACTGGTATGTAGGTCAATGTTCTTCTACCTACAAGTTGAATTTGTGAACATGAACACAATTTTTAGAAAGTAAATTATTTGGTACCAAGTACCTACTAATTTTTACAAAGTGGGTATGAACCACGCTCTGCTACCAGAATTTGATCGCGCCAGGAACAGCCGAACCTTATCTTGGGCCCATGGAAGATAGGTCTCCGAACAACAGCTGTCCTAACGTGATCAATAAGACGCGATTCGCGCCTCCGAACAATATATAAATTCTAAGCTCACCTGAAGTCTTCGAGCCGGTTTATCCGTTGACCACTCGCAAGTATGAGTATATGTGTATGTGTAGTGTGTGTGTTTGTGAAGCTTACGATGGCCAGCAGACAGATACTCCAACGACGACCTGCCTTCCTCAGCCACCAACTGGCCACGACAATCACGCGTGTTCACACCACACACTTTCCGATTTAGTCTAAACACAGAGGCCTCGGTGCTCTAATTAAGCACTGGTAACCGTAACGAGGCAAACCCGAAATACTTAAATAGTCCAAATCTATAACGACGCCCGTTAGCCAGCCGCGAAATCCCTGTATGAATTTGACAAGCGCGTGCGCAGCGACCCGTACGTAAAGCGCTTCCGATCCCGTATGGCTATCTTTCCAATGATATTATAAATAATCCGTTCGACATCCACAGCGTCGCTAACCGTACTAGTTTTCACGCCGAGCCCCGCGGCGGCGTTCCGCGTACCTCTCCTCCCGCGCGTCTGTAGCCCCGCGGCGGAGAAAATAAATAAACTGAAGGTAGTTTCTAAACAACTAGGCTGATAAGCCTTACCATTTATAAATGATAAGAGCTCTTACCATTAAATACCTACTAGCCAATAATATACATACTGAGATCCTTTTTAAAACTAAGTATTTGGGCTGTTCTAGCAGTAGAAGCAGATGGTGATAATATATATACCACATCTGCTAAATAAACAGTCCCTTCATCCTTGGTAACGGGAAAGGCAAATTTCCAAGTTTGAGGTTTCTTCCTTAAAAATGATACTTTATACTCGATAGGGACTATATTTATAAAGCACTTGCCCAACATAATATAAAATGGTTTTCTTTTTTTCAAACTTAACCAGCACGAAGCTCTGTTCTTTGATGTTCTCTGTCAGAACTGGTGTTTCATTTTCAATATCTGATTCTTCAGAAGTCTCTTCGATGGGAGAACAAGAACTTTCCCTCAAACTCATATCGGCCTCATCCTCACAATCAGTCTCGTCGTTATTATCAGTTTCACCTTCACAATCAGTTTCATTCTCATCTTCATCCTTACCAGTTTTCTTTTGTCTCTTTGGTATATCTTTCCCTGAAGTTTTCTTAGGTCTTGTTGTTTTTGTTATCAAATTTTCATCTGAAAGTAACTTTAGCGCTCGTTTCATTTTTCTAGCTCTTTCTTTCCTTTCTTGCTCTTGCTTCTTAAACTTTTTTCTATCCTCAATTTCTTGCAGTCTGGTTTTCTCAGGAGTATCTGTATAAATTCTCGATTTTCCTGGCATTTTTCCTTTCTTAGCTTTGTTTAATAAATTTCTGTCCACCCTGGGATAGGGCCGGATTATTTCAGGAGTTACGATTGGCACAGTTGCTGAATATGCAGTACTAGGTGATAGCAAGGAAGGTGATGTAGGCGTAGAACTTCGCGGCAAATCTTGTTGAGTAGGTTCTATTCCTTCAAGATGGGTTCCTGAAATACCGGCTTCTTCATCTGCTGTAGAACTAGACGGTCCACTTTGTGGGTATTCTAAAGGCTGTGGCGCTAAAGAAGCATTATCTAATATCGGAAGCAAATTTTCAGAAATGCGTTGTTCCCTGTCAGCGTCTGGAGTTGGTGTATTATCAGAGTGGTAAACACTCACGGGTGCGAAATCGGCGTCACTGAAAGCTAGCCTGTTAAATGGCCATATTCCGGTTTTCTCAAATGCACTTGTTATGTTCTTACCTGTGAATGATTCAAAATATGCCAATTTAGCCAGTTTCGGTATTTTGTAAATATTAGGCGTTTTGCCAGGGTTATTAAACATGCCAATCATTAAAGGCAACCTTCAATTTGGCTTTAAAAGGTCCAAATACGCCAACGTCTAAGGGTTGGAGCCGATGTGTTGTGTGAGGTGGGAATGATAAATAAACGATGCCATTATTGCGCGCATAGTCCACGCTTTCTATAGTAACGTGGCTTTCGTGGTTATCGACCAGGAGTAAAATAGGGTTATCTTTAGAGCACGACGATTTCTTTTGTATATGTTTCAACACCTCAAAAATATACTTGAATTTATCCAACCACTTTTTGTGGCAGTTCCGAGGCTGCCTTCGGGAGCGCCAGCCATAAAGTGGTCCTTAAAATGGACCCTAGGAAAGATAAACAGTGGCGGAATTGTGTTACCACTAGCTGAAATTATTCCTCCAAAAGTAATTAATTCGCCCCTCTCTGCAGAAACAAGTTACCTATTTGTTTTTTCTCAGCCAAAACTTTAGGAGTGCTCATCACTGTGGTTATCCCAGACTCATCAAAATTGTATATTCGATCAGAAGTAAAATTATATTTTGTCAATACCTTTTCAAGGTTTTCGAAGAACTCGCTTACGACAGTTTTATTGAATGCAAAAGATCGCGTTGCACTGGTATTTTCAGGTTTCCTAAGACTTAAATTTGAGTTACGCCTGCGGAAACTGTCTAACCATTCCTTTCCTGCCATATTATTATGATCCCAACTAGAAGGGTAACGTAGTTTATTCACTTTTGCAAACTCATAGGCAAGTTTTCTTACTTGTAGAATAGTCAATCCATAATGCATTTTCGAGCATTGCGTTATATATTTGTTCAGTAGAGTTTCTTTGTCAATAGTAAACACTTGATTTGACGTAAATTTGGAACTAAAAACACGCCCCTGTGTATTATCCCCTCTATTGACAGCTTCTTGCTTATGGAATTTTGACAGACGACTTTCTAAAGTTGTTGGCTTGACACCATATTTTTGTGCAGATTTCCTTATTGATAAAGTTTTATCCAAAACTTCTTTCATCGCAGACTTCATTGCATCTTCATCTACTTCTCCTGTCCTTGTCCCCTTTTTTATGTATATTCGCGGCATGGTTCTGTAACAACACTTTAATGATTAATATTTTTGCTGGCACAAAGTAAAGAATGGGGAGCATTCGTACAGTGCGAATCTACCCCATTCATAGCTGCACGAAGGTAAATCAGAGAAATCCACAATAAAATAAAAAATAGACAACGTTTTCCCCACGAAGGGAAGAAAACGATATATTTCATGTCTTGCCTAGGCTTGACCATGTGAGATTACACCTTCATTCTAGCCCTTGGAAACCTTTAGATCCGTGCGTTTAAGTGTCCACTTGCGTCTGTCTAGTCGCGGCCGCTGCGCTCTCCCGCCCCGCGCGGGGTGTGGCGGGAGAGCGCAGGCGGTCGCGTCGCCAGTACCTCTCAGTAAAGTCGTCAAGAGCTTATTCCGGTCAAGCCTAGGCAAGACATGAAATATATCGTTTTCTTCCCTTCGTGGGGAAAACGTTGTCTATTTCATGGTCTGTGCCGTCGGCTTGACCATGTGAGAGGTTTTTAGATTCTGACGACGCAAGAGGAAAGCGTACTGTGAATTACTAAGTAGGTTGTATAAAGAAAGAAAAGTAAGTGTAGGAAAGGTACTATATTTATTGAATAGAGATAAAGTTATACAGGTTTGAAACTAGTACTTATCAAATCCTTTACAGGTTGAGCAGTAGAAGATTGTTTAATTATTTCTTTAAAATAAAATTTAAAAACATTTTTATCAGATCTCCAGTTACCCTGTCTTAAAATATCGTCAAGAGGAATATCATTCTCCTTTCTTGACGAAGCAACTGCGGACCTTATACTCCCGGGGGAAAAATTTATCCCTAAAGTCACTAGTGCGGTTCGTACCCAACCAGCTATTACTGCTCTCGAAGCAGGTTTTACGACTCCTCGGGTAGAAATAAACAGAGAGTTTAAGCCGAGCTTCCTTCTTGTGGAAGACACGGTAATTAGCTTTTTAATCCAAAATACAGGATCTAGGTTCTTTTCTGAAGACTTAGATAATAACCAACCCGATTGTCTGTGACTGCTCTTGTCTGTTTTTGAACCGTAAACTGGCCAGAAAGTCACTGATTCTTCTTCCATTCTTAAATGATCTTCGTCTACTCTTAGCAGTGTAAGATCGTGTAATCTTCGGCCAGAGGCTAATAGTAGGATGAGGGAAGCATGCCGTGATACTTCGAATAAGCTGTTCTCGTTTACTACTATGCTCCTCAACCAAAGCACCATCTGTTCTATGTCCCAAATACATCGCCTTGTGGACGATGGTTTAGAGATCTCAATGGCCTTGATCATATGTTTTACTAATGGGTGACCAGAAATCTCCTCTCTTTTTAAAGGATTAGCCAAAATAGATATTACAGACTTATGTAATTTAATTGTTCCTGGAGAAAGCTGTTTCACTCTATGTAAATAACTCAGGTGCTGTGCTACTCTCGCTGGATCAGGGTCATTCGGGTCCAAAAGTAGTTGTCTACATCTTGTTACCCATGTCTTCCAAGGGGCAGCGTAAGTCTTCAAAGAAGATTTCCTCCATGAACTTTCTAGTAGCTCGAGGTCCTCCCTGGGCCATGACGCTGTTATACGGGTCCACCCCGTACCCTCCAAGCTTCCAAGCGTAAGTTTCGAGCATCTGGCAGGGGCACATTCCTCGTTGCATCCGTCAGGTGGTGATGAAGATTGCGTATTTGAAATGGCTGGTCCAGAGACCTCCGTTTCAAGTCGGCCCTCCAAAACACCCGCTCCCACCGAGGGGTGATCAAGATGTATGTTCCGCGAGCCTTGTTCAAGTGTGATAGCACCCGCGGAATCAGCGCCGGAGGAGGGAATATCCAGGCTAGGTCGAAGACCCATGTTTTGCTGAACGCATCTATGAAAGCCGCACCTTTGTCTCTCGCGTCTCGGGCCACATAAATCGGAACAACTCTTGAGCGAGGGGTTGCAAAAAGGTCTATTTGGGGGGTTCCCCACTTCTTGAACAGTAAGTTCGTTACCTGATCCGATAGGTGCCAGTCTGCAAGCGATTTCTGACGTGATAGACTGTCGGCCATCTCGTTGTAAACACCCGGAATGTAGTAAGCAAATGTCTCTATTATGTTTATGTAAGCAAGCTCTAGAATATTCGCTACTAGGTCTGTTAAAATACTGGATCGTGTTCCTCCCTGATTTCGTATGTAAGACACAACAGTCTTGTTGTCGGACTGAATGATGACTCGTCGGTCCTGTAGTTGAGGTAGCGCTCTCTGGAATGCTTGGTACACTGCAAATAGTTCTTTGCGGTTTATATGCCACGAAATCTGGTTTTCTGCCCATAACCCGCTGAGCAGCGACCCGTTGACTTGAGCACCCCAACCGTTTTCTGAAGCATCCGTTGTGATGAATACTGTCTCCTGACATGTAAAAATTTTTCTTCCCTTCTGAAGATTCTTCAGCCACCAAGTGCACTCTTGTAGAGCTTTTGTCGGCAGTAGATATTTTCGAGTCCTCTTATGTTGAGGAAGACAATTGGCTGCGCGTTGAAGATGTCTTGTGTGTAGTCTTCCCAGAGGGACCGTGAACGAAGCAAAGTTGAGCTTTCCAACTAGACTCTTTCCCGTGGCCCAATTCCAGGTTTGTGTCTTTATTATCTTCACAAGAATGCTTCTCAAATCGACTATCTTTTTGTTTGGCAAAGAGGTCCTGTTTTCTTTTGTATCCCACATTATTCCCAAGTATTCTAGGCGATGAGTTGGTGGGCTTAGAGACTTCTTTTTGTTTATTTTCCATCCCAGGTCCTCTAGGAAACCTACAGCGCATGCTGTGTCTTCTATTAAGCAGCTCTCCTGCTGATTGGTTATGAGGAAATCGTCGAGGTATACAATGACTCTTATTCCCATCTGTCTTAGCTGCGCTGCTATCCAGTTTGACACTCTTGCGAACGTCAGTGGAGCGGTCGATAGGCCAAACGGAAGGCAAGTAAATTGAAGCTTCCTTTGCTGATGTACTATTGCTAAGAATTTTCTGTGGCCTGGTTTTACAGGTATGTGGAAATATGCCTGAGAAATGTCTATTTTTGTTAGAAAATCTGACTCTTGAAGGAAATCTGGCACTTTGAGATGATTCAGGAGGCGAAATTTCTTTGGGCATAGATAATTGTTTAGTCCGCGTAGATTTATAATAGAGCGAAGATTCCCGTCGGACTTTGGAACTGGGAACATCTTCGATAGGTAACCGACCGGGGAATGACAATCCTCCAAAATTCCCTGAGATATCAGCGCCTCTATTTCTGAGTCCATTCCTATAGTTCGAAATGTGGACAGGCGGTTGCTCGTTAAAGGAACAAGAGGGGGTTTGATTGCAAATGGAATGGAATATCCTTCTATGATCTTTAATATTCCAGGAGGAGCCCCGTAAAGCCGCCATATGTTTACATAACTGCCTAGCCTCCCTCCTCTGAAGTCCTGTAAGTCAGGATCTCTTAGGCTTTTTGGCATCGGTTTCTCTGTGGAACTTGTCCCTGGAGCTGGGGATCTGGCTACGCTTTGTCGCCTTTCTAGGGTAGGACTTTCCCGACTCGGCATTCTTCGCTTTGAAGGTATGGGATCTTGGTTGATAAGAAGATTTGGGCGTTTTAGGGATCTTCCTTCTTTGTTCAAAGTTTGTATAAGTCCTTGTTTGAGGTCTCGGCTTGTAGGAATTTGAAGAGTATCCCCGAAAAAATCCTTGTAGTGAAGGCTGCTTCATCAATTCTGAGACCTGCTGCTCATCAAAAAGATGTGTCGAAGAAGGAGGGATAGTATTAAGCAGTGTTGCGTAGTACTCATCTTTCGGTAGGATCGCATTCCTCCGAAGTTCTATTGTTTCCACTTT
This sequence comes from Diarsia dahlii, assembly GCA_949775195.1. NCBI lineage: Eukaryota > Metazoa > Arthropoda > Insecta > Lepidoptera > Noctuidae > Diarsia > Diarsia dahlii. Next base: position 1,949,383 of record OX459197.1, on the reverse strand, counting down.
ACGACCACAAACGTATTGCAAGATGTCATCAGAAATCGTCTTGAAAGCAGAGTTTGGTCCAGACAGCACTTCCTTAATATCCGATTTCAGAGAAGGATGTTTGGATGAAAGCACCTTAATAGCACTGGTAAGAGCCTCGCGTTGTAGCAGCAACCCATGTAAGATCGATCCAAAAGAGGATTCCTGTTTGGCTAGAGAATCAGACGAAGCATTTGCCGGATTAAGTTTTATTAGAAAAGGATTAACTTTTGAGGCGTGAAAAACTGGAAACGCCTGCAGCTTTTTCTGGACCTCAGCATACCGGATCTGTTTGTACGCCAACTCGCCCAGTCTCATGCATTTAATACCCTACTCCTCGATATGAGCCTTTGGAGTTGGAATTGGAGGTTCCTGTTCTTTAGTTTGGGGGAAGAAACCAAAATCTTCCTCGTCATCATCTTCTGGTGTTAGAGCTGGGGCCTTCCAGTCTGAGGATTCTATCATTTTTTCATTCTAACTTGGGTATTCTTCCTGTAGATCATCATCAGAAGAAGGGTAAGCTGCCTCTACTTCAGACTCATCATCAACATTGTTACTAAGCCTTCCCGTGATGCCGGAAAGCATTTCCTTCATCTCGCTAAAATTTTGTTCTAGCTTATCTATCCTTGTTAGTTTTTTAGACTTGGACGATGTAGAGCGAAGCGTCGATAAATCATCCCCATCATCACTATCTGCGAGCTCCCTCGACGCCTCTTTTCTGCTTAAAAGCAGAGGCTTTAAATCTGCTAGTGATGCTACGATCAGTTCATTTTGTACAGGGGAACCTCTAATTCTCGATCCGATGGCCGGTGGGCCAATTATAAGGCCTACACAGAACGGCCACCCAAGCATCTTAATCTTCATGTCCTTGTAGGTTTTCTCAGAGAGAGAGGTACATTCTGGACTGAAGGCTCTAGTAAGTTCGACCGTCGGGAGAGCAAAGCGGATTTTATTCAGCACAAGAGGGTCCAGGTGCGAACCCAAAAGATCCTCTCTGGTATGATGTATAACCTTCCATTGACGCCATCCATCAGGTAGGTAGGTCGAAGCCAACTTCTTTATTCGCTCCAAAATTAGACTGTCATCTGGGTCGTCTGTTTCCCAGTTTCCCACTCTAAGAGGGCCTCTAGTGACGACGGCTCTTTCGGCACTGCCATCTGAGACAAAAGATTGACAAAATTAGTGCGGCTCCTCAAATCGGGCCGAGCGGTTCCTAAAATCGGGCCTTGCGGCTCCTCGAATTGAGCCGCGCGGCTCCTCAAGTCGGGCCGTGCGGCTCCTCGAATCAGGCCGAGCGGCTCCTTGAATCAGGCCGTGCGGCTCCTCGAATCGGGCCGTGCGGCTCCACTAATCGAGCCGTGCGGCTCCTCTAGTCGGGCCGTGTGGCTCGTCAAATCGGGCCGTTTGGCTTCTCAGATTGAACTGTGTGGGCCGGAGCGCGCAGCACAGTGTCTCATAAACCACTACACAATTATATAGAACGATTCGAGTGGCAAAAGAAAATAATTCGAGACTAAGTGCCGCTGAGTGAATTCACAGGCACTAACAAAATGACTGGAATGGGTTCCGAGTCATCAGCTGAGATATCTCAATTACCTAAATCACCAATTATATAAAATCACCAATTATATACCCTCTCCCTCCGCAACAAAATATCAACTCAGTGGTAATAAACATAACATAAGTAGGTATTGTGTTCGTTTCACAACTCAGTCTTCATATGAATCTATTAAAATAAGTAGTTTTATTCTGTTTGCTGCGGAAGGAGCATGGGTAATAAGTATAAAGAAAAGTGAAAATACAAAGACGTACCTTTAACGATAGCAATCCACAGTACTAATCCACTTAAACACTAAATTTTAAGTATGTAAATACTTTAAACTAATAATGAGCGACCTTAGTATTGGTCTCGAACGACACACGTCGTTTGTAAACAAAATATTGTTTTCGCAAGGAAGTACATGCACTCCGCGGGAACAATGAAAGCGTACTGGCGACGCGACCGCCTGCGCTCTCCCGCCACACCCCGCGCGGGGCGGGAGAGCGCAGCGGCCGCGACTAGACAGACGCAAGTGGACACTTAAACGCACGGATCTAAAGGTTTCCAAGGGCTAGAATGAAGGTGTAATCTCACATGGTCAAGCCGACGGCACAGACCATGAAATAAAAATAACTGTAATAGTTAACCTAAAATGACTATTGACGTAATGAACTACGTAATCACTACATAAAATAAATAAAATTACTTTACTTACGAACTATTATTCGACCAAAACTTATATCAACTAAACGTATTCAAAAGTGAATAAGAAAAATACTTACCCAGAGCGAATACACGTATCGACTCGTCGCGTTGAAGCCGGTGGCCGCACTGACCCGCCACCCCGCGGTTCACACATGCGTGTGAGTTAGCTCAACGCGGTAACGTATTGGATAGTGAATAATTGTATTCTTTTTGAGCGAAATAAATTTCTTAAACCGTATAGTGTAGATATGACTACTGTACGAACGCTCCCGCTGTACGAAGCCTACCTGCTCTCCCTTAAGTGTCTTTAAACCATATTATTGTATTATTTATAAGAACGTTTTAGTGCAATACAACAAAATAACTCAGTTGATACAGGTAACATATTGGTTGTATTTCTATAGTTTAAAATTTAATGTAGTAAGTAATATCAAATTATTTAGCAGTACTTATTTACACAGGCACAGAAAAACCCCTTGAAGTTGTGGTTTAATTACGTTTCACCTCATATCTAACTATACTTAAGCCAGTTTAAAGTGTTTTTGTGTAGCATTTTGATTGTTCTCTCTTATTGTTATTATTACATGTACACCTTTTGTTTTACTTTTTCCTAAATAAAATTATTCTTATTTGTTTCAGGATATAGGCAATAGCTTGAGAAACAGAAATTCTCTGGCAGATAGGGAACAGAGAACACACCGTATCGAAAGGTAGTTTTTATTTACAAATTACATAAAATAATCCCTTATAATATTTTCCCTTCTGTTCACTGCTACTTGAAGCAGACTGCCTCTCCTGCATTGGTGTCGTCTACCGGTGTAGCGACTGAAGGAGCCGTTTCCTGCATAGGCACCCTAATACAAATTTCACCACTGTTAAAAAATATTTTAGTACAACTAATTTAAAAAAAACAATGACTAAAAAACATACCGATAATGTTGCATTATGTTATATAGTGTGCAGCATGCATACACGAGCGCCGATGTCTTCTCAGGCGCATAGTGGAGGCTTCTGTCTATGCCTAGACACCGAAAGGTCCCCTTGAGGTAGCCATTGGTACGCTCAATGACATTGCGCGTTTGGCAATGCAACTTCGTATACCGATCTTCGGGCGTACCCTGAGGAGCATTTCTTATTGGCGTCATGAGCCAAGGCTCTAAAGCATAGCCTGAGTCCCCTGAAATTATTGATATATTTTTTTTTTTTTTAAGGCTGCCATACTAAAATGGGACTGGGCAGGACATGTCTGTCGCATGCCGAACGAGCTGTGGGCCCGTAAAGCTCAGGATTGGTGCCCTGAAACAGTTACACGAGGTCGTGGCAGACCACGTAGGAGATGGCGGGACGAACTGGATGTCTTCCTTGAGAATTGGAGAGACGTTGCACAGAATCGCGACCGTTGGAAGGAATGGAGGGAGGCCTTTGCTCAGCAGTGGGACAACATAGGCTAGCTATAATAATATAATATTTTTTTTTTTGTTTCAGATTATAAAGAAATATTATTTCCTATGACATAATTATACTGTAGTTTTTTATATCATAAACTATAAAATACTTTACCTAGTAAATAATACTGGCCAATTCTATTTTGGTATAGTCTGCGTAGTTCAGTCTTGTCTTGACCATAGAACTGTTGAAAATGAATAGGTCATGGACCCTACCTGGGTAGTTGGCATTTACATTTAATATTCTGCAGTCAGCATCTGCGATCTAGAAGTAATAGAACTGTTTTTTTTTTTTTAATTATTGATTTTATGCTCATCTCAACAAAATAGATCACAGGATCTCTCTTCAATATTATGGTTTCTTACCAACTGCACATTGATGGAAGCAACAGCATGTCTGTTGCGGTATTGCGCTTGTTGTGGCTTTGGTGGTGGAAAAAGTTGTACGTGGGTACAATCAACAGCTCCCAATATATCTGGGAGCCTGAACTTTCGTGGTATTATAAGAAGGTCATTAACTGACCGTGTATTTACAGCAACAACAAATTGTTTTAAAAATTTGCTGACTCTTGTTTGGCAAATCGAAATGTTTTGCTCTCGGCCAACACCTCTTTGGTAATGTCCTGTGAGCAACACCTTCATTGAACAAAGAACCTGCAAAATATTAGTCATACTTAGATTCAGTAAAAAAAAACTGGTTTTATAGTCACGCTGACCGTCACTGGCAGCCTAAACGTATGAACGCGCGAAGCGTTTTAAATTAAAGCCGGCTTTTGACTATGGTATTATGGGATATATAATATATTACATCTTGAGATATAATATTTTATCGCTCGTCATACATTTTGTACGTGACCGTTCACACTGTGCTATAATACCTATATATCTTACAGTGTGAGCAGCAATCGCGGGATTTATTTATTTATTTATTTAATACTTATTATAGCAGCATTACAGAGTAATCCAATACGTTGCTATAAAAAAATAAAAAGGAACAATTAAATTAAAAGTAAAATAAAATTAAACTATATATACTAAAGAAATAAGAAATAACGAATAATAAAAAAAGAAAAAGTTACCTTTCGTGCATCATCAATTAAAACAAGCTCAAGAAAAAATCATCTTTCGTTCATCCTCTCACAGAAACTCAAACATACACGACATACATCAACCCACTTAGATGCAAACAAATCACATTCCGGTGTCGATGCCAGTAGAGTATTCAGCATGGCAAGGGCACGGACTAACGGAGAATTAGAGTGGGATACAGTGCGTGCAGACGGAACATCTAATAAATTGTGTCGACGTGGTCTCAGTTGGTACTTGGGCACGGGAGGAACAAAAAGTCTCATAAGCTGAGCCACTAGTTCGGGGCAATCCGACTCACCACGAAGGACACGACAGGCAAACATAAGTAAAAAGTAATTACGCCTGACTTCTAGAGTTGAAAGCCAACATTCCTAGTAAATATTTTGTGGGATACAGAAAGGGATAGTACCCAAACAGTTTCTTAAATAAAAATCTTTAGTGTTTAGCCACTAATAGCTTTGTGTTTGCGTGTTCTACTTGGTTCATGAGTTCCTGTGACTTTATAGATAGGTGGTGACCATGAAATCAAATCATTTGTTGCGAATATATACGGGGTTTATTTCATTAAGGACAATACATGTTTTGTGTACCGCGATGGGAGACCGACTGTGGCGACGCGACGCGGTGTGTGGTGGCCTGTGGCCAACTTGCTGACTTGACTTAACGTTGCTAAGTATCGGGTCGCCACAGCTACTCCCCCTCTTTCAAAAAAATTTTTTGAAATACATGAGAAAAACTGAAATTACATTGTTTTTATATACCTTAAACCTTAACATCTATACTTAATTGTAACCGGAGCATGGTCATCATTCTGCAACAACAATAACAGAGTAAGCAAAGTTAATTTAAACAATAATGTAACATAATCTGCTGTGAACACTGAAACTTTACACACTTGTTTGTTACAAAGTAAAACAATGTTGCAATCGTATTCTTAGTAACTGACTTGCTGATACAACAGGATGTGAAATATACTATGGAGAATTTTATGAACACTATTGAAGTTACTTCGATTTGTTTTAAGTTAAATTATACAAATAATGACATAATTAACATACCAATAAATAACTCTAGCATTCTACCCATTATTGTTGTCTTGGTTGCTGTATAGCAACTACGGGAACTTCCGTATGTTAAAGTTGTGGTTACAAGTGGCAGCCCATCCACCTGGCCCCTGGCCCGCTTCCGTCAGGCAACAGAAACCTCTAGCCATCTGGGCTCCGACAACGGATCTCCTTCTATGTAAACACTCGATGTTGGCCTGATTGGAGACGGATGAACCCTGTGCTCCAAAACTGTGCACGTTGACAGTTCTCTCAGCTAGCATGACGTTAGCGTCATTGGTTGGACCTAAGGCCTCAACAAAAGCTAGATTTACTGAAGTTACTTTCTTTTCTAGACGCTGGGTAGTGTTAAGTCCCTGTGGATTGTTTAGTCTAGAAAACTCGACCATCTTGACTTTATCTTTCATCTCTGCGAGTACGGTATACACCCTAGTGTGCAAAAGATGCGAAAACTTATACCTTCCCTCGATAGTGTCATCGTCAGGGAACTGGATACCGATAAGCCTTGATTGCGCTCCGTTAGTGCGAGCATCAATGGGTTCGTATCCTAGTAGATTCCGATTTGGTACCAAGTTACCGGCAATCTGGTCTAGTGGTATTGGTTCGTAGTCCTCGTTGTTCTCTGCGGACGCAATAACTCTGTTCGCCGTTACAAGTGGCGAGATGTAACACTCATAAACGTTATGCGTTTGTGCGTTTAGTACGCCGAATGACCCACTAGGCATTATCTGAATACCATCCTGTATTACTGGTCCTTGAGGGATTGCGATATTAGGCAGGTTCAACTTCACTTCCTTGCCATCTTGTGTTATCACTTCTGAAATATGTGACAAATAGTCTGCAATCGATTGTGGTATCACCTGGTAATCAGGCAGTATTTCGCGAACGTCCGTTCGCTGATTTAATACATTCTGGCCGGATTTCCTTGCCAGTTCCAAGACCTCCAGATTTAGATGGGTGGTCATAGCATGAGTGAACATCGACAGTGGAAGTCTTTCGTTCAAACGAGGATCTACGCCCCGTAATTTCTCATACGTCTGGTTAATAGCTAATAAGGAATAGCTTTTGAACCTTCTCCAGAAGCAAGGCGTAAGTAAATTGATAGGGGTTCCAAATAACTGAAGCTGACTCTAATTTGCTTCTGACTAAAGCCATAAAAACTAATTTTATTGCCAGAGGGTTGTTAAATTCTCGCATATTTCGTATAGTGAAACCTAGCCTTCTATATGAATCAGTGGCGAGGGCTTGCATATGATCATGGAAGGTTAGTCGCGGATCAAATAAAACGCCAAGATCTTTAACTGAATTAACTCTAGCAATCGGTTCTGTACCAGGGATGTTGCGGATGCCGATTTTTTTACATCCGCGGATGCGGATGCGGATGCGGAGTTTTGAAGGCTCACATCCGCGGATGCGGATGCGGATGCGAATGTTTAAGATATTATATAAATGATGTAAAAAAAAAATTAAGTAAAATAAAAATTAAGTACACACGGCTACACATCAAGCTATACAAAACTAGTTAATCTTGGCCTCACTATACTAGATCTTTTCGCACAATGAACGATCAGATTATACTGGTTTTGTGTAGTTTGATGTGTAGCCGTGTGTACCTACCTAGGTATATGCATGAATAAAGAATTATTAAAACATTCTTTAGATTAGGTACTTTGTATCGGTGGTGACATTGTTAATTAACTAGACGCTGAAAAATAAAGAATTTTGTTATAATAATAATAAACTTTACCTACAATAAAACGTATTACCGGTGTAACATAATGGAATTGACCTGACGATTGAAATAAGCTGAGCTAGGACTAAAGTAGTCTTAGATTAGTGTAACTAATATAAAGTTTTCCCATAAACAATTATTTACACACAATGATCACAATAACAACTCACGACAACACTCGAAATATCAATCTATACGATAAGTAATCAACAGCGCAAACAAACACGTAATAATGATTTATTTACAAGAAACAAAAGATGCACCACAACAAACGCGTCTGATCTTGTCACCAATTTCTTCGCTCCCATTGGTCATTGTCATTTGTCACAAGGGAAACGGCACGCGCCATTCGCCGGCCGGCCTCTCCCAATTTCCGTCCGTTCGCTGATTTAATACATTCTGGCCGGATTTCCTTGCCAGTTCCAAGACCTCCAGATTTAGATGGGTGGTCATAGCATGAGTGAACATCGACAGTGGAAGTCTTTCGTTCAAACGAGAATCTACGCCCCGTAATTTCTCATACGTCTGGTTAATAGCTAATAAGGAATAGCTTTTGAACCTTCTCCAGAAGCAAGGCGTAAGTAAATTGATAGGGGTTCCAAATAACTGAAGCTGACTCTAATTTGCTTCTGACTAAAGCCATAAAAACTAATTTTATTGCCAGAGGGTTGTTAAATTCTCGCATATTTCGTATAGTGAAACCTAGCCTTCTATATAAATCAGTGGCGAGGGCTTGCATATGATCATGGAAGGTTAGTCGCGGATCAAATAAAACGCCAAGATCTTTAACTGAATTAACTCTAGCAATCGGTTCTGTACTGTACCTAAAAAATATTGTACAAGTCGAGGGTGTTGAGCACGACTATAGGACCTGACATTGCATTTAGCCGTGTTAAATAGAAGCTTGTTTTCAATGCTCCATTGGTACACTAAGTTTATATCCTCTTGAAGAGAAACTGTGTCGGCCATCTCCTCAACACCATATATTAACTTCAGATCATCAGCATACAGTAAGCACCTGGAGTGTTTGAGGACTTTCTCAAGATCGTTAACCATGATTCCGAAAAATAATGGTCCCAAAATGGATCCTTGGCTCACACCAGATCGCGTGTGATATGGCTCCGAAACAAAACAACCATGTCTAACATATTGCTGACGGTCACGCATATAACTCGTGAAAAGGTGAAAAGCCAGTGTTAATAAGCTTAGATAGTAATACATCATCGTCTATGCTATCAAAAGCTTTTTTGAAATCGAAATAAATCACATCAACCTGTATGCCGTTGTCCAAGTGGTGTGATATGAGATCCACAAGTGTTAAGAAGTTTTTTAGTTTCTGATCTATTCAATCGAAAACCATGTTGAGAGTCGCAAAGAAATGGTTGGATCTGGTAACTAATTAATTTGTGTAAGATAGATTCAAATAATTTAGGAAGTGATGAAAGAATAGGCCGATAGTTTTCTACATGAGAAGTTTCTTTAGTTTTTGCTAAGGGTTGAACTCGCGAAACTTTCCAACGACTTGGATAACACCCAGTGGAAAGAGCTAAATTAAAAATGTGAAGGACAGGTGATTTAAAATATTCTTTACATCCTTTTAAGATGTAAGCGGGAATGCTATCTGGACCTACAGCTGAATTTGGTTTAAGTTTATTAATAGCTAACTCAACATCTTGTAGTTCTATTTTGACAATATGCACGAAGTTTGAATGATTGTTCTGGCAACTATTGTTTTGATTTTTGTAATCAAGAAGTGGAACGTTTGGCAAAAAAACACTCGCGAAAAAGTTGGAAAAGGCTTGTGCTGTATCTCTGCCGACATGCTCAATTCCATTGTACTTTAGCCTGGGCTCATAACCACCTTTAACTTTAAAGTTATTTATGTGTTGCCAAAAGACACGAGGATCCTTTCTAAGTTTAATTTGAATATGTTTAATGTATTCGTCGTAGGCCAGAGATACTCTATTTTTAATGCTAGACCTTAATAAGGAGAATTCTTTATAAAAGTCATGATTTTTAGTAGCTTTCCACTTTCGGTGCAGTTCAGCCTTGCGTTTAATGTCACTGATTAAATCGAATGTAAACCAAACTGGGTAGCGTCTACATGGTTTCATAGGCCTGTGTTTCTTGGGTATAGATTCATCAAATATACCATATAAAATTTCGTACATACATTCTACGGCAGTGTCAACATCACGAGCAAGGAACACCTCATTCCAAGATGCTTCAGAAATTAACTTGTACATATGCTCAAAATTTCCTTTGGAAAAATTCCAGTCCCTCTGAGAGTCAAGATTACTAGGATCTACTTTTTCAGAGGTTAGTCGACACGCTGTGTCATTAGGAGTAAAGCATACTTCTAAAGGAGGGTGATAGGCGTCTGTTCGTGGGACAAGACCTCCCCCTATATTCTCAGCCACACTAACACAACTGATGCTATCTGACACCAACACCACATCCAATTTACCTCCATACGCATTCAATACCTCATTCCTCTCAGTCAGACCGCAAACAGCTAAAAAATAACAATAGTAATTTATGATATCCTTGGAAGTGCGATTAGCATTAATATTTAAATCGCCAACGATTATTACTGGATACTTTAAGCTGTCAACAATGGATTCCACTTTTTGAAACCATCGCATATAAATTTCATCAGTAGCTCTGGGATGAATGTACACAACACAAACATAAAAAATAGCAAAATCTGTCGTGAAACTAGCCCACAGGTCTTCACCGGTAGGAGTTTCTAAATCACAGCAGCGTATCAAAGTGATACCGGGTCGCGCGGCAAGCAGAACACCGCCGCCGACACCGGTGCTGCGGTCTCGACGTAACACACTCCAACCGTACATCGTAACCTCTGAGTCCTGTACTGAACTTGTGAGGAACGTTCCAGTTAGAGCTATAACATCACTGTGGAGGGTTAAGAGATTATGTTTAAAGAAGTTCAGTTTAGTGTTCAAGCCTCTAACATTTTGATATACCATGCTGATTAGTTGATTATTGACAACTGGATTCCGATATTGATTTTTGGGGTTTGGCTGTTTGTCTACGAAAAAACCATTCTTTCACCTTGGCATTAGTGGGCCATGTATCAGCTGCAGTGGCCTTTTGGAAGAATTCAGCAGGAACCCCAATCTTGAAAGATTTATATTCACCTCTCGCTTTCAGCACTTCAACAGTGCAGTTACCCTCAGGACACAAACCTTGTAGATAATTGAGAATTTCAGTAGCCCCAGACATCATATTCCATAAGTGAATATATTTTCGATGTTCGACAGCTTTAAGAGGAGTAGCCTCAGGTCTCGCGGTGCCACAAACATAATAATGCTTAGGCTTGTGTTTCCGAACTTCTATCCAATCATCTTTGGCCGGCAGTATTGACGTCAGGTACAGATGATGGAATTGTGTTGGGTTTATCAACTTGTAATGGTTGTAATGCTATTTCAACAGGTTTAGTACGAGGGGGGGAGGAAGTTATAGGCGGAACAAGTACATCATTATTAACACGCACAGAAATTTGTTTATCTTTGCTGTGATTCTTAATTTTAGGCTTTGACTTCAGTTTTTCGCTATACAGTTGGCTGCCGCTAGCATTAAAGGTCTCCGATTGAGTGGGCATGCCTGGCGGTATGATAAGGCAGTGACTGCATACTGGTGCTCTCTCCAATTTATTGAGTTTATCATTGCAAGTTTCAATTTTTTTAGTGCAATCTGAAAGCGCAATGTGATATTGCCCGATAGTGGCGACCTGTGAGCTGTTCTGTTAAGATATTTATTTGCTCACGGAGTTGCTGAATTTCTAATCCAATATGATAAGGTAAGTCACCTGGAGATAGCGGAAGTGGTTGCGATTTAATACGTGCAGATACGTTTCTCATACCTACCGGCGAGCTTACTGAGATTGGGATTTGATTACTAGAAATGCCTCTTCTTGCAGCATAACACTCAGGACATACCCAAGCTGCTCTTTCATCAAGAGTCAACTGCCGGTTATTGCACAAGTAATGGTAAATGTTGCTACAATTGTCGACTGCTCGCATACAAGAAATGCATCACCAGGTTGCAGTTCATTAAAGCATGCAGAGCAGATTGTGCCACTATTTAAGTTAAGTAAGCACAGCAAGAAGAATAATAATAATAAAATATAATAAACAACAATAAGGGATCCGACTGACTCAAAAAAATATTATTCTGTTTAGTCCGTCAGTTAGATTATCGAAAAATATTGGATACGTGTTTTTTGTTTTATCAAAACAATAAAAATTGACGAAGATAAAGCGCGTCAAAGATCATGGAGTGGGGCTTGAAACGTCAATTGAAGGTACAAAATGTACTATCATATGACGTCACACGAGTTTTCGATGCACTGTATCGTCTTCATTTTTTGTTTACGTGAAAAAAGAAAAAATACGTGGTTAATATTTTTTGGAAATCTATCTGACGGACTAATTAGTTTTTTTTTGTCCGATCCCCTATTATAAACATTAAAGGCTTCAAAGTAATCGCAAACTTGGGTTTCACGAAGGGTATGGAACCCGCCTATGCACAGTTATTTCTTCAAAGCGTTTGCATCCAAAACCCTTGATAACACTGTCACTGAAGTAAAAACTTGTTCAGAGTGTATTACTGTACTTTTAGGCACTTTTAGGTCACTTTTATTTATTAAATATCTTATTTTTGAATTAAAGAAGAAGGGGCAAAACGTCCCTACCCTTGTAACACTTTCTACTATATATCAAATGAAAGAGCGTTAAAAGTACATCATTTTATTGTATGACAGTAAATGTGTGAATAATGGGAGAAAAAAGTTATTCACCGATAAAGATAGAAAAAAATTTTTTTTTTATTTCTTCGAACTTACTTGAGTGGGGTGTCTATTGATAGGTATTTTAAAATGAAACTGAGGTTTCTAAAACCATTTTTTCTCAAAGTCAATCGTTTGAAAGATAGACACTTCCAAAGTGCTAAAAGGTGTCCCCCAACCCCTCTAACTTTTAAAATAAGGGAGTGAAAAATCTAATAAAAATATATGCTCTAGATCGCAATAAAAACTTACAACTAAAATTAGTTTGAACGAGATATATATAGTTAGCAGTTTTTGAGATAGAGAACATTCAAAAAACCGAAAATATAACTTTGTCATTCATACGAACACTATGAAAAACAAAATTATCACAAAGTGTGTATATCTGTTGCCGCAAAAAAAAAAAAAATTTCTTTCTTTATCGGTGAATAACTTTTTTCCCCCATTATTCACACATTTACTGTCATACAATAAACTGATGTATTTTTAACGCTCTTTCATTTGATATATAGGAGAAAGTAGTTACAAGGAAAGGGACGGGGTCTATACAAAAATACCCATTCTTCTTTCATAGATCGATGTTTGACGTTAAACACATAATGATGTATATATATTACATACAATCATGTACATCCCACTATTCAAAAGCCGGCTTAACGCGTAGTTATTAGTGCGCGCGGTGGTCAGCGCTGACCGCGGCACGCGCGCCTTTGCCACAGTATAAAATTTATATTGTGCCTTTGCGTTCAGTGAGCGTTCTAGTGTCCAGCCGAGCGGCACCGTCAGCGTGTATAGTATGCTGAATCGTGATATAGATATTGATTTGAATAAATAAAGACAAGTCGAGTGATCGACGAAGTAGGCCTGAGACAACAATTTTCGAATGTATCCGATCCACTATATAAAATAAAATAAAGAAGAAACAAATCGAGAGTCTTAGTCGTAGTTTAGTCTTTCTTTTTTTATAGGTAGTAAAAACAGCCGTTATTAATGCATTTCTGTACGTCTGTACTCCACAGTGATCAGCACGATACTAAAACGTCTCGCGCTGAACCTCAGCGCTGCGCCGATGGTCAGCGTGACTAAAACCAGCCTTAGGTTGCTTATTATTACCAATTACATAGAAAGTAGTTGTAGGCTTACCTTGCCTAGATTGTACTTACTTTGACGAGAACAGATAGTCCCTGAGATGTGCTAGGAGATAGATCCTCGCTCAACTCCTGGTACAAATACTGCACCATTTCCTTCGTGATCTTATAGTTTTCGAGGAATTCGTTCTCCGGCAGATCAAAAGCCCCGCTCAACGCTCGTACACACGGCTACACATCAAGCTATACAAAACCAGTATAATCTGATCGTTCATTGTGCGAAAAGATCTAGTAAAGTGAGACCAAAATTAACTGGTTTTGTATGGCTTGATGTGTAGCCGTGTGTACAGCGTTCCTTTAACTTTCTTATATTTTTTATAGCATAAAAACTAAGACGGTGGCAATGGAAGGATCCCGGCATATTTTTTAACTTTAGTTGAGATGATGTTAAACAAATGTAGATGTGTTTAAAGAGCGCGTGAATCCGTTGTCCACCTTGAGTTCGCGCGTCGCGGGCTGGGTTGTCAGATTACAAAAAATGATTTAAAATGTAGTGCTATAAAACTTAATTAAGTACAATATTTAACAGTATTTGTAATAAAAACAATCAAAGAATTTTGTCTAGGTCCCATGCGATGTAGACTATTTGACATTTGTTGAGAAGTAATGTTTCTACTCCCAAATGTCAAAACTAAAGAAAAAACTGTCGCCATGCTCGACATTAGTCGACATAGAAGACTCTTGTCGACTGAAGAATAGAAACATTTCTTTCTACATCGCCATGCTAAGGACGATAGAAATCTGTCTACAATCTGTCATTTTGTCGATTATTCCGTAGACAAAACCCGTTTCTTCGGTGTTCATGCTAAGCCGGCAGGTGTATGATTGGTATTTTGCGACATCGTATCTGCCGACATCATTTCTGTAGGATATCTCACCTCGTACGGTAATGCTGCGGGGAGAACGTTTTATAATAATTCGCTCGCATTTGCTCAGTTAAAAGTGCCAAGTCTGAGTACCCTTAAGGTTTTCTTTGGTTGCCGATTGCCAATTAAGTACTTGTATATCTTTGACGAGATAGTGCACCGTTGCATGTTCCGATATTATTTCACAATATTCATCTGGTCGAATGATACATTCTTTCTCCCGTATTTTTTCTCAGTCAATGCAAAGACGCGGTCCGGCGGTATAAATGAATGGCCTGTCACGGGAAATATTAATTGTACTTCTGATATCGACGGATCTGATTGTTGTAACCATTTCATCGCCATTGCTACGATCATTGAATTTTTATTATGGCCACCACAGCCATCGGCAACCATTCGAACAACTTTTTTTCCTTCGAGATTCAAGGAGTTTAGACAGTGGTACACAGCCGTGTATATTTCGTTCGAGCCTTTGCTGGATTGATCCTCAGTCCATACGTATGCGTGTACGTTTTTTGGGGTGAGTGGATCGTGTGAAGTTCCAACCACTACTGTAAAATTATATACATATAATTGCCGCGAATAATAGGCCGATTGATCCGGGATCTTGGGCAGCCGTAGATTCTTTTGGCGATCAAATGAAATATTTTGAACTTCAGGGTTGTCGTCTCGTAAAAAAGTAAAAAAGGCTTTTGCCCTCAATTTGTGAATTCGATATTGAGTCCGAAGGTTTTGTTTCAGGTTTTCGTTAGCGGTCATTTTAAGGCGTTCAAGTAATTCGAGGCATATAGAGCATACGTCTGTACGAGGGGATCCGAAACCTATATTAAAGGATGAGTTAAAAACTTTGCGGAAAAACCCTACTTTAACTTCGAAATCCGGTAAAGCTTCGTCGTTGTACATCCGATGCATTTTTTAATGTTTAGATCGGATGGTAAATAAACACGGTGTTTGATAAAACCTCGTGAATAATGAGATTCCAGTGGCTGAAATTTACGGATGAAGTTCTGTACTGCCTCTTTGCGAGAAGCAAACATAAATCTCTTTCTATCTCCTCCTCTATTTTCTCTGGCAACTGAGCCAGAGTGAAAGTGCATTTTGTAACACCTTGAATACGCGAGGCTTTTAATCTTAAAAAACCTGCAAAAGTTTTGCTGCAAACAGGCACTTTTCTCCCTTTTCTGTCTGAAATATAATATTTTGTCGTATAATTTCGACACTTCGTGCCTGTTCTTGGTCGTCGCCGTTTAACAGCCTCAGTATCAACGTGTTGTAGGATCATAATATCTTGATTAATTTTCTCTTTATATTTATAGAAGTTTTGATGAAATAAAAAAAATCGTTGCTTTTAAGTGTTTGACATTTGAGCGATTTTGTATTATGACCGCAGGAGGTATTTTCGGCAATCTAGGAGCTGAATACCTGAAACAAGAACAGGTCCAATCAGAAATCTGAAGTGTTAATGTTAAATAACGTACAGAATAGCAGTAAGAATAGAATAGCATACAATATAATATAATGGTATAATAATATAATAATGGTTACATAAAGTGAAAGAGTTGTAAGTTGTAACTAAAATAAAATACTCGTAATAGTAGATTGTACACTAAGTGCATAAAACGCACCATATTGCGCGAGACGTTTATCCATCCGATGCGAGCTTGCGAGCGACGATGGATATAAAGTAGAGAGCAAAATGGGTTTTATGGACGAGTTGTACACTCTACTTGTCACTTTGATTGCGAGGAAATAAAACAGTAACTTGTAAATATTGTAAAAATATGTATGGTTCCCGCCAATTAACTTTTTTTTTATTTTTCATCCGATGTGATTAGGTGCAAGCCTATTGCCATCAACAAATGTAATTAGGAGCAAGCCTATTGTCATCAACTGATGTAATTGGGACCAAGCCTATTGCCATCAACCAATGTAATTAGGAGCAAGCCTATTGCTATCAACTGATGTAATTAGGGGCAAACCTATTGCCATCCACTGATTTAGGTAATTGAGAGCAAGCCTATTGCCATCAATCAATGTAATTAAGAGTAAGCCTATTCCCATCAAATGATGTAATTGGGGGCAAGCCTATTGCCAGCAACGGGTGTAATTAGGAGCAAGCCTATTGCCATTAACCAATCTAATTAAGACCATGCCTATTGCTATTAAGCGATTTAGGTAATTGGGGGCAAGCCTAAGTTGCCGTTTCTGTAAACTCGACCTCCGCTGGGGAGCTCTTGGAGTCTGGCAGAAAAGCGGTTAGTGGCAATGGAAAGGCGCATGAAACGGGACTCCAACTTCCGTCAGAAGTATGTGGAGTTCATGCGCGAATACCTGGCGTTGGGCCACATGTCGGTGTCCAGGGTCGACTTTCGTCATGAGGAGCACTATGTTTTGCCTCATCATGCCGTCCTGAAGACACCTGACTCAAAGATTAGGGTCGTGTTCGACGGGAGCGCGGAGACATCTAGCGGGGTGTCCCTGAATCAATGTCTCCATGCTGGTCCTAAGCTGACCAGAGACATTGCAGACATTCTCACGGACTTCAGGAGACACCAGGTTGTCTTCGTTACGGACGTACGAATGATGTTTCGCCAAACGGAGATTCATCCAGACGACCGTCGCGCGTCGGTTCCAGCTGATATTGTGGCGAGAGAGCCCAGAAGAACCGATGGTCCCGTACGAGCTCAACACAAACACGTACGGATTAAAGCCCAGCCCATATGTAGCCATGCGTACGCTACGAGAACTGGCTGATCAGGAACGGCTCCGCTTTCCCCGCGCGGCTGCTGTCATTGATAGGGACGTCTATGTAGACGACATTTGTACGGGCTCAGATAGTATTGAGCAGGCGCTCATCTTAAGGGATGAATTGGTGGCGCTCATGGCCTCCGGTGGCTATGAACTCAGGAAGTGGCTGTCGAACTGCCCAGAGGTGCTGGCAGGACTGCCAGCTGAGTATCAACAAGACCCGCATTTGTTTGAAGACTCTGAAAATCCGAGACCGAGTCAGAATGTCTTCACGTACAATTGTGAGGCCGAGTTGCTGTCGAAGACCTGGACCAAGCGATCGGTCCTTTCGACTATCGCACGAACGTTCGATCCAGCCGGTTGGATCGCGCCGGTCACGTTCATGGCAAAGTGCTTCATTCAGAAGCTTTGGTTGGCCCAATTAGGTTGGGATGATCAGCTCACGGAGGAGCTGGCTCGGGAGTGGTTGGCATTCGTCACCACCTTACCACATATCTCGGAGATTGAGATCGCGCGCAAACTGCTCCCGCAGGCAGGAGTCAAGGTCACCCTGCACGGGTTTTGTGATGCGTCGGAGAAGGGGTACGCGGCCGCAGTCTACCTGAGAACAGGTGAGACCGCTGGTGTGGGGATTGTACGCTTGGTCCTGGCCAAGAGCAAGGTTGCGCCTGTTCGGACCCATTGGACGATTCCGAAGATGGAATTGGCAGGCGCAGCCCTCCTGACGCGGCTCCTGAACCATGTGGTGCGGAATTTGCGTGGTACGGTGGATCTGAACGAGACGGTTTATGCATGGACTGACAGCCGAATCGTGTTGTGCTGGCTGCAGACTTCGGTCCACACGCTCGAGGTATTTGTGGCCAACCGAGTCTCACAAATCAATAGTTCAGAGACTCCTCTGGTCTGGAGACATGTTCCAGGCGAGATTAACCCGGCTGACTGCGCCTCACGCGGCTGTCCGGCGCCTGCTCTGGTTGAACATTCTCTTTGGTGGGGGCCACAATGGCTGGAACAGCCACATGCGGAGTGGCCATTTAATGAGTGCGGTCGGCATTCATTACCCCCGGACCAAGGCTTGAGGCTTAATGTGACTACAGTGGAACCCGCCACCGTAGACCACACCCTCTTGGAACGATATAGCTCACTGGGGAAGTTACTGAAAGTAACGGGATGGATAATGCGGTTTTGTCACAATTGTCGTTGTCCTGTCCCACAGCGAAACATGTCGCCTATAATGGGACCTGAGGAACAGCAAAAGGCTCTCTCACTTTGGGTGAGAGTCGTTCAGGGGAATGAGTTCCAGGACGAAATTAGGGTCTTGAGAACTGGTGCAGGTCGATTGAAGAAAGGTCTTATCCGCCTCAACCCGTTCATCGATGAGCATGGAATGCTCCGGGTGGGAGGACGATTACGGAATGCCGACTTGCCCTATGCAGCGCGACATCCTCTAATTCTTCCCAGGAAGGGAGCTCTGGTAGAGTTGTTGGTTCGGGACCGTCACACCAGGAATTCACACGCAGGCTGTAACACCCTTCTGGGCATTTTGCAGCGTGAGTTCTGGATTTTATCGGCCCGCAGAGTAATACGGAGCGTTGTGTTTCGGTGCTTGCCTTGTTACCGACTCAAGGCAGTCACAATGCAGCCACAAATGGGAGATCTCCCGGCCGACCGAGTCACAGAGGCTCGGCCATTTGCTGGCGTAGGGACAGATTTCGCGGGGCCTTTCATGGTCAAGACATCACACCTTCGAAACGCGAAGTCGGTTAAAGCATATTTGTGTGTCTTCGTGTGTCTGGCGACCAAGGCAGTTCATTTAGAAATGGTAGCCAATCTCTCTACGGAGGCCTTTCTGGCGGCGTTAGATAGATTTGTTTCTCGAAGGGGAGTACCGTCACTGATTCGGTCGGACTGTGGTACCAACTTCAAGGGCGCCGACCGTTACTTAAAGGAAATTTTATTGTTTTTAAGCCAGAATGAGCGAGAGATTGGCACGGGCCTCGCCAGTCGGGGCATTTCGTGGTATTTTAGTCCACCTGGATACCCCCACTGGGGTGGAATTTTCGAGGCAGTAGTTAAGTCTTCCAAGACTCACTTGTATCGGGTCATCGGCTCAACGATCCTCACCTTTGAGGAGTTGTCTACGGTGTTTTGCAAAATTGAGGCGGTCTCTTAAACTCGCGACCTTTGTGCCCGTTGAGCGCTGACCCGAATGACCTTGAGGCCATTACCCTAGGTCATTTTTTGATTGGCCAACCACTTAACGCCTTGCCGGAATATCCGTATACAGATGTAAAGTTGCACCGGTTGTCACAGTAGCAGATGTTACAGCAAATGAGTCAGAATTTTTGGAAGCGATGGTCGCTGCAGTATTTGCATATTCTACAGCAACGCGTTAAGTGGACGGACAGGACGACCCCACCCTGCGTTGGAGACCTCGTACTGGTTAAGGATGCTAACCTATCACCGTTGTGTTGGCGACGGGGGCGCATTGTTAACCTGATTACGGGCAAGGATGGGTCTCCAGCTCCACGGATCGCAGACGTGCAGGTGAGGGATTCGATCCTTAGACGGGCGGTTTCAACGTTATCCCGACTACCGGGAGTTTGAGCGGACCGACTGCGGGTCGGTCCGGGGGGGGTGATTGTTTGAAATTTAGCCTGGTTGTAAACATTGACGCGCCGCTCGACCGGCGCGAGCGAGACACCGCTATGCGGGAAAGGTGCGGGCGGCGCGGGAGGAGGGCGCTTTGAGCCCTTCGCTTAGATAGAACATTCGAGTATCGAACTACGTTCGGGTCAGATGCGCGCGCGCTTTGTTAAATTGATTCGGTGAATTTCGCGACTATCGAGCATCGTAGTTAAAGATTTGCATACTACTTAAGTATTACGGTTTTGCCTCGTCACGGTATAGTGCTTAACGGAGCATCGAAGCCTTTGTTGGACTAAATTGGAACGGACAGTGTGTGGTGTGAACACGCGTGATCGACGTGGTCTGGCGGCTGGCTGAGGAAGACGGGTCGTCGTTGGAGAGCCCGGATCTGGCTGCAGGCCATCGCAAGCTTCACAAACACACACAATACACATATACATTTACTCAAACTTGCGAGCGGTCAGCGTTACGGAGATAGCCGGCTCGAAGAACCCAGGTAAGTGTATTTCATTAAGTTTATTAATTAAAGGCGCGAATCGCGTCTGTATGTGCACTTTCGGACAGCCGTTGTTTGGAGACCTTTCATCTATGGGCCCATGATCGGTTCGGTTGGTCCTGGCGTGAACACTGGTATTAGAAGAAAAAATATATTCAATCAAATATTTTATTACTAAAATTCTGAATAGCCCCTGGAGTTTCAAAAAGCCCCACTTTACGGTACTCTTCAAAATAATAAGTAACTTCTTCGGCTTCTCCTGGGAAGAGAGTATCTTTAAATTGTCTGAAGATATTTGGTATATCTTCCGCAGGTAGATAGGCAAACGCTATAGAGCATCGCATTTGTACCGAAAAATTTCTATCAGCACCATATCGTGCACTTTAAACCACAAGCTTGAATTTTTTTCCATATACTTTGACCTAAGTGATACAAACAAGCACTTTGAATTGTGTTTGGAAATTCGATTCGAATAGCGTTTAATATAGCTTGTTCAAAATCCGACATGATTTGCCCTGGATTCAACTCAATGTTAAATTCAGCAGAATATTCATTCAGTTGAGAAAAAAAAACAATATAATGATTCTTCTGATTTTTTATCTAGAAACCCGTACACTAATGGAACTATGCGTCTGCAACCACGAGTTCCTACGATGCAGTGAATAGAAAAAAGCTGAGTGAATATTGTAGGGAAGGTTTGAAAGGTACCATCGACAAACCACATTTCTGATTCACTTAACCTCCGCAGATTCGATTCGGTGGTGAAAACAACAGGCGTTGGTTATTCCCATATTCATGGTTGCGAGCCAAAAATTTTACTCCATTTATTTTAAGTTATGGAATCATTTATTTTCTTTAAATCATCCGGTAGTGGTACGTTTATTTCACTAGCACATGTTGGTTCTTTAGGCATATTCTTCTTTCTTGCTCTTTGTATGATTTGCCGCAGAGCATTCTTGTTAAGGCGACATTAACTGCCCGCGCCCTTGAGCGCGCGTTTAACTCATCGCCTAAACAAATAAGGTTGAAAATGGGGATGCGTTTGATTCTCGTGACTGCCAATATGAACGATAGTTCGCAGATTTAATTTATTAAAAAAAAAATACGCTGTAATGTTAAAATAGTTTTACATATGTCTTTAGTTGGTTAAATTTCCTTTCTGATAGTAAAAAAAAAATAACAGTTATCGCTCAAAATATTGAGCATTTCGAGACGAAAAAGTTTTTTCGTGTGATTTTTTTGTGATTCTGTGATTTTTTTTTTCGAGGTTCTTGATTTATTTTAGAAAATATTTTTGCATAAGTCTTTTACCTATACAGTACACTATACACTGTATTTTTTTTGGAATTTTAATAAGTAGCAATACGGCTAACTCTGCAACGAAAAACAGGTCGTTTTTACGGTGTCCCTCTTATCTGCGCCTTATGCCTGCAACACATGTTGGCATCCATCTCAGTGGAAACAAAATATCGTTAAATTGCTTCGGAATAGCGGAAATGTCTACAAATCACTTTCAAGAACTAATAAAGAGGTACCTGCAAAAAAGTAAGAGATGGTTGTGTTTGTAGACTTCGTTGTTCTGATAATGTAACCGCTGAGAAGAGATGCGAAATATTTGACTGTTATTGGCAGCTAAGTAATTTTGACTTGAAGCGATCTTTTATCAAGGCATGCATGATGGAGGTGTAACCCAAATACAAGTACACAAACGCTGCCAATCCTCGTAAACCAAACACGGCTTTTTATTTTACTGTTGATGGCCAAAGAATCCGCGTATGTAAAACTTTTTTATCAATACACTAGACATAACCGAGAGACAAATAAGAACTGTGAAACTGAAAACAAATTCCAGTGGTTTTGTAGCAGAAGATCTTAGAGGGCGATCTCAAAGCCGAGCACCGATTGACCCAAGTCTTGTGCAGGATATTAAAGTCCATATTAAAGTATACCGCGCATAGAGTCCCATTACCTAAGATCTTCTACTACAAGAGAATATATTGATGGCAGCAAGAGTATAAAAGAACTATGTAGGGACTTTAATACTAATCAAACCAAAAGAAAACAAACCTCACGCTCCATACTGGGTTTTTAACCCTTAAATTGGCAAATGAAATTATTTCTAAAATTTAATGTTTTTTTGTTATTTCCTGGTTTATTATGATACCAGAAGACTGAAAAAAATCTGAATTTTACAGTTTTCGCGAAATTCGATGTACTACCGGGAGTACATTGCCAACTATAGTGTGAAATATGTTTTCTTGTATTTGTACAACATGGAGCAAAAAGTGAAGATTGAAAGCTACTTGCGTTTAGATATAGAGATCGGCACAGGTGAAGATTCCAATGTGCTATGGAACTGGTGACAGTAGAAGTTCTACAGATGGAGTAGATAATGGTTGAATTTAATTCCATGTTGGCATGGCATTATAATATTGATGGATGAATACGGAAAAACCTCTTGAAGCATTAGTGTAAGGAGTACGTTACAACGTTGTATGTGTATTTGACTTTGAAAGACTGAACATTCATAGTGGGTGAGAATTGAGCTTGGTGGAGGAAGAACTTCCTCCACCCGTGCCCGTCATGAGATACATCAGCGCCCCTACAGCTTCTCTGTATGGGAAGCTTACTTTCCCTGATTCAGTGCTCTCCTCTGATGTAGTAGCATCTCCATTGTTTCTATCCATAGGCGTTGCTACTGGATTGCAATCGGCCATATGGAACCTTTCTAGTAACTTTTTGGTTTAAGCGGTTTGGTTGATTGAGACCAAGTCCTTTTCTTGATGAATCTCCAAACCCAAGTAGTAGGAAGCTGGCTTGCTGGTGATCTTCAGCCTCTTCTTTAAGTCGTTTAGAAAGCTTTCTGCCAATTTTTGATCCGATGCAGCGACTAATCCATCATCAACATACAGGGTGAACAAGATCTTTTTGTCTCCGACTAGTTTTGTATAGAGACAGCAATCCGCATCGCACTGCTTGAAGTTGAGATCAAGAAGTATCTGTTCAAAGCATGAGTTCCAGCAGCGAGGAGCTTGCTTTAAGCCATATAGGCTCTTATTTAATTTCCATACTCTTGGTGTTTTATCATCAAGCCCTTCTGGTTGCTTTATGTAGATATCTTCTTCTAATTTTCCATTCAGGAAAGCAGTCGTGACGTCAAATTGGATCATGTATAAGTTTTCTTTAGCGCAAACGCTTAGAAGCGATCTGATTGTCGACATCCTCGCGACTGGACTGAAGGTTTGGTCGTAGTCCAGACCTTTTCGTTGCCGGAAGCCTTTTACCACAAGTCGTGCCTTGTACTTTTCGATGGATCCATCCGGATTACGCTTGATTCGGAAAATCCATTTGTACGGCAATGCTTTTTGATGTGGTGGTAATTCACATAAGGTCCAAACATTGTTATCCTTCAGTGAATACATTTAATTTTTCATAGCTTCTAGCCATTTTAAACAGTCCTTTCTTTCCATGGCCTCCTTGTAGGTTTTTGGAAAAAGTTCTGTTCCTACTGAGCAGATGTAGTCATCGTACTTCTTAGGACGACTCAGAGTGCTCTTATCCCTCAAGTAGTATCTCGGCTGAGAGTGATTGTCTTCGTCATCATCGCTAACATCAGCGATGGGTTCGCGAATTTCTACCCCATTTTCAGCATCGACAAATTCCTCGATTGGATCCTCTGGTGACCTGGCTCGAACTTGATCTCCAGTGTCTTCAACAGTAATAGGAGCTGGACTTGTTGCTCCTTTGTCAAAAGTGCTTGGCTCCGGTCTTGTTGAACTTTCTCCCTCTAGATCATTTTCGGGCATTAAATCCCCTTCAATGACTTCTTGTTCTGCTTCATGTCCTATCCTGATGTAGTTGTATCCTCTATTGGGCCCATAACCTATTAATGTTTCACCTTTGCAGTAGCGCAGTTGAAAATTAATAACAAAAACTTTTACGAAAATAGCGATGTATTTAATACAGAAACATATTGACAAGACAATTATAATAAATTTTGATGTTGTCATAGCAACTTATAAAGAATAATATTAGCCTGCCAGTGCTTGTATGACAGGGTGCTATGTAACCTTTACAATAAAGACGTTCAATGTAGGAGGCCATAGAGAGTTGAACACATAGACAATCAATCCAAATTAAGTACGCACAAACGGATAAGATTTAAAGGCATAGATAATAAATACTACTGCTCTAATACTTCCCCTTATGTCTTTAAAACTTATGTAAAGTTACAATAAAACTATTGACTCTACATACACATGGCTCTACAACATGACTCTACATACACATGGCTCTACATACAATTAAGTCTCCACAATGCACTTAGTCACTTGCCAGTAAACACAACAAATATCATTTCATTCAGTATCCCAATGCACACAATACAACCATAAAATTAGTCTTAACAAGGCCTAACATACAAATCATGTCTATGTCGTAGGATAATTTGATACTTCGAATCTTCGCGGAAATCCTAGGGGTTTTGCGAAAACGCGGATAATTAGACATAGGCGAAAAATTATCAAATCTTACTGGACAAAGTCAGGATTTTTGCGAAAATACTCGTTATTATAGCAATATTGCGAAACGAAACGCTGGCTGTTATGAAATAAGAACGCTGATTGGTCGGTCAGCGCGTTCAATAAGAGATCGTCTCTGATTGGTTGACGTCTTAAATGTCAATCATTTGTTGCCGCACGTTATTTGTTTACGTTTGTGTCTGAGTTAAATTGCAGAAGTGTTTTGTTTTTTATCGTAAATAGTGTACCTACTTGGACTTAAATAAAGTGGTAAATAAAAGTGCTACACGGATGTACATAGTGTCATAAATCATAAAAGTCTTAGTCAACCACTCAACAACAACAATGCTTTCGAGATTGGTTTAGCGGTGTTTTGTTTGTCATTGTGTTAAAAGTGGACTATAAAATTGGACTTGAACTAAGAAACGGTGTGAATAGGTTTGGTTTTCATATAATTATGACAGATTCGACAGAGAATGATGTTCAACCTTCAGCAGAATCGGAGAATTTGGAGGTTATCTCCGATAAAGACAAATTTTACATAGAGTTAAGAAAGTTTTACGATAATAGAGTTGACGGTACAACTAAACCAGAATGGACTAAAGAACGCGTAAATGCTGTAATAAATTCAATTGAACAATTTAAAACTGCGAGTGTACTTAAGCAACCAAAAACACAACAACAGTATAGAAATGCAAAAAAATACGACGTGATGAGTGTAGGTGAAGAAAAACTTCTGATACTGAGAAGAAAGGATCTTAACTCTCCTGTTGTACAAGTACCTTCAACAGATATGTACTATGATATTCTTCTGCAGGCGCACATATCAACTGGGCATGGAGGACGCGACAAACTGATATATAACCTAAAGCAACAATATGTGATACCGGTACCGATTATGATATTGTTCCTCAGCTTGTGTAAGATCTGTCTGAATAAAAAAAGTTGCCCAAAAACAGGAATTGTTGTACGCCCCATAATTTCTCAAGACTTTAACAAACGTGGGCAGCTAGATTTAATTGATCTCCAGTCAACTCCTAGCCACAATTACAAATGGATTTTAAACTATCAAGACCACCTCACTAAGTTCTGCTTTCTCAGACCTTTAACCAGTAAAAAAGCAACTGAAGTAGCCATGGCTCTTTTAAAAATATTCTTAGAAGTGGGTGCGCCAATGATTTTACAGAGTGATAATGGCAAGGAATTTACTGCCAGCATAATAAAAGAGCTAATCACATTGTGGCCTGCATGCAAGATAGTGAATGGACGTCCCCGACATCCTCAAAGTCAAGGTTTGTTTGCAAGTTTTGCACTATCCCGCTTACCGCTATGCATTTTTCTTTCACCCAAAGGTTGCCTGGTAGAGATTGCTACCTTAGCAATAAGGCCACCTATGTTGTAAGGTCTTTTGTTGTTATCTGTTGTTTTGTATTTTTTTTTATGTGCAATAAAGTATTTTTCTCTTTTTTAGGTTCGGTAGAAAGGTGCAATCAGGATGTTGAGAACATGTTGCGTTCCTGGATGTCCGACAATAACTCAACTGAATGGTCACTGGGATGCTATTTCGTTCAGTTCCAGAAAAATTCTTCGCATCATCGCACAATAGGACGTTCACCATACAAAGCCTTGTTTGGTCACGATCCTGTAATTGGCCTGTCTTCAACTTATTTGCCTAGAGATACATTGTCAAAATTAGAAAATGAAGAAGACTTACAACAGGTTTTAATTAATGAAAATCCTCCTCGCACTGAAGATATTCAAGACGAGCGTAATGCAGGTTGTAGAAATGAATCCAAAGTTGAAAATGCAATCCTTTTCTATGAGCAGCTTTCTAACGAAACCACAAATCAGTATGTTTCCACTGATCAAAAAATGACTATCCGAACACAAACTTCAACACAATCTACCCCTCTTTCATCTATGACACAATATAAAAAAAAATCTGCAAATAACATTACAATTTTAGAAGATGTAATAATTGTCCCAGCAAGTACAACAAAAACGATCTGTCTTGATAACAATATCGCTATAAATGACACAAATTCCCACACAAATGTACAACAACAACATTCCAATAATATTGTTGCTACTGAAGTTAAATGTTGTATTTGCCAAATTACCACATCCGATTCACTCAAATGTTCAAAATCCCAACAAGTGATTCACGGCGCATGTGGAGTGTCTGAAGTTAGAGAAGGTAGTAGTTCTTCTAATGTTAAATGTAACTTATGCTGGCAAGAAGATTCTATTAAGAAAGAAAGAACAAGTTCGCATGAAAATTTAAAAAAAGCAGCTGCGACTATGTGTACTTTAAAGAAATAGATGTAGGTGCTACAATTTTGGTTGATGTTCCGAAGTACGATCGTGCACCCTTAGATAACAAAAACATTACAGGACGAGTAATTGATAAGAAGAATGGTTTGTTTCAAGTTGGTACCTCCGTTGGTATAATTAAAGATTGGCTACCAAGAAACGCACTTCAAATATCTCCAGGAGCTCAATTTACCGGCCCCGTTCCCGAGGTAGTATTACCTATTCGTGGTATTTCCTCACAACTATCACCATTCGGCGGACAAGGGTTTAAGCAATGTCATTGCAAGAAATCAAGCAAACAATGTTCCTCAAATAAGTGTGCTTGTAAAAAGCACGGTTTGCTTTGTAATTCCAAATGTCATAAATCTTTGAATTGTTGTAACAAGTAAAGTCTTACTAATAATTTCATATTACTATTTACTAAACGCAGCTGTGCTTGCATTGCAACTCCAATGTTACAGGTCCATGCAACTCAGCGTAAGTTTCACATTAGTGACGTATTTAATTATCTTTTGTTCTGTGATTATTCGCTTTTCAAATTTTTTTCTAGTTATCTTATAATTTCTTTGAATAAGTCTATTTTTTCCTATTTTTGCTAATTCAATAATAATTTGTTGTAGTTATTTTGTTCACTATAAGTGAACCAGAATGTGATAATAATTTTGCCTCAATATATCTTAAGTTTAGCTGTATAAGAGAAGAGAAGGCTGATGAATGAGTGATTTTATCTCAAGACTTTAATTCACAAGACTGATCAATTCC
Source organism: Diarsia dahlii (assembly GCA_949775195.1). Taxonomy (NCBI): domain Eukaryota; kingdom Metazoa; phylum Arthropoda; class Insecta; order Lepidoptera; family Noctuidae; genus Diarsia; species Diarsia dahlii. The sequence continues at coordinate 1,921,478 of OX459197.1, read as the reverse complement.
ATTGTTGCACTATTAAACTAATTGTTTACCTAACCAGTTTCATCCAATTTATGGATTACACCCTAAAATTGGATCATTTTTTTTACTACGACTGAGATCTCCTATTGTCTGTAGAAAACAACATACATACTAAAATTTTCAATAAAAAGTTTATAAAAATCAATTTAGTGATTTTCCTTTCTCACCTATTCTAAACCTTCATAACTCTATGATACAATACTTGAAGTTAATCATCGGCAAACTAGGAACCAATTAGAAGTCAGCCAGCAAAATTGTAGCCAATCAGTGTTGAGCACATCAAATCTTACTATAGTAACGAGTATTTTCGCAAAAATCCTGACTTTGTCCAGTAAGATTTGATAATGTTTCGCCTATGTCTAATTATCCGCGTTCTCGCAAAACCCCTAGGATTTCCGCGAAGATTCGAAGTATCAAATTATCCTACGACATCTATATAAGCTCACATTCAATCTTGCTGAAATCAGTGTCGTTAGGCAAAAAGGAATGGCCGCTCTCTAAATATTTAAAAGTTATCGTTTTAAGATTTGGGTGGCTGTAGTTTTTAGCATGAGGATTATTACCCGACTGCGGCGAAGCCCAAAAGGAGGGTTATTTTAATATTTCTATTTCGCTCCAAAGAACTAAATTCTCTACGCCACCCGTCAGATCGTTTTTAATTAAATAAATTAGGCACGAACCAACTTCTTGGGCTCCTCGTCCGGCTTCCCCTTCAACCCAGATATTGCATCGTCCTTGATCGTTAGAGCCAACGTGAATCCCAGCGTTATAAACCCATAACTGACGTTTATAAAATACTACGTTAGTAGGTATGCGGGGCAAAGGTAGAGTTTTGTCGAGATCGTAGGTAAGACGGTCTTTGGGATCTGTTTTAGCAAGGTCCATATCTTGAGACATTTGATTACGAAGATCTGGATCAACAGTTTTTTTTCTTCTAGTACAGAACACTTCTTAATCTCAAGGGCAAATCGCATTTCTTGCAAGTATCCTTATTTTAAGGTTTACAGCGGAGATTGAAATTTGTATAAAATATGCGCTTCAATGTAGCAAAAGAGACGTATTTCTTCTCGCTGCCGTACACTTTTTTAAATTCTGTAAGATATATGTCGTAATTTCATATTAGTCATACTAGTCCGGTCAATTTAGACATAAAAATAGTGTTCAAATAACAATAATTCGCACTGAGCCAAATATTGGTGGAGAGCTGGGGTTTACCATTTAAAAGTTCTTCATTTTTTGTGCAACAAACTTGTATAAAAAAGCGAAAGGTCACCATGAAATCTCGTAAACCGCTGAACGTATAAGGATGATTTTTGGCAGGGAGGTAGTTTATAGTTGGTAGACGTCCGCTAAGAACGGATTTTGCGACAGGGCCGGATTAGGGTGGTCTAAGGGCCCTCGCAAGTTTGTATTAAAGTCCTTGCCTTTAGACCTCCCTTATCCGGCCCTGTCGCAAAATCTGTTCATAGCAGATGTCTACTTACTATAAACTACGTCCCTGCCAAAAATCATCCTTATACGTTCAGCGGTTTACGAGATTTCATGGTGACCTTTCGCTTTTATATTATAGAAATTGTGACTCTTAGAGTCGTGATATCTCAGGAATGGTAACTCTTAGAAAAAAATCATAAAGACCGATTTTGTAGAGAATTTTAAGATCTACAGCTTTGGGTTTTTGTTTTTCTTGATAAAACTTACCGTTTTCGAGAAAAATCCAAAAATCCTCGAATTTTGACCTTTGACCCCGAATAACTTTTGTAGCACAGATAGGATCGATGAGGATTTTTAACACTTTATTTGTAACTAGCTTTTGCCAGCGGCTTCGCCCGCGTGAAAATGACGATTTTCCATACAAACTTTCATCCCCTATTGAAATCCCTTAGGGGTTGAATTTCGAAAAATCCTTTCTTATTCCTTGTCTACATTATAAATGGAACCTCTGTGCAAAATTTCAGCTTTCTAGGTCCAAGGGTTTGGGCTGGGCGTTGATGAGTCAGTCAATCAGTCAGTCAGTCAGTCAGTCAGGACTTCTCTCTTTATTTATATAGATAATAAAAAACCCCAGCTCTCCACCAATATTTGGCTCAGTGCGAATTATTGTTATTTGAAATGTCTATATTGACCGGACTATACCTAGTTTTAAATATTGCGTGCCATTATTTCTTTCTCTCCTGTAATGCGATTCGTATTTTGGGAGGGAATTAATGTTTTTTCGAACAAAATCAACATCTTCTTGTGGTGTCTTATTCCAACCACCTTGTTTTAGACCCTTCTTGTTGTTATAATTTTCAGGAATTCGCTGTTTCGTCAAACATACGTCAACTGGTTTCGATGATATTTGTTTTTTTAAACATTTCCTTACATACAATAGTCTTGCAAATATAATAATTTCTTCTGTACTGTCTCGGTTTCTTCTTACCGGTTTTGTTTTAGTTGATGTATATGTTCGAGCTTTTTCAGATTCATTGACATTATTTAAAAAGAATAACAGCTGAGCTTTGTATGACCCCAATGTTACAAACTTATGAAACTCTTGTTTTCGTGTTTCCGTTGGAACAAGTAACAGCGTTGTTTGCAGGTGCATGTATAATCATAGAATACTTTCGATCTTAATATTTTGTCTTTGATATGATATGGTAAATTCATGTATTTCCTATCCTTCTTCTCAGAGAGACAATATTTTTGGTATATTCTTTTGCGTCCACGTTTGGACCGGCCCATAGTTTGCAGTGCGTAATTTTTTTCAGTAATGGGATGAGCAGCTTCAGCTTCGGGATGAACAGCTTCAGTATCAGAGCCTTGACACATTAAAATTATTTCACCAACCGTTATGTCGTCGTGAACGGCATTTGTGACAATGAGGAAAAGGAATGAGTCTTTCATTGTGTCGCATCTGTGTGGTTCTGTCAGTTCTAGTTTAATTATCGTGCACCATAGCAACATGAGTTTGAATCAAACCCTCTGTTATGGTTTCACACTCTGAACCGTCGCTCTCGGGAATTTCAAAAAGTTTCTAAAAAATGATCTTGATATTTTGAGTGATCCATCTTTTTTTCTTGGGGTGGGTGGAAAATCATCAAATAAACCCTCCCGCTCTTGGGCGAACGAAAGGGAGTGTCAGACTTCTACTGACTAAAAACCACCCATGTTTGGCTACGCTTCGTAACTTATAGTTTTTATATTTTTCTACATCACCTAATGGCGATTGAAAGGCATTGGTTTAATGTTCTAATTTATTGAATATGTGCCATATATCGTTGATTCGGTGATTTTCTCGTGCCGAGCAGCGCGCACGGCATGCCGCGCCGCGCCGTCATAGGCAGTCTTATTCTAACCTTGAGATTGTGAGGATGCGCTGTCGCTAATTAGTTCCGTCGCGCCCTAAAACCCCTGAACTGAACCTATATGAACTGTTATCAGCCTACCCCAGACCTATGTTAGTGTGTTGTGTACTGCTGGCCAAATGCTTGACAGAAGCTCTTCAGATCAATAATAAAATTATAGACTTTAAAATAGATACAGGGAGTGAATGTGATGTGTTACCTCTGAGCTGAACAAAATAAAAAAGGAACAAATTGATACTAACTACAGTGAGATGATTAATGAGTATTATAGGGTAAGGGCGCAATTAAACCACATTGATAATAGAACTAAGTTTACTACGAGTCCTCAGTGTTATAATTAAGTACAAATTACAATAGTTAACATCTAACGGGCGAAATGCAAAAATATTACGACAACGACGACCGGGTCGGCGGCGCGCGGCGCTCAGCCGGAGCGCGCGCGCGTGTCTTGGTAGCTGTCTCACGAGGTACTATTTTGCGGGGCGGGGTGAGGCACGCTAGGATCGCGCGACACCCGCGCGAGCGCTAATACGGGCGGAGCGCCGGCTCGGTTGGAGGGGCTGAAGAGTGTCCTGACTATTTTCGATATTACGACGCGCTACAATCTCCCCCTCCAAGTTAGCAGAAGCCTCTGGAGCTGGCTTGGAACCCAATTCCTTACGAGGACGGCCCTTCTTCCTGTTGTGGACAACTACATCGCAATCACCTACATAAGGCGTTAGGAGGCTGGCATGATACCTGCCTCGAGGTACTTGATTCTTATCGACTACTTCGTAAGTAGTCGGTGAGACTACTTTGCCGACACGGTAAGGGCCTTCGCGACGCGGAGCAAACTTGCTCGTAAAGCCTTTTGTTGCCTGACTAAGGCGATGGCTTTCCACGAGGACGAGGTCACCCTCCTGATAGCAGGGCCCAGGATGACGATGTTTGTCGGCTGCTTCTTTGCGAAGGTCTTGTTGTCTTTCAACTCGCCACTTTACTTCCTGCAAGCGGTGAACGAAGTCGCGCAAATACGGCGATATTTGCGGCACGTAATTCTCCTGCTCAACAATAGCCCGCAGACCGTGGGCTACGTCCACCGGGGACCGATACTCGCGCGCAAACGTCAAGAAGGCGGCACAGTGGCCAGTGCCTTGATTATAACTAGTATTTAAAGCAAACCGTACAGCTGGCAATACTTCAGGCCAACGACGATGTTCCGGATCCAACAAAATTGCCAACATTTTCTTCGTCTCCCGATTCTTTCGTTCAGCGGGGTTTGCCTCGGGGTGATACACCGGAGTCAAAGACTGCTGAACCCCAAGGACGTGCATGACCTTCTGCATCACTGCTGACACGAACTGCGTCCCGTTGTCCGAGATTACTCGACGGGGAAAACCATATCGCAGGAACACTTCCTCGATAAGTGCTTTTGCACACACTTCAGCAGTCGCATCGCACAATGCAAACAGTTCCACCCATCGGCTAGCGGTGTCCTCCACCAGAAGAATCCACTTCTCTCCCTTACTACCTTCAGGAAGTGGACCAAATAGGTCCATTGCAAGAACTTCGAAACGCTGCTGCGGCACTGGGGTTTGGAGTAGACCGGCGGGTTTGAGATTGGTGGCCTTATACTTCTGACACAGATCACAGGACTTTAGGTACTGTGCCACGTAAGTTCTCATATTTCTGAAAAAGTATTTCTCTTTGATCTTCCTCAAGGTCCGCTCTAGACCCAAGTGTCCAGCAGTGGGCGCATCGTGAAGCTCCTTCATGAGCTCGGCCCGTAACGACTCTGGAACAACTAATTGCATTAACTAATAACATTATTACACAATTTTTTTTTTCTTAAGTACTATTGTAGCGGATTCTTGGGACAAAGATCAATTTTTTATTGTACAAAATATTTTTACAGTAATATAAAATACACTTTTAATGATATAATTTATATTGTCCCCTTTGTGGTCCAAGCAATCGTCTAAAAAGTTAAAATTGATGGACTCTTTTAAAATGTTTGAAACATTATGCATTAATGCTATTTTATGTGCATTATTCGACAAATATTTATTTATAGAGGTGGCACAAGATTCCACACAGAGAACATAGTTTTTATTGGGTAATTTAAAGATTCTTTTAAATCATTGTACTCTTTAAACTGAATGAAAGAATGCATTACTGTTCGGTCTGATGTCGTAAATATTGTTTGACATTGGTCACAGTCATTTTTTAAATTTTTTATCAAAAATCCACACACATAAGCATGTGCCTCCTCAAATACTTCTTGGTGAATGTTGTCTTCATTTAATCTCCATACCGAAGATGAGGCTGAAGTCTCTTCGGTATGGTTTTCAGGCCGATTGCTATTCCCACAAAACATTTTAAAATTGTCAATAATGACATCATTACTGTCAAGCTCTCAGTTTCCACCACCAATGTGAGAAAGGTTGCTTAAAATTGATGTTTTTAAGGCTGCGATAAACTGGCCAGTGGTAGGACTGCTGTTTGAACCACAATTTCCTCTAATGCACCCAAATAAATTTTCTAAGGGATCTTGTTGTAGCCTTCGAGTTGCTAGACTTTTTATAGATATATGTTTTTGCCGCAAACTCTCCCACAACATTTCAATTCCATTAAGGGTCCACAGCCAACCTATTTGCGATGGTGGTGTGCATTTGGAGTTTATAAAATTGAGTGTTTGAAAAAACGATTTCATTTCACTAATAAATTTTAGATGAGGTGATGAAAATTTTAAATTGGTCGCGAATGGTTTTCCTCTCCGCAGATCCACCTTGTCGCTGTTTAGAGTGTCGAAAAGCATGTCCATTCGGGGACTGTATTTCGTTACTCCGAAGTTCGAAATACCGAAGTACGGTATACAGAAAGTTCGTGAGTCCGAATTACGTTAGTCAGAATGTACGCTATGACGAAGTACTGTATTCAGAATGTTCGTTACTCCGATGTACGTTACTCCGAAAGTTTGCTACTACGAAGTACTGTACTCAGAATGTTCGTCACTCCGATATACGTTACTTCGAAAGTTTGCTACTACGAAGTACTGTATGCAGAATGTACATTATCGCGAAGTACGGAACTCCGAAAGTTTGCTATGACCAATTACTCAATAATAATTGAGAATATTCCTCATTAGAGAGTATTTCGAATTAGTCAAGTATTATAAATGATAATTATTGTGCAAATAGGTTTACAAGTCAGTAATTCTCAATTATTATTGAGTAATTGGTCATAGCATTATTGGTCATAGTATTTGCGTGGCTGCGCGAGCTGCGCGCAGCTCGCGGGGCTTGAAGGGGGGGAGAGGGGGAGCTTTGAAAAATGATTTCGACTAACGCATTGCACCTCAATGAATCTGAAAAAAAAAATGTTCCAATGCAGCTCGCGGTACTACCTACCTACACCTACCTACACCTACCTACACCTACCTACACCTACCTACACCTACCTACACCTACCTACACCTACCTACACCTACCTACACCTACCTACACCTACCTACACCTACCTACACCTACCTACACCTACCTACACCTACCTACTACCTACCTACACCTACCTACTACCTACCTACACCTACCTACTACCTACCTACACCTACCTACACCTACCTACACCTACCTACACCTACCTACACCTACCTACACCTACCTACACCTACCTACACCTACCTACACCTACCTACACCTACCTACACCTACCTACACCTACCTACACCTACCTACACCTACCTACACCTACCTACACCTACCTACACCTACCTACACCTACCTACACCTACCTACACCTACCTAGACCTACCTACACCTACCTACCTACACCTACCTACTACCTACCTACCTACACCTACCTACTACCTACCTACACCTACCTACACCTACCTACTACCTACCTACACCTACCTACCTACACCTACCTACTACCTACCTACACCTACCTACACCTACCTACACCTACCTACACCTACCTACACCTACCTACACCTACCTACACCTACCTACACCTACCTACACCTACCTACACCTACCTACACCTACCTACACCTACCTACACCTACCTACACCTACCTACACCTACCTACACCTACCTACACCTACCTACACCTACCTACACCTACCTACACCTACCTACACCTACCTACACCTACCTACACCTACCTACACCTACCTACACCTACCTACACCTACCTACACCTACCTACACCTACCTACACCTACCTACACCTACCTACACCTACCTACACCTACCTACACCTACCTACACATACCTACTACCTACCACCTACCTACTACCTACCTACTACCTCCTACTACCACTAAAAAAACATTACCCTAAAGTTTGCTTGTCGTCGCCCTTGAGTTACGCTTCACCCGGACGCTTCGCTCCACTCAGGACCTACCTACCACCGGAAAGCTATCATGACATTAACCCTACGCTACGGGGGTCGCCGGCTCGCTTCGCTCGCCCGCTCCCCCCTTCGCTTTACCGCCTAACCGTTATGAAGTTACAGCCCTTTTAATTTTAGGGGAGGTTGGGGAGGGGAGGGTTTACAAATTTCAATGCCCCTCAAATAGATTTAGGTAAGAATTAAAAAAAATTTCAGGAGTAAAAAAAGAGGTGAAGAGGGGGGGGGGTGAAGGGGGGGGAGAGGGGGGAGTTTCTAAAAATGATTTCGACTATCGCAATGCCCCTCTATATGAATCTGAAAAAATTCGTTCCAAGTCTCTTAACTTTCGAGATCCGCCTAAAAGGGGGGAGATGGGGGGCAAGGGGGTAATTTAAAAAATGGTTTTTACTTCTCCGAGCCTCCTCTATACGAATCCTTAAAAAAACACACGTAATGTCTTTTTATTTCCGAGATCCGCCTAAAAGGGGGAAGAAGGGGGGCCACTTTGAAAAATGATTTTTACTTTACCGAGCCTCCTCATTATTGCGTCATAGCATCATTCATCGCAGATCCACCGTGTTGCTGTTTAGAGTGTCGAATAGCATGTCCATTCTGGATATAATATCCGCTGTAACAGCCGCGTCAGCAGTTAATTGACCTGTAATAGAACATAATATTTCATTTTATTATGATGCTTCTCAAATTGTATAATGCCAATAGTTTTTTTTTTTTTTTTAAATTATCGTCAGATGGACATAACGAAATTATAGGATTCCATTTTTGCCGTTTCGAGCGAGGATTCCTAGATATTTTTAATATCTTTATCATTATAATTGTATCTATAATTAAGCTTCATTGTTATAACCATAACACATTGAATGACACACATTATTGACGCAAAGCTGCTTAATACAAGTTTTGAATGAAGATCCAACTTAGCAAAAGTGTGCAGTGTGGTCATGCAATGCACTACATTGGTTCGGTTGCGCATGTTTAAGTGAAAAGAAAAGAAAGAAAGAAATAACATTTATTGGTACAGACACAGGGCATAATACAATAATAAACATGCAAAAATTAATATGAAGTGTTTTTTTTTTAAACAACCTAAAACTATTTGGTACATAAATTGTTTGCCCCACGGCTGCTCCAAACAGGCCCAGCTCAGCATAAATGTCAGGCAACTAAGTGCCAGACGCTGGTTTTCAACTGGACCTGGTTGAGAGGTGTGTACGCCGAACCAGTTATGTGATTGTGTGTAGGTATACTAGTACTTAATATGTATAAATAGATAATTTATGTGTCACAATTAAGAAAATAGTACATATAGTCTAATTATAAATAGATCCAAAGTGAGTATTAAATAATAATAATAAGGTACCAACAAAAAAAATATAAGTGAGACAGGCTGTAACAATTAAAATATTAATTAGAGAATAGGACTGGTAGCGCACTCTATTGACAAAATAGCGTGCTAGTTGCAATCGATTAGCTGAATTAGTACCATGGCGTCAGCTAGATGGCGTCAGAGAGTAATATACTTAATTTCTTAACAATATAAATTACAAATAAAATACATAAACAAAATTCTAATAATTAGCCTTGATTACTTTTAGTTAAATTACAATTAGTTTATATAGCTTGGTGTTTTACGAGATAAAAAGGCTTGCATCCAAGCCTGGTATAATAGATCTGTGGAGATTCTTGTCTTTGACAACTTCCTTTGACTTAGAAATTTTTTGGTGAAGATACTGATCTGCTAGTTCTGCTACCAATAAACCAAGAACTTAAATAAAGCTGATGACGAGGACTCGGCGAGGTATTTCAGTTAAGATGAAAGCCCGTGCATAAATAGGAGCCACGAATGTGTATGTATTCTGAATTATTGCTACTTTGTGAGATTGACATAGCATCACCCATGTGTGTTGAAGGCTCACGTATCTCTTTCTATATTGTTCTCAGGGTTCCATCCTTAATTTTAAATAGCATATAAAGAAAAACATCAAGTCTTCTCAAGGACCTGTTAATATGGAGTAAATTTTTGAGGCAAGCTCTGGTTCCGAACATGAACAGCCACGTGTAATAACTTGCGTCCCACACAGACTGCGATCGCTGTCTGCCTTGCAAGTTAATGGTTGGATCTAAATAACTGGTAGTATGTTCTACCCAAAGTAAGTGTAACACTGTAACTTAACAACTTAAAGGAATCTTGGCATGAGCCATAACATGTATTGATGCCTGTACCTACAACAATTAAATAATTGAGAAGACTGAAGAAAGCCTTTGATTTCAATCCTCACCTCATGCGCTCAGAACCCATTAGTCTCATGGCAATCTCCGCTGGCAGCTGGTGGTAAGAGAAGTAAAGATCTTGCAAGGCAACCTTCAGTATTAACTCTTTTCAATTACTTGAAGGCGCGTCCCTAGCGCCATCTAGTAGGATTAATTGAAGACCTTATTTTGACATTGACAGACTGATTTGAACGAATGAAAATTGTGTGGACGAGAGTGACAGCGGGGCTGTCACTCTTGCGAAACGTCAAAAACCACCGGACTCGTTCAGTTTGAAACGAATAGTGGCGTGGGCTAGACGGTTACGACGGATCGCTTACGTCCTAAATCTTAATCCGTATTCATTCGAGTTTATAAGTGTGATTTTTTGTAATTTTAATCGAGAATAGTGATTATAAGGCTGCTGATTGAAGACGTGTCTACTTATTTCTAAAATACCTCGTGCTATAACCCACTTTACGATGAGTGATTCTGATACTGGTACCCACGTGCCTTCATACTCATATTAATTGTATAGCTGTAGATTTTATTTACAATGCATATGAAGCTCCAATTGTGTTGGGTATCCCACAATACCTACCGCCGTTTTTACTTAAAATTTGTTTCTCACTGTTTATCTTCACATCTGGTGAAGCAAAACGTCTCAATTTATTCTTGGATGGGAAGTTCACAAATGCTGTTTCCTTAAAATGCAGATGACATAACATTCTGTGTTCAGTGTGCAGTTTCATCTGAAAGTCCTTGTTTGACCATGATTTGTCTGGACAGCAATACTTTGCCCATAATTCACAACTGAAAGAAATAGAATAAGTAAATTATGTACCTGCATAAGCAATAGTTACTTAATAAGTAATTACGGATCACCAATCCAATCACAAATCTGGATTAGGGGGCTTATATAACAAGTGTCTAAATGGAGCATGCGTGCATCTATAGATCTATTTAACCAATAATGTAGGAGCACTTACCGGAGAATATTTGTGGAACCAGGTTTTGGAAACCTAAATAATGTGATTTCGGGGTTATCGACAGGCGAAGAACCACACTTAAAACATTTGCTTTCATTCTCCTTCATGTTTGTAAACAAAAAAGAGTCACTGTCTCGTACACAACACTTCAGGTGTTTCGGCACACAACAGACGGAGGAACCTACGTACCTGTGCTAGGTAGGCTCTACTCTACGTCGTTAATGGTGAGGATAACACTTTTGCAAAATTATCAGATAATAAAGAAGTGAATTTTCAAGAAAAAACATCAACATGCGCTCGTTTTTCTTGTGATGTGGGGCTGCCAGGTACTTACATTTCACCAAAACTTACCAACCTAATTTTATGAAATCAAATAATTTTGAAAATAAATAGCATTTCTATTTAATTCTGCATTATGCATTAAGTCCGCCTTTGTACGTTTTGTTGTGCATAAAGTTTTAATAAATAAATAAATTACATTTACATTTATTCAATTTTAATAATATTTTTATAAAATCTTATATAAAATCTTATAAAATTGTGGCGGCTTAGTAATCGGAATATGCCGAGTTGCATAATTGACGAAATATGTGGGAGCGGGCAATCGACTCGCCAGTCGCCTACATACCACCGCCCTGCCTCGACGCATACATAGTACGTAGTTAGCTTTAACGAAGTATATGTTGCACTTGAATTAAAGACATTTGTTTCTTTGGAATCCGATTCTTTATTTATCTCACCAACAACAGAATACGCACAACACTGGTGACCTTTCGACGATTCAGAGATTCCGCGTTGTTATTCACGTAGCAACAGGGTAGGCGACTCAAGGAGCTTACGAGGCAGAGGCGATTAGACCGCGTGGTGAAAAGTGAAACGTAACGTGCTTAAGCAAAGTAAAGCGACGCGTGTGAACGGTTTCAAGATGAACCCACCAGCGGTAATCGGCCACCCCGGGGCAGCTGCCAGTGGAGACGTATCAATGGTAACGGTGCAAATGAGAGTTCCAGAATTTTGGAGAGAAATACCAAGATCATGGTTCATCCAGTTCGAGGCAATAATGGCACCACAGAAGCAAGGCGACACCCAAAGGTACGAAATGGTGCTCGCGAAACACAGACGTCGTACGCCAAGTAACCGACATCATCGAAGCCCCACCGTATAACGGCCCACACAAAGTAATCAGTAGGGATAAGAAAACCTTTAGTATACAAATAGGCGACCGTCAAGCAACCATTTCCATAGACAGATTAAAACCAGCGTATATATTACATGACGAGGAAAAACCGTCAGAAAATAAACATACTGAAAACGAGTGTAAACCAAATGTAGAACCAAGCGAGCAAAAATCGCTACCGCCTATGGTTAAAACCACGCGCTGTGGTAGAGTAATTAAGCAACCGGTGCGATTTTTGCTCACATGACAATAATTAAAGTACAAATGTAGACCAGAATTTACAAACATTACACTACAGTTATTCGACCAAAAATACTCGCAGTACAAACTAAATACCGATTAGAGTTGAAAATGGGAAATTACCAAGATAAAGGAAACATAGCCATAGCACAGGCCCAAGTAGTAGCAGGACAGCAATTAGAAAACAAACTAAACTATTTCGGGATAATCTTAGTCATTATCGCCGCAATAATGGGTATATTACTATGTTACGCCATCAAGAGAGGTTGCGCAGGCCATGCGAGGGAATGGTTAAGAAGGGAAGTGCCGGGGATACTGGCAAGACAACCCGGTACAGTGGGAAACCCGGCACCCACGGCCACCGCCACGGGATACGTTTAGCGTACGTATATGCGGTTAGTGATGTTGTGAAGTGTGCAAATATTGTATATTGTGGTTTAATTTGTGAACGGCGTTACCATGACCAAAGCTGCCGGCCCGAGAGGTGTTACTTAGTTATTGCAGAGCGGAGGTCATGGTAACTACCCTTAAATGTTATGTTGTAACAGACAGTATATATAATTTCAAGACGGCTCAGAGCCCAGGCAATGACGAGACCGCAAAAATGTTTAGAAAATAAGGTGAAAAGGATCTATATTTAGCGATAGAAATAAAACAACAGGCAGCATTCAACTGTTGGAATACTGACAGGATAGAATGTTATCATAAGCAACATTGTAACTTAGGAGATTTTTTAGCACCATAATAGTGATGTAAGCATGAAGTTACGTTAAGAATAGAGTAAAAACATTTTTTATGTAAAAATGTTTTTAGAGAAAGGGGGGGTGTGATGTGGCGGCTTAGTAATCGGAATATGCCGAGTTGCATAATTGACGAAATATGTGGGAGCGGGCAATCGACTCGCCAGTCGCCTACATACCACCGCCCTGCCTCGACGCATACATAGTACGTAGTTAGCTTTAACGAAGTATATGTGGCACTTGAATTAAAGACATTTGTTTCTTTGGAATCCGATTCTTTATTTATCTCACCAACAACAGAATACGCACAACAAAATCTTTGACTTGACTTGACTGTACACATATTATTTTATTTGAGAATGTTTTATAACTTACTTTGAAGTTGAGTTTCCTTTTGTGTCTCTGCACATCCTTTTTTATTGGGAGGTTCGCTATCCTGTTCTTGAAGTTCAATAACCATATTTTTACTTGAGTCTAAAAATTAAAAACAAAATAAGTATCCCACAATAACATAAATAACTTACAGTGTGGAAGTGTACATAGCAGGCTTTATTGTCAGAAAATTATCAAAAAGCTTAAAATGTGATGGGTGCGTTGGAATGTTACATGGTTCAAAGGAACAGTACACACAAAGCCTTATTGAAAAAAAATCTAAAAGTGGCTTAACATATCCCTCTCCAACTTTAGTGAAAATTGTTAAAAATACTGAGAAGATTGTAAAACAAAATTGCATAAATTTGAGCGTTGAGGTTGCCTCTGATCCAAATCAACTCAGTTCTTCCGCCGATCCAAATACCCGCCCATACCATGATGGTTGAAATTTATGCTGAGACGATTGTATCAGACGTCATCGTTCCTCTACAAGTGCAAATCGGTCCCTTATTTCAGTTAATGCATGATAATGCACGACCGCACACCGCAAGAGTTGTAATACAGACTCTCGCCGCAGCTAACATCAATGTCCTGCCCTGGCCTGCTCAGTCGCCAGACTTGAACCCGATTGAGCATGCATGGGATATGCTACAGAGAAGAGCTCTGCCGAATATGGAGAGTATCCAGTCGCAAGAAGACCTTTTTTTGTTGTTGCAACGAACATGGGCGGCCATTCCACAGCGTGATTTGGATGAACTCATTTTGAGTATGCCAAACCGATGTTCTTGTGTTGTTAGTGTTCGCGGTAGAAACACGGATTATTAATTGTTTAAGTTACCCAATAAAATTTTAAAGAAAACTGTTATTTCAGTCTTTTTTTCGAACTTTAATGTTAGTGGTTCAAATGTCAAAAATCCCTTTATTAGGAAAATGGCAAATTTCTTTATTAAGGCGAGGTTGCAGTACTTAGTTTTTATGTACGCACGACCTCACCCCCTGCCCTGCCGCGCGAGCGATATAGTGCCTAAATTTCGACAGTTTTTTGCTCCTTGGAGAAAAACTATAAAGAAATTATACAATATGTTTTCAACATTTACTTCAGAATAAAAAGTTCTATCTATTGATATAACTTTTATATAAATTCATGATGAAATATCTTTGCAGTACACGTTTGAAATTGTGATTTAGAGTCATGTTTGATAAAAAAAAGTATCGAGCCGATCATTCTAAATCGCGTTTCTATCTTTTCGATTTACTAGAGAGTACGTTCAATTTTTATGTAATGATTTTTATTTATTAAAAAACTCGTATTTAGTTCGATTTTTATAGGTTCAAAAATCTTAAAAAGTACTGCAACCCCGCCTTAATGCAAAGGTGACTTGGTTTATCGTTACTGTGACAAACGAAAACACTTTATTTGATGAATCCTTAAAGAAAATTTTAATTAATATCAATCAGGAGAAAAGTTATTGCTAAAATATATGTTGATCCCTAGACACTTTTGATGTGTGTATAAGACATAAATTTATGGGAAAAAACATGCTGAACATGTGTCTAAAAGATTTTTTTTGACAAAATTAATATTATTTCGTCACGAATAAATGATTTTAATCAGTATGCTACTTTTGTTTTTTTACTAAATTATTATTGTTTCAGTTAGGGAATATTTAATTAAAGAGCCCATTGTTTCGTTCATGCTTGTATTTCAGAGACCACAGACAAAGTAGAGTTACCACAACTAATATAGAATAAGGATTGTACAGACATTATAATCTTAGTCCTAGTTTACACAATCAATATTCTACACTCCCCCTCAATTTAGACATTTTTACAAAATCCTAAATTGTACATTAATTAAACTTATTTACTTAACATGTTCTACATTTTAATATTCCTTAGAATACTTGTCCATGATAACATTAACTAATAATAGAACAGCTTTATCTCAAAATAATTTGTACATAACTTTTATTATTGTTTAACACTCACATTCAATAATCACTCTAACATTCATTTATTAACAACTATTTGTGCAGCGAGCGGACTGTGTTTTAACCTTTGTACTACTGTTACAGCCCACTCCTAGCTGCTTCAGTCGAAAAGCTCCTATCGCAGACCGTAGTGGTTCTGAGGGGACTCCAGGAGAGGGTTCTTACTGGGATTTACGGAGAATTGAAACTGCCATTTAGTGATAATCAACGAGGCTGGGACTCATACTACCCTATTTCAGAAGCCAGACGGGCATAGTGGTGTCTATAATAAGACTTGTGAACTACTGATTGATGTCTGATCTAGGGCGATCTAATTTATAGTACGCTAGATTTGTCTAGCCAGTGAGCCCTTGCGAATTCCAGGAAAACGCACACTAACGTACTAGGCAAACTCGCGTCTAAGCTCGTTATTGGGTACTAAAAGTTCCCGCCCCTTTTCTTTATTGGATTGTAGTGCAATTGTACTTATGGCTAATTACATCCATTACATTCATTTATGATATAATGGTTATTTACATAATACGGGCATTTTGCACGGCTTCTGGTACATATTCTATGTGCGTACGACGGCCAGCGTCCGGGATGCGACGTGTTTTTCCTTAAGTCTAAAGCTATAAATATAACGTACGTAATCCCGGAGCTACCATTACACCTCTGACCGTCGTAGCATCAACATCTATATACTTATGCGTTATATTATGACAGAAGTAAGTATTTTATACTTGGTTACCATATACCTTAGGGGAATAACTTTACCTTAGTGTGGTATCTTTTTAATGCGGTTACAATGGAGTTTTACATTTATTGTTTACAATTTGTTTAACAGAATTCTACTTAAGTTTATACATATCTTCACGACTATAATATTACATGGGGTGGGCAGGGAATAAGGGTGTATGAGTCAGTCTTTTCATATAATTTAATGTTCATAGTCTAAGACTAGGTACGTGTTTCGTACGTTAAAAAGAAAAAAATATAAACTAGACATTATGTACATGAGGTACTAAATTATGTGGCGGGGTTTCCGCTTGCGTGGTGCTGTCGTGCACACTATTTATTATTATACCTTTTAATCAATAGGTATTATAGCATTTATAGTAACTTCTTTCATATTATAAATTCGAATAGATACATGACACAATAGTAACATAAAATAGTTACATTTTCTTACATTAATTATTACAATAAATTCAGTTAAGAAACAAATTAATTGTGTTTTATTTTTGGTAATGCCTTTGTGAACAAATCTGAAACATTTTCATCTATATAATCAACTGATACTAACTGCTTTTGTACTATGTCCTTTATGTAATGAACTTTAATGTCAATATGTTTTGACCTCTTTCCGTGGTCAAAATTTTTAATTAATCTTATTGCACTCTGATTATCTACTAACAATGTTGTAGGGTACTCCCTTACTTCTTCTAAAACTGTTTGTCCGAAAATCATTATCCATAACACGTTTGCCATAAACTTCATTAACCATAATGTTAAAATTGCCGAAATTTTGTATAACATTATTATCTTTAGTTCTAAAAGTATTCTGTCATAATATCGATTACTATAATAATTGAATTACCTAATTTTACATGACCTAAATTAATATGTCCTAACTATTGCTTTACTTAATGTGTATTATTCCGAATGTTCGTTTATAATAAATTTTATAGTCCTAAAAGAAATTCGAAGTGTCTAGTCGTCCGATTAGCGGATGAATAAAATTAATTAGTCGTCCGATTAGCCGGATGAATAAACAAAATTATAGCCTGTTGCTAGTCGTCCGCTAAGTGGATGAATCACAGTCTCGCGATAGTATCCTTTGTGGGCGGCATGGGCACCGGGCCGTAGGCCGACGAAGGAGGCCGGCGGAGGGCCCGGCACTTCGGGGACAGAAGATATTATTGTTATTTAATATGCGAGCGAAGCGAGCGCGCGTCATGAAGTGAGTATAGCGTTGCCAGGCGTCCGGCTTTAGCCGGACATAGTCAGGCTTTTTGATTGCCTGTCCGGCCAAAATAAGCGTCGTCCGGCCTGTCCGGCTTTTGTTAGGCTTTTTAGATTTCAAAATTCGCGCGCATCGAGACCGAATTCGCGAATGAAAGAAGCCGGCGCCGCGCCATCGCCGGCCGGCCGAGCGAGGGCGAGCGCTGTTGCCCCCGCCCACCCGCTCCCCTGCGTCGCCTGCCTGCGGGCTGCGCCACTGCACACATTCTAACACTCAGTCGCTACGTCGCTAGCGAACGGTGGCAGAGGCGCGCGCGTGCGTGTGTATGCACGTCGGTTTCTTGTTTTTCTTATTTAGCGACAAGAACTTTGTAAGTTTTGTATTTGTACAGTACTCTGTGTTACTTAAATTTAATAAACCATCATGTGTTGAGTTGAGTGTAGTGTATGTGAGTGATGCTGTAAGAAATAGGTAAATAAAACGTTTTATTATTTTCAGATCTCAAACAAAATGCCAAAAAGAAAATGTATATTTTCGGAAGAGTTACAAAACTCTTACAAAATGTTTAAGTCGGCAGGCCCGAAAGCTGAACCATGGGAGGTTAAATGCGAGGTATGTGACCAGATCATATCAATAGCCAGCAAAGGAAAATATGACTTGGAAAAACATTTGGCTACAGAAAAGCATAGAAAAAATATCAGGACCTCTGCCTATTCATCAAAAATGGATAGTTTCGTTACTATACAAGCAGGACCAAAACGTGAAGTGCAAGCAGCTGAGGCTACGTTGGTTTTTCATACAGTACAACACAATCAGTCGTTTAACTCACTAGACTGTACAGTGCCACTTCAAAAATGCCTTTATGCAGATTCAAATATTGCGAAAGAAGTATCCTGTGCCAGGACAAAGGCAGAAGCAATTTTGAAAAATGTTCTTGCTCCATATGTTTTAAAAAAAACATGGACGATTTGTGTGACATAAAATACATAAGCGCCTCCACCGATGCAAGCAATCATGGGAATATTAAGCTATTTCCGCTGTTAATTCAGTATTTTGATTATATGAAAGACGGGATTCAGGTCTCCCTTAAAGACCTACAATCTCAACAAAATGAGACATCCGAAACGATATCTAATTACGTCTACGATTCTCTGCACGACAAAAACCTCTCGCACAAACTAGTGGCTTATTCGGCTGATAATGCTGCTACGAATTTTGGCGGCAAAGACAGAGGAGGACAAAATAATGTATTTTGCCTACTAAAATCTCTAACGAATAATGAAAATATAGTTGGAGTCGGTTGCGTTGCGCATATTTTCAATAATTCCGTCGATAGGTCTCTCGATTCTTTGCCATTGTGCTTTGAAAGTATTGTCATGCAGATTCACAATCATTTTGCTACATTTACAGTACGCACAGAGGAACTGAAAAGGATTAGTTCAGAATTAGACGTTCATTTTAAACAAATGCTATATCATTCAAAGACCCGCTGGCTGAGTTTGTTCCCAGCGATAGAAAGAATCTTACAGATGTATGACCCGCTGAAGTCATATTTTCTGACAAGCGGGAATAATGCATCAAGAACATTAAGAGAATTTTTCGAAAATGATCTGAACGAAGGCTATTTTTGGGCTGTTCATTCTTTCATGGCCATATATCAAAACTACATCAAAAATACAGAGAAGGCTGATGTTTCAGTGAATGAGGTATTAGAAAACTGTTCTGAAATAATGAACAGCATAAATGCAAGGATTGAACAAGATTTTTGTCCACTAAAAGTGGTTTCTATTTTACGTAAGTTTAATGACATTGACAAGAATGTTGACCAAGTGACTGCGTTCAAAGAAAATATTAAAAACATGTACACAATTGCAGTACAATATTTAAAATCATGGACTGAAAACCTATACAAAGAGACAAAACATTTTTCATGGATGTCTTTAAAAGATGTTCCTGAATGGAATCAAGTTTCCAATACTATAAGTATCATAACGAAAAACAACGTCAAAATTGATGACAGCAAATGTTTTGATCAACTGCAAAACCTGAAAAGCTTTTTAATTAATAATAAAGAGGATGTTGATTTCAAGAAACAGTTAGCCCACAAAAAATGGGTCCAATATTTTAAATCAATGAATTCTGAAGAAAGCTTTTCAGAATTTCTAACTATTTGCCAATTTTATTTCGCGATTCCAGGCCACAATGCAAACGTGGAACGAGTTTTCTCTCTAATAGGTCAACAATGGTCAAAACAGCGCAACAGACTTAACGTAGATACAGTTGCTAAAATGCTACTCGTAGAATACAATTTAAAACACTTATCGTGCAAGGATTTTTACAACTGCATAATAAAAGAAACTGAACTTTTAAAGCTTGTTACTGCAAACCAAAAATATTTAGAATAATGTTTAATGTCTAATTGAAAGATAAGAAGTCTTTTTTGTTTTGATTATTTAAGAGAAGAAGTGTCGAGTTTATATTATTTAAAGAAGTTTTGTTTTGATTAATAAGAGTAGAGATTTGTTTTGGTTATTAAGAGAAGAAGTTTTGTTTTGTTTTGATTATTTACAGAATAAGTTCTGTTTTGTTTTATATATTGAGAATTTAAGACACATAATTTAGACTGATGTTGCATTTAATTTGAATTAAGGAAAGAATTATTGAGAATTAATAATAAAGTACTTTTAGACTAATTTGGCATTAGTTTTATTGTAAATTATCAAAACAGCTTGGTTTTCATTAATTTTCTACATTAATACCAAAAAATCCCCTAAAATGCAGTGTCCGGCTTTTTTACCAAAATGTTAGGCCAAAAAAAAAATTATTTTTTACACGAATATTTAAAATTGTTGGAAATGCAGGATGTCCGGCTTTTTGACCCAAATGTTAGGCCAAACTCACAGCTCTGTCCGGCTTTTCGGTATGAGGACCTGGCAACGCTAAGTGAGTATGAGTGACGTGACCAAAAGCTTTGTTATACTTTGTTCTAATAATATTATTATGATAAATAAACATTATGTTATTTTAATTTAGGACTTAAAACTTTTATGGAAAACGATTTTATGTCTTTCGTATATTATTCATCATCATCATCATTTCAGCCAAAAGACGTCCACTGCTGGACATAGGCCTCCCCCAGGCGTCGCCACATTGACCGGTCCCGTGCGTCTCTCATCCAGCGGGTTCCTGCAACCTTGACCAGGTCATCGGTCCACCTAGTGGGAGGCCTTCCAACGCAACGTCTTCCGGTTCGCGGTCGCCATTCCAGAACTTTTCGGCCCCATCGGCCATCCGTTCTGCGAGCAATGTGCCCTGCCCATTGCCACTTAAGTCTGGCGATTCTTCGGGCTACGTCGGTAACCTTGGTTCTCATGCGGATGTCCTCATTTCTGATTCGATCACGCAAGGAAACTCCGAGAGGGCCTCCATTGCCCTTTGGGTGACTTTGAGCTTTCTGATAAGGCCCATTGTGAGCGACCACGTTTCGGTCCCGTATGTAATCACTGGCAACACACACTGGTCATAGACTTTCGTCTTGAGACACTGGGGTAAGTTGGACGAGAAGATACTGCGCAGCTTCCCGAACGCTGCCCAGCCGAGTCGGATTCGACGATTGACCTCTTTCTCGAAGTTGGATCTACCCAACTGGACCGTTTGTCCCAGGTAGACATAATCGTCCACAACTTCGAGCGTAGAGTCTCCGATCTTGATAGGAGTGGGTGCTAAATGAACATTCGACATAACCTTGGTTTTGTCCATGTTCATTTTAAGACCCACTCTTTCGGATTATTATTGATTGTAATATTTATGACAAATGGATTTAGGACATATATTTAGGGATTTCAATTTTATGGCATGTGATATTATGTGATATTTAGTTCGGGTAAGTTATCATTATCGGGGCTAACATGGCCAGAGATCGCCCATGATAGAGACATATGGAAAGAGAAAGGGGAGGCCTTTGCTCAGCAGTGGGACACAAAGTAGGCTAATAAAAAAATAAAAATAAAAGTTATCATTCGGACAAATGATGATTAGGACAAAAAAAGTTCTGGCATTTTAAATTATGGATAAAAAAGTTAGGTGACACAATAGAGAACCTGTCACAAATGGTAATCTCGTTGATTTTCCTTCCATACAAGCTCCACATGGTTTTTCCGAGCTAGGTAATTTCAGTAATCCTAAATGTTTTCTATTAGCATGACCTAACCTTTTATGCCACAGATCATTGTCATTAATTGCTGAACAACATTTTTCTATATTTAGTTTCAGATTTATTGCATACAGGCTACCATACAATTCACCATAAATTTTAGTATTACCTCTACCAATTGACACAGATTTTTTATGAAATGTTACAGAATTTCCTTTATCCAATAGCTTTTTAACAGAGAGTAAATTATGAGATAAGTTCTTGACTATTAGCGCTTCTACAGTTATGGGTATATTATCAAATACTACATTTAAATTACCCTTACGATTTGCCATTAAATACTGACCATTAGCCACATACATTTTAGTTTCATTTTTCAAATTTTGAATATTTGTCATATACTGCTCATAATTATCCATAACTAAATTTTGAGATGCTCCTGAATCAATGATATACTTAATGTTTTTATTGTATACATAAAATTCTCACTAGCAACAAAAGTAATTAGATTTACCTCGCTTAAAGCACCTCTCTCCTGTCCACGTCCTTGGCCTTGACTTCTTCCTCGATAGTTTCGGGTGTCCATTGATTGTTCTATTTCCTGTCCACGTCCTTGGCCTTGACTTCTTCCTCGATAGTATCGGGTATCCATTGATTGCCCTCTTCCTCTCATGTTGCCTCTGAAGTTAGCTTGTCTGCCTCGGTTTTGTCCTCTCTTGTCATATCCACTCTTACACTCATATGCTTTGTGACCTGGTTTTCTACAAGTAAAACAAGTCAGGAATGTTGTTTGTGCCTGTTTTTCTTGTTCACAGCCCTGTCCTTTTACTTTTGCGTCCAATAGCCTTGCCTTCACAAATTCAATATTGATGGACTTTTCTGTTGTAATAGTTTCTATACTCGTAATAACATTATCGTACAGTGCTGGCGTAGAGGACAGAAGATAACATACTTTATCCATTTCTTCTACAGTACATCCAGCTGCATCAAGCTCGCCAAGAAGACTATCATATTTCATAAAATAGTCTTGTAATTTTTCGTTAGTAGAGCATCTGAGGGTTATTAGTTTTTGTTTTAGGTGAAGTTTATTGAAAATACTTTTCTTTTCGAAAGTATACTCTAACTGGTTCATCATTTCTTTGGCCGTGTTGCACTTCTTGACTATTTCTAAATATTTATCTGATATGCATTGTACTAAAATATTTTTAGCTTTAGCGCCCATCTTGACAAAATCTTCATTTTTTATTTCGCTCTTTCCGTTTTCTATGACGCTCCATACTTGTTTTTCTTCTAGTATTAATCGCGCCCTAAACTTCCATTTACTGAAGTTTTGCTCTTGCGTGAGACGAGGGAAAACTTCTTTTAAGTTTGCATCCGCCATTTTTGTGCAGACACGCCGCCGTGACTCGTTTGGTCGAGTTTGACAAAATTCACACAATACTTGTTCCACTTAGTTTTCTTAATCGTTGATGCACCATATTATTTATTGTGCCATAATTGTACATTATTGCGAACTATTGCGCAGTGGAAGCGTATGTTAGGGAATATTTAATTAAAGAGCCCATTGTTTCGTTCATGCTTGTATTTCAGAGACCACAGACAAAGTAGAGTTACCACAACTAATATAGAATAAGGATTGTACAGACATTATAATCTTAGCCCTAATTTACACAATTAATATTCTACAGTTTCGTCATGAATAAATTATTTTAATTAGTAAACATAATTGTTATTTTATTTATTTTTAATCCAGTAAGGATTAAAAATCGTTTACCTCCAGACCTCCAGTAACCACCACCAACAACGCTAGTGTAGTCTTCACAACTTGCAGGTTGTAAACACGGTTTGTAAAATTGATCTTTTGTAGTGATATACACAATTAGAGGATATTAGGAAAGAGTATGTAAGAGAAAGTCTAAAAGTGGCGCAGCCGCCGCCATTGTCCGTGCAGATAATGTTGAAAGAAAACTTGATGGTGGCTTTAAATCACTGAAATCTCTAGCTCTCGCAACTAACTTCCGAGCCGCTATAAATTTTGCTTCTAAATATACCTACACTAGCTCGACTCCCACTTTGACAGTTTTTGTACATTTTTTTTTATAATTCTCGCGACCTGGGCCCCGAGTCTGCTATTCAATAGTGTGAGAATGGTCTATCATTGATCTCATAAATGTTGATTTTAATCAACAATTATGGATCAATGATAGACCATTCTGACACTATTGAATAGCAGACTCGGGGCCCAGGACGCATACGGTGAGGGCTGGTTCGAGGTGGCACAGGACAAAACCACTTGATAAAAAAAGACACTGTCTATACGCGGCGTTGCATGACTATGCTGAGGCTGGTGTCGGTACGGAAAAACGTTAGCTTGTAGCTCGAGCTCAATGACCTATTCCGGTGCGTGTTCCGAAAATAAAGGAGTTAAAACTCCAATAAAATATGTTCGTGGTGCTCTTTCCATGATCTCCGTTCACTTTTTACTGTTGCTTCAACATATCCTATAGCAATTAGATTTTTGTAACTTTCCTGTTCTGAGTTGAACGTAAGATTTATTATCTCAATTGTGGTATTTCGCTATTTTAAACCACATATTTTATTTATTTCACTGAGTGAGCTGTAGTGTTCTCACCTAATTCACACTTAATACATACTTACTTACACTATATACCTACTTATACTTCGCATCTATCATACGTTTTATTGGTTTTTGCATTACTATTCTGCGAATCGGTCTAAAACGATTCGTTTTCATAAATCATATCTAAAATAAAATAAATAATTTTCATATTTTTCATTGTTATAACACTTACGTCAGGCTGTCAAGCTGTCAATACTTTTAAATTTTCTGTCATAGAGTTTCTTACTGGCTTAGTCTATGAAGGTTACTTTTGATTTATATAATTTATTTAAATTCTTTTTATCAATATGTTTAGCTCAAATATTGTATTTTATAACTTACATTTATAAAAAATAATTAACACGCTCTCAGAATTCTACGAAAAGGTTTTGGATTAAATATTACTGGCTGTTTCGAATACTGGCAAGTTGCATTATTATGACAATATGAAGTCACTAATTTAAATTCTGAAAAATGAACAGAAAATGACAAGCTGGATCTATAAAAACTGAGATGATTTCAACCGCAGGGCACTTCTAATCTGAATCTAGTCGAGGAAACATCTCCATAAGATACTAAACATTCTACACTGGTTCATTGCTGCTGCTGGTTCTTCCTACTCAAGGTGAACGGAACGGTGTCGAGTTTCTACGCTGACGCTAAAGAGGACCACTTATTTTACTACCCGAGTGACCTGCACTACCAGTGATTCTGTGGATCTTCAAATTTAAACTGGAAAGCTGATAACCGTAAAACCGTAACGTTCTTCAAAACCTCCCTCCTCCCTTCTGAGAGTGTGCTAGGTATTTTTTTATAACTGTTACGAGACGGATTAGTTCCCGTATAACATAAGGGATGGAAATTCTAATTGAACCTCCAAGCGTTTGCGGGAGCACTAGACACCGACAAGATAAAACAATCCAAAGCAGCCTTACCTTGATTCCCACAGCTAGATCCACCAGTTCAAGTTTCCACGCACTATTGCAGCCCTTCTTCAAGGGGACACAACACTTTAAAACACAGAATTAATATTTATTCTCATAGTTCGAGAGCGGCGGCGTAGCCATCTTCAAAAGTTTTTAAACGACTCATAGAGATGCGCTTGCGTTGCACCATAGATAACACAAGCACTCGTGTGTTGGGCGTGAAATCGATTTTTGATTATCGACTAACTATTGATTTGATGTCTGAGGTTTCTTGAGGTCCTGTTACCACCCCAGGAAGACTGCTTGCGCTTATCATCGCGCTTGCTTATATCTTAATCAGTGAACATGTACAATTGCAAACGCTTAGAAATGAAAATACGAGAAACAGGTACCATTTGAATTACGAATTACGGTGACGATACATACCGCCCACCAAAATACACGGTAGTTGTATTTTCAGAAATACCATTGAAAGACATGTTACAATGCTTGAGTGATTATAAGAGAGATACTTTTAATTAAAGCCTGTTTAGGGCATGAAATATTATCCTAGTATATGAACAACGATACGCTAATAAAGAAGACCTTACGTTTAACTAATACTAACTAACGAATAATTAACGAATGAAGAAACCAACGTTTACGATTCTAGTCCGTTTGGTTTGGCAAAGGACAGATCTTTGCTAATGGGCGAGTAAGAAAAGAACCGTTAGGTAGACGTAAGTCCGCGATGCGTACTACTCCATCTGGTCCGCTGTGTAGCCGTTCTACACGAGCTATAGGCCAATGAAGTGGAGGAGTTTCCGATTTGATGACAACCACGGAACCGATTTCCAGTGGTTGCGAGTGCTTAGTCCATTTTGCCCGTTGAGTTAACGAATGCAGGTACTCATTCTTCCAACGCTTCCAGAAATCTTGTTGAAAACGCTGGATGAGTTGCCACCGGCCTAAACGAGTGATATTGACAGACGTCAAATCCTTATCGGGGACAGCTGTCAGGGGCTCTAACGTAAGAAACATACCTGGCGAAAGTACCGAGAAGTCATTGGCGCAGGTACTTATCGGATAAAGGGGTCTGGAATTAAGCATTGCTTCGATTTGAACAAATAACGTAAAAAGTTCGTCTAAAGTCAGCGATTGATTGTTGACCACGCGGTACAACGTTGATTTTGCAGCTTTAATCTGAATCTCCCACACGCCACCGAAATGTGGGCTGGAGGGCGGATTGAATTTGAATTCGATAGTTTCGGTATGAGCAGCATCTTGCATAAACGTCGAGAGCTCGCGATGAGCACCAACGAAGTTGGTTCCTCTGTCTGAATAGATTGTCTGGACTCGTCCACGACGACCGACGAAGCGACGAAGCGCGGCGATAAATGATTCCGAAGTCAAATCGGTAGCTACTTCTAGATGAACCGCTTTAGTAGTTAAGCAGACGAAGAGGCAGAGATAAGCTTTGCTTATCTTAGCACCGCGATGTTTGCCTGATTTGACTCGGAAAGGACCACCGTAGTCCACGCCCACGATACTGAACGGTTTTACCTGATTCACACGAACTGCAGGCAAATCACTCATAAACGGTTCGAGAGGAGAAGGATTCGTTTTGAAACAATGTAAGCATTTTGAAACTCGGCTTCGAATTGCACGTTTATCTGACAAAATCCAGAATTGCTGAGTGACCAAATAATGTAACGTGTTGATTCCTGGGTGACAATTTTCACGATGGAGAGCGTCTATGACCATGTTCGTCAGTGGAGAATCTCTCGGGAGCAAGGCGGGATGTTTGTGACTGTATTCTAGTCCGGATCTGGATAACCTACCGCCCACCCTGAGAACACCCAGGGGGTCGATGAATGGGTTCAGCTTACGCATTTGTTTTGAAAGAAGCTTATGTTCTTTTAACCGTTTGAAATCTTCATGAAAATGAAGAAACTGAGTACGTTTCACTATCATCAATAACGCGTTGTGAAGTTCTGCACGATTTAAGGGTAGATCAGAACGGCGATTGAATTTACTGCGGAGATTGTTGATATAGCGAAGCCATAGACCGACGATTCTTTGGATTTTGCGAATTGACGAATATCGGGACAGCAAATAATCGATGGGATGCGCAGGGATATCACTTGTTAGAAGAACCTGTACCTTATCTTCTGCACGAAGTTCATCCTCAGACGGATCTGAAACTGAGCAAGGCCAAAACTGAACGTCTTGAGAAAGCCAACTAGGCCCCGCCCACCATAAAGAATTGATGACAAGTTCCGCAGGTGTCTGACCACGAGAGGCGATGTCCGCGGGATTGTCCTCTGATCTCACATGGCGCCATAGTGCGCCAGGGACCGCATCCTGAATATGGCTGACACGATTTGCTACGAAGGTCTTCCAGCGGGAGGAAGGCGATCGAATCCATGAGAGCGCGACTGTCGAATCTGACCACGCGAACATGGCTGAAACGGGAAGAAGAGGTTGATAAACCTCACTGACGAATTTCAGTAGATCCGCTAGAAGAGCAGCAGCGCACAGCTCAAGTCTTGGTAGGGAAACAACTTTGATAGGAGCTACCCTTGCTTTTGACAACACAAAAAAGACCTTGATGTTATCACACTTGTCGATAACTCGAAGAAACACCACACCAGCGTATCCACGTTGAGAACTGTCTGCAAACCCATGAATTTCGCACGATTTGATATGAGAAACGGATAGATGACGCGGAATTCGAAGGTTTTCAATGGAAGGAAGTTCTTCGGTGTAGCGATTCCACAGTCGTTTGATGTCTTCAGGAGGATCTGCATCCCAGGAAACTCCAAGAACCCACAATCTCTGCACTAAATACTTCGATTTATTCCATTCTAATACCAAAAACTAATACCACTGGTATTTGTTTCAACTCATATTTTTTTTCTATTCCGAACCGATACCATTGTTTAAACTAATACCAAAACAAGTTCAAAGATATAAGGTACAGTCAGTAAAAATGCTTTGTATGTAAATATAAGACCTTTAATTGAAAAAAAAAACAGATAACTCCAAAAAAATCAAATTTTGTTAGCAAACGTCTTGTTCAATGATAAAATATCACTTAAATAATCAACTTTAATATAATTTTAGTTCCTCTCTATACCTGTATAATATTTTTTTTGCAAAAACATCAAACAGGAAGAATTTACTTACAATCTAAAAATTACAAAATATCTCAAAAAATTAACTCTTAATTTATATTGAAATTTATCTGACATAGTTATTATTAGACAGGTACGTAATTATTCACGTCTACCTATCTCATAACAACTATGTCAGGTAAATTTTTAACAAAAATAAATCACTTTTTATCTAACAATTGTAAAATATCACAGAAAATCAACTTTTTGTATAATCTAATCAGTCATTCATCACCTACATAGCAATGAATCAGCATTTTTTTTTGCAATAATATCTAATATGAAAAATTCACTTTAAATCTAACAATTATAAAATATCACAGAAAATCAACTTTTTGTATAATCAAATCAGTCATTCATCACTTACATAGCAATGAATCAGAAATTTGTTTTGCAATGAATTCTAACCTTACCTAACAATTGTAAAATTTCACAGAAAATCAACTTTTTGTTTAATCAAATCAGTCATTCTTCACCTATATAGCAATGAATCAGCAATTTTTTTTTGCAAAAACGTCATATATGAATAATTCACTTATAATCTAAGAATTATAAAATATCACAGAAAATCAACTATTAGTATAATCAGCTAAATGACGTGTAAATAATTTCTTATATTTCAACAATTAGTAGCTAAACCCTTAATTTTTCTAAGCAGTGACCTACGGAGATTTTGTTTTTGAGGAGTTGGTCAGTTACGTATGTGATCCACGAATTTTTCATAATAGTTGTCTGTGCACATCGTTTTGCGGGGGGTGCGTTTGATTTATATTGAGTAACAACCACTGTTTGTAAATCTGCGTCCTCTTTCAGCACGTTCAGAAGCTGATATAAATTAGCATTCTTTGGCACAGCCGAGTTTAATTTCTTATGCCAAGATTCTACGGCATTTGTGGTTCGATGGCGTTCACCATGAACGCACCAAATGTCTACAAAACTCTCGTTCTCTAGCCATTGTGACACCATGTAGTCATTAAATGTTTGAATGGCGTCAGTATCAGGACAGTCTTCCATTATGTAGCACCATCCTTCTGATATGAATTTACGAGGAAGTAAAGGCAGTAAAGCTGAAAGTCTTACATGTCTTTGGGTGATAGCATCTTTTGTCAGATCCAACTGTTTTGCTTTTTTCCATACATTTTTGGAATAATGAAAGTAGCATCCTTTAATCACAACTGACGGAAAAACAATTGTAATGGCGTTCATTGCGGCTAGTTCAAAATCTGTTAAAAATTTTATGGGTTCCCACCAAGGAATGTTTTGTTTCAAAATTTCAAATAATTTTTTGTATGTTTCTTCTGTTTTTTTGTTAAGTAAAACATAAATAAGAGGAACTATACGAGTGTGATATTCGTCACTTCCCAGATCTCCGTGGATAGTATATAACTGCACAAAAGGCTCAGGGGTGCAATCGAATGTTCCGTCGCTTTAAAAAAATGTAATGCTCGGAATTTTCTCTAGTTGATTTGGACTGACCAAGATTATTATTCGGGTATTGGAAGACTCATCTTTATAATCGTAAAACAAAAAATCTCTAAATTGTAATGGAACTTCTACTTCATCAATTGATTTACATTTAATTTTTTTTACACCAGCTGCGTTGTTTCTTGCATAATACAATTTTGATTTGATGTTTGCAAACGATGGGATATTTCTCACCAAATCTGATTCAGTAGCGCAGAATTGTGATTTGAATTTGTTATATATGTTTGGTATTGGGGCGAAATCAGACTTTATCACTTTATCTCTTAAATCATCCAGCTTTTTTGCCATTACATTTTTGAATTCATCGGGCTCGCAGCTATGATTTTTCTCATTGGAAATATTGCCATCCTGTGAGGACAACAAAATAGCTTTAGCAAAATAGTTTTCGGATAAAAATACATATTGAAAGATGGAACACTAACTGTCTTATTCATAATATAACGCTTACCGAAGGTATAAACCTTCATTAGTTAAAACATGTTTTAAGGTGGATGCTCCAGGGTGGCCCGCAAAATTCAAATTATCGTAAGTTTTTTGCAATTTGCAGCTCAGTATGGGATAGTATGGTAAATAGAAACTAAATTCGCGGTACTGGCATGTATGTATTTATATCATTATATTAGTTAAATTTATCAATGTAACCCACTAAGTTAAAATTTATATTAAACGTAAAGTTATTATTAAAATGGCACATTTTCTCTTTTCTCTAAGTTAGACAATTATATTGAAGGTTTTAATAAGTATAATTGTGTAAATACATACATGCCAGTACCGCGAATTTAGTTTCTATTAATAAAATATCCGATACTCAGCTGCAAATTGCAAAAAACGTACGGAAATTTGAATTTCGCGGGCTACCCTGGAGCATTCACCTTAAGCCTACCGAACGTTCGATAAAAATTCTTATTCATAATCGTTTCTTAGAGCTCCCATAACTAAACGCCACTATCGTACACAATGTTGCCATTTTGTAGAAAAATATGCGATTTTAGTCGATTTTAACGTTGTTTGCCTCTGGTCACAGAAAATTTGTCTATGCATTTTTAAACACTGTCATAAAAAACGTACACCAAGGTAAAGGAGGGAATAGTTTGAACTACCTAGTCTTTTGAACAATTTGTTGAATTTGTTATCATGCAATCTGGGAAAAAGCGGCAAAGGCCGTTGCCGTTAATACTTGTAATTCTGGTGAAGTACCACACCACCGACTAAATTAATTATAAAAGCAGCCGTTTCTTTGGAAAAACTGTACCATTTACGAAATTCTTCGTCATCCAGATAAAATGCATCGAATCTCTGCTAATACAATTTTATACGCGAACAACCACAATGCTATGTACGGATTTTAAAGTAGGTATTTTAATACTAACTGACTGACATTGTAAACCGAACGTCAAACACGAAACAACTGATCGATGTCGGCCATTTGTTTCCCTTTTTTTTTGTTTAACTAGTGATTTTTTTTTACTCTTGCTATTCCAATTCAATTTTGACAATGGCAGAATTGTCGACAACGGCATCCGTACTAATTGCCATTTAAAGAAATAGAATAGAATTGATGTCGGCCATTTTATTGTTAACGAACGTTTAAAGAAGGGTCATGGCTTCTTTAAATCAAATTAACTTTAATGGAGAAATAAAGAGTGTTTTTACCTCTAAAATACGATTATGAATACCATTTTTTTAACAAGCTTCCTACAAAGGCCTTATAAAGCTCCACTAATCCATTATAAATAAGCCAGTTAAACTCTATGTAAGAAGTTGGTAACATACCTTTATCTGTAAAGATCCACTGCACTCTTTAACATTCACACATCTCCAATGGGTCCATCCATTTTTATTTTCCTTTTTTTTTGTGTACTGGTAACCAGCTCTCATTAAAACCAAGCCACGATTTCTTGTTATGAAAGTCAAGCTTCCTGTTTTTCCCGAAGATGTTGAGGGCTGATTATCAGCTTCCTCAGACATATCTAAAAAAAATTATATATTGTATGTAACTTTTACATTTGATTGGATTATGATAAAAAAATCAAATAATAGGTATTTTAAATAACACTAATTTTAATAAAGAGAAGTAAATTATACAAAAGAACAAATTAATATACTCACTTAATAAATAAAAATCACTGTCACTCTGATACCAATACGCCACCGCCACCGCACGGAAATGTACTGAGGAATTTATGTAGATAAAATTTCTCTCCGAGTCAAAGCACAACATTCCAGTCACACTTGACTCTGATTGGTTGTTTCGAATTAGCACAACATTCCAGTCACACTTGACTCTGATTGGTTGTTTCGAATTTTGGAACAATAGAGCAAACTCACCCTTTCTCGCAGGTAAAAAAAATAGCAAGATGATTCACTAAAACTACTCTTACCTATGCTAACCTTTGTAAAAATATTGGAGTGAAGTGAATTTGGAAAGTTTTAAGCATTATATTACGATTACATAAAAATATTGAAAAACAAATTTACTTTGATTAGGTTTGACTGCGCTGACTGTACCAAATTCAAGTTGTTGGTATTCGTTCGTACATTAAATTAAATTATTTAAAAAGTGGTATCCGTTCGGAATAGAAAAAAAATAAGAGTTGAATCAAATACCAGTGGTATTAGTTTTTGGTATTAGAATGGAATAAATCAATACTTCGCGAAGAAGGTCAACGGTGACAGAAAACCAAGAGGGTCATAGATTTTTGCTAGCTCGCTTAGAATGCTACGTTTGCTGCAAACACGATCTTGAGGTTTGACTTCGAAAACAAAATGATCAGAGTTCGGTTCCCACTTCAAACCTAATATTTTGAGAGTGTTGGACTTCTCAACGTCCATCGAAACGTTATCTGTGAGACAATGCTCCGGAGGAAGATCACAAAGCAACCTAGGGTCATTGCTAGCCCACTTGCGCAGCTCCATGTGACCTCGCTTTAGAAGCTCTTTCACTTCCGACTTAGCTTGCATGGCCTGATTAAGATTAGAACACCCAGTGACGACATCATCGATGTACACGTCAGTCGATAAAACGGATTTTCCGAGAGGTAAGTCACTACCTTCATCCTCGGCGAGTTGTTTGACGGTACGACAAGCAAGAAAGGGTGATGAGGAGACACCGTAGGTGACAGTATTCAAGCGATATTCCAACAGCGGTTGGGATGGATGGTCTCTCCAGAAGATTCTTTGGAAATCACGATGTTCTTCATGAACAAGAATTTGACGGTACATTTTGCACACGTCCGCTGAAAATACAACAGAATGGGTACGAAACCGCAAAAGAATTTCCAAAATGTTAGCCTGTAACTTTGGACCGATAAGTAAGGTTTCGTTCAACGATACGCCAGTGATGGCGTCACGATTTGATGCGTCAAAGACGGCACGAAGCTTCGTACTGACGCTGTCAGGACGAAGGACACAGAAATGAGGTATGTAATACTTTCCCTTCTGCACATCCTTTGCGGGCACAAGAGTCATGTGGCCACACTGAATATACTCAGTCATGAAACACGAGTATTGTTCTCGAAGAACCGAATCAGCAGAAAGTTTACGTTCCATCGAATGAAAACGTCGAAGAGCAGACTCTCGCGATCCTGGGAATGACGGTTCCTTGTCTTCTACAAAAGGCAAAGCGACACTATAGCGTCCAGTTGGGTCACGAGTAGTCGTATCGCAATAGATTTGTTCGCAACGTTGATCTGCTTCACTCAACTTGGTGACGCACGGAAGCTGGTCTAATTCCCAGAACTTCTTGACTTCTTGAGAAAGCTGCTGGTCGTCTGTAACGAAGAAAGAGGTGACACTTTGTTCAGCCTGGTGATCACCAACACTTCCTAGAAGAAGCCAGCCGAACACAGAATTCAACGCGGATGGCTGCTCCGGTCCTCCGCTTACGCATCCTGGCAGAATGAGAGAAGGGAAGATTTCAGCACCAATAAGAATGTCAACTGGACCAGGTTTATCACAATCCGGATCCGCTAGATTGAGACCGCGAATATGAAGCCAAGACGATTTGTCGAGCCTGACGCTCGGCATGTTCCCGCATATGTTAGGTATGGTCAATGCTTCAAGATTGAACGCCACCTGACCGTTAATACCTACCTGAAGTTGAACAGCTCCTGAAATGGAGGCTGACGATTGACCTACACCACGAACCTGGCGTGAAGTCATGTGTTTGTCAAGTCCTAGACGGCTTACTGCGTTTTCTGAAATGAAATGAGCCTGACTACCAGTATCGATAATACAGCGTAAAGGCTGGTAGTCGCCCGACGAATCACGAATATTTATAACGGCAGTAGATAGAAGAACAACCGAATTATCACCCACGTTCGTCAACACACGAAGGGGCTCACTGACTGATGGAGGCTCCGGGTCAGGAACTTTAGCATCATTTTCCTGATGCAGGAGCGTATGATGCTTCAGATGGCATTTCTGGCATGTGAATGTCGATTTGCAATCGCGGACAATGTGGGACGGCTTCAAACAATTGAAACACCAGCGATTTCTATTCGCGATGTCACGTCTCTCTTGAATCGACTTATCAGTGAATGATTTACACTGCGAAATGGAATGAAGTTCCGAACATGACGGGCACTTCGAAGCAACTCGTCCCGCACTGGTGGAAGGCGCAGAAGATTGGGTACCTTCTGCCTGGTTTGTTTTCTTCTCTGAATTGGATAACAACGACGACGTAACTTTCTTATTGTTGTTGTTGTTGTTTGACTTGACATCAGTTTTGTAGTTTTTGCTAGTAGACGGTTGAGGATCACGATTACCTGAAAAGTGAGTATCACGAACGAGTGCATCGCACTGCGCTTCGAGAAAGTCCTTAAGGGCACTGTAACGGGGTATTTCTGAGGTAGGATGCGCTTGTTCAAAAGCACACCGCGTTTTTGAGTCTAATTTTGATAGTAAATGATAACACAATACGAAGTCCCAGTGAGCCGTAGGTAAGTTAAGACCTGTTAGAATAATGAGGTTTTCGTTGAAAAGGTCCAATACGCGTCGTAATAGGGGATCGGACAAAAAAAAACTAATTAGTCCGTCAGATAGATTTCCAAAAATTATTGGACACGTATTTTTTCTTTTTTCACGTAAACTTAAAATGAAGACGATACAGTGCTTCGAAAACTCGTGTGACGTCATATGATAGTACATTTTGACGACACAAGTGACGTTTCAAGCCCCACTCCAAGATCTTTGACACGTTTTATCTTCGTCATTTTTTATTGATTTGATAAAACAAAAAACACGTATTCAATATTTTTCGATAATCTAACTTACGGACTAAACAGAATCATATTATTTTGACCCTGTCCGATCCCCTATTCGGTAGGTGAGTTCACTTTTAGATTAATGTTTTGCATTTCTCGCCAACAAGTAAATGCGAGTTCACGTTTGTCACGATAACGAGCTACCAATGTCTTATATGCTTCTTGATAGTATTCACCCTGGATAGGAAAAGTACGAATTAGTCCTAATGCGTCCCCGACTAGACTCGCTCGGAGATACTGCATGCGATCCGAGTCCGACAATGATTCATTCAGATGAATGAGCGAGTTGAACGCATCAAAAAACATATTGAACTCCTTTATGCATCCCGAAAAACGTGGCAAGTCGATCTTTGGAAGTCGAATTGCTGAAGCAGGCGACATCTGTGTAGCAGCCTTTGCAACGACAGAAGGAACAAGAGTACGATGTATAGCAAGCACCTGAAAATAAATATCATCGAATTCGGTACGGATTTCATCATCTTCCTCCACTTCAGAATCTTCGACAATACCTAAAATGTCCAAATGTGCTTCTTCGAAATTATTAACCAGTTTTGTTACTGTCGAATAATGTACGATAAATTCATCCAAACGTGAAGAATCCGATTCTACCATTCGTGCAACTTCCAACGTTTTCCGCAATCGATTCAATGCTAAAGTCCGTTTACGTCGTAATACGGGCAAGTCAGCGCACGTGAGGCCGCTTGTTTCGAATGATTTAGATTTAGACATTTTCTTTGCACCACGCCTCGGTACGTAAGCCATAGTCTTGAATCGATAAGCAAAACAAAAATAATCGATTATCAGAAATAATTATTTTCAATAAAATCGATACTAAAATAACAATCGATAGTTTCGACAGAACGTTGGTACAACTCTATTTCTCAGACTACCCTGCCTACTATTTGTTGCAGAATACCTTTCTACCTACCAAACTCCGATTCGTAATTTCTATGAGATTTGTTAATTTGTAACGATAACGAACTTTGTAATGATTATTCACTAACAAATAACCGTGAATTAATGTATAGGTACGCAGCAATGACTAGGTACCTACCTATGTTTACGAATTGAATTGATTTGTATGTTGTGATAAATACGATTACGAATAGTCGGGTAATATGGTTTGTTTACCTAACTTGTCTTTACTTTTTATTGTCGTGACGAGAACATGTACGTGGTTGCTACTACATGTACTGAACAGAACGATTAATTTACATGTAATAACATAGTAGGTACGGAACAACAATAAAACTCTGAATGAAATAATCACACAAATCACTGAATTATAAATATGTTGAACTTTTGAAAACGAGCTACCAAGATGAAGCAATACGCAAACAACGGATTGAAAAATATACCTAAGTAAATGACCGGCGCCAACAAGGCGGATAGGTAAATTACCTAGACTGACGGATTGGAATGTTTGCTACTTTCTTCATCAAATTACGATTTTGGATTGAAATAAATACGCGAATTATGCCTGACGGAATTGTTCTAAGGTGTTGTTCATATACTTTGGAGAAATATTCAATATCTAACGAGATTTGTTACGATTAAATTATGGTGACATGGCGGTCGACCATTTGTGCAAATTACGAAAGTTAATGAAATCTTTCTCGCTAAAACGTTACGATTACTGCATTATTAGCAGTCCCTGGTTTCGGCACCAAAATAATGTTACGAGACGGATTAGTTCCCGTATAACATAAGGGATGGAAATTCTAATTGAACCTCCAAGCGTTTGCGGGAGCACTAGACACCGACAAGATAAAACAATCCAAAGCAGCCTTACCTTGATTCCCACAGCTAGATCCACCAGTTCAAGTTTCCACGCACTATTGCAGCCCTTCTTCAAGGGGACACAACACTTTAAAACACAGAATTAATATTTATTCTCATAGTTCGAGAGCGGCGGCGTAGCCATCTTCAAAAGTTTTTAAACGACTCATAGAGATGCGCTTGCGTTGCACCATAGATAACACAAGCACTCGTGTGTTGGGCGTGAAATCGATTTTTGATTATCGACTAACTATTGATTTGATGTCTGAGGTTTCTTGAGGTCCTGTTACCACCCCAGGAAGACTGCTTGCGCTTATCATCGCGCTTGCTTATATCTTAATCAGTGAACATGTACAATTGCAAACGCTTAGAAATGAAAATACGAGAAACATTAGGTACCATTTGAATTACGAATTACGGTGACGATACAATAACTACTATTGTATTTTTACTTTTTCCCCTAAATTATAATGTTCAAGTCTATTACAGCCTTTTATTTTCTTTAAAATTCAGTAGATTTGTTACACAATACAACTATTATTACAGAATTAATGCTACTGTGTAGTGATCTAAATATTTAATTTAAATCTATAAGATGGGCAATACATCATAATTTCTATAACATCGATACTGAAAACATCAACAAAATGAGTACAACACTGTTGTGGGCGGAGTCGTCGCCATATTTGAGAAACACTTGACTTCAGATCACGTGACCATCTGATATCCTCTATTTTTCTTATATCTATGCAACAAATACAATTGACACTTGCGTTTCGTTTCTATAAACACATTTGGAATCAAAACACGTTGCTAATAATACGAATCTCACTTTTTTCGTTCTTTAATGATAAAATTATACTAGAAAATGTAAAAAAAGTTGACTTGGATTATTTTGAACTTTTTACTAATCAAGTTTTCAAAATTGTTTTCAAGTGACGATAATTTACGTAGTAGTATCGAAACGCAAAAAAAACGACGTTGCCGTTCCGCTAATTATTAAGTGGCTGATATCTTTAACTACCAGATAATTTATCAGGGAGTTTGATGGTGAAACAGAAAAAAGTTATCAGCAGCCTTTATTTGGTAGATAGCATTAACTGTCAGATAACTATCTGAAAATCCGTAACCGGTGAAACCGGCCCTAATGGGCCTACTACACGCACGCACTTCCCCACAGTTTTCGTTCACACTTCACAGTACATCGCGCGTATGGTTGGTAAAACTGTATTACCATTACAAACCACACGCGCGATGTACTGTGTGCACCGTGTAATCCCGCAGGCAAAACTGTGGGGAAGTGCGTGTGTGTAGTAGGCCCGGCCCATGAGTCTCTTTACAGATTTGATTGTCTAGATACATGTAATGTTGTTTGAACTGGGTTTGACAGTTGGATATGATTTGGTATACTTGGTGAGGAATGTGTTATAGGTGGGGTGGGAGGAGTTTAGGTATAGCAGGTAATTGAGCAGGAACCTGTTGTGCTGCTGGTTCATCTGGATATTTGGTTTCGGGTACTACTACTCTGTTACTAGTAATATCTGCTTGTGTCTTATGCAAATGGCTAAAGTTTCTTCTAAAGGTTTGGCCTTGATCTTTCTGGACGATTACTGACCTTGGTAAACCATCAGGCTTTTCTACCACTCCTTCCCATTGTCGATGACCAACTTTGTGTCTGACTTTGTGTGTTGATTACCATAGTAGTTTGCTTGTTTGTCTCTCAATCGTTGTAGTTCAGCTGTAACTCCTTGAATTATTTTTGGTTTTAAATTATTGTCAATTGTAGGTATTGTTGATCTAGTAATTCTGGAGAACGGTCACGCGCCGACATTTTACCAAGTCCGCTAATGTGATGGAAGCATTATTAAATGAATGTTAAAACGACATAAATAAACTTGATGAGCTCCGGGCATGCCATAAAGTCGTTTAAGACATATACGATCAACTCACAATATATGATAACGACATAAAAGAGGTTATAATCTCGATGGACCCCTCGTCAACGAGGACATGCTCGAAAAAGAGCTGAATGATACATCAAAATATCAGGCTCGATGGAGTCTTCTAAATATTCGTATTTAGAAATTATGTGGAAATGACGGCGACACTACTAAGACCAATAAAGTCAAACTGCCGGACACTTGAAATTAAAAAGTTTGACGGGAGCATTAAGAATTGGTTAACCTTCTGGGGGCAATTTAAGAAAATAGACAGGGATCCATACATCGAAGAGTGCGACAAATTACAATTCTTAAGCCAAAGCATGTTAGAGGGCACCGATGTGAAAAAGTTCGTTGAAAATTTCCCCATAGCAAGCCAGAGTTATAACACATGTGTACAAGAATTGAAGGCCAGATATGCTAGAGAAGATTTGTTGATACAAGTTTATGCAACTTTTATAACTTTTTGAATCGTTATATCTCAGAAACGGTGGCTCGTAAGAAAAAAGTTTTGAAACATTTTTTAAAGATAATTTTATGATCTACAATTTTGGTCTAAGGTACTTTTATAATAATACTTACCGTTTTGCTGAAAATCGCGAAAAACTCATTTTTTTTACCTTTGACCTTGAATTATTTTTTTTCCTTACAGGGGAATGATGGGGAACTTCTAGACATTGTTTATAATTATGTTTTGAACAACTTCACAGAAATTCAGCTTGTTGGGACTTTATGTAACTTCGAATGTCTAAATTGACCGGACTAATATTTTCTTAAAATCTTAATTTGTTTGGAACAACTCTTAATTCTAATGTAAAAAAATTCTTATTCAAAAAACGAGATCTACAAAAATAATCACAAGACATAGGAACTTATTTCTTTTTTCTGTTTATAAAATATAATAATCAGTAAGTAATATAAAATCAAAACTTTTTCATTATAATCATATCTTTTGCAAAATTGCAAAGCATCAATCTTATAGATTTTCCCGACAGTGAATGCATATGTTTTGGGAGCATTCGATACAAATCGGCTTTTTACACTGAAAACACATGTATTGTGTCCTGCGTTTCTTTTTAGGGTCGCAGGTTGAACAATTTTTTCGAGAAGCCAATCTGTCTTCGGAACTGCTTCCACCTGGTAGAGCTGGTGGGGTCGAGTCATTGCCGCGGTGAAGTATGCGCCGAAGTGCGAGTCGAATATCTCGTTGAATCTTCACATTGTTTTCTCGACGCTCCATATGCGGTCTGGTGAGCTGTTCAGCTAGCTTCTTCATAAATTTGAACCTGCTCTCAATTTTTTGTCCTTGGGCTTGAGCAGATAAACTGACGACGTAACAGTTTGACGCCGAAATATCGAGCAGCCTGTAAAATACTGCCAATGGCCACCTACGCGTTCGACGACCTGTGGTATAATTGGAACACCTTTGGTCGAGTAGGTCCACTCCGATCTTGGTTCGATTGTAGAAAAGGATGATTTTCCGGTTTCTTGGTAACTTCATCTACGTCTGGCATATGATGCATACTTGACACGGTGATCATTGCTTTATTTGGCTTAGAGACGTAAGATGATATAGTTATATCCTTTGTAAACCCAAAGATCGTTGAATCAACAAGTCGGTGACGGGCTGGTAAGAATTCTTGAGGTATTTCTCTTTGGTTTTTCCTCATCGTTCCCACAACGGTAAGATGTTTCTCTTTGAGTACATTCAAAAGCTCAATAGAAGTATACCAATTATCAGTTGTAACATTCCGGTTTGATCCTTCTATCGGAGAAAT
Source organism: Diarsia dahlii (assembly GCA_949775195.1). Taxonomy (NCBI): domain Eukaryota; kingdom Metazoa; phylum Arthropoda; class Insecta; order Lepidoptera; family Noctuidae; genus Diarsia; species Diarsia dahlii. Next base: position 1,880,916 of record OX459197.1, on the reverse strand, counting down.
AAGTCTCAGTACAGCTTGACTTGGTTTTTTGAATCGCTGATATTCTGTTGGTTTTAGTCCATCAGTCTTTTCCTAGGTAAATGTAGGCATTCAAAAGGTACCCCGATCTTGCACCTGTAAGGCATTGCATTTTTATGCCGTATTTGGCAGGTTTCTTCGGCATATACATTTTGAACCTGCATCTTCCTCTAAATGCCAGCAACATTTCATCGATACATGCATAGCTGCCAATCGCATTAACAGCTTGGCATTGTTCAATAAATGAGCTAAAGAGCTCGGCAATAGGCGCAGAGGGATCGGTTTCACGGCGTACTAATCTGGTCTCAAAATCATCAAACCGAAGAGTTTTCAGTAATACTTCTAATCGGTTTTTGCTCATGATGCAGCTATATATTTCCCGTCCAGTGCCGTCACTACTATACCACGATGTATAGTGTTCATGGTTTTCTTTGAATATAGCTGTATAGAACAGAAACCCTATAAAAGCTTTCAATTCCACAAGATCCATGTCGTGAACACAGGTTGATTTTTGGTAATTGGGTCTTATTTCTTGGATCTTCACATTCGTGTTACGATTTACGAACAATTTTTTCAAGCATTTCGTCTGTGAAAAATTTCTGCCAAATATCCAGCGGTGAAGAGGAAGCATTCAGTACATTCCGGTATGGTGGCTTTATGCCTTCTCTTTCTTCAACTATATTACGTTGCAATGTTCTCGATCGTAATGTAGGTGGAGCAGAAGACCACCGAAAGCGATTCTTACCAAAATAGTTTTTTTTTCGAGGTCTCGAACGCAAATGTATCAAAAGCTCTTCATCTTCAGACGAAAATTCTTGCTCTGCAGGTAAACCCGGAGGTTGAGATACAATAATGCCATGGTTTTCCTCAGCATTTGATTCTTGACCTTCAGAATTCGATTCGCAGCTATCCTGCAATACATGCTGTATGCCAATGTCCAAATCGACATCGCTGCCTTCATCATTTGGTAGGTTTTCGTCGTCAGATTGATCTTGTTCTAACCAACGCTCAATAACACTATCACTAGAAGCCATTTTCAACTGAAATAGAATAAAAACACAATAAATCAAAATTTCAAAAAAGTCACGCAACCACCTACCATATGTCTCACAGACGGAACACGAGCATTTTTTACTTACCAGTGACAAACGCGCGCACCTCCGACCACAACGAGCGCTTGGGCGGCACTGAGGGACGCGGCGGGAAGGTATGGACGTGCAAGTTGATACGTGTTTTGAGCGCCAAAATATTAACGATTTTAATTTCCTTGCGTCTGAGAGACGTATGTCAGGTGGTTATGGGTTAATACTAATACACATATAAAAAATAAAATAAACTAATAAATATTTAAACAAATTATTATTATTATTATTATTACAGCTTTATTTTCCATTTAACAAATTACATAAATATTTATTATATATTAAATTACATTTCAAATTAAAATAAATCAAATATCAGATTAAATTATAATTATTTTGTTTCCATTTCATTTTTGCTAATGGCCCCTCTATGGGTAAAAGCCTCCTCCATTCCTTTCCACCTCTCCCTGTCCTTAGCCATTTGCATCCAATTAATTCCTGCTGTGTTTATTATGTCATCAGACCATCTTTTCTTCTGCCTTCCTACATTCCTTTGCCTTTTGGGCCCTGCCATTTAGTGGTTTGGTAAGTCCATCGCTTATCTTTATATCTAGACAAGTGCCCTGCCCAACTCCATTTTTGTTTCAAACTAAACTGAAGAGCATCTGATATTTTAGTTTTCATGCGGATGTCTGTGTTTCTTGTTTTTTGTATTTTTCTCAGTCCCAGCACACTTCGTTCCATTGCATGTTGGCACGATGAAATTTTGCTTTTCGTTTTTTCAGTGAAGACCCATGTCTGACTAGCGTAGGTTAAGCTTGGGAGAATGCAAGAATCCATTATAATCCTTTTTATATTAAGGCTATAGGTCCCTTTGAGAATTTCTTTTTGGGCCCAATATTTCTTCCAAGCTGTACTTATACGTCTGTCTATCTCGTTGGCGTTGCTATTTGAATCAAAGGACACCAATTTGCCAAGGTACACATATTCACTAGTGTACTCTATTGGTTTATCCTCCACTTCTATTGATTTGTTTTTGCTGTTTGACAATATCTTAGTTTTGGATGCGTTCATGTGAAGGCCGACTTTTTTGCTCTCATAGTTTAGTCTTTGTAACATTTCCTCTAAATCTGTCGCGGATTCGCTGAAAAGAGCAATGTCATCAGCAAACCTTAGGTGTGTTAATTTATTATTTTGTATCCATATGCCTTTATTCCCCCAGTTTATGTTTCTGAAAATGTCTTCAAGCACAGCTATGAACAGCTTTGGAGACAGCGGATCTCCCTGCCGCACCCCTCTGCCAATTGTGAACTCCTCTCCTTGTCTTTCCAGTTTCACTCTACTCACACATTTGGAATAGATTTTTTTGATGACGTTAACATATGTTTTGTTTACATCGTTATTTTTTAGGGCAGTCCATATAGAGGTGTGTGCTATGCTGTCAAATGCTTTTGAGTAATCCACGAAGGCTATGTAGAGTGGTTTATTGAATTCTTTGAATTTTTCTATTATTTGTTCTATTGTGTGGATGTGGTCTATAGTTGAGTAGCGCGGCCGGAAGCCCGCTTGTTCAATTGGCTGATTCTTATCAATATCTGGAGCTATTCTTCTTAGTATGATTGATGAAAAGAGTTTTTACATCGTTGATAGTAGGCTAATAGGCCTGTAGTTGCTGATGTCGAGCGGGTTCCCTTTTTTGTATAATAATATTATGTTTGATTTACTCCATTGCGTTGGTACTTGCTCTTTCTCCAGTACTAAGTTGAACAGTTCTGCCAAATATGCAGCCAGGGTTGGTGCACCAATTTTCAGGGCTTCATTTGTGATGTTGTCTTCGCCTGGGCTTTTCTCGGATTTTAGTCGTTTGATTTGGGTCATTATTTCACCTTCCGTTATTGGGTCTAATAATGTTTCTACTATATAATTATCTCTATCTTCATCGTCAACTGGAGTCGCTTCAGGTGTTTGTTTTTCGTAAAGAGAAGTATAGAAAGCCGTTGCGCATTTTATTATGTCTTGTCTATCTTTACTTTCGCCCTTTTCACTGTTCAGACCTTGTATCCAATTTTTGTGAGTGGATAATTCTTTAAAGGCTCTTTTTGAACTCCGGAAACTAAACATATTTCTTTCTATAATTTCTCTTCTATGGTCCGCATAATCTCTTTTGATTGATCTGTTGGTTTCCTTGAATAATTTCTTTAGTTCTTCTCTCATTTCCTGGGACTTGTTCTTTGTGTACATAAGTTCTGTTCTTCTGCGGATTAAATTTTGTGTGTGTTCGCTAATGATCTTTTCTTTGTTTTTATAGTTGGCTTTGTCATCCACTTTAAGACTTTTTGTGATAGCTTCTTCCAGTCTGTCACTAAAAGATTGCACGGTATTATTTTCCTTAAGAAAATCTTGTAATATCGGTAAGTTCTTTTTTAGGTTTTTTATGTAGTTCTTTCTCTCATTTATAGACTTCAATTTGTTGGGTATGGTTTTGAATAATCTTCTGCTGATTTTAGGTTTTTGAATTTTTAGAGAGCATCTTAGAATCCTGTGGTCAGAGGGGAAGCTTATATTCAGAACTTCTACATTTGTTACGGATTTTGGGTTGGGGCTCAGTATAAAGTCAATTTCATTCTTTGTTTTATGGTCAGGTGATAGCCATGTCCATTTTCTGGAATCCTTCTTTTGAAAATATGTGTTCATCACTGCCAGCTTATTCTGATATGCGTATTGTATTAGGCGTTCACCTCTGGTGTTCCTTATGCCGTAACCATACTTGCCCGTAACAATATTTTCATGGGGTTTAGGTTGTCCAATTTTAGCATTGAAATCTCCGATGATTAACCTGTTTTTATCCGCCAGTTCTTGCGCTCTTGTTAAATCATCGTAGAATTCTGCAATTTCTTCTTCACTTGAACTCTCAGTGGGAGAATAAACTTGAATTATCGATAGTGGTCCCTCCTTGAAACTCAGTTTTAGTAGAGCCACTCTCTCCGATATTCCCAAAAAGCTCAATATATTGTCCTTTAGTGAATTCTTAATTAAGAAGCCCACACCATGAAGTCCCCGTGTCTCTCCTATATCCACTTGAATGTCAAGCGTGTTTTAAAAACACGCTGTCAAAAGTCGCTGACTGTCAAGCGCGCTTATTAAGCGCGCTCGTTCCCGCGTTATCTAAAAACCGTTAAAATGTGTCAAAACTATGCCTATATAGCTCACACTTGCCCAACGTGTAGTGGAAGAGACAAGGATGAAAATTGGTTACTCAGTATTAATAGTAATATTCCCCTGTCAAGGTCAAAACCAAACGCGCGGGCGTCTTTCTTATCGCTCGTTTTGGAGTGTTTACATTATGACTCATGTTTCGTGAACAAAACGTTGGCACAGCTGAAACTTTGTATGCGATAACATTGTGTACCAAACTATGCAATACGATACTTTCAAGAGCCACTTGGCTTACGGAGTTCTCAGAATGAACGCGTAAACATACCCTTTTTTTTTTTTCGACTCAAGTGTCGGCTACCTGAGCCGACCTTTTTTGTTTAGCTTGCAGTATGTCAAGTATGAATGGAGAGCTGTGTTATTTTAATTGATTTGTATTGTTATTTTAATTGATTTGTAAATAAACATAAGTTTTAACAGAGTTCTCTTACAAAACAAGAGTTATCGGCGTTTTAATCACGCGCCGCGTGACGTCACGTGACTGACAGCGACTGTCACGTGACGTCATCCCAGATAGCCGTGACATAGTGCCAATTTTGCGAAAATTTTGCTTGACACTTGAGTGGATATAGCAAAATATGTAGTTTTTGTGTTCTTCGATGGTATATCCTAGCTTCTTAATTTCAGCAAGTCCCATGATGTCCCAGTTAATGTTACACATTGCATTATCCAGTTCCAAAGCTCTTTCCCTTGTTGACAGCGATCTTACATTGAATGTGCATATTTGCAGGCCTCTTTCTCTTCTTAACTTCAAACTCTGGCTATTATTTGCATAACTAGGGTATATTTTATCTCGTTTACACTGTTTGTTGTTATTGGATGGAGGGTAGTGGTCGTCTTGCCCCACGGTGACCAGCCGGCTTGGGGTGCATTTTTTTGAAGTTGGATTACATAATGTTGTGTGTTTTTCAATTTTGTTCCGGGTGCCGGTGGCCGTTGCTAGTTTTTTGCAGTTTCAGAAATCGAAGCTGTTCTGCTTCTTTCCATGTAGTGAAGAATACTCGGTTTTATAATTTCTTTCAAGACACTCTTGGCTGAGTTTGAGGTTTCCTCTAAGTTAATTTTCTTCTGGGTTGATGAGTTGGGTGAGCCCGAATCTTCTCTCTTTCTTTTATCTCTATTTTTGTCACTTGGTTTCTTCACTATCAGCTTATCGTATTTAAGAAAAGCGATATTTCCTTTCTTCCTTTCCTCTTCTAGTTGGGGTCGTAGCTGCTTCCGCTTTTCAAGTACTTCTTTAGTGTAATCCTCTTTGACATTGATACCTGGCGGGAGATTGGCATAATTTTTCAGTATAATATGCTTTTTCCATATAGACGCTATGGTGACTACGACGGGGCGATTTTTGTTTTTATCATTGCCAATTCTGTATATGTTCTTGATTTCTTGACTATCTAAGTGTGTTCCTGTTTCTATTATTATGTCTTTTATGTAGTCTACCAATTCTGTTTCTGATTTACCAGACTCCTCAATTCCAAAAAACACCAAGTTATAATTCCTTTTTTCTCGTTCTAATATATTAAGTTTTTGCTCCAATGTAGAAATTTTGGCTTTGAGGTTGGTATTTTCCTCCATTATTGTTTTTAATTTCATATCTATTGCCTCCATAACATTTTGTGTTACTGCCGTCGTTATAATTTTTGTTTGTAGGTTCAGTTTCTCATCCAGTTTTGACAACAGCAACTCCATACTTTTATCCATTTTTTGGGGTAATCTTTTTGCTCTGGCAACACTGGTTCAGTGGTAAATAGTTATTAGTGATGGTCACCCTGCAACTGACAATGTCACAATAACAGTTGACGCTTGACAGATTCGTTGGATTATGTTGGTAGCACTGCACTATGATTTGCAAAATTAGGTTATGTACTCGGTTTTAGAAGCAGTTTTTTTCTTTCCAGCTGTATGTTTTGCACTGTTTTATTGTCCAGACTAATAATTGTCCATAGTTCACTTGGATTTTGCGTTGAGATGCCACTGATTAACACTTTTTGCACTGATATCGGTTTTTATTTGCGGAGGACGTTGACGTACGTGTTTACAGTATGACCACCGGAAGCCGAAAAACAAATACCAAACTAAATAACGAAAAACTTGACGACTTATGACTCGACTTTTAATTATTGAAAGCTATTTGGTCTGATTTAAATAGTGGCTACGTACTTTCCTTTTAAAAGTGAATTTGCTTTCAGCTTTTTTAATACCAAGGGGTAGCGCGTTCCAGAGTTTTATAGATGAGATAGCGTAAGAATTAGACAAAAAACCGGATGATCTGCTGGACAACCGCGAGATTGCCGTCTGCCGGCTGGAATCGAATGAATCGAATAAACCTGCCACCACCGATAAGACTAATCAGAACGATAGACAAATTTAGAAGTCACTTACGGCAGTTCCTCATAGAAGCACAACGTAAGCTGGATATGGTTGCTCTGAATGTCTCAATTATATGACGTTTCTACCTTCCTACCTAAATAATTGCTGCATATACTCGTAACTAAAAGAAAATAGTTATCGTACCAAACAGGTAACTATTTACTTATATAAGTATAAATAATATTTATTGTCTTGGTCTACTTTACATACACGATATTTGTTGTTTCTTAGTTTGTTTTAATTCAGTGTATTTTTTTAATGTAATTTCTATTTTATTTTTATTATATTGTAGGTACACATCTCGATTTCATATTTACGTACCATCGCCTGTAATAATGCATGGGCAGTTCAGAAAAAATACCGTGTGAAGCAAGAAATGACGCCACCTGGCGTAAATAAGTACTCGATTAACAACATTGATTATATTGTTGATGCTACACTAACTAGAGGGCGCTCACGCTGTATAAAATGTTTATGTAGTTTCTTTTTTCTGTTTAAACATTCAAATAATTTATAATGAATTATTTCTATTATATACATTTATTCCTAACTACCTACTATGTTTGTTTAAATTGAATATTATTATCATTTTATAACTATCTGATTTTAATTATCTATGTTTTAGTTTTCAAACTTGAGGGTAGGTCGAATATGAATTCGTAAATAAAAGTAGGTAGTAGAAATAATTAGATTGAAGATTTATGAGTTATGACTAAGCTCAATTGACTGTTCGCTAAGTTTGTTTCGATTACCTCATTCGAGTGTGTTTAGCTCAGTTTTATTTTAATTTAGGTGAATTAACTTATTTCATCAAAATGAGTACGCGTTGTAATATTATTTTCGTTACAAGAGCTCAAATAACTGATTTGCAAAATCAAGGCAAAAACTTATCGACACTCGAAACTTGTCGACTTATCTTATTGTTAACGTAAGTAGTTTTGATTTCAAAAATTTTATAAGAAAAAAAATGTTTTAGTTACGACTATACTACTTAATAAATAATCATTATTGCGTATTATATATTTCTGTTATATTGTTGCAGAGAAAAACAGTTGTTCTATGGGTACGACGATTTGAAGACGAGGGTTCTTTGCAACACCATCAAAGAACTAGTAGACCACGGCTCATAAACACATTACAGCGTCAAATCGTGTTATGAGAGTATGAAGAAAATGGATTCCTGCCGATGACCGACTATGCTGCTTTTTATGACTCAAGTGTTGACAATGCCCGTCGTGCTCTGCATTATAGGAGGCATGTTGTGAAACCCTGGCCCTCAGAAAACCATAAAAGGGCAAGATTACAATTCGCTTTGGATCATGTTAACTTTGATTTGAGTCCAGTCTTTTAAGTCCAGTGAACACGGACGCTTATGTTTGTGGTGCCGAAATAATACGTGCTAAACAAGTGATTATGTAGTGTCCAATATGTTGGTCATATTACAGTGAACGTGTGGGGATAGATAAGTTTTGCCGATCCAGGATTTATATTTCATCATACTTAAAAATAATATTAGTCAACTTTAGTACTTATTATTTATATTAACTGGAGACCGGGTTATTATAACCTATTACATGACTTACGTAAGAACTAAAAAAATTCAAACACAACATTTTTTTTTTTACATTACTTATGAACCTTTTCGTATGTTTTTGTGCAATTGTATAGCTGTTATTCTACCTATTTAATTCATTTAACTTTTCACTTTTGTGATAAAATAATCCGGTCTCCTGTTTGTCTTTGTTGAGGTTACAAAAGCTTCAATCCTCTTTCCGATTTTGGAAACGAATACTTAAGCTATGGCCTCAATAAGAAGTTTTATATAATATAATAATGTTGAACGATAATAAATGTCTGTTTTTGAATAATAAACTGTAAGAAATAAACCTCTAAAAGTGTGATAGTGTCTTTTTGTTTGTCTCCGTTCATCCCTGTTGCTAACCGACTACTAACTCGAATATTATATTTTTGAATGCTATGCGCACTTATTAGCTTAATGAAAACATTCCTTATGGTTTCTTTTGTTTTTTTTTATCATTTAACTTCTCACTTAATCCAACATAATACGTGTTTCCTAACTTTTTACTTACCTAACCTATTCCCAAGTCAAAGTCCATTTTTTTTCTATATCTCAACAGAATAGATTACATTTAGTTAGGACTAAGTTATAAAAATCTACCTCCTTTTTATTTCACCTACAGGTGACACCGGGTAATCCGGATATTGTCATTGCGGAAAGTAAAAACTTTAAAGGTTTAATTTCTTATTATTATTTAAGTAGAAATTACAAATAAAATTGCTGTGAGGTAGAAACAGAAATAAAACTTATGCCACCTACAAGTGACACTGGGGATTGAAGAGTTTAATATCACAGTTGTGCAGAAACCAAACGCCATCTATTAATTATTTTCGAAAACTTGATTTCTACCTTCACAGAAAAATAGGCCCTAAGGTACCCATGCACTTGTGTGGGCGACTGTACATACTCACCACCTACATTAACTCAACATGTAAAACTGTTTTACATCCGTGACCACTATAATTTAGGTTTCAGTTGAAAACCAGCGTCGGGCACTAGTTGCCCGGCATTTTGCTGAACTGGGCCTTTTTGGCGCAGCCGTGAGGCACACAGTGGCACGATTTGTTTAGTTTTAAGTTCTTTTTTCTTTATATTATTTTTCTTTGTTTTACATTGTGTGTACTTGCGGCATGTGCCAAATAAATGCATTTTCTTTCTTTCTTTCTTTAAAAAAGAGGCGTCCGCCAATAGCGCCTTTGCCTTCTAAATTGAGACGAAAGCATGGCACTGATCATTTACCAGAGATGTTGTAAAATGTTCAGGCTATAATCTGTGTCTTTGTTTAACAGCAAAACGAAATTGCTTTAAACTATTTAATATTTCTGATTAAATTCTTTCTTTTTCTTTATAGTTTTATTATTTACTTTCTATTTTCTGTATGGCTATTAATGATAACATTCCTTAATTGGGTTATTAATATCCTAAGCTTGTTATATTGTATGTTTTTAATTGTACTAAGAATTGATAATAACTTTGTTAATAATTGAGACTGATATAAGTCAGACTTGAGTTTCGTGATTTTATACCTTGTTTTTAGATTTTTAATAAAAAAATGTTTAATAAAAGTTGATTATTTTGATTGAAAAAATTAGTTTTTATTTTATACTAGCTGATGTCCGCGGCTTTTTCCACGTGGATGTCGGTTAGCGCGACCAAAAGTAATCTTTTCACCCTCTCCCCACTTTAGCCCCCCCCCACTTTCAACCCCTTTTTTCGCATACAAAAAGCCTATGTCCTTTCTCAGGATCTAAGCTACCTGTGTACCATATTGCATTTAAATCGGTTTTGTAGTTTTGGCTTGAAAGCGCAACAGACAGACAGACAGAGTTACTTTCGCATTTATAATATTAGTGAGGATTATTTATAAACATTTTCCCTCTGTAAGTCCGAGATTCCTAAATAATTTGTAACGGACATGTTCTACCACGGCGTTTTATGCATTAAAACGCCGCAAATAGTACAGAATTATTTTTTATGCCCAAATGATCTTTAAGTCCATGTCAATAATGTTTGTTCTAGCTAAAAATGTTGTATGAACTTTAAACTCTATTTCGAAGCGCGCAAAGTCTCAGGACTTCAGCCTCATCTCGAAATAGTTCTTTTTAAAGGACATGCGGTCAAATTTACAATGTTAGAAAAAAAAACGTGTGGCACTCGGAGACTGCCGCGGTAAATCTATTGCATAGCATTTTTTATCAACTTATGCAATAATAGGTATAAATAATTAGGTAATAATAGTGTAATTACACACCAAAATAATTATTCATTCAAAAAATTTGAACAAAAATAACGATATTAAGAGTTTGATCTTCGAATTTCGCGCGATGTACATTATATAAATCAAAACTAACCTTCATAGACTAACTAAGCTAGTAAGAAACTCTATGACAGAAAATTTAAAAGAAAAAGTATTGACAGCCTGACGTAAGTGTCATAACATTGAAAAATATGAAAATTATTTATTTTATTTTAGATATTTTATAAGAAAACGAATCGTTTTAGACCGATTCGCAGAATAGTAATGCAAAAACCAATAAAACTTATGATAGATGCGTACTAATAATAAAATGAATGTATATAGAGTACTCACTCCTCACTCATTTTCTTTCACTATTTTTTCGTGACTTTCTTCATTAATTAATGCACTTTGTTTATTCATATTTAAAACACTCTGCACACAAATTATACGAGTAAGAATATTTTAGAAGGAGAAAGCAGAGAGACAAACAATTATTTAATTTGACAACCTCAGTTGACAACCTTGTTATTTTCCGTAACCATAGCAAACTGCTTTAAAATTTGCGTTACGAAATCTCTGGATTCGCTCTCCACGCTCAACTTAAGGCCCGCGATAGAATCTATGCAATAGATTAAAAATTCAGGACTCAGGAGGCTATTAATAAAAACATGACATGTGTCACATTCTACCTTATTGTTGTTCGCGTTATTGACTTCGATCGATGATGTAGAAGCTCCTTCATCAAATGCTTTCTTGGTAACCTTATTTTCATCAGTAGTGTCACCTCGTTTGATACCACTCCCCACTTGTGGTTGACTGTAACAAAAAAGCAAGAAGCCCAATATGTCCCTAAAACTAAAACAGCTAAGCCTGCCATAGGCTGTCATCGATATGCCCGTTAGGTGGGATTCAACTTTAAATATGCTTGAAAGTCTTAAAAAATTGGAAAGGCATGCAATAGCATAGAACAATTAAATGTAGGATCAGAAATTTGGTCTTCTTTAGTCTCATGGGCACAATTAACCGGCCACTTATATCGAATTCCATATCGTTTGTTTATGATAACTTACGCTTTGACTGCTAGGCGTAACTTCATAAGTGGGTATATCTGGAATAAACAAAACAATCATACCCGCGTTTTGTTTACTTTTGTGGTTTTTATTCAATCTTAATCAGTTAAGTCGAAACTTGACAGTCTCGCCCCTGGTTTTGTGTGAAGGATACATTTGTTTTAAACCGTTGCGTGACCATTTTTCGAATTTATTCAAAGTGTTAGGAGTGCCGTGACCTCATTTACACCATAAAAATGCCGCTGGACGCAGCTGGAGCAGCCAGGGCTGAGGCACTTGCAGACGCAGGGTTCAGCGAGCGTTGGATTAGACGAATGCTTGGATATCCACGAACCACTATTCAAGATGCTATTCGGCGTTATAGAGAGACTGGTTCCTACACAAAGAGGCCAGGGCAAGGTCGTAGAAGGTGTACATCAGAGAGAGATGATCGTTACATCGTCTCGAACGTTACATGGGTGGGGCGTTACAAGGGCCCACAATGGATGCCACAGACAAACCCACCGGCTTTCTAGACCAGAAAGATATAGGCCTGGAAGCTCTTCTGAGCGCCACCTGTATGACACGCATCGCTGGTGCTGGCCTACTACTGATTACCTTGTTCGTTACGGTGAAGACCTTTTTTAAAAGGACAGAGAGACAGATGCTTGAATAGCTAGCATATCCGGAACTGCTTTAAAGTGTTGACAGGATAGTAGAATTGAGAGTGTCCCAATGCAAACTACTGGGAAATAAAGAAGAGTTAAAGCTTTTCCCGTACTGCAGATTAGTCCACCAAAAGTATCATCAAGACCTCGCCCACAGAGGAAATGAAGAACTTTGCTATTTGATGGCCTGTCTGATTGATCTCAGAATGCCTCCAATTCAGGGGACTGGAGGAGCCAGTTATGCATCTTGGACCGCCTTAATGCAATTTAATACAATTCAAAAAATATTTGCGCCTTAATACAATTCAAAAAATATGACAGCCCGTATATACAAAATACATTTAATACAAAAAATATATTGAAATTGCTAACTACTCTTAACTAAACCTAAAGCATTTGTAAATCTAGAATGTTTAATTCTGGTTAGTGATTTAGTGAGTATGTCAGCTAGCATGTCATTTGTTGAAATGTACTGTAGGTTGAAATCAGTCTGTGAAAGTTCCCTAATGAAGTGATGCCTTATGTCTATGTGTTTAGTGCGACTATGAAAGGTATCATTTCGAGTGAGTTTGAGTGAACTTTGGTTATCCGAATGAATGGTAATGGGCTGAATGACGTCGAAAACTTCTTTAATGAGTGATCTCATGTAAATGGCTTCCTTACATGCTTCAGTAAGTGCCATGTACTCAGCCTCAGTGGTGGACAGTGCAGGTGTGCGCTGCTTGCGCGATTCCCAAGATATGCACGCACCACTCATTTTAAAGGCGTATCCTGTGTATGATCGTCTGTCTATGACATTACTGCCGTAGTCAGCGTCTACGTATCCGATAGGATAGCTTTCTTCCTTTTTATCAAAACAACGTTTTAAGTCTTTTGTTGCCTTCAGGTATCTGAGTACCCGTTTAGCAGCTTTCCAATGCACCTCCCCGTAATGTACATTGAACTGGCTCAGATAAGACACTGTATGCGATATGTCAGGCCTTGTTCCTATTGAAATGTACATTAGAGATCCGATAAGCTGTTGGTACGGTAAATCAGGTCTCTCATCTTCCTTGGCAGGAATGGTGAGCTTCATACCAGCTTCCATTGAAGTGGAGATTGGAATTGAATCTTTCATTCCAAACTTTTCAACGATTTTTTCGATGTACTTGGTTTGGTCAAGTGTGATGTTATCAACATTTTGAATAACTCGCATGCCTAAGCAGTCTTTCAGAAGACCAAGATCCTTCACGATGAAAAGTTTTTTGAGTGAATTCTTGAAGGTCTCTTTCATACATTCATTCTTACAGAGGATGAAAAAATCGTCCACGAATACGGAAACTAAAAGTATGTTGTTACCGTCTCGTCTGTAATAAACGCAATGCTCGTTTGCTGCTTGTGTCATCGATAAGCTATTCATGGCTTCGCAGATTTTTATATTCCACTGTCTAGGGGATTGCTTTAGGCCATATAGCGATTTTTTAAGTAAGCAAACTTTTCCTTTTCGGTCAATTTCAAAGCCTGGCGGCTGTTCCATGAAGATTTCCTCTTCTAAATCGCCATTTAAGAAAGCGGTTTCTACATCAAGGTGATCTAACTGGACGTTAAGTTGTACGGAAAACGCAAGAAGCAGTCTAACTGTCGACAGTCGTGCTACAGGAGAAAAAGTCTCTTCGTAATCGATACCATGTACTTGGGTAAAGCCTTTTGCTACTAATCTTGCTTTAAATTTAACAACTTCGCCGTTAGTATTCTTTTTTATTTTATAGACCCATTTATTTTTAATAATCTTTCTGTCTGTGGGTCTCTCTACTAATTGCCATGTCCCGTGTTTCATTAAACAATCGTACTCATTTTTCATAGCTTTTTGCCATTCAGAACTGTGAACATCTTCTACGGCTTGTTTGTAGGTTTCCGGTTCATAGTCTGACACCATAAACATCGACGGAATATATCTGTCAGGTGGTCGTCGTTGTCGTTGCGGATATCTGGGTTCATTGATCGTGCTGTCTGTTTCTAGAGAACTTGGTGCTGATTCACTGGATTCGTTATCTGCAGTCAAATACTCCTGTGATGTTTCTGCTTCAGAAACTTCAGGCAGACTTTCAATTCGTTCAGTATCTGTAAATAATTCTGGTGTTACTGGTTTTAAAGTTTCGACAGTCAAGTACTCCTGTGATGTTTCTGCTTCTGAAACTTCAGGCTGGCTTTCAATTCGTTCAGTATCTGTAAACGATTCTGGTGTTACTGGTTGTGAATTTTCTATCCTTATTTGGTCGTAAATGAGGGTACTGTCGGCAGTAGTAGTGGTAGGTTCCACTGCTGTAGCAGGGTTTCCCACTTTATCTTCGATGAAGATGACATCACGTGCGACAATGATCGATCTGGGATTATGAGGATCTATAAGGCGATAGCCTTTACTCTCACTTGAGTAACCAACAAAGATACAAGCTTTTGTTTTAGAATCTAACTTAGTGCGCTTCTCTTTAGGAATTAAAGCATGCGCTTCGCAACCAAAAACACGAAGATGTGATAGATTAATCGGTTTTTCATACCATAATTCGTCAGGAATTTTATTGTTCAACGCTTGAGTTGGTGTTACGTTTTTTAAATAGGTAGCTGTATTCACAGCTTCACCCCAGTAAGCTTTTGGTAGCTTGGAGTCATGAAGCATTGTTCTTGCTTTTTCAATTACAATTCTATTAACTCGTTCTGAAGTTCCATTTTGCTCTGCATTATATGGGACTGTTTTCTGATGAACTATTCCATTTTCCTGCAAAAAAGTAGACATCGGTCCGTTTACGAATTCTCCGCCATTGTCTGATCGTAAAGTTTTAATTTTAAGACCAGTTTGGTTTTCAACATGATGTTTGAATTCGACAAACTTCGAAAAAACTTCACTTTTAGACTTTAATAAAAAACCAAAAGTTTTTCGAGTAAAATCGTCCGTAAATGTAAGCAAATATAGGGCACCACCCCATGAATGCGTACTCATTGGTCCGCATAGATCTGTATGGATCAATTCGAGTTTATTTTTTGTCTTACTTTTGGACTTTTTAAACGGCCTTTTTGCTAATTTTCCTTGTACACAAGGAATGCAGGTTTCATTCAACGTGTCATTATAGTTTATGCCTGACGTAGAATACTTTTTTAAAATATTCATCGCTTTGACATTGATATGTCCAAGACGTCTATGCCATAACACACCTGGTAGCTTTCTGTCAGTAATCAGCTGAGCTTGATTTTCGGAAATGTCTAGCTTGTACATGCCTTGTTTATTTGAAGCAGTAGCAACTGTTATTCCGGAAACTTTGCATTCTTGTCTGAGAAGGATAGTCGCACCTTTTGGCGAGAATATAACTACAAAACCTTTTTGAACTAGGCTACTGACTGATAATAAGTTAGCAGCTAGTTTGGGGACAAAGAGAACGTTAGATATGGAATGAACACTATTAGATACATTTAATTGAACTGTACCCGTACCTTTACATGCCATTTTTTCATTGTTGGCTGCAATGACATAGCTTGAGCTGTGCACAAAGTCACTGAGCATGCGTATGTCGTTGCACATGTGTGCGGTTGCACCAGAATCTAAGTACCAAGGTGAGATGGATGTGGGAAGCTGAAAAGGAGGTGTAGTGAAAGATAATAAAAGTGTAACATCAGTAATATTAGAAACTAAGTTAGTCACATTCTTCTTGTACTTCCTTTTACGACATTCTGAGACGAGGTGTCCTTTCTTCTTGCAGTATGTGCAAACTGGTGGGCGAAGGCTTGAGTTCTTAGTAGAATTAACGGTCAACGCAGCATCTGGCTCTTTCGATGGGGAATAACGTAGATCTTCTTTTAATAGGATCGCAGCTACAGAGTCCGACGTAAGTTTCGTTCCAGAGTTTTCGATCGCCATGACCATTGGATTAAACTTCTCGGTCAGTCCTGTCAGCATAATCAGTCCTACGAACTCGTCATCTACTGGTTGGTTAACTTCGATGATGTTGAGATGGTATCTTCAACCTCAACTCATCATCATGTAGATAGTGACCACTCCAAGCAAATTTTGTACCCCATATTAAACCCCGAAAATGTACATCCCTTTAACATCTCCAGTTAACAATCATGATAGTAATATAGTAGTACCCAATGCTCCCGTACCATCTAGTTCTAAGAAACCATATAATAAGTACTCTAACAAGTAAGGATATCATAGTGGTAGGGTGATAACTAGGGTTAGATAAAGTCATAAGACGACTTAAAAAGTGATATGAACTATTTTTACAATTATCATGGAATTAGTATAAGACTGAAAAAAACAACATTTGAAGATACAACAAAAATATAGACAAACTTTGTTTTAAAACTTCTTAATTCAGTTTGTGTCTACTTGTTGAGAACTTGAGTCTACTCTTACAACTCTTTTAAACTATGGCTGTACACAGAAGAGGCTGGGTTGACACCAAGGAGGCGATTGCTGCCACGTTTAGAGAAGACCCCTTGGTCAAGCAACTGGTTACAAGGCACATGTCCTTAGACATTGACAAATATGATGTAGAGGTGGCTGATAATAGTAAGTTGGCTTTGCTAATCACATACGCCAGATACCTTATTTAATTAATTTTTTTTTCTTACCTTTACAGATACTGAACAATTGAAAGCCAGCCTGAAGTTTCAGAAGCAGAAACATCACAGGAGTACTTGACTGTCGAAACTTTAAAACCAGTAACACCAGAATTATTTACAGATACTGAACGAATTGAAAGTCTGCCTGAAGTTTCTGAAGCAGAAACATCACAGGAGTATTTGACTGCAGATAACGAATCCAGTGAATCAGTACCAAGTTCTCTAGAAACAGACAGCACGATCAATGAACCCAGATATCCGCAACGACAACGACGACCACCTGACAGATATAGTCCGTCGATGTTTATGGTGTCAGACTATGAACCGGAAACCTACAAACAAGCCGTAGAAGATGTTCACAGTTCTGAATGGCAAAAAGCTATGAAAAATGAGTACGATTGTTTAATGAAACACGGGACATGGCAATTAGTAGAGAGACCCACAGACAGAAAGATTATTAAAAATAAATGGGTCTATAAAATAAAAAAGAATACTAACGGCGAAGTTGTTAAATTTAAAGCAAGATTAGTAGCAAAAGGCTTTACCCAAGTACATGGTATCGATTACGGAGAGACTTTTTCTCCTGTAGCACGACTGTCGACAGTTAGACTGCTTCTTGCGTTTTCCGTACAACTTAACGTCCAGTTAGATCACCTTGATGTAGAAACCGCTTTCTTAAATGGCGATTTAGAAGAGGAAATCTTCATGGAACAGCCGCCAGGCTTTGAAATTGACCGAAAAGGAAAAGTTTGCTTACTTAAAAAATCGCTATATGGCCTAAAGCAATCCCCTAGACAGTGGAATATAAAAATCTGCGAAGCCATGAATAGCTTATCGATGACACAAGCAGCAAACGAGCATTGCGTTTATTACAGACGAGACGGTTACCCACTTGAATGTCAAGCGTGTTTTAGAAACCAACTGTCAAAAGTCGCTAACTGTCAAGCACGCTTATTAAGCACACTCGTTCCCGCGTTTTCTAAAAACCGTTAAAATGTGTGAAAACTATGCCTATATGGCTCACACTTGCCCAACGTGTAGTGGAAGAGACAAGGATGAAAATTGGTTACTCAGTATTAATAGTGTTAACCATTATTAAAAAATGGTAGAATATTAAATAACGTATATTTTAAATATATACATGTCATATAAATAATTAACACATTGATAGTAATTCGCTTTTTTAAAAATATCCCTAGACCGTGTTGATGTGTGTATTTTGCATAGATATAAAACTAAAGATAGGGTCTTCCGAACATTTTGCTCGATGCGTTCCCCATACAGAGAAACACTGACGCCATCTTTATGAACTACTCAGGCTGCTCGTAAACGTAACCTTGTATGAGCGGCGTGGCGTGGTATTATCGAGGTATAAAGAAATTAAATAAAGCTTTCAATTAAAAAAAAAAATAATAACATTTTTATTGGCCTTCGAATAAAACTATTATATAATTAAATCTTTTCATTTCATCGGCTACAAGCCTACAACGCACGCCGCTGCAAAGTTATGTCGTACAGCCGTACGGCGCGTGGGGGCGGGGCCTCGCGTCGTCTTTGCCAAACGTCAAGACAAATAAGTTGGGATGAAAACTGTTATAAATAATGTTTTATGTTGATTTACTGACATATTTTTGACTTACCGGTGGTATGAAATGTTATAATTTTTTTTGTTGTGCTTTGCGTCGTAGTTCACGTAACCTTTCACTACACAACTTGGCATTTTCACTTTTAAAATTTACGGACGCACCCGAAGATAGCCGATCGTGAACTAAATCACTTCGGTTTAGTCAAGACCTTTTTGGGACCATGTTCGAGGCGTCATTTTATCATGCGGTCCGCCCAGTCCTTACGCAGTAATATATAAGTCAATGGTATTTTGTGACAATTTGATCTCATTTTTTCAATGTGCAATAGGGGATCGGACAAAAAAAAAACTAATTAGTCCGTCAGATAGATTTCCAAAAAATATTAACCACCTATTTTTTCTTTTTTCACGTAAACAAAAAATGAAGACGATACAGTGCTTCGAAAACTCGTGTGACGTCATATGATAGTACATTTTATACCTTCAATTGACGTTTCAAGCCCCACTCCATGATCTTTGACGCGCTTTATCTTCGTCAATTTTTATTGATTTGATAAAACAAAAAACACGTATCCAATATTTTTCGATAATCTAACTGACGGACTAAACAGAATCATATTTTTTTGAGTCAGTCCGATCCCCTATTATAGCTTTGGAATAGATAACAACAATAATATTGTTTAAGTAATAATAATATTGTTTTAATATGTTGTTTTTTTATACTTATTGTAATTTTTTGATCTCAATTTCTTGACAATGTGCAATTATAGCTTTAGAATAGGTAACAAAAATGTTTTTTTTGTATATTGTTTTAATAATAATGTTGATTTACGTAGTACGTAGTATAAATTGTTCATACTGTATTAGAAGAGTACAATTTGCAATATTTTGAGTAAATCATATTTTCAAGTTTTCTTGTTAATGTACAATAGTCTTAAGAATTCTATTCCGTTACTGGAACAGTCAATTCCGTGACTGTCCTATTTTATATTTTTATTTTAATATTATTTTTAGAGCGAAATGCCATTTGATTGTAATCAGATTTTGATAATTTGGAGGCTAATAATTTTATGAATATAATTAAAAAGACTTCCTATATTATGTCCTAATTGAGTAACATCATACCAAACAGTATTCAACTAATTTCGTCCAAAGAGTAACGTAAAAAGAGTGATTTTTATTATTGATTTTATTTTTTATTTATTTTGCATTGAAGTACAAAACATTAGTAACAAATAATACTAGTTGATTAAATCCAAGTGTGTTTTATTTTATTCCTATAACCGAAAGTTTATAGTTGCGGAATGGAAGAAATTTTGTTCCCCAAGGACAATAAATTACCTATATTTCACTAATTAATAAAGAATAAGAGGTTTTATTATTATTTTCATATAGTGAAAAGAATATCAATTGTAAATTTAATGAAAATAAACGAATTACAACAAAATATTAAATTTCGACAAATTTAAAACAGTGTACACTTTTTGTGAAAATGACCCGCGTATGGCACCGGCCGTGCGCGGCAGAACACAGGCGTTGCTCCCTCGCGTAATCGTAACCGAGCCTTGCCTCCCGTGAACCGGCCCAGTCCTTCCGTTAACAGATTCTTATATCTGTAAAGTAACAATCTTAACTGTTCATTACTTTGCATAATATTGCCGTTTATCCCCTCTGTGCAAAGGAATTTTAATACCCTTTATTACAAATAATTCCATTTGTTTCGACTTTTCACTATACTGTACAATTGGCGTGAACACCCCAATTGGTTTGGTAATAGTACCATCATAGAATCTAAATACTAAATTAGAATTTTCTAATGGTCTATGTCTGAACAGTGCATTGTACGTTTCACCACTAATACAAGTTACTAAAGATCCTGTATCAATCTCCATGGCAAGTTGGGTATTATCTACATAAACAGTTAAGCTCACCGGTTTATAGCTGTTCAAACTGAGTTGATGCTAATCTTCTACCGGCTCCCAGTCCTCTTCGCCTGACGCAGGAGGTTCATCGTCCCCGGACTGTGTGTCTTGGCTGACCCGCCTGATGCTTGCACCTTCGCCACCATATTGTTAGTACACAATCGGTCCTGTGGCTGTCTCCCACCTGGAAGCAAAGAACATACTCGACGTAGGTGTCCCTTCTGTCTACACCTACCACAGATAAATCTAGAGTATCTGCATCCTTCGCTCTGGTGTTGGTCCCCCTTCCCTGCGCGTGCCGATAATCCGCGTGATCCACCATGTCCTCGGCGACCCCGACTGCCTGACGGCGGCGGCGTTAACGCATGCAACGCTCCGGCCGCGGTGTCACCGCTACCGCCACAGTCGCTGTTCCTCCCGAACGTCTCTTCTACTGCTGCTGCATCCCTTCCTGCCGCTTCCATAGCGCATGAAATTTTGACAGCATTTGCAAAAAGCAGATTTTCTTCGACGAACAAACGTTGACGGATCGGCTCGCTTCGTAGTCCGCATACTAATTGGTCTCGTAAGTTTTCTTCCAAAGTGGATTTAAATTCGCAGAACTTTGACATTTTTTTTAATTCCGATATAAATTGTGGAATAGATTCCCCAGCATTCTGCCTTCTTTGACGGAAACGATATCTCTCCGCCATGAATGACAGCTTGGGTTGTAAATGATCTGAAATTATTTTTATTACTTCTGCATATGTTTTTGAGCTAGGTTTCTCCGGACTGGTGAGATTACTTAGTAATTCGTACGCTTCATCACCCATAGCCGCAATCAAGGTAGGTAAACGAAATTTATCCTTCACCCGATTGACCATTAGGAACATTTCTGTACGTTCCACGTACATGGTCCAATTGCCCGATCTTAAATTAAATTCCGATAATTTTCCGATCGACATTTTGATAATGTTCCGTATGGTGTCGGACGCAAAGAATAGCACCATCCCATATCTTCCCGTGGGTGTCGTAAGAGGCGACTAAGGGATGTACCAGAGAATGGGCAGCAGCGTTCTCTGTGCTTTTTGTATCGACCGTACTGCGATCGCCAACCCGCCTGCCAAGCGTGGCGATTATGGCAAACCCCCCCTAAGCAAAAATGACACTTAGGGGAGGCCTATGTCCAGCAGTGGACGTCTTTCGGCTGAAATGATGATGATGAATGATGATTTTGATAATAAATTTTGCACGCTACCTTTCTTGTTTAATCCTCGTCGTCAGTGAAATGTACAAAGAAAACTACGTGATTCCAGTAGCACGGTTTAATGGAGACAGGCATGACAGCCACACATCTGTCACAGCGACCGATATATCAGAGCATACACAATGCAGTACTGGCCATACATTACACTTACCTCTGATCCTGTTCTAGCGATTTATAGTCCAACCCGTGAAACGCAAATCCACACAGATGCTTCGAAATTGGGTCTAGGTGGACTGCTGTTACAACAACAGGAAAACGGTGAATGGAAGGCTGTTGCTTATGCAAGCCGGCAAACCACAGCTACTGAAGTGAAATACCACAGCTTTGAGTTAGAGGCGTTAGCTGTCGTATTCCGTATCCAGAAGTTCAAAATTTACTTAACTGGAATCAAATTTCGAGTTGTGACGGATTGTTCTGCTTTACGGCTAGCATGGTCAAAAAGGGACTTGTCGCCGCGTATAGCACGCTGGTGGCTCGATTTGCAAGAATACGAATTCGATGTGGAGCATCGACCTGGGGACTTTGATGGTTCACGTAGACGCCCTCAGTCGAAACCCAGTCTCCGTTCAACACATTGAAGAAAAAGATTTTATCAATACTCTCCAAGACGCTGATGAAGAAGTTCAGTCCACTATAACAAATTTACAGCTGGAATTAGACGCTAATAAGCACAAGAAAGATGGTTTATCTAAAGACTATAAGGTGGCAAATGGATTATTGTGCCGTGTAGTAAATGGTGCTAATAGACCTGTTCTACCTAAAAATGCGAGATGGCACATAATGAAGACCTATCACGACGATACTGGCCATTTGGGTGTCGAAAAGTGTCTGGAGGCTATAATAATACAAGTCAAATACTGGTTCCCAAAAATGAGGAAACACGTGGAACGATACATTTCCAGCTGCATTGGGTGTCAGTTCACCAAAAAGCCGACAGGCAAACAGCCTGGGCTTTTGCATCCTATTTCAAGACCATTTGATACTTTGCATGTAGATTATTTGGGGCCATTTTGCAAGAGTAATGGCAAGACATATATTTTTGCTGTCATTGATAGGTTCACTAAGTTCGTTTGGCTGGAAGCTGTAGTAAGTGCTAATGCAAAGGGGGCTATAGCTTCATTAAATAGGCTAGGTCAAGTGTTTGGGTATCCCTCACGAATAGTCAGCGACAGAGTTTCGGCTTTCACTGGACGAGAATTCAAAGACTATTGCAGTGAGTTGGAAATAAAGCATGTCATGAATGCCGTCGCCACTCCACGTGCAAATGGGCAAGTTGAGCGCCTAAATTGCACTATTTTGAGTTCGTTAACTGCTCATATGGGCGAGGAGCAAAAAAGCTGGGATAAATATTTGCCTACAGTACAGCTACGCATTAACTCGACTATGAGTCAAGGGGCGGGTAAATCCCCTTTAGAGCTATTGTGTGGGTTGAGGCCACGTTTAGCTGGAGATATACGAGGAGCGTCATATGCGCCAGTAGACTATACTCATAACAGAGAGGAAGCAACTCAGAGAATTGTTGAGAATGCATCACGAATGAAAGTGCGATATGATAAGAACCGCCGAGCCACTCTTCCCATCCCGGTCGGTAGCCTAGTAATGGTTGAGCGAAAGATTTTACGACCAGGTTTATCCAGTGGTAAGTTGGTTCCTAAGTACGTAAAATCACTGCCGTTCTGCCTAATGATCGCTACGAAGTGACATCGGCCGCGAGGGGCAAAAAGGCCTATAAAAATATTGTAGCACGTGATAAGTTAAAGGTTTGGAATGCTCGATGTGACTCGTTATCTGACGAAGACCTATTATAATATTGCAATATAATCTGAAACATAACGAAATGATATCGTGCTTGCCTTCGGGGCCCATTTGTGTCGGTTGATAACCATTGAAACGTCCCGGCCGCTCTATCGCGAAAAAAACATTTGACAAGATAAGGTGACAATCTGTCATCCATCTGTCAAAGTATTTCTTATAATATTGTAATCGAATATCGATTGATGAGTGGCAATCGATTATAGAGACAAAAATATGATTTTGTATTATTTGACAAGAATTAGTTAATTATGATAACTAAAATCTTACATTAGTGCTGAATTATCTATTCTGATATGTTGATTTAATTTGGTATAATGTAATTTAATTTTAATTTAGCTAAAAATTTAAACTAAAAGTTAATACTTACATATATACAAAGACCAAATAAGACACTTAGGCGTCCTAGTACTCCTCCGCATCGCCGACAACCGGGAACGTGCCCAGAAGACTGGCAGCATTGCCACGTTGAATGGCAATGCTAATCCTTTGACCTAAGAATGAGCCAGCCCTCTGGTCGCGCGAAGTGTCGACTAGACGGCGCGAGATTTCCTTGAAAAGGACACGTGCACTCGGTCCCCATGGCCCGAGCGTCTCGACCCCAAACGGCTCAAAACTATAATTACCAATGAGGTTACAGTATTTGCGCCGCTTGAGGGACTCAGCAGTTGCAGCAGCAGCGCCCGCACAGCCCGCCGTGTTTGCAACGTGAGATGGCGCAAGGGTGTCGACACAAGTTGCATCCCACACCAAAGGCCTACCCACCTTCCAAGGCACCAACGTCAAGCCATCTGGTCTCTTTCCATCGTCACGTACCAAGCCGTTAGGTTCTAAAACCGCTGGTACGCCGGCGCTGGAAAGAGCTCGACGAATAATGTCGTTAATACTGGCGTGTCGTGCAATGCGACCAGCGCTCCTGCAGCAGGACAGGCCATGGTGTCCGAGGCTGTCGACAGCATCACCGCAGTGACAACGATGCGGAGCAACACAAGGTGTGCCTAAGCGTAGACTTGTAGCGACCCGGAAGGATGAGTCATCCATCATAGTGCCAATGGCAGGAGTGCCTGAAGCCACAAGCCCGACTCCCACTCTCCCACAGCCAGCAGACGAGCACGCTCCACAGCATTGATTGACGTGTTTAAAAGGGTATTACGTACAATACTGCAGAGCGGCTCGTCCCACCGTCTCTGGGAGGACAGGTTGTCGGGTAAATCCGTATTGGGACAAGCCATTTTCCAAGCGTTCAACGCATCGGTCAAAAACGGTACCTCAAAATCAACCAGTGAGGAAGAAAGAATATTCCTGGTTAATTTTTCTGTACCGTAGATCGAGGAAAGGAAGGCTGGTAAACTAATACTTGAAATTTTTCTGATATATTATAACTGTCGCACCTTCCGTACCTTACGTGAGCTGTAGGCCTGGGTTTAGTACGGATGAATCTTGGACGACAGAACATCGTATGAACGTTTCAGTATTCCGCCCAAACTGTATGCTCGGGTTTCTTACTGAATCGCTCTGTGAACGATTACATGATGAATGTAATCTACGTTATACATATTAATAGGTACATGATAAACCCCGCCATGCAACCAGGAGACGAAGGCTGTATAATGATGTATGATTCTAACATAATCAGCGTGCAAGATTGAGCTATGCTCTACCATGGTCTACTCACGTAGTACCTTCTCATTTTAACGAGCTATGCTCCACCACGGTCTACTCACGTAGAACCTTATCTCAACGGTCAACCAGTGCTCCTATGGCGTCCCTGTTGCTTGCGCAACCCATGGGCTAAGCCCGTCCACATGACACTGTCGGACGTGGGGGCTCGGTGCCCCCACGGTGGCCTCCTCCATCCCCATAGCCACGCCCCTGTCTCCTTCGACTAGTGACCGTTAGTTGTTCCTACCCAACATGCGGCTCAGAAGATCAGCTCTTCCACTGATACTCCATGACTCCCCAACAGGTAACTCGAGAGAACGGTATTCACACGTAACTCCCGGTTTGGCTTTTAGCTAGGGAGCCCGCATGCTGAGGATATGATCGTCAACATGATCTCTAGGAGAAATTAATCTATCCGTTACCTCATGGCTACATGTCAAGGTCTGATCATAACTATATCTATAAGTGATTCAAGCACTTACATGATTCCAGGGCGATGGCTCCTTCTCTGGGGTGACTGGTCACACACTCTATTTTACACACCTCACTCTCGTCCCTTGTCCGTTACTTCTCGCGCCACTATAAAAGTGAATCATAGACAAGTTGAACATCTGTCAAAACACCGAGGCTGTTCAGTGTTGCTACCAATAATAAATATTGTGCTTACCGTAACGTTGATGTTCTCGCGTTGATATTCTCGCTTTCCGCGACAATAACAATAAAAAGACGTTAGTTATTCGGTTAAAAGGTTTAACAATTTATTATTCGATTTAATCCATGCATTACATCCATTCCAGCTGCGTTTTGTTGTCATTTGTTTTGCGTTTTGTTCTATGATACATTAATGTTTTTTCACTATTCCCAACTTTTAAAAATGTTTAGATTATTGTAAAATTAACCATTTTATTTGTTTATTAAATTGTTTAAATATGAACCCAAAACAAACATTTTAAGAGGTGTACATCAGCCATTCTTCTTTAATATAGTAATTTCAAATGGAAATAAATAGAAATCGCATCTTATATTCACAAGTTAATCGTACTTTCATAAATACTGTACTCACCCGCATCCGGATTCTTGTAACAAATCACGATTACTTAACAAATATCACGACCGAATTCACTGTGTACCCGTTTAATAGAAAACAATATGGCCGAGATCTGTAAAACGTCAAAAAAATGTTGGAGTAGGTTTGATGTATCTATCAAGTGTTGTCAGTAGTAAAAAACTACTCGAGTGTGGCCGTTGTAAGCAAAAGTTCTGTAAACTGTCCATCACTGGGTCACTGTCCATGACTTTACTTTTAACCTTTTCACCGCCACGCCATATCGGTATTCCTATGCCCTGTACGCCAAGCCCGAAAATCTTAATTAAATACCTACAAAAAAATAGGGATTTCAACATTATATCGATACCCATTATTATTATTTTTTTTATCAATACTTGCCAGATAAATGGTCGATCATTAATATGTTAAAAAGAACATTCCAATATTAAATATTTTACAACGTTCCACTCAAGTAGTTCCGAAGTTGTTAATAACATAAAAACACTGATTAAGACACACAACAGTTAAAATGAAAATAACTCTAGGTACAGCACTATTCTCAGTACTGATGTACCTCACTGTCGGGAATAGCCGACATTGGCGCCGTCGACGAGTCTTTTATAAGACATCGTTGCATGTACATTAGAGTTGTACCATAGTGTCATACAGTTTATCGATGTTAGTATCTAATTAAATTCAAAGGCCACAGTAGTTTGTTTTTATTATTCTTGAAATTTACACTTATTGCAACAATTTGGGTTGTTAATGGATTGAATGCAAATAAAACTATTTATTTACCAATCATTTAGTTTAATTATTGAGTTATATTATTAATAATTACTTTGAGATCATATTACTTACATGTCACTTATGAATAATATTATCACGTGATATTATTACATAGCAACAATTTTTATAACAGGAACTTTCTAATATTCTCACTAATCAGATTAATTATATGTATAAAATAAATCAAAATTTTCGTATGAAATTGCGTAGTATATACGTAACGATTTTTAAGTATAACGATATTTATATTCTTAAAATAGATACATTATTTAGTTTCTCGTATCTAACCTAATTAAACATTAAAGGATCAACAATCAACAATTATAAATGCTCACTGATCAGTGTTCAAAAACTACAAAACTCACTAAAAATACTTATAAAATATCAACAATAGTACATAATTAGGTATAGTGTAATAGTGTTGCAATAATAGAAATATCTCTTAAAATGAAATACTGAAAATAAAATTTACTAAACCATTTTTTAAATTAGTCCTAAATCTCGTAAAAATCTATAAAAATTCAAAACATACAAATGTCAGTTATATTAAATTAATTATCATAGGTACTCAATAGTCAGTCTTGTAACGATAAAATGACACAGAAAAATAATAATATTCTTATAATAATCAACAATTGTATATAGATAATTTTAAATATCACAGATCAACATTAAAATCACATATTTTGTTAAAAATCAACATGTTATACAACAATAAAATATCTATTTATTGTGATATTTTTCGAAACATGGTGCAGCACAAAGATAAACGTTACATATTTTACACCAGTAGCGAGTCTCCTTTCGTTTTTTTTTTATTGCACAGAACTTACATCTTTGATGTTTTGCTATGCGAGTAGGCATGTGGTCTTTTGCATTGCCGGGTAATATGCTAAGGGGATTGTTAAAACCTCGTCCAGTTCTTATGGGTCTTTCTAAAACGTTACCAGTGTTGTAACAATCTATCATTTGCCGAATTAGGCTCAGTTGGAAGTCGGCAAATGCTAAATTCGGTATACCTTTTATCATTTTAAAACAAAAAAATGCATTTAAAAGGTGCATATCAAATATATGAAAGAATAGTTTTTTGTACCATTTTACTGTTTTTCGTATGCACTGAAGTGACGATAACAACATGTCTGCAGTATCAACACTACCCATATTTTTAGAGTAGTCTAAAACAGCTTTAGGTTTCATGACTGGTAAACCCGTTTCTCTATTTATTCTAGCTGATGGTTCCATGGAATTATCATGAATGGTTGATAACATGTATATATATTTTTTGTCCCTCCATTTACATGCCATAAAGGATCCAGAATACTGCGTTTCCATTTCATGTAGATTTAGTTTTCTGCTTAAATTAGCCATACACTTTCTATTTTGTTTTACAGTACCGCAAGCATAAATGTTGTTATCATATAAATATTTAAATAATAGTGGACTTGTGTACCAATTATCTACATACAAATTTTGACAGCATTTGCAAAAAGCAGATTTTCTTCGACGAACAAACGTTGACGGATCGGCTCGCTTCGTAGTCCGCATACTAAATGGTCTCGTAAGTTTTCTTCCAAAGTGGATTTAAATTCGCAGAACTTTGACATTTTTTTTAATTCCGATATAAATTGTGGAATAGATTCCCCAGCATTCTGCCTTCTTTGACGGAAACGATATCTCTCCGCCATGAATGACAGCTTGGGTTGTAAATGATCTGAAATTATTTTTATTACTTCTGCATATGTTTTTGAGCTAGGTTTCTCCGGACTGGTGAGATTACTTAGTAATTCGTACGCTTCATCACCCATAGCCGCAATCAAGGTAGGTAAACGAAATTTATCCTTCACCCGATTGACCATTAGGAACATTTCTGTACGTTCCACGTACATGGTCCAATTGCCCGATCTTAAATTAAATTCCGATAATTTTCCGATCGACATTTTGATAATGTTCCGTATGGTGTCGGACGCAAAGAATAGCACCATCCCATATCTTCCCGTGGGTGTCGTCAGAGGCGACTAAGGGATGTACCAGAGAATGGGCAGCAGCGTTCTCTGTGCTTTTTGTATCGACCGTACTGCGATCGCCAACCCGCCTGCCAAGCGTGGCGATTATGGCAAACCCCCCCTAAGCAAAAATGACACTTAGGGGAGGCCTATGTCCAGCAGTGGACGTCTTTCGGCTGAAATGATGATGATGAATGATGATTTTGATAATAAATTTTGCACGCTACCTTTCTTGTTTAATCCTC
Source organism: Diarsia dahlii (assembly GCA_949775195.1). Taxonomy (NCBI): domain Eukaryota; kingdom Metazoa; phylum Arthropoda; class Insecta; order Lepidoptera; family Noctuidae; genus Diarsia; species Diarsia dahlii. The sequence goes on along the minus strand of OX459197.1, from coordinate 1,851,790 downwards.
GTCGTCAGTGAAATGTACAAAGAAAACTACGTGATTCCAGTAGCACGGTTTAATGGAGACAGGCATGACAGCCACACATCTGTCACAGCGACCGATATATCAGAGCATACACAATGCAGTACTGGCCATACATTACACTTACCTCTGATCCTGTTCTAGCGATTTATAGTCCAACCCGTGAAACGCAAATCCACACAGATGCTTCGAAATTGGGTCTAGGTGGACTGCTGTTACAACAACAGGAAAACGGTGAATGGAAGGCTGTTGCTTATGCAAGCCGGCAAACCACAGCTACTGAAGTGAAATACCACAGCTTTGAGTTAGAGGCGTTAGCTGTCGTATTCCGTATCCAGAAGTTCAAAATTTACTTAACTGGAATCAAATTTCGAGTTGTGACGGATTGTTCTGCTTTACGGCTAGCATGGTCAAAAAGGGACTTGTCGCCGCGTATAGCACGCTGGTGGCTCGATTTGCAAGAATACGAATTCGATGTGGAGCATCGACCTGGGGACTTCGATGGTTCACGTAGACGCCCTCAGTCGAAACCCAGTCTCCGTTCAACACATTGAAGAAAAAGATTTTATCAATACTCTCCAAGACGCTGATGAAGAAGTTCAGTCCACTATAACAAATTTACAGCTGGAATTAGACGCTAATAAGCACAAGAAAGATGGTTTATCTAAAGACTATAAGGTGGCAAATGGATTATTGTGCCGTGTAGTAAATGGTGCTAATAGACCTGTTCTACCTAAAAATGCGAGATGGCACATAATGAAGACCTATCACGACGATACTGGCCATTTGGGTGTCGAAAAGTGTCTGGAGGCTATACAAGTCAAATACTGGTTCCCAAAAATGAGGAAACACGTGGATCGATACATTTCCAGCTGCATTGGGTGTCAGTTCACCAAAAAGCCGACAGGCAAACAGCCTGGGCTTTTGCATCCTATTTCAAGACCATTTGATACTTTGCATTTAGATTATTTGGGGCCATTTTGCAAGAGTAATGGCAAGACATATATTTTTGCTGTCATTGATGGGTTCACTAAGTTCGTTTGGCTGGAAGCTGTAGTAAGTGCTAATGCAAAGGGGGCTATAGCTTCATTAAATAGGCTAGGTCAAGTGTTTGGGTATCCCTCACGAATAGTCAGCGACAGAGTTTCGGCTTTCACTGGACGAGAATTCAAAGACTATTGCAGTGAGTTGGAAATAAAGCATGTCATGAATGCCGTCGCCACTCCACGTGCAAATGGGCAAGTTGAGCGCCTAAATTGCACTATTTTGAGTTCGTTAACTGCTCATATGGGCGAGGAGCAAAAAAGCTGGGATAAATATTTGCCTACAGTACAGCTACGCATTAACTCGACTATGAGTCAAGGGGCGGGTAAATCCCCTTTAGAGCTATTGTGTGGGTTGAGGCCACGTTTAGCTGGAGATATACGAGGAGCGTCATATGCGCCAGTAGACTATACTCATAACAGAGAGGAAGCAACTCAGAGAATTGTTGAGAATGCATCACGAATGAAAGTGCGATATGATAAGAACCGCCGAGCCACTCTTCCCATCCCGGTCGGTAGCCTAGTAATGGTTGAGCGAAAGATTTTACGACCAGGTTTATCCAGTGGTAAGTTGGTTCCTAAGTACGTAAAATCACTGCCGTTCTGCCTAATGATCGCTACGAAGTGACATCGGCCGCGAGGGGCAAAAAGGCCTATAAAAATATTGTAGCACGTGATAAGTTAAAGGTTTGGAATGCTCGATGTGACTCGTTATCTGACGAAGACCTATTATAATATTGCAATATAATCTGAAACATAACGAAATGATATCGTGCTTGCCTTCGGGGCCCATTTGTGTCGGTTGATAACCATTGAAACGTCCCGGCCGCTCTATCGCGAAAAAAACATTTGACAAGATAAGGTGACAATCTGTCATCCATCTGTCAAAGTATTTCTTATAATATTGTAATCGAATATCGATTGATGAGTGGCAATCGATTATAGAGACAAAAATATGATTTTGTATTATTTGACAAGAATTAGTTAATTATGATAACTAAAATCTTACATTAGTGCTGAATTATCTATTCTGATATATTATAACTGTCGCACCTTCCGTACCTTACGTGAGCTGTAGGCCTGGGTTTAGTACGGATGAATCTTGGACGACAGAACATCGTATGAACGTTTCAGTATTCCGCCCAAACTGTATGCTCGGGTTTCTTACTGAATCGCTCTGTGAACGATTACATGATGAATGTAATCTACGTTATACATATTAATAGGTACATGATAAACCCCGCCATGCAACCAGGAGACGAAGGCTGTATAATGATGTATGATTCTAACATAATCAGCGTGCAAGATTGAGCTATGCTCTACCATGGTCTACTCACGTAGTACCTTCTCATTTTAACGAGCTATGCTCCACCACGGTCTACTCACGTAGAACCTTATCTCAACGGTCAACCAGTGCTCCTATGGCGTCCCTGTTGCTTGCGCAACCCATGGGCTAAGCCCGTCCACATGACACTGTCGGACGTGGGGGCTCGGTGCCCCCACGGTGGCCTCCTCCATCCCCATAGCCACGCCCCTGTCTCCTTCGACTAGTGACCGTTAGTTGTTCCTACCCAACATGCGGCTCAGAAGATCAGCTCTTCCACTGATACTCCATGACTCCCCAACAGGTAACTCGAGAGAACGGTATTCACACGTAACTCCCGGTTTGGCTTTTAGCTAGGGAGCCCGCATGCTGAGGATATGATCGTCAACATGATCTCTAGGAGAAATTAATCTATCCGTTACCTCATGGCTACATGTCAAGGTCTGATCATAACTATATCTATAAGTGATTCAAGCACTTACATGATTCCAGGGCGATGGCTCCTTCTCTGGGGTGACTGGTCACACACTCTATTTTACACACCTCACTCTCGTCCCTTGTCCGTTACTTCTCGCGCCACTATAAAAGTGAATCATAGACAAGTTGAACATCTGTCAAAACACCGAGGCTGTTCAGTGTTGCTACCAATAATAAATATTGTGCTTACCGTAACGTTGATGTTCTCGCGTTGATATTCTCGCTTTCCGCGACAATAACAATAAAAAGACGTTAGTTATTCGGTTAAAAGGTTTAACAATTTATTATTCGATTTAATCCATGCATTACATCCATTCCAGCTGCGTTTTGTTGTCATTTGTTTTGCGTTTTGTTCTATGATACATTAATGTTTTTTCACTATTCCCAACTTTTAAAAATGTTTAGATTATTGTAAAATTAACCATTTTATTTGTTTATTAAATTGTTTAAATATGAACCCAAAACAAACATTTTAAGAGGTGTACATCAGCCATTCTTCTTTAATATAGTAATTTCAAATGGAAATAAATAGAAATCGCATCTTATATTCACAAGTTAATCGTACTTTCATAAATACTGTACTCACCCGCATCCGGATTCTTGTAACAAATCACGATTACTTAACAAATATCACGACCGAATTCACTGTGTACCCGTTTAATAGAAAACAATATGGCCGAGATCTGTAAAACGTCAAAAAAATGTTGGAGTAGGTTTGATGTATCTATCAAGTGTTGTCAGTAGTAAAAAACTACTCGAGTGTGGCCGTTGTAAGCAAAAGTTCTGTAAACTGTCCATCACTGGGTCACTGTCCATGACTTTACTTTTAACCTTTTCACCGCCACGCCATATCGGTATTCCTATGCCCTGTACGCCAAGCCCGAAAATCTTAATTAAATACCTACAAAAAAATAGGGATTTCAACATTATATCGATACCCATTATTATTATTTTTTTTATCAATACTTGCCAGATAAATGGTCGATCATTAATATGTTAAAAAGAACATTCCAATATTAAATATTTTACAACGTTCCACTCAAGTAGTTCCGAAGTTGTTAATAACATAAAAACACTGATTAAGACACACAACAGTTAAAATGAAAATAACTCTAGGTACAGCACTATTCTCAGTACTGATGTACCTCACTGTCGGGAATAGCCGACATTGGCGCCGTCGACGAGTCTTTTATAAGACATCGTTGCATGTACATTAGAGTTGTACCATAGTGTCATACAGTTTATCGATGTTAGTATCTAATTAAATTCAAAGGCCACAGTAGTTTGTTTTTATTATTCTTGAAATTTACACTTATTGCAACAATTTGGGTTGTTAATGGATTGAATGCAAATAAAACTATTTATTTACCAATCATTTAGTTTAATTATTGAGTTATATTATTAATAATTACTTTGAGATCATATTACTTACATGTCACTTATGAATAATATTATCACGTGATATTATTACATAGCAACAATTTTTATAACAGGAACTTTCTAATATTCTCACTAATCAGATTAATTATATGTATAAAATAAATCAAAATTTTCGTATGAAATTGCGTAGTATATACGTAACGATTTTTAAGTATAACGATATTTATATTCTTAAAATAGATACATTATTTAGTTTCTCGTATCTAACCTAATTAAACATTAAAGGATCAACAATCAACAATTATAAATGCTCACTGATCAGTGTTCAAAAACTACAAAACTCACTAAAAATACTTATAAAATATCAACAATAGTACATAATTAGGTATAGTGTAATAGTGTTGCAATAATAGAAATATCTCTTAAAATGAAATACTGAAAATAAAATTTACTAAACCATTTTTTAAATTAGTCCTAAATCTCGTAAAAATCTATAAAAATTCAAAACATACAAATGTCAGTTATATTAATTATCATAGGTACTCAATAGTCAGTCTTGTAACGATAAAATGACACAGAAAAATAATAATATTCTTATAATAATCAACAATTGTATATAGATAATTTTAAATATCACAGATCAACATTAAAATCACATATTTTGTTAAAAATCAACATGTTATACAACAATAAAATATCTATTTATTGTGATATTTTTCGAAACATGGTGCAGCACAAAGATAAACGTTACATATTTTACACCAGTAGCGAGTCTCCTTTCGTTTTTTTTTTATTGCACAGAACTTACATCTTTGATGTTTTGCTATGCGAGTAGGCATGTGGTCTTTTGCATTGCCGGGTAATATGCTAAGGGGATTGTTAAAACCTCGTCCAGTTCTTATGGGTCTTTCTAAAACGTTACCAGTGTTGTAACAATCTATCATTTGCCGAATTAGGCTCAGTTGGAAGTCGGCAAATGCTAAATTCGGTATACCTTTTATCATTTTAAAACAAAAAAATGCATTTAAAAGGTGCATATCAAATATATGAAAGAATAGTTTTTTGTACCATTTTACTGTTTTTCGTATGCACTGAAGTGACGATAACAACATGTCTGCAGTATCAACACTACCCATATTTTTAGAGTAGTCTAAAACAGCTTTAGGTTTCATGACTGGTAAACCCGTTTCTCTATTTATTCTAGCTGATGGTTCCATGGAATTATCATGAATGGTTGATAACATGTATATATATTTTTTGTCCCTCCATTTACATGCCATAAAGGATCCAGAATACTGCGTTTCCATTTCATGTAGATTTAGTTTTCTGCTTAAATTAGCCATACACTTTCTATTTTGTTTTACAGTACCGCAAGCATAAATGTTGTTATCATATAAATATTTAAATAATAGTGGACTTGTGTACCAATTATCTACATACAAATGACGGTTTGAGCCAAAAAAGTCTTTCAGTAAAGACGATACAACGGCTCCCCCAACGCCTAAATTTGCTGGATCGTCAATATCTGTAGCTGCACCACAGTAAACTATAAAGTCTATTATTAAACCGGAATGTACATCGCATAAAACAAATAATTTTACCCCAAATCTATTTCTTTTTTTTGGTAAGTATTGTTTAATTGTTAAACGGCCCTTGAAAGGAACAATACTTTCATCTATACACACATCTCTATACGGCGTAATGATACTTTTAAATTTTCCTCTCGCGTGAGCGACACATGCTTCTATTTTAGAAAGAATTGAATTTTCTTCACTTGGCCGGGAAAAATGTAGCATGCCTAAAATCATGCAAAATCTATTTCGTGACATTAATTTAGAAAAAATGGGGGCATTTAATAAAATATCTGTCGACCAATGTTCTTCAATAGTCAAATGACGATTTCGGGTCATCAGCATCATAATTGTTAAAAAACATTGCATTTCTGGGACTGTAACATCATACCATCTATGCAGGCGTGAATGCATTCGTAAGTCTACTTTCAACAGAAAATTGTTGTGAAATTTATTTGTCATTTCGACAATGAATGACATAAAATCATTGTCCATAAAATGTTGAAACACGTCGAGTTCAGTAAAATTTTCAGAGGGAGTAAAATGCAATCCAGATGAAAAGTCATCAAAAGCGGCAACTTCTGGTGGCCGTCCTTCTGTAGTCCACTTAAACTGTTCTGTCTCACGATTTCTGTAATGACGATCATGTCCAGAAGTTGAGGGCGTTTCATCAGACAGTTCTTGGTGACCAGCAATCGTCGGCTGTAACGCATAAACCACTAATTAAATATTTGTGATCAAATAACACAACCATATAAATTTAGGAAGTTTGTTTGTTTAATCTTTTAAAATCAAACATTTATAATAAATAAAAATTCACCTAAATATCTAAAAAAGTATTTCAAAAAATCCTGATAGTAATTTTTCTATAGTCTACTGTATTTAATTGTATATTTTTGTATACTGTATTTTATATGAATTGATGGTAAATTAAAAATCTAATCTGGTAATACTGAAACCAGCTAATGACAATTCGCCGAATATTATCTATAAAATTTCGTCTGCGTGAAGTTATATTTGTGTGTCGCAGTTAAATAATTTGGCAAAATAAATATATTGTACTTATATTAGTTTGATTTCACACTGACAATAAATATAACAAGTAGGTAAGTATAATCAAGTACTATTATCATTTATTTACTTATTATAATCATTTATTATCTGAATCATTTGTTTAATTTCAGGATTAAAACAATGTCACAAAAACGACCAGGATCTCCGTCGATACTATCTGGGTATATAAAGCTTCGTTGCAAAGAAGATACAATAAAAAAAGAAGTAGCCACACAAACAGTCAATGAGCCTTACGTGGCTCGTAACAAAAACAATATATTATTTGAACCAGGCGCATTGTCCAGAGTGGACTTCTATAATCAACGCCCTTCAGATGAGAGGAACGAAAATTTCTCCAGATTAATCGCATTTGAAATGGAAAGAGATACCAGAAGATAGGCGTACTAATTTGTACGCGCAAATAATTAATTTAATCAGAATATACCGGGGTGATTCCGATTTATCCGAAAGTGTTGATTTCATACCAGAATGTCCTTCTGACGAAGATGAAAATCCTTTACCATTAAATATACGGTACAAGAAAATTGATTAAATTTTGATTAAGGTTAATTAAGGTTTGATTCAATCAATCAATCAATCAAAAGGTTTGATTATTTGTTTTTAATTATTATTTCATGATTAAGTTCCCAAATAATTTTGTATTGTTACTATTTGATTCTTACAAGACTGATTAGCATAATGCAAATAAACAATTTTCAATTTTTTTTAAGTTAGGTTCGACAAGTAGGAACATGTTTGCCGGCAAACTCGCGTCGAAGCTCATGCGTGATACAATAGGGATTTATTACTTGTTATTGTAGGTAATATTGTAAGTCAACATAAAATATTATTATTAGGTATGCTCATTTTGTAAAAGTTTGTTAAATTAAATAAATTGTAGACATCTATGGTGTTTCATTTCATTTGTTAGTAACTACAAATGCATATTTATGTAAACTATTCATAATTGTTTCTGATTTATGAAACACGGTAGATTCACACCGAAGTGGCAGCGCAGCGGCCGGCACTTTTACTGTTAAACGATTTTAAGCTTTATCTCGACTAGGAAATGCGCAGTATCGCTTGAAAATTCAAAAAGGCATGCGGCTCCGCGAGACCTTGAGAGTTCACAGGCGATACTGCGCATTTTGCAGTTGAGGTAAAGCTTAAAATCGTTTGCTAGTAACAGTGCCGGCCGTTTGGTTTGAATTGTGCCATAAGCTAATTTTAATTTGTGGGTAAAAATTGATTGTGGGTAAAAATTGTTTTCGTAATTTCTCAAGCTCAGTTGAATATGATTATATAGGTACCCTTACAAAATGTAAGCGAGTAGGCGAAATAAGAGAGCACTCTTTAGAATATAATAACCAATTAAGTATGTACATACTTACATGTAAAGCAAAACATAACTTTAAATTAAAATTAACTTACCTCTAAATCATCTTCATCTAAAGATTCAGAAAACTCATCGTCTTCAGTACCTTCCAAGATACGTAATAATTGTTCAGTGGTAAATACTTCTTGTTGTTCCATATTTCCCGCACTAAAATTCACTTTATACGCTTACGACGTCACGAGTCAGTCGACTTCTGCCGACAATGGCGCAGAGGGGACTGCTTATCGAGAGCTTGCTAGGGATGCGCATGATTGGCGATAAGGGAATATCGAAAATGTATTTACGCAACTATGTTTCAGTTTTTAATATAGTAAAACTACTTTTTTCTCAGTGCTTACAATCGTTTATATTTTGTTAGAACAATAAAAACTGTAATGACAAATATTACAATACCTTAAGTTACCTAAATTAATTTAAGAATATAATATACGTCAACATGATACTACATCACTAGCAGTCGGCTCTGCACGACATTGGCGTCATGGGACTTACTTTTTTAACCATAAATTATTTTACTTTTTATCATCAAATATTTAAATGAGGAATATGCATTTTTGTTTACTGTATGCAACTAAATAATGTTTAGACATTCAGCTTTCAAGGTGTATCAATAAAATACATAAAAGTAATGATTTAATAGGTTTATTTTGTATTTTTCTGCGACCTGTTTTTTGTCGAGTATAGCCGTTGTTGGCGCACAGGGCACGCTTGCTCATGTCGGCTATAGCCGACATTGGCGTTCAAAAGGTTAATAACTTTTGACCTTAATTTTAATTTTCAACTGTTCCTTTTTTTCGTACTGTGTAATTTTTTTTGTCTTTTGTTATGAGATCAAGAATAATTTGTGCTCTAGGGATTATTCTCAAAAAAGTGGCTCTGTAACCTGTCAAGCTGTTTTTACTGGAAATGGATGATTTTTTTAATGTTTTTTACAAAATTCTACACGATATTGTACCAGAGACTTTTCACACAGAGGCTGAGTAATATTAAGCAAACCGAAGTGATATTCTTCCAACAAAATAAAATTGTAACATCCGTTTCTCACTAACCTGCCATGTCCAAATTAAAAGAGTTTACTTTGAATAAACATAAAAAAATAAAAGCTTAAAATATGGGTTCAAAATTATTAAAATACTAGTCTGTATGTTATTAAATTTATCTTTTTTTACACAGTACATTAATAATGAACATAATTTGCATGTTATTCAAGTTCAAATCGTGTCCGGAGTGATTTTCTCCATAACCTGTGCTTGCACACTAACGCGCATAACACAAACACTATTACTTACTCAACGTGCCACCACCGCGTAAAATAACCAAGCAGTATCGGACTAACTGCTGCCAAGGAAAAAAGTTTAGAAATTTGTGCCATTTTTTTAGAAATAATGTCGAATCGGATCAATCTGAATTTGTAACAGGTATGTTATCTTTAATCTGACTTCAATAGTTTAATTTGTGGTTTAACTACTTTGTGAGTATAAACGTTAGATTGTGTAGTTTACTGCCTTCTTATTGTTTTATAAGTATAAACTCCAAAACCTTCACCATTTTGTTGTTATCACATCAAAACCATATTATTTTCATTAACCTGTGTCTCTTTAACCTGTTTGGAAAGCACAGGTTATTGAGACTATTATCAGATTAAAGAGACTTTGCCTGTTATTGTTTAATAAAACTGTCTTACTAAAAAAAATAAGGAACGATTTGGTGTGAAATGTGTGAATACTAGCTTAATATTTCATCATCATCATCAGCCATAAGACGTCCACGGACAAAGGCCTTTCATAGAACGCCATAAAGAACGGCAGCCTGCCGTTTGCATCCACCGGTTGGCCGCGACTCTCACGATGTCGTCGGTCCACCTGAGGTGGTGGAGGTGGTGGTGGTGGGAGGCCTACCAACGCTGCGTCGGTTCGATCGGTTGTCTGTTCTTCGAGCGATGTGGCCTGCCCATTGCCACTTCAACTTGCATTATATTCTGCGAGCTATGTCGGTGACCCTGGTTCTTCAGCGAATTTCCTCATTCCGGATTTTATCGCACAAAGAAACTCCGAGCATAGCTCTCTCCATGGCTCGTTGCGTGACTCTGAGCTTCTCTAAGAGGCCAGCAGTTAAGGACCATGTCTCTGTGCCATAAGTCATCACTGGCAACACACACTGGTTATACACCCTCGCCTTAAGACACTGCGAAATTTTGGACGAAAACATGTCGCGTAGTTTCCCGAACGCTGCCCATCCGAGTTGGATTCTTCGGGCGACCTCTTTGTCGAAGTTCGATCTACCCAGTTTAACGATTTGTCCCAGGTGAACATAACTATCGACAATTACTTCGAGAGTATCGCTCCCAACAGCTACCGGTACGGGTGGAACACGTCCATTCGACATAACTTTTGTCTTGTCTATGTTAATTTTAAGACCCACTTGTTGAGAAACGTTACTGAGGTATCTGAGCTTTATGTTCATATCCTCAAGCGATTCAGCCATGATGACTATATCATCGGCAAAACGAAGGTGAGTGATATATTCGCCGTTGATGTTGATGCCGAATCCGTCCCAGTCCAAGAGTTTGAAGACATCCTGCAATGCGTTCGTGAACAGTTTCGGTGAAATAACGTCTCCCTGTCTCACGCCTCTTTGCAATTGGATTGGTTTCGTGCTCTCGTCCTGTAATCGGATCAAAATAGTAGCGTTTCTACATATGCACTTCGATATACCTATATTCGATACGGCACCGCTGAAGAGACTGTAACACCGCCCAGGTTTCGATCGAATCGAAGGCTTTTTCATAGTCCACAAACGCTAGACATAATGGCCGATTATACTCCTCAGTCTTCTGTATAATCTGGCGGAGCGTATGCATGTGGTCCATGGTGCTGAAGCCTTTTCGGAAACCGGCTTGTTCGGGAAGCTGGAAGTCATCAAACCTGCGTTCGAGACAGTTCGTAATGACCCTCGAGAACAGCTTGTGAACACGGCTCAGGAGTGAGATGGGTCTATTAGTCTTCAATAGGGTGTTGTCACCTTTTTTGAAGAAGAGCACCACCACACTCCTGTGCCATGCTTCTGGCGTAATACCTTCGAGTATGACGGAGTCAAACAGCTTCTGGAGGATTAAAAGTACTGGTTTTCCACCCGCTCGCAGAAGTATTAAAACACGGTAAGTAGCTTCAACAGACTGACGTTTATTTTCGAATACAGACAGTTAATACAAAGTATGAGAACAGATGGCACCACATGTATTGTTTGATGTAAGCAAGTATTTCAATATAATACCAATATCTCCTCTTATTGAAATAATCAAAAACAATAAATTATATTAGCTACCCAATTTTGTTCCTTTTTATTTGTACAACACCAATTTTTTGCATGAAATTAGTATGTTTAACTTTACATAAACTTTTCGTGAACAAATCAGCTGGCATTTCTAAAGTGCTCAAGTATGCAATCTTAACAAGTTTCTTTTCTACAGCTTCTCTAATATAATGAAACCTAACATCTATGTGTTTAGTTCTTCTATGATACATAGAGTTTTTTGTCAATTTTTGTGCGCTCTGGTTATCATTATATAATAAAACCGGCACATTGTCTCTATTAATGAGCTCTGATAATAACTTTTTTAGAAAAATTGCTTCTTTACTAGCCTCACAGATGGCCATGTATTCGGCTTCCGTGCTGGACAGAGCCACTGTTTGTTGCTTTCTACATTCATGAGAAACAATACATCCTGAATATTTGAAACAATATCCAGTATAGGATCTTCTATCCACACTATCTGAGGCCCAATCTGCATCTACATATCCAACTAAATCTGAGTTGTTTTTTACATACATTAAACCATAAGACTTTGTAGAACACAAATACTTCAAAACTCTTTTAGCATGTTTCGAATGGCTTTCATTGTTACAATTATTGAATTGACTTATGTAACTAACACAAAATGAAATATCTGGCCTTGTAAGAACTGAAAGATACATCATGCTACCTATTAGTTGTTGATATGGATATTTACTAGTTATATTATCACCTTTCTCTAGCTTCAAATTGACCTCCATAGGAGTCTCTACAGTTTTACAATCTTCCATATTAAATTTATACAATAATTTTTCTATATATTTTTTCTGGTCAATGCAAATCTTATCTTTTTCTATTGTTACAGTCATACCCAAACACTGTCTTAATTCACCTAAATCTTTCAATTTAAATCTGGTGCTTAACTCGCATTTTAGGTGAACAACCTCTTCGTTACAATTTGAAAAAATGAAAAAATCATCAACAAATAAGGCTACGAAAGTTTTAACATTTCCTGAAGATTTTACAAATAAACATGGTTCATGAACTGAGTTTTTGTATCCTAGCTCCTGTAAACAATTATCAACCTTCTTGTACCATGCACGTGCTGACTGCTTTAATCCATAAATGGCTCTTTTCAATTTTAAGACTTTACACATGTTATTTTCACATTTTAAGTGTTTAGGTAGTTGCATGTACACAATTTCCTCAAGATGACCATTTAAAAAGGCTGTTGTGACATCTAAATGGGTGATGTTTAAATCTAAGTTAACACTAATAGCAAATAACAATTTTAAAGTAGAATATTTAAGTACAGGTGAAAAAGTTTCAGTATAGTCAATTCCCTCTTTTTGGGTAAAACCTTTGGCGACCAATCTGGCCCTGTACCTCACTGTGTTATCACTATTTAACTTCTTTTTATACACCCACTTGCACTGTACAACACGAGCATCACTGGGTCTGTCCACTAGCTCCCATGCTTTGTTGTCATGGAACGACTGCAGCTCATCCTCCATTGCCTGGCACCACAATTCCTGATCATTGCTATTGATGACATCTTCATACGTTAGATTTTCTTCATCAATTCCGTTTTCATTGATCGCACATACATTGCTGTAGCCAAACCGTTCTGGTTGTTTTCTCACACGTTTTCCTGTGCCTACGTCTTCAACTGGTTCTAAATTGATCTTTTCTGGCACAGCATCACAGAACTCTTCAGAACTTGTAGAACACGAAGAATCCTGGTCACTTGGCACATATGTGTGGTCTGTGTGGTCACTTATGGTCTGATCTTGTTCTTCTCCTCCTCCCCTAGCTGTATCTTCTTTCTTCTCCTCTACCACAGCTTGAACCATGTCTGAGTCTTGACTAGACTCCATGATTACAACATCTCTGCTGGTAATAATACTCTTTGTTACAGGGTTGTATAATCTATATCCCTTGGTATTCTCTGCATATCCAAGGAGAATATACTTTTCCGCCTTCTTGTCCCACTTTTTTCTCTTTATTTTAGGAACGTGAGCCATTGCAGTGCTTCCAAAAACACGAATGTGGCTAAGATTTGGCCTTTTGTTAGTCCAAAGCTCATAAGGTGTTTTTTCTAAACCAGATGCCAAAGTTCGATTCCGCAGGTACACCGTAGTGTTTACCGCCTCAGCCCAAAATGTCTTTTCCATTTTAGCATCAAAGAGAAGACATCGAGCTCTTTCAACCACGGTTCTGTTCAATCTTTCACACATGCCATTCTGCTCCGGCGTGTAGGGGTTTCTTTTTTGATGCACTATCCCTGCTTTCTTCAAAAAACTTTCAAATTCTGAAGAACAAAATTCTCCACCATTGTCTGTTCTTAGTACCTTGATGGACTTTCCTGTTTGCTTTTCTGTCATAACTTTGAACTCTTTAAAGTACATCATCACTTCGCTCTTAGACTTCAGAAAATATACAAATGACATTCTGCTGTAATCGTCTATAAATAGGAGAAAATACCTTGCCATTCCTATTGATACTGTCTCCATGGGACCACAAACATCCGCATGTACAACCTCCAATACACTGTCACATCTGGAACCTCTGTGTGAAAAAGGCAATCTCGCTAATTTCCCTTCACAACATGTGATACACTGGGTTTTGTCAATTGCAGCCTTATCGGAGTAGGAAATCCCCTCTACAGCGCCATTCTTCATGCTGTTCAGATTTTTACTGTTTATATGGCCCAACCTTCTATGCCATAACATACTGTTTTCCTGCATTGCTGAACCTGCCAATAAACATTCTTGTTTGATGTCCAACTTGTACACTCCATTCACTAAATGTGCTTTTGCAACAAGTATATTTTTCTTGTTATATATTTTGCAAATATTTTCTTCAAAAGTCACTTTATTTCCGTTTCGAATCATCTCACTAACTGAGAGAAGATTAGTAGAGAGGTTAGGAATGCACATGACACTTTGCACGCTAATATCGTGCTCTGAACCATCCACTATCGTTGTCAACTTCGTCTTTCCTGAGCATAGCACTGGTACTGTTGTTTTATTAGCTACTACAATTTGTTTCACGGATGGGTTATAGGAAATATCTGACAAACGTTCTTTGTCACAAATCATATGGGTACTGGCACCGGAATCAACATACCAATCCGTTTTGTTGTATGTCGAGTTCGAGAGAAAAACACTAAATACTGTGCTTTCTTTATCTTTGTTTTTGTTCTTGCACTGGTTTTTATAGTGTCCTTCTTGTTTACATCTATAACATCGAATCGTCTTGACAGGTTTCGAAGATGACGTTTTTGACTTTGACATTTCTGCGTTGCCACTGCCAACCATAGAGGTAGATTTTTTACGCTGCCAACTTTTCGACAAAAAAGCACTTTCGCTTCCAGTACTGCCAACCTCTGTACTCATATCCAACAATTTTGATTTGATGACGTCTGTACTTACTGTCATTCCCGAATGCTCTATGGCCATTATCATCGGGGCGAATTTTTCCGTTAATCCCGCCAATAACAAGCATCCAATCCATTCATCAGTAATTTGAAAACCTGTTCCTCGTAATTTATGCCCTGTATCCACAATCTGGGTCACGTAGGAAGTCATGGAATCACAATCGTCTAATCTGATAGAAATAAGATTTCGTAGTAAACTGATCTTCCTTTGAAACCCTGAGTCATCGAAGAGTGATTTTAGACGTTCCCACACATCATAAACTGTTTTCTCGTCCTTGATATGAACATAAAGCGATGAGTCGATGGTCATAATCAACTTCGCTTTTGCCTTCTGCACATCAATGACTGCAGGGACGGCAGCTGGCTTCACGTTGATGTCCACTCCTTCTAGGATGAGAAAATTCTCTGCAGCAAACGCCCACTCATCGTAGTTTTCTCGACCCTTTAACTTCGGTACATTTACAATGTAGCTGGCGGCCATTGTTCAAGAACGTGACTTTGCGAGAAGCAATTTTTGCACTATACAGTTCTTAATCTGAACAAATCTGGTCTGATGATACAGTTCACAAACGAGTAACTACTTAGAATATAATATTTCACTATTTGTAGATCGGAAAAACAACTTTTTATCGCGAAATATAGGACTGGGCCCATAACCTATTAAAACACGCTATGTAGCTTCAACAGACTGACGTTTATTTTCGAATACAGACAGTTAATACAAAGTATGAGAACAGATGGCACCACATGTATTGTTTGATGTAAGCAAGTATTTCAATATATATACCAATACTGTCGTGATTCCATCATCCCCCGGCGCCTTGTTGTTCATAAGCTGTTGGAGGGCCATTCTAATCTCATACAGGCTGACGTCTGGGATATCCTCAGTGTAGTGTCGGGTCAGTTTCGCTCTGGTGTCCTGAGCTGAACTGACAACAGGCTATCGGGTCGAGGTGTACAGCTGTCCATAAAACCTCTCTAGCTCTTTCAGGATCTCTGGCTTCGATGAGATGATACTGCCGTCCTCGATCTTCAGTTTTGTCATTTGGCTTTGCCCAATAGACGCATTCTTCGCGAACACTTTGGAGCCTTGGTTTCGCTCAATTGCGGTCTTAATACATTGAGTATTATAGGACCGCAAGTCGTGTCGCATGGACTTTGAGATGCGCCTATTGAGTTTACCGTATTCCGACATATCTACTGAAGATTGCAGTCTCATCTCAGACCGGTCTTCCATCAACTGGATTGTGTTTGCCGAGAGCTTTTGAGGCTTTTACCGGCGTGGGATATTGAAGAACTTATACCCCACTGCATAGACAGTTTCCACCAACCCGTTGTTTAGCTCGTCCACTGTTTTGCATTCGGTTAGGCATTGGAAGCGATTATGCAGTTCGAGTTGAATGCTTTCGGGATTTAGGATCTGGGCAGGATTAGGACGGAGCGTGGACTTCACCAGATGTGACCTCTCAAGCTTAACATCGATATTCAATGTGCCTCGGACAATACGGTGATCGCTACCAGTTTTCACCCTGCCGATCACGGAGACATCATTGAATATTTGCTTCTTGGTCGTCATGATGAAGTCGATCTCATTTTTGATTGAACCATCAGGGCTTATCCAGGTCCACTTTTTAGTCGGGCGCTTCTGGAAAAAAGAGTTAATCGAGTAGAGTCCCTCCCTCCTTTTCCATGAAGTCAACCAGCCTCTGGCCCCTCTGGTTCCTCTGTCCATAACATTATTATAATTGATATTGTATTTCTATAAAAATATAAAGTCAGAATTGTTTAGTATGACGACATCGAAGTGAGATTTTTTTATGATAATAATAATAAAAGCTGATTTTGCATGGTAAAAATTGTTTATTTTTCATTTACCTGTTTGATTCTCTTTAACCTGAAAGCTTTCCTCAGTAACCTGTACAATATCTCCTTAACCTGTAAGCTAGTTTTTTTAAATAGCTGTATTTCATCTATTCATGTAAAATTCTTATTCCCTTAGAACAATTCAACATAAGAGAAATACCCAGAATGGATTTTTATAAAAAAAACTAAATAATTGATACATTTTCTCAAATTGATAAATTTATTCGAGCGGTGCCACTTTTTTGAGAACGACCCCTAGATGACATTTTAACTTATTTCGAGTATATATAACTTAAGAATTAACGTAAAGACAACAAAAATATAGAAATGCATGCGCCGCGCGACGAGCGTGCGTCTCCCCCGCGTATTCTGTCGCTTCTGTTAGATACGAATACGAGGCGCCCGCGCGTGCCGAGTAGGGCATGCAATATCGCAACTAATCGCAAGGTTCTCAATTCCGGAACTGAGTTCCGATACTGGAGATCTGATTCCGGAATTCCGGAACTGGTAATTTTTAAAGTTTGTTTCAAATCAAACGAGATTTATAATTATATTTTAACAGTCTTTTAATTATTTTCAGTCGGATGTAAAGAATAGCACGAGAGAACTCCCTTTTAATGGAGGAATATCTTTCCCCTCTGGCATACTGAATTCAAAGTTGTTCCAAGAACTCCCTTTAATGGAGGAATATCTTCCCCCTCTGGCATACTGAATTCAAAGTTGTTTGACTGGCCTGTTGGTCTAGTGGTTAGTGACCCTAACTGCTATGCCGGAGGTCGTGGGTTCGATTCCCACCCAGGACAAATGTTTGTGTGATGAGCACGATCATTTGTTCTGTGTCTGGGTGTAATTTATCTATGATATGTATGTATTTAGAAATATATAAGTATGTTTATCAGTTGTCTAGTACCCATAACACAAGCTCTGCTTAGCTTGGGACTAGATGGCGTTGTGTGATAGTTGTGGAATATTATTATTATATATTATTATTCCAAGAACTCCCTTTAATGGAGGAATATCTTCCCCCATCTGGCATACTGAATTCAAAGTTTTTAAGGATGTTTTAGAAGAAAATAAAGCACATCTTCAACGGAATAGGCGAATGAGTTGTTCCAAGAACTCCCTTTAATGGAGGAATATCATTGAGTGAATTTTCAGGATTTGCTGATATGGTGAGTATCTCCTTTGCAGTAACAGACATTTTTAATGTGTTTGTGATATCTTTGATTGCTTTCCAGTTTTTTGTTATCCCCTTTTGCAGATCGAAGTTGGTCTTTCTCATATGCTCTTTTTACTTTCCGTATTATGCTAGTGCAAAAAGTTTCTATATCGACTATAAGTAATTTTTATAATATCGTTGTCCGCATCCTGTTTTAACTTTTTACGCATTCTATCCCTATGCCTAACACAACGAAGCAACCCTTCTGTCATCCACGGTTTTATAATCTTGTTTCGTTTAGGTATAGTTATCTCTATTGTGTTCTTATGAATTGCTTGTTGTATAGATTGCGTCAAGTAGTCAAGGGAGGGATATAAGAGGAGGGAGGAGGAGGGATATAAGACTAGACAGTTGCAGTCATGCAGTCATACAGTCTATGGTCGTTTGACCGCAGTGGATTGTATACGGGTCAGAGCCCATTCGTCCCCTAAAATTCGTCCCCCAGCATAAAAGTTGTAGATTCGGCCCCTATATAGGTGCCCATTGGTCTCCTGATAAGGGACCAATTAATATTTTAATAAAAAATATTATTGATAAGGTACCCATTCGTCCCCTTTAATATATATACAATATAAGTTAAAGATTCGGCACCTATTCAGG
This sequence comes from Diarsia dahlii, assembly GCA_949775195.1. Taxonomy (NCBI): domain Eukaryota; kingdom Metazoa; phylum Arthropoda; class Insecta; order Lepidoptera; family Noctuidae; genus Diarsia; species Diarsia dahlii. The sequence continues at coordinate 1,833,119 of OX459197.1, read as the reverse complement.
TGCCTATTGGTCCCCTGAGATAAAATTAGCTATATTTTACATAAGAAACGGATAACATAGTACACTTGTGAACAGTTTATTAACGGAATTAATTTAATAAATCGTAACAAATCATTGAAAAAAGAGCTATGATGAATGTCATCCGTCATGATAATAATATAACCTGTCGATAGGCTTACGATGTAAAATTGTCTCACTAATAAATAAATACGGTCAATCACTAATAAGTAAATATACAAAAAATACGGTGATTTTAGCCAATTTTTAAGTGGGTACTTCTAGTTACAATTTATTAGATTTAAGTTATAACGATTTTACATGTAGTTGGATAATTTACAAAAAAAAAATAATATGTTGATTTATCTAGTCTTCAATAATTACTGTGATTTTAGTATTTTTTTTGTACTGTTATAATTTTTTAGATTTAAGTTATTATGATTTTGCATGTATGTAGTTGGCAAAAAAATAAGAAGTGATTATTTACTGTTGATATGTGTTCTATTTTTTTTGCATATTTTATATATAATGTTGATTTATATGATAGTCAATCAAGGCTGATTTTTGTAAAAGAGTTGTATTTTGTTAGTTTCTAGGACATTGTGATTTTGTATGTGTTAATCTTATTTGAAATAAACATGATATCTACCGAATTACTATATTAATTATTTTAGCCTTTTCTGCGCGACTGTACCAGGACTACCAAGCTGCAGTATACACATATACATGTACTTATATTAGAAGAATCAATAAAAATAAATATTCATCAGGGGACGAATGGGCCCCTCAAAAGTTCCAGGGGACGAGTGGGCACAGGGTGCGAATCTTAGGGGACGAATGGGCTCTGACCCTTGTATACGTCTACCAAAACTACGTTTGTGTTACTTCGACACATCAATGTCCATGGAGGTAAGTGTTTATTCTATTGACAAACTTACTTGTATTTCTGTTCTTGTTTTGTTTCCTAAAGTGTGTGTGTGTGATTAAGTGTAAACAATTTGATATTAGCATGATCACTCTGTTGTTGCAGAGATCATTTAGCTTCGCAGACGATAATGAAAATACCTATAAACAGTATTATTAATCACCGCTCTCCCTTCAACGCGAAGAAGACAGTGATGACATCATCATTAATAACACATGCGATGGTGGAAAAAGGAAATCGCAACCGATTGATCATTTTTTTGAAGTGGCACCAAAAATGAAAAAGAAGAAACTGTTATCGTCAACAGTGGCACGAGCTGCTAGAGATGGTGTATCATACATTTCTACTAATTCTGACGACGGAGACCAAGCGACGCATCTCATAAAAATTGAAATGTACGAAATGAAGAAGCTATGTAAAATTCCAACTACTTAACATTGGAAACATGCTACCACGAGGATTAAATATTAGAAATAGAAATAGCCTTTATTAATAATCTTATAATCTAGTTAAGTTATACATTATTTATTTAGTAAGAAAAAAATATTCTTCAGACATCGGTTTCCGAAGATTGTTTTGCCGTAGTATAGGCCTCCCCCATATTCTTCCACGTTTCACGATCTAGGGTTTGCCTTTTCCACAATGACCCCGCTGTCGCTTTGAGATCGTCGTCCCACCTTCGCGTCGGGCGTCCTCTGTTCCTTTTGCCTTCTCTTGGGTACCACTCAGCTACTAATTTAGCCCATTTCTCTTTTTTGTCTCTTATTAGGTGACCCGCCCATTTCCATTTCAGCCTTTTTATCTTGTGTGATACGTCTGCTATTTTCGTTTTCTCTCTTATGTGTTTAAGGCTTAATTTGTCCTTTCTCTTAACATTAAGCATACTTCTTTCCATGTTGTGTTGGCATGTTTGTAATTTCTTAGCGGTTTGCTTAGTTAAAGCCCATGTTTGGCAACCGTAGGTCATAGACAGGACTTAAATACTTTGCTTTTTAACGATATTAGTATTGCCTGACTTTTTGTGATTTCTTTTAGGGACCAGCAACGCTTCCACACTGATTAAATATTATGTAAAGAATAATAAGGATAACATCTACAACAGCGCAAACGACCTCGTATACAATATCAGAAAGTGAACAAGTTAAAAAATACTTTTTTAACAATGACACTCATAAGTTGATTAGTGAATGTGATTCTGTTTACTAGTTTCTACTACTGCTAAATATCCTATTTACTCGAGCTGAAGTCAAAGTTTTAACAATTCGATATATCTCAAATACAAAATCCTAAATAAATTGGTTTATCATAAATGAATTTTGTTTTTCGTAATTGTATTGCGACTAAAAGTTCTGAAAATATTGATAACGGAATTCTGGTTTGGCTATCAAATCCTGAGCACCTAAAACTTTACCACGATTATCCCAGTGAGTTAGTACTTTAACGTTTGTACTATTTTTTCAATATTTTCCATTGTCTTACCGAAGACAGAATTGTTCATTAATTTGAAAAAGTCTTTTTCAAAGTTTGATGTAGCTAACGTTCTCAAACTAGTATTTAAGTCTATGTATTAATTTATGCAAGAACTCTGTTTAAATTTTATAATTCTACTAGCTGTTCCCAGCATGCATTGCAATGCTCTTTTTCCTACCCTACCTACCTGCTACCCTACCTACCCACCTACTACCCTACCTACAACACTACCTACTACCCTAACAACCTACAACCCCACCTACCCACTACCCTACTATTAGTAATTAAAAGAGTTTTTAAAGACAAATTAATCATGTAATCAGAATATTATTATTATTTTATTATTATTTATTTATTAAAATCTCCCTTACAACTATCATTACAGGTGTACAACTAATGCGATAGCGCGGTCTTAAAACTACCTTATTTAGTATGAAAAAAAAAAAAACAACTTCTCTCAATCTTACTATTATACCTACAATTACCTTATTTACTACAAAATACTTTAACGTATAAAAACACATATCTATATGTAGGATCAGGATTGCCGAGCGGTATGTCGTCAGGGTTTGGAGTCCCCATTTTGGGAAAAACAAGACTGTAAATGAATTTACAGAGTTTTATTTACAGTGGGCACACAACACAATAATTAAAAGTCACTTATCACACAATAATACACTGGTACACAATACACAATAGAAAATAAAGTCAATAAGGCGAACAGACTTTTTAAAGTCTACAGTTCGTACAGTGGTCCAGCCACCCAAATGCACAGTGCAGGTAAACCGACAGTTTTGTCGGGAGCGAGGAGCTCTTTACTGAGTCGAGTCCGAAGACCGACTGACGAGTTTACCGAGCGCTCGACCTTTTATAGGACGACGCCCGCTCGCTTTCTAAAAAGTTCCCGCCAACAACAACTCTGTCCGTTGACGCACGGAAGTACGTCACGTGTTTACAAGACACATAAAGTGTGCTAAACCTAATAAGATTTTACGTTAAACAATAATCAAATATTACAAGAATAATTATTGTAAACAAATAAAGGTGAATTAACAAAGTAAATCATTTAAAATAAAAGCAAGGTCAACATTTGTTTTGAACAAAACTATTTGTCACACTTATCGAAATAAGTAGCCAAAAATCATTAGAGTGTACACTAGGTACTCAATAAATTATGTTATGATTTATCAGACAATAATTAACAGTAAAAAATCACTTAAATTAATAATAACAAAATCAACTGGCAGCAAAATTTCGAATTACCCACATTGTAATCGACAACCAACTCCGACACGGCCAGAACTGACGTTCTACACGACCTCGTGTGATCCTGGAAAAGAAAATCTCATGTGAGTATCGATCGGCCTTTCTGACAAACAAAAAGCCTTAACAAAATGGATATAAAAATAAAAAAATCCTGAATTAGTCATTTGACTATTATCAAAAGTAGTTGCATCGCAACCATTAAAATCATCAAACTGTTACTGACAATACATAGCTCAACTAAAGTAGAGACATAGTCTCCCAGTCGAAATCACACCATGGGATTCGACAAGTAATCTGGAGTAGAATAGACAACCCGCATAGGCGTCAACATAGACAACCCGCATAAGCGTCAAGTTCAACAACCAAATCCAGGAGTCAACATAGACATCCGAACAAGAGTCAACATAGAACATCTTGTAAATTCAGCTATACTATGTCAGCAGCAGATGAATCATCATCAGTGTCAGTATTGACATCATCACTAACAGTAACAGGACATTCAGGCATTTTTCGTATACGATCATGGGCATATTTGTAAATTCTATTGCTATCCAAAGCTTTTAACAAATATCTGTCACCATCTAATACTTAAAATTCTATAGGGACCTTTAAATTTAGGATCTAATTTAGTTTGAACAAAGTCTCCAACTTGAAACTTTTTCAAAATAGCTTTGGACTTATCATAACGGGCTTTATCGTATTCAGCATTTTTAGTTATACCCAGGGCTGCTTGTTCTCTTACACGGGACAGATTTACTTCTATCTCATCATTGTCATCAGTCATCAAAGTTAAGTCTAGCAACTCAACCAATCAATAAGTCGTAACCCGCAATTTAATGTGTCTATCTGGGTGGTATGGTACAGTAAAGAATACTTTGTAAAAGAATCAATCAGAACAATGACGTAGGTACTCCTTGAGATCACTCATCCACTAAGTTTCCCTGTAACATCTACTTGCACTATGTGCAAAGATAATAAGAGAACATTCACCCCCAGAGTCATAACAAAATGGAAGCGACTCACCAGGCTGCTATAGAACACCGGTGATAGGTCGAACATCACAAGCTTCAACTCGCTTCACGTTAAACAATAATCAAATATTACAAGAATAATTATTGTAAACAAATAAAGGTGAATTAACAAAGTAAATCATTTAAAATAAAAGCAAGGTCAACATTTGTTTTGAACAAAACTATTTGTCACACTTATCGAAATAAGTAGCCAAAAATCATTAGAGTGTACACTAGGTACTCAATAAATTATGTTATGATTTATCAGACAATAATTAACAGTAAAAAATCACTTAAATTAATAATAACAAAATCAACTGGCAGCAAAATTTCGAATTACCCACATTGTAATCGACAACCAACTCCGACACGGCCAGAACTGACGTTCTACACGACCTCGTGTGATCCTGGAAAAGAAAATCTCATGTGAGTATCGATCGGCCTTTCTGACAAACAAAAAGCCTTAACAAAATGGATATAAAAATAAAAAAATCCTGAATTAGTCATTTGACTATTATCAAAAGTAGTTGCATCGCAACCATTAAAATCATCAAACTGTTACTGACAATACATAGCTCAACTAAAGTAGAGACATAGTCTCCCAGTCGAAATCACACCATGGGATTCGACAAGTAATCTGGAGTAGAATAGACAACCCGCATAGGCGTCAACATAGACAACCCGCATAAGCGTCAAGTTCAACAACCAAATCCAGGAGTCAACATAGACATCCGAACAAGAGTCAACATAGAACATCTTGTAAATTCAGCTATACTATGTCAGCAGCAGATGAATCATCATCAGTGTCAGTATTGACATCATCACTAACAGTAACAGGACATTCAGGCATTTTTCGTATACGATCATGGGCATATTTGTAAATTCTATTGCTATCCAAAGCTTTTAACAAATATCTGTCACCATCTAATACTTAAAATTCTATAGGGACCTTTAAATTTAGGATCTAATTTAGTTTGAACAAAGTCTCCAACTTGAAACTTTTTCAAAATAGCTTTGGACTTATCATAACGGGCTTTATCGTATTCAGCATTTTTAGTTATACCCAGGGCTGCTTGTTCTCTTACACGGGACAGATTTACTTCTATCTCATCATTGTCATCAGTCATCAAAGTTAAGTCTAGCAACTCAACCAATCAATAAGTCGTAACCCGCAATTTAATGTGTCTATCTGGGTGGTATGGTACAGTAAAGAATACTTTGTAAAAGAATCAATCAGAACAATGACGTAGGTACTCCTTGAGATCACTCATCCACTAAGTTTCCCTGTAACATCTACTTGCACTATGTGCAAAGATAATAAGAGAACATTCACCCCCAGAGTCATAACAAAATGGAAGCGACTCACCAGGCTGCTATAGAACACCGGTGATAGGTCGAACATCACAAGCTTCAACTCGCTTCACGTTAAACAATAATCAAATATTACAAGAATAATTATTGTAAACAAATAAAGGTGAATTAACAAAGTAAATCATTTAAAATGATTTTGAACAAAACTATTTGTCACACTATCGAAATAAGTAGCCAAAAATCATTAGAGTGTACACTAGGTACTCAATAAATTATGTTATGATTTATCAGACAATAATTAACAGTAAAAAATCACTTAAATTAATAATAACAAAATCAACTGGCAGCAAAGGAGGTGTTTTTTTTTTGGCCAAACCATGTACCGAGGTACAAATTACTATTTATGCTCCTTCCAATAAATGGTGTTATGGGCAGTATTTAATATTCTTCAATATAGTATAGATTGGGAATTAAAATAATATGAAAATACACCAACTCGCATCAAAACTGCGTTCAAAGAAACGTTCATGACAGCGTTGACAGCTGTCAAACTATTTCATCTGTCAAAATCCAAACCAAAAATCAACCTGTTTACAACCAAAATAAGAATTATTGATGTCGCAGAACATCACCAGTTCACCTTCATCATCATTTCAGCCAAAAGACGTCCACTGCTGGACATAGGCCTCCCCCAGGTGTCGCCACATTGACCGGTCCCGTGCGTCTCACTTGTACTCTACTCTGCGTCTCACATTCAGCGTATTCCCGCAACATTCACCAGGTCATCGGTCCACCTAGTGGGAGGCCTTCCAACGCAACGTCTTCCGGTTCACGGTCGCCACTTCAGAACTTTGTACTTTCCATCTACATCTCAGATCTACGAAAAGCTGAGATGGAAAGAGTGTCAAAAGAGACCTGAACGATCGAGTGACTAAATCGTTATTCAATTAACCCCAAGGAAAGTAATATAATTATAATGATGAACCCTTTCGCTATAGGGGAGAGTGGAAGAACAAAACGTGCTGCGCCGACCCCAAGTAAAATGGGATAAGGGCAGGAAGATGATGAACACTTTCCAGATCGGTCATCTGACAAGGGGACCTGAAAACACCTACACTTTTACGACAGACGACAGCACCATTAAGTATGACTTGATTGTCGTCATATTATAGTAAAATATTATCATCAAGATAGGTAGTTGAAATAATCTTATTGATTCTTCAATTATTTTTTGCATTGTGAAGGCTTAATATAGTCAGTAAAGAAACATATAAGGAATTGATAATTGGATCCTGTGTATGCCAATGGGAATTTAGTTAACCACTAGGGACATCCTACTAATATTATAAATGCGAAAGTTTGTGAGGATGGATGGATGGATGGATGTTTGTTGCTCTTTCACGCGAGAACGGCTGATCGGATCTGGATGTAATTTGGTACAGAGGTAGATTATAGTCTGGAATAACACATGGGCTATATATTATCCCCATAATAACTTAAGGGGGTGAGCAGTATTGCATTATCCATAATCCTCAACTGTTTTACAGCTTGATACTGGAAATACGAAATAACGCAAGGGACATCGAGCGTGCTGTGCAATTTTTCACTTAAAGCACCTAGTGCGAGCGTTGCAAATCCAAGAGAAAGCTGAAGTCCCTTAAGTCATTTCAAATATCCGGTATCGAATCACAATCGAACTGTCAACTGTCATACTCTATTTAAACAGAAGGTCTATTTCAAACTATTTGTCACTGGTGTACGTAGCCTAACGGTATAGAGACTTACCTGTAAACAAAGGTACGCAAGTTCAAATCACAGTCAGTATCCACTTTTTGTGATTTTTTATAATGTTATAAGATTTCCAAAAATGTTAAACATGTTAATATTAGTAGGATAGATACAAAAAATAATGTTTTCTTTTGTTGTGTTACAATCATTTTTAGAATTTTTGTATGTAGTCTGTGTGTCTTGGGTGTTTTAGTTTATTATAGGTATCACGTGTACATTTTAAAACTAATAAGATTAGGGTTTTAGTTTTTTGTTTCATTGTAATTGGTGCTCTCTATCAAAAGATATACGAATTTAAAGTATTTAAGAAGAACTTATCATCATTAAGAAACATACATGCAACGACATCTATTGCATCAAAGCGGTACTAATTAATAAATGTGTTCACAAGATAACTTTTAATTCATCTTTTTCAAACAGTTACGATAGCTTATTGTACCCTTGATTAGTTTAAATGACTGCTTTGAAAATCTACATAGGGTTTTTTTTTGAAGAGTGGGAAATCATCATTTGACTCCTCCCGCTCTGGGCAGAGCGGTAGGGAATGTCAGACTTCTACTGACTAAAAACCACCCATGTTCCTTTTTTGCCTTTTATGCTGTGACCGCGATATCTCATTCAAACAACCCGTAGCCCCGACAAGCGGCGGCCCTTGGGGGCCTCAACCATATTACTTATCTTTTTTTCTTAAATATAATTATTCTTATTCTTATCTCTTTGAGGCGCGCGTGGAACCGAACGCGCCGTCGGCACGGCCTGTCGTCGTCATAAGACAGGCGGACGGCGAGCTAGCCCACTACTTACCGTCCACAGGCCCGCGCCTACAGTGGCCGGAAGCCATCACTTGACCCCCGACGCCCAGAGCGTCTCCTATTGCGGCTGGGACGAGAGGTTCTCTCTCTCACATTACGCCACCTCCTTCGCTAGCATCACTGCTTCGCCGAAGGAGGCGACGGCGTCCCATTCCCTCTCACTCCGCAACATGGCTTGAACCAGGGCCGGACGCGAGAGGTCGCCGCCGCCGATCGCCGCTAAGAGAACACGACGGGGCTCAACCCAAGCGGGGCTCCGCCCAAGCGGGGCAGACCTCCGCGGTGTGCTCCACCGTGTACTCCGGCTGATCCTTGCAATGGTAGCATCCGGGCGTTTCCTTCCGCCTGATTCGGTGCAGGTACCTCCCGACTCCCGAAACAACCGTGTCCGGTGAGGACCTGCGCCAGATGGAAGGTGATGGCGCCGTGGCGCCTCTCAAGCCACTCCTCAAAGAGGAGACTTACCACCACTGTGCCCTGCACGGGGTTGCGACAGTCGCTCTCTCCATGTCGCCATGAAATCACACCAGGGGGTCTGTCCGCCAAGCGGCAATATACCGCGGCAGCGGAGTTACCCCCCAGTGTAGTGCCTTCGCGCGCCATTCATGCAGGAAACTACATAGCCTAAACCCTATAGTGTGTGTTTGCTTCCCATGCATTAAATTTTGGCAGTTTTACTTCGTCTTCGACAGATGGCATTGTTCATTTGACACCTTTTTCAGAATTGCGGTGTCAATATTTGTCGTGAATAGTCAACAAATACAAATTGACCGGTACACAGTAAGAAAACCAGCTGTAAAAACTTTAAAATAAAAACCTAATTAAAATTAGATAAGACCCACGACGTAAATCTATTTGTTCAGTGTGGAAATCGAATACAGGACATGCAGCGCCACAGTCAAACGGCGAGGCACTGCGCAAACCGTGCCGTCTTATCGGCTGTGGCTGCCTCGGGCATTGCTGCAACTTTGCCTAACAATGGCCAGATTGCACTTTCCGTTTACAAATATCACCATTTCCAAAAAACTGCGACTGGCCATGGAACAGATGTCTTTGCAAATAAGCTGCTTTAAACAGGAGAGAATCGCCTGGAATTAGATGTAGATGCGAAAATTCCACTTTCCGAAGAGTTTTCCCATCCAGTGCCAACAAAAGATCCCGAAAGAGTTAGGCAGTGGTGTACCTAATCGTAAACCCACATTTCGCCAGTAATGTTCAAGCGCCATGTAATAGGGGGGCGTTTGATGTCTATTAAATAGATCGACCGACAACCGTTCGTTCCGTTTCGTGTCAACCTGGCACGAAAACCACGCTCCGTGGCCTCTACTGCAAAAACACTTTGCAATCAAACCCCGGACCTCATCCTCAGTAGTTCCACTTGAGACCACTCGATCAACGAGACAGTCACACATCAAAATTTCCACGTGAACGAAGTCGCGGGCATCAGCTAGTTTGAAATAAAACCAATAACATTCTTATTTTCTTTTATTCCATTTCCTCATTTTCATCATTTTCTCTTACTAAGATATAATCTAGGAAGGAGGCAGGTGCTGAAATATCTTGTTGATGTCCAGCCCACCCCGTAGACCAAACAATAGTCATGATGTGAGCACAGCAACCCACGGTGCCCACGGTACATTTTCCAATTATACAGTTACAGTAATAACCGTGGATTCTGTGCTCCCAACTGTTTTCCTGGATATTTAATAAAATATATGTGTAATACAACTTTTCCACTAGTGTCTTGACTGTATTCTAGCCCTAAATAAAAACATTTCATTCTCAAAATCTGGTATATGAAGAGGCTCAACATCACGGTAAACTTCAATTTGAAAAAATCCATTTTGCCTTATATTGTTCTCCGTAATAAGAGTGTGCTTGCTTTATCTGTCATCACTGGGAACTCATTTAGAAGAATATCAGCATGAATGCTAATAAAAGATGATGCTTCTTCCATTAATATTATTTTCAATAATAAAATCAGCTAATGTGTTAGGTTCATTTAATTTTTGCAAGGCACGCTCAAGAGGCCTATCTATCTGTAATGGGTACATGGAAAGCATTTATCATGGCCCCTGCTATTCAAAAATCAGTTATTAGATGGGTAGCGGCATTGTTGCTGAAATAATTTCTTATTCGTTCATAATCTCTCTTAAACCTACCATTTACAACCTCCACTACCCAACTACACATTGTTACAAGTCTCGACTTATTTGCTCATAATGTAGGCAACTGTGTCTCACCAGGTTGCAGAGATTCAGGTTTACAAACATTCTATTAAGAGATGTTAACAAAATAATTGTAACATTATATCAGAATCTGACACAGTTGCCGCATAGAGGCCATAAGTATCAAGTAGGTATGTGACCCTCTGTTGCTCTGTTGTTACCATTAACAAAGGCTTAACCAAGTTACTGTATCAGTGAGGTAAACTTTTTGAAATAAATTGATGATTTTTGTTTATTTTGTTTTGACTTTTAAAATATACTGTCAAAATGATTAAATTATCGGCCCTGGAGCAGTGTCTTTTAGCTACTTGATAACCAAACGCAAAAAATAATCTGAAATGAGAAATAAATGATTTTTTATGTTCTTGTTCCCACAACGTTTAACAAAAAAAGTGTGTTGGATAAAATACGTAACATTAATACAAATTAAAAAATTGTAAACAATATATTTTTAGGTTTTCATAAGTTTATCAAATGAAGTAACGAAACGTATCATCAGAAAAATTAATCACGAGATTGCCAGATTAATTCTTGGGTTGCAAGTTTTAGCATCTTTAGTAGTCAATTTCAGGTGGTACAAATGCATAAATAAATCCAATACAATTTTTTTCAGAATCTGCATTCTTTTTCCTATATTTTCGTACCTTTGTTCTTAAGATACATTGTTTGGCCAAACTTGTATGGAAAAAAAAACACCTCCTTTCGAATTACCCACATTGTAATCGACAATCAACTCCGACATATAGAAAAACACAATCTTTAAATTATAAAAACACATAACTATAAAACCACAATCTTTTTAAAACAACATACTTAATAATAAAAAATAAAAAACAAAAACGATACCTATTATAAATGATAAAACAATACCTATTGTAAATGATAAAATAATATACACTCTATATTACACTCGAGACACTTTAATAATAATAATAGTTTATTAGTACATAAAACAACAGCAAAGTACATAGAATGTTGAAACAGTGGGTTGTACTACCAAGCTTAAGAATAAGGTCATTATTCCGGGCTCCTAAACTAGGTACGCAGACCTGTATCTTAGGAGTCGGAGATTTTGCGGCATCTATTTATATAATACAACCGTGACTTTTCTGTCTTTTTACAGTATAGCTTTTAAAAGTAACACAGCAAATAAATTGAATGATTGTGCATGTGTGGGCTGTGTATATGAGTGTTATGTGTGTGTGTGTGTGTAGTGTGTGTGTGTGTGTAGTGTGTGTGTGTGTGTGTGGGTGTGTATGTGAAATGTGAGCATTTGATTTAAGTTTCTTTCAAGGTAAAGTTAAGTTAGTTTAAGGTAGTTAAGATTCTATTGTTAAAATATTTTCTGTTTCGTCATATTTACTTTTACCGCGAAATCGTCGAATGTCAAACAGAAAATTAGTGATGTGACACATAGTGTCCTCATGTAGTGCTGCGCTGTGTCGATTTAGTAGGTTTTCGGTTTTCTTCCGTCTAACAGTTCGGCCATTCTGCAATCCTTCGGTCCCCGAAGGTAAGGCTCAGTGGCGCGACCAACATCCTGCCAGGAAACTTGTCAGCTTCTCAGGAACAGCACTCCAGGTCGTAGTGTAATAGCTAAGGCTCATAAAGCAAGCTTAATAGTAGGTAACCCTGCTAAGGCCCTTATGGCAAAGACAGGTACAGATAAAATGGCTGAGGCCCCTAAGGCAGCACATTCATTTAAGTGGATGTTACTGAGGCCCGTAAGGCAAGAATAATGTCAGTCATTACTGCTGTGGCTTCTTAGGCAAGCGTAGACTTGGATGGATATTATGCTGAGACCCCGAAGGTAAGCATACATTTTGTCAATTGCTAAGGCCCCTAAGGCAAGCATTAATTTTGAAAAAATTGCCAAGGCCCCTAAGGCAAGCATACATTTTGACAATTGCCAAGGCCCCTAAGGCCAGCATAAATTTTGACAATTTCCAAGGCCCCTGAGGCAAGCATAATTAATGTAGAGCATAATGAAAACACCATACGAGTCATACAGGTAGACTCTGAAAATAACTTCAAGCCCCACAGGCAACACTTGTAAATGCTATCAGGCCCCGTAGGCAAGCAATAGAAATTTGATTAGGCCCCATAGGCTTGTCTTATAAACGCATTCAGGCCCCAAAGGCAAGCGTACACCACACCAGGCCCCGGAGTCAAGTAGTATGTATAATAATACCAATAATTTAAGTTTATTAATGGCGTTCGTGCTGTTTATTGTGTGATCGTCTTTTGCTGTGTTTCATGTGCATTGTGCTTTTCGAAACATAAGCTATCATAACTTTTATGTACTTCGAGTCGAGCCCTCTGTGCTCCTCCGTATACAAAAGTGATTGTTTCTCGAAAGGACGGTTTTATTATTGTTGCGACAAAGACGCTTAGTGTTGTGGACACATTTTTTGCTCATGCGCAGATTTGTTTGTGAAGTGTTTTATCATTTTGTGACAACAATGCCGAATGTTCAATGCATTAATTGTAACGTTCGTTTGAGTCGCATCAGGCGGCACGCTCTGACAGATGAGAGTGATGTTCTAGTGAATAGTATTCGGCTATGGACATATCCTAGAGAGGTATAAATACTATTATAATATTTCACTACTGTGTAACATGTGAATATGTGACTTAATGACTTCTTACTTTTCTTCTTGGTTATGCGGTCTAGCGCTGTATGCTTGAATAGTTTGGTTAGACACTTAATGCTGCCTTAGCACTGCAGCGAACTTTATTTATGAGTAAAAGCTCCACGATAACTGACAAATGCTTGCACTGACTGGACGGGTCCACTCAAATCTGTGTGGTGCTTTATTCAAAAGACCATCTCAGACACTAATCTGCATGATCTTCATGTATTTTATTATTTTCATATTGTGAATGTGAGGACCGTGTGGGTTTTTATTTAATTTTAACGATTGTTTGGCAGTTTGAGTACTTAAAGCGACCCACCCAAATGTCCTTTCTTTGGTATTGATCGTCGTGACGTTGAGCTCCTTGAGTTATAAGTCGAGCTCCACGATAACTGACAAATGCTTGCACTGACTGGACGGGTCCACTCAAATCTGTGTGGTGCTTTCTTCAAAAGACCATCTCAAACACTAATCTGCATAGTCTTCATGTGTGTATTATACCAAGATTATGTTTGTACCTTGAACATATTGTAAACCCAAACGATTTTAAAAAGAGTGTCCATGAAGTTTCTTGCCATTCTTCTCATGAGACCAACGCTTTGGAATTGGCAACTACAGTACACTCACGAGTTATTATGCCTTGTGACTGGGACTGTAGCTTAGTTTATTTAGCTTCAGTAGTTCAGTAGTTTACTGCCGCACTCGGAGAGCTTCAGTGGTTGCTTGGGCCGTCGCTTGGTAAGGGCTTTTGGCGGTTTTGTCATACAAAACTATGTCAGGCCTTTGCTGGGTGGCGGCTTGGGTAATCGTTGGATATCTCTGAGTGCTGCAGTTAGTTTAATTCGACTATTCAAAAGTGCCTGTTACTGGCCTACTTGAAATAAATATTTTTGACTTTGACTTTGAGTATGACATTCTTGTCTATCAGTAGAATATACATAATAATATGTCAATGCATAATTATGTTTAACAAAAGTACAATCTGTCAATACAACTACATCCCTACACATGAAATATGTTGTATATAAGATAAATAACTTGATCTTATTACCCGACTGCGGCGAAGCCCAAAAGGAGGGTTATGTGTTTGACGTGTATGTATGTATGTATGTATGTATGTCCGTTTCTTTGTTCCCTCATAACTCATAAACGTATGAACCGATTTGAATGAAATATACGTCATTAGATTCGTCGTGATGGCGCGAGTGTTATAGGCTACATTAATATTAAAAAAACAAAGAAAAATTGCAGATTTTGGGGGCCAAATCGAGGAGTTCAAATTTTTTTTTTCTAATACCATCGAGTAGGGTATCAAAATAAAGGGTTTTAAAAGGAGATTACAAAAATATAAATCACATAGATGTTTAAAATAAATTCAAAGTGGAAAATCCTATAAAAAAGCACAAAAGTTAAATCATCTGCAAAGAAAAAGAACAAACACAAAAGAACTAAAAAGCTGGAAATAAAAAAGTAGTTAAAAAACTAAAAAACCCGACTGAAAAAACTTAAAAGCAAAAAACAAGCACATTTTAAATTAAACAAAACTTGGAAGCAGGCGGGGTTCATTTGAATATTAAATAATGAAAAGAAAAAATGTAAATAGAATGGACCCCGCCTGCTTCCAAGTTTTGTTTAATTTAAAATGTGCTTGTTTTTTGCTTTTAAGTTTTTTCAGTCGGGTTTTTTAGTTTTTTAACTACTTTTTTTTTAATTGTCTATTTCTAGTTGACGCCATCAGACCATATTTGCCATGCTTGCTGGCAACTAGCAACACACGGGTCAACATCCTCTGATGTTATACCCAGAAGACAAGTTGGTCATCAACATGTCTGTATTATATGTGGACGATCTATATTAAGGATTATTAGACGAAGAATTTTAGTTTACGGAGAAAATGAAGAAGGACAAAGAATATCAAATGTTATATCTCAAAGGATCCAACCACAGTATATAGTTTTTATTTTTTTAACAGCCAGCAGAATGGATAAAGGAAGTTAATGTCACCATACTAACTACATGTAGTATTGTAAATAGTCTCAGACTGGAACTGGCCAGGAATTGTCATGATTCCATTTGATTTTAGCTCACCCAAAATGATGAGGCTTGTGTACCATGTTGGCTTCGAGCATCAAGAACTAGGGATGTACCACTGGTGCCACCACTGGCAGACAACCAGTCTACAAATCCAATTGTGCAAAGTGAACCTGATCCGAACGCAACCTGTTGTCTATGTGGAAATACTTTGCTTGCCACTGTGAGACAAACATCTGCCACGGATGAACAGAGGATAATGGAAACGATTTCCCACTTGATGGAAAACCAGCAGGTAAAGTGTTAAAGTTTATCTTTTTTTATGTTAACATTAAGTGGATTTTAAAGTAAATATCAATTATCATTAAGTATTACATGCACTAATGAACGTATTTAAGTATAACGTCACATACAGACCTGTTGAGATTCAGACATTTTTTTTTTACAGATGCCACCTTTAAATGAACTCTGTCGTGCATGCTGGGGAAGTGCACAAGACATAGAGTATCCTCAAATAAATGCAAATGAGAATGATGATGTTCAGCTACCTCAACAGCTACCTCAATTTATTTCATTGCCTAATATGAGACAAGCAGCTGAAACACCAAGACATTGAATTTTTCAAGAATGCAGTGGGCTAGAGCGACATTCTATACCAGAAGACACTCGACGCCGTGTATTGCTACATTTTAATTATTTTATACCAAGGGGTGCACATATATGTAGACAACATTTAGAAAATGAGCAGTATGAGAGTTTGTACTCGGCAGATAGCCTGGATACATTTAAAGCCGACTACAGTGAAGAAATTGTATTTATATTATTGGAAGGCTTAAATAATGTGAATTATGAAAATATTCAAAACTTCCCCGATCATCAAGTCTTGTATTTTATAGGTTTCACGTTCACGAAGAGGCAACACCAACAGATTTTGGATGAAATACCCAACCTTAAAAATATGCATCGGGGTAGTTTTGCGTTGACAGCACTTTAGTGTAAATTAAGAACAGGAGACTCTGGAGATCATGAGGGTATGACGCGACCATCTCCCTTCCTAGATGAGGTTATCATAAGAATGTAGTAGGTAGACCTGCTGAATATAATAAATTCATTATATGATATTATGAGAATTATTGTTTAATTTATTCCGAGTATATTATTACCTATCCTATCTATTACCTATTCAAGTAGTGAAGTTAGGCTTGAGCCAAGTTCCATAATAATATTATAAATGTGAGAGTATTTCATGCATTAACCGCTGAACCACTTTTTTTCATTTTGGTGACGATTTCAGTCGCTATACGCTAAGCTAGCCACTTGACAGTTTGGCCTTTAAATGAAAAGTAGTTTTATCGATTTAAAGGAACATAAAAGAACAACTCAATTAAAAACTCAACTGTCGATTACCTACCTACCTCTAGAAAGTACGAAACCACTATCAAGTCAATATACATAGATAGACTCTTATGTTATCCACCCAAACGTCCGGGCCGCTCCGGCGACGTTTTTCATTATTCTAATGATCATAATTATTGCACCCGGCCCGGCGGCGGCGACTATGTGGGAGACAAAAAAAAACATAACCTAACTTCTTAAAAATGCATTTAAGTTAAGAACCCCAACTTTATAAAATCTACGAATAAAAGCCTCAGTTATGTAATATTTTTACCTATTTAATGTAAATGTTTAGTGGCTAAACACGAGTTATTAGGTGTACAAAACCTTCATACACGTCTGCCGTTCTCCTTTATTTTAAAAACTTTATTTTTACTTTATGATGAAATTGAATTTGTTAGCGTTGTTTATGATTGGTACTGTCAATGCTTGTTTATCCAACTGTGGACATTTTGTTATTAGCAGCGTTTCTCCAGATTACTCTCTTGTTTTGGTAATCGGTATATGTTAACAATGTCAAATCTTTGATCTGTTGTAGATTTTCTTATAAACTTGTCGCCCATTAATATTGAAGTGTCCAAGATTGGTTGTCCATAACTGGTAGCATCAAAATTATTTATATCTAATGATTTATTTTACAAATTAAACATTTTGTTTTCTTCAGAATGGCGCCAAAAAGAAACTACAGAAATGAACAGATGGCAAAAGCCATAGAAGAAGTAGGTAAATAGGGGTGTTAAAGTTGCTGTTGCAGCCAATAAGTATGGTGTCCCAAGAATTACACTGCGAAATAAAATAACTGGTATAAGCCCTTTGGATTGTACCTTTGGTCCTTCTACAATTTTAAGTAATGATGAAGAAAAATTGTTGGTTCAATGGTTGTTCCTGATGAGTGACAATCACTTTCCTGTTACAAAAGATCACCTATTGGACAGCGTCCAAAAGATCATAAAAGAAAAAAAAACTAGACTCCTGTCCGTTTAAAAATAACCGGTTATGTCTTTCTTAAAGCGTCATCCAGAAATTTCTAAACGAGCAGCATAGAATTTGACAAAAGCTAGGGACGATGTTACTGAAGATAATTTGAAGGAATGGTTTGGGACTACTAAAGTATATTTTGAAAAGCGAGGTCTGTTGAACATCCTAAATGACCTAAGTCGCATCTTGAATACTGATGAGTGCCTTTTTCTTGCAACCAAAAGCCGGAAAAGTACATGTTCGAAAAGGTGAAAATAATGTTTATAACACTGCTGGAGATGAGAAAGAAAATTAATTAACAGTGTTGTTAACAAGCAATGCTGCCGGCACCCTCGCACCACCCATGATTGTATTTCCTTATGAACGGTTGCCTACTCTAATTGTAAACAGCGTCCCAGAAGATTGGGTCATAGGTAGATCTGAGACTGGGTGGATGTGCGCTAAAACGTTTTACGAATTTATTACAAACGCGTTTAATCCATGGCTGGACAAAAATAACATTCCCAAACCAATTTTATTCTTTTTAGATGGACACAGATCCCATATGACCCTCTATTTGACTGAATTTTGTAAAAACAATGGTATTGAAATTATTGCACTGTTCCCTAATTCTACACATTTAATTCAACCAATGGACGTTGCAGTTTTTAGACCGTTAAAAGTTTTCTGGAAAAATCAAGTCCACCAGTGGAAAACAGAACATCCGGAAAGACGATTGAAAAAGGAAGACTTTGCACCAAACCTCAAAATAGCATTGGAAAAACTCACAAAAGAAACAATAAGAAATGGCTTTTCCAAAAGTGGACTCTACCCATTTGGAATAGATTACGTACAGCTTGGCAAAAAAGTCTAGAAACGGAACTAATTTTTTTGTTTGCTGGCAACAATTAAAAACTTATGACGTTTGGTGTAAACAAAGTTCGAAAGTTTATTATAGGACATCATCCATTTTGGTCTAAATGTCAAAGTGCCGGGCCAATAAAAAAAAGTGCTTTATTCTGAAAGAACTCGTTCGCCTTAGCATTTTTTTATATGACACCAAAGCTGTAGCACCAATATACTTGGTGGTATTCATGTTAAAAAAACCTGATTTTTCATACATTTTTCCTTTCAATGAATCTGAAAAAAAATATGTTCCAAGTCTCTTAACTTCCGAGATCCGCCAAAAGGGGGGGAGAAGGGGGCAAGGGGGTCAATTTTTCAAAATGGTTTTCACTTTCCCGAGCCTCCTCTATACGAATCCGTAAACAAAACAGAACACGAGTTCAAAAAAAGGGGTGAAGAGGTGGGGAGGGGGTGGTGAAGGGGGGAGAGGGGGGAGCTTTGAAAAATGGTTTCGACTAACGCATTGCCTCTTTTAATGAATCTGAAAAAAAAATGTTCCAAGTCTTAACTTCCGAGATCCGCCTAAAGGGGGGGGGGGGGGGGGGTGTGAAGGGGGGCAAGGGGGTCAACATTGAAAAATGGTTTTTACTTCCCCGAGCTTCCTCTATACGAATCCCTAAAAAAAACACGTAAAGTCTCTTTGTTTCCGAGATACAATAGGGAGGGGCGAGAAAGGGGGGGAAAAGGGGGGGTTTGGCACTTTTCCCATACTCACGAGAGTTACTTCTTTACGAATCTGTCAAAATATACCCACCTCCCCATGCACCATCTGGGAGAACAATTCTGTCAATCAGTGAGTCAGTGGCAGTGGTAATTGAGCTTTATATAGTATTTTTAGAACTCAAATAATACCAAGTATAGTGATGCTACAGCTTTGGTGTCATATAAAGAAATTCTAAGGCGGACGAGTTCTATCAGAATAAAACACTTTTTTTATTTGGCCGGCACTTTTACTTTTGGACCAAAACTGTATGAAATGTGGATGATGTCCTATATAATTGTGCCCTAAAAACGTGATTAAAGCAACGTAGAGTAATGCAAAATGAATAAAACCATCCGAAGTGCTGGCAGAGCAATAATTTATAAGGTATATAGGCGATGTTTGGCAGAAAAAGAGGCCAAAACCATTCTCTCCGATCTCAATGATGTTTACCTAAGAACCGCTGAAATGACAGGTATGTAACTGTTTGTTTTATTGTTTTTAGATGAATTAAGTGTTAATTTATGAACCCCATTCTGTTTTGACTTGCTTGCATACGAAATAAGTGGAATTTTGAACAATAATCATCGAGCACATAGGTTATGTTTACATTTTGTCTGACATTACCTTGGTATAGCGTGTCAGATTAATGTTGATACTTGAGTGGCGTACTCAAACTCAAACTCAAACTCAAATCGTTTATTTCAATTAAGCCATTACAGGCACTTTTGAATGTCAGAAGGACGGAAGAACGAAACTACGAGTGCAATGCGCCATTCCGAAAGCCACCACGCCGAACCACACGCCACCGAATGCCCGCAACAACGAACACTGCGAGCACGAAAGCACCCAGCGACGCAAACCGCAACAACGAATGCTCGAGACCCCGAATCACGGAACAACGAATGTACGCCGCAACGTGCAACCGCCGCCCCGCGACCCGGAGCCCCGCACACCCACCGCCACGGCACACGCCGCCGCGCGCCCCCGCACCCACACCACTCGCCGCCGGTAACATCCGGCGCCGCGCAGCCCGACGCAGCAACTCCCGAAACGACGCATTGCACTCCTACGCTACAGTCACAATCACAAGGCATAATAACTTGTGAAAGTACTGTAGTTGCCAGTTCCCTAACGTAGATCTCATGAAGAAGAACGGGCAAGAAACTCCATGGACACTCTTTTAAATTAGAATTTGTTACAAAATCTTGGTACATTATATCATTCATGTTGAGATGGTATATTATGTGAGAACTATGTAGCAAGACGTGCAAGTTAAGAGCGTCCAGAGTAAAAAGATATAATAAACAAATCAAAAAGAAAAATATATTTACACCATGGCAACTAAGGAATGACCAGTCTCCACTGACAGCGCCCGTTCACGAACATGACGCATGGATCAGCACCATTCAACTCAACCATTTTGAAGGGAACTAAATGATCCGACACACCCGCCACCATCAGCGAGACATTTGAGTGAGCATGACATTCTCTCAGCCACCAGGGCAACGTCACTAAAATATAACTAAATGTAAAAATGTAAAAAGGGGCTTTATAGTACATAGTACTCACACATGTGCCATGCAATTATACAATATTAAGATATTGAATCTATACAATGCAAAGATATTTTTACAATCTTCTGCAGCCTCTACAATAACTTCACATGATAATCGATGTAATTGCCCCTATGGTTGTGGAGCAGGACCAGCATGGAGCCAAGCAATTTTATCATCAATGTAATCCCCCAACTTATAGTATGCTTGCCTACAAAGTGTGCGTTTTACACAAGTTTTAAATTTCGTCTCACTCAGTTGAAGAATGTGAGGGGGTATTTTATTGTAACATTTTAAACAGTACCCCATGAAAGATGAGTCTACTTTAGCTAGCCTGAAACCTGGCTGAACTAGTTGGTCCCTATTTCTCGTATTATAGTGGTGTCTATCACCTCTTTTGCTAAATAAATGCAGATTTTTCCTGACGTACATGATGTTTTCATAGATGTATTGACAAGGTACTGTCATGATGTTAATTTCCTTAAACAGCTCTCTCAGAGAATCGCGCCTTCGTAGACCATATATGGCTCTAATGGCTCTTTTCTGCAGAATAAATATAGACTCGACGTCTGCAGCCCGTCCCCATAGTAAAATACCGTATGACATAACACTATGAAAATAGCTAAAATAGACTAGTCTCGCGGTATCTACGTCAGTAAATTGACGGATTTTCCTAACAGCATATGCTGCTGAACTCAGCCGTCCTGCAAGAGATGTTAAATGCGGACCCCACTGTAGCCTTGAGTCAATCGTTATCCCCAAGAAAACAGTTTCATTGACAAATTCTAGTTTCTCTTGATTCAATACTATGTCACAATCAGTACTTTTGACATTTGGTAGAGCAAATCTTATGCACTTCGTTTTTTTCCCATTTAATACTAAATTATTAACGGTGAACCAATTATGAACCTGCAGTAAGGCGTTATTTACGTCATCAAG
The DNA here is from genome assembly GCA_949775195.1 of Diarsia dahlii. Taxonomy (NCBI): domain Eukaryota; kingdom Metazoa; phylum Arthropoda; class Insecta; order Lepidoptera; family Noctuidae; genus Diarsia; species Diarsia dahlii. Next base: position 1,811,192 of record OX459197.1, on the reverse strand, counting down.
ATTCGTGGCACGTCTGTTTACCTTAAATATTAAAGAAGTATCGTCGGCAAACAATACCATTTCAGGTTGGTTTTTAAATAAATGGGGTAGATCATTAATATAGACTAAAAAGAGAAAGGGACCTAATATCGAACCTTGTGGCACACCCATGCTTACTTTTAAGCCCATTGAATTGACACCATTTATTTGTACTTTCTGATGTCTATCGCTTAAATACGATTTCATTAAACTGAGCGCAAGATTCCCTAAACCGTAATGTTTGAGCTTTATGAGAAGGGTTTCGTGGTTGACGCAATCAAATGCTTTGGAGAGGTCACAGAAGATCCCTATGGCATCTTGTGACTCTTCCCACGCAGTAAATATATGTTTTAACTAGCTGATGCCCGCGGCTTCGCCCGCGTGGAAGTCGGTTAAATTATATACTAAAAACCTTCCTCGAGAACTACTTTATCCATTGGTGAAAACAGCATGAAAATCGGTGAAGTAGTTTTTGAGTTTTTGAAGCGTACACAAACCAACATAACATTTTTATATATATAGATAAGGTGACACCGGCGTCAGTCGTACAACGTCCTTTGGTGAAACCATACTGTTTCTCATGTAAGATTTTGTTGGTGTTAAAGTGAATGAGCATTTGATTAAGCATTACTTTTTCAAACACCTTGCTGAAAACTGGCAAAACGGATACGGGTCTATAATTATTGGTGTCTTTACTGTCACCGGATTTGAAAAGTGGTATTACCTTGCTGTATTTCATAAGGTCCGGGAAGACTCCCTGGTCCACACACAAATTAAATATTAAGGCTAAGTACGGAGCGACTGTCTCAATAATAGCTTGACAAACTTTAATCGACAGTCCCCATAGATCTTCGGTTAATTTGACTTTAATTTCCTTAAAAGCTTTAATGACTGCTATGGGGTTTATATGTTTAAATTGAAATTCAACCGGACAGGCTGAAACGTTCGCTCTTAATAACTCAATAGAAAGCAAGGGTGACGAATTTAAGGTTTCAGTAGTTTTATGTGGGATACCAGTGAAGAAATCTACAAATTCTTGAGCAACTTCGTTTTTAGAACTTAAAAGGCCACGTGAAGTCTCTAGAGTGATATCATTATTATATTTTTTATTTCTATTCGTTTCACTATTGATAATTTTCCAAACCGTTTTTATTTTGTTATCGGCGGATTTAATCTTGTTACTAATGAATAAGGCTTTAGCTACTTTGCAAGCGTTTTTAAAGATTTTAGAGTAACTTGCAACATATTTATTGAAAGTTTCTGAGTTAATGTAGGGCTTGAGACCGTACAACTCAAACAATCGCTCCCTACTTTTCCTAATGCCCTTAGTTGCCCAGTCACTGAACATAAACTTAGGGCAAATAGATTTAGTTTTCGTTTTTATTGTATTATTGAACTCCGTGTGAATCACCGAAAAGAATTCTTCATAAAATTGATTTACATTGTCGATAATCTGGCTTGGAATGCCTAAATTACTAATTAAATTATCATTAAATTTATTTAAATTGCTGGGTGTTATCTGCCTAGATTTTATTTGGATTTTTTGTACTGGTGTGAAGGATTCAAACACAACGACTTGACCGCTGTGGTCCGAAGGAAGGTAATTTACAATGAATTTATCCAAGTAGTCGCAGCAACAAAAAACATTATCCAGACATGTAGCAGTATTTGTAGTAATTCGGGTTGGATCCGAAAACACGTTTAATAAATTAAATGATTTAAAAAGATGCAAAAATCTACTGCTATTTGAATTTTTATCTAAAATATTAACATTAAAGTCGCCACATATAACCACTGATTTATTACCAGTTACAAGTTTTGCTAAAACATCTTCCATTACTGACTCAAATGTAGAGTAGTTTTGATAATTTGGGGGCCTGTAAACGCACACTATTACATGCTTATCCAGCTCAACACAAGATAGCTCAATATTATGTTCAATCGATAGTTTAACAATATCATCACGAGTTTTGAATTTAATTAAATTTTTAATTAAGATTAATGAACCTCCTCGCAGCATTGATTTACGGTTAAAACAGCTACCCACCGTATAGTTTTCATAATTAATAAGCATTTGGTAATCCTTAAGCCAATGTTCAGTAAAACAAATAATGTCAAACATACTTTTCTCTAAAAACAATTCTATTTCTAATAATTTGGAAGAAATGCCTTGGATATTTTGGTGGAATAAATTCAAAGTGTTCTGCTGAGGCCCTTTTTTACTAACTAATTTAGAGCAAGAAGATACCTTTCTGTTGATATGTTTAACAATATTGTTAATGGGACCTTCTGTTGTCTTACTTCCTAGTTTAAACTAATATTAATATCTGGAGTGAGCCCAGAGTCTCCTGTGCCATCACCAGACAACAAGATACTATCACTTAAAACTTCTAATTGAGAGTATTCCACGGTGACATATGGAACCTCCTCCGTACAATGATTGTAAACATTTATAGCACTAGTGCTATATTTATCTAAGGTCACCTCCTGTACATTAGTACCATGACTAATAGTCGCAGTGTCCACAATATAAGCAAACTTCGACATACTACTTATGTCTGTGTGAATATTAAAAGCTAATAGCCTAGCTATTTTGTGTCTAAACCTAACAGGTAGATACACATTACCTGGAGTCGACTTAAGCTTATCAACAAAAGTGTTGATGTCAAGATATACAAGCTTATCACAATAGTGACCTACTAAGAAATGCAAATGATTGTTTAACATGTGTATATAATTGTTTTTCCTATCACAAAGTCTTTCAAAATATGGAAAAGCACACAATATAATTTTACTACAATCTAACTTTAACAACTCTGATACCCAGTCAGTGAGGTCTTCCTTTTTAATTTTAGAACTGTTACCAACACATATAGTAATGGTAGTATCAGGACCACAAACAGTTTTTGAAGCTGATGTCATAATCTGTTTAAAGGTTGACCCAGGCAGTATAATAATTTTGTGTACAATAACTCAGGTTATTACTAATTAATTTTCCTAGCCCTCTACCTAAACCATCAGAAAATAAGTAACTAGTATTCGCAAAATTATTATTATCATTACCAGCTGGCTGAGCCGCTGAGGGTGTAGGTGAATGGTGCTGAGGCTGTGGTGTACCCATGCAGGCACAGCTACAAGAGAGGTTATTTGTCAGGGACTCATATCTCTCCGCATTGTACGTGACCAGGTCCACCAGCTCATTGGCCTCCTGCATGCGCTTACTCAGGTCTTGTTGAGAAGCCTCATATTTACTAAAAATATCCTTGATTGCATATTCCCTTACAAACAGCTCATCCTGAAGGTTCTGAGTGTCGGTATCATACAATGTCCGACATAATTGTAATTCACTATCACACTTTTTCAGTTCTTGAATTAAATTTAAATTTTTTCGCCTTAGTTTTGTGTTTTGTTTGTTAACTTTTAGGCGTTTCAAAGATCTTTTAATGGTTTGAATTCGTTTATTGATTTTAATATATTTTTTAATCTTATTATGACTAGTAAATAAATAAGTTTTAGATATAGTTTCATTGGTTAAGTCTATAGTTACTATTGGCTCAACACATACAGGTCCTGACCGGCTACCAACCAACTCATCATAAAGACTGCAGGTGTTCGCAGACTCTTCTCGGGCTCTAAGAGATTCTAAGTGAACTATTGAGTGTTGGGCCCTACTTAGTTCTTGCTCCAGTTCAGATATGCGACTCAAAGCCTGATCGTAGGTGTCGCTACATTGCTGGAAGTTTTCAACAAGTTGACGGAGGTGTTTATGCTGGTCAAGTATGTCCATATGGTGTGTGTGAAGTTCCGCAAGCTCATTCTTCAGTTGAGTGTTTTTGTTCACCATTAACTCAATTTCAACTTCACTTTCTTCTCGTTCCCTCAGCAGTTTGGTGCACTCATTTCTCGAAGCATCCAGTTCCCTCAGCGCTGCTTTCAGTTTGTCAGTCATGTCACGAATGGTAGCTCCGCGTGTCATCATATTGACTGATATCCGCAAACAAGACCTGAAATGTGACAGGAAACAGCTGAGTATGTGAAGAGAATAATTATGTCAATTGAGAACTTGAGGAAGTTGGAGGGGTTTTGAATTTAAAAAGAGGTAAACAATATTTAAAAACAGTAGAAAAGTTTTTAGAAAGGATTATCAAAATATGGAGGTAGGTTGGTAAGTGAGAGAAAAGAAAAAGGAAAAATTAAAAATCCAAGAACAAAGAAAAGCTAATTGATATGATATTCTCAAAATTACAGTTAATACTCTAAGGATAATTTATTTCAACATTAATATTATTACTAGAATAACTATTTTGACTAAGGATTGCTAATTTGCCATTAACATGAGTTTTAGTGGGAACAAAGTCTATCTACATTAATTAGCAACTAAGTGGTTTACTTATAATATTTACAGCATATTATACACATATTTTGTGTGTAGTAAGGTTTGCAGTGTATGTTTTGTATGGGGCAAGTGTTTTCGTCCTCGATTTTGCTTCCACAATATTCGTCAAGCAAAATGAGACATAAACGTAGCCAGTGTGTACTGGACGTCGCTCAGAGCTCTGAGCAGTATTTGTGTGATGTCTAGTGTATGAATAACACAGCAACTACTAATAAATCAAAACAAAATACTCCCCCGGTTTGATGAATTCAAATCCACAGTTCAAGCGTTGACAGCCGGTACATGTTAATTATTGAAACAACAATTGCTTTTCAGTTTTCACAATAAAACTGGTCACAAACACTACGTGTGTCACTTAATACGTTTATTCTATGTATACAATTGAATTTAAATACACTAAACACAATAAAAACAATAATTTAAAAATTAATTAGTTACGAGGCCGTTTTTTCACGACCTGTCGCCAGTGTTGCCAGCGTGCAAAAAAACTGTACTGTGCACTATGTGAATTTAAATTCGATTTCTACATAACTTTATTGTTGAATGTGATTTCAAGGTGTTTCAAACTGTTTGTTATATCATTAGAATTACAAATGTACCAAAAATGTATTATTTTTAATTTGTTATTTATTAACAACAATACCATGATGGGAGGTGTAGATATGTTGGATAGGGTCATCAGTTTTTACAGAATTAGAGCACGTTCCAAAAAATGGACTGTTCGTCTGATTTTCCACTTCTTTGATTTTGCGGCAGCTGCTGGATGGCTTGTATACAGGAATGAAGCTAAATTGTTAGAATGCCTTAAAAAAAACATTTTGGACTACTTGGAGTTCAAAGTGCAAATTGCAAATTCATTACTTTATTTTACAGTAGCAAGTGAACAGATACACATAATTCATGAAGTAGATTCAGATGACTCGACAGAAGAAGCACAACCTTGCAGCCGTAAAAGAAAATATATACCTCAACCTCCAGTTCAACTGAGGACAGCCATGGCTGGTCATTTGCCATTGATTGATGAACAAAATGACAATCACAGCCAGGCTGGCAGCAGGCTGGCAATGCCAGGCTGTAAAAGCAAGAAAGCAAGAGTGTTTTGCTCTACTTGTAACATGCATTTATGCCTTGTAGTAGGACGAAATTGCTACAAACGCTATCACGAATCTGTAACTTTAACTTTTTTGTTTAAATAAATGTTTTAATTCAAATTTTTTCGTTTTGATTACAGTACTATAAAATTGACATGTTAAAACCCAGTCTTGTATAGGAGACGTGCAATTAAAAAAAACTAATAACTTATATTTTTTTTTTATATTTTTTTTTGTCTTAAAGGGGACTATAGGTTTACATATAAAATTTTATTTCATTAGCAAACACAAAGTGGTCTCGGGTGTGAGGAGGATATACAACTGGCCCCGGGGCTATCAGCAAGCTATACCTGGTGCACCAGAAGACGCGCGAAGATCGTGTTACGACCGACGGCCGCGCCATCGAGCCAGCCACGTCATCGAACAGGTGAGCCAAATGCCCTCCTCCCTAATGTCGCTTGTTCTTCGTTAGACAGATTCCCCGAGACGATTACCAAAATCCTAAAGAATACAGTCTACATTTAAAGTCCCAATAAAAGCATTTTATCTCAATCGTCTCCACAAATTGGTGAATTTACACACCACAGAGGTTCCGCTGTTTATTAAGAGGCCTTTACTGCAACATTGAAACTGCAAATAAAACGATTGTAGGCATGTGCTGTATTGCACAATATTGCCATAGATATGAAGGAAAATGTGTTCCAAAGTGGGTTTGATGACAATGAAGCTAACACACAAACGTCTGAAACAGTAGTTTTACCAGTGGAAAACAATGTACGTGGAAATATTAGAAGACGGCAATTCATTGAAAGACACTTTTAATTGAAATAATATATTTTAAACCTTAAATTATTGTTATTCTTGTAACATTTTAAATACAATTTTCATAAGTTTCTCTTGTTCGGAAATAACATTTTTTACTTCACTGTAGGATCTGTAAATAAATTTAATTGTAGTTCAGCAATTTATTAGTATATAATAATAGCGAATAAGCGAATTAATTATCAAATCGTGTACCTAAGTCCCATTACAAAACGTTCCAAATATCTATTATTTCTCTTACTTATTCTGGTATGACTGTGTAGTACTCGCTACTTCCATGCTATAATTCGCGTATTCAAAGTATGTTGCACTCAAGGAGGTTAAAAATATAGGGAGCGAGCGCTTGGAACATTGTAACCGTTCCTCATTTTTCTTAGAAAGAGAGTCACAGAGTTTTGTATTTTATCTCGTTCTGGCATTGTTTAGTGTTTACACACAATAAAAAGATTACCAACGTTTAGACAGTTATTAACTTAAAGTATTATTTTAGACGTATGCTAGAACGATAATCTTACATTTTTTATCGTTTACCATAGTTGTTATATTCCATATTGATTTCCAATTAAGCATATTATTCAGTAACACGAAAAATAATCAGAAAAATACCAATATTGTTTCCCTAAAAACAAGGAAGTGCATTTTACGCCGTAATGACAACACTATTTTAAAATTTGACGTTGTCAAATGAATGAATATGGTGTCTATTCTCTGTTTGACTTGTCATCGGCGATATTATCTCTAATTAAATTGCATTACTTTTCGGGTTTTCTACTGAAAATGGTGTTTTCGTGCTGTGTGAAAGGTTGTAGAAGTGAAAGTTACCCTGGATGTGGTGTTTCATTCCATAGGTAAGCAAATTTTTTTCACTTTTGTAGTTTTTGTATAGTTTTTAACAATGATATTATATAGAAAGATACGCCATGTTCATACTGATTGACGTTCAGATATCGTTGCGTTGTCATTAAACGGCTGAACGCCAACGTCAGACTACGACAGCGATAGATAATACGGAACATAATAAGATGGAAAGAGATAGCTAGTTTTTGTGTGTTGCGCTTGAAGTACACTAGAGTATCATAGAGTCGATTTACCACAGAAGAGACATTGAATTTTTATGACTGTTACCAATGTACAGCTACTAAGTACTGCGAATGATTATTATTATTTTTACAATTTAAATTATATTTTAGATAGGTACTATCGAATATTTGTATCAAATTTCAGACGCTTGAGTCCTTTTGGAGTAATATATTTATCTTCTTCTTTAAAATGTGCCGAACAAATTGTGCTACGTTTACTAGGCATCCAGTCAGGTTCACTTCTTTCCGCCATAACTATGCTAACCCATTTATTTTTTATCAAGTCATCACTTGTTTTACTATTTTACAGATTTCCATCTGTAAAATAATAAAACATTATGAGAAAATATGTTTTATCTAGGAGGTACGTTACTACGTACATTCCAATTTTACTAATAAAATATATGACAGCCCGCTATTACTTATCTCATTCTATATAATTTTAATCATAATAATTGAAAGCGCAACGCTATATATTGTGCCTACCATTTCGCTTCTGTTTGATTAATCTATGACGCATGCTATTTGTCTCTGTCACGCAGCAGATTGTCATCCTATTCTCTATCCTTTTCGAACCATCATGTCAATAATACGAAATTTATTTGAAAATGAGAAATAAATCGTGAAAACAATACAAATATGATATATTTTTATTATACTTACGTATGGTATGAAACTCCAAAACTCTTATTTTTCTTGGAACCATAGTTTTTGCACTTTCTTATGACACAACATGGCATTTTTGTTACGCCGCGGAATCGACTTACTTCGCTCGCTGCTATAACCCGACTAAATGAAACTGCACCAATTAGCGTAGTTTGTCCTCAACTATTTGTGCGTGCTAATGCGATATCTACCTCTTTTTATTTATAATATCATTGGTTTTTAAGTCTAATGCCGTGAATACAACATCTGTTCTGTTTTAATTTTCATTTTGGATGTCTCCTGTTATTCTCACATATATATTTTGCAACCGTTTGGTATATTTTAAGCAAAACAAAATAGACTGTTGTGTTGGTAGGGTGACCAAGATTAAGGATAAAAATAATAACTTCGGAGATGAATAATAAATACTTAATTGAAGAAAAAAGCAAAGCAATCTTTTGCAAAGGGCCACTTTGCAAAAGATTGCAAGGAGAAAAAGAAAAAGGAGACAAGAAGTTGCAATTAATGCAAAAAGAGGGGTCACATAAGAGCAGATTGCAGATCTTTAAAGGACAAGGAAAAGAAGAAGGTTCCAGTTCCAGGGGAGAACGCTTTCATGTGCAGGAGTAGTTCATGTCAAGATGTTGGCATAGAAAACTGGTACATGGACACGGGTGCTAGTGAGCACATGTGTTGCAATAAGGAGTTATTCAGCAAGCTAAACCACCTGAGAGGCTCGATAAAGGTTGCTGTGGGAGACGGGCGAGACGGCAAGCTTCTGGATGTTATTGGGCGTGGTAGTGTGGAACTGTTCGCGTGGAACGAGTCAGAGTTTATAAAAACAGTGTTAAGTGAAGTACTTTATGTGCCAGAGTTGAAATTCAATCTTTTTTCAGTAGGAACTGTTTTGGATAAAGGTTTTCATTTGGTTTCTGATAAGAATTATTGTAAGTTTGTAAACAGTAAAGGTTATGTATGTGCATTGTCAAAACGAGTGAACAAAATGTATCATAAATGCTGTTTTCGTGTACTGGAACACAATCTGAAATGTCTATGGTCACTATGAAAGATGAAAATAGAATGCAACGAATCTTTGACTTTGACTAACCTATGGCTACGGAACGCGATAGTGACATTGACACTTGTGAAGGTATTTTTTTTTTGTAGTTGTAAAGGTAAACAAGTAAAACTTTTTGAGAAATTTGATGTTAAGACAAACTTTGGACTAGTAAATTTATCAAAAAGGGTCGAGTCGTTAACTGTATGGCATCGAAGGTTATGTCATCAGAATATTGCGCATATTAGGGAGTATTTAAAGCGTAATTGTGTTAAATTCGTGGATGACTATGTTACTTGTGAGGAGTGTTTGGCGGGTAAGCAGCATCGACTGCTCTTCCCTTCTAGCTTGTCGAGAGCAATTAATGAGCCCCTTGAACTCGTTCATGCAGATGTATGTATATGAGTAAGAATCAAAATCGTGATCAACCACGTGGCAGAAGCCAGAATTCCGGCGGTAACCGCCGAGGACAGCGTGATGCCCAACGTGCGTATGAGCACTTCAATAATCGTCAACAACTACAGGACTGGAGCTATCAGCCCCAGCCATACGATGAATCACGCGAGATGCCCCGCCGACCTAACAACCGGTCGAAGGGTTTCAAGGAACAGCAGGCGCAGGGCCGGAAAGCCGCCCCGCCAATTCAGGACATAGTGCCCAGCACCACAGAGGATGCCCTAAGGGATGAACCTCTCTATGACATTGGACCCCACTCGTCACTCGTCGCTGCGCAGGAGGTGTACTGCCAGAATTTCGAATTCTCAGGATTCCTTCCGTTGGTAAACGAAACATATGAAAAATTAAGAGGAATAGACCCCCGTCTGCATGACAGACTCCCCTTAAGCATGTTTACCCACGCTATGACTACACACCTGAACCTAGAGGTTTTAGAGCAGGCAAGGAAATCCGGCCAAAACGTGCTCAACCTCCGTACGGACGCGAGAGAAATACTACCGGATTATCAGGTAATACCACAACCAGTAGCAGATTACATCTCACACATATCGAGCGTTATTACGCAGGATGGAAAGGAAATCCGATTGAACCTTCCAGCCATTGCCATCCCACAGGGACCAGTCGTAATCGACGGGATAGAGCATCCAAGCGGCTCTTTTGGTGCGATCAACGCCGAGAATCATAACGTATACGAATGCTATGTGTCTCCGCTCGTAACGTCACGTCGTGTTGCTGCTTCATCTGATAATTTGGCTAACTATCTTCCACTGCCTGAAGGATTCATACCAGGACAGCTGATCCCCAACTCCAACTTACTGGGATACGAAGATATTGACGTCCAGACGCCTGGGTCACGAGCCAGGTTAGCCGGCATCGTTTTCCCCAATGATAATACCCTAGAAGGGCGTTACTGTTATTCATCCTTACTGCAAACCAGAGTCTACACAGTCCTGTCCGAAATGAAGGATAGATTCAAGATGTTAGAACTGAGGAGGGAGAATAATCCAAACGGATTAAACATAACAACTAAATTAACCCACAAGATTTCATCCGTTAACTTAACATTCGTTGAAACACACGGGCCACATAATGATGGGCCTATGGAGACACCGTCGCTCGGGGGAGCGAGGTATTTTTTGCTTCTGAAGGACGACCATTCGAGTTTTCGCAAGGTGTTTTTTATAAAACATAAAGATGAGGTTAAAGGTTTTATTATGAATTTCATAGCGAGTTCTGAAAGAGAAACTGGTGTGAGGATGAAGATCCTAAGGAGTGACAATGGACTAGAGTTTATGAATGCCGAATTACGTACATTTTTGAGTAAGAATGGGATAACCCACCAGAGAAGCACCGTGTATACACCTCAGCAAAATGGAAGAGCTGAGAGAGAAATGCGTACCTTAGTAGAAGCTGCTCGATCCATGATCACAGGTATGTCTAAAGTTTTCTGGGCAGAGGCCATAAACACGACGGCTTATGTACTTAATCGAACCGGTCCAAGTCCTGTAAGAGGTAAAACTCCTTTTGAGGTTTTTTTATAAAAGAGATTCACCTTTGTTAGATTTAAAAGTGTTTGGGACTCGTGTATCTGTTCTTGTACCTAAAGACAAGAGGTTGAAATTAGATCCTAAGAATAAGATGGGTATCTTTGTAGGTTATGATGTTGATGTGAAGGGGTACAGAATATTCATAACGTCCTCGAGAAAAATTGAGGTACATCAAGATGTTGTCTTCTTACCGCAAGTAGTGCCTGAAAAGGAAGGAAGCGGTATTCCTAGTAAAGAAGATAGCATATTATGCTGTGATAAGAAAAGTACAGATAGCATTCCAGTTTTAGATGGAGGACAGCGAGAGGAAGCAACAATTGAGATTGTTGAGGGAAATTGTAGTTCATCCGGAGAAGACAGAGAGGTTGGTGAAGACCAAGAAACGGGAGAAAATAGAGAGACTGATCATTTTGAGGATGCAGATGATGCTTTGGAGAATGTGATCAATGAAGAAGAGTTGTCACATGGTTTAAGACCCAGAAAGCGCTGCCGACAACCTAAATATTTAGATGACTATGAGTTAGGTCTGTTGACGACAGGGGTTGGTGATGACCCTAGTACCTACCCTGAAGCGATGTCTAGTGTTGATGCTGAGCATTGGAAGAATGCCATAGAAAAAGAGATGCAAGCCTTGGAAGAGAACAACACCTGGGATCTTGTGGACAAACCAAATGATTGTAGTTTGATAGATACTAAATGGGTTTTTAAACGAAAGAAAGATGAAAAAGGTAATGTTGTGTCATATAAAGCTAGGTTAGTAGCTAGGGGTTTTAAACAAGATTTGTCTTTGTCAGAAATGTATAGTCCTGTAGCAAGGTTAACCTCTGTGAGGTTATTTTTAGCGTTCTGTAATGAATATAATTCACCTATACATCAATTAGATGTTTGTAGTGCTTTTTTGTATGGTGACATTGATGGTGATGTTTATGTATCTTTACCTAACGGGTGTTTCAGTGAGAAGAAAAATAATAATGTGTATAAGTTAAAAAGATCTTTGTATGGGTTAAAAGACTCACCAAAAAATTTGAACAAAAAGTTTCATGATGTTATGACTAAATTAGGTTTTCTAAGATGTGATTATGAATATTGTTTGTATATGAAAATAAATGCAGAGTGTAAAGTATATTTACTCCTGTATATTGATGACTTATTGTTAGCATCTAGAGTTGTCAAAGAGATAGAAAATGTAAAGCAATTGTTAAATGAAAACTTTAAAATGAAAGATCTAGGACAAATTAATCACTATTTGGGAATGCATGTAACGCAAAATTTAAGGGAGGGAACTATAATAATAAATCAGAGTACTTATCTTGAAAAATTGTTAAATTCTAGTAATATGTTAGACTGTAAGGCGGCTGTTACCCCCATGCAAGAAAATTTTGATCATAGTGTGCTAAAAAGAGATAAGTCTGAGAGTCTGGAAATTGAACATAGATGTAGAAAGGTTCACTGATGTATGCAATGTTGTGTTCCAGACCTGACTTATGTCTTTCCATAAGTATTTTAAGTAGGTACCAGTCCTGTGCTAGTTATGATTTATGGGTAGCTCTCAAGAGAGTGCTACGATATGTAAAAGGAAGCTTACAGATAAGCTTAGTTTTTAAAAGAGGTAAAATTAAGGATATCATTTTGCTGATTCCGAGGGAGAAGTGCCGCATGTTTGGAAAACAGCTTTTATCACTCCCGTCCATAAAAAAGGCCCTAAGGATAATGTAGAAAACTACAGGCCAATATCTAAGCTCTGTTTGTTTGCCAAGATTCTGGAAAAAATAGTTTACGCTTCAGTCCACAGTGCTATTAAACAGTCACTTAATGACTGTCAACATGGTTTCCTAAAAAACAGGTCTATTGTATCGAATTTGTTAATCTGTTCCGACTACTTGTCCTCCACCATGTCTGAACCCTCTCAGGTGGATGTTGTCTACACTGACTACAGTAAGGCATTTGACCGTATAGACCACGGTGTCCTTTTGCGTAAGCTGCTTGCGGTGGGTATCAGAGGTGATTTATTCAGATGGTTTAAATCTTATATTGAGAATCGCTGTCAAACAGTTGTACTTGTGACTGTTCTTAAATTACCCCAGGCTAATAAAATTTTCGTTTTTCCTAAATCATAATGATATTAGTATTTCAGTCGGTTTCCGTTTGTTTTTGAATATATTCGGAAAGGCAAGCGCCCCACCACGCGCTCGTCTGTCAGACTCAACCATAGACTTGGTCATCTGCCCACCGATTCTGAGAGGACTGAATTCCCAATTGTGGTCAGCCCAGTCCCAGCTTTCAAAGCTAGAGACTGAGAGGGGATACAAGGTGAAGTTAATGGGAATTCTGAATTAGAAATATACATGAATAATATCAAATCCAATAAGGCAAATCAATCGTAAAGTATGAAGCTAATAAGACAAGAGGAATCAAAGATATTATATAAGATAAAAAGGGTTGGTAAGGGAAACGTTACGCTTGCGCTTAAGAAATTATCTGTTACGTTAATTTATTTGTTTCCAAAATATTAGATGCTGATTCGCGAACGCAAGTGGTTCCATGTTAAGCCATGGAACCACTTTACAACGTCAGCCGGCGTACGCTTTCTGTTAGACCTAAATGCATAGCCCTACTAAGGACACTGCTACGAACTCTAACAGATCACGTTTCCTAAGCACTACTTACCACGGATGTTGCGGATGTCGATTTTTTGACATCCGCGGATGCGGATGCGGATGCGGAGTTTTGAAGGCTCACATCCGCGGATGCGGATGCGGATGCGAATGTTTAAGTTATTATATAAATGAAGTAAAAAATAATAATTAAGTAAAATAAAAATGAAGTACCTAGGTTTAAGAATGAAGAATTATTAAAACATTCTTTAGATTAGGTACTTTGTATCGGTGGTGACATTGTTAATTAAATAGACGCTGAAAAATAAAGAATTTTGTTATAAGTAATATTAATAAACTTTACCTACAATAAAACGTATTACCGGTGTAACATAATGAAATTGACCTGACGATTGAAATAAGCTGAGCTAGGACTAAAGTAGTCTTAGATTAGTGTAACTAATATAAAGTCTTCCCATAAAAAAATATTTACACACAATGATCACAATCACAACTCACGACAACACTCGAAATATCAATCTATACGATAAGTAATCAACAGCGCAAACAAACACGTAATGATTTATTTACAAGAAACAAAAGATGCACCACAACAAACGCGTCGGATCTTGTCACCAATTTCTTCGCTCCCATCCCATTGGTCATTGTCATTTGTCACAAGGGAAACGGCACGCGCCATTCGCCGGCCGGGCTCGCCCAGTTTCTTTCTTGCCGCAACTTGTATGACATTCGCATCAGCATGAATATCCGCATCGATTATTGCGGATGCGGATGTTCAAATCTATGCGGAAGCTCCGCATTTGCGGATGCGGATTCGAATATTCGCAACATCCCTGCTACTTACATGTCTGTCCCAATCCTAAGGCAGTGGGTTGTGAGGCCAGCCACCATTGAGGAAAACAGGTTTTCAGTATTTTCACTTAATCGCGTACTTAATGACACCCTTACGGCAATTTACCCCAATTACTATATAACAACAACACAACTTGCACAAGCGCACCGTAGATTCGGTCTGTAGCAGAACATATTGCGATTGTATTGGTGACGCCGAAGTGGTATCTTTATCGTCACCTCACATTTCCTTAATCTGCCCCAAAACATCGAGTTTGCGTGTCTCGCTAAATAGTGTCGATTCAGAATAGGCCATACCATAGGCCGGTGTTGCATTTAACGAGACACAGTCCCTAATCGTGTTCCTTAGAACGTGGCTATCAATCTCCAGGCCCATACTTAGTGGTGACTACCCCCGATATGTGGAAATGTGCGCCAACAATCTCAACGCAATGTTTCTGGGTTAGACCTTTATAGGAAGCAGTATCTATCATATAGCGTTTGGTGGATTCGTATTTCAAAGTACAAGTTGGTATTATTTACTGACCACAACTGTTTATAATTAGTTGTATTCTATAATATTACGTTGCCATATGGTTAAGTGATTTACCACTGAACCATAAGGCTCGTTCTAATCAAAATGTGAAAAATACGGTTCGGCCATCCATTTGTGATGCGTCAGATAATAGTCAACATTCGTCAAATAGTCGGATGTATTAGTGTATAGTGTGCATGTATGCATGAGGTGTGTGAAGAGTGTACCGGCTGGCTTTCTCCGTTCCCTGAGCAAACGCTTATGACAGATATCTACCAAGGTAGGGATTTGGGGATAAACTCATAATACATGAGATAATAATATACATGGTGATCAAATATGCAGTTGCTCCATCACGCTGAAATAAATGATTATTAACAGCATATCTGTGTTACCGCCAAGCGGTATCGCCAAGAGTAGATAATAAATAGTAAACACTTACCGGGTGTTTATTAAAATAGATTAGTCTGTAACTCACCTAAAGAATACTTCACACATTACCAGTATCGCCTCTGCCTCAGCTTTCTCCTTACACGTATCGTCACTGACTTTAGCTAGACTTACTACTATTACTTATATTTAACTTATTAAATATTAACCGCACTTGGTACCAAGATTCCGCTAACTTCACGAGCCTAATCTAGGACGTCCTAGAACTTTACGCAACCCTGACTTAGTTCCGCTAATCTCCACAACCGAGCCCTTCCGTGGTTTCAAATCAACTGTCTTTCCATCATCGCGCGAAACCCTTCAATCCCCACATACTGCTTGCTTCCCATACTTTCACAGGGTTGGTTTATTGCTGTTTTTTGTCTAAAACTCTCAATTGTTTTAAGGGTCTCTACCTAGAGTGATCGGGGTTTATTGCAAACAGATGTGGGTTTGCTCTTGTAAGTTGTGTTTAGAAATTAGGCATGTTTTTACAGAATTTCTTTGAAACATCACATTTGGCTTGCCGGCCGCCACTTGTGTCTCGGCCCTTTCCCATTAAATAAAGGATTTATTATGCCTTTCTAGGAAGTCAAGTATTGCAATGCAGTTTTAAAATAAGAAAGATCGTTTCGTTATTAATTACGGTAACATGTCGGGCTGTCAAGTCATAAAATAGAAACTTAATGTGTTTATAAGTGGACCGATAGCTCATGGTGATTTTAACATCAGAATAAAAACTAAGATATTTCCATAATAATTAGGAGCAATGTCACAGACAGTCACATACTAAATGGATACAGTTCTGTAACCGTTAAAATCCCCTCGGGAATTCCACTAGGATCCCTTTTGGGTCCTTTACTTTTCATTATTTTCATAAATGACATTGCTTCTTGCTTTACCCATTCCAAAATCATTCTTTACGCTGATGACATGAAAATTTTACGCCCTATATCGGAACTTTCCGACTGTTTTAATTTACAGAGGGATTTAGATGGACTTCAAAATTATTGTCTCCTTAATAAACTCGAACTCAATGTTGCCAAATGTTTTGTTAGTACCTACACACGCAAGCCGCATGCAATTACGTTTCAGTATAAGTTACATAATACGAGTATACACAGGATAAGCGTTATTAGGGATCTGGGTGTCACGTTTGATTCCAAGTTGCTTTTTGATGAACATATTGAAAACATTGTTAGTAAGGCATCTAAAGCACTTGGTTTTGTACTTAGATTATCAGCTGATTTTAAAAACGTTAAGACATATAAAATCCTGTATTGTGCTTTTGTTCAAAGTCATTTAGAGTACGCCTCACAGGTGTGGAACCCTATTTATAATATTTATATTGACAGAATTGAGGGTATTCAAAAACGCTTCCTACGTTTCTTACAGTACAGAACTAGTAAATATACCCCCAATTATGAAGCACGATGCAGGAGGTTTCATATCTTGCCACTGTATGAGCGCAGATCCATTGCTGATATGGTATATTTGTTTAAGATCGCAAATGGTACTATAGACTGCACTGAGATGTTAAGTAGTTTGGGATTGGTTACACACTGCAAAATGTTTTGGAAACCTAGTTTGCTGCATGTCCCTCACTCCAAGTCCGCGTACAGGCAGAATTCTTTTCTCATCCGTGCGAGCAGAGGCTTTAATAAACTAGCTGGAGAGCATGATTTGGACATTTTCAACACCAGTGTCTCTAGGCTTAAGAATGTGTTAGTGAAGAGATTTTTTACGGATAAGTGAGTAGGTAGGTAGTTGTAACTGTATCTGTGTTTTGTATCTGTATGGTTTTTTTTTTTTTTTTGTTTTATCAATCCTACTGGGTTTCCTCATTTATAAAGCTAGCTAGCTAAGCTATTTAGTAATTACTTCCTTCTTTTTATTGTTTTTTTTTTCTTTTTTGTTTCATGTATTTATTTGTGGAAACTTGTAAATGGCCTTCGAATTCCTAGTTTTTAAGTATAATGTTTGTATTAGCTGGAAGTTTCCCGAAGAGAATAAAATAAAAATAAAAAAAAATTGGTTTTGTTGATTCCGATTGGGCCGGTGACAAAGTTGATATACGGTCAACTGGTGGTT
This sequence comes from Diarsia dahlii, assembly GCA_949775195.1. NCBI lineage: Eukaryota > Metazoa > Arthropoda > Insecta > Lepidoptera > Noctuidae > Diarsia > Diarsia dahlii. The sequence continues at coordinate 1,793,580 of OX459197.1, read as the reverse complement.
ATGTGTTTCAAATTTATGGGTGTACAATTTCATGGGTTTCTCGTAAGCAGACTACAGAGTACAGTTGCCCTGTCATCAACCGAATCCGAATATGTAGCTTTAAGTTTAGCTGTTAGTGAAGCTTGTTGGTTGAAAAATTTATTTGAATATTTTGAAGGTAAAACTTGTAGTGTGAAATTGTTTGAAGACAATCAGTCTGTAATTAAACTTTGTAAAAATCCGCAATTTCATCATAAAATTAAACACATTGACATTACGGTAAAGTTTGTACGCGATATGGTAAATAATAATATTGTAAGTGTGGATTACATCAGCACAGATGATCAAGTGGCAGATGTTTTAACCAAACCTTTGGGTAAAGTAAAGTGATAAATTTAAATGCTGTATGGGATTGTGTTAGTATCGTCGTCTTTCTTATTGTTTAACTAGAAGGTAAGTTTGTTTGTTTTTTGTGTTTTAACATTGAGGGAGGGTGTTGTGTAGTATTAATTATTGCAATGTTAATAATATAATTTATGGTTAGGTGATTCATGTGTATGGCAACACCGATTTCCTCTTCCCCTCTCTCTAACTCGCTCGCCACTGTGAGCACGTATTATTTCTGTGTGTACTAATTACTATAATAAATAACAGTAAAACATCCCCTGGGACTTTCCATTGAACCTCCACAATCAACAATAATAAATAGTAGTATGCATCTGTAGAATTCAATGCGTGCAGTAGTACAGGTACAGCGGTGTAGCACGTGTGTTCATGTAGGTAAGTAAATAAAATACACACAAAATACAGATACATACATACTAAGTATTATTATTATGTACCTACCTACCTAATTAGTACTAGTTATACTTTTTCAGCGCAATTATATGGTGGTAATTTTTACCGCCCAAGGGTAAGAATTTGTGTCAGCTGCACCATATGGCTTCTTGATGACACAAAATTGATGTGGCCACCTGCAAAAAAATATGGAAAGAAAAGCCATGAAACTTTCAATGCGACTGGAAAATGATTGGATATGTTACAATGACGTTAGGACGTGGGATATTATGGTAAGCAATGATATTATAAATAAAAAGAGGTAGATATCGCATTAGCACGCACAAATTGTTGAGGACAAACTACGACAATTGGTGCAGTTTCGTAACTCGCTATCTCTTTTTAACCGACTTCAAAAAAAGGAGGAGGTTATCAATTCGACTGTATTTTTGTTCACTCATAACTTTCGACTGGGTGAACTGATTTTCATGATTCTTTTTGCATTTGAAAGCTGGTGCTTCCCGTGTGGTCCCATTGTCACCATTTCAATATCTGATGATGGGATCTTGTAGAAATCGGGGGAACTCTTCAATAAATAACAGCAGATTAACCGCGATTGTTGCTATAGCATATCTAAGCATTGTTTACGCCATCACACAACATAATATCACGCCTGTACTCACTACAAAGGTTATAAAAACTATTTGGTAAACATCTGATGAAGAACTTCGGAGATAGACAACGGAACTCCTCATTATATGATAGCAAATGGACTGGGATTGCTGAAATCTCATGTCTGTCTATTGTTTACACCAGTTCATAACATAACATCACGCCGGTACGTTGTGAAGGGGTAAGCACATGTGAACCACTAAAAAGTGAAAAATAAAAACTTTTTTACAAAAAATAAAACTGACTTCGACAAAAATAAAACACAAAAAAGTGAAAAATAAAAATCAGCTTCTGAAGTCGGTGGCAAAAACATGAAATCAAACAAACAAAAGTCACCGACTTCAGAAGCTGATTTTTATTTTTCACTTTTTTGTGTTTTATTTTTGTCGAAGTCGGTTTTATTTTTTTTATCTTAAACGTTCCGTATTATCTATCCCTGTCGTAGAACGCAACGATATCTGAACGCCATTCAGTATGAACATGGCGTATCTTTCTTTATAATATCATTGATGGTAAGTATGATTCACGTTTCATTTCCAGAGGAAGAGGCAGAGACTCTTATCAAACTGTAATAATAACATTAACTTTTAATTATTATTAAACTAGCGACCCGCCCCGGCTTCGCACGTGTGCAATATAGATGTGTAAACTTGCCTCTTGTATCACTTTATGTATTGATGAAAACCTCATTTAAATCCGTTGCGGAGCTTGAAAGATTTAAGCGTAGAGGCGGGAAGCGACTTTCATTATATACTGTGTAAAGATAGCACCTGCCCCAATTAATATACTAAAACCTTCCCGTTGAATCAATCTATTTAAAAAAACCGCATCAAAATCCGTTTTATAATGTGTAGTGATAAAGTTGAATATTTACAGCAACGTTAACAGAAGCTATTAATGTGGAAAAAGACAAACAAAACAGTACTTGCAGCGAGGCAGAATTCAGAGAATCAGAAGTCAGAGGAAAAGAAAAAAGAAACATTACAAATATCGCGACGACTCCATTTCTCCATCACCTACTTACTTAAAAAAACGCGTGCCCTATTTATTGAACACTCTGCCTGCTGACATCAGACAAGAAGATAATAAAGTTAAATTCGCACGCAAACTAAAAACATATTTATTAGATAATTATGTGAATTTGTAGGAAAATATAACCTGACCTATTTCTCTCTCTACCTCTCTGAACTAATTCTGTCAGATACTCTGTCCTAAACCTATGACGAAAATCGTCGCGTAACTTTTGTAAGTATTTTAGTCGGACATTCATACCTTTTGAGTCAAGGTAATCTAGATCAATTGTGTCTGAACTAGGTAATGGTTGTAGGAAGCAGGCTGGAGTTCGGGGTTCCAAGGAATTGGCACTATCATCCTGAACGTAAGTGAGTGGTCGATTATTCATTATTGACTCACACTCACATAGTAAAGTATAAAGTTCGTCATAAGTTACACTAGCTCTACCCAGAACCTTGCGTAACAGATTTTTCATTATTCTTATAAGCCGTTCGAAAAAACCTCCCCACCAAGCACCAGTTGGTGCATTGAGTTTCCACTTGATTTTCTCAGAACATGTTTCCTGCTGCATTTTATCACAATCTATACTATCCAATAGGTTCTTAGTGCCAGCTAGGTTAGTACCATGGTCTGAATATATTACTTTAACTCTGCCTCGACTAGCAATAAACCTCCTTAGTGTCATAAGGAACGCAGGACATGATAGGGACAGAGTTAGTTCTAAATGTACTGCACGGTAAACAGCACAAGTATATAGGACAATCCAACACTTTTCACCACCGCAGTCCGCTGCGCGCGCGCTTGTCGTACGGTCGCATGTCATAAAGTAGTCTGTTATTGTGAAAGATACCTTTTAACTATCGCGATTCTGTATACAAATAAGTAAAAATGGTGCAATGCAAAAAATGCAAACTATTTGTGTCTCTAACCAAAGATGACATAGTGAAGTGCAAGGGTCCGTGTGATGCAGTATATCACAAGAAATGTGTGCAAAGTAATAAGCAATTCTTGGCAACGGCAACCTGTGATGATTGCCAGCAAGCAAAAGGCAGTCCCGTGCAAGCGAAGCCAGCACTAGATCCAAAACCTGCGATAAATGCTAGTGAAGTATCAGGCGACAATGTACTGGTTGAAATTAATAATAAGCTGGAGGTACTTTACAGTGTCGAGAAAAAAATTGTTGATCTTACTGCAACCGTAGAATTCTATTCTGAAATGTACCAAACTTTGATAGAATACAAAGAAGAATCTCAAAAAAAAATCAAGTCTTTGGAGCAAAAAAACATCTATCTGGAGAAATGTAATAAAGCCCTGGAAGAAAGAGTACAGGAGTTGGAGATTACTGAAAAAGAAAAGAATGTAGAAATTCACGGATTAGAAATGCACAATGAGGAGAATATAAAAGCGGTGGTAGGAGACTTGGCACAAAAGTTGAATTTGAACCCAAGTGATATCGAAGACGCACAGAGGGTAGGTCAAACCAAACCCGGCGACACAAAACCTAAAGTTGTATTAGTGGCACTTCGCTCTAAAAGTGCTCGAAACGAATGGATGTTAGCGAGAAAGGTGAATAAGATTACCAACAATAAAGTATACGCTAATGGCAGCGATAAGCGAATATACATAAATGAAGATTTACCTAAGTATAAGCGTCAACTTCTATGGATGGTAAGAAACCAGTTAAAGCCGAAAGGTTTTCAGTACATCTGGGTCCAAGACTCAAATATTCTTGCTAAAAAAAATAGTGAAGAAAAAAAAATCTTTAACATAAGATCAGAAGAAGATTTGAAAAAGTTCGAAGATTGTAAATAAAGACTCGCAAGTAGCGCGGCGAGCACACACTAGGTGAATTCTCCTTAATATTAACATTCGATCGGACATATGATTTTCCTAATGATGTTGCATTTAAAAGATACTACGACATACCATCATTAAATAATAATATAACTCTCAATGAAGGGTGCTGTCATATTTTGCACTTGAACATAAGGTCAATTCGGAAACACTTCAATGAACTCCTAATCTTGTTGGAAGAAAACAGATATAAAATGGATATAATAATACTAAGTGAAATAAATATCAAGAAGGAGGAATCATCATTCTATCAGATACCTGGATATAATACATACATACACACAAGAGAAATTACTAGGGGGGGAGGAATATTAATATACGCAAAAGAAAGCCTTAACTTCAGTGCTCAAAAAGTTGACACTGAAGCGTTAGAAATGCTGCATGGCCAGCTTTTAGCAGGAAAACACACAACGCATTTACTTGCTATTTACAGACCACCTAAGAAGAATAAAATACTTTTTATTGAACAATTAGAGACTATCGTCAGATCTTTCTCTGCATCTGAAAATGTTATTGTGATTGGCGACACAAACATAGACATCCTGAATGATGTATTAAATCCAACTGCAAGAAAGTACAAAAACACCTTGTGTGGATGCGGCCTACAGTGCGTTATACCTAGCGCGGAGGTAACACGCGAGGCAATCGTGGACGGACAGCTACAGTCGTCGTGTTTGGACCATGTATGGGTGCGAGCGGGACGCAGCGAGTGCGCTTCGTCGTCGTTTGTGCTCGAGACGCACATCTCCGATCATCATGCCGTCGGGTTAGCGCTAGCCACGAATGTAAACAATAATACGTGTTCAAAGGTGTTTAGTGGTAAAAAAACGCGAGAAGTGATTAGTGACAAGCTTGTAAAACAAAAACTAGATGTATATGACTGGACGCAACTCCTCGGGGTGTCATGCCCATTATTATTGTTTCAAAAATTGTGTGAAGTGTTTTCCCAAATATATAAAGACAGTACGGTTACAGTCACAAATTATAATAAAAGAATAACACAGCCGTGGATAGATAAATACTTGTATAACATGTTGTGTCGTAGGGACAACTTATTTAGAGCATGGAAAGCGTCACCAAAAAACATGAATAAGAGATTAGAGTATACAAAATTTAGAAATAAGGTAAATAAAATTGTAAACGAGGCCAAAAATAAATATAAACAAGCCGAAATAAAGAAGTGTGAGGGGAATTTTAGAAAAATATGGGCAAATATCAACTCATGGTTGGGTCGAAACAAAACTAGCCTAGACGATGTGATATTAAGGCATTTAGGGAAGACAGACAGCATTACTGAAATATGTACAAATTTTGCAAAAACTTTTACCGAGGAAATTAAAGGTATTAAACATGTTTGTAACATAAAGTTTTTTGACAGAAAGAACTATGTAACACCTAGTGAGGTGAGTTTTAGGTATAGCCCTGTTATGTCGTCAGACATAGAAAAAGTAATTAATACACTGTCGTGTGAGAAATCACCAGGTCTGGATGGAGTGAGGGTTAAGGATATCAAATACCTACGAAAGCAATTAAGTCCTATATTAGCTAAATTCATTAACATGTGTTTGACTGGAAGCTTATATCCTGATGAGTTAAAGATTGCACTTATACGCCCTATTTATAAGTCTGGAAGCCACATAGAGTATGTAAATTACAGGCCCATTGCCATACTGTCTGTCATTGATAAAATAATGGAAAAAGTCATTGTTAGCCAAATCAATAAATTCCTAGAGAGTCATAATATATTGTCAGACACACAGTATGGATTCCGGAGAGGGCGCAGTACTGTCTCAGCCCTAACAGCGTTTAGTGATTATGTTAATGAGTGCCTAGACTCTGGGAAACAGCTGATAGCACTTTTTATTGATTATAAAAAGGCATTCGACACACTGGACCACGACACACTACTACAGGCGATGGATGAATGCGGAATACGTGGTCCCACCAAGAACTGGTTCCAAAACTACCTGCACAATAGGAAAATACGCACTTTCATAGCTGGTGTGACTGGTGAAGAAGCGAGTGTGGATCTCGGTGTGCCGACCGGATCAGTGTTTGGGCCCGTGGGCTATATAATGCACGTGAACAGTGTGTCGAATGTTGTAAGTGGGTGTCGAGTATTTATGTATGCAGACGACATGTGTGTGGTTCATGCTTCGAGGGATGTCTCGGAGGTACAACAGTACGTTCAAGAGGACTTCGAACGGATCACGAAATGGGCACATGACAACGGAATTATTTTAAATCTGTCCAAGACAAAATGCATGCATGTATACTCGCCACATAATCTGCGAGCTAAAACTGTACCCAAAAGGGATATTGATATAATAGGACATACATACGAGTGCCTGCATAGGGATAAGTATAACTGTATATGTGACAAATTGGACTATGTTAACACTTTTAAATATTTAGGCCTTAGTATTGATTCAAATTTTAATTGGAAAACACACGTAAATGACATTTGTAACAAGTTGAGATCTGTATTGGGGAAGTTTTATCAGTTAAATAATGTGGTGAATAAACAGACGCTTTTGATTGTGTATTACGCACTTGCTGACTCACTAATTAGTTATGGACTTATTGTATATGGACGAACGTTTAAAACTTATTTACAAGACATTAAAAAAGTACAGACACGAATAATTAAGTTCCTAGTTAGTAAAAAGGTTAAGAAAGAATGTAACAAAGAGTATGAAAAATTATTCTCTATTTGTCAAATCCTACCCGTAGATAAGAAAGTCGATTATTTATTAAGCCTAGCGCATTATATTAGTGATAAGTTTAAAGTTCCTATGAAAAATAAATTTAACACTAGAAGTGTAAGAGAAAAAAAACTTGTCCAGCCAAAAGCAACAAATTATTATGGGGAAAGAACTTCTAAATACTTAGTGCCGAAAGTATTCAATAAAATAGACATGCTGAGACACAGCCCTAAGTTAAGTAAAGGTTTGGTGAAAACAAGACTGAGGAATTTATTGCTCGGTAACGAGGATTCAGCCGTTGCCGAGAAATAAATTTCCGTCCTTGTTTATTTATTTTTGTAGTTATTTGTAAGTTACTTAGGTTATAAGGTTATCTGTTCACTAGATTAATTGTTAAAAACTGTATTTAAAAACAGGCGCCTCTCGCCAACAAACTGTTAAGTTTGGCGAGTAAATTGTGAATTACCAAAAATGTGTACCCTAAATTTGTGAACAATAAAAAAAAAAAAAAAAAAAAAAAAACCATTTTTCAAGAAAAGAGCTTTTTTAGCTTCTGCATCATCTGCTGTCACCGGGGAACTTGGCCATTCTGCAGGACTGTGTAGCAAGAATTCTGGACCTTCAACCCACCTACTCTCTAGCAAGTGCTTTGCATCGCAGCTTCGCCTGGAATATGAGACCATTTTCCTGTTTTAGTGCCTTCTCTTATCTCTTTAACGCGATTACCTACAAATACATTCCATGATAAATTATTGCATATCATTATCCAATATAAAATGACGCTAGAATCAGTCCAATAATATTCATCACAGGCTAAATTTAAGCTGTTCTTAATTTCTGTCAGTAGTCTTACTCCAATCACTGCAGACATAAGCTCAAGCCTAGGTATAGAGATTATTTTTAGTGGTGTTAACCTAGACTTTGCTGCAACTAACTGAACAGTGACGTCATTGCCTTTTTCAGCCCGTAAGAATATGCAACAAGCCATTGCATATTTACTAGCATCACAAAACATATGTAAACTTAGTTTGCAGTCGGTCAATTTGTTACCTGCTAATCTCCTAGGTATTCTACATTGTTCTAAATATTTCAAATTATTATACCATCTTAGGAATTTATGGGCTAAGTCCTGAGGTAAAGGTTCATCCCAGGTCAACTCCCTGATCCACATTTCTCGCAACAGCAGTCGCGGAGCCAAGGTGACAGGGCAAGTAAATCCTATGGGGTCAAATACCTTCTGAGTCAATGAAAGTAAAAGAAAGAAAAGAAAGAAAGAAAACATATTTATTTAGCACAATATGCCACAAGTGCACACAACAAACAATAAAAAATAAAATGAACAAACACAAAAAAAAAAGAGTGTGCATCTCACGGTTGCAAAGTTTAAAGTACTACTCTTTTAGTTAGCTTACCTAACACCTCCGGACGAGGCAGATCACCAATGCTACACGAAAGCTCATCACAGACTGTGTTCCAGTTCAGGCCTAAAACTGATATAATATCCTTACCTGTTTCGTTGATCTGGAGTGGTGATGTTGTCCACATTCTCAAGTCGAACTGTGCTGCTTTCGTGACTTCGATTGCTTCTTCGATAAACCTGCGTGCCTCTTCATCAGATTCTAAGCTTGTAATACAATTATCCACATAAAATGATCTCTTAAGAAGCTGAGCTGTCTGTTCATACTTATCTGACATGTTGTCTAAGTGGTGTATTATTGTAGCTGAGAGCAAAAATGGACTACACGTTAATCCAAACACTACTCTGCAGTGTCTATATTCCACGACATTTTCTAGAGACTCATCTTCCCACCAAAGGAATTTTAAATATTCTCTGTCCTCAGGCTTTACACTAATTTGAAGGAAGGCTTTAGCAATATCAGCTGTTATACCAATAGCGCCTTTCCTAAAACCATTTATTAGTTTCAGTATATGTTCAATATAATTTATACCTTTTTCTAAGCACATATTTAGACTCAGCCCATTTTTATCCTGACAGGAGGCGTCATAGACTGGTCTTATCTTACTTGTCAGACTAGATTCTTTAAACAAAGCTTTATGTGGTAAATAATGACCATAATTATGACTATGGTGTATATCAGAAGGTTCAATAATACCTAATCTTAGCCACTCCTGCAAAATCGCATCATAGTCTTGGTACTTACCACTTGAAATCAGCTTTTTAGTATTTAAATCCAATCTTTTCTTTACAATATTATAATTCGATAATAAGTCATCAAAACCTACCTTGAACGGAAGCTCCACCTCATATCTGCCATCTGGCAGTGTCGTCACTGTCTCCTTGAAGCGGGTCACTGCCTCGGCCTCACTTTGCTCTCTAGACTTTATCTCTGCTGGATCATGTATGCCAAGAGTTTCAAGAGTCTAAAAATCTGTCAAATTATTGTTAGTGGACATAGACATACAGAACATAGAAGAAGCAGTATTATTAGATAAAGTGTTAATTTGCCTGCCTTGAATTGTCCAACCTAATTTAGTTTTAATTGCCACCAAACCATTTTCCATCACAACAACCTTACTTGTCAACATGAACCCTGCAAAATCATCTAAGCCCTTTGAAGTTAGTTGGTGAAAGTTTGTGTTTTCGTGAAAGTTTCTCAGAAAAATATTTACAATGCCCAAAAAAAATCCGGTAAGTAAACAGAAATGGTTATTTTTAGTAGATTTGTTGTTTCTTTGTCTGAATTACTAGTTTTTGAGGTGCATAAAATGTTGTATATGAGGTAAAATGCTTTTGCAAAAACGTGGGAAATATGTGCATACAGCCCGATTGTCGAGGCATTTATTTTCGTCGGTTCAGAATTTATTCTATTTTAGAGGGTTGATTGATGTTGTTAGCACCGCAAACGTTTCAATTGTTATTTATACATTTATTTCTTTGATTGCAGCCTGCTAAGAAGAGAAAGATTTTTTCTCTGATGAACGAGAAACACCGTGATGAAATATATGAAACACTACAAGATATGATGTCTTCTGAAGAAGATGATGACGAGGATTTAGGAGAGGAGTTGAATGATAGATTAGACTACATCCAAAATATAGTTACGCACCATGATTTGCATGAAATATTATCAGGTATAAACCTATTTATTTTCAAGATAAGGTCACTGCAAAATTTTATAGAATTTCTAACATACAAATTATTATTTTCCAGCTCCAGTTGATGATCAAATCTCTGCTGTGAATTCTGGTTTACCTCCGGGTTCTCCTCCGATTGATGTGCCAATTCCTGCCCCTGGTGTTCAGTTACCTGCAAGTTCTTCTCCGATTGATGAGCCCATGCCTGACCCTGATGTTCACTTTTACCTTCATGTTCTCCTCCAGTTGTTGTGCCCATATCTGACCCTGACGTTCACTTACCACCCAGCTCTACTAATCAATCGAGGAATCAACCTTCAAGATCTATGTCAACTAGGCCAAGCTATGTAGAGGTACAAAATATAAACTGGCAGTGGACAAATGATATTGAAGACTTTGATTCTCCTATATTTGATAGGCCAATGACAGTTAGAAAAAGATATTCTGACAGAAGTCTGCCCAAGGATTACTTCATGGATATGTGTCCTGAAGAAGCAATGGATCTAATTGTAGAAAATACTAATATCTATGCACAAACAAATCATTCCAAAAATTGGATGGACATTACAAAAGTAGAATTATTTGCATATTTCGGGATAACAATACTAATGTCTGTGAATCCTTTATCTGATTACCAGCTTTACTGGAGCACTGATCCCTTCTATAATAATCAAGAAATATGCCAGGTAATGACTCTAAAACGTTTCAAATAAATTACAGAAAATCTACATGTTTCTAACATAAGAGAAGAATTACCAAGGAATTCACAACATTACAATAAATTGTGTAAAGTCCAACCATTCATTGATTTTTTGAGTGTTACATTTGGAGAGGCATGTGACCAATCATCAAACCAAACCATTGATGAATCCATGATTCGGTTCAAGGGCAGAAGCACAATGAAACAGTATATGCCCAAAAAGCCCATAAAGAGAGGGTACAAGTCTTGGGCGAGGTGTGATGCTAAGACAGGATTTCTCTACCAGTTTCAAATTTATACTGGGAAAGTAGGTACTGCCAGTGAATAAAATCTTGGATATAGAGTTGTTTTAGACTTGTCTGAAAATGTACCTACAAATACCTTACTGGCATTTGACAACTTTTTTACAAGTTTAGGAGTACTTTCAGCACTGCATCAAAGACAAATTTATGGTGTAGCTACAATCCGTAGTAACAGAAAAGGTCTACCAGAAGCTTACAGTAAAAATCTTAGAGAAACACGTCTCAATGCTGGTGAGTTTATATATTTTTATAGCAGGCCTATATCTATAATAAAGTGGAAAGATACCAAAGATATATTTGTTGCTACCACGGCTTACTGCCCTAAAGAAGTAACGGTAATAAAAAGAAAGCAAAAAGATGGTGTGGATTTATTTGATCATTTCAGGTCATCCTATCCCCTAGGGAGGAAATCAAAAAAAAAATTGTCACAGACTCTTTTGTTGGTTTTTATTTGAATCTGCAATGATCAATGCTTATATTTTGTACATGCAAGGTCACTCCGGCAGAAGGAACACACACAGAAGTTTCAGATTGCGATTAGGTCGATCGGTTTTTCCAGCAGGACAAGAAGGCCACCAGTATTCAAAAACAAAAAAGGTGGTGTGTATGGTGTACCTGATGAGCTTCGGCTCTCAAATGTAGGAAACCATATGCCAAGATTGAATAAATTCAGAAGATGCCGCTTTTGCAGCACTCGTGCTAAAGAAATGCGTTCAAAATACATTTGCAGTGTATGTCAAGTGCCATTATGTCCAGCTCCATGTTTTGAAAGGTTCCATGGTAATTGTGATGTAGGAAATAATTTCCCTGCACAAGATACATGAAAATTATTTCCCACATAATACTTTCCATACAGGTCCTAAGAAGGCTGAAGGAACACATTTCCTACACAATTTTTTTTATATTTAGAAATAAAAATCTCAAAAAAAAAATAATTGGTCTTCTTTATTTCCCTAACTACATTACATAACTAACTGCAGTTACTGTATAGCCTCACTGTTTAGCTCAGGCCCAATTAAGGGTTAAAATACCTATTTCTGACATATCAGATTTTGTATCAGGTAAGGAGATCTGATGCCTTTTTAAAATTTTACATGTCTCATTATTTAAATTTAATTTGGGAATATTTCCACAAATTGCAGTTTGGCTGAGGGCCTCAATATTCATTGTGAAATTTGAATTAAGATTTTCTATTACATTATAAACATTATGAGGTTCTATTTTAGTTTTTATGTTACCAAACAAACAATGATTCAACTTTTCCTGTCGTGTGGGAATCAGTTCCAGCTCCTTTGCAACATTTTCTTGAATATAGCTCCTTTGAGAACCGTTGTCAAACAGCGCTCTAACAGGTAGGACACGTTCTCCATTTCTCACGTTGATTATCACTGTTTGTAATAAGGTTTCTGTGTTGTAATAATTTTGGGTCGATAGATTTGTTGTAGTGGTATTATTCGTTTTTTCTGGACATTTCACCGCTTTTGTCTCCGTGCAGAGAGCTGTAGAGTGCCTCTTTTGGCATATAAAACACTTCACATATGCTCTGCATGCTTTGGATGATGTCCAAGCTTCAGACATATGGGACATGCCTTTTTTTTCCTTGCAATTCCTATTCTTTCTTCTACGGTGAGGTTGTGCAGCTTATAACAATCAGCGCTTGAGTGATTAATTTTATCGCACCATAGGCAGTTATTCTTGAGTTCCGTTTCCTTTTTTGTATTATTATTATGTGCTATAAGGCAGCTAGCGGTGGCCTCTTGGCCCTTAGAATCAGTTTGAGCCAGATTTCTGGTTAATTCAACTCTTTGCGAGCTCTCTATCTCCGCTTTTAAAAAATTCATAAGGCTAACAAGGACTTCCTCTGGGTTCTTGGTCTTTAAATACCCCTTCTGTCGTTCCCAAATCTTTAAAATATCAATGGGTAGGGCAGACTCTATAAGAGGAAGGATAAAAGCTTGGTATTTACTGATGCCGATACTTTCCAAGGCTCTTAAGTTCGCATTCAGTTTATCGTATAGCTCCACAAGGTTGGATTTTCCTTTTAAAACTAATGCAAGTAGTTCTCGAACATAAACCTCTATTAATAATTCTTCTCGCGCATACCTCTGTTTGAGCTCCTCTATGCACTTTTTGTATGTGTTCCCTGATGGAGGGTAGCTCATTACTAATGAGTAGACGTCCGTTCCAATTTCAATACTCTGCTTTAGATAGTACATTTTGTCATCATCATCCAACCCTGAGTCCTTGTCTATTTTTGAAAACTGACCCAAGAAACATAACCAATTCCGAATATCACCATCGAATTTTTGAAATTTTATCTCGGGCAACTTGAAATATCTATTTTGTGTGTGTTCTCCGGTTGTGTTCGTCTTAGCAGATTTATTTACAATTACCTCGTATTTCGTTTTTATAACAACAAATCTGTTGCTATATTCTTCCGCTGCCAAGATCTATTTTTCGATTTGTGCTTCTGTACATTCATTATCTAATATTTCGTCTTTTATTAACCGACTTCAAAAAAGGAGGAGGTTATCAATTCGACTGTATTTTTTTTTTTTTTTTTTTCATCGCTCATAACTTGCGACTGGGTGAACTGATTTTCATGATTTTTTTTTCATTTGAAAGCTGGTGCTTCCCGTGTGGTCCCATTGTCACCATTTCAATATCTGATGATGGGATCTTGTAGAAATCGGGGGAACTCTTCAATAAATAACAGCAGATTAACCGCGATTGTTGCTATAGCATATCTAAGCATTGTTTACGCCATCACACAACATAATATCACGCCTGTACTCACTACAAAGGTTATAATAAAAACTATTTTGTGAAGATCTGATGAAGAACTTCGGAGATAGGCAACGGAACTCCTCAATAAATGATAGCAAATGGACTGGGATTGCTGAAATCTCATATTGTCTGTCTATTGTTTACACCAGTTCATAACATAACATCACGCCGGTACGTTGTGAAGGGGTAAGCACATGTGAACCACTAAAAAGTGAAAAATAAAAACGTTTTTACAAAAAATAAAACCGACTTCAAAAAAAAAACACTCAAAAGTGAAAAATAAACTTGAGAAGAAAAATCAGTTTCTGAAGTCGGTGACAAAAAAATGAAATCAAAGAAACAAAAGTCACCGACTTCAGAAACTGATTTTTCTTCTCAAGTTTATTTTTCACTTTTGAGTGTTTTCTTTGAATCTAAATGTGAAATTCGTGTGTTCAAGTCAAATAATTTATTAAACTCACATTTTAATTCGGTCATCTTCGCTTCACCGGTTTTAAAAAGTTCTTCGATGCTGTTGGCCGCGATCGTGAACAGTCTTCGCAAAATGCTTCTTTCTTTGGTAAGTTTTATCAATTCCTTTGTTTGGGAGGAAGAGGATGGGCTTTTCGCAGCGGCGTCCATCTTGTCTCGGTGAAATTCGGTGTCGCGTGTGACCGGCCGGTTCAATATTAAAGACAAAAACTAATTGTCACGGTCGCCAGATGTCCAGCAAGCTCACGGTCGCCCAACGACCGTCGCCGAATCTCTGGATGCTTTTTATTGTACTTATTTAGGAATGGTTAAATAAAAGATGTCGTTTCTTTGTGGTCGTTTTTTAGCATGTGTCACCCAAGTCCTCGTTTGACAAGTGACTCTAAACTTACGTTTAGTAACAACTTTCAACAGTAGGTATTAAGAATTATTATTTGTATAAGTTTTAGATGTACCTTATTATTATTTAAGTTTATTGTAAAGAGACTCATCGATCTCACAGTTCAAACTGCGTAAGCAGTTTTGTGGGGCAATGTATTTAGTTTTAAGATTTTTGAAGTGAAATAAAAATCATTCATTCATTCATTCGCCTACAGTTGACGGTAGGTATTATTGTCACACATTTAGATCAGGCTGTAGTGCGGAGTGCAAAGATTTCATATTTTGGCCAATTTTTAATTGTTTGTATTCGGTTCACGAGCGAATTATCTTGGTATACATTTCATGTAGCACATGAGAATTTGTCATTTGCAAGTTGAGACAGTTATGTGAATTGAAAAGAAACGGTTAAAAAATTTCAAGTCTGACAATGAAAAAGCTGTAGAGTTGTATAAAAAAATCTCCGTTTAATATTCTTGTATATTATTCTTTCTTGCTTATTCTTTCTTTCGATCCCAAGACATTGTCGCAGGGTTAATCCGATTAAATCCGATTAAATTAGTAGTATAAGTAAATTCTATTTGGTTCACTTGAAGTTTACTTAGCGATCATTATTAAGATTCACACACCACACCAACTCACTACTCACACTCAAACCCATACTCACTCACCACACACTCACTCGGGATACACTTATCACACATACACGCGCGTTTTGGCTTTTTCTGGCTATTTTTTATTTTATTTTCTCTACATAACGCTCATTAATTTGCAGAGCCATTTGTATTAATTTTAAATTACCCTTTCTTTTATTTTATTTTTTGTCTTCTTTAGTGGAAGTGCGGAGTCTCCTAATACAAGCAATTCCTTGCTTAAAAGGTGATGTCCAATTATTTGTATCGAAATGCCAATTTTTGTAATTGAAATAAACATTTTTAATTTTTTAATTTAATTTGTATAAATTACATCATACTGTACTGTACCTACATGTTTTTAGGGTTCCTTACCTCAGAGGAAAAATGGAACCTTTATGGGATCACTCACCTGTCCGTCTGTCAATCTGATTAGTATATTAACCTATATTCATAATACCTTTTAATGATTATTATTTATGTTTTTGCAGAAACAGATTTTCTTACTGTAAAAGGCATAAGCAACGCGAAAATTTTACTGGAGCCCCCTCCAGCAGTCGTTTTGGAAATTGAAGAACAAGAAAAAAAGAAGTACAAAAACATCAGACTGCCTACCTACTAATACTTACACAAAAGAGACAAAGGAATGTGACACTAAACAGTAGACACTGATAATAATATTTGTCATATAATAATAATTGATTAAATATTGTTTTTTAATTTTAGTGTGACATGCTGAGACACACCGGAGGAGCAAAAGAACGTGACTGTGTCACTCGATGCTTAGAAAAAATATTTTCTAATTACCTAGGGCAATACTGCTCATGGACTGGAAAAAAGAACAATACAAACTGTCATCAATGAATTTGATGACTACAATAAAACGTAAGTATTTATTACGTTATTTTACAGCATTATATAATACTAGCTGATGCCCGCGACTTCGTTCACGTGGAAATTTTGATGTGTGACTGACTGTCTCGTTGATCGAGTGGTTTCAAGTGCAACTACTGAGGATGAGGTCCGGGGTTTGATTGCAAAGTGTTTGCGCAGTAGAGGCCACGGAGCGTGGTTCTCGTGCCCAGGCGATGGCAATATTATATCTATCGACATCATACGCCCCCTTACATGGCGCTTGAACATTACTGGCGAAATGTGGGTTTAGGATTAGGTACACCACTGCCTAATTCTTTCGGGATTAAGGCGTAATGTTATTTTATATGTGAGACATGACGGCTTGATCAAAATGTGATGATGTGAGTAATGATTACAAAAGGCGTCCTTAGGGGGCTGTACTTATGAGCGGCAGCGGCTTGAATCAAAATGAAATGGAGTTGAGATGACGATGGCTTAAAAACCGTAACCGTACCTTAACTTATTTCTCAAATGTACAAACAAATGCCTTGTTCTTTGGTGACAGCCCTCTTACACAACCACTCTTAATCATTTATATTAACCTCTCAAAACCGTGCATGGTAAGTTCATCATCTGTTGGTACTGGATGGGAAAACTCATCGGAAAGTGGAATTTTCGCATCTAGGTACATCTAATTCCAGGCGACTCTCTCCTGTTTAAAGCAGCTTATTTGCAAAGACATCTGTTCCATGGCCAGTCGCAGATTTTTGGTGATGTTGCAAGTTGGGGTAAGATTCAACGGCAATTTGTAAACGGAAAGTGCAATCTGGCTGGCAAAATTTATATTTGTTGACTGTTCACGACAAATATTAACACAGCAATTCAGAAAATGGTGTCAAATGAACACTGCCATCTGTCGAAGACTAAGTTAAACTGCCAAAATTTAATGCATGGGAAGCAAACACACACTACAGAGCTTAGGCTATGTAGTTTCCTGCATAATTGGCCCGCGGAGGCACTACACTGGGGGGTAACTCCACTGCCGCGGCATATTGCCGCTTGACGGACAGACCACCCCGGTGTGATTTCATGGCGACATGGAGAGAGTGACTGACGCAACCCCGTGCAGGGCACAGTGGGTAAGTCCCATCTTTGAGGACTGGCTTGAGAGGTGCCACGGCGCCCTCACCTTCCATATGGCGCAGATCCTCACCGGACACGGTTGTTTCGGGAGGTACCTGCACCGAATCAGGTGGAAGGAAACGCCCGGATGCTACCATTGCAAGGATCCGAGGGAGGACACGGTGGAGCACACCGCGGAGGCCTGCCCCGCTTGGGCGGAGCCCCGCTTGGGTTGAGCCCCGCTTGGGTTGAGCCCCGCTTGGGTTGAGCCCCGTCGTGTTCTCTTAGCGGCGATCGGCGGCGGCGACCTCTCGCGTCTGGCCCTGGTTCAAGCCATGGTGCGGGGCGAGAGGGAATGGGACGCCGCCCGTCGCCTCCTTATGCGAAGCAGTGATGCTAGCGAAGGAGGTGGTGGAACGTGAGAGGGAGAGAACCTCTCGTCCCAGCTGCCGCGGGAGGCGCTCCGGGTGTCGGGGGCCACGTGATGGCTTCCGGCCACCATAGACGCGGGCCTGTGGACGGTGAGTAATGTGCTAGCTCGCCGTCCGCCCGTCTTATGACGACGACAGGCGTGTCGACGGCGCTTTCGTGTTCCACGCGCGCCTCTAAGAGATGTCAGCAATATGGAAGGGGCCCGCAAGGGCCGGGGCTGCAGGTTGTTCGAAAGAGATATCGCGGCCCCAGCACAATGGGCATAGAAGGAACATGGGTGGTTTTTAGTCAGTAGAAGTCTGACATTCCCTACCGCTCTACCCAGAGCGGGAGGAGTAATTTGATGATTTCCCACCCTCCAAAAAAAAACCCTATGTAGATTTTCAAAGCAGCGTTATTTAAACAAATCAAGAGTACCTTTTGATATCGTAACTGTTTGAAAAAGACGATTTAAAAGTTATCTTGTGAACACATTTATTAATTAGTACCGTTTTGGTGCAATAGATGTCGTTGCATGTATGTTTCTTAACGATGATAAGTTCTTCTTAAACACTTTCAGTCTTACTACAAAAAAGTTAAACAGATGTCGACCATGTGTTTAAAAAAAGTTGTACCACAAATCTGTGATTAGTCAGTGTTTAGAGTTAGACATTAGTTAAACTATGTTTAAGTTTAAACACACGCGATCCCTTGTCTAACGTTCGTTTAACACAAATTTAAATCACTCTCATTTGGAAATTCGCACCAGTGAGGCTAGGAATACTACCAAATATGAGTGTGCTAGAATTCGTAGATTTGATTGATTTGGCTGATTTAGATAATATGGACAACTTTAGAGATAATCAAGCAAACCGTGAAAGAGTAAATCCGTTCGAACGCTATAATGACGACAAATTCCGGAAGAAATATAGATTTAGCAAAGCTTTTGCCAACAAAATAGTGGATTTAATCAAAGATGATCTTCCATGTGATCCTCGTGGTAATTCCATTGATCCACAAATACAAGTAGCATGTGCATTTCGGTGTTGGGCTCGTCATCAGGTATCTAGAATTTGTATATCTTATTCATTATGGTAGTCAATAACAATGTTTTTGAAATTGATCAAAACGCACCCACGATACAGGAGTAAATCCTAGTGTGGGGCAATGTTTAATAAAACTCACTTATTCTATCAATTATTACAGATTCAGGATGATGGCGGAGATTTACATGGTATTTCACAGCAAGCAGTCAGTAAAATATGCAAAAATGTGGCAGAAGCTTTGGCTAAAAAAGCTCGTTTATTTATAAATATGCCAACTATATTGGAAGATCAAGAAAACACCATGAGGGGTTTTAGAGCTATAGCCAACTTTCCCACTGTAATTGGCGCAATAGATTGGACGCATATCAAAATAAAAAGGGTTCCGGGTGACCTGAGCGAAGCGTACGTTAATAGAAAGGGATATTTTTCGCTAAATGTGCAAGCAGTATGCGATAACACCTTAAGGATCAGAGACATAGTGGCCAGATGGCGAGGCAGTGTCCATGACTCCCGAATTTTCAACGAAAGTTCTCTAAAAGAAAGATTTGAAAATAGGGAATTCCATGGGAGACTACTGGGCGACAGTGGGTATGCGTGTACTCCCTATCTGTTTACGCCACTGCTCAACCCAAGTAACGAAAAAGAGGAAGCATACAACCGGGCACACATCAGGACGAGAAACACAGTGGAGAGATGTTTTGGCTTGTGGAAACAGAGATTCCGCTGTCTCTTAAGAGGAATGTACATGAAATTGAGCACAGCAAAAACAACTGTGATAGCTTTAGCAATGCTTCATAACATTGCTATTGATATGAAGGAGCGTATAGACGTTGTCCGTTATGTTCGTCGGCGAACCAGAACTCGTACCCCGAGAGATACTGTTAGGGGTACAATAATAAGACGCAACTTTATAAATCAACATTTTTAATTCCTTATCCTACTACAAATAAACACATTTTATTTTTCTAAGGATTTTCTTAACTTTTTTATTTCTAATTCCTTTTTCTCCTTCTCCAATAGCAAAATATCAATTTCCAGTTTGTGCCGCAGTTGCTGATGGCACAACTCTTGTTTATGATATTTAAATTTTAATTTATATTCTTCTTCCAGTAATTCAGCAGTCCGCTTCTTTAAATCTTCGTTGCTTTTTAAAATAGTTGCTTTATTAGTACTCCTGAAAATGAAAAGGTGCAATAAATACAGTGATTTTACACACAAGTATAACTTTAAAAATTAAATATAACCCCTGACAGAAACAATTGAACTGATTTTGAAAAAACATGTCTAAGAACAACCGCTAGAATACCTGCATTCAAATAAAAAAAACGCATCAAAATTGGTTCACCCTTTTAGAGCTACGGTACCAACACACAGACACACATAGTGGTCAAACTTATAACACCCCTCTTTTTGCATCAGGGATTAAAACATACATTATAAAAAGATATAAATGTATACATATAATACTTACACCACTTTTTGAGCTTTTTCCTTTTTTTTATCTTTTATTGGTATATCTTTCTTTTCCTTTTCTGGGTTAGTTTTAGTTGGCTCGATGTGAACCTGAAATAGTGCAAAAATGTCAGTAATATGTATATCAACATTTATTACATTGCATTTTAACAGATTTTATTTCGAAAAATAATACCTCGTTATCATGCACATCAGCAACTGTAACTGTTTCTTGGATAAAAGAAAACTCGGCCTCATCAACAAAATTCTGTAAAAAATAATAATGAATAAGGTATTTAACCAATTACGAAATTTGTTATAATATCATGTATAGTTTGTGACTAGTAAATGATAAAAACATACTTCATTTATGTCCATGTCATAAATAGTAGTATCCTTTGGTTCTTCCATTATCTTAATGTTTTGTTGCTCATCATTAGTTTGGTCCTGAAAGATTGAGGAACATATTATTTTACATGTACCTAAATATTGCAAACACACATAATTATACGAAAACAAAATGAATAAGCTCAGTGCTTAGCTATTCCGGACCAATCTAGCATAATAAGTAAATAATAGTACCTACAGAAAGTTGTAATGGCTATCTTTTTTATGAAAAAATTGTAGACTTACACTCTGAAAGATTCCATCGCTGTCAAATTCCATTTGTTCGACGATGAAATCTGTAGGACAAAGTTCTAATATTTTCATGTCATCCTCAGACAGAGAAGGTGGCTGTTGACCGCCACCAGTCATATTTAATGCTCTTTTGTGTTGAGCCACATTTTTTTTAGCCGATATTTTGATTCTTCGCCAAAACCCTTTTAATTGTATGACATCTCGGTCCTTCCCGCTAAGTTCTTTCAATCTGTAATACAAATAACAACATTAGGTTAGGGCTTCGAAGTAAGTATAAAGCTGTTATAATTATAGTTCATAACATTTAAGTATAAATCTCTTAACTTCACAAAAATAAAAATAAAATACCATGAGGAAATAATTTGCCTAATACTTACTTTTTTTGAACTTTTACCCACTCTAAACTCTTCTTCTTGTTGGAGTTTGTGTCTGTCATTTTATTTTCAATAATTGACGAAGACTCTTTCATTATTTCAAGAAAAATATCCTAAAACAATACAAAAATATTACATGGGGAACAATTTAGCGGTACCTTGACATACAGGCGTAATAGGATTTTTATTTTAACAAACCTTCTCGTCTTGAGTCCAATTATCTCCACGTTGGTGACTTCTTTTACCTTTTTGCTTAATTTCCATTTTAGATAAATTTAACGAAACTACCGAAACTTTTAAATTCAACAACACACAAAAACTGGCCGTCCGGTGACTGTGACGCTGACAGCTGTAAGATCGTTCCGTTTCTCCGAATAAAATTCAAGATTGTCACTTTTTTTAGTGTACCTAATTATTTATTGTAATTGTGCTGATAAACAAGAAAACACTACAATTTTACTACGATTTGTATTTGAGTTTTGTACGTTTTTAATTTTTTTATTCCGATTTGCCGAGAACTTGCGATTTTTATTTGACATCTATCTGCATAAAATGAAGTACAATGAACGAATGATGGGACGATTGAGTGAATGTTGCTATGCTTCACGAAATGAATAGAGTAAACACATGTTGACCAGATGTTTTTCTAAACAAAGCAAAAACACGGTTTTGTGGTACAAAGTGTTAAACACCCTCCTAAACGAGGTCTAAGTCTTTAGACACTGTTTAACTAAACACGTATTCAAACTGTGTTTAAAATTATTTTTGTAGTAAGACTGTTTAAATTCGTATAATTATCTTTTGATAGAGAGCACCGATTACAGTGAAACAAAAACTAAAACCATAATCATATTAGTTTTAAAATGTACACGTGATAATACTAGTATAATAATAAAGTAATACATCCAAGACACACAGACTACATACAAAAATTCAAAAAACGATTGTAACACAATAAAAAAAAACATTATTTTTTCTAAATTATATCCCACCAAAAACATTCTGTAAAAAACTAGCCAAGTCTCGACGGAGCTGCTTCTTTATCTCTAAAAAACCCGACTGAAAAAACTTAAAAGCAAAAAACAAGCAAATTTTAAATTAAACAAAACTTGGAAGCAGGCGGGGTTCTATTTTAGTTCTATTTTTTTTTTCATTTAATATTCAAATGAACCCCGCCTGCTTCCAAGTTTTGTTTAATTTAAAATTTGCTTGTTTTTTGCTTTTAAGTTTTTTCAGTCGGGTTTTCTAGTTTTTTAACTATTTTTTTTATTTCCAACTTTTTAGTTCTTTTGTGTTTGTTCTTCCGTTGGTCGAGTAAAATTCTTACTTTTGTGCTTGTTTATAGGATTTGTCACTTTGAATTTCTTTTAAACATATGTGTTATATATTTTTGTAATCTCCTTTTAAAACCCTTTATTTTGATACCCTACTCGATGGTGTTGGAAAAAAATTTTTTTTTGAACTCCGCGATTTGGCCCCCAAAATCCGCAATTTCGTTTTGTTTTTTAATTTTAATGTAGCCTATAACACTCGCGCCATCAAGACGAATCTAACGACGTATATTTTATTCAAATCCCTTCATCCGTTTAGGAGTTATGAGGGAACAAAGAAACGGACATACATACATACATACATACACGTCAAACACATAACCCTCCTTTTGGGCTTCGCCGCAGTCGGGTAAAAAGTAATGATATCTGTGCCTAGTCTAAGGTACCTTAATGCGATTTCTTTATTATTATAGTTAATGTTGTGTGACTTGGCCGTTCAACATTCTTTATACGTTAGTGGGTTGATGTGGCCACCTGCAAAAAATATGGAAAGAAAAGCCATCAAACTTTCAATGCGACCGAAAAATGATTGGATATGTTACAATGACGTTAGAGTAGTGGTAAGGAGTGGGAGTGGTGGTGGTGGCGTTATGGTAAGTATGATTCACGTTTCATTTCCAGAGGAAGAGGCAGACTCTTATCAAACTGTAATAATAACATTAACTTTTAATTATTAAAAAAATAGCGACCTCTGTGCCAAATTTCATTCAGATCCGATCAGCCGTTCTGGCGTGAAAGTGTAACAAACATCCATACATCCATCCATCCTCACAAACTTTCGCATTTATAATATTAGTAGGATAGTAGGATTATACTGCTATTAGTTACACCAAGTGAGTGGTAGATCGAGAACCAGTGGTTGTCCGAGGCTCTTGTGAACCTGTTTTAGGCGAAAGAAGGAAGACAGTTTGGTTCTATGTATACAAATTTAAAAATTAATTAATTAATTTATTTATTTATTTCTCCATCTTACGACTATCTTAACAGAGTTACCTAAAGCGATAGTCATGTACACAATAACAATATTCATTTAAATTTTATAACTAATTACAAAGATAGCATTTTTTGTGAACTCACTCAGAGAACAACCAAATGTTAATGTTATTATTGTTTTAATTTAAATGCTTTTGTTGCTCAAATAAAATTCTTATGGCATTTCTCTTTTCTGACAGTTGCCGTTAGGGAGACATTCCCTAATATTACCGACGATAGCTTCGAGCGTCACGTTATGGGGTGGTTCCAGCACGCCGCGGTACGAGACTGAAGCGCGAAAATTAGTTGCTGATTTATACTCCAAATAAGATTGTAATTTTTTCCAAGTATTTTTTGTTATGTATAGGTATGTTTGAATATGATGTTATTCATAAGTCTTTTGATCATACGCTGTCTCACCGTGTAGGCGTGATTGGTCCAATAGTAAAAAATAACAAATTCGCGAGTCCAATTCGCGATTAGTCCAATTTGCAAGTAATCCAAAATAAAAGGATATCCAAAATTAAACAAAGGAGGTCATTTAATTGTATCTTGAAGCCATTAATTAACAACTAGTTTCGTATTTAACCAACAAAATCAACTTTTTTTGATAAAATTAGACCAAAGTAATGTAACTAAATAGAAAATAATCACCTTCACTATTACTATACTATATGTAGAAAATAACCAAGCATTTTTAGTTTTACTAAATATAAAACTACATAGTTGTTAATTAATGGCTTCAAGATACTTATAATTATGTATAATAATTAAAATGCATTCAAATAAATGACCTCTTTTGTTGAATTTTGGATATCCTTTTATTTTGGACCAATTGCGAATTGGACTAATCGCCACCCTAAGCTGGATACTCGGAAAATGCGTGTCCAATCTATCCACCCCATCATACTATCGAATCAAGTACGATGGGGTGGATAGATGACACGCCTTTTCCGAGTGTCCAGCATAAAGTGGCTGTCTCAGGGTGGATAAACGGAATAAGCCCTCATTCTCAATGGTGTATCTTTTTTGTTGTTTCCAATGAAAGTATCTATTATTGTACTCACCAATCTCACTATCTCTTTCCGATGTCAAATAAAGTCTGACTGGAAAGTTGGAAACATTAGAAGTTGTGTCATAGTTTCCATAGTGAATACATTTCGTGTCGGTCATGAAACTTGTTACTCTGCTTTGAACCAAAATATTGCAAAAAAAACGGAACGCGCTCCGAGACCGTTAAGTCGAGCCCTTACTAGTTTCGTTCCGCAATACCAAAAGTTTGATCTGCTTTGCGAAACCATGAACTTCATCGCCACTTAAAACCTAGAGATCAAAAATTCTATTGGAACACTAAAGTCCCAACATCAAGAACTCCTTGCAAAAATTGCTGGCCTTGAAAAGGAAAATTGCGAATTCAAAACCCGAGTTACAACTCTAGAAAATCAGATTGACCTCCTCGAAAAGAATGCGCGCTGTTCAACCATTGAAATTCGCAACATACCTAAACAGGAAACTGAAAACAGAAATCTTCTCCAAATTAGTACAAAACCTCGGCTCAGCACTGGGACTAGAGATACCAATCGACGGGTCGGAGATACGAGATATTTACCGCTCAAAGTCCGAAGCCGTAGTGGTAGAATTTACTACAACAATGCGAAAGGAGTCTTTAATTTCCAGGTACATTTCTTTTAATAAATCCAGGCGTGAACTTGATCAACCACGTCTAAACTCGCAACAAATCAACGTTCCGGGTGATTCACGTACATTATTTATTTCTGAATACCTAACGAGCAAAGCAAGAAGGTTGTTCTATTTAGCGCGCCAAAATGTCAAGGGTAAAAAGCTTGTTGCTGCCTGGACATCTTACGGGAAGGTCTTCATCAAGAAAGAAGAAGGGTCATCGCCAGTGCGTATCAATGATGAGTCAGAGCTAGGCAAACAACTTTTTGTGACTGCTTAATGTACTTATTATAAATTGTTTTGCATTTTTATTACCTGTTTTAACATTAGTTTCAATTTTAATTGTGTCGTTCGTGAAATTAACTCGCACTTATTTGTTACCTTATGCTAAACCTAGTTGCAGTCTCACACAACTTATACGGGAACCAGCAATGCCCAACACAGCAATGCACGACACGAGAACGCGCGACATAGGAATGTAAGTGTTTTGAATTCCAATGTTGTACATTGTCATGTCGTGCATTCTCGGCCCGGACCTCGATTGTCCGGACCAAGAATGTACGGTCAGCATCAGAAGTAGCTGAACATTTCGGAA
The DNA here is from genome assembly GCA_949775195.1 of Diarsia dahlii. Taxonomy (NCBI): domain Eukaryota; kingdom Metazoa; phylum Arthropoda; class Insecta; order Lepidoptera; family Noctuidae; genus Diarsia; species Diarsia dahlii. The sequence continues at coordinate 1,767,736 of OX459197.1, read as the reverse complement.
TTTTAATTCTTTTTTGTACAGGAATCTAGCTATTATTTTTAATGTTTCGGAAGATTATTCGTTTAAGTAGTCCTTACACTCCAATAACATGTAGTAACGAGTAATATCGAACAAGTTTTCATTAAAAAAACAACTTCGAAATTTTGAGTACCTAATGTTAATATACTTCTGATGCTGACCGTACAACAGGACAATTAATAAAAAGTAAAAACTTAAAAAGCCATGTGACAATAGGGACGGGTGATACACAGATTTTATTGATTTTGATTGATTTTGTTTCATTTGACGTATGGTTGACGTTCAATCAATTATTAATGTAGTATTCTGTGAATTATTCGTTTATCTATGTTATGTTTTGTGTTGTGTGCTGTGGTTGTGTGGAACTTTAGAAACGCAGTTTGGGTCACAGAGTACATTTTAAATTGGGTTTTCTTCTTGTTGAGTTCTGGTTGTAAGGCACCCTTCTACAGCTAAATTAAGAAGAGAAAATGGTCCTGTTATGAGATGGAGGAAAACAAAAGATAATGAAATACTTATAGGTAATAATACCATCAGCAACGTGCAAGCGTTTTCAACAAGAAATTATATTTCATTGGTGATCTTTGAGATGTTGCAACATGTTTGGCAAGTAAGTACTTTAAGCTATTACAAATTACAACAAGTACTTACTATGGAAGTTTGAATCAGCATAGCAACAATTTCTCCATGAGCAACCAGGGCTCCTAATAAGAACTCCTTACTAACCCACCTCAATAGCATTATTCTCAATCCGTAACTTGAAAATCGTCTCAATTATGATACCTTAAGATTATCAGTGTGTAAATTATTAGAGCTCTGTGTGTATCTGGTGGGTCAAAGTGTCGTCTTAGGGGCGCACTATGAAAAAAATACTTTTTGGAGGTAGCCGGCCGCTGCCGCGGCACCACTCGCTTCGCTCGCTCGGCTCGCCCGTTCATGGTCACAGTTCTAACCTAACCTATAGATCCCTTCGACATCGTTTTTACGACAAACGGTTGGTCGAGACAAAAAACACCAAGACACTTTTAGCCTTTTATTTTAGGTGTTTTAAACGATAGAATCGAGAAAATAAACGATTTAAGAAAATAACACTTTTTAGGACGTAAGACGTAGAACGTAAGTATCACTTTCTAATTAATCTTATTTATTTTAGATTTTCACTGCGATCGTAAGATGTGCGCGACTCATACTTGATGGAGATAATTATAAAAGCAATGAATATTTGCCCCGAACATAGTCCATACCACTATTGTGTTGCTGCTTGCTGCTCAAGAGGACCGCAAGCCTGACAGAATTCCATTACATTTATAATTATATGCTTTCATCGCAGAAGAAAAGAACACTTTAGTAAAAAGTTAATTGGTTGTACCTAGTCAAAGCTGCCCTGAATTACATACCTACATAACTGCTTATGCAAAAGAAATGCCTATTATGAAATAAATTCAAGAGATCAGCAATCAGGACCAAAACAGTAATTGGATAAACTAAATTAAGGGCGCAACCAGAGGTAAGAAGATTAAGTGTGGATACAGTTAGTATGAAAGTGGCAATGTAAATTATTATCCGGATAGCATTATAGTTACTGCTCAATAAATACTATAGCTTATCTCTCTATCTAAAATAATATAAAAAAGCAGGTGGCAGGGGGCCACCACGAGGCACCCAACGCCCGGTGCGGCTCCCGCGGCGGCTGGGACGCGAGGTTCTCTCCATCTCATGTTCCGCCACCTCCTTCGCTAGCATGACTGCTTCGCAGAAGGAGGTGACGGCTTCCCATTTCCTCTCGCTCCAGAACATAGAGTGAATTAAAATTAGGCTGGACTTACACATTCTGAATCCCTATCTGAATTCAGTTTCTGAATTAAAAAAGCCCAGAAATGCATACAATTTCATTAAACCAGATTTTTTTCAGATCGATCTGAGAAAATCTGAGATGGTAACACTGCCCACAATCATTCTCCACTGAGCATCTCATTCTCCTTCCTTCACTCATTTCAATTTATGTCCAGTATTTCCACAATGAGGGGAAATTTCCCTTTTGACGGGAAATTAGGGTCCAGAGGGGAAGAAAAAGGGGAAAGAGATGAAAAGGGGAAATCGAGGTAAATCATGGGTAAAGGTCCAAAATCTGCTCAACGGTCACTTATCATTGGGTCACATTGTATTATTGTAGTACTATCGATATCACAAGTGTCAAATGTGTGTTTCGTGTAATTTGACTTCCGTGTTTCCATAAATTTACAACGCCGCGTAAACAAAAAGAGATAGAAGTATGCTTTCAGTAACTCTGTTTTACACTCAAAATAAGATCATGCGCAATCATCTTTTATAAATTGTTACACAAATACAATGTCGGAGTTAAATTTATCAAATAAAAAACAAAATTTATTTAATTGGAAACGCAAACGAGTAACAAAAAAAAAAGATAAATATCTGAAACAAGTGACATTGGCAAACACATTAAAAATACAGATGGAAAATTCCCAAAGCCAAAAAAAATAAAAAAATATGTTTTTAATTAATTATCTACTTTCAAACAGGAAAAAAAAACCTAAAAAAAATGTTTAATATTAAATAAAGTTAATTTATATGAAACTACATATATATATTGTGTATGTAACATTGTAAATACAGCAGAAACAATTTTGAGGAGAAAAAAATCCTGAGAAGGGGAAATCTAACGAAATCCTTTCAGTGGAAACACTGCATGTCACTCATTCATTCAATGAAGCGTCAATTCTGCGCTTCTGTGTGAATTTGAAAAAAAAACGAATCTTCTGGTATAGGTAATAAAAATCTTGTTTTTTCAGTTTCTTCTTGCCCAACTAGGTATTATGGACAACTTCGAGGAAATACCCGGCTTCCGTGGCGCTACGCGCTGGTATCAACGAGGGGGACACTTCTTCGTTGTCTTTCGGTCTTCAGGGTTCAGCACCTATCTTAGAGGTGCCACACCCATAGATGCCCCGTCACATGGGTCCTGAGAGAAGGTCAGCCAGGGCCCATACAAGGAGAACATGACCATGACCCTACTCCTTGGGTTAGAAACAGGTTAGTGAAAGCAATTAAATTTGTCGTAGATATTGTTGCTGGGATAAATCCATGCATATCGCCCTGTGTGTGCTTTAAGAGAAGACTGAGCAACCAGGTAGCACTACAGATATCAAAATCTAAATCTAAAAAATCAAAAATCATTTATATCTTCAGCAAAGTAATAAATAAACATAATAAAATTAGTGATTGGAGCCTCCCTTTAAGCGGAGTCTCCCAATACAGGCATATTGGGAGACTCCGCTCTTCCATAACAAATCTTATTATCTAGATATACATATCCTTCCTTACATAGTATAAAACAAAGTCGCTATTTTTGTCTGTTTGTTTGTCTGTATGCTTAAATCTTTAAAACTACGCAACGGATTTTGATGCGGTTTTTTTTTAATAGATAGAGTGATTCAAGAGGAAGGTTTTAGTATATAATTTGAACCGACATCCACGCGGGTGAAGCCGCGGGCATCAGCTAGTACAATATATTTGTGAGTGTATGAGTATATGTTTGTGTGTAATATGGGATCGCACAAAAAAAAAAATAATTAGTCCGTCAGATAGATTTCCAAAAAATATTGACAACATATTTTTCTTTTTTCACGTAAACAAAAAATTAAGACGATATAGTGCTTCGAAAACTCGTGTGACGTCATAATTATGATAGTACATTTTGTACCTCCAAGTGACGTTTCAAGCCCCACTCCATGATCTTTGACGCGCTTTATCTTCGTCAATTTTTACGTGAGCTCATTACAGAATTTAATGTTTCCCATTGATTTAAGGATCATTTTACGATTCTGTTAATGCTCTTTAAAAAGATTTAACCCTTTCTAGGTTATGTGTTAATATTTGTACCTGTGGACGGGGGAATGAATGTACCTGTGGACTGTCCATAGGTACAAATTATCGGTTGTACTTGTGGACCTTAATTGACTAGACAAATAGTTATATTAAATTTATATTTTCCAGTGCCACGAAGTAAAACCGGAGTGAAGCGGGATGATAGCTGGCACTTCCGGGATGATAGCTGGCACTTCTGCCAGCCCGAGCGCAATGCGATCAGCTGGCAGATATGCCAGCGCGGCGTATAGCTGTACCAGCTGGTAGCCAGCAGTGTTGCGGTGGGCCGCCGGGATGCCCTGTCGTTTCGCATGTCTAAGAAGCGCCTGAAAGAGATGGAAAAGGCACCCTGATACTGGCACATTTGTAACAGTCTGGAGCGCTCTCTGAAGAGCCTGCTCATAGTCTGTTACAATGTGCACCGGCCTTGGGTTTCCGGCAGCCTGCCAAACGCGCAAAAGGACCGCCTCGTAAAGCAGCCTGCGACGAATCTGCATCAAGACTATGACTGGATGAAATGCGTGACCAGCGATCACCGCGTGCAAGGTCAAAATTTGGGCTGCTGGTAAACCCAGCCGGCACCCTTAAAAATGTGCCATCCATAACCACCGTTTCAGAGGCTTGGCTTGGAGGCACGCAATAAAATTGGGCATTATCAAAATGATAGCCGAGGCGCCGCCCGCGAAAACAGTCCCTAATAGCAAATTGCTATATGTGTGATGCTCCGCGAGCGCCACCCCGTATGCCTCAAGGGTCCTGGGTAGTGGAGGGACGACTGATCGCCGCCAGGTACGCATCGACGACATCACTGACTCGCAGAGCAGATATGGCAAAGCATCAGGATACCTATAAATAAGACATGCACTAATTATAATAAATCATGCAAAAAGACAGACAAACAGGTCAGAGAGTCAACTTTGGGGTGGTATTTAGGAGTCGGAGTTCCATTAAAAAATAATCCTGATGCTGTGCCATATCTGCTCTGCGATTCAGTGATGTCGTCGATGCGTACCTGGCGGCGATCAGTCGTCCCTCCACTACCCAGGACCCTTGAGGCATACGGGGTGGCGCTCGCGGAGCATCACACATATAGCAATTTGCTATTAGGGACTGTTTTCGCGGGCGGCGCGCGCTCGGCTATCATTTTGATAATGCTTAATTTTATTGCCTGCCTCCAAGCCTCTGAAACGGTGGTTATGGATGGCACATTTTTAAGGGTGCCGGCTGGGTTACCAGCAGCCCAAATTTTGACCTTGCACGCGGTGATCGCTGGTCACGCATTTCATCCAGTCATAGTCTTGATGCAGAATCGTCGCAGGCTGCTTTACGAAGCGGTCCTTTTGCGCGTTTGGCAGGCTGCCGGAAACCCAAGGCCGGTGCACATTGTAACAGACTATGAGCAGGCTCTTCAGAGAGCGCTCCAGACTGTTACAAATGTGCCAGTATCAGGGTGCCTTTTCAAACGACAGGGTATCCCGGCGGCCCACCGCAACACTGCTGGCTACCAGCTGGTACAGCTATACGCCGCGCTGGCATATCTGCCAGCTGATCGCATTGCGCTCGGGCTGGCAGAAGTGCCAGCTGTCATCCCGGAAGTGCCAGCTATCATCCCGCTTCACTCCGGTTTTACTTCGTGGCACTGGAAAATATAAATTTAATATAACTATTTGTCTAGTCAATTAATGTCCACAAGTACAACCGATAATTTGTACCTATGGACAGTCCACAGGTACATTCATTCCCCCGTCCACAGGTACAAATATTAACACATAACCTAGAAAGGGTTGAATCTTTTTAAAGAGCATTAACAGAATCGCAAAATGATCCTTAAATCAATGGGAAACATTAAATTCTGTAATGCATCTACAGTCACACTTCCAGGTTAAGTTGTCTTACAGAAAATCACCTTGAAAATGTGCAAAAAAACTTCTTCAACAGCACACAACAACAGATTTATCACTGACAGCACAATGACAGTTAGTCAGTGTTGCCACTCGTCAAAAGTGGATGCTCAGTTCGTACAGTGCAATCAAATTATCATGACATGTCCGAACTTCGTGCAGAAGGCTGCGCAGTAACATAAAATAGGAACCAAAGGGTGACATGAGGCGGGGGTCGGGGTGCGGTGGTCTAGGCTAGAGATGCACCCTACATAAACACAATCAATCTTATAAACGATCAAATATCGTAATCGATTAGTTTTATTTCGAATACGTTCGTATTAGTATAGAGAAGATATTTAACTAAATAGATTAACTAATAAAGTGAATTTAGTCATTAATAATCGAGTTTTCGTCTTTATTACAAAAAAATGTTTAGTAACATTGTTTTCTCGGTTAAAAGACACGATTTACTTAAATTTTAGAAATCTATTATAAAATTCTTGAGTAACGAATGTTAGCGAACATTTAAAACCTCAATATAAAATTGAATAGAAACATATTTTTATTACTTAATTTCAATCGATTCGAAGAATAATCGATTAAACGACACCATTGCACATCTCTTTTTGTTAACTTCGTGACCTTCGTGCAAGTTCGGCAATATTCGGTACGAGCTTTTATGTCTCACTCACACGTTTGGTGTTTGTGTCGCTATCTCTGTCTTGAGCACAGTCGGTTATAAAAGTTGTTTTTATTTGTTGTTATTAATAATTATTACTGTTGATTGTCATTATTGCTGTAAAGTTTTTTGTTTAGTGTTAAGTTAATTTTATTTTGTTATTTGCAAGTGTTAGTGGGCACTTATTTCGTTAAATATGCCACCAAAATTACAGGACAAAAAGTCCGTTATCGAAAGGTCAGTCGAATCGAAATGTATTATGGTACTGTCATTGGACTCGCAGCGTATAGACGTGCTCATTAGCAATATTTAATAAATACTTTAATAATAGTGACCTACTTTAGTGTATTACTGTCGTAATGTTATGTATTAGTAATCTTGCTTAGTCTATAGTTTTGGTGAATAATGGACACGAATCAGTGAAGTTTTAATAAAACTATCAAAATGGAAAGCAGCCCCTGTAATCCAAGGGGCCCAGCGCAACCATCTGCCTCACCGTCGAAGTCTGCCACGTCTGTTATCGCTTCAACGCCTGAAATCCAAGGATGGATGATCACCATCCAGCAGTACCTGAACGAAGTTTGTTCCACTGCCGCTGATGGAAAACTCAACACCGAGCAGAAGATGAAAATCACTAATCTTTGTCGTAAGGTAGAATCCTGTACGTCGCAGATGGCAGTTCTATATCAGTCGTTGAAACAAAAAACTATTCAGGCGAATCAAATGATCGACACTCTGAAGCAACAGCGCGACGTGACAGAGCATATTTTGGACCTTAAGGAGACAATACGAGACTCTAGTTCTGCGGGAAGCGCTTCATTTGCCGATATGGTGAAAAGGGGATCTGACCGTTTCGTTCGTCCTAATAACTTAAGCTCTGTCGCCATTTATCCCAGTGATAAAATGAAAACGAGTGACGAAACCAAGGAACTTGTGCAGAAAATCATACGGCCCGAACAGATGAAGCTGCAGGTACGAGGTGTACGTAAAACAAAAAATGGACGGCCCGAACAGATGAAGCTGCAGGTACGAGGTGTACGTAAAACAAAAAATGGTGGCGTCATAATAAGTACCGAGACGAAACATGACGCCGACAAACTGAAGAACGCAGTCCAGCTCTCTACATCTGGACTTATCGCCAACGAGCCCAACAAGCGGAAACCCCGAATTGTGATTATAGGTGTGCCGACTTCCTTGGCTGAAACTGAGGTTTTCAAGTGCATCTTTGAACAAAATGTGGCCGAGAAGTTACCAGAGATGACCTTGGAATCCTTCTTGACCGCCGTAAAATTAAGCCACAAATCTGGGAAAAGAGATGCTGCGACCTGCAATTACGTGATTGAAGTGTCAGCCCATTTACGTAAAACGTTAATCCCTCTGTCAAGGATTTTTATAAATTGGTCGTCCTGTCCTGTCAGGGACTTCACATTGGTAACAAGGTGTTATAAATGCCAACAGTACGGCCATGCTGCAAAATCTTGCAGGGAAATCAATTCTACGTGTGGTCACTGTGGTCAAGAAGGTCATACAATGTCCGAAGAAAACTGAGACTCCGAAATGCGCGACGTGTTCACGGTTCAAAAAACCTGATGCCCATAAAACTGGAGACGCTGAATGTCCTGCTAGGAAAATAGCAGAACACAGAAATATTAACTCAATAGATTATGAGGGCGCCTAGTGTGTCATTCAATACCACACTTTTTACATTTCTTTTTTCCTGACTCAACGAGTCCACTATCCATCATTGTGTCTATCTAAGCAAATTCCTGTCCGCTGCAAAAATGTTGTGACAAAGTTGTTTTGCAATTTGTTATTGACCGATTTAATTCTGGTTGCGTAAATGACATAAAATGTACCTACATGTTTAAGACATTCTTTGTTTTTGTTATAATCTAATAAATAATAGAGTTTTAGTAAATTAGATATATTATTATCAGTATAAATTAACAAATTATTTTAGTATTAAAAATGTTACATATTGCTTAGAAATCTATTGTCCAAATAGTTTATTGTATTAGAAGCCATATCGCCTGTGATACAGGTTTATCCTAGTACAGGCATCGAACTTTGTTATACCTAAGATTATTTTTAAGATTTATGTTGTATTTTACCAAACTTACCTTTGAATAAAATTTATTATTATTATTATATTATATTATTATTAGGTGTTTGAAATCAAGCCTTAGTAGTAAATATCGCCGCGCTCGTCTACATTCGGCGACGCTCGCGATCTAACGAGGCGCGTGTGGGCGGGAGGGGACGCCGTGTGCCCCGCGTTCGAGAACATACCAGTAGCCATTACGGACCGGGTGAGATTGCTCGCGCGCATAGGTTAAATTGATTTGGTCATTTTCGCGTCCACCCAGCATTATATAGATTGAATACTAGTTAAGCAGTACGGTTTGCCTTGTAGCGGTAGCGCTAACGGAGCGCCAAGGCCTTGTGTTTGGACTATAAGTTGCACGGACAGTCTGCAGTGTGAATCACGCGTTGTGGCTGTGGTCGGTTGGCGAGCAAGAGGAAGACGGGTCGTCTTTGGAGAGCCCGGAGCCTGCTGCAGGCCATCGCAAGGTTCACAAACACACACAATACACATATACACTAACTCAAACTTGCGAGGGGTCAAACGGAGTTATCCCGGCTCGAAGTGGAGGTAAGAGTAGTTAGTTTTGTTGGTTAATTAGGTTTAAGATAATTAGCGGCGCGAATCGCGTCTAATGTGTTGCTCGTCCGGATAACCGTTTGAACCGTCTGTCATCTATGGGCCCGTGATTAGGCCCGGTTGGTCCTGGCGAGAACAATAGGTTATTTTGTTACAACTAATGTATTAAAGTGTTTTGATATTTATTTTATTCGTATTTCTCACTGTATTAGATATTTTCTAATCGTAATTTGTTTATCTGGCAATAACAGTTTTCTTCACAAGTGTACCTGCGCAAAAGTTCGCAGAGCCTATGTTCAGACCTGCCAAGATAATTTGATCGTAAAGTGGCTGAAAAATATAAAATACCTAAATCTACAATTTTTAAATATTTTCAACTCAATAAGGATAATTATCTCAATGAATATTCTATAGATCTTTTGAAGAATGACGTTAAAAAGGTATTTCAAGAGCATGAGGAGATTTTGTTACGTGAATATTTAGAAAAGGCAGCATACATGCATATGGGTTTAGATTCCAGGCAAGTCCGGGAACTTGCCTACCAGTTTTCTGTGGCAAAAAATAAAGAAAATATTCCTGAAAGCTGACATCAATACAAAATGGTCTGTCAAAATTACAGTCCACTCATACGTTTACGAAGTTGTTATTTCATTTCGAACATAGGAGATTGATGCATGCTGGCCCTCAATTACTACTAGCTTCCATTAGGGAATCTTATTGGCCTATAGGAGGTCGCAACTTGGCAAAGGCCTGATATCACAAGTGTGTTCTCTGTCAACGCATGAAAGGTAAGGTCGTAACCCCGTTAATGGGTAACTTACCAAAAGAACGCCTTCGTCCAGGTTATCCCTTTGAGAGCACGGGCGTTGATTATGCCGGGCCCCTATTATGTGTGCTAGCCGTCAAGGTCGTGGATGCAGACTGGTAAAGGTGTATGTCGCTATTTTCATTGAATGAGGACAACCTTCCTCCTCTGAAGTGGAGACTTGGACGGATTGTGGCTGTTCACCCGGGAACGGATGGCATCGCTCGTGTGGCTGACATACAGACCTCCACTGGACTCATTCGGCGGACATTCAACAGGATCTGCCCATTGCCTGTGTCTTCAGATTCTGGTTGAAACCGTTGCTTTCAACGCCCGGGGGCATGTTGGAGCGCCTGCCAAATAGCAACAGCCCGATCCATTAGTTTTAAGAAATTATTTATTTCATAAGGTGTTATGTTTCGCTTACGTTTCTCCTATGTACTTCACTTGCCTTACTTGCGTGCAGTTAGCATCGATTAAAATTATATAAAAGTCTTGCGATTGAGTATCCTTTAAACCAACCCCCGAAATCCGTGCATCTGCATCGTTCGATACTGATTTGTGTCGAAACTGTTTTCTTGGTCTAATTCCTTACTCTTCATTTTTACGTTGTTATACTACGTACAAGAAAAATAGTTGATTTATTCACTATAAAATTATGGTTGTTGGGGCATTCGGCGAGCTTTCTTAGTGAAACAACTTTTTAGATAATTAAAAATATAATAAAACTTTTAGTACATGACATGTTATATAACTTAGTGGTTTGCAACAACTTTGTAATACAGTAGGATTATCACACGATTTCGTTTTTATACATCATGTTTTCGAAGACCTAGATACAGTCGAATTTAAGTATTCAAGTGTGGATACCATACTCTATTCTTTCATTAGTATACAACTATCGGTTGTTGTTACTTTCGTTGTTGATTGCTGACCTGCTGCCACCAACTCATCAAGCTACCTTCTCAAATAAACAACTGTTGATTGAAAAAATGTAAGTATAATAAGTAATGTAAGTGTATAAGTTTTACTGTGTACAATCTGTCTCTTTACTACAACTTTGTAATACAGTAGGATTATCACACGATTTCGTTTTTATACATCATGTTTTCGAAGACCTAGATACAGTCGAATTTAAGTATTCAAGTGTGGATACCATACTCTATTCTTTCATTAGTATACAACTATCGGTTGTTGTTACTTTCGTTGTTGATTGCTGACCTGCTGCCACCAACTCATCAAGCTACCTTCTCAAATAAACAACTGTTGATTGAAAAAATGTAAGTATAATAAGTAATGTAAGTGTATAAGTTTTACTGTGTACAATCTATCTCTTTACTTGTATAAATTGTTATGTTGTCCTTCGTAAGGTTGTCTGGAAAAAATCGCCTAGACCGCGATGACACCGTGACCGTGATTTTTTGTTAAATTTTATTACGTTTATATTTCAGGTCCGAATCTGAGTGCGAGGTTTATCATCCAACTGAGGTCATTGAAAAGAAAACTACACACACACGCAACTTCACGCAAGCATCCTGTCGTCAACAACAACAGGAAGCGCAAGTCTGGATCATCAACGAATTTTTTACAACCAAGGTACCTAATTAAAATTTGTTGTAAAACAATGTTGAGTTTTCGCCTAGATATTCAGATAAAAAGTACGAGCATTCAATTAATTTTAAATTTTAGCTTCGAGCGCACATGATACATTTATCATCGGCGATTGATGATTTTGTGACTGGCATTGTTGCTAGATATTTATGGTGTACGCACTGCAGCATCGAAGCGATCGAACGCACCAAGTCACTAAAGACTTGGTGCGTTCGATCGCTTCGATGCTGCAGTGCGTTAGTTGATTAACTGCGTTCAGTTGTTACTCCAAGCGTTCAAATGGTAACATGACCACCGGAACTAGATTTTGTATGTGTGCTGATTGAGTCGTTGGAGCTTTCGAAAACCTACTGTTGATCACTGATTCGTTTGACCCTGATTATAATATTTTCAGAGACATGTGATTTGAGTAAGAAATAATGTAATTAACCATTTTGTTTTCTATGTTGTTTCAGTAAGAAAACAAATACCAGTCCATCGACGTGTTCGGGGTCAGTTGGAATAATGAAACTGATACAGCGCTCAACGGTGGGTCATCGAGCAACCAACCGGTTTTATCATCGTTCTTTGTAAACCGTGTGGCTAATGGCAGCGAGCAACGAACTGCAAACACCGACGGCGAATACTATGTTGATTGTAAAGTTTACAAAACGAGTGATGCGCGTGACACTGATTCCATGATGTTATGGAAGAAGGCACTTGTTCGTATCAAGTTCCAAACCGATACGGATACGTTGCAGTGGCGTAAATTGCAAGATTTCGTGCGTTCGGTTGACAAATTGTTTGAAGAACTTCCGAGGTTTTATAATGATAAGTAAAATAAAATAAATAAAAGACCTTTGTTTTTGTTTTATTAAGTAAAATGAGGTGATCGTTCAAAATCTGTCTTAAGAATCAGTTAATCCGTAAACGATACCAAAATACATACAACACACAACAAACTTAACACTTTTTTGTTCAATAGGTTTAAATGTATCCATGTATTCGTTGTAAATATTTTCAGTGTATGGCATTCTATCCTACTATCGACAGCGAAGCGTGTCTTGAACTAGCCTGTACAGTAATATTCAAGACAGTCGAGCCGATCGTATGTTATTGGGCATTTAGTCACAACGGAGCGTAGGCGAACCTGTTCGACTGCGTGACAGGTGGGACAGAATGCCCAATAATATACTATTCACATCTACCATACAGCAACTTGGCATGACCGCACAGGTACCACATTTTCAGCCACCTGCAGCACTGGGTAAGTGAACTGAAATCCTTATATCGAAAGACAACGTAAACTTGAGTTAGGGCTCCGCGTAGATTACGTGGCCTCGGCGCAAGGGCAAAGAAGGAACATGGGTTCGGTTTTTAGTCAGTAGAAGTCTGACACTCCCCTTCGCTCTGCCCAAGAGCGAGGGGGGTCATTCGATGATTTTCCACCCACCAAAAAAAAAAAAAAAGGGCTCCGCGTAGAGTGGACAGTTCGGGCACCCAGTTCGTTGTCCTGGGTGCTGCACCTGCACCGAACATTTTGGTAGCAGAGCGTGGTTATACATTATAAAATCCACTTACTTGGTGCCTGATCAACTGGAAGTCTTGAAAATTAACCTGATTTGTTGCCGTTGTCAGCCGGGCTCAAACATATTTAATTGAAATGAATTGCTTGACATATGTTGCCCTTTGTCGTTTGTACTGGCAATATAAGATATTGTTGGCTCAAAGTCACGCCATCGGCCAGTAGCCGTCCGGTTAGCGTACGGTCGTCGTGTGGCAACCGACTGAAGTTCATAAAACGAGGCGAGCGGCGTTGCAACGGTCACTTTTTGCTTGGACGGCGCTCGGAAAGGACTTGCTACCCGACTATTATCGTGTGCTTCGCTATTTTTGGTTTATGTTTTTGCTCGTGTACTGATTATTCCATTTTGCTGGTGCTATTTCTATTTGATTATTGTTTAAAATGTTTGTCGTGATATTTTTGTAAAAGTGTAATCTAAACGATATTAAACATTGTTTATTTTGATCACGTATTTCACTTCTGATTCCTAACATCAGAAGTGGGATAAAGATCGTTTGCGCCCACAAGTTTAAAAACTAGTTTTCAGGCTTTTAATTTTAGATAAAAGCCGGTAGTAGTTAGCAATGGATAGATCGAGTTGTTCGCGTTCAAAAACTATTGCCTCTCGTTCTAAGCGATCTTGTAGCCACCATAAGCGGAGTGGAAGGTCACGTACGTAGCAAGTTTCGGGATCCGATCGCCGTTCCAAGCGCGAACGAGATTGTCGTAGGAGCCGCGTGAGGACGCGAAGTCCTGTGTAACCGCTCTCGCGGTTGAGGCGACGCTCCGGACAGGATTGTTGGTTTACTTTCGTTCCTGATACAGGTAAGATCGAACCATTAAATTTTAATATTTCGTTGATTTATTAGTCGCAAGCGCGACTACTGAGCATGAAGGTTCTGGGTTGGATTCCCGGGTCGGGCAAAGTGTTATTTTCTGGATTTGTGCCCTGTTGGTGACAATGGGCTCACCCCTATTACATGGTTAAGCTTATGTCTTAACATAATTGGCGAAATGTGGGTATACTGGGTACCTGTGCCTAACCCTTCGGGGATTGCAGGCGTGATGTTATGTGTGTGTTTATAAGGTCACTGGGGTGATTGGCAATGCCTCGGACGCATTGGTGGTTATTTACATGGTGGTGCTAATACGTCGCTTAACGATTGGTTGACCAATAACAGCACGTGGACTCATTTTAAACACGAATTTCGGTCATTGTGTCCGCGTGAAGTCGATATGGTCACTGTGCTATAATGACGTTATGAGTACAAGTATCTGTATGACCTAGTTAGTTTTTTTTCAAAGTCGGGTACTTGTGTAAGTGAGTTTAAAATATTTGTGAAGGTACCCACGATACAGGAGAAATTCCTGGTGTGGGGCAACGTTGTGATTTGTGGTATATCTGATGCTAAACAAAATACAGTCAAAAGTCTTGTTTTCCGTATATTTGAAACCCAAAAGTGCAGTTGTTGGCAAATCAAACTTAAATAATCATGGTCTGCGTAAATGCAAACCCCTACGCAATATGATCAGTTGACTTGTTTTCGTGTGAAGACGTAGGCCGTATACAGGTGCACTGTAAAGTCTGATAAGTTTTGCTTTATTAAAGAAGTAAGTTGCCTAATACACATGATAGGCTAAGAAGGATGCCAATGAGTTACGTATCAGTTGATGCTTATAAGAATTTTGATGAAGTAAAGTTGTGGTTGCAAGCCAAGAGATTCTATCGGCTGTATTGTGTTAGACAGTACCAGTAATTATTGTGTAGTCGTAGTCCGATTAAAATTGAAGGTTTTTGAGGAAACTCGAGTAGACAGTGGGTGTGTTTGTTGTATTTTGTGCGTTTAGCTCTGGTTGAGGTCAGGGTCCGGAAAGACCGTAGTGTGAAGTCAAATGGTGATACACACGAGAGATCGACTTGTTTACTAGTCAGTTAGAGATCTGTGGTTTTACTCGATGATTTTTGTGAACCTGGCATTTTTTTGACGCAATAATGTTTTTAAGATTGATTTAAACGACAATGGTACATGACCCAGGGTGGTTGATTGTTGTATTTTCGATAATTTCCAGTTTAGCCACGTTTGATTTTATCAACGAGAGTGGGACCTAATTGATGTTTGGTCAGGAGTGACCGAGTGGAACAAAATTCTGTCGTAGATTTGTCTCTTTGCAGAGTAACCATTACATAAGAACGTGTGGTTTGGTCAAGCGCGTGGCCTCAGCTGCGTGTGTGAAAGTCTGTGTGATACGCTAACAATGTGTCTATAATATGTCAACAGCCACTGAGGGGTATGCAAACTTGGAGCCTATGCCTACAGTGTGTGTGGAAGTCGACATCTGAGGGGTATGCAAACTTGGAGCCTATGCCTACAGTGTGTGTGGAAGTCGACATCTGAGGGGTATGCAAACTTGGAGCCTATGCCTACAGTGTGTGTGGAAGTCGACATCTGAGGGGTATGCAAACTTGGAGCCTATGCCTACAGTGTGTGTGGAAGTCGACATCTGAGGGGTATGCAAACTTGGAGCCTATGCCTACAGTGTTTTGGAAGAAGTCTGTGTGATATGCTAACAATGTGCTTATACATCCCTATGTGCCTATTGGTATTCTTGTGACAAGTTTTATTTGGTGAATGTTTCTTTGAATTTGATTCTCGACTTGAATGTTCCTTAATGAATGAGATTACTCTCTTGTTGTACTACTCGGTTAGAGAACCTTGGTGTTAAAGGTTTTACTCGATGATTTCAGCAGTTTTTGTTGCAATAGAATTTTTAAGGTTGGTGTGAACGACTATGGTATAATGATGACTCAAGGTAGTTGAGTGTTGTATTTTCGATAATTTCCAGTACATTTGATTTAATTAATGAGAGTCGAATTTGGTGCCACCCAATGGAACTAAAGTTTGGTCAGGAGTGATCGAGCGGAACAAAATTCTGTTGTAATTGTAAATTTGTTTGTTTGCAGAGTACCTAACCATTACACAAGGATGTGTGGCGTGTGTTTGGACGCAACGCAACGCTGCTTGGCCTTAGCAGTGGTTACCAGGGCTTTGCCACAGTGATGCCATGAACGTGCACGGCGCTGCAAGGCGACTGCGCGCCCTACTGGCGTTGCTGAGCGCGTCGCTGCAAGGCGACTGCGCGCCCTGCTGGCGTTGCTGAGCGCGTCGCTGTAGGCCGAGCGCCTCGCTGAAGCCCAGCGCCTCGCTGCAGGCCGAGCGCGTCGCTGCAAGGCGACTGCGCGCCCTGCTGGCGTTGCTGAGCGCGTCGCTGTAGGCCGAGCGCCTCGCTGAAGCCCAGCGCCTCGCTGCAGGCCGAGCGCGTCGCTGCAGGCCGACTGCGCGCCCTACTGGCGTTGCTGAGCGCGTCGCTGCAAGGCGACTGCGCGCCCTTCTGGCGTTGCTGAGCGCGTCGCTGCAAGGCGACTGCGCGCCCTACTGGCGTTGCTGAGCGCGTCGCTGCAAGGCGACTGCGCGCCCTGCTGGCGTTGCTGAGCGCGTCGCTGTAGGCCGAGCGCCTCGCTGAAGCCCAGCGCCTCGCTGCAGGCCGAGCGCGTCGCTGCAGGCCGACTGCGCGCCCTACTGACGTGTTAAGCGCGTCGCTCCAGGCTGCAAGCGCGCTACTGACGTGTTAAGCGCGTCGCTCCAGGCTGCCAGCGCGCCCCACAGGCGCAGTTGTGTGCGGCACTCCACGGTGCCAGCGCACCGTACTGGCGCAGTTGTGTGCGGCACTCCACGGTGCCAGCGCGCCCCACAGGCGCAGTTGTGTGCGGCACTCCACGGTGCCAGCGCGCCGTACTGGCGCAGTTGTGTGCGGCACTCCACGGTGCCAGCACGCCCCCCTGGCGTTGTGTGAGACACGCTATCAAGGAGACAGCGAAGACTCAGCCGCCTTGTTGGAAGCTGACGAGGACGTCAGAGCGTCAGGAGAGGCCGTGTTGGCTCAAAGTCACGCCATCGGCCAGTAGCCGTCCGGTTAGCGTACGGTCGTCGTGTGGCAACCGACTGAAGTTCATAAAACGAGGCGAGCGGCGTTGCAACGGTCACTTTTTGCTTGGACGGCGCTCGGAAAGGACTTGCTACCCGACTATTATCGTGTGCTTCGCTATTTTTGGTTTATGTTTTTGCTCGTGTACTGATTATTCCATTTTGCTGGTGCTATTTCTATTTGATTATTGTTTAAAATGTTTGTCGTGATATTTTTGTAAAAGTGTAATCTAAACGATATTAAACATTGTTTATTTTGATCACGTATTTCACTTCTGATTCCTAACAATATTGTATTGTGTATTGTAAATACATGTGTTGTGTGATATAGTTTAATTGTTGGTTATAAATGGTTGTTATTTTATTTTGTGAAACCTTGAATTGTGTTGACTGGTGGTAGAAACCAGCACAATATTATACATTAAATTGTTTATTTTCTGTCAGTATCAACCTTTGGCAAGGCAGATCAGTACTTGGAATAAGTACGTGGTCGGATTTAGACTTGAAATAAATTCAATTTAAGTTTTGTTTTGTTTGAAATTATTTGTTGGCTAACAAGTCATTGCTTGTTTGTTTAGTTAAAATTTGGCTTGTTGTTATTTGATCTTTGGTTGTTGCAATGGCCTCGTTGAAGGCCGTCAGGGGTCTGCTGCCGGATTAACCTCACAATTGCGATGGTTCACGTCGGCAGCAGCAACTGTTGAGCGTTTGGAGTTGGAAGAGGTCACCCTTGCTCGGTACGAGCACTTGAACGAGAGGCTCAAGTCGGTCGACGCTGCGCTCACACGCTTCAACGAGTTCGTCGTCGACGTGGACCTGGGGGTGCTGAACCAGGCAGCCCGCGATAAGGTTGTGGGTGACTATGACCAGATTGTCCACCTGGGGGATGTCATCAGTCAACGAGCCCGGGAAATTTTGAAGAGCCGGGTGCCTCTCGAGGCCAAGCCGCGGACCTCCGTTGTTACAGGCCCCGGACTATTGGGTAGGCTGCCCACCCTGGAGCTGCCACATTTTGACGGTCGCATGGACCACTGGCTGGGCTTCCTGAATCTCTTTGAGAGTCTGGTTGATGCGCGTTCGGACCTCGGAACCGCCCAAAAGTTGGCCTACTTGTTGTCGGTCCTAGAAGGTGAGGCCTTGGTGAAGCACTTGCCGGTGACTGACGCAGCTTACCCTACCGCTTTGGAGCTCCTGTCCCGGCGGTACCAGAACAAGCGCTGCTTGGCTGATGTGCACATCGGCCAGATTTTGGGGCTACCGGCCGTCACCAGCATGTCAGAGTTGCGTACGGGCCTGCTGAACCCGTTGGTCTCAGTTGCCGGTGGACCATTGGTCCTACTTGTTGGTGCACATTGTACTGCAGTTGCTCCCCGCGGAGTTGAGGTCCCGCTTTGCGCAGAAGTATGGTGGGGATAGTACCACCCATCTTCCCCCCTTCGATGACCTCATCAAGTTTCGCAGTCAATCATTGCGCGATCAATCGCTAATTGCTAAAAAAATCGGTATTATCTAAAACCCGATTGCTAATCGTTCGCCGTTTGCTAGTATGCATTTATCGCAACGATACTAGCGCCACAAACCATTTAGTAGCAATCACTGGTACTAATAACCCTTTAACAGGCATAACGCATCTGGCAATTTGAAAAGAATGCCAAAAGGACAGGTTATAATTGGTAGAAAATATTTTTTTATTCTCTTTCAGTATAAAATAGCAAATAGAGTGTCCAATGACCAAATGGAAGAACTCCTCGAGTTTCTTGAACGCGCATAAAACTTTAGTCAAAGGCGTTGGCCTTGGAGCAAGATCAAAGGAAACAGTTGAGAAGCAGTGGAATGATCTTGCCTTGAGGCTCAATTCTTATGGCTCTGGATCAACGAAAACGGGTGAACGGTGGAAAAAGTTAACTAGGGTGTTTAATTTTTATGATTTTATACAGTTTCCAACAGTGGCGTGCAGTGGTCTCCCACGGTGGGTAGGCCACGAAATATTGACAACAAAAAAAAATATTGTCACATTTATAAAATTTGAAAATAAGCCTGTAAAAGTTATACCTACCTAAATACAATTCAAAAACTCACCACATTATTCAAGGTTCAACTCATGATTTTCTAACGATGCAAACAGAAGAAAGATTCGGCCACCTCAAATATCTCATCCAAGTGAGTGGGTGATAGTTACAAAAGTACAAAACACGTCACATGCAAGATAATATCCGAAACCTTTAGATACAACTTGCACCTTATCATTATACGATAATTGAGAAAACTTATTACCTTTAACATCTAGCAAACACACATTAACAACACAAACATCACAAGTAAATACCATTGTTATTATTTGTTAGGGGAATTAACAAATAATACACAACAAAGCTAATATTTACACGACTGTTAATAATGTTATCTAATATCTGACAATATCTGTACGTTTTCGGTTTCAAAACAAATCGCGCTATAAATTGCTTGTCACAACAATATGAAACAATAATAATGGCTTCCATAGACGTAAAATATAATTTCTAATTTGCCGTCTTTGCCGATAGAAAAATACTACCAAATAAAATTGTATCATTTTCATATCGAGTTTGTTCACAAAAGCGGTCAACAAAATTTTGCAGGATTATACGAAATCAATCAATGAAATGTGTTGTCAGTGCTGCACTCTATCTGTGGACGGAAGAGCGAAGACTGCTGAGCGCGAAATTCAAATTTCTTAATTTCCTTACATTTTTGCAATTTGCAGGCCTGTGCTAGGTTGTATGTTGATTAATAAATATGATTCGCGGCTGTAAGACGTATGTAGTCAGTATTCAAGCTAGCACTGGCCTGCAAATTACAAAAAACGTTAAAAAATAAACAAATTTGAACTTCGCGCCGGAGTTCGCGGGCTAAAGATGGCCACGCATGTGACGCATGACGCATCCAATCGTAGCCTTGTGTTGTTGCAGCCAATCACAGGCCACCTCCACTCGCAGGAGCTGGCATGCATGTGTGCGGTTCATATACACGGAAATATGCACCGATCATTCACCGATGTGACGCTGTGTGCGTAAAATTAGGAATGGGTTTTAGGCTACTTGAATGCTAGCCTAAGCAAGCCTGTAACTACAAGATTCGTACGCGAAAAATTGCTCTAAGTATTTTAACAGGAGTTTGAACTTTTAATTATTATTTTGTACATAGTGTTATTTGATTACATGGTTAATTAGTTATAAGAAATGCTCAGTTAGTAAGGTAGGCTAAGCCTAAGAGCCTATATAGGGCGCACGCCACTGGTTTCCAATAATACTACATGTTAGAAAAACTTAAATTGATAGAATATGTACTAAATGTATTTTTTTAAATTTTATAGTACTGGTTTGCCTGAAGACGGCCGACGTAACCGAGGCAGGCCCAAAAAACGCTGGCGTGGGTTATTCCCGCTCGGTAACACCCTTTCGTCAACACTGTTGACGATCGGAAAAAAAAAGTTTCGTTCGTTCACAGTGTTGACGAACGCTATTTATTTATTATTTAGGGGAATTCCCGTTCGGTAACACCTTTCGTTCCTGTCGTCAACACTGTTGACGATCGGGAAAAAAAAGTTTCGTTCGTTCGCAGTGTCCATGAATGCTGGTTTTTATTTTTAAAATATAGAAATAATAATAAAACATGTCATGGATTTTTAAAATGTTTTAATGGATTATGTTAGATCTTTTAAAACACAATTAACTAGAAAATAAAAAATGGCCTTATCATGTGCATAATAACCATTTTACACTTTGATA
Source organism: Diarsia dahlii (assembly GCA_949775195.1). Classification (NCBI taxonomy): domain Eukaryota; kingdom Metazoa; phylum Arthropoda; class Insecta; order Lepidoptera; family Noctuidae; genus Diarsia; species Diarsia dahlii. The sequence goes on along the minus strand of OX459197.1, from coordinate 1,746,900 downwards.
AGTAATAAAATTGTGACACTGATTTAACATAATCAAATATAGTTGAGAAAGTGACTAATGAAAACTAAGTACACTATTATGTATCACAGATAATCATCTAATTTACACTAATTAAATAACGAAACTATAACCATAAACCCTAATATTTTTATGTTAAGTACCTAAAATTAAAATAAACCTAATTAAAAACTAGAACTACCTGCTAAATCTTGTTCCGACATGTCCGAATTTAGAACTAATAATGTACTGTATGTACGAAGCATAACTCAGGATTAGCTACCCAAAATGAACGATACATTTTTGCAGTGCTCTGATTGGCTAATTCAAGGTCATGGTGGATAACGTACTAGAATAGGCCGGTCGGGGGTAGTGTGCGAATCTATTGTTTATTTTACCTACTGTTACCGGCTACCGGCGCGGCATCGCTATACCTGCCTGCTGCAAAGGGAAGTTTGCAATCTACTAACTTAAATTCTACAAATGGGACAACATCCAACATTTTTTATCAATTAAACTAGACTTTCGTCGTAATTAAACATTTGAAAATCTGTTTGAGTGTCAAGCTCCAGTTGTGATGCTGGTGGTCTCGACTAAATAAAACTTCTGTTTTGCGATATGAAGACTATAATTTTGACTGGATTTTGAATGGGTTACAAGAAAGTAAATGGCCGATGTATGCGCACGGTAAGAGACGGCGAGCGAGTGTCGTGTGTGCCCACATATGGTCAACGACCTAGCGGTAGGTGGGGCGCTGCGGTGACGTAGGATCATGTGTCGCGATCCTACTGGCCGGCGCGATGTGACGATCCGGAACATATTCCCCGGGTTGAAGTGTGTGAAGGCTTCAAGATGATGCTGCTGAGACGGGAAGAGGGCAAATGTTGTTGTAGGCACGTGTGATGGTGCCCTTCTTCGTCAAGATCTCGGCGACTCTGTTCTGCCCATCTGACCCTGGTTTCACAGCGACGATTCTGCCCAGCAGCCACAGAAGAGGAGGGAGATTGGCGTCTCTGACTAAGACCATGGTGCCAGTCTTCAGGTCATGCCCGGTCTGCCATTTGGTTTTCTGTTGTAGAAGAGATATGTACTCATTAGTAAACCGTTGCCAGAAATGTTGACGTAGCTTCTCAATTCGCTGGAAGCGATGAAGCCGCTGGATGTTGCAGTCGGTCATTTGAGGACTAGGAACTGACGTGAGTGGTCGTCCGATCAGGAAATGTGAAGGGGAAAGGTAAGAGAGATCAGATGGATCAGTGGATAAAGGAGTTAAGGGTCTGGAATTTAAAATGGCCTCAATCTGAATGAGACATGTTGAAAGCTCTTCATATGTCAAGTGAGTTAGACTCATGACTCGACGTAACAAATGTTTGGTGGATTTAACTGCTGCCTCCCAAATACCACCAAAGTGTGGGGAGTAGGCAGGAATGAATTTAAATTCAATGCCTTTGGTTGCAATTTCTGACTCGATGTTATTGGATGAAGCTTTTAAGAAGCGTGAAAGCTCATTAAAAGCTCCCACGAATGTAGTGCCGTTGTCGGAGTACACGCGCTGAGGTTGGCCCCGACGACTAATAAATCGGCTGAAGGCCGCAAGGAAAGCTTCCTTGGTGAGGTCGGTGACCAGCTCCAGGTGCACAGCTCTGACTGCAAAGCAGACAAAAACACAAATATAAGATATTGATAGCTTACATCCTCTACCACTACGATTGGCTATCAGCACTGGCCCGGCGTAGTCAAGCCCTGTATTCAAAAAAGGGTATTCGAGATTCGTCCTATCAGTTGGTAGGTTGCCCATGACGACCTGAACAGGTTGGGCTTTAAATCGAGTACAACGAACACAGGTACGCACTATCTGCTTAGCTAAGTTTCTGCCAGCTAATGGCCAATAGTTGAGTCTAATGTGTGCTAGAAGTAGTTGAGGTCCTGCATGAAGAAGTGTTTTGTGTTCTTTTTCGAATATGATTTTTGTTAAGACATGTTTACTACATAATAAAATAGGGTGTTTAATATCGTAGCTGTAATTAGAGTTATTAAGACGCCCACCTACGCGTATTAAGTTGTCTGAACCGATAAAAGGAGAAAGACTAATCAATCGGTTCTTTTTATGTAAGGTCTGATTAGTTTTTAAACATTTGTATTCCTCAGGGAACATTTCCTGCTGAGAAATCTGTAATATAAGATTTTGTGATGTCTGTAATTCTGAATATGTTAAGTTAGATGTGTTTTTATGATTCTGTGGTTTACAATTATTAATAAATCTTTGTATATAGGCTATGATTCTGATTAATGATGTGAATGATGATTTGTTATGTATTAAATTAGAGATTAAAGTACTGTTACATGATTTATTTTGGTTAGCAACTGTATGTAATGATATTTCAGGTAATGGATGTATTTATGTATTGGGTGAAGTGGGAAATTGTATTTCATTCTGATTTAAGAAATCGGGACCCGACCACCAAAGACTGGACGAGCTGATGCAATCAGCCTTCACCCCCCGAGATGCAAGGTCAGCGGGGTTCCTCTTTGAAGGCACATAGTTCCACGTCTGGCCGGCCGTAGCTTCTTGTATCTCACTCACTCTGTTGCGAACAAATTGATCGAGTCGACTGGGCAATGTAGACAGCCAACCTAACACGATCGTTGAGTCACACCAAAAGAAACAGTGATTAAACTCTAGAGTGAGCGATTTACGTACCTTCAGAAAAAGTCGTGTTCCCAGTAGCGCACCACACAACTCCAAACGTGGGATGGTTGTGGGCTTGATGGGAGCAACCTTGTTTTTGGAAGCTAAAAGGCGAACGCAAACTGTTCCGTCGTGTGCGACCGTCCTCACATACGTACACGCGCCATAGTTCCGAAGCGTCTGTGAAGGTGTGTAGTTCAATACAAGTGTAATGTTTATAAGATACCCAACGTGGAATTTGAAGTGAATTAAGAGCTGTAAGTGATTGAATGAACTCAAGAAACTGTGTTTTTATTTCTGTTGGTACTTCATCATCCCAATTGCATTTTAATAACCACAGTTGCTGTAAAATAAGTTTGGCCTGAACTATGCATGGCCCCACGAGGCCGAGAGGATCGAATACCTGACTTACTAAAGATAAGATGTTACGCTTTGTTATTTTAGAAACCGGTTTTAACACCATTGAAAAGAAAAGTATGTCTGATTTACAATCCCAGTATAACCCAAGTGTTTTACTAGGACTGTCGTTTAAATTTAAAGTTTTGTTTTGATTGTCTGCATTAAGGTTTGTGACTGAATTTAATATTTGTGGACAATTTGACTGCCACTTACGAAGATGAAACTTTGCTGACTGAAGAGTGTTTACTACACCTTGGCAAAGTTTAATGACTGACTCAATCGAGTCACCACCACTCAAATAGTCGTCTACATAAAAGTCACGTCTGATAGACTGACTAACTTCTGGGTCTGAACATTGATCTGCAAGTGACACCAAGCACTTGGTGGCTAGATATGGAGCTGAAGACGTGCCGTATGTCACTGTATTTAAGGTATACTTTTTTAAAGGGTCTGAAGAATTAAATCTGAAAAGAATTTGTTGTAAGGGACGTTGAGATGGCTCGACTAAGATTGCTCTGTACATCTTTTCGATGTCGCCTGTTACAACAAATTTATGTTGCCTGAACCGTAAAAGTATGGATAGTAAATCTTCTTGTACGGTTGGACCTACGATCTGGATGTCATTGAAGGACTTTCCCGAGGTGCTGGCGGCCGAAGCGTCGAAAACTACGCGAAGTTTCGTAGTCGTACTCGACTCGCGGACAACACCATGATGAGGTAAATAATAGTTTGTACCCAGGAACGGATGGTATATCCCGTGTGGCCGACATACAGACGTCATCGGGTGTGGTGAGACGCGCATTCGCCAAGATTTGTCCCTTACTACAAACCGTGGACCAGGATACTGCTACTGAAGATAATTGAAAGCCATTGCTTCCAAGGCCGGGGGCATGTTCCAAATCTTATAAGATTCTCTGTATTCAAGACTGAGGGCGACATCTCGGGATCAAGAATTAAACTAACGTTCTACGTCATAACACGTCATACGCCTTTCACTCGCGCAATTGGTTAAAATATTGTTCCCTATGACCCCTCTCCTCGAATCTTGTACATGACATCGCCATTACAATCAATTTTGCTTTTGCACTACACGCATCTTTTATTTTATCCAAAAATCCTTCGAAAATTCTTCGCATCTCATCAATCAGCTTGCTTGCCTGAAAAAGCCTTCACCGCTGCTGCACCATAATTTGGTCCTTGGAGCCGGCCTTGGATCACTGAAGTTAGTTGACATTAAACAAGTTGAGAAGTTCGTCCCAATGTACAACGCATGTTCATTTAAAATGGAAGTTAGGAGTACTTATGCTTGCAAGGGTACCACATTGTGTTGGAATGAAGTCAATTGTAATGCAAGATCTAGATATTCTGCAGTGGGACCTAAAGCTTACGACTTGCCAATTGATCAAGTAGGATGCATGATAGTCCCTAACTTATCGCAAACAACCTGCATACATGAACAAATATGCATCTGGTATTACTGGGATCAAGTGGTAGATAAAACCAGATGCGATACCGTTTTTGAACTAGAAACCAGATCATTGTTAGCGCACTTTGAATATACTGATATCAGAGGGAACATTATACCCTTTAGCTTATCTGACTCAAACCCCCTAACAAGTTCGCCTTTGATAACTCATTTAATGAACATTCAAGCCTCCTTAACACCTGAAAGGAAGTTCCTGAGAAAGCATGGCAGTCTTTATATGTACACTAATGCAAACAGTATGAATTCTGGTCAGCCAGGTGATCTTGGTGATCTTCAGTTGTCTCTGAATGGGAATTCTACATACTATCCGCTTTGGGTGATTAAATGTATGCCAGATGGGTCTAGAATGAACTGTATTGCACCGGAGCCAGGATACGACAGGACAATAGTCATGGATTCAAAGAACATAGTAGATGTTAAAACTGTAGGCAAAAGATCATTGCTTGTTGCCAATGATGTGAGGGGAACAATCTCCATGATGATCAGGACTGAGCCTGACCCGATTCAAACCATAGTCGCTGCATCATGTTCTGTCGAAATTTCCTCAATCTATGGTTGTTCATCTTGTGCTGAGAGACCATTCATAATAATTAGGGCAAAGGATATAACAGCTACAGGAATACTAAAATTTGACAGCAACTGCTCATTTTACCTTCACGAAGTGTCATGCAGTTCTCAGGCCCAAAGAATTGAGATCATGGATAGTCCAGAATCTTGTGAAATGAAATTTTCCGGAACTAACCAGACATTACATTTTGAGATCCCATATGAATTCAGGGGAGAGATTTATAAAATGGGGATGGTGTCTTTTAGATCAGAGTCCACGCTTCAGGAAAAGCTCTCTCTAGGACTCCAGAGCCCAGATTTCATGAGCAGTCTGAAGATAAGCATTGGAGTTGGAGCAATAACAACCGTGATTGTTACAATATTAAAATCCACCAGCCGCTATGCTGCTTACAAAGTAGGCAAATCAGAAATAGATGCTTAAACGACCATGGATGGCGTTCGACCACTGTTTGAGTGTCAAGCTCCAGTTGTGATGCTGGTGGTCTCGACTAAATAAAACTTCTGTTTTGCGATATGAAGACTATATGTAATCTGGTTTAGTGGTTACAAAAAAGTAAATGGCCGATGTATGCGCACGGTAAGAGACGGCGTGCGAGTATCGTGTGTGCCCACATATGGTCAACGACCTAGCGGTAGGTGGGGCGCTGCGGTGACGTAGGATCATGTGTCGCGATCCTACTGGCCGGCGCGATGTGACGATCCGGAACATATTCCCCGGGTTGAAGTGTGTGAAGGCTTCAAGATGATGCTGCTGAGACGGGAAGAGGGCAAATGTTGTTGTAGGCACGTGTGATGGTGCCCTTCTTCGTCAAGATCTCGGCGACTCTGTTCTGCCCATCTGACCCTGGGCATATAGGAGATTTTGAAGAAAAAGCCTGCCTAACGGACAACTGCAACCATAAGAACAGTTTGGAGGCCAAGCGCACATTGGAACTAAAGTGATCGTTGAGTTTCATCGAACATCATACGCAAATCGGTGGGGCCAATCCTTACTTCTTTCCTTCACCTCCTATTCTATGGGTGCTATACTGTGTCTGTATTAAAATTTCAGTGGAATTGCTGCAGAGTATTCTCGGAATATTGCGATTTCCAGTCCGGTACGAATCTGGTGACGTTGCTTGCATCAGTGTCGTGTGATTGGGCTGAAGACTAACCGTGAGTACTCCTCCTTTCACTGATCACCAAAATGCCTATTGACCCTGCCAGATCTCGTGATAAATCTCCTGCTTTGCTTAGTGTAGATAGTAGTGATGTGTTTCGTGATTTGGTTAGGAAGCGTGGAATAGTAAAGGGTAGGCTTACCAAATTCAGTACTTATTTGGATTCCTTAAAAGATGATGACCTTTCAAATCAACAACGCATTGATTTGAAGTTAAGAATTCAGGGATGTGCTAGTTTATTTGCCGAATTTAATGTTATTCAAACTAAAATAGAAGAAAGAGTTGAAGATAGTGAGTTAAATGCACAATTATCGCAACGAGAACTATTTGAAGACAGTTACTACGATTCAATATCTCGTGCTGAGTTTATGCTGAACGCTGGTGAGTTCGCTGACTGCTCCGGGCCATGTCATAATCATAGTCATAATAGCAATAACACAAAGTCCATCAAATTGCCCGTTATCTCGATGCCTACATTTGACGGTTCCTATGAGCGCTGGCTGGAGTTCAGAGATACATTTACCTCACTCGTTCATGATTCTAAAGATATTTCTACTATTCAGAAGTTCCACTATCTCAAATCTTCTCTAAAAGGTGACGCAGAACTAGTCATACATTCAATAGAATTTTCTGCTAGTAATTATCAGGTTGCGTGGGACTTATTGCTCAACCGATACAATAATTGCCATCTTTTAGTTCACAATCATGTCAAAGCTTTGTTTACTATATCCCCATTAACTAAAGAGTCCCCTTCTTTGATTAGGAATTTAATAGATACAATTTTGAAAAATTTACGCGCACTTAAGATCTTAGGGGAATGTACAGACACCTGGGATACTTTAATTATTTATATTATAGTTTCTAAATTGGATAAAGTTACCGAGAGAGAATGGGAAACTCACAAATACACATTGTTACCAAAGCCGAACGAAAACAATTCTAAAACGCGATTAAAAGTTACTGATATAATTAATTTTCTTCGTAACAAAGCTGACGTGCTGGAGGCATTGCAGCGTTCACATGTTAAAGACGTACAAAACAGTACTGATTATAAAAAACAACACACAAAATCTCACAACACGTCACACTGCAATGTTTCCAGCGAGCCTAAGAAAACGAGCGAGAAACACTTTAGATTATGTTTTAAATGTAATGCAAAACATCGCCTGTATACATGCAAAAAGTTTATCGAGAGTAATTTAGACAGTAAACTTAAACTTGTACGCGATCACAACTTATGCGAGAATTGTTTAAATTCGGGGCACTTGGTAAGCGAGTGTAAGTTTGGGCCATGTAGATACTGTAACCAAAAACATAACTCATTATTGCATAATGATACTAATAGTTCAGTCACTTGCCATTCGTCAACAAACACTGAGGCGTCAAGTACTAGTTGTGCGCCGGCGCATGCCCCCGCGGCCGCACTCCCCGCGGCCTCACCGGTCACCTCGGACCCCGCCCATTCAATTCAAGTAAACAAGGCACACATGCAAACAGAATGTATTAAATCTGTAGATGTGCAATCTGTGTTATTGTCAACAGCTATCGTAGAAGTAGCCGATGTACATGGCACATACCATAAAGCGCGGGTCCTCCTTGACAATGGCAGTCAGCGTTGTTTTATTTCCAAAACATTATGCCAATTACTAAATTCACCACTCATACAGTCCATTAACGAAGTTCGAGGCGTAGGTGATTCGGTAATACATTGTTCACAAGCTTGTAATATCGTTATCAAATCCTGCGTCGATAAATCATTTACAACTCGCATTCATTGTTTTGTATTGTCTAGGATCACGGCTTCGATGCCTGCTGTATGCAAATTAAGCGCAAAGATCTGTATTCCAGATAACATACAGTTGGCCGATCCCGATTTCTTAGACTACAAAACTATCGATATTTTAATTGGTGCAGATAGGTTTTGGGATCTGTTAGAAGAGGGAAAAATTCGATTGTCTAGTGGTCCGTTTTTACATAATACCAAACTAGGATGGATTCTTTCTGGACCTATCGTTACTAAAACGCGCAAAACTGCACCAATTCATTGCAATATTACTAATTCATTAGATACGCAACTTCGACTGTTCTGGGAGATTGAGGAACTGCCCAAGGCCACAGACGCGCAGACTGAGGAAGAACGGGAATGCGAGAATCACTTTGTTCGCACAACTACGCGTAATAGTGAAGGGAGATTCTGCGTGCACATTCCACTTCGTCAGTCACCTGAGACCTTGGGAGACTCTTATATCCAGGCGGAGCGTAGATTTCTAGCATTAGAAAAACGCATGCAGCGTTCGTCAGAATATAAAGGTCTTTACACTAATTTTATGCAGGAATACCTCAGCTTAGGCCACATGACACAGGTAGATTCCTTCGAATCCCCGTGTTATTTTATGCCACATCATGGCGTGTTCCGCGAGCTCAGCACCACCACCAAGTTGCGCGTGGTGTTTGATGCAAGCGCGCCGTCGAGCTCCGGTAAGTCCCTGAATGATTTGCAGCTGGTTGGCCCTCCTATACAAGGTGACCTCATTGCTATTCTTCTCCGATTTCGGCAGCATAAGTACGTTGCATGCGCCGATGTGGAGAAGATGTATCGGCAGTGCCTAGTGTATGAGGGTCAGCGTAGCTTGCAAATGATTCTGTGGCGTGACCATCCGTCGAAGCCTTTAGGTATTTTCAAATTGAATACCGTAACGTACGGAACTGCCTCCGCACCCTTTCTTAGTGTCAGGTGTCTAAAACAATTAGCTATCGAGTCTCCTGATGCTGATGTTGCCCGAGCAATAAAAGAAGACTTTTATGTTGATGATTTCATTACGGGTCTAGATAATAAATTAAATTTACTAGATTTATGTGATAAAACCCAGAAATCGTTGCAGTCAGGCTGTTTTCCACTCAGGAAATGGGTATTTAATTTTAAGCACGATGATGATAGTCATTCATCTAGTCTGTTTAAACCACTAAATTTAGATGACAATATTTGTTCTAAAACATTAGGTATAGGTTGGCACAATACAAGTGACAACTTTTATTTTAATTCGCAAATTCAAATTGATAATAACAAACCGATAACTAAACGAGCTATTTTATCTAAAGTCTCTCAAATATTTGACCCCCTCGGCTTGTTAAGTCCCGCTATAATTGTGGTCAAAGTTCTTTTGCAACAATTATGGCTATTAATAATAGGTTGGGACGACACCGTTCCTAATAACACGGCGCACGTGTGGAACCGGTTTGTTATCTCACTGCAAGCGCTCAACACAATTCGGATTCCTCGTCATGTTATAGGTACGCAGCCTATGTATATCGAGCTTCATGTTTTTAGCGATGCGTCTCAAACGGCTTACGGCGCGTGCATTTATGTTCGCACAGTTAATTCTGATCTAACGGTAACGGTTAGATTATTATTTTCTAAATCTAAGGTCGCGCCGTTAAAACCTATTAGTATCCCTCGTCTCGAACTTTGTGGGTCTTTATTAGGCGCCCGCCTGTATGACAAGGTACGCGACTCATTACGTTGTACGTTCAATAAAATCGTATTTTGGACCGATTCCACGATCGTCTTAGGTTGGCTACACATGAGGCCGAATCAACTTAAAACGTTTGTCCAAAATAGGGTCGCGGAAATTCATGACCTTACACTGGGGGTCCCGTGGCGTCACGTCAGGAGTGAAAACAATCCTGCTGATCTGGCGTCGCGCGGCATCCGGTTGGAAGAACTTTCATCTTCTACCCTATGGTGGGAGAGTCCTGAATTTCTTCGAGATCCTAACTTTTCAATAGACGATCACAGAAGTTCAGATTCATTCAAACATGTCGAGTTACCTGAGGTTAAATCATCGATCACCGCGGTTGTAGCCCAAGATTCTGGTGAATCGTCTTTGTTTCCGTTCCATCGGTTTTCTCAATTCAAACGTATGAGGCGTGCAGCGGCCTTAATGTTGCGTTTCATTCATAATATCAGACATAAAAAAGAAAGACATGTAGGCAGTCTTAGTCTTGACGAGTTAGATTTTGCTGATAAAACATTGGTTCGATTATGCCAAATTGAATCTTATCCAATAGAATATAAGGCACTGTTTAATCATGGGACTATTAAAAATAAAAGTTGTTTGTCTAAATTAAGCTTATTTATGGACGACTATAAAATATTGCGTGTGGGTGGTCGTCTAGTTAATTCAGATGAATTCATTTACGGTAAAAAACATCCCATTGTAATTTCTAGTAAACATTACTTTGCAACTTTGTTGTTTCGTCATGAGCACATGCAGCTTCTCCACGCTGCTCCTCAGGCATTACTGTTTCACTTACGCGAATCTTGGTGGCCTGTAGGAGGCAGGAATTTAGCTCGTCAGGTAGTACACAGCTGTGTCACCTGTACGCGTATTCGCGGTAAGACGCTTACCCCTATGATGGGTAACTTACCTATGGAGCGAGTTACACCTAGTCTTCCATTCGTTCGGTGTGGGGTGGATTACGCTGGGCCGGTGCTCATTCTGAACCGCAAAGGTAGGGGCGCTAGGCTTATCAAGGGTTACATCTGTTTATTTATTTGCTTCGCGACACGCGCGATCCACCTTGAGTTAGTCAGTGACCTCTCCAGTGAAGCATATTTACTAACCTTAAAGCGATTCATTTCACGCCGCGGTAAACCGGCAGAAATTTATTCTGATAACGGTCGCAATTTCGTAGGTGTAATGAACGAATTTTCCAATTTTTTAAACAAATGTGGTTCAGATATTCTAGAGTTCGCTATTAGTCAAAATATTAAATTTCATTTCATTCCCCCTTATTCCCCGCATTTTGGTGGTCTGTGGGAGGCAGGAGTAAAGTCAAGTAAATACCATCTTCGACGTGTAATAGGTAACGCGCACCTTACCTTCGAAGAGTATAGCACAGTACTAGCACAAATAGAAGCCGTACTGAATTCCCGACCTCTGTCTCCTCTCTCTCCCGATCCACAGGATTTTTCCCCGCTCACTCCCGGCCATTTCTTAATTGGCCGACCACTGACTGCGCCAGCCTGTGATGACCTACGTGATGTGCCTGCCAGTCGTCTCCGGCTCGAAGGACCACTGTTTGAGTGTCAAGCTCCAGTTGTGATGCTGGTGGTCTCGACTAAATAAAACTTCTGTTTTGCGATATGAAGACTATAATTTTGACTGGATTTTGAATGGGTTACAAGAAAGTAAATGGCCGATGTATGCGCACGGTAAGAGACGGCGAGCGAGTGTCGTGTGTGCCCACATATGGTCAACGACCTAGCGGTAGGTGGGGCGCTGCGGTGACGTAGGATCATGTGTCGCGATCCTACTGGCCGGCGCGATGTGACGATCCGGAACAAAATCCATGACATGTTTTATTTTTATTTCCATATTTTAAAAATAAAAACCAGCATTCATGGACACTGCGAACGAACGAAACTTTTTTTTCCCGATCGTCAACAGTGTTGACGACAGGAACGAAAAGTGTTACCGAACGGGAATTACCAGAAATAATAAGTAGCGTTCGTCAACACTGTGAACGAACGAAACTTTTTTTTCCCGATCGTCAACAGTGTTGACGAAAGGGTGTTACCGAGCGGGAATAACCCGCTGGCGTGAGGACCTGGACTCATTCGCAACGGATTGGACGGAGAAGGCAAATTGTAAAAAAAACTTGGAAAGCCATGGGGGAGGCCTTTGCCCAGCAGTGGGACAGTGTAGGCTAAGAAGAAGAAAAAAAAAAAAAAAAAGTACTGGTTTGATTTAAAATTTAAATCAAAGAACAGACTAACTAGACGGAGGCAGGATGCTCTAGCTACTGGTGGTGGCCCAAGTAACCAAGACGATCTGTCCGAGATTGATAAAAAAGTCTTGGATATCCTCGGGGAACAAGCGGTGTATGGTGACATTGAACATAGAGTTCCTGTATTTGTAAGTTACGAAAATGTAAAAATATATAGTCTGAATGAATATGCACCTACTAACAATTTATTATTGTTTTTTAGAACATTCAACCTGAAGTGGCTGTTAGTGCTCCAGTGCAACCAGAGGTCATTGTGATGTTAGAAGACGTTATCATAACAGGTAAGTTATTAACATCTATTTTAACATTTAAATGCATAATTTCATTTCAGGCACTAGTCTAGTGCACATAATAGCACTTTAGCAATATACACACTTTAGCAATATATTTAGTACACACACACCTACATAAGACTAGATTAATACCTATATTTTCCCATACCATACTTAACATTACTTTTTACATACTTACAGACACTGAACTTCCTGAGCCTGTTTACAGCCCAGAAGCACCAGAAATACAAGCACAACAAGTGCTCGAGAGAAATCAGACAGGTACCTAATGATAGCTATAATACCTCAATGAATAACACACAACACATACATATATACATTCTAATAGAATATTAGATTTATTGGAGGCAAGACTTTTAGTAACTAAATCATATTTTTCAGGAGTAGAGGATTCTGCTAGACGCCTGCCAGATCGCCCTCGCCGACAAAGTAGACCCAGTCTAACAAATAGTATGTATTTCATTTCTATAAATCAATGATCTGCAAATCAATCAGTTTTGAATGTAATAATTAATTATTATAATTATAGGTTTAAGTGCCTTTAACCCTGATTTCCCTAGCACTTCTAGCCAACATCAAGTACTACTGGAAGATGCTCTTGCTGAGCACCAACTTCTCAGATGAGAGAGGGGAAATGGGGCGGGAGTTAAGAATAGCTTCTATTTGCGTCTACAGAAAATGACTCGAAAACGGCTTTTAGGCGCCTGCTTGCGCCGTTTAGTTCAAAGCGTTATATTGTTGCTTTTAAATAATATACAGTCAGTTTAATGATAAATAACATATTTTCAATTTGACAACCACAATGGTTCCGCTGGTCTGTCAGCTAGCCTCACTTGTCTTATCATAAAGTACAAAAGAAAAGAGTATTTACAACTAAGCAAACTCATTGAAATGCGGTAGTGGGAATCAGGAATTTATGATTCGCCACACCACCCTACGGAGAAAACAAAGGTGTCACGCAAAATAAAATATAAAACTTGTAACATAACAAAACAACTTAAAACATTAAACAATTAATAAACTATAAGTCTAATATATCCCTAAACTTGACCCGTCTGCCAGTTCTGGTGGTGACAGCAATTGGAATGGGAGGGGGAGGATTAGTTGGATTAGGAGTAGTTGGCTGCAACGAAGATTGCGGAGCAGGTGTCAGTGTAGGAGGAGAAACAGGAACTGTAATTGATTCTGAATCCAGATATGCTGGTTTAACACGGTCTATGCTGACCGTTGCCTCTCTTCCATGAATATCCAAGGTTTTGTCCCTTCTCCTCAGAATGCGGTATGGACCAGTGTAAGGAGGTTGCAAAGGCCGTCGAACGGTGTCGTCACGGAGCAGGGCATGAGTCGATGTCGCCAACTCTTTGAATACAAAGGTTGACGATCGAGCGTGTCGTGACGCTGGTATGGGACGTAAAACTTTCATCCGGCTTCTTAGCTCCGTGACGAAATCCGTGATATCCTGTGGACTCCTGGGTTCTGCCGCTGGTATGATTAGTTCTCCAGGAAGACGGAGAGGTTCTCCATAGACCAGCTCAGCGGACGAAGAGTTTAAGTCCTCTTTGAGCGCAGTCCTCATGCCAAGGAGTACTAATGGAAGTGCCTTACTCCATGTTTGGGGGTGGCACATTAATGAAGCTTTTAGCTGGCGGTGCATACGTTCTACCATTCCGTTTGCACATGGGTGGTAGCTAGTTGTGCGAATCCGCTTTGTCGCGCACATGTTCATGAGACGCCGAAACAAATCAGATTCAAACTGACGACCCTGGTCGGTAGTCACGGTACTTGGTACCCCAAAACGAGATATCCACCCAGTCACCAGCGTGTCTGCTACTTCCTCTGCCGTAATAGATGTCATAGGCCACGCTTCGGGCCAACGCGTGAATCTGTCGACCGCGGTCAGGCAATATTAGAAATTGCATGAGGGCGGTAGTGGTCCTATGATATCAATGTGAATATGACAGAATCGATTTGATGCAATTGGGAAAGACATAAGCGGTGATGATGTGTGTCTAGTTACCTTACTGCGCTGACACTGTAAGCATAACTTCGCCCATTTCCGACAGTCGGTGTTGATATTCCTCCAAACGTATCGCTCAGCCACCAAACGTAAACTTGCTTTCACGCCAGGGTGACTAAGATTATGCAGTCGATCGAAAGCTGCTCGACGGAATGGTAAGCCACCATACACTCCAGAGTATACGGGTACATCATGCACAAAGAACAGAAGTGTTTGTTCCAGGAAGCAATATTTTTTTTAAAATCATAGATGTAGAAGAAATTACTTCTTTGAGTTCATCGTCTCCCTCTTGAGACTTGGCAAGAGCTTGATAGTCCTCCTCTAATGATATGGCTTCCACCCGTGACATGGCGTCTGCGACCAAGTTGTCAGTTCCCTTTACGTATTGAATGTCAGTGGTGAATTGGCTGATAAACGATAACTGATTGATTTGTGTTGGTGGAAGCTTGTCACGGCGCTGTATGAAGGCGTACACTAGAGGCTTGTGATCGGTAAAAATAGTTGCATTTTGCACTAAACTTCTAGTATGTGCCGAAAGTGTTGAACGCTCTCGTACACAGCTAGAATTAGTTTCCTATAGTAGGCTGGCCACTGAGACTGTTTCTCAGTTAACTTTTTGCTAAAATACGCAAGAGGTTGCCAGTTACCATCAACCTTCTGTTGTAAACATGCACCTATGTGCATGCTGGATGCGTCAGTAAAAAGACCTAAAGGAGCCTCACAGCTTGGATGCGAAAGAGTGGTAACATTGTAACATTAACATTATCCTAT
Source organism: Diarsia dahlii (assembly GCA_949775195.1). NCBI lineage: Eukaryota > Metazoa > Arthropoda > Insecta > Lepidoptera > Noctuidae > Diarsia > Diarsia dahlii. The sequence goes on along the minus strand of OX459197.1, from coordinate 1,731,731 downwards.
TCACAACACACAAAGACGGAAGAAAACTATAATGAATTTGCTGATAACTTGTTCGCTGCTGGGGTTTGTCACCTCGGTGCAATCTTGTACCACCATACACTCCATCAGGGGTAGGATCGGTCTCATACCGACTGGAACATCATGCACATTTCTACTGAATGGGGCACAGGTCAATGAAACCCAGCTGCTCTCCTCCAGAGTATACGGGTTGATACAGCCATCATGTGAGGATTGTGTCTTCAGTCATGTCTCTGAATTTGATGGTTGTAATGACTGTTTGATCTTTGGTCATAATGAAGGCCTCTCTGGCTGCAGGTCTCGCATGGTTCCCGTTGTACTGTCTGTCGCTAGTGGGCTGCTAACCTTGATCACGCTCACCTTGCTGATCTTTTGCCTTGACAAGAAGTTTGGACTGCACGACAGACTGGCCAACTTCACACACAGCTGCTTGCACACGAGGAAAATGAAGAAGACAAGGAAGTAAGGTTAGATAAGGGCGAGGTCTACCTGTCGACATGTCACAAAGAACAGAAGTGTTTGTTCCAGGAAGCAATATTTTTTTAAAAATCATAGATGTAGAAGAAATTACTTCTTTGAGTTCATCGTCTCCCTCTTGAGACTTGTCTAGAAGTCTAAACTTTTTGGGAACTTTAAAGCGTCTGTTATGCAATACGGCCGACGGAAAGTGTCTGGGAGTATTTGCGACTTATTTTTAAGGATATTGCCTAAAATATACGTAAAAATCAGCTTGGAGAAAATACTTGAAGTAAGTAATTTTTGTATGTACCTTGATGTCCTGATACCTGAAAATTGGCCGTCCAAGCAAGCTAGCTGGTAGTAGTGTGTTCTTAGTTCATACTAACACTACTCAATCCGCCACATTTCCTTCGTCAGAAAATACGTGACGTCTGGCGGCCCTGGGATCTTGGACTATTAGAGAGTTTGTTTCATCGTGATATATCATTTAGTTTAAAAGTTACACCGTTACGTTTTGTTTACACTGGGTTGACAGTAGCGATATTTTTTTTTTAAAATTCCATAAAAAATTTCAATTTTTTTTTAATATTTTCCGTATGGTGTCGGACGCAAAGAATAGCACCATCCCATATCTTCCCGTGGGTGTCGTAAGAGGCGACTAAGGGATGTACCAGAGAATGGGCAGCAGCGTTCTCTGTGCTTTTTGTATCGACCGTACTGCGATCGCCAACCCGCCTGCCAAGCGTGGCGATTATGGCAAAAAAATACTTGAAGTAATAAAAAAGGGTCGAAAAACCAATCAAAATAAGTAGTAATTCTTATACAATGAGTATAAGAATTACTACTTATTTTGATTGGTTTTTCGACCCTTTTTAAATAAAAAAGGGAATAAAAAAGGGTCGAAAAACCAATCAAAATAAGTAGTAATTCCCTTTTTTAAACCACCCTTTGATTTTGATTTTGATTGGTTTTTCGACCCTTTTTTATTACTACTTTAAAAAAGAGTCGAAAAACCAATCAAAATAAGTAGTAATTCTTATACAATGAGTATAAGAATTACTACTTATTTTGATTGGTTTTTCGACCCTTTTTTATTACTTCAAGTATTTTTCAGATTATTATATTACAAAATAAGATAAAACTTCAGTATACTTACTTACCTGTTTTTTATTTAATTTAAATCCAAGATACATTAATTAAACATCACAAAGGGGCGTAAGTTATTTTTTTTTTCAAAAAATGACGTGTATTACATAAATGTTAAAATGAGCGATAAGAAATTAGCTTCAGATCCTACACTATATCCTCTAGCATTTATAGAAAGGCATGGCCAGCAATCATCACATTGGGAGCTGGAAACTTGGCAGAAAAGGGAGAGATCCTTATGTCATGATATGCTCTGTATACTATTGTCAAACTTATTAGATAATATATTCTTATTATACAATGAAAATGTGTATTTAATAAATTGGCGAACTCCACAGCCAACTACATATTTTACACAAAAAATTTAAGTAACTTCAGTATACTTACCTGTAAAATTAAATTAAATTAAATTACCACCCAAAAAAAAAGAGCTATAGAAAGATCAATATTAACAAAAATGAAAACAAAAACCTCTACCTGGCTCTCAGTAATACCCACAAGAAAAGACAACTTCGATCTTTCACCCCACGAATTCAGGGACGCGCTAGCTATAAGATATCACCGCACACCAGTCTCCATGCGTGCGTCGTGCGACGGTTGCGGCAGCGACGAATTTAGCGTGGACCATGCCTTATGCTGCAAGACGGGCGGCCTCATCACACGCAGACACAACGAGATAAGAGACCTTTTCTGTGAACTGTGCCAGCAAACCTGGGGCAACGTCACGAAGGAGCCAGTCATCTCCGAAGGCGACTCAGGACTGCGTGGAGACTTCGCCTGCCGCGGAGTGTGGATTGCCCAGAGGGAGGCGTTATTTGATGTCCGTGTCGTTGACACCGACGCTCCCTCCTACGCATCACGCTCAGTAGCAGCTGTCCTCCGCTCTGCCGAAGAAGAAAAGAAAAGGAAGTACTGCGGCCCATGCGAGACGCGTCATGCCACTTTCACCCCCTGGTGACTTCTGTTGACGGAGTTTTTGCTCCACAAATGACTTCATTCGTAGCACACCTTGCCGAAGCACTAGCGGACCGCTGGAGCAGGCCCATTTCTACAATTACAGGCTGGTTACGTGCGAGAATACAAACAGCCATCATCAGAGCAAGTAGTATGTGCATTCGCGGCACACGTCATAAATGGCAACGGATAAACATCTATGAAGATGGTGCTGCTCTTCCCCACGTCTTGTCATAAACCTTTCCATTAACCTGTCACTTCACCTATTATTAGTTTGTTTTTATTTTATGTATGTTATTTTTAAGTTAGTTGCTTGATAATAAAGTTATATATATTTCGACAATTATTATTGTGGTACTATAGTATACTTACCTGTTTTTTATTTAATTTAAATCCAAGATACCTGGCGTAAATGAAATAAATGATATTAATTGAACATCACAAAGAAGCGAAAACGAAACGTAAGACAAACTTTAAAAAAAAATCGAATATCTCCACAGCCAACTATTTATTTTTACACAAAAAAGAAAATTAAATATATAAACTGTATTAACCATTAATCAAAACGAGTATTCTATAAACCTTATATAAGAATTAGGTAAAATGTTACGACGGTTAATAGTTGTACATTTTATTAAAAATCGCTCTCCTGAAAAATTTGGTAAAACTCAGATAGGCCCTTTCGTGATTCGACCGACGACTTGCTCTGCTGTTAAGTGCTCTGCGTTGCGCTTGATTAAAGATGCTTTCACACTCATACAATCGCACTTTGGAGCTAATGTCGCGTAGTGAACCCACTGGTGAACATTCCATTATTGATTCAGATGATGATGACGATGGTGAAGATGTTTATTCTCCTATTCGTCGGGAGACTCCGCCGCCTCAGTATGCTGTCCCGTCGTCTTCTGGTTAAAGCACTTTGGAGCTAATGTCGCGTAGTGAACCCACTGGTGAACATTCCATTATTTATGCAGATGATGATGACGATGGTGAAGATGTTTATTCTCCTATTCGTCGGGAGACTCCGCCGCCTCAGTATGCTGTCCCGTCGTCTTCTGGTTAAAGCACTTTGGAGCTAATGTCGCGTAGTGAACCCACTGGTGAACATTCCATTATTTATGAAGATGTTGATGATGACGGTGGTGAAGATGTTTATTCTCCTATTCGTCGGGAGACTCCGCCGCCTCAGTATGCAGACTTGTTTGAGGACCCTGTGGACGACATGCAGGATGCGTTGATGGTGGCAGATTTTTACGAGGAGCTTCGTGCGGAGCCAACGTACTGATCAAGAATCCGTGTAACGTTTCGTACTCCGCGCTTGTCCGTTTTGCATCTGTGTGAGAGCTGTGCTGCGCGATTTTTATTTAGCGAAATTGTACATTCTTATGTTGATTTTGTTTCTTTTCATAAGAACTGCTTTAGGAGTGGTTATTTTTGTTCTTAGTGCTGTCGTTTTTATGACAAGAATCATTCCTCTTAAGAGATGCAGAATTCAAACAATCGTGGAGCACCACGTGGCAGAGGCCATTCCGGCGGTAACCGCCGAGCAGCCCGTGACACTGAACGTGCTTATAATCACTATAATAGTCGTCAACAATTACAAGATTGGTCTTACGAACCAGAAGCCTACGATCCGCGTAGAGAAGCGAACATAAATAGGCAGCCAAACCAACGATCCCAGGCATTCCGGGGGAGGGGAAAGCAAAAACCAAAACAAGACAAGCCAGAACAAACAGTCGAGCCAAAAACATCTGATGAAGGAGCGCGAGATGAGTCTCTTTATGATATTGGTCCTCACTCAACTCTTATTCCAGATATCGACTTGTACAGTCAAAATTTTGAGTTTTCGGGCGTCATCCCGCTAGTTAATCAAACATATGAAAAGATGCGAGGCGTCGATCCTCGACTAAATGAAAGATTACCATTATCAATGTTTACACATGCGATTACTACCCATTTAAATTTAGAAATATTAGAAGTAGCCAGGAAATCCGGCCAAAACGTTCTTAATCAACGAACGGACGTCCGTGAAATATTACCGGACTATCAAGTAATACCGCAGTCAATTGCTGATTATCTATCACACATAACCGAGGTGATCACTCAAGATGGGAAGGAGATAAAATTAAGCTTACCCCAGATAGCAATACCACAAGGACCGGTAATTCAAGATGGCATCCAAGTTATGCCCAGTGGATCATTTGGCGCTTTGAATGCGCAAACACATAATGTATATGAATGTTATGTTTCACCACTCGTAACGGCAAATAGAGTAATAGCTTCCGCTGAAAATAACGCGGATTACGAACCGTTACCACCAGATCAGATTGCCGGACATTTAATACCAAACCGAAATCTGCTTGGCTTTGAACCTATCGACGAACATACTAATGGAGCACAGTCGAGACTCAATGGTATCCAGTTTCCAAATGATGATACAATTGAAGGTAGATACAAGTTTTCACACCTACTACACACTAGGGTGTACACTGTCCTTGCTGAGATGAAGGACAAGTTTAAAATGGTTGAATACTCCAGGCAAAATAACCCACAGGGTTTAAATACAACACAACGGATAAATAAGAAAGTAGCAAATTGTATGTTATTTTACGTGATTAGTTTATAAGTAAATTTTTCCTTTTTTTGCATCGTTATACATATTGTCTATTAATACATATAAATTTTTTTTTTTTCGTTTCCGTCTATTAATTTTTATGTGTTTATCCATGTCCAGAAATTGTTTTCGGCTGTGGCAAAGTTACGTGTAATTGTGTGTTTTCTGTTTCGGTGATGGGTCTTTTTATTTTTGAATATACATATTTTTGTACGTGTTGTATCCTGCATTTTTCATCTGTCCTATCGTTTAGTACGATCGTTATGTCGTATCCCTTTAAGTTTATTTTAGCAAATCTTAGTTGATGGTTTTGTGGCGGTTATCCGCCTTGTCACATCACTATTGTATTTACTATTGTGTTACACACTAGCTGTCACTTTGACACTACGAGACCACCGTTGCCGCGAACCTAAGCCAGAATTGTTGATAAAGAATGATTTTTCTGTTGTGTCGACCTATGGATGTACAGGCTGTAATGAAGCTTCATTCATAATTATCAAAGCGAACAATATCCAGCTCGAAGGACCATGAAAATGTTAAAGAATGATTCTGTTTGAAGGGAAAGCGGACTGTATCTAAAGGGAGAAGGTAGGACTCACCGAAGCTCGTTGAAGAGGGCCGGCTGGCTCCGAAAACCTGATGTGATTTATGCTGTGGGGCGCCCCAATTCTTGTTTCTTGATGATTTGGTGATGGTGGTTTATTGGCACACACAATTTATTGTCTTATAAAACACTTGGTTGCAATATTTCACGATCATTTTACGGAGTCGATATGTTCAGTGGCGAGGTATGGCGGGGAACTACTTACTGAATGTTTAAGACGTTAGGTGGCGCTGTTTGCGCAGGAAAATGGTAGGATTGGAAAGGGCGGGGAATTCAAACTGTTTATGGTGCTTTAACAATTGTATCTTGTAATCTATGTCAATGTACCTTGTCCAATATTGCAAGAAATATAGCAGTAATCCGTCCTACGCCGTTTTATTCTAAAGTCTACGCTCCAGACTACAAACAAAGGAGTTATCAGCCAACATTTGGCAAAACCCCAAATTGGTGACCACCGCGTTCGAAGAACTGCAAGGAGCCAACGGCGGACATAGCAAAGGATTTTTCTGACGTTCCTGTCTATTCATCGGTGCCTGATTAATTGGATTTGTCGCGGTGAAGTCTGTGCATGAAGAGAAGTGCATTCAGCGTGTTTTCCAAGGAATTTTCGAAAACCAAAAATTTTCGTTAGGTACCAGTGTTGGCGAGAGGTATCCAACGCCATTTAGTGGCTCAGCTTGGCCGATACCATTTTGACGCTTTTTGGCATCTTTGGTGTGTTACGAAGCATGTTTAGATCTGGATCTGTGCACGTTTCGGATTTGGCATCACGGCAAATCGTACTATCTCAGTGACACTTAAACTGGCATTTACGAATCTTAATACGAACTGTTTTCTCAAGTGATTTTTAATATTTTCCTGTCAAGAACTAACATTGTGTGGTGTGTTTTGACTATTGTTACCGCATTTTCCCGGACATTTACTTAAGTTAAGGGTTACGGTTCAACTAAAGGACAATTTTGCATCCTTGCATTTTGGACTAAATAAGGTTACTGTGTGTTTTGCTTGTAACATATTAACTTTAAGTGTATGTTTTTTTGTGTGTTGCATTGCTTGCCTCACGTTACATGGTATATGTTTACTTTAACTCATTTCCCAGTCTGGTATTTGGTATTCAAAATTGATATTTAATTCTTTTTATCTTAACATTTTTGTGCTTAACATTTACTAATCATGGAAAAGCTACAAGCTGAGCTGGCTAAGCTAAAAGCTGAGAATGCTGCCATGCAGGAAAGACTTTCTGACACAAACAGCGGCCATGACCAAAAGGTTGAACCAGCCCCAGCGCAGCTATGTAAAGTTAGTGTAAAAAACTGCCACCGTTCTGGTCACATGCCCCTGCAGTATGGTCTGTCGGAATCGTTGGTCGCGCGCGCCGCCACACCGCGCCGGCGCCACGCCGGTCGCCACCAACACCATAGATTAATATACCTTTCACCAACACACACTGACGTGATCAACAACAGTCAGTTCCACAGAGTACATTGTTAAGATAGTATATACTGAAGTCAGTTCGCTCCCGCTGCGTGGCATAGCCGCGATTCGCATGACCGCGTAAAATTTTTTAACAAACAAATAAGTAGTGACAACGCAGTTTATCAAGTCTGTGCAAAGAAAAGGAACCAAAACCAAACATGGAATGTTTAATGGAGGAGTGGGGGCTTCGAGGAATATGTCGACAAATTTAATGAACATGAAATTGACTTAGGGGCGCTGCCTTTGCTTGAAGATGAGCAAATCCGGGTGCTAATACCAGCTTTTGGCCCACAAGCCAAATTTAAAAGAGCGCTTCAGAAGTGGAATGCTTCCAAGCTAAATTCCGATGTAACTGAGTGTAATCTGTGACAATCTTGAAAACCTTGTGGAAGTGTACGGAGAGAATGTTGGTGGACTTACAAATTCACCAATAAGTTCGGCATTATCGTCACCGAGCACCTCGTCGTCATGCAAATCCATGTTCCTATGTCTCGATAGTCTCACAACGCTGCTCGCAAAAACTCCCGATGGCCAGCAGCTACTAAAAGAAAGGCAACAACCATTGGGAGAACAAAACCGTAAACTAGTTCGAGAAATAGCTACACACACACTTCGGGCGAATCCGAAGGCCCCCGTAACAGCCGAAACATATATTACTTGGTTAAATGAAATAAAGAAAGTGTTTCCAAAAGAGAATAGCAGCATTTATTATACGAAACCCAATGGGTCATTGGGACGGGCTCACGGTCGACTCTGATGCCATTACCAATTTAAAGGCAAAATATCGCCGCAACAAAGTCTTTGAACCACGGGCACGTCGTTCACTTGAAAAAAATAAAACCTCGTACACTACCAGGACTGGGAGATGTGTGCGATTTAAGACCGTTGATGACTATGATGTTAGTTAAGATTTTTTGTGGTTTGTCTCAACTCCGTGGGGGGGTGGTGTGGCGGTTTTAAAGACATAATTAATGTAATTGATGACATAAAATATAATAACCAGATGATGAATATAACTAAATCCGAAGACACGGGACGGTTTTTTCTTTAATCGTATTAATGTAATGCATTAAAACATTGCTGGATTGCTAAACAAATCAGACTTGTTAACTGTACAATTAGGAAAGTTAGAAAATCAAGGGACAACTGTAGATGTACACTGTCTAACAGAGCATTTTATAACATCTGGGCATAAAAGTTTATTGCACATTCCGAATTTCAAGCTAGCTGCTTTCTTTTCACGAAGCACAAATCGGGGAGGCACTTGTATTCTTGTGAGACAGGGTCACCAATAAAGGGAACTACCAGATGTTGCTAAACAGTCTGTATCAGGCATATTTGTGAACTTCTAAATACATTACTATCAGCTTAGACAAATACATGAAACAAAAAAAAAAACGTTCAGCATAATCATGTTTTCCCGCCAGTGGCTCCCCCAATCTAAAATAATTAATAAAACATTTATAAACAAACTTATGAAAAATTTGCTACGGTCAATCCATCAAGACTACATTTAACAATGTTTCGCATCGATTCACATAATTTACTAGTGATGCCAACTCTCACCTTTGGCCTATAAACAGAAAAGTGGCACCTTTGCCTTCATAATTCGAAGTTAAGAGTTCGCATCGCTAATACACTATGTGAAAACATAGTTAAATGTATTCTTGAGAAGGTGGGTCCACGAAGCGGATTTTCCATATGTGGTATAGATAAATTATAGCGCCACTATTGGAGCTATATCACTCTTTTTTTTTTTTTTGGTGGGTGGAAAATCATCAAATGACCCCCCCCCCCCCCCCCGCTCTTGGGCAGAGCGAAGGGGAGTGTCAGACTTCTACTGACTAAAAACCGAACCCATGTTCCTTCTTTGCCCTTGTGCCGAGGCCACGTCATCTAGTACTAAAATCCGCGGCCCCGACGGGCGTCGGCCCTTGCGGGCCCCTCCTTGCTGACATCTCTTTGAGGCGCGCGTGGAACACGAACGCGCCGCCGACACGGTCTGTTGCCGTCATGACGACGCACTATGGGACCAGACGGTGCGTTCCATCTCAAAAATCTATAAGTTTTTTGTGTCTTGACATTTTGAATTGAAATTTTGTATACGTATTCCTGAATACCTATGCTGTTGGATAATTAAAACACTGCCACTTTAAAAACTATGTTTATTGAGTAAAAAAAAAATACAAAAATAAAATGTTGAAAATTTTCAAATTAAATCATTATAATTAATTGTTTGCTTACATTAGGTTCAATTAAAATATTAATAAGTTAATAACTACATAATTAAATAATTTTAAACTAAAAAAAAACATACATTTCATGAAAAAAAAGAACATAATAAATTCTACTCATCACTTGCTAATACAAAAAGCCTTTTAGCTTCGTCAAGTAGTTCTTGTTGTGTGTTCTGATTCACAATACTTGATTTATTTAAGCTAGATATATTGGGGTCTGAAGTATACAACAGTATAGTCGAACGTCTTCCATTGTGGCTGACCTGGAACTTTTTCAATATTACGAGCTTCTTGAGCATCTTCAGATAATTGGCCTATTGGCAAAACTGCAAGATGCTTGATTATTTTGGCACCATGTATAAGTATTTTGTGGACTGAAGATGGTACTCTAAAGTACCAGTAATATTTACTCACAAATAATTGTGCAGTCCCCAGCGTATAATCACCAAATTTAACTGCGTTTACAGAACATCCCGATGACAATATGGTTTGCAGATTTATGTAATCTCTTGACCAACTCTTTATCGATACCCGATACATCGATATCACGATCTCCAGATGTTACATTCACTTCAGAATTTTCTAATGTTGAGGTAATGCACGAATTCAATGATACTTTAAACTCGCCATTTAACCAATTTGTGTTTTGGCCCTCAAAACGATCTTGGTTTTTTTGAGCTTTCACCCATTTTTGGTTACAAATCGTTATCAAATTTCTTTGAATACTTTACATAGCCGTATACACATCTGTTGTTGATAAATGAAAATTGTCCAACAAGTATTTTTCAACATAATGTTACGACGGTCATCTAGAATCTTCGAGAAACCGCGCTAATAACTGTGTAGTACCTAGAAAATACGAGTTCATTCTTTTAGGTACCTATTTCCGTAGTAGGTATAGAACTTACATTGTATTCAAGGTCAGGCGCCGGGAGTCGCCGGCAGTTGTCATTGTAATTTCGACCGTATGCCGACGAAGTTAAGTAACTTCTTCCTTGTCGGTTCTTTTATCTTTAAGTTTATTTTTTTGTTAATGTTTTTTTATGGATGCTTTCTTGAATAATAGAGAATTATCTCGAATGTCTTTTGTTTGCTTGGGTATAAAAGGACCGATTGAGGACGAAGTGAGTCAGTCTACTTTTAAGCGAGACAACGAAAGGATCGAAGTGAAATCTAGTACGATAAAGCGTTCAGTAGTATTAAAGTGATTGTGAATAAGTGTTTATTGAGTAATAAAGTTAATTCGTGTGTTTAATTGGTAGCTTCTACACAAAGACGAGGTAATATATTAGTATACACATACATTGTCATTTGAGGATTTGATCTCACCATGAGTAACAGCCAAGTAGCACGTGCCGTAGGCCTTACGGCTGAGGAATGTAAAAGCATGATTGCGGACCTAGCAGAGGTAGGAGAGCTCGCTTCTCTTAAAGTGCCCGATAACATATGGAATGGGATTGAGGGCATAAAAGAGAAAGTCGCATACTTGGGCTTTGACCCAAGGAGAATCATGCGCGAGTTTCTGAAGAGAGCCACGGACTCCCAGCGAGCAGCTCCTAAGGATTCAACACCTATCGAATATGGGGAAGCCGGTTTGAAATTCTACCTGCATGAAGGTAATCATGCAGAAACTGACCTGATCTTCTTCATAACATTATTCTTAGAAAGAGGGAATAATGTTGCCAAAATATTGCTAAGATGTGATAAAGCCATTGGTGCCATCATCACCCGTAAGATGGCTTCGTACGGGATGTCGACTGAGAAGAAGTCATCTGCTTTAGCCACCGACACTCTCACCCTTGCTAGAATTGCTCAGGCATTTACCGTAGCGACCACAGCAATAATCTTGGATAAGAAGATTGCAGGCAAACTCAAGTCTAAGGCTCTATGCGGAGTCATCCAGCTGCCGTTGCTCATGCAGCACACGGTCTTCCCTAGTATGATTCCGACCGACATGGACGGTGTCACGGATGAACTGATAAGAATTGTATCAGTTTTGAATATGGAGACCTCAGTGCTGTTAGCCACCCCGAAGGATAGAAGGAAGATCGAGGGGAAGGAAGTGGAGGATTTATACAGTACAGCAGAACAATTCGTTTATGCTGCAGTGAATGGAAGTGTAGCACCTGAAAGCTTCCGTGTAAAAGCACTCAAAAAGGATGAGATGAGACCCAAACCAATAGAGGGGGAGGAAAATAAATTTGTAGGGATAGATCTACCAGCTCTTGCTAATGCTGTTAGAGATCTACTCCTACAAATGGACGATGGCGGTGGATTGCCCGCTAGAAGATATTCTTCGTCAGCTCCTCCTCCTCCCCCTCCTCCTCCATCAGCACCTTTTCTGATTCAGCCAAAGAAATTAGACCAACCAGAAGAAGCAGCTTATATGGAAGAATTGAAAACAATCCTTAAACAAGTTATTATTGACCTTGATAAGAGGCTCACAAAATCCGAAGACACGCAAGAAACAACAAGTGATGGAGGTTCAAAACCAGAACTACCTCTTACCACCCACAATCTGATGGAATGGTGGAACGATTCAACCAGACGTTGGAGAGATATCTGGCTAAAGTCGTGGAAAGCAGGCAAAGGGATTGGGACAACCACATACAGCCGTTTCTTCTGTCCTATCGGAGTGCAGTTCACGAAAGTACGACTGTAACTCCAGCCTTCGCGAACTTTGGAAGGGAATTACGGTTGCCTGCAGATTTAATAACTAAAACTCCCCCTGATGTCCCACGCAGTGTAACGGATTACGCGAATGACCTGCGTAACAAGTTAAATGATGTGTATGAGCATATCAGGCAATCCGGGCAACAGATTTCTGAGAAGATGAAGACACGACAAACAGTCGTGGTTTCGACGAAAATTCGCTGGTGTGGTTGCATAACCCAGTGCGGAGCAAGGGAAAGTCTCCGAAATTGCAAGCAAAATGGGATGGACCATACCGAGTTGTGACCAGGATCAACGATGTCACCTACCGAATACAGAAGGGTCCGCGAGGTGCGCCTAAGGTTGTGCATGTAGACCGACTGGCGCGATATTACGGGACTAATGATGCTCGGGACGAGCATGTCTAAGGAGGGGGCAGTGTTACGACGGTCATCTAGAATCTTCGAGAAACCGCGCTAATAACTGTGTAGTATCTAGAAAATACGAGTTCATTCTTTTAGGTACCTATTTCCGTAGTAGGTATAGAACTTACATTGTATTCAAGGTCAGGCGCCGGGAGTCGCCGGCAGTTGTCATTGTAATTTCGACCGTATGCCGACAACGTTAAGTAACTTCTTCCTTGTCGGTTCTTTTATCTTTAAGTTTATTTTTTGTTAATGTTTTTTTGTGGATGCTTTCTTGAATAATAGAGAATTATCTCGAATGTCTTTTGTTTGCTTGGGTATAAAATAATAATAATAATAATATTCCACAACTATCACACAACGCCATCTAGTCCCAAGCTAAGCAGAGCTTGTGTTATGGGTACTAGACAACTGATAAACATACTTATATATTTCTAAATACATACATATTATAGATAAATTACACCCAGACACAGAACAAATGATCGTGCTCATCACACAAACATTTTTGTCCTGGGTGGGAATCGAACCCACGACCTCCGGCATAGCAGTTAGGGTCACTAACCACTAGACCAACAGGCCAGTCAAAAAAAAAAGGATCAATTGAGGACGAAGTGGGTCAGTCTACATTTAAGCGAGACAACGAAAGGATCTAAGTGAAATCTAGTACGATAAAGCGTTCAGTAGTATTGAAGTGATTGTGAATAAGTGTTTATTGAGTAATAAAGTTAATTCGTGTGTTTAATTGGTAGTGATTTTATTTATCCCATACCCAGCTCGTAACAATTTGGTGTCAGAAGTGGGATAAATAAAATCACTACCAATTAAACACACGAATTAACTTTAAAAAACAGTACACATAGTCCTAGTTAGTCTTGATATTATATTATAAATCGCAATTGACACCCCAGAAGCTCGAAGCCCCACTCCTAGCTCTTTAGAGTACTTCAGTCTAGACGAAGATTCCGAAGAACCATTCGAGATGTCGAGCCCACAGACGACCTCAGGCCAGCAAGCTGGTAATTGGTCAGTAGTGGAGAACTACCTGAATGTGGACAAGACTGTTGTAGCTTCTATTAAGGTAGGAGTGCAGGGATTCATTGATGATGTGTCCTATCAGCAGATCGCCATAGACGCAATTAACGGCAAAGTGTCAGAGGATGCTTTCAAGGGCCTTGCAGCCTTCTCAAAAGCGGTCGCTTACGATGGGTTTAACCCCCAGACGATCATTATTGAACTGGCTGCAAAGGCTGCTGCAGACAAGAGGAAGGATGCAGGTGTGTTTGAATTCACGGCTGATGGAATTCACTACAAACTGCCTAACGAGTGTTCACTGGCAAATGACGTGCAGATGCTGGTCACACTCTTCCTCGTGAGAGGCAACAACCTCTTTAAGATTCTAAAGACTGTCAGCAAGGACGCCAAGATAGCCATAAGTCACAAGATCGCGGCATACTCCCTTAAAAGCGACGATGACAATGATGCGGCGGCCAGGAAGAGGAAGGAGAGAGTGGTACTGTCATCAAAAGACATCACTCTGAGCAGAATCGCTGCCAGCTTCCCACACATTACGTTGGCAGTGGCAAAAAAGATCGAGCTTCCTGGCAAGACCAACTGCCTAGTCATACAACATCAGGCCAACATAAATGCTGGAGGGAAGGCAAGGACGAAGATGCCTTGTATAATGCAGCACGTGCTTTTACCAGCGCTCCTGCGTAAGTCGCAACCTCATGAGGAAGCAATCCTACGATCATTCAGCTACATGTTCAATTTAGAGCAGACTCTAACCCTCCAACACCCAAACATCAAAAAGCAGATGCTCAACGAGCCCATGGCTGGCCAGATCGATAACAGCGTTAAGTTCGTCGAGGCTGCCATAAATGGCCCCATGACCAGTGACGGCGACCGGTCTGCTCTCTTGGGGGCCTCATCGGCAGTGATTCTGAAGCTGTTACAGAGTGGGCACAAGCTGGTGCTGATGCTTGGCTGAAGGCATCAGTGGCAGCTGACTACTCCAGCTTAGTAATGCAGATCACTAATGAGCAACATTGTGACAGCCCCGTCACCTGTGAAGTCCACGGCCACAGGGAGCACTAGGAGGTAGGTGCTTTATGTTAAGTTTAGGTTAGATTCCACATTATTACTTGTAGGTTAAGGTTTTTGTTAGTTAAGTATGTAGGATTAGATGGTTGTATAGGTTAAGATAGGTTAAGGAAAAAAAAAAAAAAGGAGCAGCGGCAACAAGATAAGGAGGAGCAGGCTCGCCGTCAAGAGGAGCAGGCCCGGCGCCAAGAGGAACAGATGCTCCTGATAAAGGATCTTCACGCATCAGTTGGAAAAGAGCTGAGCGTGATGAAGGAGCAGGTACAGCAGCACGACACCCGTATCGCAAAGGCCGAAATTCAGATCGCCGATGTGAAGGCCTTCAGTGATTGCTGCCCCTTCGGTGCGCGGATTTAAAGTGCCTCCATTCGACGGAACATCTTCGTGGTCGGCCTATAAAATCCAATTCGAGGCCGTTATGAAAGTGAATGGGTGGACTAAAGCGCAAGCCATGACCGCGCTCACCTTGGGTCTCCGAGACCAGGCCCTTAACATTTTTGAAGCCCTCGGCAAGGATGTGACCTACGAACAGCTGCTGGAGGCATTAGAGTCCAGATACGGCGACGCGCACCTGGAGCATGTTTTTCGTGCCAAGTTAAGGGATCGCGTTCAACGTAGTGCCGAGAACTTACAGCAGTGGGCCCTGGAAGTTGAAAAGCTGGTTCGGAAAGCATACCAGTCCGCCCCTGCACTTATTGATGGAAATCTGGTACAGGCGTTCATCGATGGAATACGCGACTTGGAGGTTAGAGCCGCTGTGAGACTTGGGCATCATGAGACGCTGAAAGATGCCTTGGCCCATGCCTTAGAAGTAGAGGCAGTGAGGCAGGACCACCGTACGCACCGGGTCAGGGAGGTTGTAGCGTCACCTGTACGCGACCGCCCGCAAGGATACAGCCCTAGGTGCTACACTTGTGGAGAAAGGGGTCATCTTCGATCAAGCTGTCCTAAGCGCAGCCCACCAAGAGAAGACCAACCTCAGCAGGGAAAGGTGGCTGAAGTGGCTGCCCAACCACAGCAGCAGGGAAACGAGTAAATGCCAGGACTGGGGGGCGGGTGCTGGCTGGTTTTGAAAGAGCCCCGAGGATCTTGATCTCACAAGTACATGACGGGAACAGCCTGACCATCAACGGCGAAGTCAACGGAACTCCATGCAAACTGACGTTGGATACTGGAGCTTCTCACACGGTCGTCAATTCTCACCTGGCGAATCGGTTTCTTGGGGACTACTTCAATAACCACGACCGTCTTCAATTACTAACAGCTACCGGTCAGCACATAACCGTCCGAGGCAAAAAGGAGGTGGAGTTGAAATTGGGTGATATAATTTACCGGCACATTGTCATCGTGGCCGACATAGTGGACGATTGCATCTTGGGCTTGGACTTTATGCGGAAATATCGTTGTGAGATCGACATTGACCAAGGTGTATTGAAATGTGGTTCCGAAGAAGTTTTCATGGAAGGTGCGCCATCAGGGAAAGTGTACTGCTTAAAGGAAATTGTTCTTCCTCGCAGATCAGAAACGATCGTGCCAGTCAAGTTACCACCGAATTCTGGACACAAAGATCGAAGTGTTCTGATAGAAAGGGTGAACAATGAGTTTTCCTGGAAGATGGCACGAACTCTGGTAAAGGCCAACAACATCTCAGCTGTACGCATCCTGAATCCAAGTGACAAGGAGCAAGTGATTAAGAAGGGTACCTTGATCGGCACTTGTGAGGAAGTAGCTTGGATGCGTCAATTGCAAGATCTACCTACCGGAAGCAAAATTAGTAGTGCCAAATTCAACGTGTCAACGCTTCTTGAAAACTGTCATTTAAGTGAAGGAGAAATGGACAAGGCTAAGAAGATGTTACTTCAGTACGCTGGTATTTTCTCTACGGGTGATGCTGACATAGGAAGAACTGGACTGGTTCAGCACAGAATTAATACAGGCAACGAGTTACCTATCCGTCAGCGACCAAGGAGACTGCCAGTTGCACGGGAAAAAGAAGTGGAAACCATGATTGAGGGTATGGTGAAGGATGGTGTTATAGAGCCTTCATCCAGTCCATGGTGTTCTCCTGTGGTCCTGGTAAAGAAAAAGGACGGCAGTATGCGCTTCTGTGTGGACTATCGACGACTGAACGACGTCACAAAAAAGGACAGCTATCCACTGCCTAGGATCGATGACACACTGGATACGCTGACGGGAATGAAGTGGTTTACCACGCTAGACCTAAAAAGTGGTTACTGGCAGGTAGAAATAGACCCCAAGGATAAGGAGAAGACTGCATTCTCAACAGGAAAAGGGTTGTGGCAGTTTAAAGTTATGCCTTTCGGTTTATGTAATGCTCCTGCAACGTTTGAAAGGCTGATGGAGCAAGTACTTGCCGGGTTGATTGGGGATGCATGTCTTGTCTATCTAGACGACATAATCATTGTGGGCCGTACGTTTGAAGATCACCTTAGAAACCTCAACCGAGTGCTGTCGAAGATCCAAACAGCAAACCTGAAGTTGAGTCCGAAAAAGTGCTCGTTTTTCAGAAAGCAAGTGAACTTTTTAGGACACATAGTTTCGGGAGAAGGTGTTCAAACAGACCCAGAGAAAGTAGTTGCCGTCAAGGATTGGCCAGTGCCGAAAGACAAGACACAGGTCAGAGCATTTTTGGGTTTGTGCTCCTACTATCGCCGGTTTGTGAAGAATTTTGCCGACATTGCGAAACCTCTACACAGACTCACTGAGGAAAAGCGACAATTCTGTTGGGATGAGAACTGCGACGCCGCATTTCAGGAATTAAAGGGACGTCTGTGCAATACTCCTATTTTGGGATATCCTGACACTGAAAATGACTTTATAGTCGACACAGACGCAAGTAATACTGGGATTGGGGGCGTGTTATCTCAACGGAAAGGAGATCAGGAGGTTGTTATAGCCTACTTCAGCAAGTCTTTATCTAAACCGGAAAGAAATTACTGCGTAACGAGACGAGAGCTGCTCGCCGCAGTGAAGACATTGCAGCACTTCAGTAAGTATTTGTTGGGACGGAAATTCCAGCTACGAACTGACCATGCTGCATTGAAGTGGCTATTACAGTTCAAGAATCCAGAGGGGCAAGTGGCGAGATGGATTGAACTACTGCAAGAGTTTGACTTTGTAACCGAACATCGCAGTGGGAGAACTCACGGTAACGCAGACGCCTTGTCAAGAAGACCTTGTCCTGAAGACTGCAAGCACTGTGCCAGGCAAGAGACTAAGGAAGTAGTGCCCGTGAGGATGCTTAGAACGGATCTCAGCGATGAATGGAAGGAGACTCTACAACAGGCTCAACAAAATGACTCGGACATCAAGCCAATCTTCGACTGGATCAAAGCTGGTGCTCCGAAGCCCAAGTGGAGTGATGTGGCTGCGATGAGTTCCATCACGAAGAGTTATTGGGCACAATGGAACAGTTTGGAGATCCAGGATGGAGTCTTGTGCCGTAAATGGGAAAACGCTCGTGGGGACAGCTGTCATCTACAAATGGTTGTTCCTAAAGCTAAGGTACCGGATGTTTTACGGCTCTACCATGATGGATGCTCAGGAGGACATATGGGGGTGAAAAGGACTCTACTGAAGATCAGAGAGCGCTTTTACTGGATCCACTGTCGAGATGATGTGGAGGACTGGTGTCGCAAATGTACCAGCTGTGCGGCTGTGAAAGGACCTCACAGACGAAGCAGAGGTGCATTAAAAGTGTACAACGTGGGAGCCCCCTGGGAGCGGATAGCACTGGACGTTGCGGGATCATTTCCAGAAAGTGATAGCGGAAACAATTACTTCATGGTTGTCATGGACTACTTCACAAAGTGGCCAGAAGTCTTCGCTATTCCTAACCAAGAAGCAACAACAGTCGCGGATAAATTGGTTCAGGAAGTCTTCTGTCGTTTTGGAGTACCCTTAGAAATTCACAGCGATCAAGGAAGGAATTTTGAATCGCAAGTTTTTCAGGAGACTTGTCGATTGATGGGTACACACAAAACCAGGACCACCTCTTACCACCCACAATCTGATGGAATGGTGGAACGATTCAACCAGACATTGGAGAGATATCTGGCTAAAGTCGTGGAAAGCAGGCAAAGGGATTGGGACAAGCACATACAGCCGTTTCTTCTGTCCTATCGGAGTGCAGTTCACGAAAGTACGACTGTAACTCCAGCCTTCGCGAACTTTGGAAGGGAATTACGGTTGCCTGCAGATTTAATAACTGGAACTCCCCCTGATGTCCCACGCAGTGTAACGGATTACGCGAATGACCTGCGTAACAAGTTAAATGATGTGTATGAGCATATCAGGCAATCCGGGCAACAGATTTCTGAGAAGATGAAGACTCGTTATGATCGGAAGGCAAACAGTCGTGGTTTCGACGAAAATTCGCTGGTGTGGTTGCATAACCCAGTGCGGAGCAAGGGAAAGTCTCCGAAATTGCAAGCAAAATGGGATGGACCATACAGAGTTGTGACCAGGATCAACGATGTCACCTACCGAATACAGAAGGGTCCGCGAGGTGCGCCTAAGGTTGTGCATGTGGACCGACTGGCGCGATATTACGGGACTAATGATGCTCGGGACGAGCATGTCTAAGGAGGTGCGGAGCAAGGGAAAGTCTCCGAAATTGCAAGCAAAATGGGATGGACCATACAGAGTTGTGACCAGGATCAACGATGTCACCTACCGAATACAGAAGGGTCCGCGAGGTGCGCCTAAGGTTGTGCATGTGGACCGACTGGCGCGATATTACGGGACTAATGATGCTCGGGACGAGCATGTCTAAGGAGGGGGCAGTGTTACGACGGTCATCTAGAATCTTCGAGAAACCGCGCTAATAACTGTGTAGTACCTAGAAAATACGAGTTCATTCTTTTAGGTACCTATTTCCGTAGTAGGTATAGAACTTACATTGTATTCAAGGTCAGGCGCCGGGAGTCGCCGGCAGTTGTCATTGTAATTTCGACCGTATGCCGACGACGTTAAGTAACTCCTTCCTTGTCGGTTCTTTTATCTTTAAGTTTATTTTTACCCGACTACGGTAAAGCCAAAGGAAGGTTATGATTTTGACTGGCTATGTATGTATGTATGAATGTATGTTTGTATGTATGTATGTATGTATGTGTGTATCTTCATCTGTTCCCTCATAGCTTCTAATGCGGGCGCCACACACTCGACGAGTGGCATGGGAAGTAGCGAGGAAAGGAGGCAGGGACATAGTGTGGCAACGTTACTCGTCATGCCGCACGTCATGCTCCTCGTCCTGCCCACCGCTCCGCGATGATCGCGCGATGAATACATGTGATCCACCATCTCCGTTGGCAAGGACGATGACGACGATGTATATTTCTTTTTATGACATTGATATAATTAACTATACTAAAAATGCATAGCGCGCACGCTGCCACAGTTTCATCGTCCACCAAAGGCAAATAACAAGTGAGTAGCGTCGCGATTAATTGCGCGAGTAGAACATCGCAGCAAATAGCGGCAGCGCGAGGAGCATGGCGATGAGCAGCGCGAGGAGCATAGTGTGGCGCCCGCATAATCTACATAACGGAACTCGACATATGAGGTATCGTTAGAACTGTCTTAATTTTCCGCTGTACATAGGCTACGTGACGTGTCACAAAAAGTGATTTGGCGCCCTCTAGCGGACAAAAAGTAAGGCTTAAAAATAAAAATGGAGATAAATATGCCGTGTTTGGTATCATTTGAAAGGGCCTCACTTGTACATTTCCAAAATATTGTTTAAATTTAAAATCACGCCCTTTAGCGGACAAAAATTCAAGAGTAAAAAAAAAATTAACACCAAAGTTGTTTAAATAAAAAAAAATAAAAAACTAAAACCCGACTACGACAAAAAAAACGACGCTGAAAAAGTATGAAACAAGATTTTCAGGATAGAACAAAAAGAAAAGCCGTAGTCACACGTTATAGGTACCAACCTAAACACTTTAATACCGTGTGACTACGGCTTTTTTTTTTATTCTATCCTGAAAATCTTGTTTCATACTTTTTCAGCGTCGTTTTTTTTGTCGTAGTCGGGTTTTTTTGGTTAATGTTTTTTTGTGGATGCTTTCTTGAATAATAGAGAATTATCTCGAATGTCTTCTGTTTGCTTGGGTATAAAAGGACCGATTGAGGACGAAGTGAGGCAGTTCACTTTTAAGCGAGACAACGAAAGGTTCGAAGAGATATCTAGTGCGATAAAGTGTTCAGTACTGTTTTGCGATTGTGAATAAGTGTATTGTGACTTTGTGAGTAATAAAGTTAATTCGTGTGTTTAATTGGTAGTGTTTTTATTTATCCCATACCCAGCTCGTAACAATACCCATAAACGCCCCGGATGGCGACGTTTTTGTAAACGAACAAGTATTTTGCAATTGCATTATTCATGAGTGCCTTACCACTGTTAATAATAGTCGTGGATACGTGGAGTTAGAAAACCCAACTCCTAACGACATTATATTTTCACTAGACCAGCTATACTCTAAGTGTGTTCCGCGGAACCCTAGGGTTCCATGATACCTCTGTCGGGGTTCCGCAAGAATTTAGAAAAAAAAATCAAAACATCTCTCTCTGGTCGCTCCGCGGCTGCGCGGAATCCGCGGCCGCGCGGGGACAAAACGCTATGAACGTTATTTATTTATTTATTTGTATTTGTATAAACATGTGTTACAATAGCTGGTACAATATCTCATAAGTTTGGTATCAACAATTTTGTACTTGTACAACCCGTTCGCTCTAAGTTTGCCGGTCTGTGGAATGCGCGTACCCTCCCCCACGTGACAACAAAACTTATAATGTGTCATAGTTTTACCCAAATATGTACGTACACAATTTTTATTGTTACAATTAAATAAAAAATATTTTTATATTATGTTTTGCTGACGCTACTTTTCGAACGTCATACCTATCGCCAGCGGCAAACTTAAAGCGAGCGGGTAGTATAATTGTGAGCAAAAATTCAAGTGAATTCATGGATATAATCCTTTTTTACCCAACTTGGAAAAGCCTGAAAACATGTCAAACGAGATATATGAATCTCTTTTAGAAATGTCATCAGACACAAGTATGAAGCCACTGTTCAAAACGACGCCTCTCAATGATTTTTGGTGCAAAATCCAAGATGAATATGCAATGGCTCTGGATATTCTTCTCCCGTTCCCAACTACATTTTTGTGCGAAACAGGATTCTCTACCTACGCAGCCACGAAAACAAAATATCGCAATAGACTGGACGCCGAAGCTGATATGAGACTCCAACTTTCTTCCATCAAACCTGATATCAACCAATTGATGAAAAAAAAAAACAGTTTCATACCTCCCACTAGTTAGATTTTTTCTTTTTTAATGTTTTCTATTATTGTCCTTGGCAAGTGGTGAAGTAAATAATAATTAGTAACTGTTGCATTGTACTTTTATTATGCTGATTAATAAAGAATACACTTATATAAAAACAATTGTTTTATTGTAAGGTTCCATCAAGTATTTTGCTTCCCAAAAGGGTTCCGTCATTAAAAAAGTTTGAGAACCACTGCACTAGACCAACCAACTCGTGCAGAGATGTTTAATGCAAAGTGCCCGTCTACTGTGGGAGCTGTCAGGCGCGCCCCCCGCCTTGATAGTGGCCCCGCGGGGGGTGCCGCGATAAACGCGCGTCGGCGCGGCGCCGTCTTATAGAAACGACGGTATCTCCGAAACTACAGTACTTACCTCGCTTTCAGTTCTATCATTGGAATTGTTATTAAATTAGCTAACATAATATGTATAGTTTAGTGTAGTTTTGTCTTGTAATGTATTAGTAATTATAATGTATGTTCAGTGTGAGAGAATTTTTACCAGTTTCTTGTATAAAGGTAATTATAATTAAAAAAATATACCACTATTTCAATAAGTTATTGTTTTATTTCCACGAGTACACATTAGTACACGTAAATTAAACAAAAGAACAGACGTCGTAATACATAATTCTAACGTCCGGGGCAACTAGAGCGGCCCCGTTAGCGGGCCGCTCTAGTTACCCGGACGTTTGGCTTGATTTCTTACAAAAAAATTAGATTTTTTATAAAAAATCAAAAAATACCTGTATATAGCGAGAAATGTAAGGAATCGATATGTATAATATACTATATACCGACTCTTAATGAAAACGCACACAAAAAATGTTGAAGTTGACAAAAATAAAAAAAAATAAAAAGAAATGGGTAAAATAGTTGGATTTAACAGATTTTTACGTAGCTTTTTGTAACATAGCGCAATGTTACTTTTAAATATTATTAAATAAGATTATATAAGCTATTTTTTGATACCAATACATCATTACTTGGAACGTACAGTATTAGCACAATAAATCAAAACAAATACCCATTCCCGTGTTCCGCCATAATTAAAAATTTGGAACACAAATTGTAAACACGTGAAATAATAACTATTTTCATCATATTTGTTTGGTTTAAGTCTACTTTTATATTGATAATGAACTGTTTTTCCTATTATAAGAAGCATTTCACAACTTTAGCACTGAAATATACACAAAATCATGCAATACTTACCAAAAAACCGTTAGAAATGACGCAATGTGTTTACATAACTTCATCACTGGTATAAACAACCTTGAACACTCCGATTTCAATTATGTTTGCACTAAGACGATAAGAATGAACACTTAGAATTATTTAACTAAAGAGAACACTCAACACAATGGGATAATAAATCACAATCCTTATCGCTCGCACGACCGCACTTCAAACGTAAACAAAAAACACTTGACACCCGACCTTTTTGTAAACAATCTTATCTAATGATGGCCGCCGGCTTGGCATAGAGTATTTGGTATTAATAGATTCTTCGTTTCACAGACTAAAAATATAACACAGCAGTAACTCAGCTTTAAAACTTTTTCATAGATGATTAGTAAGTTTTAATGTCAACAGAATGAAAAATGACGTAATGACGTATACTGTCATCCCACAGACAAGACCAATATTTTTAAATGACGTATACTGTCATCCCACAGACGACCGGACAATCAAATCGCGCTGACGACGTATTATCGCGCTTACGTACGGACCACCTTAATCCAGAGGAAAAAGCGTTTCTCTTAACGCTATGCACTCGCTATGCAGACGTATTTTACATTGATGGAGAACAGTTAACATTCACTAACAAAATAAAACATCGTAGAACAACGGATGAAATACCTGCGTATACTAAGAGTTATCGATATCCTTTCGTCCATCGAGAAGAAGTCAGGGACCAAATTTCCAAGATGTTAGAGCAAGCAAGCAAATTTCCAAGCTATTCTATTCTATTAAGGCATAATACGACCATCCGATTCCGCATGGAGCTCACCCATTTGGGTGGTGCCAAAGAAAATTGACGCTTCTGGTAAGCAGAAATGGCGTCTTCTAGTAAATTTCCGTAAATTAAATGAAAAAACATCCACATGGTTAAAAAATGGTTTACTGTCAAGCGCACTTATTAAGTGAACTTGTACCCGCGTTTTCTAAAAAAAAGAGTGTGAAAACTATGCCTGTCTTGCTCATATTTGCCCAACGTGTAGTGAATAATAGACAAGGATGACAATTGGTTACTCAGGACGTCTCTAAATTATTCCCCCGCCAACGGGGAACGTGTCAAAACCAGTCTTGTTCCGAGCGCATTCACGAGTGGCGAGCACGCGAGCAGGGCTACCGAAATATATAACTTTTTTGTGAAATTGCGTGTTAAAGTGCAGTTTAAGTGAAAGAAAACAATGAACCGGTAAGTACTGAACTGTTTCTAATAGCTTGATTGTGTATTTGGCATGAATTCCGGCAGAAATACCTAGTTCAACGAACATCGTCCTCCATGCCTACCGTAATGACCGTTTTTTTCACGTCGTATGACTAGAAAATATGCCTAATGTTTATAAAACTGTCGTTATTATCAATTATAAGTTAATTAACAACGTCTGTAATGCATTCTAATTAAGTAATATCGTCAGAAATTTGAATTTAATTGAAAACAAAACACGCACGCCAAAACGCGCTTATTAAGCGTGCTTGACAGTCAAGGATTCGGACGTCATAACGGTTTTTGTGTGATTTCTCGGACGTTCGAAAAGTATGGATAAGATTTAACCGACTTTAACAAAAAGAAGTATGTATGTTTTCTTTTGTGAACCGATTCTCAAAATGTTCTTTTTTGGTGACTGTTTTTGACTTAACCGACTTAAAAAAAAGGAGGATGTATTTTTTCTTTGCCGATTTCTCCCCATTTGTGAACCGATTCTCAAAATGTTCTTTTTTGGTGACTGTTTTTGACTTAACCGACTTAAAAAAAAAGGAGGATGTATTTTTTCTTTGCCGATTTCTCCCCATTTGTGAACCGATTCTCAAAATGTTCTTTTTTGGTGACTGTTTTTGACTTAACCGACTTAAAAAAAGGAGGATGTATTTTATCTTCGCCGATTTCTCCCTATTTGTGAACCGATTTTCAAAATGTTTTTTTTTTTTGGTTTGGTGGTGGTGGTTTTCTGTGTGCATGACTTGCATCAAAATGTTTTTTTTTTGTGGTGGTGCATGACTTGCATTTGCATGTATGTTTTAAGAGCGACAAGACGACCTCGCACCCGCGGTGGCTTACGCCGTGGGAGTGTTCGGGTGCTGGGACCAGCGCCTTCACCACCGGCATCACCTTCGCCGACACCTGATCCTCCAGTACCACGACCTCCGTCACCGCGGGTGGTAATACTGGAGGATCGGGTTATAGTACCGGCGGGGGGTGACCGTGGTGGCCCGAGCCGGCGCGGACGCGGCCGCGCTGGATACGGCGGCATGCGGCCAGTACCCCGCGGCGGAGAGTTAGTTTTATGCATTTTTAACGCTTTTGTTTATTTTTTTCGTAAATAATTTTGTTTAGTTACAATTGAATCATTTTTATTTCAGAATGGTGGTTCATACCAGCTCCGATATGCCGCATGGCCGGCACTTGGAGACCCCCTCCATTTGAAGCGGAGGCGCATGTGGCAACCGTAAGTAGTTCTACTTGTTTAAGTTAGTTGTAGATATTATTCTGGTGTTAATATTTAACTTTTGTTTTAAAATATCCATCTAGATCAGATCAGCCAGCACCACCTCTGGCGTCCACCTCCCACGCGGCAACGTAAGTCGCCAACGGTCTTTTCTAATCATTTAATTGCTAAAGATATAGGTACATTGTTTTTGTTTCAGGGACGTGGAGACTGCGCCGTCGCCCGCAGCAGCTATGTAAGTCGCCAACGGTCTTTTCTAATCATTTAATTGCTAAAGATATAGGCATTATACGATAGAGGTGGACCGAGACAAATACACTTAAGTCAAGTGTATGAGTTCCTGATGTCAATACCGCCCTCGAGCGTTGAATGTGAGAGGGTATTTTCATCCTCAAAATATATTATTAATTATCTGAGATGCGCCTTACGGGACGACTCTATAGACGCCCTAAGTTTTCTTAGATCACATTACCAAAGTTTACGTCAATCCCACGAATGATTATTGTAATTGCGGTGTGATTTTATGATCTCTCATTTACTTTTATTATAAAACCCGATTTGATCTCTAAAATTCTCAGTGCCTGCAGCCTGAGAACTTAATACTTAAGTTGTGTTATGTTTACTGATTACTCACGCAGTGGGTGTAAATTTTTATTAAAAATGTTTGTTTTGTTTAGAATAAAGTTTGTTTTTTTTTTTCAAAATAATAGCAAACTATGTTGCTGAAAGGTGATTCAATTTTATATAATAAAAATACTCAACTCTAACTTGTTTATTAATTGTTTTGGTTACTTTCAAGGTTTTTATTTTAGTTTCAAAGGAAAAAGCTAGTATTCGAATAATATTCGAATAATTCGAATACTGCCTGTAAAAACATCGAATATTCGAATATCTAAAAGATTCGAATATTTACAAGCCCTAATTGTGAAATAAGATTTCAAATAAATGCAATAGTACTTGCTCTGTGATACAAATAATGAAAGCGTCTTTTTTTATTTATCGCTCTTTTACAAGTGTTTACATTCTGACTTTGATACGATAATTGATACGATAATGACCACTTATACTAACGGTGGTTAACTGGACAGGTAGGTAATAAAATTCAAGCGCATTCGTTCCTCGGTGAGTATACACTACAAAAAGTACCTACTACAGCACCACCTATTTTAGCTGTTCAGAGCACTAACTTCGTTTATGATATACTAGCTGACCCACGCAACTTCGTCTGCGTCACATAAATATAGCTATAACCTTTCTCGATATATCGACTATCCGACATAAATCGTAACAACAAAAAATCTTATCTTTCCTCTTATTAAAATAGTTTGGATGGTTTAGATTAGCTTAGATTATAATTTTAAAGTGTGAATTACTATAGGTATCTCTTACTGTTAAATATACTATAACATTCTGTACATGTAAACATTATGATGCAGTAAATATTTTGAATTTGAATTTCCCGGAGGCCAGCCAGAATCCCCCGTACCTACAATGCGACGCACGAATTATTTTGCCGCGCGGATATTTTTACATTGCGATATCTTCTAAGATATTTATTTAAACTGTATAGAGTAAACGGCACAAATATTCTATATTAAATTTCCGTTCTGACAAACACATTTATTTAGATATAGATTAATACCTTAAGGGTTAATAAGCTTCGCAAAAAATAATTATTTTTAACCTAAAAGTTTAACAGTAAAAAAAGGTTACAGTGAGTCAATCTTAAAAGATAGATATATGCTGTCGCGGACTTTTTTTTAGAACTTTTAAAGAGGAACAATTCTTTCATACATGATATTTGCGTAACTTAAACCGTTTTCGCAGCGCACGCAGCGGAAGCTCTCAAAAAGAAAATACCTTTTCCCGTTTTTGTAACATTTTTCATTTATGCTCCGCTCCTATTAGCCGTAGCGTGATGTTATATAGCCTATAGCCTTCCTCGATAAATGGACTATCCATCACAAAAAGAATTTTTCAATTCCAACCAGCAGTTCCAGAGTTTACCGCGTTCAAACAAACAAACAAACAAACAAACAAACATACAAACAAACAAACAAACTCTTCAGCTTTATAATATTAGTATAGATTATTGTGATCTCACTAATATTATAAAGGCGAAAGTTTGTGAGTAGGTATGTATGTTTGTTACTCTTTAAAACTACTTAACGGATTTGGATGAAATTTGGTACACAGGTAGCTTCGATCAATAATGTACTAGATTCCCGATAAGCGCTTCAAAAACGGCCCGAAATATAAGACCACAAACGTATTTGTGGTCTTATTTCAAATTAGTATGGTCCAATCATAGCCAACATTAAGACGTCAAAATACCTCAGTATGCGTTCAAAAACTGCGTAAATAACCACCGCAACACCAAGGTTTTGGAAGGAATATCTTTTTTTCGGTAATTTAATATCATTACGTGCTTTTTCATAATATTTAAACATAATTAACCTGTAAATATAATTAAATCAGCGAATATTATAATTGTTTGGCCAATGTTTGCTACAACGCACCAACTATTGTATCATGTTCTTGAACAGGGAACGCTAGTTCCGCAATAGAATAAGCACGACATTGTACACAAAATGCTTTTAACCGTATTGCTTAGAGTTTAAGTTTCATTTTAGAATGAATATTTTTGTACTGATGACTTTTTACTTTGGAGCGACATTTAAAATGTTTTGCTTCTAATCTTTCTCCGATGAAAGGGCTTAAATAAATATACTTTACAATGATAATTCAACGTTATGTTTAAGTGTTAAGGTTTATAATCATCTGAAGTTGTTAATAATATTGAACTTTTTTCTAAGATGCTATGTAGATGTTTACGTGTGTGCAAACGTGGCCACTTGAGCGACTTAGTTTTGTTCCTGATGCTTAATCTAGTACTATTATTGATCGAAGACAGGTAGCTTATAACCTGGATTAACACATAGGATAGTTTTTATCCCGATTTTATCTTTCCGTGGGATAATTTTCGAGTTGTAGCGTAACAGCTAGTGTGACATAACTTGATAACAAGGCTGATACCTATCCTATTTCAGATTTTATATTTAAGATGCCTCCAAAACGTAACGTCAAACAAAGAAATAGAAGACGTTTGGGAGCGCGCAGTTACAAAAATTACTCTGAAGAAATGTTATTATTGGCCGTTGATTTAGTAAGAAACAAAAATACAACTTCATACGAAGCTGAGAAGCAATTTGGCATACCTCGACGAACAATAGAAAAAAGAGTGAAAAACCTAATGCCTATAAACAAAAGTTCATTATTAAAAAAAACGACCATGAAAAAGTATGAACAAGATTTTCAGGATAGAACAAAAAGAAAAGCCGTAGTCACACGGTATTTAGTAAAGGTGTGTCCAAATAAAACGCGGCATTCGAGCGCGGCTAGCCGCGCTATGATTGGACGACTGCCGCGCGCGGCAGCCGCGATCTACCTGCCGCGAACGGTGTTAGGCGCTGGACACACAGAAAAGACGTAAGACGCAGACGGGGCGCGGACATTTGTCTCTTCCACGTCCCTTTCATATAAAATGTATAGAAGCGTCGTGACGCAAAACATACAGAATAGACGGGGCGCGGGCGCAACGCTTTTACGTCTGCGCCTTTTGTTCAAAACACACAGGAGAGACGGGGCACGGACGCGGCGGGGGCGAAGACGGGGCGCGGGGTGGCATGCCCGCCGGGAGGGGCTCGCTCGCGTCGCACAGTCACGTGTACCGTCTTGACGTTGAATGGTTGCGTCATGTTTTGAGTTGTTATAATTTTTTTCATAAAAATGCGTGACGACCTAGCTTTTAATATTCAGTTTTGTGAATTAATTGAGAATCATTCTGTTATTTATGATTACAATAGGTCTGACTATTGTAACAGAAATGTTCAAGACCAAGCTTGGGAATCGATTGCCAGGACAATAAACGAAAACGGTAAGTAGTACCTATTCTTTATTTAAAAAACATCAACTTATCCTCGTGCGTACCTACATCTGTTCTTTACGTAGTACATTAGAAATAAAAAAATGTGTACTCTTTGTTTTAATGGTAAAACAGAAATATTTTAATGTAATATTAATGTAATATTTTCTTAATTCCTCTGCGTGTTGTGTGTATGCGTTGTGTGAGTGTGTGTGTGTGCGAGGGTGCGGCGTGCGTGCGTGCGCGCGCGTGTGTGTGTGTGTGTGATGGTGTGTGTGTGTGTTTATACATTGTGCCTATTTTGGTACGGAATAGGTGCCCGATTTACAAAATAGTTGGTGAGGTATTCCCTGACACCATCTGCAGTTTCTCTGTATAGTGAATCAATTCTTGTTCCAACCAACGTATTTTGGATGTATGGCGCTGTAAATTTTCCATCGCATCTTCGAATAACATTGTGCAATATACACATTGCTTGTATAATTACATCAGCTTTAGCAGGTTCACAGCACATGGGCATGCTCAGTCCTTGAAATTTAGTCCTTGCCATTCCAAAGGCACATTCTACTGATTTCCGTCCTCTGCTTAGTCTGTTATTGAATATTCTTCTATCATTTGTCAATTGATTCCGCGAATAAGGTTTCATTACGTTTTTTTTCAGAGAGAAAGCTTCATCTGCCACAAAATAATATGGCATAGGTTGTACTTCTCCGGGCAATGG
This sequence comes from Diarsia dahlii, assembly GCA_949775195.1. Lineage (NCBI taxonomy): Eukaryota > Metazoa > Arthropoda > Insecta > Lepidoptera > Noctuidae > Diarsia > Diarsia dahlii. Next base: position 1,701,368 of record OX459197.1, on the reverse strand, counting down.
ACTATGGTCCGGTAAATTAAGGTCTTCACGCTGCATTGCTTGTCCGAGAGCACTGGCTTGAAATGCACGCCCGTCACTATTTCTCCCGTATTCCCCAACATCTATCGTTACGAATAACCCGTCAGCGTCTACCAATGCTAATAACACAATCGAAAAGTATCCTTTGTAATTTATGTACGCTGATCCCGTGTTAGATGGAGCTTTTATTCTAATGTTTGCCATCCAGACTTCCCACACAATTCGGTAAATTCCAAAGAGTATGGAAACGCGCAGCTATCTCTAGCCATTTTTCTACATTGGGTGTAGGCATATATTCGGGTTGTAATGTTTGCCATAGAACTTGACAGGTATTATGTACTATTTCTCGAATTGTAGATTTTCCTCGTAGAAAGTAAACTGACAGTGATTTAAATGAACACCCATCTGCGAAATACCTGTAAATAAATATACAAATATAAATTAGGTATACATATTACTATACTGTGCACCGTGATTTTTTATTCGCGGAGGCTATTGAGCCAGAAAGTAACATTCTTAATTCTTTACATAAGTAGGTACTCGTATTACTGATATAGGCTCTATAGTCTCTGCGAATAAAAACTCACAATAAGTAATTCACTTCATTATATTTATTCGATGATTTGATTGTTTCAGTACAAGCTTGCAAAGATCGTTGGAAAAACATAAGGAACAGATATGCAAAATACAAAAAACTTCTATCACTTCCATCTGGCTCTGCAGCCAAGAAGGTAAAAGAATATTACCTTGCCCAGCACTTGCATTTTTTGGATAAATATTTGAAATCAAGACCTTCCAAATCTAATCTAGAACCACAATGCAGGTCAGATACTCATACGGACGAAAGTGAACTTGATGAGGAGGAGTCAATGTCGCCGTTTCGGCCTCCGTCCCATTCACCCTCTCCACAGGCTCAAAATCATCCTTCGCCGTTATCATCGGACTCGAGTAAAAAAAGTAAAATGCCTACTTTGAAAGACGTCAATCAATCTGCTTTTGATTACTTTAACAGAAAACGACAAAATAGCGAGAAACAAATGCAACCTCTTGATACAGATCTTGCCTTCCTTCAAAGCATGTTGTCTGATATGAAGGCCATGAATCTTGTTCAAAAACGAAGGTTCAAGATGGGAGTAATGCAGTTGGCGGCGCAAATCTTAGATGGAAACGAGGCAGCATCGACATCAGAACCAGCATATTCTACCCGCATTTCTCAAAACAACATAGCCACGGTGTCTTCTATACAACAGCCGTTTCATAATGTTGCACCTCCATCGACAATAGAGCAAAATCAAAATGTTGCACCTCCATCAACAATAGAGCAAAATCAAAATGTTGCACCTCCATCAACAATAGAGCAAAATCAGAATGTTGCATCTCCATCAATATCTGTGCAGGATGAGAATACCCCAACGTTTTTCACTCTATCACCCTATTCAACAATTAGTTCAGTTTCGGCTGCACACGTCACCAATACATCTTTTTTGAATGAAGAATTACCTCTGAACTACACGTACAATTTTTCTACACCAAAGTAATCCATCGGATTACTTTAGTGTAGAAAAATTATACACATCAACATCGGTTTGAGCGTGCACATATTTCAAAAGTTAATTAAACCTTATTATGTAACACAATTTTCTGTTAGTATTAAAGTAATTAAAAAAGATAATGTATTTCACTTACCTTAACGTTATAAGTAATCTTTCTTCAGCACTAATAGATACTCTCCAATTTGTGTGCTTTCTCTGTAAAGCATTTCTCACTTTGGACATGATAATATTAAAACACTGTGGAGTCATTTTATACACTGTGACAAAACGATCTGGGTAATTGTGTAGGTCCTCCATTATTTTAAAAAATCGATTGTCTTCATTGCTTAGCCATACCGGATGTACCCAGTAACGTCTAACCCTCTGTATATTAGCGAGATTTACCAGTGCTAGTACATCTTCATCTTCAGAAGAAGACATGTCGACGTGACAAAATCAGACTGTTGAATGCCGAAAATAGTCCTGACTGCGCGACTGCGTCGCGTCCGCGCCCCGTCTCTTCTATATAACTTCAAAAGTCGCGTCCGTGTCTCGTCTCCGCCCTGTCCGCGACGCGTCCTCGTCTTACGTCTCTTCTGTCTGGCCTGCGCCTTAGTGTTGTTTCGCCAGTGGTTGTGTGTGGACGGACGTATTTTATCAAGTAAAATGGATAACGAAACAGTAATTCGTCTTATTGAAATAAATAGCTCCCATAGTCCATTATGGGATACTCGACGTAAAGAATATCACAATAATAACGTGAGAGAAGATCTATGGGATGAAATAGCAAAAAAAATCGAACAACCAAAAGCAGCATTAAAATTGAAAATGAAAAGTCTTTTGAGTTCCTATAGAAGGGAGAGAAACAGAGAAAAAACAAGTAATGTCACTGGTTGTGGTAAGTTTAATCTTATTACATTTTATAACAGTAGGTACCTACGTATTATTCGTACGTATTATTCGTAGAAGCGTGTATTACCGGATACTCATCCCTGCTCTCGACAATCAAGGGAATGAATAAGATTTATCAGCTGGCCCATGCCAAGGCCTTCAACAACAACATCGTTGTACTGGGTCAACTTGTTGACCAATTCAAGGTGCAATCCCAGAGAGCAAGACAACAGACGGAAATGGACAAAGAGTTTAATGAAGGACTAACCGTCCAACTCAATTCTTTTACCAGGGCAGTAGCGGGATTGTCTGAGAAGATCGAGTCCAAAACCTTAGAGATGTCTCGTCCTTGTCCCAGGAGGGCATCTCATACCAGCAATCCACCAACAGCGGACTCTGCCAGCTCTTCACAGGGCCCCATTCCAGGCAAGATAGAATTGATTCCCTCTACAACATTCCGTTCCACATACTTGACCGTCACCATATCTCCAAATAATGATGTGACCCTTGCTCCCACTGCCATGAGATTTAAACCATTAGCGGAGCTGGGAACCTTAAAGATACAAGCACAAACTTTGCTAACAATTCTGTCTGTTTACATTTTCACTATACTAATTCTTAATTATCTCTTAGACGCGTGGACCGATTTACATGATTCAAACGGATAAATTGGTTTTAGACCTAGACCTTTCATTTGACACGTTAAGATATCTCAACAAACAAAAAATCAAATTTAATATTTAATTCATTTTTTTTTAACTATCTTAGCAAACGTTTAATTATTTTAATCTGGGTCTAATTAAATCAAAAAGGAATCAAAACTTATTTGTGAACAACACGAAAAATATTAACACGTGCGAGCTCTGAGACGACAGTGGTTGTCGCACCGCTCGCGCGCAGAGCTCGGGCGCATACATAGTAGTGCGAGTAAATAAGACACAAGATCAGCTTATATGTTTCAGTTATTTTAATAATGTTCTTTTTTCTTTTGCAGGTAGAAACAAAGCCTATAAATCAAAATGGTTTGCTTATGAAGCATTCAGTTTTTTACATGACAGGAATAAACCTATTGATGCAGTGGTAAGTACCTATTTCTTTTTTTTTTTTTATTAGACTATAACTTTCCGCCAGCAGCATCGCCCGCGTGGTGTAGTTATTTCTTACAAATTATAACCTAATGTTACTCGGTGAAGATGTAGCTTTCTTTGTAATGATGAAAAAAAAAAATCATAATCGGTCGAGTAGTTTTTGAGATAAATCTTAAGGAGTCTACACACCAAACCCGCCGACCCGCCGACACAGCCCGGCGGCTTGGTGTCGGCGACTTTGCTTCAAGAATCATGTCGGCGACTCGTACAGTGCGATCAAATTATCTTGGCAGCTCTGAACATAGGCTCTGCGAACTTCTGCGCAGGTACACTTGTGAAGAAAACTGTTATTGCCAGCTAAACAAATTACGATTGGAAAATATCTAATACAGTGAGAAATACGAATCAAATAAATATCAAAACACTCTAAGACATTTTAGTTGTAACAAAATAACCTATTATTAAATTTCGATTCGACTGACCTTTCGATAACGGACTTTTTGTCACTGAAATTTTGGTGGCATATTTAACGAAATAAGTGCCCACTAACACTTGCAAATAACAAAATAAAATTAACTTAACACTAAACAAAAAAACTTAACACCATTATTGACAATCAACAGATATTAATAACAACAAATAAAAACACAACTAAAACTTTTTTATCCGACTGTGCTCAAGACAGAGATAGCGACACAAACACCAAACGTGTGAGTGAGACATAAAACCTCGTACCGAATATTACTGAACTTGCACGAAGGTCACGAAGCTAACAAAAAGAGATGTGCATGTGCATGTGCAACGGGTGTCGTTTAGTCGATTATTCTTCGAATCGATTGAAATTAAGTAATAAAAATATGTTTCTATTCAATTTTAAATTGAGGTTTTAAATGTTCGCAAACATTCGTTACTCAAGAAGTCTCTAATAGATTACTACAATTTAAGTAAATCATGTCTTTTAACCGTGAAAACATAAAGTTACTAAACATTTTTTTGTAATAAAGACGAAAACTCGATTATTAATGACTAAATTCACTTTATTAGTTAATCTAGTTAGTTAAATATCTTCTATACATTAATACGAACGTATTCGAAATAAAATAAAATATAAAATGAAATAAAACTAGTCGATTACGATATTTGATCGTTTTTAAGATTGATTGTGTTTATGTAGGGTACATCTCTAGCCTCCCGACCCCCGCCTCATGTCACCATTTGCTTCCTATTTTATGTTACTGCGCAGCCATCTGCACGAACTTCAGAGCTGCCAAGATAATTTGATCGCACTGTACCCGCGCGTGCAAGTCGGCGGCATGGCCGGCGACTTGCGTACGTGCACGCTCAGTTGCCCGCCGACACTCCAGCGATAGTGACGTGCTTGTGTTTTTTTTGCGATTTTCTGCAATAATGGAATGGGACGAAGAAACCACTCTAAAGTTAATAAATTTGTATCATATAAAGGAATTATTATGGAATCCAAAACACTTGGATCACAAATGTAGACCTAAACGTTTTGATGCACTAAATGAGATGGCAAACGAATTAAATACAAATGTCACAGAAATAGAACGGAAGATAAAAAATTTGACGAGCCAATATTATAGAGAAAGAAAAAAGACGATTGAATCAAAAAAGTCTGGAACCAGCGCAGATTCTGTTCATGAGAGCAAGTGGTTTGCCTTTAAATCTTTGAATTTCTTGCTCAATAAAAATAAACCTACTGGAACAATCGATACGGTATGTAACATTTCAGTGATGTTGTATTATTTTATTTCTAACCTAATTATTAGAGCACACAAGAATAATATGTAAGCTTGGCCCGAGTGAAGAGAGGCGCGCAGTAAGTAAAGACATAGGTACTTATTTTATCTGCCTTTGTTGTTGCGCTGCCGCTATTGTTATTGCACCGAAATATTTCTAAACAAATTATTTCTTGGAATGGCATGTGCACAGATATAATAGTCATTGCAAATGTATTTTTTAAAAACTAACAACTCTTTTCTCAACAATCTTTTGATTTCGCCGAATTTCTATTATAAACCGAGAGATTCCGTACCATTTTCCTTTTTTTTCTTTTTAGGATGTTTTAGAAATATTATTATTAATTATTATTTACATTGATAATAATTATCAATGTAAATAATAATATTTCTAAAACAATTAGTATTAGGTATGATTTATGACCATTGTCTTTTTTTTCATATATTCCGAGCGGTGTACCTACTCGCGGGTAAAAGCTAGTGTATAATACATTTCATAAGTAAACTGTTGGTGATTCAAATAAAATATTATTTCAGGAGATAACAGCAACTGACAATAATGCCCAACATGCGGACAATGATGCTCAACATGGGGAAAACGATCCACCTCAAACGTCAAACATCATTCCCCAAGCGAATAAACGTTATAAACCTAATCCAAGTAATGAGATGGTGTCGGAAGCATTAAATTTAATGAGAACAGTCAGTCAACGGACAAATCAAAAAATAAAAGATGAGGACGATTTGTTTGGCGAATATATTGCGACACAACTTAGAAAATTTGATAAAACAACAAAGGCAATAATAAAACATCGGATTAACAATATCTTTTTTGAAACCGAAACTGGATATCGTTCAGACATGTTCGAAGCTTCGCCAAGACCTTCTACTTCCCATAGTCATCCAGGATATTATACAATGGATCAATGTGATGTAAATTCCTACTACTCATCATCCAAGTCTGCCGTAACAAACCCTGTTTCACCGCCTCTTGGTGAACCTTCAACATCTTCAATTGAACCTTCGTTACGTGTGTCGCTTCAAGAGAGTGGTGATATTGAGAACATATTATTATCATCTATTGAGTCAGATAAATAGGTTTATTCCACAAATCCCCACCGTATGCACTCTGAGAATAACCCTATCACCTGATGCGAGATAACGTTATGTAGGCACAAGTATTTCGTCTTAATGTTGTTGTCATAGAATCGTCATAGTATACTCAAAATGCATAAAAACATCAGTGGGGATTTCGCGGTGGGGATTTATAGAATAACTCGGTAAATAAAACCACTTATAAATGAACAAAAACAAGTGATTTACGAAGTTTTTAATACAAATTATAATAAAAATACAAGTACTAATACAAGTATGGGTTTCATTAAAACTTACGAGTTAGTCATTGATCATTCTGCCATGGTAATCTCCCGACATCGGAAAGAAAATATTGAACCAATTCTGTCCTTATAACCTCAGGAGATTGTGTCCTTGTAACCTCAAGGGAATGTGTATTGTCTTGTCTAGGCAAGTCAGCAAACAAATTATTTTCACGTGGTTCCCTGCGCCAATCTCCTGGATTGATTTCTCCCCTACTATTTTCAGTATCATATTCATTTTGTTGTATTATACCATGTCGTTTTACATAATTGAACAAATGAATACATGCCAATGTTACAATAGTAACTTTTTGTGGATTTAGCTGGATGGGTTTGTTAAATATCTTAAATTGTTTTGTTAACTGTCCAAATACGTTTTCAACTACTCTTCGACCTCGACACATGCGATAGTTGTACACTCTCTTGGGAGACCCTTTCGCATGATTACCATCATAAGGTTTTAAAATATTGGTTTGTAAAGGAAACGCATCGTCGCCCAAAAAAAAATAGGGTACTGGCATAATTCTTCCAGGTAGAGGTTTTTTATCTGGCAAATTTAAATCATTATTATATAACATTCTGCATAATGAAGAGTTAGCAAATACACCACCATCGGAAATGCGACCCTGGCACCCCACATTAGCGTATAAAAACTTATAATCTGCATCCACTAATGCAAACAGTACAATACTGAAATACATTTTATAATTAAAATAATCGCTTCCACTTCGTGCTGGACATTCAATTCTAATGTGCTTTCCATCCATAGATCCAACACAATTAGGTACATTCCATCTACTCAGATATCCATCTGCAACTTTTGTCCATTCGTTTGATGTTCGTGGAATCTGAAATCGGAAATGTGCTCGGTGATAGGATAGCCATTTGCCTACTTATATAGTAATTTTTCGGAACATAGTTTTTCTGGAAGATTAAAGAAAGTTAAACGCCCATATATGTACATACCTTCACATAATCCGAAAGTCCATCTACGATAGCTTGGCACACTTCTGGAATAATGTAGGAAATAAGTTGAGGAGATACTTTAAAGGTGTCACAGAGACTGTTGAATGAATCTCCCGTAGTCAGGTATTTTAATGTTAATGATAATCTGTCCGTTGGTGAAATTGCACTTCTGTAATTACTCCAATATTGTGGGAGACTGGTGCCTAAGCTAGGCTAATGGCCTGTGATATAGGACACCAGGTCCCCACCCCGAATAACAATGTCAGGTCGTACTAGAGCAATACACCTTTAGTGTTGTGGGAGGTAAGTAATATGAGGGGTGTATTGGGTGTAAGTGAAGTATGTGTGTGTGCATGTGTGTATGTGGGTGTGTGTGTGTTAGTGTGGTGTTAGATTGCTGTACGCGTAGATATTGATGTTATAAAAATCAGTTGTAAAAGGTATATTATAAATTTAAGGACTATGAATTAACTATAAGGACACGTTCGGTACTATCGTAAGATAAGTCCTGGAGCCAATTGGTAAGTTTAGTCATCAATGTACTTCTGGTGAGAGGATATATATGGAGAAGACGATGGACTTTATTATAAATTCTAACACTGAGTACGCCGAAGTGGTGGCCCGCGAATGAAGTCCGACATTGGGTAGGATTGCAGACTGGATGACCTTTGCGTTTACTTAAAATTTTGTCGTCAAGAGGAAGTAAAGAGTGACGGCGTAGAACAGCACGCAGAATGAACAGTTGGCGCACCGTTAGGACCTTTGACTCAGAGTAGAGCAGAGCGGTTGGATAGTCTCTGCGTTTGAACTGCATAACTTTTAGGACTGCCCTTTGGGCTCGTTCAACCTGAATTAGGTGGGTTTTGCAGGTTCCTCCCCATGCAGAAATGTCTTAAAATGTAAGGGTCTTTTTACAATCAAATCGTCTGTTCTTAAATCTTTTATTCTATCACTGTTACTGTAACGACTGCGACTCATTAAGCTTGGTCTAACCCAACACTCGTTTTCTCTTCAGGGACCCAGCTAAAATTATTCCACATGCTGCTATTATTAGATCAGCATTAGTATCCATGTTTATTGTAGGCTGCAATATTCGAGAAAAACAACACGTCACGTTCGTACACACTGCAATCACTAACTAAAAAAGTTGTACTAATTTCTTGCCGCCGACTAACTCACCGACACAGCCCCATGACACATGTTGGCGGGTTGGCGGGTTTGGGTCGCCGACACCAAGCCGCGGCGGCTGTGTCGGCGGGTCGGCGGGTTTGGTGTGTAGACTCCTTTAACAAACAAACAAATCTTTCTTTCGTGTTTTCTTTTTAATATTAGTTTAGATGTAACGGCCATAGTATACATACAGCCCGCATACTACAAGATCTATGAAATCAGATAATGCTAAGGGGCCGTTTATTAATTACGTTAGGATGGATTTTGGCCATTTTTAACCTAAGGTTATGTAATTATTTAATATCTTTCTTGCCAATGAATTGATCCGTTTGTCATGAAATATCTTGACAAAAAAATACGAATATCAGAAGGAGTGGTAATAAATTGATTTGGAGTAAAGGTAGCTGCTTCATTCCCTGAATTATTAGATTCTTTTAATAAAGAGTCTCTGCGAAGAAAGTTATGCAAGTGAACAGTAGCTAGAACTACGGTTTTGGCTGATTTTGGGCTTAAAATCATTGTACTTCTCAATACTCTAAATTTTGCCGACAAGATTCCAAAAGCATTTCCTACTACTCGGCGTGCTCTTGATATAGTTGAAAATCCTTTCTTTTGACCCTTTTGGATGAATTCCTGCAAATGGTGTCATCAAATGTGTGCTTAATGCAAAAGCTTGATCTCCTAATATTACATATGGTATGTTAGTTACGTAGGGTATTTGTAAAATTTCTGGTGTTGGTACATTAAGTTGATTATTTTCTAGCTTTCAATACAATTCGGAATGTCTATAAACTTCTCCGTCGGAAATTCGACCTTGGCATCCTACGTTAACATACATAAAATTGTAGTTTGAGTCTATTAATGCTAATAGCACGATGCTAAAGAACTTTTTGTAATTAAAATATTCAGTGCCGCTACGAAAAGGAGCTTGAATAGTTATGTGTTTTCCATCTAACGCCCCAATGGTGTGCGGAAAATTCAATTTTTCCTCGAAGTCTTTAGATACTGCCTTCCAATCTTGCTCTGATACTGGTAGCTGAAAAAAAAAATTTAAAAACGTTTTATTTATTTTGTTATTTTTGTTTCAGGATTGTGGCTCACCCTCAGAACCGGGTAATACAGAACAATCTATTCTGGAACAAGGCATTTCAGAACAAGGCACTTCGGAACCAGGAACTTCGGAACAAGGCACTCTAGACCAAAATACAAATACCAAGAAGTCGTCAAGAAAAGAAAAGCCAGCCAACAAGAGGACAAACCAAGAGTCAGAGTATGATGCTGAAAATCAAATGATAGAAGAAGCAATAGAAATAATGCGAAAACAAAATGACAGTAATAGTAATGATCCTTACGTTGCTTTTGGCATGCACGTAGCAGCCGAACTAAGAAAATATGATGCCACTATGTTTACGAGAGTTAAACATTCAATAAATACTGTACTATACGAAGCTGATATGGAGCGCCTCAATCATTTATCAACACAAGAATATAACGCTGAAAACAGACGAGGATATTTCACTTCTCAGTTTACCGATCTTGACTCATCATCTGCTAGTAACATGGATACTGGCCTTACACAATTGATTCACGATTTGGACACAGATGTAGATTAATATTGTGAATTAGTTGAGAGCAACTTAATTATGAATAATCTGTAGTTTAAAATATTTCGTCAAATAATAAAAATAATTTAATTAATAAAGTTCATATTATTTACCTGTACCATGTCCTTAAGAGCTCTCACTATGGCATCGCACACTTCTGGAATTATTTATTTATTTATTTATTTTACAATTTATGTACACACAGTAGACGGCACAGGAAATTAACATTAACATAATACTTGAGTACAAAGGTACTGCTTATTTCTTAAGAAATTTCAGCCAGCAGACCTGCTAAAGGAGAAATGAAGAAGAAATGTAGACAATAGTGTATGAGAAAGAGAAAAGGAAAAGAATAATGCTTAAATGAGCCTTAACTAACTTGAATTATTGTTGATATTGTTTGCTTTGATACGTGAAATGTGTGTGACTTGAATAGGAGTCTCCTGTAGCCAAATATCGTAACGTTATTGCAAGTCTCTCCTTCGACGTTATTGCCGTTCGCCAAGGAGTATCCATTTTTTTAATAAATGGTTCTGCCAAGGTATGTATGTGTTCGAATTCTTCCAAAGATAATCTTAAAAACTGTGGCGTTCGGTAGTTGATTTGGTAATAGATCACTTCCAGATTCTTTGTCCTCTGTTAAAAGAGTGGTCGCATCCAGCACTGCCTTTTTTTAATACACTTTATTCTATTCCTTCTTCTACGTAATTTACGAATAATAAGCAGAGCTACAACACACGCGGCCACTTTCATTGTGGTTTGAATACGAAATAAAGAGCGCGGCGTGTCTCGGACATGCCGCGCAGAAGGTCTAAACTAGTCGCGCGGCAAATTTGAGTCCCGCGAATGCCGCGCGTAGCTGCCGCGCACCTTGCGCGCCGTGTTTGGACACACCTTAAGAAACAAAAATACAACTTCATACGAAGCTGAGAAGCAATTTGGCATACCTCGACGAACAATAGAAAAAAGAGTGAAAAACCTAATGCCTATAAACAAAAGTTCATTATTAAAAAAAACGACCCTGAAAAAGTATGAAACAAGATTTTCAGGATAGAACAAAAAGAAAAGCCGTAGTCACACGGTATTAAAGTGTTTAGGTTGGTACCTGACTACGGCTTTTCTTTTTGTTCTATCCTGAAAATCTTGTTTCATACTTTTTCAGGGTCGTTTTTTTGTCGTAGTCGGGTTTTAGTTTTTTTCTTTTTTTCATTTAAACAATTTTGGTGTTAATTTTTTTTAACATACTTATGACTTTTTGTCCGCTAGAGGGCGTGACTTTAAATTTGAGCAATATTTTCGAAATGTACAAGTGAGGCCCTTTCAAATGATACCAAACATTACGTATTGCGTATATCTATATCTCCATTTTTATTTTTTATCACTTACTTTTTGTCCGCGAGAGGGCGCCATATCGAGTTTTGTGACACGTCACGTAACCTATGTTCAGCGGACAATTAAGACGGTTCTAATGATACCTCATATGTTGAGTTCCGATAAGTAGATTAGGAGCTATGAGGGAACAGATGAAGATACTCACATACATAAACTCAAACTCAAATCGTTTATTTCAATTAAGCCATTACAGGCACTTTTGAATGTCAGAAGGACGGAAGAAGAACGAAACTACGAGTGCAATGCGCCATTCCGAAAGCCACCACGCCGAACCACACGCCACCGAATGCCCGCAACAACGAACACTGCGAGCACGAAAGCACCCAGCGACGCAAACCGCAACAACGAATGCTCGAGACCCCGAATCACGGAACAACGAATGCACGCCGCAACGTGCAACCGCCGCCCCGCGACCCGGAGCCCCGCACACCCACCGCCACGGCACACGCCGCCGCGCGCCCCCGCACCCACACCACTCGCCGCCGGTAACATCCGGCGCCGCGCAGCCCGACGCAGCAACTCCCGAAACGACGCATTGCACTCCTACGCTACAGTCACAATCACAAGGCATAATAACTTGTGAAAGTACTGCAGTTGCCAGTTCCCTAATGTAGATCTCATGAAGAAGAACGGGCAAGAAACTCCATGGACACTCTTTTAAATTAGAATTTGTTACAAAATCTTGGTACATTATATCATTCATGTTGAGATGGTATATTATGTGAGAACTATGTAGCAAGACGTGCAAGTTAAGAGCGTCCAGAATAAAAAGATATACTTAATAAACAAATCAAAAAGAAAAATATATTTACACCATGGCAACTAAGGAATGACCAGTCTCCACTGACAGCGCCCGTTCACGCACATGACGCATGGATCAGCACCATTCAACTCAACCATTTTGAAGGGAACTAAATGATCCGACACACCCGCCACCATCAGCGAGACATTTGTGTGAGCATGACATTCTCTCAGCCACCAGGGCAACGTCACTAAAATATAACTAAATGTAAAAATGTAAAAAGGGGCTTTATAGTACATAGTAGTCACACATGTGCCATGCAATTATACAATATTAAGACATTGAATCTATACAATGCAAAGATATTTTTACAATCTTCTGCAGCCTCTACAATAACTTCACATGATAACCGATGTAATTGCCCCTATGGTTGTGGAGCAGGACCAGCATGGAGCCAAGCATTTTTATCATCAATGTAATCCCCCAACTTATAGTATGCTTGCCTACATAGTGTGCGTTTTACACAAGTTTTAAATTTCGTCTCACTCAGTTGAAGAATGTGAGGGGGTATTTTATTGTAACATTTTAAACAGTACCCCATGAAAGATGAGTCTACTTTAGCTAGCCTGAAACCTGGCTGAACTAGTTGGTCCCTATTTCTCGTATTATAGTGGTGTCTATCACCTCTTTTGCTACTGTCATGATGTTAATTTCCTTAAACAGCTCTCTCAGAGAATCGCGCCTTCGTAGACCATATATGGCTCTAATGGCTCTTTTCTGCAGAATAAATATAGACTCGACGTCTGCAGCCCGTCCCCATAGTAAAATACCGTATGACATAACACTATGAAAATAGCTAAAATAGACTAGTCTCGCGGTATCTACGTCAGTAAATTGACGGATTTTCCTAACAGCATATGCTGCTGAACTCAGCCGTCCTGCAAGAGATGTTAAATGCGGACCCCACTGTAGCCTTGAGTCAATCGTTATCCCCAAGAAAACAGTTTCATTGACAAATTCTAGTTTCTCTTGATTCAATACTATGTCACAATCAGTACTTTTGACATTTGGTAGAGCAAATCTTATGCACTTCGTTTTTTTCCCATTTAATACTAAATTATTAACGGTGAACCAATTATGAACCTGCAGTAAGGCGTTATTTACGTCATCAAGATTCGTGGCACGTCTGTTTACCTTAAATATTAAAGAAGTATCGTCGGCAAACAATACCATTTCAGGTTGGTTTTTAAATAAATGGGGTAGATCATTAATATAGACTAAAAAGAGAAAGGGACCTAATATCGAACCTTGTGGCACACCCATGCTTACTTTTAAGCCCATTGAATTGACACCATTTATTTGTACTTGCTGATGTCTATCGCTTAAATACGATTTCATTAAACTGAGCGCTAGATTCCCTAAACCGTAATGTTTGAGCTTTATGAGAAGGGTTTCGTGGTTGACGCAATCAAATGCTTTGGAGAGGTCACAGAAGATCCCTATGGCATCTTGTGACTCTTCCCACGCAGTAAATATATGTTTTAATAAGGTGACACCGGCGTCAGTCGTACAACGTCCTTTGGTGAAACCATACTGTTTCTCATGTAAGATTTTGTTGGTGTTAAAGTGAATGAGCATTTGATTAAGCATTACTTTTTCAAACACCTTGCTGAAAACTGGCAAAACGGATACGGGTCTATAATTAATAATTGGTGTCTTTACTGTCACCGGATTTGAAAAGTGGTATTACCTTGCTGTATTTCATAAGGTCCGGGAAGACTCCCTGGTCCACACACAAATTAAATATTAAGGCTAAGTACGGAGCGACAGTCTCAATAATAGCTTGACAAACTTTAATCGACAGTCCCCATATATCTTCGGTTAATTTGACTTTAATTTCCTTAAAAGCTTTAATGACTGCTATGGGGTTTATATGTTTAAATTGAAATTCAACCGGACAGGCTGAAACGTTCGCTCTTAATAACTCAATAGAAAGCAAGGGTGACGAATTTAAGGTTTCAGTAGTTTTAAGTGGGATACCAGTGAAGAAATCTACAAATTCTTGAGCAACTTCGTTTTTAGAACTTAAAAGGCCACGTGAAGTCTCTAGAGTGATATCATTATTATATTTTTTATTTCTATTCGTTTCACTATTGATAATTTTCCAAACCGTTTTTATTTTGTTATCGGCGGATTTAATCTTGTTACTAATGAATAAGGCTTTAGCTACTTTGCAAGCGTTTTTAAAGATTTTAGAGTAACTTGCAACATATTTATTGAAAGTTTCTGAGTTAATGTAGGGCTTGAGACCGTACAACTCAAACAATCGCTCCCTACTTTTCCTAATGCCCTTAGTTGCCCAGTCACTGAACATAAACTTAGGGCAAATAGATTTAGATACATACATACATACATAGCCAGTCAAAATCATAACCCTCCTTTGGCATTGCCGTAGTCGGGTAAAAATATAAAGATTTGGGCCGGTTTCACCACTTGCTGATAAAGTCCCTGATAGCCTATTAGGAACTTATCTGCCAGATAAACTACAACTTTTGGTTTCACAGGTCTCGGATAGAAATATCTAGCAGATAAAGTATTGGTTAAGTTATTAGCCGAATCAAGTGGCCGCTAAAGACGTTATCTGACAGATAAAATAAAGTTTCAAATGGCGGGAACGAAAATAGTTTTAGTTTTAGAGCATTATTGCGGGTTTTGCGTCGATTTCAGTTACAAGTGTCACAAAATAATATAGGTACAGTCTGCACAGCTAATAAGTGTACATCACGCACACTAGCTAATGAGTTTACACTTTACATGTGTGAAATAGTTATGCCACACAAACACTGAGTAAAGCAAGCGAGCTCTGTCTTTATTAGTGCGCGTGCGGCACATCAATAATACCATATACCAATATATAGTAATCATTCATTTGTCACTGAATCAGATATAATATTTCGCTAATGCAACTATAGCAATCTTGGCACAATAGTTAACACCTTTAGTTAACGAACGAGGAGTCGTAAGATCAAACCACGGGTGCTGCTTTTCTTTTTGTAATCATTATTTTGTTAAAACATTATTTAAAGTAGAATATTTAACGATTCAATCCCGTTCATGGATGAGTTATGAAGTTTGCAACGTTTGAGAACTACGACACTCTCAGTCCATTTTATTTCGGCTGCTTATAAACTAACTACCGACAATTTAAAAATAAAATTGTTTTCAAACACCTTCATTTATAAAAAAATTGCAGTCTTAGTGGTCAATCTACGATTATTTGCATTACTTAGTTTATTGATAACACAGAATTACTCTAGATATATTCGTTTGTAATTTATTTCTGTGGATCCAAACATGCATCATTAAACAACGTTAAAAAGGCAGAAATCGTTCTTTTGCATGAGCAAACCTTATTTATTAGTGAAATTGCAAGGCGCTTAATGATATCGGTAAGTAACAGATACTATAACTTTTATGTTTACGTAGGAATTAATAAAATGATAAAATTATACTAGAAAATGTAAAAAAAAAGTTGACTTGGATTATTTTGAACTTAAAGTATTTTACTAATCAAGTTTTCAAAATGGTTTTCAAATGACGATAATTTACGTAGTAGTATCGAAACGCAAAAAAGCGACGTTGCCGTTCCGCTAATTATTATGTGGCTGATATCTTTAACTACCAGATAATTTATCAGGGATTTTGATGGTGAAACAGAAAAAAGTTATCAGCAGCCTTTATCTGGTAGATAGCATTAACTGTCAGATAACTATCTGAAACTTTATCCGTAACCGGTGAAACCGGCCCTTAATTTTGTATTATTTTTCGACAACCCTGATGGCATGCAGCCGTTTCTAATAAAGGGTAAGTCAGGGAGAGACGCCTATATGGTATAGATGCCTACTAAATTAAAAAAATAAAATACAAAATTTGCGTGAATCGGAACGCATCCCTTAATGTCAGTCGAAAGTCGATGTCAGTGTGAAACTTTTTATTCCCAAATAAGGATTTTAAAATAGTATTTTGGTGTTTATTCTTAAAACAAACGGGGTGAGCTAAATAAAACCGTTTAATAAGGTAAGTGTAGTTAATTAAAACGTTAGAATATAATCTTTGTGAGAGTTTGCAGTATTTTTTTTCCAAAATTCTTCACGTAAATAGTATTATAACATTTTTTCATAACCTAAGATTGTGATCTCTGTTATGTTGACAAATCGCCATTTTGTATTGCAAATGCTCCCTAATGATCGGGAGAGATGCCCAATGATGTTTCAGTGTTAGATGCCCAGTAAATATTATTGGTATTATATGTTTTTAGATGCCGAATGAATACAGAAGAAAGCCTTCTGGCTTTAATAGAGCTACATGGAGTGAAGAAGACTTGGAAAAAGCCATTACTCTGGTAAAAGATAAAACATTGAATTTTTTTCAAGCAAGTAAAGAATACAATATTCCATACAGAACTCTTCGCCGTCGGTTTCTCACAGGCAATACTAAAAAAAGGACGACTTGGACCTTATTCTCTGTTTGGAAACCAAGAAAAAAAGATTTTTTATCATATTAAGAAATTGCAAAGCCGTGGGTTTGCGCCTACTATTAATGATTTACGCCAGTTGGCTGTTCAATTTGCTGAAAGTTTAAACCTTAAACATAATTTTAACAAGGAAACGGGTAAAGCAGGATATGGTTGGGTAAAATCTTTTTTACGTAAAAATCCCGAAGTTTTATTAAGGAAAGCGGAAGGAGTGTCTCTACAAAGAGCTAAAGGAATGACAACAGAGGAAGTGTATCCTTTTTTTGATTTATTGGAGTCACTATTTCAGGAACACAATTTTATTAGTAATCCAAATAAAGTTTTCAATATGAACGAAACAGGTTTGCAATTAAATAACAAACCGTCTTATGTTCTTGCAATGAAAGGATCTAAATCAGTTCCACAGTTAACTTCTGCAGAAAAAGGAGAAAACATTTCTATAATTTGCTGTTGCTCCGCTGAAGGTAATTTTTTACCACCTGTTGCAATTTTCAAAGGAAAAAACAAAAAGCAAGAGTTCGCTGATGGAATGCCTCCAGGAAGTGAAGTATATATGAACGAGAAATCAAGTTATATCAACTCAGATCTATTTTTTAAATGGTTGAAAGAACATTTTTATCCCAGGAAACCTCCTGGAGTAGTGATTCTCTTATTGGATGGACACACTTCACATTGCAACTCAATACAAATGCTAGAATTTTTGAGAGTAATGAAATCATTCTACTTTGTTTTCCGAGTGATACGACTCATTACTTACAGCCTTTGGACAGGGCATTTTTTAAATCTCTAAGTCAAATTTTAATAATGAAACGAATGCATGGATTCGTAACAACCCCAGTAGAAAGTTAGGGCGTCTTCAGTTTGGAGATTTATTAGGCAAATCGTGGGGAAAATCAGCTAACCAAAATAATGGTGCGTCAGGGTTTCGCGCTTGTGGAATATTTCCACCCGACCGAAATGCAATTCCTGAGTACGCTTTTATAACTGATGATGGCCATGCAAGTGTCCTCTCAACTGATGGTGTTTCTGCAGAAAACGTGGCTTACTCAACTAACAGTACCCATACTATTGAAGACCCAGTTTCTTCCACCAGTGGGGTCAACATATATTCTAACCCAGTTCCCTCGTCTAGCGGGGTGAATAAGGAAAATATAGAAAAACAGGCTACTCCTAAGAAATTAGAGAGGATAATAAAAAAAACTGGTGACGATGAAACTCCTTCCAAGATCTTAGATAAAGTTTATCCAGTTCCTTCTTATGGAGCTAAGGTTGTGAGTAAAAGAAAACAGCACGCTGAGGTGTTGACATCACCAGTAAATTTGGAAAAAATTAGAAATAAAACTAAAATAAAGGATTTGAAAAGCCGCCTTAGTAGAGAATCAAAGGGGAAAGGATCAAAGAAAAGACCACCATCGAATAGAAATTATGCAAAGAGGATTAAAAAAGAAAAAGATGCCAAAAATCTTAAAGAAAACTCAGATGATTCGAGCATTGAAGACGATCATATTTCTCTTCATGATAGTTCACCAGAAAGGGACATAGAATACGAAATTCTTGGAGATATTTGCGTAGTGTGTGGAGAGTATTATAACGCCACTAAGATGTAACGGAACGTTACGTCAATCAAAGACAAATAGTAGTTATTGCCATAGTGTAAGATCAGCTAGTGCAACTAACAAGTACCATTGTTAGCAAGTGTTTATGTGCTGTGTAAATATTAAAAAAACTCTAATTAACGTTAAAGCTTACCGCAACAAGTAAATAAGTACCCGAAACCCCAAATATATAATCAGTAGTTTTCTGGGGAACGAGAGAGAAGCCTGTGAACGAACATCAGTGTGTGCGAAACTTAACTTTGATTCTGTGCTCAGCCTATGGTGTCTGTTTGTACTATAAACACCGTGAAATACACCATAAACGCGTTTCTGTAAACAGCGCCATCTATTGCCTAATAGGTGAACTAAACTTTTGGTAAACAAACAAGACGTTCCAATACACCATGGCTAAGTGTGGCGCTTGCGGGAAGTTTCTTTCGTCGGCAGAGGCTGCCAATTGCAGTAAATGTAGGCGCTGGTACCATCGAGGGTGCGTAGATGTTCAGAATGCGGGTCCTGTAATGACCCCCTGGCACTGCCCTGAGTGTAAGAAAAACGAGGTGAGAGATAACCGGTCTGAAACACCGGTACGGGGAAGGACACCAACACCAGCTCACGAGGAAAGTCTGGTTAACCTCATGGACACCAGTCCCATAAATAGCACAGCCTTAGACGTCACACAAGAGTTCAATGTGATGGAAATCTTTAGAACAGAATTAAGCTGTTTTAAAGAGGATTTTTTGAAACTTGTGCGTATTGAGTTCCAGCAGCTGCGTGATGACCTGTCAGAGCTACGGTCGTCACTAAAATCTACCAACGACAAGATGAGTAATTTGGAGGAAAGGGTTGTAGTAATGGAGACCAAATTGGCTCAGCCCCACCCCCAATTGTCAAGGTCGTCGGATGTGGACGAATTCATAAGCCAGCTAAGGAGCGACATAAATGACCGCGACCAGGAGTTGCTCGCCAATGATATTCAGATATCAAACATACCAGAGGTAAGCGGTGAAAACCCTACCCACACTGCTCTGTTGGTGGCGGCGAAGATTGGCGTCAAAATCGAGGCACGTGATATTGTGAGCACTGAGCGTGTCGGAGGCAGGCGCATAAACGCGACGCAGGCGACGGCGCCGGTGGAGACTCGCCCCCGATTCCTCGTCGTGCGACTCGCACGACGCGACATACGGGACGAGCTGCTGGAGGGAGCGCGAGTGCGTCGCGGCATGACCACAGCGGATCTAGATCTGCCTGGCCCTGCGAAGCGCTTCTACGTCAACGAGCGCCTCACTAAGCGTAACCGTGAGTTGTTTCGGAGCACGCGTGAGGCGGCCAGTCGGCTCGGTTGGCAGTTCGTGTGGTCGAAACGTGGCCGAATGAATCCTTGCCCGGTACAAACCCGGTGATGCCACTTGCCACATCCGCTGTGAGGCTGACATACAGCGCACCTTTCAACCTGTCTCGTCACCTAGTAACGGCGGTAATAACGCACTTTAGAGTTAGTTTCTTGTTTGTTTTTGTCATTGTTGGTCTAGATAAGATTGTGTTTTCTTATACTCGTATATATATAGTCATGCGTATTTTAAAAGTTAGCTTAATAACAGTTAGTGACAGTCCCTCAACAGTAAAAGTATTAAAGTGTTTCTATTTCTACTATATAATATATTTTGTATTGGCAAGTGTGTGTCTCGCGGCGCACCCCATTAAAGTACACGTAAACCAGTTTTATAGCACTACACACATTTACACCACCCACCTACCCATCCCATACCTACTACATTTCATAAACTTATTTTTTATGTATTATGGTCTTTCTACTAGGCTACTATTCGGGGCCAACATTTTGGAACCTTTATTTACAGTAATTTTATACAATAACTACACACCTATAATTCGATTTACACTAATATCACAAGAAATAACAATCCACTGTGCAATATGGTTATTGCTATATGACGAAATTTATTATTTATATTATTATTGTGATGACTAAAGGAGACAAGTATCTTAAAGTTGGTTTCCTTAATGCGGGCTCATTGGGTACTGGTCATGATAACTTAATAGGCGCACTTGACAGGCATTGTTTTGATGTTATGGCCATCAACGAGACTTGGCTCAGACCGGGCGAGGACGGGTGCGCTCCAACGGTGCCCGGCTACCGATTGCGTCACATACCGCGGCCAGCGAGTGTTCGCGCCGGCCGTGGTGGGGGCGTCGGGTTTTATCTGAGGCGGGGACTGAGCGCGCGTATTTGTCCTAGTGCGGTCGATCCCAGGTTCGAATCGGTCGAACAAATGTGTTTAACACTCACTCTGAACGGTAAAAAAATTGCCATAGGAACAGCTTACCGTCCACCATGGCTTGACCTTGTCCTTTTCCTGGATGCCTTGACGGACTCTATTAGTTCATTGGGAAATTGTGATCACTACGTATTACTTGGCGACTTTAATGTCAATTTGCTAGACACAAACGGAATGAATACCAAAAATATTAATGAATTTCTAGATTGCTTTAGTCTTACACAGTTGGTCACCACACCTACTCACTACACAGCATCCAGTGAAACGCTTATCGATCTCCTATGTACTGACCTGAGACCAAGGTATACAGCGGTAGAATCACTAGGTTCGATCGATGGCCACTGCATTGTCTTAAGTGAGTTTAACATTAGGCGCGAAAAATTCAAACCGTACGTGATAAAATATCGGCCTCTTAAAACTATTTGCTCAGATATTTTTAATGATGATCTATCATTATTAATAAACAGTGAAATTATTTCGTCGCTTGACTCTGTTAATGATATGGTGCATGTCTTCAACACCCATCCTTTCCTGTTTGATGTACATGCACCAATCAAGATATGCACTGTTAAGGAAAAATCCTATCCGTGGATCACAGACACAATCAAAGTTATGATGCGTTTGCGTGATAATGCGCTTAATACTTATAGGAAAACTAAATCTGACTCAAAAAAAAGTTACTACAAAGACCTACAGCACCTGGTGGTTAATTCTCTGTTTAGTGAAAAAACTGCATATTTTAAACATAATATAAATAATAAAATCAAAAACCCAAAATTGCTATGGAAAAATCTAAAATCCACATTATCTAACTTTAAACCTAGACAAGACCTTCCGTCGCATTTTACAGATCCTGATTTAATTAATAAAAACTTTTTAATTGTTCCCGGCAACCCCGTAGCAAGCGCATCCCTTATGAATTATTTTGATAGTCATAGCCACGGTGAAGCAATTTTTTCAATCACTCCAGTGGACCAGAACAACGTCTCACGTACTATCGCCGGTCTCAAAAGTAACGCCGAAGGGTGCGACCACATTACCTTAGACATGATTAACATGACTTTGCCGCACACATTAGATGTTGTTACAGACATAATAAACCGCTCTATAATGACTTCAACGTTCCCTGACCTTTGGAAAATTGCCTCCATTAGACCCTTACCTAAAAACTCAAATCCATTAGCCCTAAAAGATCTACGCCCTATCAGTATATTACCATGCTTATCCAAAGTACTAGAGAAAATCGTCAGTCGCCAACTAACGCTTTTTCTAGAACAAAATAACGTTTTACCGGACTTACAATCAGGGTTTAGAAAACAGCGCAGTACATCTACAGCTTTACTCGATGTTACTGATAACATATTATGTGCTCAAGATAAGGGGATGTGCACATTACTTGTTCTATTAGATTTTTCCAGGGCATTTGACGCTATAAATATCCCGTTATTACTGACAAAATTAAAATACTATGGTTTCGACCCTGAAGCTATACAATGGTTCCGTAGCTACTTAAGCCATAGGGAACAATTAGTTGAGCTGCGCCTCAGTGACGGCACTACCCGTAGTTCAGCATCTATTCCCGTAGAGAGAGGAGTTCCTCAGGGTTCTATTTTAGGTCCCATTCTTTTCATTTTGTACTGCGCTGATATAATACGATGCCTACAGAGATGTAAGTACCACATATATGCCGACGATGTGCAACTATATATTTCTTTCCACCCAGACGAGTATGACAGAGCCATCAAAGACCTTAACGAGGATCTCCAACGAATCGCTACTTGGTCCGAGGAGAACTGCCTGTCGCTAAACCCAACAAAAACGAAATATATGGTATTTGGCACCAGACAGCAGTTTGCTCGACTACCTATGACCTTCGACTTAGAACTAATGAGCGAGCCAATTGAGCGAGTGTTTGAGGCACGAAATCTAGGTCTTGCTATGGACATAAACCTTCGTTTTGAGAAGCACATAGCTGACTCTGTGAGAAACTGTTTTTACCGCCTGAAGGTCTTGTACAAGATGAGGCCTTATTTATCCGAACTACTACGGGAACAACTTGTGGAAACGTTAGTTCTGTCTAGGTTGAACTACGCCGACACTGTGTATGGTCCGCGCCTCTTGGCTCGTACGGATCGGCTCATACAAAGGGTACAAAACGCGTGCGCTCGATTTTGTTATAACATTCCACGTAGAAGTCATGTTACACCTTTCCTAAACAAGCATTCCACTCTTAAAATGAAATCCAGACGCAAACTACACTTAGCATGCCTTCTGTTCGGTGTGATCAAATACCAAAAACCGGACTACCTATTTGATAAACTGAGTTGGATAGCTAGTAGACGGGAATGTGGGAGAAGACAAAATGTTCGCAGCAACTCTCAACACAGTCGCATAGTTCAGCAGCTTTCAGAGGCAGCTTTCGTTATGCAGCTTCAAAAATATGGAATAACCTGCCACCACCGATAAGACTAATCAAAACAATAGACACATTTAGAAGTCACTTACGGCAGTTCCTCATAGAAGCACAACGTAAGCTGGATATTATATATTAATATTTATATTATATATTTGGAGAAATTGGCATCAATCGCAGACAAGGTCGCAGAGACTATCACCCCAATTCAAAGCGTCGCCAGCGTAAAGGAAAAACCAGGACCTTCAGAAAAGGATAATTTGGTGATAGCGGAAATAAATAAATTAAGCGACAGATTAAGCAAGATCGAGAACGGTTCCAGAGGACGTTCGAGATATGGTAGATCCAGAAGATTTAGATCCAGGTCAAGATCAAGTTCCAGGTCTAAAAACGTAAAAACACCTGAAGGCGACCCTAACTGGTTATGTTTTTATCACTTCAAATACCGCAACAAAGCGGATAAGTACATTCAGCCCTAAAATTGGAAGAAGAAGGACGCCAAGCCATCGGAAAACTAGAGTCGGTGCAGTCAGCGACGGGAGGCTGTGACCGCGGGCACGTCAATCACCGTCTATGTGTCAGAGACAAGAATTCAGGTTTGAACTTTTTAGTGGATAGTGGTGCAAATGTGTCTGTTCTACCTCGCAGAGTTGTTTTTAAGAAAGATAACGCACACAGTGCTTGTTATAAGTTGTATGCTGCGAACGGTACCGAGATCAATACGTACGGTACACATATTTTAGAACTAGACTTAAATCTAAGACGAGCATTCCGTTGGTTATTTACGATTGCGGACGTACAGCAACCAATATTAGGTGCTGACTTCTTAGCTAATCATAAGTTGTTAATTGACTTGAACGGACGAAGGCTAGTGGATCAGGTTACCAATATAGGTACGAGAGGAAATCTCTCCAGTTCCACTGAGCCCACTTTAAAAACCATTACTGATAATTGCCACTATTATGAATTGTTGTGTAAGTTCCCAGAATTAACTAAGCCTGTTTCATATAAGGAGACACCTAGGCATGGCGTTTGCCATCACATAGAGACAACAGGTACTCCAGTGCACGCACGAGGGAGACAGCTACCCCCGGACAGGTACGTAAAAGCCAAAAATGAATTTAGGGTTATGCAAGAGCTTGGGATCTGTAGGCCGAGTCACAGCGCTTGGGCAAGTCCCCTGCACGTAGTACCCAAGAAGGACGGTAACATTAGGCCATGTGGAGATTATAGACGTTTGAACGCGATTACAATACCAGATCGCTACCCTGTGCCCCGTCTTCATGATTTTACATATATTTTGGCTAATACGAAGATTTTTACAAAGTTAGATATTAACCGAGCATATAATTGTATACCTGTCGCGGAAAATGACATAGAAAAAACCGCTGTTATAACACCTTTTGGTTTATTTGAATTTATGCGCATGCCTCTTGGATTACGTAATGCCGCGCAAACTTTTCAGCGTTTCATGCATCATACTGTTTTGCAAGGTTTAGATTTTTTATTTAATTATGTTGATGACGTAATTATCGCATCAGAAAATGAGACGCAGCTTACACAGCACTTAGAAAAAGTTTTTGAAAGATTTAATGAATTTGGCATAACTATTAATTTCTCAAAATGTAGTTTTGGCAAAGAAACTAGAATTTTTAGGATACGAAGTATCCGTAGAAGGAATTAGACCTCTAGAAGATAAGGTTAGCGCCATAGTAAATTTTCCCAAACCGAAAACTATTGAGGAACTTGGACGATTTTTGGGAATGTTAAATTTTTATAGAGCAAACATACCTCACTCAGCCGATCACCAGGCAGAGTTAAATAAGTACATAGGAAATTCGAAACGTAAAGATAAAACTTAAATTAACTGGACAGAGTTAGCCGAACGCAATTTTGAGCAATGTAAGGAAGACTTAAAAAAGGCAGTCTTATTATCCAACGTCAGATACCCCTTTGGCATTGATGACCGATGCGTCAGACACTTGTGTGGGTGCCGTATTACAGCAAAATGTTGATAACAAGTGGAAACCTTTAGGATATTATTCAAAAAAGTTAAAAGAGGCTCAAATGAAATACAGCACTTATGATAGAGAACTATTAGGAATTTATTTAGCTGTAATTCATTTTCGCAATATGGTTGAAGGTCAAGAGTTAATAATTTTTACAGATCAGCCATTATCGTTTGCGTTCAGTAAAACAGGCACCAATAGGGAAACCTCACGAAGAGCTAGGCAAATTATATTCATTAGCGAATTCAGTACAGACATAAGGCATATTAGCGGGAACGATAACATAGTAGCAGATACTTTATCTAGAGTAGCAACAATATCGTGTCCCACGATGCTTGATTTCGCAGAACTAGCAGCTGCGCAGGAAACGGACGCCGAGCTAGCAAAATGGCAAGACGAATCAAATGACAATAACAACGTCGTGTTGAAACGTGTAACCTTATCCAATACAAAGAAATACGTTGTTTGCGAAGTTTCAACCGACTCAGCACGTCCATACTTGACTGGAAAGTTTCAACGTTTAGCTTTTGATTCTATACATAATTTGAGTCATCCAGGTATTAAGGCAAGTAGGAAATTAGTTTGTGAAAGATATTTTTGGCCTAACATGAATAAGGATATTGGAAACTGGGCTAAAACTTGCATTAAATGCCAAAAAGCGAAAATCCAAAAACATACTGTTTCAGATTTAGGAACTTTCGAAAGTAGTAAACGTTTTGAACATATTCACATAGATATAGTAGGACCCTTACCAACTTCACCAGAAGGATTTAGATATTGTTTAACAATCATCGATAGATTCACGCGTTAGCCAGAAGCGTTTCCGATAAAAGAGATAACTGCAGATGTAGTAGCAAAAACATTATATGAAGGTTGGATTAGTCGTTATGGGTGCCCAGTTAAACTCACAAGTGATCAGGGAAGACAGTTTGAAAGTAATTTGTTTAAAGAATTAATGTCGTTAATGGGAATTTAGAAAACGCGAACAACTCCATATCATCCCCAATGTAATGGAACGGTAGAACGATGGCATAGATCTTTAAAGGCCGCCTTAAAAGCACGTTTAGACACCAAATGCTGGTTAGATGAATTGGCAACGGCAATGTTAGGGTTACGCACAACAATTAGGTCTGATACAGGCGTAACCGCAGCACAAATGTTGTATGGTAGCAATATTAGGTTACCAGGTGACTTTTACGACAGTAGCAATGTGAAGTCGTACGATGATAATAGTTTTGTAAACAAACTAAAGGACGTGATAGATGGATTTAAGCCGTCCAGTAGAGAAAACAAGTCACCCCACAAGATTTTTGTACACAAAGATTTATACACTAGTGATTACGTATTTATTAGGAATGACACAATACGGAAACCATTACAACCTCCTTACGATGACCATATCGTGTCATTAATAGAAATGATAAAGTATTTCGTGTACAATTGCAAGACAGACAAGCAAATGTGTCTATAGATCGTTTGAAACCAGCATACCTATTGATAGATTGTGAAGTGCCATCAGAAAAATTAGATAAACAGATAGTAGTTAAAACCGATAGTAAAATAGGCGAGAAAACTCAGAAAAAGGTAACGTTCGAAACAAGCAAATCCAGTAACAATACATATACAACGCGAACTGGACGAATAAGCAAAAAACCGTTTAAATATCGTTAAATTAGCAGTATCAAAATCTAGGCCAAATACATTGAATACAAATGATTTTTTTTTTTATTTCTTCTTTAATTATAGAGGGTTTAATCACAAACTGATTATGCCACCCTCATCGTTACAATCAACAAGTTACAATCATCAAGTTGATTGTCATCAACTTGATGATTGTTGATGATGACATCAACAACCATCCTAATTGATTAGAAATAGAGTGGTAAATGGGAATCTTCAATATGGAACTACTGATAATCCTCCTCATCGTCCATTACTGTGCAGGGATTGATACTCCTGATTATCCTGCAATCCCCGTCTGGTTCAGTAAAGAGGCAACTGAATTCAATCCTCATACCTACTCCTGCAACCTCGAGACAGTTGCTCCTAATAGCTCTCCTTTACTCTTTGAAGTTCTAGTCCCCAGGGAAGATTCCAGACGCATAGGAGGTTACTTCTGTAAGAAATTCAATCACAGGATTTCCTGTGAATCCGGATGGAACGGCTTCACTTATAAGACCACGGTGATACCAGAAGTAATATCCGAATCCGAGTGTAAGAGTTCTATCGAGAAGTATCAGAAGGGAGTGACTGTGGATCCAGGACTGAATTATCCGAAGTGTGCATCATTTTCCACCTCTGTGGCAGAGAATGTCAGGATAAATGTCGAATATGAAACCGTTGATTTAGATAAAGAGGAGCTAACCTACGTTCATCACTCATTTGTCAACGGGAAATGCAAGTCTGCACGATGTCTCTCAGTTCACCCCAACACTTACTGGATAGAGAGTGGAGGTCTAAGTCCAACCTGTGGATCTGTTCAAACGACAATAGGGGAGTTGTATCTGGATGAATACAATAAGACGGATTATGCCCTACTAGACACTGACTTTTCTCCACCGCTCCCTTTAGGTACCGGGTGTAGGAATTTGAAGTATTGCGGGGTCGAAGGATTGAGATTAAGACACTGGATTCATGATCCTTCCAAGCAAGAAATTTGATGTGGACCTGATCAACCATCTCTCTTCTCATCTCCCAGTTTGCAAGGGTAACCAAACCGTCAAAGAGGTCAACACCTACGACTTTGCCATGACCCGAAACTTGAAGGACCTGTTGAGATACCACATGTCCGAGTGTAATGAGGTACTTAGGAAACTTCGTGCAAGGTTCCCGATCAATCAGGGTGACCTGATATACCTAAGTCCAGTATTGGGAGGTAGAGGACTAGTATTTGACTCACTGAATGAAACCATCATTGCCTATCACTCTCAGATGGAGCGTATCTCTGGGATAGTGGTTAATTGTCCAAGAATTGAGGAGTGTAATGTGACTTTCACCAAACCTGGGCACAAGGGAGATTTCAGATTGAATACAACATTATGTAGGAAACCCTTGCCTCATCTAGTGAATCAAGGGGTGGTTTGTCGATGGGTGGGTGCTCTAGGATTTGGATCTAAAGGGATGTATTTTCCACATCGTGACTTCATTCAATTAATGGATGAAGAATATCTGGAGGCCCTTAACCAGGGAGAGATTTACTCCGAACCCTCGGCTACACCGGATGCCGACTCGGATACCTCAGGGGATTCAGACCCAGAGGAAGGGGACACTGAACGGATCAGCTGGTTCCAGACACTTTGGGATAACCTTTACTGGATACTCGGAGGATTGTGTTTATTAATCATCCTTATCATCTGGATCAGAGTCAGGGATATCTGTAGATGTCTGTGTGCCTGCCATTCAGGATCAATACCACCTGTTCAGGTCCAGATTGATCTCGGAACTGAACTGCAAACCATCAAGGGAACCATCATCCTAGAAAGAATAGGGCCAATAAGAACAAACCCCAGAGGGATCCCATCACACGAAGGAAGCCTGGAGGAAGCCTGAATACAAATGATATCGCGGAATAATAAGTCAATACATATCAGACATCAGTCAAGAAGCTACATAATATAATTATATAAAACAGTTTCATTATTCTTAAACCATGGGTTCCAATCAGACAAAGGAAAATGTCATTGTAAATGAAAATTTATCAAACGTAGCTCAAGTGGAGAATAAATTAAATCTTATTGGCATCGTTATGATAGTAACAATAGTACTATTTGCCATGTTGTAAATATATGCAGTTAAAAGAAGGTGTATAAAAGGCATACGAAAATGGTTAAAGAAGGAAGTGGTGGCAAGTTCAATTGCATTACCGAGTATTAAGGTGGAAACTATGCAACCACCACAAACATCGCCTAATCCCAAAGTCATATACTAATGACAACCAGTACAGAAACCATCGTCCATTCAAGTCAAGTCATGTAGAAAAATGTGTAATAGTGTAAGAACAGTAAAAAAGGACATGTAACTATTTGTGTTTTCATTGGCGTCATCATGATGAATACTGTGGACTCCAAGGGGTGCAAAATTTTTTTAATAGCAGAGCATGTCGTCATGGTGACTACCCTTAATTTTTTATGTTCTATTTGTATTTAGCTTATATTTTTATCTATATAGATTTGTATTTGTAAAAAATTTCAAGACGGTACCTTAAAGAAATAGGCAACCGCACCATTGTATTATGTTATTGTAGATGTTAGCAAGTAGACAGTTGTATTAAGAAGTTGTTTTTGTAATATGTAGATTATTTCTTGGTTGTTTATATTTTGCTATTCAATCGTAGGACAGTCAGCAGATTTTGTGTTGTTGGCAAAGCCACAATGAAGCCAAGAGAGGACAGCAAAATGTAAACCAAACGATAATTGTAAGGTCGTGTAATTGAAAATATGCAGTCTCATTGTGGTATGTAGATTTATTACACCTAAAAATAAAGTACGAAAAATAAAAGAACCGATTGTAATGTTAAAAATTAAACACTGCTTGTACCCTTTGTAATAACAGCGTGATAATATAGATTAAAACTTTTAAATCATAACATTGTATAAAGCGAACATTGTAAGTAGCGCAATCGCACACCAGCAAGGGATCTGGTTACAACTTTGTTCATTGTAATGAAATGATGTCATAAGCAAATTCTTCGTGACTTGTAATACTGATAAACATGTATTTAGTTAGCCATGTTATTGTTTAATTTAAGAAATAATTTTGTAAAAAACCGTTTGTTTTTTTTTAAAAAAAGGGGAGGAACAGTGTAGGAGCGCTGACACATCAGTTTTGTAGTCGTCGTACGGGCAGCGCTCGGCGACATTAGATCGCCCGTAACCACCGTACATTATAGACGCGCTACCATCTGAATTAACCATTCCTTGTAATATCGTGACAAGTAATAAGTAAAGTGATTATAGAGTTCCGCAGTATTTCATTTTTTCTCCGTACACACACAACATATAAGACCTTATACACACGCACACAAAAAACACATTCAACAAAACAGTTCCAGCACCAAAATGTTTAGGCGTTTTGAAGCTACAACTGAAAATATAAATTTTGTTAAGTCGCACCCCGGTCTCCCCTACTCAAGCGAAGATGATAACTTCAAAATTAAATACATCGCTTTTTTATCGCCTGGACCGTTGGCAACTTTACATTGCATGCACTTAGGAACACACATTCAATAAAAACTGTATGCTAGGTAAAGTTGCCTTTGTGTCAATTTTACCTCGCTCATACTCTTGGTTTTTATAGCGATTCTATGTTAGATTTAATAGAATTCATTGTTTCAACCAGAAGAGACACATATTTTTTACAAAATAAATCAATTAAAGTTTAAATATCTAGCTCCATGTTGTGGTAAATTGTAAAAAATACGGTAAAGTTGCCACAGTTGACGGTATCATCGTCGGTAAACGAAAAAAAAAACGAAGACGTGACATCTACCAACCCGCACTGGGCCCGCGTGGTGGATTATGCCCATAATATCCCTCTCCTAGAGAGGAGGGCTGAGTCCCTGCAGTGGGAACATTATAGGATGATGATGTTCTCCCGATTGGTCAGCTGTCAGAAGAAGCACAAGAGTCAAGAAATAAACACAACTAAAAGTTCAGAGAATTATTTACAAAAAAAAAAACTTCTCGAGTGGACACTAACAGAGATTTAATTAATTAGAAGACTATTGATAATTTCCAACCCATATATTGCTAATAATGCATATAATATTAATATGTATAACTGCACTATCGTCGATGGCACTTCTAATTCCGCTTTGACAACGAATAATGTGCATTCCTATTACAGGTGCGAAAATGAGAATTCTAAATCGACTTACGAAATAGCAAGTGCTGTATTTCATAAATTGACTACTCTGGATATTACAGAAAAAAAAAATGAAACTTTTTGCTGAAATAAAAATGTAACTCTAGGCATGTGCACTAAATGGCTTTCTTCACATGCGATGTTCTGTCTGGTGGTAAGAAACTGTGGCGCATTGCGCCACCACAAGTAATCACAATTGAAATCGTTTTTCCAATGGTCGGCCACAGTTTCTTACCACCAGACAGAACATTTGCGAAGATTGAAAAAGAAACAAAAATACAGTCCTTAGATGTGATCCACAAGATGATGTGGATGTTTTCAAAAAACGTTCTACTGTTTACCATTTAGAAGATGTTGAAGTTTATAATTGGAAGGATAAAGTCTCCTAAGTCATCAAACCTCCAGGGAGTTGGTAGAGTAAGAAACAACAGAATGTGAGCAAGGAGAAGAAAATTAACAGAACAAATTAATTCAAACAAAATATGTGAATAAAAGAGGAAAGAGATGTTCATAAATTGAGCCTGCAATTATACAAAAAGGTAAATAAAGTGAACCAAAGCAACCTTTAAACAATTTATATTATTACTGATAATAAACTAACTTTTTCGCATTACATATTAAAACAATGTTTAAAACTTTAAATTTTACTTTTTAAAACATCCTGTACAATCATCTATACATATAATAAATCTGTAGAAAAAATATTTTTGTACATTGAAAATATATAAAAAAGGAATTTTAGGGTGCTAAAGTATAACCAACAGAACTCATTTCCAGCATTTTTGGAATTTTTGTCTGTTTATCTGTTTGTCTGTTTATCTGTTTGTCTGTTTATCTGTTTGTCTGTTTCGATGACTAGGCATCACGTGAAATCTACTAAACTAATGTAGGTAACTTTTATACATAAATATTGTGCGTAACTTGGGGTATTACTTAGTCTTTGTTTCATCGTAATCGGTGCTCTCTATCAAAAGATATATGAATTTATAGTTTTCAAGAAGAACTAAATGATTGTGATCAAGAATGAGACATGCAACGACATCTATTATACGAATATGGTAATTATTAATAAATGCCTTGCCACAAGATAACTTTAAAAAAGTTAAGATAGTAAAAGGTACTCAGTAGGTAGACTAGGTAGGTATTAGTCTGAATGACGTTGCTTTCAAAATCTACATAGCATAAACTTTTTAGTGTGTTTGATCGCTTTCCATGCATTAAAATTTAGTAGTTTATCTTCGTCTTTGATAGATGGCGTTGTTCATTTGGTGCCATTTTCTGAACCGTGAATAGTTATCAAATAAAAAAATTGACACACAGTATAAAATTGGGTTCCGTAGTCAACAAGGAACCCTTATAGTTTCGCCATGTCCGTCTGTCTCTCGGTCTGTCCAATGTTTTATTAGACTCAAGTCTTGCTACCTAAACCACAACAAGGGTTATGTTTGGGCCCCGTCAGGGCTGCGGGTTGGTCACAAAGATACCGCGGCCTCGACATAAAGGGCTAAGAAGGAACATAGGTGGTTTTTCGTCAGTAGAAGTCTGACACTCCCTTTCGCTTTGCCCAAGAGCGGGAGGGGTTATATTTTGATGATTTTCCACAGGCTCAAAAAAAAGGGTTGTATTTGGGCCTGTGAAAAGTGAACGGTAGTAGATGTAACGAAATTAAAAGGAAAACTATCACAAGTTTACGAGTAATAGTCGACCAACTTATAAAATGTATTAAAACATAATGTACGGGAGCACAGGTCTTAAAACTGCAAATGTGAGTTTGTTTCCTTTTTACAATTAAAATCATCGCTCGGAGGCAGGTAGGCAGGGTGGTTAACCAATCAGTTTAGTAAGTTCACATATTTCGATGGGTAACTACGGAACCCTACATCGTGCGTGGTCCGACATGCACTTGGCCGATTTATAAAACTAAATTAAAATTAGATAAAACCCACGACATATTTTGTCATTCCGTGTGGGAATCGAACCTGCGACAAGCAGTGCTACTGTCAATCGTCCAGCCACTGCGCCAACCATGCCATCATATGGATGTGGTGTGGTGTTAACCCTTTGTAACGAGGCCGCGGTATCTCTTTCGAACAACCCGCAGCCCCGGCAGACGTCCCTTTGGGGCCCCTTCATTGTTGCTGACATCTCATTGAGTCGCGCGTGGAACACGAATGCGCCAACGACAGGGCCTGTCGACTATAATCTACCTCTGTTTCAAATTTCATCCAGATCATCATGATTCTGACGTGGTTGACTAACAAAATCCATCCATCTAGACTTTAGTATTAGACATAGTCAGCATTACCCTCTTCTTTTTTTCTACAGCGTCAGTAAGTTAACGCAGGGTAATGATTTCATGTACTTTTGTTTAAGCGACGCATTTTAGTTTTCGACAACCACGCGAACGAAGTCGCGGGCACAGCTAGTTGAGAATAAAAGGGTTGTGAGTACTTAATATGCAATAACCCTATAAAACATGCATTTGCTTAAGCAAACATGTCAACTTTATCAAAAATCATAATCAAAATATTTCATTTCACACAGGCTTTATCATCAAATAACCCTTCCGGCTCAGAAAGGAGTGTCAGATTTCTACCGACTAAAAATCACCCACATTCCTTCTTAGCCTTTTTGCCGAAGTCGGCACCTATTTTGAACAACCTGGAGCTCCGACAGGGCATAGGCTTACATGGGCACTTATAAAACATTGACAAAAAGGTGCACAGTTTCTGTTGGTAGTTTTCTATGGAGAGGAACCAGCCAAGAAACTCTATGGTTACTACTATTCATATGAAGGACCTATTTACCACTATAGAACATTAGATATGTGTTCTAAAACCCACTACCTGTAGTTAGTATTGTTGTTTAAGAACAATTTTGTAAGTCACCAGTTCAGTCAGTGGGTCGTCTTCGGGGCGGATTTACCAGTTCTTTTTCTCACACAATTTAGAAGAAATACTGGTCAGTGGGTCGTCTTAGGGGTACTTTCCAGGTTGGCTGGTAACCGCCCCTAAGACGACCCACTGACCTAAACATTTCATAACAAATACTTACTGACCAAGTACCTACCTCAAATACTATGTTTTTCTGAGTTATCTTCTTATATAATACTTAAATATTATAACACATTAAACAGCAAGATATCTTCTAGCATACTAATTCCAAATTGTTAAGAAAATACTGATACCTCAAGAGAGGCTCCAAGAACCAATTTGCAACAAAAGCCCTACAAGAACAAGACTTTCTAAGAACACTATGTTTTGTTACAGCAAAGTTTTACAAAACATAGTTTCCTGGACACAAAACCCATCATTGATAAGGCTTTCATAACATTCAACGTGTCATTTGCAATGGAGTTTAGTATTACAACACTCTGACATTTGACACCAAGACATTTTTTCTGTACTTACACATTTCAACACCCACCATCTTTTTGAACAATAGAATAACAAAACATGACGATAATCGTCCTAACTTTGACCAAAGCTAATTTATTCTTCGAAGAAATATTATGGAGACAATCTCCTAGGTTTTATTTCCGATTAGCGACAGAATAGGTACAGTTTTACGAAATATGACATAACGACAACACAGCTAAATCAAGAATAATTAGGCAAATCCCATAGGACGACCCACTGACCAAAAATGATGTGGACAGTTGGACACACAGTAGCACAATAGAAAAAATGCACCTATGCCAGGAGTCCAGGACACTATCCAACTGAACAAATCTAAATGAACATTTTTTGTTTGTACTACCGTAAAACAAACTAAGACGACCCACTGACCAAATTCTGACCAAGCCAATTATTCAAACTTATTATCAAAGCATGAAGCACACAACCGAATGGAATGAACAGATCAACTGATCAACAGACAGCTCCGAAGGAGTACTAGTGTTCTGTGACAGACAGCGACTGTCAGCGAAACAAGTCGAAGTGAGCTTTTGTACGAATATTCTAGGCGTCAGTGTTACCAACTCTCAAAAATAATTACCCCTAAAGTTTGTGCCAAAAACCCCTAAAATCGCCTTAATTATTGAGTTAACCCCCTAAAAAAATTATAAATATAAATTCTTAATGATTTACAAATACATCTGTCTAAAATCAGTGTAAGTAGTAGTATAATTTTTTATTATATTGTATAATTTAGTATAAGTAGTAGTATTTCTACTACTAATATTAGTCTATTAATTAAAAATCTCCTTATTCATTTTTAAAAAGAGTCACCACAC
Organism: Diarsia dahlii; assembly: GCA_949775195.1. NCBI lineage: Eukaryota > Metazoa > Arthropoda > Insecta > Lepidoptera > Noctuidae > Diarsia > Diarsia dahlii. The sequence goes on along the minus strand of OX459197.1, from coordinate 1,665,885 downwards.
AAATGTAATCAGAAGTTAAATACTGTCAAATAATGTGCTAATAAATAAAAAGCTAAACTAAGATTACTGAAATTAAAATTCCAAAATAGTATGTCACGAATGCTTGACAAGGTTGGCGAATCAGTGAATTATTTTCCCATTTCCTAAGGATGTGGTAATGTGGCAACATTGGCCCCACATGTCAACATAAATCGTACCAATATGGCGGTTGTTTAATTTGCGGTTCACAGTTTCGTTTGAGATATTTGCCTGTAATCAAAGTTATAATTGAGAAAATGGTGCAAACTTGTGTAGTGCGTGGTTGTGGTAGTACGTGGTGTCCAGGAGGTGATTAAGATTTCACGCGTAAGTGTTTAAATCGGGATTTTTGACACTGAATAATTGTAAACATATTTCTGCATATTTCTTTGTATTTTCAATTAATTACTTCATAAAAGCTTGACCTATGATTTAGTCAATGATAACTTAGATAACTATGTAAAGACCAAACAGTTTTACATTGAATTTCATGGACTTTCTGCAATTTTATTTGTTTTTGTTTTACTGAAGTAGTGTGACCATATTGGGGATATATCTGGGACTTTTCGTGGGACCTTCATTAATTTTAGAGTCATTATCATAGTTCGCTTTATTACATTTTATTACTTTTTCACACACCGTGTTATTTCTGTTAGTTCTTTGAAATAACATAACATTTTCGTGAATTTTTAACAGTAGTCAAATAGCCAATTACTATTTAAATAATACAGTAAATGTAATGAATAATATAAAATTATGTTCTGATTTCACACTCTTCTGGTTTTAGGTCAACAGCGAAGCCCAGGTCTCTACGAAGATTGATAGGGGCGTACAGGTGTAAATAAAATCAACTGAAGAAAAAATACTGCAGAAGAAATCTAAGATTCTTAAGCAAAGAGTTTTACGACAGACTAGAAAAATCAGGACATATCTTCGTAATATAATAGAAAATATTATAATAAAATGATTTTAATTTAGAAAGTGTTTTTGTTTCTTTTTGAGGTTTTATACATATGTATTACCGTTCCTATTATAGCCCCGTATTTAGATGAAAATACATAATATTAAAAATTCCACAGTGGTAAAAAACCTTAACACTGACTTACCCAGAAATCTTTAAAAAAAAAATCATCTTATATGTATCATTTTCATTAGTCTACAAAATAAAAGAAACATCTAATTTCTTTTTTGCGATTTCATGATTTTATAGTAAGAGTTGTACTGGGCAAAAATCTCTCCCAAATCCTTCCAGATTCATTATCTTGAGCCACCCCACCAGCCCTTGCGGTAGGCAACCACCGTGGTCGTGTCATCACCTCTTCTGTCATTATGATTTACTAGCTTTTGCCAGCGGCTTCGCCCTCATGAAAATGGCGATTTTCCATACAAACTTTCATCCCCTATTTAACTCCCATGGGTTGAATTTCAAAAAATCCTTCCTTATTCCTTGTCTAGATTATAAAGTGAACCTCTGTGCAAAATTTCAGCTTTCTAGGTCCTAGGGTTTGGGCTGGGCGTTGATGAGTCAGTCTGTCAGGACTTCTCTTTTTATTTATACAGATAGATAGAAGATCATTAATTTCGTATTGCTACAGGAACTAAACTTTTATACTGGCCATGGTCTATATTCTATTTCTGTGCGAAATTACGTACGTATACGACTGACTTTTTTGCGTGATTGAAAATGACAAACTGCCAAAAAAAATCAGATACTTTCACACTGTAAGCAAACAGCTTCTTTCGTAATTTATCATTGGCATCTTTCATCAATCTAGAAGTGAACAGAGATGTGGATATATTAATTTAATCAAACACAAGTTATGAAACTATGTAATGTCCTAGGTAAAATAAAATAAAGGTTACCCTACTTAGAAAGAGAGGGTCAGCCCACAGAGAGCGAGATAGCGATGCATAAGTTTTGCTTCAAGTAGGTATTCGAAGTGTGGTCTCCATATTTATCTATAACTTCATGGTTGAAACAGGCGTCGTTCTGGGGTTGCTAGACCCAGTTGAAGCATTTTCCCCTTCTCCGTCCCTTCCCCGTCAAAAATATGGTTAATAGATTTTTTACTTACTCGCTAAAAAAATATACTCTAGGTTGTTATGGAAAATTTTAAAGTTTCGGTTTTGATTTTTGCAATATTTTATTTCTGGCTACGCTACGAAGCGTGATATTCAGATCAAGTTTGATCAACTTTGATCATTATTAAATTTTCCCGAGAACATTTTTTTTCCTTAATACAACAAAAAGATCCTTAACTAGCAACACTGGTCACGCGTCACATTTTTTAAACTGCGTTCACCTCTTTCCAAGGTTTTGAAATCTAGCCTTTTGACTATTCGTTCTAGATATAAAGCTGCGTACAGACCGGCCATACGAACGCCAACGAACGGGTTTCGTTGACCTTCGTTGCTGCAATCTGGTCGGTCTGTACGCACCATGATGCAGTGGTAGTTTTCACAAAAAAACTTCACTCATCTTTTCGTGATGATGCTGCGTACAGACCGGCCAGATTGCAGCAACGAAGGTCAACGAAACCCGTTCGTTGGCGTTCGTTTGGCCGGTCTGTACGCAGCTTTATACGAACGTATTTCAAAACATATGCGCAATTTTTTACTTTGTCTATCTACTGGTTTTTTTTTTTTTGTAACGGTTGCGTTTCACTTTTACACTGACCTGCTTAACTATTTACAAACAATCGAATTGAAACGGAATCGATTATGACTCTTTTTCGATTATAATGGTTTTTGAACCAAAGAACGGGCAAAACAATATTCTATTTTATTTATTCTAATCTCCATGGTAGAAAATGAACACTTGTGGTAGTATTTGGTAAAAAAAATATGTTTAACTAGCTTTTGCTGGTGGCTTCAACCGCGTGGATATCAAATAATAATCCAAAACTTTCGTCCCCTATTTAACTCCCAGGGGTTGAATTTCTGTAAAGGACATGGATGGAATCAGTATACGGAGCTGTTACAAGAAATATTCATGTTTTTTGACAAAATACGTCCTATACCTTATGGGCCTACCACACGCTCAAGCTTCACCACACTTTTGGTTCACACTTCACGGTACATCGCGCGTGTGGTAACTGTATTACCATTACCAATCACACGCGCGATGTACTGTGTGCACCGTTTAATCGCGCAGGCAAGACTGTGGTGAAGTGTGAGCGTGTGGTAGGCCCTTTAAGGTAGTTGCGACAAGGTAGCCCGCGAAATTCCAATTTTCTTACGTTTTTCGCAATTAGCAGGTCATCAAGTCGAATGTAAAAAGTAAAAATCGAAGCGAATCCATCGCGGCAGTAACAAAATATGTCTATTGACTGAGTAAAATCCATTAATGATTAAAATCACCAATTCAATCGTCTCAGTTCATTTAAGTCTCTTGAGTGACTATTTAATGAAAAAGGTATTCTAATTCGATTATGATCATTGACACTGACTTGGCACTGACCGGCACATTACAAAAAACGAATTTCGCGGGCTACCTTGTCGTATTCACCTTAAAGATACAGTATTCGTAATAGTTTAAAATCAGAGAAGATGCGAGAGATACTATAAATAGGATACAAAAAAGTGCCCAAACATTTGAGTAGCCATTGCAAAATTTTTAGGCCCATTTAAAAAAAAAGACAAATAACAATGATTTTAATTATAGATGGATCCGCCCGGACTCTTGTTTACGGTATAGTTATGGTATAGTACAAGGTGGCGTCGTAATTCCGACTTTGGCCACGCGATATTTTACTGAAACAAAATAGTTCATTGCTTTGTACATAATTATTTATTGTAATTTGTAACTGTTTGGTTATATTTTTTTCAGCAGCATCCGGTTGGGCTGGATGCTGACCCCAACATAGGTAGGAAAAAGGCTAGGCAGTTGATACTGTTATAATAATATTTTAAATCAAAGGTGAGGAAAATTGTTGTTAAAAAGTCAATAAAAGTTGGTTTTAGTTTGTTCTGTCTATGCTCTGTCTGTCAATTACATATTCTTCTCTTCATGTAATCATAATAACACAATTTAACACACTGAGAAACATTTTAATGTTTTTCAGAAAAGATCTTAATATAATATTATAATTAAAATTAAAAATACTGGACGGCTATAAAATATAAAATAGTAGTGAATAATTTAACTATTATTTAAATTAATTCTCAAAATCAAAATTGATTTTATTTGTTTTGCATTAAAGTTGAGACCATAGAGACATCTATTGACAATATGAAACTAATAGTTTCTCTGTCAGGTAATGTAGATGGCGACTCTTTCTTCACTGAAGTCGTACCACTTCTGTTTTCCCACTGGATATTTTTAGTGCTCATTAAGCCGAGGTATCACGCCTGTTATTCCCGATGGGTTAGGCAGAGGTGTACACTCACATTTCGCCAGTTATGTTTTTAAGTCGCATGTAGTAGAGGGCGAGCCTGTTACCATCAACCGAGCACAATTCCAGACTCCGTCGTGGCTGCTACTGAGAAATTCCTGGAAAAACCCAATAACGCTTTGCCTGCCCTGGGAATTGAACTCGGGACCTCTACAATAGTCATGCTTGTGACCACTAGAACAACGAGTCGGGCCAAAGTCGTTATGCAAATGTATTTTATCTACTGTCAATATAAAAAAAAAGATTAATTACATTGTGTATTTTACTTTGGAATGAAATATTAGTTTTAGCAAAAATTTTTGTTTTTTATTATCGATATAGAAAGAACCGATAAATCATATATGTATATAATAGGTATTTGCTAAAGATTAATTAAACATTTGTATAATATTTGAATAATTCCAAATAAGTGAATAAAGAACTCCAGAAGCAACACATTTTCTGTGACCTTTTATTCAACATGTTACAACAGTTTTTTTTTTACTTTATGGTTTACAATGTTTTCTTAATTACAATTGACTTGTTACAAAGTTTTATAAATATTTTTTCACTTCTCTCGCTCTAAAATTCGTCTTAATATCGTGCGTAGGCGACATAAAGTCGCGTTTTATGCTCTAGAGCATAAAGTAAAATCTTCGTCGAAGACCAAGGTAATCGGCACAGGTAATCGGTCCAACAGCCACAGGAACAACTTCAACTTCATAGAATAACCTCTTTAATTTAATTCGTTTCGCTAGTATTCTAAGAACAAGGAATTACTGCTTTTCATTACGAATACAAGGAATGTTGATGGGAATAGGCTTCCCCCAATTACCTAAATCGCTTGATGGCAATAGGCTTGCTCTTAATTAGGTTGGTTGATGGCAATAGGCTTGCTCTCAATTACCTAAATCAGTGGATGGCAATAGGCTTGCTCCTAATTACATCGGTTGATGGGAATAGGCTTGCTTCTTATAAGATTGGTTGATAGCAATAGGCTTTTCCTAATTACATCGGTTCATGGCAATAGGCTTGCTCCTAATTACATTGGTTGATGGCAATAGGCTTGGTCCCAATTACATCAGTTGATGGCAATAGGCTTCCTCCTAATTACATTGGTTGATGGCAATAGGCTTGCTCAAAATGTTTTTATAACTGAGCAGTATGAGTAACGACCTAAGTCAGGTGTTATGTCAAGTTTCCTACTGAAAAAAAAAGTTAATTGGCGGGAACCATAATTATTTTTACAATATTTACAAGTTGCTGTTGCATTTCCTCGCAATCGAAGTGAAAAGTAGAGTGTAAAACTCGTCCATAAAACCCATTTTACTCTTTACTTTATATCCATCCTCGCTCGCAAGCTCGCATCGGATGGATAAACGTCTCGCGCAAAATGGTGCGTTTTATGCACTTGGTGTACAATCTACTATTTTACTTCTCTCGCTCTAAAATTCGCCTTTATGTCGTGCGTAGGCGACATAAAATCGCGTTTTATGCTCTAGAGCATAAAGTAAAATCTTCGTCGAAGACACAGGTAATCGGCACAGGTAATCGGCCCAACAGCCATAATAATATGAACAACTTCTAACGTCTTTAATTTAATTCATTTCGTTAGTATTCTAAGAACAAGGGATTACTGCTTTTCATTACGAATACAAGGAAAGTTGATGGGAATAGGCTTTCCCCAATTACCTAAATCGCTTGATGGCAATAGGCTTGCTCTTAATTAGGTTGGTTGATGGCAATAGGCTTGCTCATAATTACATCATTTGATGAGAATAGGCTTACTCTTAATTACATTGATTGATGGCAATAGGCTTGCTCCTAACTACATCGGTTGATGGCAATAGGCTTGCTCCTAATAAGATTGGTTGATGGCAATAGGCTTTTCCTAATTACATCGGTTGATGGCAATAGGCTTGTCCCTAATTACATTGGTTGATGGCAATAGGCTTGATCCTAATTACATCAGTTGATGGCAATAGGATTGCTCCTAATTACATTGGTTGATGGCAATAGGCTTGCTCCATATATTTTTTTTATCTGAGCAGTATGAGTAACGACATAAGTCAGGTGATATGTCAAGTTTCCTACTGAAAAAAAAAAGTTAATTGGCGGGATCCATAATTATTTTTACAATATTTAAGTACAAGTTGCTGTTTCATTTCCTCGCAATCGAAGTGAAAAGTAGAGTGTAAAACTCGTCCATAAAACCCATTTTACTCTCTACTTTATATCCATCCTCGCTCGCAAGCTCGCATCGGATGGATAAACGTCTCGCGCAAAATGATGCGTTTTATGCACTTGGTGTACAATCTACTATTTCACTTCTCTAGCTCTAAAATTCGTCTTTATGTCGTGCTTAAGCGACATAAAGTCGCGTTTTATGCTCTAGAGCTTTAAGTAAAATCTTCGTCGAAGACCAAGGTAATCGGCACAGGTAGGTAATCGGCCCAACAGCCACAGGAACAACTTCAACTTCATAGAATAACCTCTTTAATTTAATTCGTTTCGTTAGTATTCTAAGAACAAGGGATTACTGCTTTGCATTACGAATACAAGGAAAGTTGATGGGAATAGGCTTCCCCCAATTACCTAAATCGCTTGATGGCAATAGGCTTGCTCTTAATTAGGTTGGTTGATGGCAATATGCTTGCTCCTAATTACATCATTTGATGGGAATAGGCTTACTCTTAATTACATTGATTGATGGCAATAGGCTTGCTCCAAATTACGTCGGTTGATGGCAATAGGTTTGCTCCTAATAAGATTGGTTGATGGCAATAGGCTTTTATAACCAGTGTGTTCTGCCCACAATGACATATGGTGCCGAAACATGGACGCTCACGCAGGAGACTGTGTACAGATTGAGAGTTGCACAGAGAGCCATGGAGCGTTCCATGCTAGGAATAAAACTTATAGACCGAGTTCCTAACGTCGAAATTCGAAAACGTACAAAGGTTTTCGATATTGGAAATCGCGTTACGGAACTCAAATGGATTTGGGCAGGACACCTAGCAAGGCGCAGTGATGACAGGTGGACTAAGGCTATCACTGAATGGCATCCAAGAACTGGAAAAAGAAGTGTGGGTCGTCCAGCGGCAAGATGGGCAGACGACATAGTTACCATCGGGGGAAAAACCTGGATGAGGCTGGCACAGGACCGTGGGGAATGGCACAGGAAAAGGGAGGCCTATACCCAGCAGTGGGTGAGTTCAGGCTGTGGATGATGAATAGGCTTTTCCTAATTACATCGGTTGATGGTAATAGGCTTGTCCCTAATTACGTCAGTTGATGGCAATAGGCTGGCTCCTACTATATTAGTTGATGGCAATAGGCTTGGTCCCAATTACATCAGTTGATGATGGCAATAGGCTTGCTCCTAATTACATTGGTTGATGGCAATAGGCTTGCTCCTAATTACATTGGTTGATGGCAATAGGCTTGCTCAAAATGTTTTTATAACTGAGCAGTATGAGTAACGACATAAGTCAGGTGTTATGTCAAGTTTCCTACTGAAAAAAAAAGTTAATTTGCGGGAACCATAAAGGCTGGAATACACATGCTACGTAGTAGCACGAAATTATGTATGCTAGTTTCGAGCATCTGTCACCTAGTAGCATACAAGTAGCACGTGTATACGAAAAGAGTATGCTTATTTCAAGGCATGCTACCTAATCGCAAGCCGGTCTATTTTTCGTGCTAACTAGCACGACGCATAAAACCTCTTTTTTGATATTCTTTGGTTTAACTATTTTATATGTTTTTTTATAGTGCTGTCACCTTTTTGCTGTTTTCTGTCAGTGTTGGAGATACAAGATTGTAAAGCCGCGTCCCCACTAAAGTCACCCGAAACGTTCCTGTTAGGCGCGCGTCTCGGCTTCGTGGAGCCGCGCAGCTCAAGTGGGGATGCTGCCAAACGTTCCTGTTAGGCCGCGCGGCTCAGGCCTCGTGATCGTGGACGTAATCCACGATCACGAGGCACGGCCGCGTGACTCTTGTGGGGACGTGGCTTAAGATAATGTCACTCAGACGTGCTAAAAAGAAGTATTCATGATCGTAAAAAGTATGCTTTTGAGGTCTGTGCTTTAGAGCAAATGTGCACACTCGGGAAGCATGCTACAAATGACAATACTACCTAGTAGCAAACAAGCATGCTTTTCTAGTAGCATGTGTATTTCAGGTTTAATTATTTTTATACTACACTTGCTTAGTAAGTGTACCAATACTACCCCATTATAAGGCTTGAAAGCTGTTCATTACTGCCCTGAAAATCAGGGTTCATTACTTACGCGTTTTGTTTTTTTTTTTTAAAGTCTTGATGACGTTGGCAATCAAACAATTTAATTTATGCAGTGGAAAAGTGAAAAACAAGCTAAGTGTAGTATAAAGCAGTATATTTCACTCGAGGGTAAGTACTAAGTACAGATTACTAAACTCACACGAGTTTAGTAATCTGTACTTAGTACTTACCCTACTCACGTTCACGGCCCTCCGCTTCGCGTCGGGCCTCAAATGCACACTCGATTAGTAATCTGCGCCTTACTCCCCTTGGTGAATAAATAGCTATTATACTACACTTGCTTGGTAAGTGTACCAATACTACCCCACTATACGGCTTGAAAGCTGTTCATTAAACCTTCTCAAAAATCTAGGCAGTTATATTGTATGGAATTTCATTACTGCCCTGAAAATCAGGGTAGTAATGGGTTCATTACTAACGCGTTTTGTTTTTTTTTTTAAGTCTTGATGACGTTGGTAATCAAACGATTTAATTTTACCATAAAAAGTACCGGCCACTAGAACTTTTAAAGCAGGTAGCATACATTCTACATTCCGATAAGGCCGGAAAACTTCAAACCTCTATGCGATAGAGCGAGAGATTTATAACACTCTCTCGCTTTAACACGCGCGTAAGTTGGAACCTGCGAAACGGGGCGTTTTTTACCTTCTCTAAAGCCGCGTCCCCACACAGAGCCGCACGGCTCGGCTTCGCGTGCCGCGCGGCTCTAGTGGGGACGCGGCTTAACGTCTTTTGACGTGATAATTGATTGACACGCTAAAATTTAAAGAAAAAAAAAAGACTTATTGTTGGTTGACGTATTTTGTAGAAACAATTTTCTTGGTAAATTTTAAAGTTTGGCGGTGTAAATCACAAGTTAAAATGAGTGATTCAAGTGACAATGATAGCAATTTATTAACAACAACTCCAACTGACATAATAGCAGATGCTAAAGACATTGTTAGTAATCTCTTGCTTGGAAAATCCAAGATGAAATATATGAAGGAATATGAAATATTTATGCAGTGGAAAAGTGAAAAACAAGCTAAGTACATGCTAAGTGTAGTATAAAGCAGTTTATTTCACTCGAGGGTAAGTACAGATTACTAAACTCGTGTGGTTCACGGCCCTCCGCTTCGCGTCGGGCCTCAAATGCACACTCGATTAGTGATCTGTGCCCATTGAGGTATAATGTACTACGTTATACCTACGTTATACCTCGATGTCTGTGCCTTACTCCCCTTGGTGAATAAATAGCTATTACAATATTTACAAGTTGCTGTTTCATTTCCTCGCAATCGAAGTGAAAAGTAGAGTGTAAAACTCGTCCATAAAACCCATTTTACTCTCTACTTTAAATCCATCCTCGCTCGCAAGCTCGCATCGGATAAACGTCTCGCGCAAAATGGTGCGTTTTATGCACTTGGTGTACAATCTACTATTTATTTATTTTATTACCCGACTGCGGCGAAGCCCGAAAGGAGGGTTATTTAAGTAGACTACCGGTATAGGGTCAGGGTCCATAGGGCATGCATTCCGGAATTCCGGAATCTCGCAATTCCGGAATTCCGTAACAATTTTCCTGATATTTCAATTCCGGAATTGAGAGGAGTAATACCGGAATTCCGATATTCATAATTTTTTGATATTTTGATTATTGTTTTTTGCGCGACGCTTTACACTATACTTTACAGCATACAGCTGATATCACGTTACAGTTTATGCTCAAGAAACTTCTTTGTTAGTTCTAAACTTGCTATGAACTTGCGAAGTCGTATTAAACAAAGAAGATTACTATTAGCAGGTGTGATCCACTAATTACACAATCCGCAAGTCTGCTTTGCACAAGCAGAGGACGATACCTTTCCCAAAGTCAATTCCCAACGTCTTCCCGTTTGCGGTCGCCACCCCAGAACTTTTCGGCCCCATCGGCCATCCATTCTGCGAGCAATGTGCCCTGTCCATTGCCACTTCAGTCTGGCGATTCTTCGGGCTTCTGATTCGATCACGCAAGGAAACTCCGAGCATAGCCCTCCCTATTCCCCTTTGAGTGACTTTGAGCTTTCTGATGAGGCCCATGGTGAGCGACCACGTTTCGGTCCCGTATATAATCACACACTGGTCATAGACTTTCGTCTCGAGTTGAGACACTGTGGTAAGTTGGACGAGAAGATACCGCAAAACTTCCCGAACCCCGAAAATCCCGAATTGACCTCTTTCTCGAAGTTAGCCCTACCCAACTGGACGGTCCAGTTGCATAGGTCTGTCCCAGGTAGACATAATCGTCCACAAGTCCACAACTTCGAGTGTAGTCTCCGATCTTGATAGGAGTGGGTGATACATGAACATTCAACACATACATATAATACATAACCTTGGTTTTGTCCATGTTCATTTTAAGACCCACTCTTTCGGAAGCTCTACTGAGGTCATCGAGCATTGTACTGAGGTCTTCCATGGTCTCACCTATGACCACTATATCGTCGGCAAACCGAAGGTGACCTCTCCAATCTAGAACCTTGAATACATCCTACAGTGCTGCGGTGAACAGTTACGGAGATATGACGTCTCCCTGTCTCACACCGCGCTGCAGAAGGATAGGTTCCGAGGTCTGGTCCTGAAGTCGGACTGACATGTCACATGGGAGCGTTTTTTACAAACACCGCGATGTACCGATTGTCGATTTGGCACCGTTGGAGAGACTGCAGTAGGCAGCCTACAGCCCAAATCTCGATCGAATCGAAGGCTTTCTCGTAGTCTACAAACGCTAAACAGAGAGGCAGGTTAGGATATACTCTTCGGTCTTCTGTATAACCTGCCGCAGCGTATGTATGTGGTCTAGGGTACTAAAGCCTATTCGGAATATAAGTCGCCAGGACAAGTCGTCGGTATGTTTTGGGGTAGCTGGATCTCTTCCGGGGATTCTTAGCACCCCTTGCCACGCCGTTGCCTCGTCCGCTTATCCGCTACCGTAGTCGAGGGTAGACGGGCTGCCGGGTACTAGGGGCCATTTTTGTCATGCGCTCTAATTTATTAGAGGGGGTTTGCCATAATCGCCACACTTGGCAGGCGGGTTGGCGATCGCAGTATCGTTGCTACAAAGGCACAGAGAACGCCGCTGCCCAACCTCTGGTCCCAGTCCCTTAGTCGCCTCTTACGACACCCACGGGAAGATATGGGATGGTGCTATTCTTTACATCCGACACCATACGGTACAATATCTCAATATGTTGTTTATAAAATATCGTATGTTTTTTATTAACATTACTAATGTTTAATTCTATTCTATTGCGTGATTTATAAACCTTGTTGATTTTACGGTTTTAAAATGTTTAATTAGAGTAATAATTGAGAAAGATGACCAAATATGTTTTATTTGTTACTGAAAATCATTAAAAGGCTGATATAATTATAAATCTTGTTTGATTTGAAACAAACTTTAAATATTTTCCAGTTCCGGAACCAGTTCCGGAATTCCGGAATCAGATCTCCAGTATCGGAACTCAGTTCCGGAATTGAGAACCTTGCGATATTGCATGCCCTCGTCCAAGCTACCGTCGGTCTTGGTTCTAAAGAGAGGCTAATAGTCCAGTCAACTTAGTAGTTTCACCTCGGAATTTGAGATACCCAGCTACAAACTCGTATAAAGTTGTATTTTGACATCCTAAAAGTTGCCTCAAAATTCACATACGGGTGTCCGCATCTATTAAAAATCTGAGGTCAAAGGTCACAAAAATCGATTTTTTGCAAATATCTCGTTTCCTATGGGTTTTTCGCTATTTGTATTTATGATCAATATTGTAGAGAATTAAATTCCCTATAACTATTAGGATGTTAAAATACAAGTTTATACGAGTTTGTTGCTTGGTAGGTATCTCAAATTCCGAGATTCTTACCTAATTTTGGTTAATTTGACTGGACTATAAAAATAAATGATCTAAACAGAAGTGTTGCATTCCGAATCAGGCCCCCTGATCCAACTGGTATCACATCTTCCAAGTTCATCGTGCTGCGGCGGTGGTGCGGCGTAAATCCTTTGTGGAAATTATATTTTCGAGCCGTTTGGGGTTGAATCTCTGGGGCCGTGGGGTCCAAGAGCTCATAGCCCGTTTAAGGAAATCAAAACGCTTAGTTGACGCTTCTCGTGACCTAAGGGGTGGCTTTTATCTTGGCCAGAGGCTAAGTGTTGCCAAACAACGTGGCACTGCTGCTAGTCTTTTGGGCACATTACCGACTGACAGCGTTGACGAGCAGTATTTTGATGCCTTTTATTAAATTCTTGTTAAATTGAATAGATTTTAATTAATGTGCGTAGGTACTTTTCTCTTATATACCTAGCTATATAAAAATGAATTGCTGTTCGTAAGTCTCGCTAAAACTCGAGAACGGCTGAACCGATTTGGCCTTTTTTGGTCTTGAATTATTTGGGGAAGTCCAGAGAAGGTTTAAACGGTGAGAAAACGGTAGGTAGGTAGGTAGGCAGGGCAGGGCAGTAAGTAGGGTAGTAGGAAGGTCTGTCAACGTTAGAGTTCACAATCGGTTGAACGGACTGTAAAAACGGTTAACTTAAAATTCTAATCTTATAACAAATGGAGTATACGGAAGGTTTAAACGGTGAGAAAGTGGTAGGTTGGTAGGCAGGGTAGTAGGTAGGGTAGTAGGTAGAGTAGGGTAGTAGGTAGGTAGTAGGTAGATAGGTAGGAAAAAAAGCATTGCAACGCAAATACGTACCTACCTACATTAACAAGAACCCATTACTCTTGTTAATGTTCCGTGTAATGTTCTTGAAACACAACGCCCAAAATTATACGAGCCTATCAGCCTAATGACAATCGACACTGGTCAGCGGAAGTATAACAGATTTATACAAAGTACTATATTGGCCGGACTCTAGAATGTATGTTGTCAAATCGGATACAATAATCAGAGGTCACATGACACAATGTACAGTCAGTGGCCAGTATTAGCTGACCCCCCTTTTTTGGAGTTTGTGAAATCATCAAATAGCTCCTTCCGCTCTGGGCAGACCGATAGGGAGTGGCATACTTCTACTGACTAAAAACCACCCATGTTTATTTATTTATTTAAACTTCATGCACAAACGTGGTACATAGGCGGACTTAATGCCACAAGGCATTCTCTACCAGTCAACCTTAGGGTCAAATAGGACAGCATTGTTCATTCCATGTTCTTTCTTAGCCCTTTGTGCCGAGGCCGCCGTATCTCTTTCGAAAAACCCGCAACCCCGACCCTTCGTATAAAGAAGAAGAGGCTTAGTGGTGTGCGAAGAGGGCTCAGATAATACTGGGCGCCGGCTGTAGGTACCCTTTGAGCAAATGGTAAATGGCAGGATATTGCAAATTTTACGTGATAGCTGTCATTTAGGCTAATGAGTTAATTTAAAAAGATTTTGTTTTATTGATGTACGTAATTGGATAGAAACCAGCCGGTACTGTCACGTGATGGTAGGTGACCACCGTTATCTTTGACGATCTTGCTGATCTACCAGAGGCGTAATTTTTATTGCTTTGTCAACCATAACATATTATTATGCATTATTAACCTACTAGTTGATGCCCGAGGGTTCGTCCGCGTGGAGGTCGGTTATCCAAAAGTAATTACTTCACCTCCCCCCCCCCTTTCAACCCCTTAAAACTCTTTCTCGCGTTAATAAGTAGCCTATGTCCTTTGTCAGGCTCTAGCTAGACTATATTTGTACTAAATTTCAATTTAAATCGGTTCAGTAGTTTTGGCGTGAAAGCGCGACAGACAGACAGACAGAGTTACTTTCGCATATTCTATAATAATATGTATTAGTAAGGATAATACTACCACTGCGACCCTGGGCTTCTCTCTGCTGGACGGAGTAGGCTGTGATCCAGACGCGGGCCCAGTGCGGGTTGATGGTTGACACATACATACATGTTTTATAGCATCGAATTGGAATATTCTGTAATGCTGCTATAATTAGTGTTAAATTTTAATAATTATACCTTGAAATTCTCAATTTTAGGACCGCTGATTACCTCACAATGATTTCCTTCGCAGCTAGTGATAACATACATTACACAAAGTAACGCGCCTCCCTGGGATTGAACCCACGACCTGCAACTAGTTACTCGGTGCCGTTACCACTGGGGCATCACTGCTCTTTACAGATGAAGTTCGTCTAAGTTGAGGGACAAATGTGCTGCTAGAGAGTTTCTCCGTCACTTCTTCCCCAAGTGAATATACCAGGAAGTGGCGAAGACCGGGTTAGTGATAACTTATGTTTATTTTGCAAATGGGGTTTTACAAACACTTTTAAAAGTCTTTTTTTTTTAAACTATATGGGTCTGGTGTTTCATACCTGACAAGAAACATCCGCAACAAACTCAGAGGTCGTAGGTAGTCTCTTTTAAGGTCCGGACATAATCTTGGTATACACACATGAATGCTGCTCAGATTATTGTCTGAGATGGTCTTTTGAAGAAAGACCTTTGAATGAACCTGTACAGTCAGTGCAAGCATTTTGTCAGTTATCGTGGCTCGACTCGACTTGCAACGTCACAGCGAACAATACCAAAGAATGGACATATTGGGTATATTGGGAGACTGTCTGATATCATTTTTAACGTTTTTTTTTGTTGATTCTCAGACCAATAAAATTTGAATAAACGACTTTTGATTTTAAAAGAATACAGGCTGTAAACGTACCCTTCAACCAAGCATTACATGTACCTACATGAAACTGAGTAACACTACGAAAAACAAAATTTTAGGAAATAACTTGTTATTACGGGGTGAAAAATCACAACAATCAGGTTTCTCAAACTCAATGTAGCACAGGTCCTCAAAACATTGTGCTAATGGATGATCTTAATATTATTATCTGCCTAAAGTGATATTTTAAAAAACCTTGCAAGAATTTCGGAACTTTGATCTGGTCCAGAAAAAATATAATAGCACTCAAAAAAATTAAAATCAAAAGTCATTTATTCAAACTATAGGCAGATAATCAGCACTTTTAGAACGTCAAAATTTAATTTACTTTACTTATTTATTTACTTATTTCGAATTCGTTACGGGAACTTTTACACCCTTTTTTATAGGTGTTACAGAAGTAAGTCTTACTTGTAAATTTGTTTTTACATACATCATTACCATCTCCAAAACAAAACACAGCATTAAAAAGTGTTCTCATTATCCCATAATGAGAACACTTTTTTCCAATTAAAGTTTTGTAGTTTAATTTTTAAATTCTGATTAATGCAAATTTCACAATGTTTTTATTTTTTTATGTTCTATTCTAATTCAGGCTACTTTTTAAAATAAAAGATTTTTTTTAAATACTTATAAAAATAGTTTTATTTGTAACTTTAAAACTTTTTTGATTGACCGTACTTTTAAAAGGCATCATCATGATTTCAGCCAAGAGACGTCCACTGCTGGACATAGGCCTCCCCCAGGTGTCGCCATCACATTGACCGGTCCTGTGCGTCTCTCATCCAGCGGGTTCCTGCAACCAACCATTAAAAGGCATAAATAAGTTTGTTTATTTTGTTTGTGGTTCCGAAACACTAATTTTTATTATTATAGGGGGAATCCTGGACCGCGGTCTCGGTCCCGAAAGCCACGACCCCAACATATATAGAAAGCAACTAGTAGAATTTTCCAGAACAATCTCCTTCTTTAATTGCTGTACTATTAACTAACCGCTTATTATTAAACGATTAGTTTTCAACTCGAAATTATACGTACTATTTTCATAATAGTACATTATGGTACAAGTGTGTAACGTTGGTGATTACCGCTGAGGCGCCATTGAGACCCGAGCCGGGAATATTTATTTAAGTGTATTACATATTTTTTTTTTCAAAATTTTAGGCTCGGTAGTTTCGGAGATAAAGAGGGGGGGAATGGTCGGACAGACAGACAGAAAAACACACGAGTGATTCTTTAAGGGTTCCGTTTTTTACTAGTGAGGTACGGAATCCTATAAAACTACGATGTTAAGGCGGGGTTGCAGTTCTTTTTAAGATTAAGATTTTTGAACCTATAAAAATCGAACTAAATACGAGTTTTTTTAAATAAAAATCATTCCATAAAAATTGAACATACTCTCTAGTAAATCGTAAAGATAGAAACGCGATTTAGAATGATCGGCTCGATACTTTTTTTTTATCAAACATGACTCTAAATCACAATTTCAAACGTGTACTGCTAAGACATTTCATCATGAATTTATATAAAAGTTATATCAATAGATAGAACTTTTTATTCTGAAGTAAATGTTGAACACATATTGTATAATTTCTTTATTGTTTTTCTCCAAGAAGCAAAAAACAGTCAAAATTTAGGCACTATACCGCTCGCGCGGCAGGGCGGGGGGTGAGGTCGTGCGTACATAAAAACAAAGTACTGCAACCTCGCCTTAACTATGATGTTAATAACTAATGTTCAGTAGCAGACAACAGATAATTATCTTGAACTGCTGACTTAACTCGACCCAACAACTTTGTAACCATATCCGACGAATAATACGACTGCTGTGCTGGTACTGGGTTTGATTCCCGGGTCGGGCAAAGTGTTATTGGATTTTTCCATTAGGAGTTTATCAGAAACAGCTACGAGTCTGGATTTGTGCGCGGTTCATGGGAATACACTTTCCCCCTATTACACATTAGACAGACAGACACACGAGTGATCCTATAAGGGTTCCGTTTTTTCGTTTTCAGGTACGGAACCCTAATAATGCATAATTTTGTAAAATAAGACCACCCAAGCCTTATCTATGCCTAGTGTCATACCCCCAAATATTTTGAACCGTAGAACACGATACAAAAGCAATCTTACACACTTACAGTCGTAACGCGTCTGACTGTACACATGGCTACTGCTATTACCATAATTGTTTAAATTGACTCACAAAGAAAACGTAAACCATGCATTAGGTACACACAACATAACATAACATCACGCATGTTATATCTTTAATTAGGTGAAAAATACAGAAAACAAAAATTCGATACTCGTGATGTCAAGTCAACATTAAAAAAAATATGCAATGTATAATAACACTAATGACAATTAACAGTTTTCTGACTTGTTTTAGAAATATGTTGTTATTTTTAACAGACTTCGGTTAAAAATGACACAAAGTAATTTAATGCGCCTGCTTGGGTTCGAACCCACAATTTACTGTTCGTAAGCCGAGGCCGCCACCACTGGGCCACCACTGCTGTGCTACTATAATATTATACATACGTTATTTAAATTATAGTTCAAAATCATAAGATTTATTCAAATTAGGTTGAGAATAATTTATCACGTGTTGATAGAATGTGACCGGAACATACACGAAAGACAATATTCGCCTGATGTGGGATATGAAGTAGGGGCATGTAACAGTATTTTAGCGTCCCCTTTGTCGGAAGCGGGTACAATGTTTGGCGATGTGACTGAGCGATTGGACTGCTGCGCTGCGTGTCGCGAGGTAGATCCCCGCACGGAACAAATATTTGTATGTCCTACAGATAGTAGTTTCGGGTCTGGGTGTTTTTGTATGTGAGTTTAAATATTTGTAAACGCACCCACGATACAGGAGAAATTCCTAGAGTGGGCAAAGCTTTTCTAAAAAAAAAAAATGTTGTATCAGCTATAATTATTTGTTATTTAATTTTAAAAGAACGAATAGGGTTAGTTAAGAGGTTATAATTCTAATAATATGACTGTGTTACTCTCAAAAACGGTGAAGGAAAACTTCGTGAGGTAACCGGCATGTCCTAGCTCAGGGATGGCGAACCAATGGCACGCGTGCCATTGATGGCACGTTGCAGAATATTTTAGGCACGCCACCGAATTTTTAACCATATTTTCAACTATGTATACGTGTCATTATTTTCAAAGATGTTCCTATAACATAAGATTTGATTAGAAACCGTTTGGTTTCCAGTCCAAGATGCAATCTTACTTTAATTTGAATTAGGTACACGTAGAATTGAAACATTTATTACGACATTTGTCAAGTTTTTTCTTTTTGGTAGCAAAAAAAGAGCTTTTAGTTAAAAATATTTAGCTTAATTATTTGCCACTAAGCAATATTATTTGACGGCACGTGTAAGGTCACAATAAACATTTTTTTAGAAAAAATGGCACGATGATCCATAAAGGTTCGCCATCCCTGTCCTAGCTAGAACCAAAATTTCAACCACGTGTGTGACATGTACCTACCTACCCAAACTGGACCCGCGTGGATTATTAGCCCATTTCCTCTCACAGAAAAGACGCCTGTGTCCCAGCAGTTTTAAAATACACTCGAGAGCAACGAATCCGGGTCACTTAAAGAATGTTAAAAATCTCGGAAACTAAAAATGATAGGTTAATGCAATAAATTGTATTTAATAGACAATGTAATACTCCTTAAATGAAGGTATTAAAACTTCTTAGTTATTGTAAAGTTATATCATAAAAAAATCAAATTTGAAAAAGGGCCGCTTTCGAAGATGGAACTACGTAATTACAGCATTTGGTTTTGCTTATGTTTGTAATCTGTCATTTATGTGAGTACATAAACCATGTTGATAGTGCTCTATATTCATTATTCAAGCTGAAATTATGTCGCTTACGCCTGAAGAATGCACCAGAATACTTACAATGCTGGAAACCGGCCGGAGTCAGCGCGATACAGCCAGGACTGTCGGTGTGTCGCTGTCAACAGTACAAAGAGTTCTCCGACGTTACGAAGAAACTGGTTCTAACCTACGCAGACCAGGAACGGGCAGAACCAGGTGTACCACAGCACGAGAAGACCGATACTTGGTGAACACCATGCTTCGAAATCGCTTTCTCACAGGAACTGAACTCACAAATCAGTTTCGACGCCTCGGAGGAAGTAACCCAAGTGCATGGACAATAAGACGTCGGCTTGCTGAATCTAACTTAAAACCCCTTAGACCTGCAAACGGCCCTAAACTGGAGCGTGGGCATCGTATTTCAAGACTAAGATATGCCCAGAGCCACGTAAATTGGAGTATTGAAGATTGGTCAAAAGTTATGTTCTCCGACGAATCAAAATTTATGCTCTACAAGCACGATGGAAGACACAGAGTGTATCGAAGACCAGGGGAAAGATTCAAGCAAGCATGCATCGAAGAAAAAGTAGCCTACGGTGGTGGGTTTGTACTTGTGTGGGCCGGAATTTCTTCTGAAAGTCGCACAGAGCTGGTGATCATAGAAAACGGCTCTTTAACTAGCGAAAGATATGTGGAAGAAATCCTCAATGATCACGTTGGTCCATTTATGGTCAATTTAGGTGAGGATGCTATATTTATGCATGACAATGCCCGACCTCATACAGGTAGGATTGTGAATGACTACCTTCAAGAGATGAACATTACTCGTATGGAGTGGTCAGCGCGCAGCCCGGATATCAACCCGATCGAGCATGCTTGGGACGAGCTAGGCAGATGCGTAAAACAACGAAACCCTCCCCCAATCACGCTTCGTGAGCTCAAAATTGCTCTCACAGAGGAATGGGAGAATATTCCCCAAAATCGTATAAGGAACTTGGTGTACAGCATGCCAAACCGCGTAAACGCAGTAATGGAAGCACGAGGAGGCAATACGAAGTATTAAAATTCAAGAAAATCGTAATAAAGTTCAAAAATTTCATGTTTCCTATTTTTGTTTTAAGGAGAGATCAGCAGTTTTTTTCTTTATGTAATTTTGTGTTAATAAAATGTATGGTGACTCATATTTTTTTTACTTTCATTTAAGGAGTATTACATTGTCTATTAAATACAATTTATTGCATTAACCTATCATTTTTAGTTTCCGAGATTTTTAACATTCTTTAAGTGACCCAGATTCATTGCTCTCGAGTGTATTAGCGCAGCAAGTCTTCTTCATTCATACTTTTCTATTATTATTACCTAGCGGACGTCACGCGGTTTAATCCGCGTATTTCTGGTTCCCGTGGGAATACAGGGATAAATAGTAACATATGTCACCCTACTGTAGCTTTTCAACGGTGAAAGAATATTTCAAATCGGTCCAGTAATTTTTAAGTTAATTCGTTTCATACAAAAATACAAATCTTTCTTCCGTGAGTTTTTTTTACGAACATAACGAACTCATGATTTAGCTTACAGCTATCGAATCATGTCTTCTACTAAGCAGGTCCGACTTTAGTACGTTCAATGTACGGTCGAACAAGGTGTTAAGTATACAGACAGCCAGCTAACTTTTATTTTATTTATAGGCTGATGATGATGAAGTGATAAAAACCCTTAAAATAAATGAAAATTAAAAAAAAAATAGGTTGAGAATCGGTCAGTGGGTCGTCTTAGATGCGGATTTCTTTTCTAAGTACATACTTACTACATCTTCCTTATACGTGCGATGTATACCTACCTGTAAGTGATTGTAGCACCGATGTACTTATACCTATAATCAGTTTTGTATGTTACGTTTAGCACCCGTCCTGGCTGAAAGCCTTACCCTCAAGGCATCCACAGGATTTGCCATGTTCAGAAGAAACCAGCTTCATAGGTTGCAAGAGATCATGTAGACAAAAAAAATGCGTTTAGCATAAAACCAGCAGTGTTTCATAGTGGTGAGGTGAACCAAACAAATGGCGTTTTAGGTACGGAACGGAACCTTTAACGCGGAAGTAGGATTCGTGCGCACTTGTCCATTTTTAAAGCTATATCAATGAATTAATTGACCGCTACCCATTTTCCGCGATACACATCGTATGCTCGACACGACCTCTGGCGTAGCATGAGTGCAAACGGTTGAATGATAAAAACCCCTGCTATAGCGACCGAGTTTCGAGTACACAGGTGACAACGCGGTGGAACCGCGCGGACTTTGAAATTAGATCCTTAGTTTTTTTATAAAATAGGCTAAGGAATTCTAATTTAAGAACTTTTTTTTAATTATTATCAATTTTAATAGAAAGTGAACTAGTTTTGATTTTTGACTAAAATGACGTTTTTTAATAAATTGTGTTTGATTTTGTTATTCGGTGTTTACTGTGAGGCAGACAAGCCGGTGAAAAAGGAGGCCTTTATGACAGTTGTGAGTACCTACAAAATACATATTTTATATACACATAATAAATAATCAATCGGGCAAAAATATATAATTCGTGGCCACTTCTGAGGAATTCCTGATGGATAAATCCAATAATCTCAGGTTTGGGAATCGAACTGAGAACTCAGGCTCAGCTGTTGCATCTTGCGACCACTACTTGACTAGACCAACGGGCAACGACTAACATAATATCAAAGTTATACTAACATACAGCATACTACCACTAACATTATCAGTACCTAACACTAAAAACCCTCCTTTTGGGCTTCGCCGCAGTAGGGTAAAAACGAGAACAGGGATATCGGAAACGGAAGCTCAATACAAGTAGTAAACATAGTAAATAACCTGGTTTCAGTTATTGACAAAAAAAAAATATTAAGTTCAAAAATCTAAAAGAAAACAAGAAAATAATTCTTGTCTGTTATTCTTCGTAGTCGCATGCCACTGATACCTGATGCTCCTTCATGGCGTTCTCATTGATACAGAAGTCAGCTCCTAATTGCCATTAGCAAGGTGGCATGCGACTACGAAGAATATCAGACAAGAATTATTTTCTTGTTTTCTACTTTTAAGACCGCGATTTTGTTAGTAGTCGGGTTTTAGATTTTTGAACTTAATTTTTTTATTTGAATTTTATTTTTGTGTGTACTTAAACTATAATATAATACATATATGCAATGTGCTCGCCAAGTCCTTTCATTTGATACCAAACTTGCTATGATTATCTCAATTTAATATTTTTTGAGGTAAGTTTTTGACATTTAAATTCCGTCATAAAAAGAATTTATAAAATTTATATAGCCTATGACACCCGGGCTATTCTTACGAATCTATTGACACCTAATTTATTAAAATCCGTTCAGTAGTTCAGGCGCTACAGTGGAACATACATACATACATAGACTGCCAAAATCATTACCCTTCCTTTTGGCTTCGCCGTAGTCGGGTAAAAATATAATACCTACGTAATCCAATATTATAACTATTATGTTTTTGTTGCTAAATGTTGGGTCGGGCTATGAAGTCAAAAGTAATGTCCTCTCTTTTGACCGATTTCACAAAAGGAGGAGGTTATATAATTATATTATATCCGTGATTACTGGGCCGACTCACTTGTCTTATTTTCCATTGGCCATTGGGTCCCATATACCTACCTAAATTTTATTATCTTTGCTTGGGTCGTTCGTCGTGTTTTTATTTAAATTGTAGTTTTAAAATGAATTTTGTTTGATGAAATTTAGATAATAAATAGCTAGCATGCATATATGAATAATTTATTTTATGATTATGCATTTTTGGTAGTATGTGTTGTGTATTAGCCTTCGATTATTTATTATTATTAAGTATTTCACATATTTATATCACAGTTATCTGAATTTCATCAATTATTTCCTTTTTTTTTTTTTTATACAAATTTAGTACCTACATTTTAAAATATTTCTTACAAAATACAATAAAAAACATTTGAATTATTATTATAAGTTAGCTTCTTTAATAGGGTGTATTTTTTTTTCTTGTCTTGTTTTAGAACCTAAGAACGTAAAATTATTTTTTGACAAAGATTTTGTGTGGTATATTACTACAGTCAAATAGAGTAGAAAAAATAACTAGGATCTTGTCTTGAATCTAATCGAAAACATCCTTGTTATCCGGAAGATATTTTAATGAGTTTGCTTCCTTATTGTAAATACGTGTTTTTTTTAATTGTAATTTCACTAGCTCGTACAAATCATCATCATTTGCCACACCTTTTCCCAACTATGTTGGAATCGGCTTCCAGTCTTACCGGATGCAGCTGAATACCAGTAGTTTACATGGAGCGACTGCCTATCTGACCTCCACAACCCAGTTAATACTGATACCCTTTGGTAAGACTGATTGTGAGACTTTCAGGTCACTGACTACCTGTAACGACTGCCAAAGATCTGTATATGGCAGCCGGGACCAACAGCTTAACGTGCTTTCCGAGGCATGTGGGATACTCGGTATGTAATGAGCGGTCACGCATCCGCAGACCAACCCAGGCAAGCTAAAGATCGACCCGAGTGGCAGATCAATAAAGACGTAATTGTACGAGGCACAAGCTCCTCGTACAATAGGGGATCGGACAAAAAAAAACTAATTAGTCCGTCAGATAGATTTCCAAAAAATATTGGACACGTATTTTTTCTTTTTTCACGTAAACTTAAAATGAAGACGATACAGTGCTTCGAAAACTCGTGTGACGTCATATGATAGTACATTTTGACGACACAAGTGACGTTTCAAGCCCCACTCCAAGATCTTTGACGCGTTTTATCTTCGTAATTTTTTATTGATTTGATAAAACAAAAAACACGTATTCAATATTTTTCGATAATCTAACTTACGGACTAAACAGAATCATATTATTTTGACCCAGTCCGATCCCCTATTACGTCTGTTATTTTATGCGTGTTTTCTCAAAAAATGTTTTTCCATAAATCGGATAAAAAACAAATGTTTTTAGATTAACAATTACCTACTTTGTATGAAAACATTATAACTAAATCAAGGGCATGTAAACTAACCAACAAAGTCTGCAATAATAGCATATAAAATGTTAATGATGTCCTACGGTTTCAAGATTTACGTACATGATATGTAATAACACATATTTATTCAGTACAATGTACTTACTATGTCCACATCATGGGCAAAGGAAAACTACGGAAAGTGAGTGGGCAAAACACGCGTGTGTTGGTGAATTTTATTAGTTTCATCATCATCAGCCTATAATGTTCCCACTGTTGGGACACAGGCCTCCTCTTTACCCGAGGGAATGGGCTATAACTATAATCCACCACGCGGGCCCAGTGCGGGTTGGATGTCACATGTCTTTAAATTTTTGGTTCTAGGACATGCCGGTTTCCCCTCGATGTTTTCCTTCACCGTTTTTGAGTGCAGTGGTGAAGGTGATGAAATAAATTACACAAAGTAATTCGCCTGCCTGGGTTCGAACGCACGACTTACTGGTCGAAAGTCGGGGCCGCCACCACTACCACCGCTGCTCTTTTTATGGTTCCGTAGTCAACTAGGAACCCTTATAGTTTCGCCATGTCTGTCTGTCCGTCCGTCTGTCCGTCCTCGCTTAATCTCTGTGACCGTTAGCACTAGAAAGCTGAAATTTGGTACCAATATGTGTATCAATCACGCCGATAAAGTGGTAAAATAACAATTGGAAAAAAAATGTTTTATTAGGGTAGTCTATATGTAAAGTGGGAAGTATATTTTTTTTTAATTTCAACCCTAACGTGTGATATATTGTTGGAAATATATTTAATTAAATAAAAAAAAGTAAAAAACTAAAACCCGACTACGACAAAAAAAGCGAAGCTGAAAAAGTATGAAACAAGATTTTCAGGATAGAACAAAAAGAAAAGCCGTAGTCACACGGTATTAAAGTGTTTAGGTTGGTATCTATAACGTATGACTACGGCTTTTCTTTTTGTTCTATCCTGAAAATCTTGTTTCATACTTTTTCAGCGTCGTTTTTTTTGTCGTAGTCTGGTTTTTGTTTTTTACTTTTTTTTATTTAAACAATTTTGGTGTTCATTTTTTTTTACTCTTGACTTTTTGTCCGCTAGAGGGCGTGATTTTAAATTTAAACAATATTTTGGAAATCTACAAGTGAGGCCCTTTCAAATGATACCAAACACGGCGTATTTATCTCCATTTTTATTTTTTAAGCCTTACTTTTTGTCCGCTAGAGGGCGCCAAATCGCTTTTTGTGACACGTCACGTAGCCTATGTTCAGCGGAAAATTAAGATGGTTCTAACGATACCTCATACGTCGAGTTCCGTTAAGTAGATTAAAAGCTATGAGGGAACAGATGAAGATACATACATACAAACATACATACATACATACATAGCCAGTCAAAATCATAACCCTCCTTTGGCTTTGCCGTAGTCGGGTAAAAATGAATAGGGGTTTACTGAAATCATTTTTTGATAATGTCAATAATTTCGGAAATAATCGCTCCAAAAGTAAAAAACAATGTGTGTCCCCCCTCTAACTTTTGAACCATAAGTTTAGATAATATGAAAAAAATCTGAAAAGTAGAACTTTATAAGGACTTTCTAGGAAATCATTTTGAAAGTGATTAAATTCAAAATACATATATATAATATAAAAAAAACATAATGGATACCCACCTTTAAATTCATAAATGGGAACACTTATTGTGACGGACGGGAAACTGCGGAACCCTACACTGAGCGTGGCCCGACACGCTCTTGGCCGGGTTATTAAATTAGTAATGCAAGTGTTTTTTTTTGTTTTGGATTTTAATTTAATTGGGGTAACTTTTGATTGTATGACTGTTTTGTGTTTGTGTGTATATTGTATTTGAATCAAATGTAATGTTTTTTCCTCTAAATTACCCGAATAAATGCATTTATTAACATTATTTATTAAAAAGCCTATTAATCAGCATTGAGGGAACAGGCTGTATCTTGGTTCCCAGATCCATGTAGGTATGTTTTCCTGAGAATTCAATTCTGTTTTTTTTTACAAGAATTTAATCGTACATAGTTTTTATTTTGTTTTTGTAGGAACTGCCTCGTTGGTCTAGTTGTCTGCGCGTCTGCTAAGCATGAGGTTCTAGGTTCGATACCCAGGTCGGGCAAAGTGTTATTGGGTTTTTCCATCAGGAAGTTCTCTGTAGAAGCCACGGAGTCTGGATTTGTGCCCGGGTGACGGCAATAGGCTCGCCCCCCATTACATGGAACTTGAACAAAACTGGCGAAATGTGGGTGTACTATTGGGTACACCTCTGCCTAAACCTTCAGGGATTACAGGCGTGATGTTATGTAAAACAAAGTCGCCTCCCTATGTCTGTATGCTTAGGTAGATCTTTCAAACTACGCAACGGATTTCAATGCGGTTTTCATTAATAGACAGAGTGATTTTATAGGGAAATAAATATTTCAAAAGATATCAGAAATTTAAAATGCGGGGTAAAGGGATAAAATAAGGGTTTGAAAGATGGTACGGGTTTGTTGTTTTACACATTATCTTTTAAACTGCGCAACGGATTTTAATTCAGTTTTCAGCAACGGATATAGTGATTCAAGAGGTAGGTTTATACAGGCATATTTTTTTAATCACGTTACTATTTTTTTTTTCTAAGAATTGGCTATTTTAAACATTTACGAAAATGTTATGTTATTTCAAAGAACTAACAGAAATAACACGATAAGTGAAAACAGTAAAAAAATCGATAAAAAAATGGAGTAGGTAGTTACACGGCCAATTTGTAACGTAATGTCCATTTCACGAAAGAAGTCCCGCGGACAATTGTGGAACTAAATTTGACAGATGGGGAGATATGGCGAGAGAGAGAGAGATAGCAACATTATGTCGCGCGAATACAGCGCTGCGTCTGCGGGACTTCTTTCGTGAAATGGACTTTAACTATGGCGGTATGAAAATATGACGTCCCTTTTTTGTAGCACTGTCTAGCATGTCATTTAAATTCAGTTAAAACTAAGCCATTTTTCGCAGCCAATATTGTTCACAAACATTTACTTTTTTATTTAGTACTATGCTATATCTCAATATTTTAGTAAAAAAACAAAAAGAAAAAAAACATTTATAACATTGAAAAACTTGGATTAAACAAAAAGTTGATACTTTGATTATTATCTCCAAAACTAAAAGGTTGTTTTAATACCGCCAGTCTCCCACGTAAGGTTTAGAACAAAAACTATCTAATGTCAGTATTTTTTTTGTTTTATTTTTAGGTTAGTTATTCTTATTACTGTAGGTCATTTTATTGTTTTTATTGGTTATATGTTATTATAGGTCATCATTATCTGCCTAGCCTTTTCCCAACTATGTTGGGGTTGGCTTCTACTTTAATAAGACAGCTAAATCATCAACTTCCAGCCCTTAGCCCATTCTATTTGGGGTCGGCGCAACACGTTTTCTTTTTGCATTCTTCCCTGTTATGGGCCTACTACACGCACGCACTTCCCCACAGTTTTGCCTGCGGGATTACACGGTGCACACAGTACATCGCGCGTGTGGTTTGTAATGGTAATACAGTTTTACCAACCATACGCGCGACGTACTGTGAAGTGTGAACGAAAACTGTGGGGAAGTGCGTGCGTGTAGTAGGCCCATTAGACGTCGTGTGGTGTGGCATTTACTCCTTTCTCTTTCAACCATTCCTCACATAATCCATCCATGTATTCTTTGGCCTATCGATCACCTGGCATATACCTACATCACCTTTTTAGTCACATGCGATTCGTCCCTCCTCATAACATGTACAATATTGTACATACTACGACATTCGATTCCCTTTCAACTTTTCTGTAACTGGCGCAACTTTTAAAGTTCAGATGCAGCTGAATACCAGTATTTTTTATGGAGTGACTGCCTTTCTGACCTCCACAAGTCCACAACCCAGTTAGTTCTAGGTAATGCGATACCTTTTGATAATACTGTCGAGTGTCAGGTCATTAACTTCATATAACGACTGTCCAAGATCAAATGTAGACCATGAAAAAAATTAAGTTCAAAAATCTAAAACCCGATTAATAACAAAATCGCGGTCTTAAAAGTAGAAAACAAGAAAATAATTCTTATTTTTTTTTATTTTTTTTTTATTCAAAAGGAACAACAAACAGCTACAATATAATACATAGACATCTAAGTATACAAGACTTATTAACAATATTGCAGCCCACAACGCTGTTCACAGATTAATTAAAAGCATACTTAACAGTAAAAATAATAATAATCATCGCTACGGTAACAAAAACTTAGTACAAATCGGTGTGTATAAAACTATAAATGTAATTTTCACGAAAGTTCATTTAGAATTAGACTTTTAAACTTATGAGGAGCACATGTAAAGATATCGATTTGTTCAAAGGTGCTGTTGTAGGAATCGACCATTCTGCGAACAGGCGAACGCAAACCAGAGTTGGATTTGGATATACCAACTGAAAATAATTTGCCAGCGCGCACCTTTCGCTTGTGGATCGTCCTAGGAACCGCATAACATATCATATTGGACAGTTCCATGCAGTCAAATTTATTTCTTACAATATTATATAGATTGATAGCTTCTAAATACTTGCGTCTACTCTCAAGTGTTGCGAGCTTATACTTCACAAGTAAATCTTGGTATGGTAAATAATATCCACAGCATCTATAATGCATAGTACGCAAGAATTTATATTGAACACACTCAATCATTTCAACGTACTTTTTGTAGTAAGGACTCCAGACGGACACGGCATACTCCAATTGAGAGCGTACGAGCGACTTATACAAGCAGATGTAGGAAGATGGCTTTTTAAAATCAACTGTTGAACGCATTACAAATCCGTATAGTTGATATGCTTTATTAACAATTTTTCCTATGTGTAAGTCTAAGCAAAGCTTCGAATCAAGGATAACACCGAGGTCACGAATAGAATCCACTTTAAGTAGGGGTGCATTGCACAACGTGTATGTGTAGTTTATTATGCGTTTATTTTTTGTAAACCTTAAGAAGTTACATTTGGGTATACTTAGTTGCAATTTATTTTCCTGACAATAACAGGATAGTCGGTCCAAATCTTGTTGTAGCAGAAGGCAATCACTTGATTGTCGAATGGTTCTATATACCTTTAGGTCGTCGGCATATAATAAAAATTTGGTATTTCTAAAGCATTTGCTTATGTCATTTATGTATAAAATGAACAAAAGGGGACCAAGTATAGAGCCCTGAGGTACGCCAGAGGTGACCTGTGCGATATTAGATTTATGACCATTTATTACAACCATCTGACTGCGATTGGTAATGTAAGACAAGAACCACCTCAGAAGATTACCACGAAAAATTCTTGTCTGATATTCTTCGTAGTCGCATGCCACTGATACCTGATGCTCCTTCATGGCGTTCTCATTGATAGGTACAAGGTGGCCTGCGACTACGAAGAATATCAGACAAGAATTATTTTCTTGTTTTCTACTTTTAAGACCGCGATTTTGTTAGTAGTCGGGTTTTAGACTTTTGAACTTAATTTTTTTATTAGAATTTTATTTTTGTGTGTACTTAAACTATAATATAATACATATTTGTAATATGCTCGCCAAGACCTTTCATTTGATACCAAACTTGCTATGATTATCTCAATTTAATATTTTTTGAGGTAAGTTTTTGACATTTAAATTCCATCATAAAAAGAATCTATAAAATTTATATAGCCTATGTCACCCGGGCTATTCTTACGAATCTATTGACCCCTAATTTATTAAAATCCGTTCAGTAGTTTAGGCGCTACGGTGGAACATACATACATAGACTGCCAAAATCATTACCCTTCCTTTTGGCTTCGCCGTAGTCGGGTAAAAACAAAGGTCGAGGACAAGACAAATGCATGTAAAAAAATAATATTATTCAGTTAAAGATTTTTGTCCTAATTAGGTATGCATGATTGGCATTTAGTTACCTAGTTCTTATAACTTCCCTGTATTGGTTAGTGGTATTTAGCTGATATTTCCTGCTAAATTTCCGAAAGAAAAGCTCCTTTGTTACAGACGGACAAAAAGTGAGTAGTATTAGTAAAACCCACCTTTCGCACGATAAGTTTGTTTGTTGAGAAATCATCAAATGACCCCCTCCCGCTCTGGGCAGAGCGGTAGAAGCAGTGTACGTAATATTAATATTATTAAATAAACTAAATCCCGTTTCTATAGGACATACAGCGGCTACTGGTACTCATACGCAAATTACAATAATCACGTACAACAATACTAACAAACAACAATACTGTAGTTAATTCCGCGTGTATTGTCCATAGACAAAAGACCAACGAGAGACGAGCCACAATAAACAAGCACGTGCGCTTTATCATAAGATAACGTCATACATAACAACACACCTGTGATCCCCGAAGGGTTAAGCAGAGGTATAGATATTATATTATATAATAGAACACTCATATTTCGCAAGTTATGTTTAAGGCGGGGTTGCAGTACGTTTTAAGATTTTTGAACCTTTGAAAATCGGACTAAATATGAGTTTTTTTATAAATAAAAATCATTGCATAAAAATTGAACATACTCTCAAGTAAATCGTAAAGGTAGAAACGCGATTTAGAATGATCGGCTCGATTTTTTTTTTACTCTAAATCACAATTAAAACGTACTGCTAAGACATTTCATCATGAATTTATATGAAAGTTATAATATCAGTAGATAGAACTTTTTATTTTGATGTAAATGTTGAAAACATATTGTATAATTTCCTTATCATTTTTCTACAATAAGAAAAAACAGTCAAAATTTTGGCAAAATTTTGGCTCGCGGGCAGTGCGGGGGGTGAGGTCGTGCGTTCATAAAAACACAGTACTGCAACCTCGCCTTAAGCTCCATGATGTAGAGGCAAGCCTATTGTCAATTTGCCATCATCCAGACACAAATCAAGACCATCTGATGGAAAAACCCAGTTACAGTATGTCTGACTTGGGAATCGAACCCGGGACCACATGCTCAACAGTCGCAACTGCACCCATGCTTTAGGCACAGATAATATAATACTAGCGTACTTTAGGTTATTTTTAAATTCAGAGCGTATGCTACCTCAGTTTAGCAACCCTATTTGTGGTGGTTCAAACTTCGCTTGAAATACTGATAGAATAAAGTTCTAATCAGCTTGCACTACAAAGCGGTTGTAACGTCTTTCGCTGCGGCCGAATAGTGCGAAATTAGTGGTATTTTGCGATTTACAAAAAAAACTATTGATTGGACTAAAAAAGTAAAACATTATGATTATGTTGCTTGTAGAATTATTTGGCAAAAAAATCAGAACGATGACATGTATTTTAGTAAGGTTTTTACTCGTTAAAATAAATTTTTAGAGGTATCTTCGCGATTTTTTTCTATCGAGCAAAGTTAGTTGTATTATGTTTTCACAACACTATGTCACTAGCATATGCACTATTATGTCCTGAAGAATATCATATATTTTTCTGATTTTGATTACTGCAGTGAATCATATACTTTTACGCATTATAAAACTCGCGTTTGAGGTAGTATAAGCTATCTAGCACTCTTTATCCTGGGATTTCTCAATCGTGTCATCTTCTGTAACTACCATCGCTTTGTTACTAATAGGATAGGTATTTCACAAAAAAAATCTAATTAGTCCATCACATAGATTTTCAAAAAATAATGGACACTCATTTTTTCTTTTTCACGTAAACAAGAGATGAAGACGATACAGTGCTTCGAAAAGTCGTGTGACGTCACAAGGTTAGGACTTTTTAACCCACAAAGTGACTTTGACACGTTTTATTTTCGTCTATTTTGATTAATTTGATAAAACAAAAAACACGTATCCAAT
The DNA here is from genome assembly GCA_949775195.1 of Diarsia dahlii. Taxonomy (NCBI): domain Eukaryota; kingdom Metazoa; phylum Arthropoda; class Insecta; order Lepidoptera; family Noctuidae; genus Diarsia; species Diarsia dahlii. The sequence continues at coordinate 1,633,768 of OX459197.1, read as the reverse complement.
ATTTTTCGATAATCTAACAGACTGACTAATTAGATTTTTTTGGTGAAATACCCTAATCATTTTTGACATTTTGATGGATTGCGAATTGAAAAATGGGAGAAAAAAGCGAGTTGCGCCGACCCCAAATAGAATAAGATAAGTGCAGGAAAATGATGAGTAGGTATGGATGGATTGTGTGAGGAATAATATGAAAGAAATACTTGAGGAAATGATAGCGTGACGGTGGACAGAGAAGAATGGAATAAAAAAACGTGTTGCACCGACCCTAAGTGCATGTTTACGTACAGGCGGGGCGTCGCGCGGCGCGTGCGGCGTTTTTAATTCAAACTCATGGCGATGTCTGAAAAAGTTAACGATTTCAAACGTCGATTTTACGAAAAGCGTTTATTCGCTCGTTAGTTTAAAATGCAGCGTTTGTTTCGGTGGATCCGTCTCTCAGTAAATTAATAAAAAATCACTAAACGAGCCTACTGCACGCGCCGCGCGACGCCCCGCGTCTCCGTAAACGAGCCCTAAGTATCATGCGAAAAGGGAAGCAAGATGATTATGTTGAGGTACATGTACCACGGCCACGTCAGCCCTTCAGCTAGACTCCAAACTAAAGGCGAAGCAGTGTTGGGTCCTCCACCAGGACAGAAAAGGTGAAGGTCGTTGTCATCTGCTGAAAGTAAGAACCGCAAGACCGCTCGTTATAACCCACAGATGACAGAAACCAGTTGTAGCCATACTTGAAGTAAGCCTATGTCTAATTGTGTACGGCTTTCAACTGCATGATGTTGATGATGAGCCTTAAGGGTATACACGCAAAGTGCTAATAGGATAAACTGTGTGTTGCAACCAAACCAATTATATTTATCACTTCATAGCGTCGATAATTACTCGCTCGGGGCCTAATGAATGATGACCCGATACTAATAATGGTTAAGTACTTATTATTGTCATTAACTTCTTCATTATATGTTAATTGACTCAATATGAAGCAGTCCCTCCATTGCAGAAAGACGCAGCGTTGGTTGGCGTTGGTAGACGACTTCGTGAGACTCGCGGGCAACCGGTGGATGCAAACGGCATCCCATTCGTTATGGCATTCTATGGGGGAGGCCTTTGTCCAGCAGTGGACGTCTTATGGCTGATGATGATGATGAAGCAGTCCTAACGACATGTGAGGAAGCTGTTCCAATCTGTGCAATCGATCGCAGTGATTGTTGAATTGCCTGCCGGGGCTGCGCAACTAGACGAAGAGATACCGCGGCCCCGGAACACAAAGGGCTAAGAAGAAACATGGGTGGGTTTAGTCAGTAGAAGTCTGACACTCCCTACCGCTCCGCCCAGAGCGAGATGGGTCATTGGATGATTTCCAGGCAAACAAAAAAAGACATACATTAAGTTAGAGAGGAACTAACTAAAAATGAATGAACAACATGATTGTACTCCGTATGTATTTCCAAAACTTGTATCCGAATATGATATCCCGAGTCTTATTTGGATGTTTCGGCTCGAAACTTTTGAGCTACTTTCGGACCGGCTGGCGGCCCCCAGACCCGACGCAATCAATACAGGTGGCCTAATATTATGACGTCTTAAAGCAGGATTGTGATTGATTACCACCTCTTTTCCAGTGTGGAAAACTTTTGATTAAAGTATTCACCGAGTCCAAGGTTTTGACAAAAACAAGAATCTATTTTTACCAATCATGTAGTAGGTAACGTGTTTTTAATCCATACATTTCGATACAAGATGTTTATAACTGACTAACAAGGTCATTAACAAGGAAGATAAACTAACATTATTTTTATAATCTTCCAGTTAATCAAACTCGACCTAAGGTCCGTTCACACAGACCGGCTCGGAGCGGAGAGCAGATTTTTTTAAGTAAAAACAAATCTTATTACCTCTGTTTAAACGCGATATAAAATCTGCGTCTTCTCCGAGCTAGTCTGTGAGAACGGAGTACGGACCCTAAATGTCATAAATTATTTAACGGGAATGATATTAGTAGCATATATAATTACATAATATATTTATTTAAGAAATCAAAATCGTAATTTTTAATACGATACCTAACTTTAATCAAACCAGTTTTCTAGATGAGGCGTAATTTAAGAATTGATTACCATTTAATCGACAAGTTTGTTACCAAGGGCACATAGTTAGGTAATAAAATATTACTTCCCTGTTTGAATCGGATTTTGTATTTTTGATTTTTATGGACTTCTTAGCGGCCACTCGGGTCGATCTTTAGGTTAAGCCACGCTTGCCCAGGTTGGTCTATGGATGGGTGACCACCCATTACATACCGAGTTTCCTTCGTGCCTCGGAAAGCACGTTAAGCTGTTCCGGGCTGCCATATAAAGATCTTTTATACTATACACTTGCTTGGTAAGTGTACCAATACTACCCCACTGGCTTGAAAGCTGTTCATTAAACCTTCTCAAAAATCTAGGCAGTTATATTGTATGGAATTTCATTACTGCCCTGAAAATCAGGGTAGTTATGGGTTCATTACTAACGCGTTTTGTTTTTTTTTTAAAGTCTTGATGACGTTGGTAATCAAACGATTTAATTTTACCATAAAAAGTACTGGCCACTAGAACATAAAGCAGGTAGCATACATTCTACATTCCGCTATGGCCGGAAAACTTCAAACGTCTATGCGATAGAGCGAGAGATTTATAACACTCTCTCGCTTTAACACGCGCGTAAGTTGGAACCTGCGAAACGGGGCGTTTTAACACAGAATACATAATAGTACTACGTACAGAAGGGACACTCCCTTCCCCGCGCTCATATTAGATACCGCACCTCACCCCGCACTTCGAGGTATTCGTCGTCGACACTTGAGCAATGGCTCGCGCTCGTATTAGTCGTCGTTCGGTTTTCGCGACGCAGACCGTTGCACTTTCCGCGCCATTTTTTAGGCTACGATAACCCTACTAGAGTTTACGCACACATTTGCACGTGCACGTCGTGCACAAACGTTATTTGTTTATGTAGTAGTAATAGGTAATTATTTTGCGGGCGTTGTATGGAGTGTCCGAGGTGTGGTTTTAACACACAAATGTGTGCGTAAACTCTAGTAGGGTTATCGTAGCCTAAAAAATGGCGCGGAAAGTGCAACGGTCTGCGTCGCGAAAACCGAACGACGACTAATACGAGCGCGAGCCATTGCTCAAGTGTCGACGACGAATACCTCGAAGTGCGGGGTGAGGTGCGGTATTTAATATGAGCGCGGGGAGGTGAGTGTCCCTTCTGTACGTAGTACTATTATGTATTCTGTGGTTTTAACCTTCTCTAAAGCCGCGTCCCCACACAGAGCCGCACGGCTCGGCTTCGCGTGCCGCGCGTCTCTAGTGGGGACGCGGCTTAACGTCTTTTGGCGTGAAAATAGTTTGACGCGCTAAAATTTAAAGAAAAAAAAAAGACTTATTGTTGGTTGACGTATTTTGTAGAAACAATTTTCTTGGTAAATTTTAAAGTTTGGCGGTGTAAATCACAAGTTAAAATGAGTGATTCAAGTGACAATGATAGCAATTTATTAACAACAACTCCACCTGACATAATAGCAGATGCTAAAGACATTGTTAGAAATCTCTTGCCTGGAAAATCCAAGATGAAATATTATGAAGGAATATGAAATATTTATGCAGTGGAAATGTGAAAAACAAGCTATAGTGTCAACGACCATACAGCCACTAGACGCCTAATAACAGGCGACCAATGTCTGTCAACAACACATTAGGGCTATAAATCTTATAGCCGTCGTCACTCACAAAAGTCACAAAGTTCGTATTAGTTTCGACCACACCTGTGAGCCGTAAACACTTCCGCACTACACCTTTGAAAATTCGAGATAATAAACATAATATGGTCCCGTGTACAGTAAGTTGGTGTGATAAAGAAAGCCGGACTTCAAGTTTCCTGAAAGACGGTATCACATTTCATCGGTAAGTTATTGGTTCCTTAATCTAAATAAAATTAATTTTCTGACATTATTTTTCGCAGTTCATCTTATACTGGTCATATTTGTATGCAGTGCACATTCTTGGAGCGCGCGTTGATGTCTTTTAAGATTACATCTCTTTCTTTTGAGAGTATTTTTTTTGCCATCTCTTTTCCTCGATTTTAAGTAAAAATAATTAGTGATGCTCCAAATCGTATGACCACCCCTGTTATCGATAAAGCAAATAAACCTATAACTATTTAAGTAAAAAATATATTGTTAGTAATTAAAAATTACAACAGGATACAGCTAACAAATTGTGAAACTTTAACGATTAATTTTAGATACCCACACGATCCAGATTTAAAAAAAAAATGGGCAATTGCAACCAAGCGAATTTTGAATGTACTTACATGATTCAATCATATTCAGAATAAAGAAGGTACTTAAATGCAAGTTATGTATGTAAAATGTAAATACATAATTTATTAAATACAATTAAAAAATATCGATACGTTCTTGTTTGATTTAAACCTGTCTCATCCCTAGTGAAATGCAATGACCTTGAAAGGGCCAATCAGAATGCAGTACCCCGTTCCCCCGCACCTCAGCGAGTTGACAGAATTTGTTTCGTGCGTTAGATCAAGTATTAGGCGTCTAGTGGCTGTATGGTCGTTGTATAGTGTAGTATAAAGCAGTATATTTCACTCGAGGGTAAGTACAGATTACTAAACTCGTGTGGTTCACGGCCCTTCGCTTCGCGTCGGGCCTCAAATGCACTCTCGATTAGTAATCTGTGCCTTACTCCCCTTGGTGAATAAAGCTATGGCAGTCGTCGTTACAGGTAGTCAGTGACCTGAAAGTCTGACAAAAAGTCTTACCAAAGGATATCATGTTACCCAGTAATAACTGGATTGTGAAGGTCAGATAGGCAGTCGCTCCGTGTAAAATACTGGTATTCAGCGGCATCCGGTTAGACTGGAAGCTGACCAGTTGGGAAATGGCTAGGCAGATGATGATGACTTCTAGCCCGCCTGGCTACGTACCAAGGATCCGTTCGAAGAAACCGATGGTTTTCTTGTGTTATTGTGGATGAAGTTATGATGACGAAAAACTACCGGTGATTTATTGTGAAAGACGGCTGGATATAGAAAGCGGTACTCCTAGACCCGGCTCATATTGTAGGGAGGTCCCTTTCTCTGGAGCCCTAACCGCTGGTAGGTTGTGGACCCTGTTCCCGATACCGGTGCGGATGGGCTATAATTTTGTATATTTTTAAATGTTTGTCTTTTTAAATTATTTTTGTAAAGAATATTTAAAAATGTAGGAAGTTTGTACATAAAGAAAAGAATGAAAGGGTTTTAATTTTTAGCACGGAACCCTAATACTTTTATTCTAAAATAAAAGTGGGCTTTTTTTTGTATGGTGGGAAATTATCTAACGACTCCTCCCGCTCTGGGCGGAGCGGAAGGGAGTGTCAGACTTGCTAAAAACCACCCATGTTTCTTCTTATATAGCCCTTTGTGTCCGAGGCCGCGGTATCTCTTTCGAAAAAACCGCAGCCCTTCGATTCACCCCTGCGTTTCTATTTACTCTGTTTAATGGGCCTACTACACGCACGCACTTCCCCACAGTTTTCGTTCACACTTCACAGTACATCGCGCGTATGGTTGGTAAAACTGTATTACCATTACAAACCACACGCGCGATGTACTGTGTGCACCGTGTAATCCCGCAGGCAAAACTGTGGGGAAGTGCGTGCGTGTAGTAGGCCCATAACGGTATAGTTATTATTAATAACAGACAGTGTTCAGTGATCGTATAAATAACATATTATTATACAGTGGCTTTCATGTCAACAGAATAATTATTAATAAAGTATATTTTATCTATTTCACATTACATGCTGTATCATGAACATAATACTATACATTATTGCATCTCGGTACTTCATAACATGTGACAAACATCAGAGAACATACTGATTGTATCGTTAAATTATGTGGTACATAGATAAATATCGGTAAATCATTGTGCGGTTCTGCGGTAACAGCTGCGAAGTACGGGTGAGGTCTTATCCCGAAAGACCGGTCGCCTTTTGAAGGTCCATAACAAATAAAAGGACATAGTTCGACCACAAGCAGGTACGTTTCGTAAAACATTAATTGTGAGTCTATCTGACAGTCTTAAAACAATACATCCTTACAATATTTGAGTGCGTTACATTGAGTCCTGCCGTAAAACGTTTTTTTTTTTTCCAAAAAAAGCCGTTAGTTAATATTATAATAGTAAAATAAGTATTTTGAAAATCGGTTCAGTAACGACGGAGATATCTGATAACAAACATACAAAAACAATTTAAAAAAAACATAGAGATGAATTGAGAACCTCCTCCTTTTTGGAATGATTTTACTTCAAAAACAAACCGCAATATTAAAAAATCGCATTAATTCTCTAAAACAATAAGATTTCTCATGTTACCCGATCAATCCGCCAGAAACAAGACATTGTAATTGATTTTCTATTACAGAAAGGTGCATACAATTAGCCCATGATAATACAATCATATATTTACACGCGAACAGTATAATTGTCCAATATCACAAAGACGTGCAACAAAAACGACAACAATGCCTGCGCAGGATTCGCGTCACGTTTACACCGATTATGTCATAAAGATGCGCGCGCAGCCCTGCGAATTCCGCATTCAAATTTGTATCACGCATCCGTTTTTATATATGAGTGTTTATATTTTTATTTCCTTGAACGTGGACTGACAAAGATTGTAGTTATAAGACATGACAAAGATATGGGTGGCATGATTTTTATTGACATTTTATTTTAATGATTTCTTTACTGGTTTTACTATTTTACTACTAAAATATATTTTTTTATTTGAACGACTGGTCGCTATCTTCCAGTTGAAGGCTGTATGTAAAACAGTAGGCTAACTAGAGACATTTTAAATTGTTACCTACTAAAAACATAACTTGTAATCAAATAAGCAATTTTATTTACAATATTTACAAGCTACAATTTACAGAACTTATTTACTTGTAATTGAATTTAAAATTTAAATAACCCCCGACTCAAAAAATCTTTAAAAAGTTATATGCAAATATACGTATAATATAATTATTTAAATTAAAACTGTGTCTAACATAATCATATATCTTTGAACCAACTCGGATTATTTAATGTAAATATGAAGCGGTTCCCCGACATGACAAAGTTTTAATTTAAATAATTATATTATATGGATGTTTGCTTATTATTTATAACTTTTTAAAGTTTTTTTGAGTCGCGGGTTTTTTAAATTTTAAATTTAAGTTTTATTTTACACTTTAAACAAATATTTAAGTAGGTTTATTTCAATATACAAATCAAATCCTATCATTAAAATTTGATACCCCACTCAGATATATTCGTTTACTATCTTTTATTCATCTTGTCTTCCACCCTCCATAACTATTAAACGGTTTAATCAATTTTCTTCAAACATACCTAAGAACACTCCCGACTAATAATAATTCACGTTTCAAACAAAAAAAACAAAATCGGTTCATGGGGTCGCGGTCGGTAGCTACGATGCCACAGACAGACACACACACATAGACACGTCAAACTTATAACTCAAGTCAAAAAATCAAGTCTTGAAACTCAGTTCTACCGTAAAAAGTAGTGTAGGTACCGTAAAAATATATTGACTTGGCAAGCGTACTAAACAAACAATTTAATTTAATTTAATATGTATTACTTGTGAGATACATTGTGTTTCCATGCGATGGCCAAGTCAATCTATTAATTTAAAACATAAAAGATTTTTAATATTGATGGTCACTATACGATGTTGTTATGTTAGCTTATTATTACGTAATAACTTAATACAGAAGGTCCCTTAAGTAACTAACCCCCCCGGTCCCTTTAGTAAGTAGGAACTGAATAAAGTTGCCGACTTGATTTTGCATGGATCTCACAACTCACAACTTTTTTTCGGTAGAAGAACTGTGTTGCGAGACTTGGTTTTTTACAAGTTATCATTTAACAACTACCATTAAACATCTAGGCAATTATTATCTGAACCTATCATTCCATTATATTATCAAACATAATACAGGAACACTGATTCATTCACTGCAAAGGTCATTGGGCAACTAAGTATGGAACCTATACCCAGAGCCTACAGAAAAAAAAATAGGTAGGATGTTTAGATAAACGTCTCTAGTTTACGAATATATATGTCGCATTAACGCAGATACCGGGAAAAAACCATTAATCTAAAAAATAAAAAAACAGTGATTATGTTAATAAATTATAACAAGACTTAGTACATTTTATTGGTTTCTTGATAGTAAACATGATTTGAAAAAAAAATACAAACAACAAAACAAGTATAGAAGAGTTTTTAAGTTTTTAACCGACTTCAAAAAAGGAGGAGGTTTTTTTTTATGTATGTTACCTGATTTCTCCCCCATTTGTGGACCGATTCTCAAAATTCTTTTTTTATTTGAAAAAGTAAACTCCTGAGGTGGTCCCAATTTAATTTGGTGAAGATCTGGTGCTGATCTTCGGAGATATACAATGGAACTCTTCAAAAATAGATGGCAAATCTGTCGTAATTGCTGGAATCGCTTGGATGTTTATTGAATAAACATTATCATGACGTAACATCACGCCTGTATGCTCTGAGGGGGTATGCAGATGTGTACAATACACATTTTTTTAATGTATTTTCACCGATTTCTCCCCCATTTTTGGAAGAGTACTTTCTGAAAGTAGTTCCATTTCAATTTGATGAAGATCTTCGAAGATAGGCAACGGAACTCCTCAATAAATGATAGCAAATGGACTGGGATTGCTGAAATCTCATGTCTGTCTATTGTTTACACCAGTTCATAACATAACATCACGCTGGTACGTTGTGAAGGGGTAAGCACATGTGAACCATTAAAAAGTGAAAAATAAAAACTTTTTTACAAAAAATAAAACCGACTTCAACTTTCGACATGATCAATGTCCACAGAAATAATTGTATCGTTTAATAACGCCGCAGGCGTATTTACTTGATCTTGATGTCGGGCCCAAGACAAAAAACCAGGGCCGTACGCGAGAGGTTTCCGCCGCCGATCGCCACTACGAGAACACGGCGGGGCTCCGCCCAAGCAGGGCACACCTCCACAGTGTGCTCCACCGTGTCCTCCGGCCGATCCTCGCAGTGGAAGCATCCGGGCGTTTCCTTCCCGCCTGATTCGGTGCAGGTACCTCCCGGAACATCCGTGTCCGGTGAGGACCTGCGTCAGACGGAAGGTGAGGGCACCGTGGCGCCTCTCTAGCCACTCCTCAAAGAGGGGACTTACCGCCACTATCATGGCATGCCCTGCACGGAGTTGCGACAGTCGCTGTCTCCATGCCGCCATGAGATCACACCGGGAGGTCCTTCGCAGAGCGGCAATTTGCCGCGGCAACGGAGTGACCCCCCGGTGTAGCGCCTCCGCGCGCCATTCACGCAGGCGCACGCGGACTATCGCCTCCAGATCCCATGGCGGCAATCCGGCAAGGAGGTTCGCCACCTCGCGGGAGATCGTGCGGTACCCACGGACTAGCCTAACGGCCAGCAACTTTTGGGGCGCGTTCAAGTAGTGGGCGGCCCGCTTCGTCAAAGCACGCGCCCACACCGGGGCCCCGTAGAGGGCCATGGACCGCACGATCCCCGCATAGAGCCTCCAGCAGGAAGCGTTTGGCCCCCCCAAATTGGGTAAGAGCCACCTGAAGGCAGCCCCAGCCCACTCCAGTCTGGGAGCCAAACGTCGGAAGTGCTCCACGAAGTTCCACCGGCTGTCGAGGACGAGCCCTAGTACCTACTTCAAAGTACACTCGACGCCGATGGGAACCCCTCCCACCGTTAGCTGGGATCCCGACGGCAGCAGTTACCCACGTCCATGGAAGCCCATGGCCTCCGACTTGTGAAGTGCCACCTCGAGACCCAGCTGCCGGATCCTCTCGACGACTATCGCAACCCCGCGCGTATCGTTTCGGCCGCCGCCTCGTACGACCCCTCCTGTGCCAGCACCAGCGTATCGTCCGCGTAGCAGACGACGCTGACGCGAGCGCTTCTTTTGTTTATTTAACAGAATGCTTCACTGAAATTGTTTTATCTATACATTTATTATCTATTTTTTATTCATCTATAACATTTTATTCCCAAGGTTTAAAAAAAAAAAAACCATCTTAAATTTAGTGTAGGTTAATACTTAACAATATAAAACTAATTTGGTTTTTGTAGGAAGACTATCGTTAACTGGGTCAGATTCTGCCCCATGACCTTTAACTTTAACTTTGTAATCCTATACAAATTATGTGTATTTATATCGGATTACAAAGTTATTTATACAGTGTGTGTATCTAGAAAACTGGACCGAAATTTCAAAATCTTTAGTTTTCCTTGATTTATACACTAATTGTATTATAAATTTGAAGCTTCTATGTCTGCTAGAAGTGCGTCAGAGTTTTGATGATCGGTCAGTCAGTGAGTGAGTGATTGAGTGACAAAATTAATAAGAAACTTTGACTAGTTACATTTCTTAAACTGCTGGTTTAAATTGAATGAAAATTGACAATTCAAGCTGCTAGTTTTATCCACAACGAAGTTAAGGAGGTGGAAAATGGCCTGAACTGTTTCTAGAAAAGGATGGTACGGCCGTGCTGCTTTTTGCTCGACTTGGCGGGAGCACTGCCGTGCCCCTAGATAACACTAGTAATTCCGGGTTCAATCCGCAGGCCATTAATAAAAAGTGACACTTTCATTAACGATAAAAATGCTCGACGAAGTATTTATCCGTGACCAACCACAATGAATGTATTAATTAACGCTATTGATTAATCGTAATCTATACTTCTATGCATAAATAAAAAGTGTCTGTTGGTTAGGTTTTTACTGAGTACAGTCAACAGCAAAAGTAGATGATCAAAATCAGAAATTCAATACTAATGAACGGAGTTCGCGTCAGAACTGTGTGGCGTCGAAGTGATTCAAAATTATACCAATCATTTACTACTAGCACAACTGCCATATATTCGTGATCAGTTTTGACTCCAAAAGTTAATAAACTTTATTCATGTCAATGTTCAAAAGTAGCTGATATGATACAAAATCATAATTCAATAATTATTATTATCTTTGCATGTTTGTGAATTTATGTCAATGTTCAAAAGTATCTGATGCGATACAAGATCCGCGGCCTCGACATAAAGGACTAAGAAGAAACATGGGTGGTTTTTAGTCAGTAGAAGTCTGACACTCCCTTTCGCTCTGCCCAAGAGCGTGAGGGTCTTATTTGATGATTCTCCAACCACCAAAAAAAAAAACAGCGAACTGTCCCAGAACCAAACATTAGAAGACATGTAATCGACTGGCCTGTTGGTCTAGTGGTTAGTGACCCTAACTGCTATGCCGGAGGTCGTGGGTTCGATTCCCACCCAGGACAAATGTTTGTGTGATGAGCACGATCATTTGTTCTGTGTCTGGGTGTAATTTATCTATATTATGTATGTATTTAGAAATATATAAGTATGTTTATCAGTTGTCTAGTACCCATAACACAAGCTCTGCTTAGCTTGGGACTAGATGGCGTTGTGTGATAGTTGTGGAATATTATTATTATTATTATAATCCACACTGATGCGGTGCGGTGGATTAAATCATCATTTTTTTTTATTCTCATTTTCCTAAAACGTACTGCATACTTAACATACTTTAAAAGTTGGTGGACTGTTACTCGTAAACTTGGTAAAGTCTACTTACTTATAAGTAGACTTTACCAAGTTTACGAGTACTTAAACTATCACAGCTATGGCTGTGATAGGTAGTTCAAATCGTAAAAGTGTTTGATCAACCTCGTAATATCTTTTAAAGACTTATCCAACGACATCCCATACAAAGAGTAGCGAGAAAAAAACATCCTCAGTTTTATGTGTACTGGCTACACGACTGGACATACCTTATGAAAATATTTTTCGAGATTTTATTTTATCACTTTGTCGGTATCTCATCTATATATTCATTTATGTCAACTATTCTATGGAAACATGTGACGAGTTTAGGCTTACGTATTAACCTTATGCATTTTCATGATTTGGCGGGCGATGTGCGTCATTGGACGTCAAATCTAGTTTTGAACGAAAACTAAATTTACATCGTTTTATAATGGCCGTTTATCGTACTGATTTTATAGCCTAGAATGAGCCTAGAATTAAACATTAATCGTTTTATGAAACAATCTTGGCTATCTAGTATTTTAGGTTGTTTTGGAAATGATTATAATATCCATATAATTTTCTGAGTAAATAATAAGTAAACGAAAAAGACAGTTGCTTGCTTTTGCTTACATTTTCCCAAACTTTTAGAGATTACAAGTCTTATCTATTGAAACATGTCTCCCAGATAGGGTTCTACTTGTTGTTTTTGTGCTTCATCTGTTACCAAGTAGGGTTAATGATCATTATCATGCCGTTGTCTCATACCTATTACTTGGGGGCGCCACGCCAGGTTTTGCTCACGTGCTCTCCTGTGAACCATCATCATCAGAATTTTAGTCACATGTGATTCGTCCCTCCTCAAAACATATCCATACCAAGACAGTCTATGGTTCCGTGGTATGGTGTGTCTGGTGGGCTAACTGCCCAACATTTGTAAGTCGGGATTTCCTTTACGGGCTTATGTCGCGCACAAAGTTGATAGCGCGATGTAGGAATTATTGACGAGTTCGCAGGACGCCTCCGAAGGCGACATAAGCCCTTAAAGGAAATTCCGACTTACAAATGTTGGGCAGTTAGCCCACCAGACACACCAAACCACGTGTCCAACCACGCATGATGACCCCGTCGGGGTCACCAGTATGGATGCCACAAGGGTCCCGCTTCTACTAACGAGAAGATCAAACAGTTATTGAAGCATGAGGAGCTTGGCGACCGCAAACCATCACAATTCCTTCCCCACTTGAAAAGCCTGGCAGGCTCAAACGTTCCTGACAACTTCTTGAGGACGATATGGGTTAGTCACCTACCGTATGGCACCCAAAAGTCGATTCCCTTTTAACTTTTCTGTAATTTGCGCCACTTTTAAACTTCCTCCAATATACACGTTCCTTACCTTATCCATTCTCGTCACACCACACATCCACCTCAACATTCTCTTCTCAACTACATAATTTTTTTTTTATACAATACTAGCTGATGCCCGCGGCTTCACCCGCGTGGATGTCGTTCAAATTATATACTAAAACCTTCCTCTTGAATCACTCTATCTATTAAAAAAAAACCACATCAAAATCCGTTGCGTAGTTTTAAAGATTTAAGCATACAGACAAACAGACAGACAAAAATAGCGACTTTGTTTTATACTATGTAAGGACGACAGACCTTTGACTGGAGGGGTGCCTGTCCGTGAATCGCAAGTTGTTCCAATGACCTGTCGCCATTTCATTAATTTCGCTATAATTTAGGTACTCCTTTGCGAGTTTAAACACAAATATAGCGAAGTAAATAACCATGTAAATAATTTAAAACCTCAAACATCTTTGTTATTAGCTACTGTAATGTAATCGGCGGTATTTTCAAATCGATTCGCACTTAGCGTAGAGCTTTAATGACAACTTAATGCTAAAACGACTTTTATCTCTTCAGTGGTAATAAAGGTCTGGTTCTAGGTGAGATAACCAGCTCAGGGATACTGTTTAAACAGTGATTTGATTGACTAATTTTGCACTCACATAATCGTAATCATTCATCTTCTGGGTAAACTCGTTTCATCTTCGACCTCATCTCTGCCCTTAGGGCAAGATTGAGGTCAAGAGTAAACCCATTTCAAATAAAATAAAAAATCATTCATTTGTTAAACATAACTATCAACATTTAGGATCTTCAACATAAGTAGTGAACGTTACTTTGTTTTGTCTTTACATGATATACAAATTAAAATACAAAAAGTCAATTTTAATTACGAATATAAAATGTCAATTGACATAAAAAAATTAAATAAAATGTAAATTAAAATAAAAAACAGAGGAAATGTCAATGCAAAATAAAACTATTACAAATATAAAATGCAAAAAAAAAAATATTATCATAGAAAAAAAACCAAATCTAAATATTTATATCTTTTAAATATTCATCCACACCGTAATACGTTAATAACATTTGTCTAGCAGTACGTTAAACCGCAAGAAAAAAAAAAGGTAGCACTCCGGGAGTGCCGGCAGAAGTGAAAACTTCAATATTAACTTTCAAACTCGCGTCAGGGTCACGTGATGCTGATCGAAAAATCTTACGCTTTTTCGATCAGCATCACGTGACCCTGACGCGAGTTTGAAAGTTTTTACCCATACAAAAAAAGTGCTCAGCGCCGCTAAAGAAGTTTTCACTTCAAAAACCGCGTAAAACCGCGGTCTTAAAAGTAGAAAACAAGAAAATTATTCTTGTCTGATATTTTTACCTATCAATGTCTTATCCAATTAATTGATTTATCGTCTAGTTAGTAGATAATTTGTACATCAATTTAACGTTTTAAGTAAAATTATTATAGAGGACATCCGTAGTGGCATGCCGTTGATACCTGATGCTCCTTCATGGCGTTCTGATTGATACAGAAGTCAGCTGCTCGTTGCCCTAGCGAAGTGGCATGGGACTACGACTGTCCCCTAAGCAGAGTCTTCGCCCACGTTGATGTCGGAAACAAGTCAGAAACCGACTTTTTGACCGACTTCGTTCGTTTCGTTGTAACGTCAAAAAATGTTATTTTGAACTTCGCAGATAATGTGTATCATGCATGGCAAATGTCAATAACGAGCTTTCATCTGGAAATAATATTGAGAGGTCACGATGGTGAGATGCGCGTGTACTAAAGATACTTTACACCTTTTGGGGGGGGGGGGGTTATGAGAAATCATCAAATAACCCTTCCCGCTTAGAGCATCGACAGAGCGGAAGGGAGTGTCAGACTTCCACTGACTAAAAACCACCCATGTTCCTTCTTAGCCTCTTTCGAATAACCCACAGCCCCGTCGGGATTAAAGATACACCTTCGGCGTTGATGTTATGTGGAGATGATCATAGTGCGTATTACATACTAAGACAGGGTACCAACAACTTGACCTAGCCTTGACAAAACTGGTAATACGCGACTAGGTGGGCCTAGTCGGTTTAAAAATACAGACTTGTTTAATTAATTATACTGCTCTTCATTAGTATTACTTCGCTCGGTTACTAGTATCAATACCATTTTGTTTTTTTGCTCTTGACCTGGCTTTATAACTGAAACCCGTTTCTAAAAACACGATGCTTTTAAAGCACTACATTTATACTCCAGAACGCTGTCGCTGTCATCTTGGTCTTTCTTTTATTAGGGGGTGGGAAATCATCAAATGATTCCTCCCGCTCTGGGCAGAGTGGTAGGGAGTGTCAGACTTCTACTGACTAAAAACCACCTATGTTCCTTTTTAGCCCTTGTGCCGAGGCCGCGGTATCTCTTTCGCACAACCCACAGCCCCGACGACGTCAACCCTGGCCCAGTAGTTCGTTGTCCTCATATCCATGTACTAAACTAAACTTATTTACTAACTCGTCTAGACTGCCTCGTAGGTGTAGTGGTCGCAAGCGCGACTGCTGTGCATAAGGTGCTGGGTTCGATTCCTACGTCAGGTAGAGTGCAATTGAGTTTTTACATGAGGATTTTTTTAGTAGCAGCCACTGAGTACTGAGATAAATCTCTGCCTAAGTGCATGTTTACGTACAGGCGGGGCGTCGCGCGGCGCGTGCAGCGTTTTTGTTTCAAACACGTGGCAATGTATGAAAAAGTTAACGATTTCAAAACTTGATTTTACGAGAAGCGATGTTTCGCTCGTTTGATTAAAATGCAGCGTTTTTTGCTGTGGACTCGTCTCTCAGTAAATTAATAAAAAAGCACGAAAAGAGCATTCTGCGCGCGCCGCGCAACGGTCCGCGTCTCCGTAAACCAGCCCTAACTCTTCGGGGATTACATGCCATACCAGCCATAGTTTTTTGTATAATCTACTACAATTAATGAATTAGCGTGATATAAAACCTTTGTCTAATAAACATTTACTAAGTAATACTTTATATTTTATAAAAAATAATTTTGGGAAGGGGTTTAGACAAAATTAACCCACCACGCTTGTCTAATGCGGGTTGGTGGGTGCGCAGTTTCCTATGGAGCGCAGACATGGTCACAAACCAAGCAGCAAAAGTCCGCACTCGGGGTCTGTCAGCGAGCTATGGAGCGTATAGTATCCTTGGAGTTAAGCTCACTGATCACGTAAGAAACTCGATACTGCGTTCCAAAACTCAAATTGCCGATGTAGGTCACACGGCTGCCAAGCTCAAATGGAACTGGGCTGGCCACATCTACCGCATGCTGGAGGAGCTGTGGGCCAAAGCAACCACGCAATGGGTCCCAATCAGCAGCAAACGACAACGCGGCAGGCCCAGAAGGCGATGGCGGGACGAACTGGATTCTTTTTGCAGAGATTGGAAAACCGGAGCACTGGATAGGGATAAGTGGAAAGAGGAAAGGGAGGCCTTTGCCCTGCAGTGGGACACAAATGGCTGATAATAATAATAAAGTAATACTTTACGAGCTTATAACCGGCTATTTATTTTTAGTTGATCGTAAATTGTTTTTAAGTACGTAATAAACACGTCATAGCTACACGCTAATAGACCTGTACAATTTTGATTGTTTACTCACTCTACATCAAGAAAGAGTCAATAGATTTAATGTACACACGGCTACACATCAAGCTATACATTTCCAGTATAAGCTGGTCTCGCATTGGATAGGATTTCCGTACAGTGCGAGATCAGCGTAAACTGGAAATTTATAGCTTGATGTGTAGCCATGTGTACCTACTTATTTAATATTTTGAGGAAAGTTTATTTAAGTATGAATGTGGATGACTATAAGAGTATAGGAAGAGTAAAGAAACGATGGAGTATCACTAGTTCACTATAGTGATACTCCATCGTTTCTTTACTCTTCCTATAAAACAAAGTACTCCGCCGCGTCTGTCTGTCTGTCGATAAACTCAAAAACTACTGCACCGATTTTCATACTGTTTTCACCAATGGATAGAGTGTATTGATAGAGTTGTTTTTCGAAATTCAACCCCTAAGGGAGTTAAACAGGGGATGAAAGGTTGTTGGGATATTTTTCGATATCCACCCGGGCGAAGCCGCTGGCAAGAGCTAGTGATAAATGAAAAAACAATTCGTAAAATGGTCACAAAGTGACAATAGGGGATCGGACAAAAAAAAAACTAATTAGTCCGTCAGATAGATTTCCAAAAATTATTGGACACGTATTTTTTCTTTTTTCACGTAAACTTAAAATGAAGACGATACAGTGCTTCGAAAACTCGTGTGACGTCATATGATAGTACATTTTGACGACACAAGTGACGTTTCAAGCCCCACTCCAAGATCTTTGACACGTTTTATCTTCGTCATTTTTTAATGATTTGATAAAACAAAAAACACGTATTCAATATTTTTCGATAATCTAACTTACGGACTAAACAGAATCATATTATTTCGACCCTGTCCGATCCCCTATTCATAATACTTAGTAAGTGGGAATTTGAACGTGATTCATATTATTATCTACTAGCTTTTCCCCGCGGCTTCTCTCGCGTTTTGGTCGGATGTTTTCCCACGGGGCCGTTTTAAATATAGCCTATGACACTCGAGAATAATAAAGTTTCCCATTAGTGAAAGAATTTTCAAAATCGGTTCAGATGATCAAACTTTATAATTCTACTGTACGTGTGTATGTGACTGAACTCCTCCTAAACGGCTGGACCGATCTGGATGATTTTTTTTGTGTGTGTTCAAGTGGATTCAAGAATGGTTTAGATTCACAATTGGACCCGGTAGGCCCGCTAATATGTATATAGAACTATAGATAGATGATTCTGCTAGTGGCCAAAATGGCAATTTTAGGCCCGCCTGCTGTGTCTCGATTCTTTAAGCAAGTCAACACCGGATAAAAAATAAAAATCCTTGAAAATGGACTCGGTGCTAAATTCATCGCATTCATAAAACATTCTTTGTATAAATAACATCTCACAAGTGAATCTCATTTCTTACAATATATACTTATAGCCAATAAACACCTTCTTTCTAACAACTGTACGTTTGTCAGTTAAAAGGTTAAAATTTTACATCTTTCAACAAAAGGGTGAGAAAATTGTGATGGCTGTGTCGAATGGATGACAAAGGATCAATGAAATAAGAAATTATTAAAGAGCATCTATCATTTTCTGCCTTCCCTCTATCCCAACTAGGTTGGGTCCATTTACACCCTGCATACCGCCAATACCAAGTCATCATCAATCATCATCAACAGCCTATTAATGTTCCCGCTGCTGGGACACAGGCCTCTTCTTTTTGAGAGGGAATGGGCTATAACGCGGGCCCAGTGCGGATTGGTAGATGTCACATGTCTTCGAATTTTTAGGTTCTAAGACATGCCGGTATCCTCGCGATGTTTTCATTCACCGTTTTAAGAACAGCGGTGATAAAATAAATTACAAAAAGTAATGCCTGGCTGGGTTCGAACCCACGACCTACTGTTCGTACGTCGGGGCCGCCACCACTGGGCCACTGCTGCTCCAATCAATCCCAAGTACCATGAAATAAAAACTGAAATTAGAGAACAATAGGACGCCACCGCATGCCTGAAAAACTAAATCAAGAAAAAAATAAACGACCTCATTAAATAAAGCAATTTCTTTTCCTATAGACACAATTGCAGAGATCAGCTGGTAATCGCAGAATCACGTGTATGGAGTTATAAGCCATAATGAAGATCGATTTATCGCTTTGAAAATAGATTTTTATATCAATTACTTCAACTATACAAGGGAACGACAACTTGTACGTAAAGAATTAACTTTAACACCAAGGTTTTTTAAAAAAAAAAACCGGGCAAGAGCGTGTCGGGCCACGCTCAGTGTAGGGTTCCGTAGTAATAATTCTTTTTTTGTTTGAAAAAGATACGTTCAGGATAATAAAATATGTAAACGAAGTTAAAAAAAAAATGTTTGCTTATACGATTATACTACAAACTTAGTCCAGAAATTATTTTGTACAACTTTTTGTCTTTTTTGTACAAAAACTGTTTCCATCCAAGTTCAAAATGATTTTCCTAGAAAGTCCTTATAAAGTTCTACTTTCCAGATTTTTTTCATATTTTCTAAACTTATGGTTCAAAAGTTAGAGGGGGGGGGGACATTGTTTTTTAGTTTTGGAGCGATTATTTCCGAAACTATTGATATTATCAAAAAATGATTTTTGTAAACCCCTATTCATTTTTAAATACCTTTCCAACAATATATCACACGTTAGGGTTGAAATTAAAAAAAAAATCACTTCCCACTTTACATATAGGGGGGCTACCCTAATAAAACATTTTTTTCCAATTTTTATTTTACCACTTTGTCGGCGTGATTGATACACATATTGGTACAAAGTTTCAGCTTTCTAGTGCTAACGGTCACAGAGATTAAGCGAGGACGGACGGACGGACAGACAGACATGGCGAAACTATAAGGGTTCCTAGTTGACTACGGAACCCTAAAAAGAAGTTACCCCTCACTATTGCCCCACACTAGGAATTTCTCCTGTATCGTGGGTGCGTTTACAAACATTTAAACTCACATACACAGATACCCATACTCGAAACAACTTATATCTGTAGGCCATACAAATATTAGTTCCGTGCGGGGATCGAACCCGCGACACGCAACGCAGCAGTCCATCAATCGCTCAGCCACTGCGTCAACCGTATCCTCCTATAATTAGTTTAGTGTTTAACATGAAGCCTGTAATGAACGAAGTGATAGGCATAGGTGTACCGAATAGTACGACTACATTTCGCCAGTTATGGTTAAGTCCCTTTTAATAGGGGGTGAGCCTTTACCATCAACCGAGCACAACCTTCGGCGGCTTCGCTTTGCACCTTCGGGAATTACAGATGTGAGACGCGGGCCTGTGGACGGTGAGTAACGGGCTAGCTCGCCGTCCGGCCGTCGTCATGACGGCAACAGACCATGACGGCGGCGCGTACGTGTTCCACGCGCGCCTCAAAGAGATGCAATATGGAAGGGGCCCGCAAGGGCCGCCGCCCGTCGGGGCTGTGGATATCGAAAGGTTACCGCGGCTGCGACACAAGGGCGAAGAAGAAGGAACATGGGTTTGGTTTTTAGTCAGTAGAAGTCTGACACTCCCCTTCGCTCTGCCCAAGAGCGGGGGGGGGTGTTATTCGATGATTTTCCACCCACCAATAAAAAAAAAAAAAAGCTTATGTTGCGTTAGATAAGAGTTGTATACCCCGACTTTATTATGGCTCGTCTGTATAAGAACCTGAGTATAACAAAGTTTTTTCCTTTCTAAAACTGTCCTCATCATCCACAGCCAAGCCTTATCAGAGCAGCAGGCTACCCCTTGGAGAAACACCGTGTCACAACTTCAGATGGCTACATCCTGCAGATGCACAGGATCCCGGCAGGCAGGCGCTCTGCCAGGCGGACCGGAGATCTCAACGCTAAGGGAAAGAAGGCCATCATAATCATGCATGGTTTCGGAGGTTGCAGCGGGGACTTCGTGATAATGGGACCTGAGAGAAGCCTTGGTAAGTTCGGTGCTGTTGGATGGACGGTGTAACCAATAGGAACTGTGTCACTGCTGTGCACAGGCCTCCCCCAATTCGTTCTAAGAGCTCTTTTCCTGTGCCTCCTCGAACGAGCCCTCGTGGTACGCGTCTCAATCGTCTCGCTAATACTATCAAACAAGATTAGTAACATAACGTCACCCTTATCGTACACTTACATTACACCAGTTTTTACTTTTCTTCGTATCGCTGGTTTGACATAATTACATTTCTAGGGTCCAGAATGTTCCCGTCGGGACTGCGGGTTGTTCAAAAGAGATATCGCGGCCTCGGCACAAGGGCTAAGAAAGAACATGGGTTCTTATATGACTCCCACTGACTAACAACCACCCATGTTCTTTCTTAGCCCTTGAATTTATCGCGAACAGACAGACAGACAGGCGGAGGACTTTGTTTTCTACATCTACATCTACACTATCTACATCTACACTAATATTATAAAGAGGAAAGATTTGTACCTATTTTTGTATGTTTGTAATGAATAGGCTCAAAAAGTACTGGGCCGATTTCAAAAATTCTTTCACCCTTGGAAAGCTACATTCACCCTGAGTAACATAGGCTACTTTTTATCCCTGTATTCCCACGGGAACGGGATCTACGCGGGTGAAACCGCGGGACGTCCGCTAGTATTTTATAATTATAATAATCATTTATTTATTTAGACAACTAAGATCCATTGGGTTTGTAACAATATTCTTAAAACCTATATTAGTACTTAACTAAAGATGCTTGAGTTAGTTATTATCCCGGTCAGACAAACAGATAAACAGACAAACAGACAAAAATTCTAAAAACTATATTTTTGGCTTCGGTATCGATTGTAGATCACACCCCAAGTATTCTTTTAAAAAAATATTCAATGTACAGTTTTGACTTTCCTACCATTTTATTATATGTATAGATATGTAGTGATAGTGATGTAATGGCAAGACCGATGAGGATTAGTGTACCTATTTATCTCCAAAAATCTCAAATACGAGAGGAACAGAACTTAAGTGCTTAAATCAATCAAAAGCCAGAAAGCTTTTTATGCTGTTAAAGATTATATAGAGGACAAAAAAGCTTGGGATTGAACTGCTCCAATCTGAATCAATTTTCATATTTTGTCAATTTTTATATTTTACTTTTACAATTATTTTTACTTTTACAATTTGACATTTTATTAATTTTCTTTATACAAATTGACATTATTTACTTTTTCAAGTATGATATTATTATGTTGGATATCTCTGAGTGCCGCAGTTAGTTTAATTCGACTATTCAAAAGTGCCTGTAACGGCTTACTTGAAATAAATGCTTTGACTTTGACTTTGACAATCTTTATGTTTCAGCGTACTTTCTAGCTGATGCAGGGTATGACGTGTGGCTAGCAAACCTACGAGGTACCGTTTACACATCGCATACGACCCTCAGCAAGAATGACAAGAAATTTTGGAACTTCAGGTACGTGTATAGCTATGGTGTATATAGGTAGGTACTTCTTTTTTCTGCTCAAAGCCAAGTCTTTAAAGGCTTCATACTAAAGTCTAACGAAAAGAATGGAACCTCTACTTAACCTCTACTAAGATCCGTTTGAGAGAATTCCGGGGCCGCACGGTCCTCCACGTTTCAACCGCGCGGCCATGGTTAAACCTTTATAACTTTCTGAATATTTTATCTACCAATTTGCGACTTGCTTGCGTTAGTGTTTCACAAATTCCTTCGTGATTTTGACGTAGTCGTTTTACTACTACGACACTGTGGCCGAGCAATCGAAACGGACACAAAAGGATGCTTCTATTTTTTTTTTTGATAATAGTCCGGTCTACAGGGTGGTCTGTGGGTGTAGACATGGGAGATCTCCTAAACGCAAGCCAATCTTTCCCATCCCACTCATTAAAATATTATCCACTTTCAGTTTCCACGAACACGGCAAATACGACGCTCCGGCGATGATCGACCGAGTCTTGAACGTCACAGGCTTGGACAAGATCATGTACCTGGGCTACTCCATGGGTACCACCACCTTCTTCACCATGATGTCTGAGAGACCAGAGTACAATGACAAGCTGATAGCTTTCATGGGTTTAGCACCAGCTGTGTATTTAGATAATATTAGAACGATATTGTCAGTAGTTTTGAATACTATGGAGATCCCGGTAAGCAACGACTAAATAGTAGATATCGTAATATATTTTACTAGCGGACGTCACGCGGTTTCACCCGCGTAGTTCCCGTTCCCGTGGTAATACAGAGATAAAAAGTAGCCTATGTCACCCGGGATGAATATAGCTTTCTAATGGTAGGTAAAATAATTTTTAAAATCGGTTCAGTAGATCCCAAGATTACCCCTTACAATTTAACAAATATACAAACACACAAACTTTACTTCTTTATAATATTTGTATAGATTATAAGCCTATACTGTACCACTGAAGGGCAAAGGCCTCCGTTCCCTCATTCCACTTTTCGCAATCTAGTGCGATACTTAGTGGGTCAATTCTTATAGAAAGAGTCCAGCTCATCCCGCCATCTCCTTTTGGGTCTATACCGCGTTGTCGTTTCCTCCTCTGTGGCATCCTTTTCATCATCCCAACTTTGCCTATTGCTCCTCCGATATGACATATTTCTAATAGGACGTTTCGATACGGGGCCACTGAATTTTGACATTGCTTCTATGCTTCTAATAGCAATTTTAAATGTAATATTCACCGGTAAGTGAATAAATTGATAAAAAACAGCTACGAGCCGATTTAGACTGGCTTTTGCAAAAACAAAAAAAAGGGGTATAAATTTCAAATTGCTAACAGTTAGTTAACATAATTATGTAGAAAACTAGTCACGCGGGTAACAAAGCATAAAGTGGTTTTTTGATCATATCTTTCGTTTTACGTGGTTCGGCTCCTAATCATTTGGTTTTACTTTTAAATATTTGCTAAATTTGGCCGAGCATTCGAAACGGACACAAACTCATCGTTACAGTAGTAGTAGCCCGAAAGTTGACCACCAGTCCAGTTGTGGAGGTCAGATATAGGCAGTCGCTCCTTGTAAAATTTTGGTAAATTTTGGTTCCTGGTGCATTGAGTTAGACCGAAAGCCGACCCCAAATAGTTGAGAAAAGGCTAGACAGATGACTTTATACTAAAACTGAGAAAGCCAAGAGTGGTACAATTATCCTCTTTCCATTTTTCTTCAGAATATTTTATTTTGAACAGTAGTATTATTATTATTGTTTTAATTTGATTATTGTGAATGACAGGACCACGTGGATCTTTTTTTTGTTTTTCTATTCCATTGGTTTTAACGATTGTCTGGCAGAGTACTATAAGCGACCTCCCCAAGACCCAAATGCCCTGTCTTTGGAATTGTTTGTCATGACGTTGAGCTCCTTGTGTTATAAGGCGAGCTACACAATAACTGACGAATGCTTGCACTGACTGTGGACAGGTCCACTTTCCATTGTGTGGTTCTTTCTTCAAAACACCATCTTAGATATTAATCAGCATTTTCCTCCTTACTTATTTATATAATATTATCTGGACCTTAAGAGAGACTACGAGTATGACCTTTTGAGTTTGTTTCGGCTGTAACTTTTCAGAGAAAAATGACACCCCATCTAGTCTGACGTGCAAAAGAGTTTGTAAAATAAACATGACTTATCATTTTATAATGAATTCTCAATGTTTACAGAAAGTGTTCAAAGCCCGAGGCTGGTTGGCAGTGATGCCGCAACTGTTGCAAACCATCCAGGCTAACTTCTGTAACCAGAAGCAGCCGGAGACTGACCTCTGCACGATGTTGATCTACGCCTTAGTCGGCGATGACTTACAGCAACATGACCCGGTACGAATATTTGACAATCCTACTTAACTTTAATTTCTACACTAATTTAAATACTCAAACTCAAACCTCAAAGCATTTAGATCATAACAGGCACTTTAGAATGTCAGAAAAACAAAGAAAGCGGTGCTACTCTCACAGTCACAAAGCATAATAGTTTTGAAATAAGTTGCCCATTCTAAAGCGAAACTCTATGGATAAGAATGGGCAAGAAACTCCTTACCCTCTTTTAAATCAAAATATTGTTACAAAATCTTGGTAACATCATTATATTGAGATTACACATACAGGATGTTAGGTTAAACGAGAGACATATTGAAGGAGGGGTATTCAGTATTCGATTCTCGTCCCAAATATATGTAAAAAACTATAACCTTAATTTGTGACGTAATTGTCCCATGGCCCCCCCCCGCACTCTCTCCAGATCTCACTGTATGAGAGGTTTATTTATCGTCATTGTCCTACGCCAGTTTTAAAATGTGAACGGAAAATGGATTAAAGCTAAGACTCATAGACCCGCGCACATTTTCTGTGATAAGTGTAGGTAAGGGTTGCGAGACTTCTCCGAAATATTTAGTATGGTATGGTTTGTCTGTTATTTATCTGAGTTTTTTTTTGTTCATATTTTATTAGTATCTTGTAAGCATATTACAGGTTTCAATTTGTCCCTCGTTTAAACTAACGTACTGTATATGTGAGAATGATGTAGGAAGAAAGACGTGTAAGTTAAAGAGTCTTTCAGGCAGATGATAGCAGACATTGTAATATTTTTGTTGTTGCCTTTCAGGAGATGGCATCAGTCTTCTTGTACAGAATACAACCGTTGGCGTGGGGATCCTTAGAGCATTTCGGAAAAATCGCCATTAGTGGTACGTATCTTATCTATAAACTTAAAACCGAATGGGCAATTGAAAATAACTAGCTGTTTCCAGGGATTGCTTGAGCTATTGCTCAAGCAATCCCTGGAAACAGCCCCCCCCCCCCTGCCCCTGCCCCCCCCCTGTCCCTGCTTTTGCTTTGTTCTGTGTCTGGGTGTAATTTATCTATAATATGTATGTATTTAGAAATATATAAGTATGTTTTTCAGTTGTCTAGTACCCATAACACAAGCTCTGCTTAGCTTGGGACTAGATGGCGTTGTGTGATAGTTGTGGAATATTATTATTATTATTATTATTATTGCCTAACAGCTAAGACTGTAGAGCGCTAGAAATAAACTTATCAGAAATGCTCCTAAAGGCACGACGAGAGTTCGAACCCTGGTCAAAATTAGAATTATATCTCGCGTGAACAAAGCTTACAATCATAGAATTACATAAATTAATCAGTCTTAGTCTCGTATGGCCATGTTACATAGAAAGTCAACTGTGTAGGTAATTGTGTATTGCATCCAAACTTTGTCTTTTCATTTACGCCCCAAAATGTTCATACCTTGTGACCCAATTTTTTTAACCTTGTTTTAAACCTGTTGAATATTTCAAGAAAAAACATTAAAATGCATATGTCTCCATTTCCAGGTGTGTTCACTACATTTAGTGGCGGTTTGTACGGACCCGTCGAACCGTACAATATAAGTAATGTCAGAATACCCTCCTCCATACTTTATGGAGAGAATGATCAGCTCACTGAGAAATCGGTAAGTTTTCGGTTTTATTTCTTTGATAACACGTACGTCTGGTGTACAAGATGGGGCAAAGCCGTGACGTGACATAGGTACCTAAGTGAAAAAAGAAAAAATGTGTCCATTATTTTTTGGAAATCATTTTGACGGACTAATTAGTTTTTTTTTGTCAACTACCTTGACGGCGATGAGGCAAATGCCACTGGAACTTTAAACGACGTTTTTCATTGTTTGCAGCAAATACTGCGGTTAGCAGATGAGCTGAAAGCTAACGGTGTCCTAGAAGACGTGGGGCCTGCCTCATGGCCCAAGTTCAACCACCTAGACTTTGTGTTCGCGAAGGACGTCGGGACCCTACTCAATGAACCACTCGTCAAACACATAGACAAATTGTATAATAAATATAGTCCTGTATGACAGATTCGTTTCTTTTTACCCGACTACGGCGAAGCCAAAAGGAAGGGTAATGATTTTGGCAGTCTATGTATGTTTTATTTGAGTCCGACTGGAGCTAGATATTCAACGGAAACTGCCGACACTGGGCCAAATAATGTTCAGTTTGTGATTTTTCAAAATTCAACCTCCTAGGGGCTGAAACAGGGGGTGAAACTTTGTGGAAATGTGAAATCGTATTTTGAAGTGAAAACTTCTTTAGCGGCGCTGAGCACTTTTTTTGTATGGGTAAAAACTTTCAAACTCGCGTCAGCGATCAGCATCACGTGACCCTGACGCGAGTTTGAAAGTTAATATTGAAGTTTTCTTCTGCCGGCACTCCCGGAGTGCTATTTTTTTTATATTTCCGACGTTCACGTGGGTGAATCCGCGGGCAAAAGGTAGTATTAAATGAAATACATTAGTACAATGTTTTAACTCAACGTATATTAATAAAAAAAATATGTTCCCACAGACAATTTCCTTGTAATTTCTCTTGCGAATTTTTTTACCATGTTTTATACCTGAAACAAAAAAAAACAGATAAGGGGAATATCACTTCTCTTACGTAAAATATGATCAAGGCATTTGTTCAACTTCTTTTTTTTTCTTGTGGGGGGGTTGGAAAATCTGTAAATGACTCCTTCCGCTCCGGTAGGGAGTGTCAGACTTCTACTGACTAAAAACCACCCGTGGTCCTTCTTAGCCCTTTGTGTCGAGGCCGCGGAATCTCTTTCAAACAACGCAGCCCCTAAGTGGTACCCTCAGATCACAGAAACAACAGGAGATATGCCCTTTAGCCGAAAATGTATGGGGACCTGTGTCGTCAGTTCACACACGCAGAGCAGTAAAAACAATAGATATACGCATTCGCAAACACATCCGCATTTCTTAAAACATTACGTACTACACAATCAATCATAAACCTTATCCCTTCAGTCACAGCGTGTATTTACCATGCACCGCACAATTTACTTAATACATTTTGTTTTACTTCGACGCTAGTGATTGACTAAATCGAAAAGTTATCGATTCGTTCTATTTATTAATATATTGTAATAAAGTTCTTTTGGGGTCCTGAAAATAATATATTATAAATAAAAAACAATATGTCCAGAAATCATTCAAAATAAAAAAAAAGTCATTTATTCAAAACAGGTTGATTAAAAAAAATATATATATTGATTTGTGTCTGTAGTAAATCGTAATATTAACTTACACCACAGATGACGTGTTGCAACAGATTTTGATGCGGTTTTTTTTAATAGATAGAGTGATTCAAGAGGAAGGTTTTAGTATATAATTTGAACGACATCCACGCGGGTGAAGCCGCGGGCATCAGCTAGTTAATAATAAAAGCAAGATGCAATGAAAGAAGAATCATGCACGAGTACACACGGCTACACATCAAGCTATGGGAACATTTTCAGTTTATAGTGACCACGCACTGTACGACGAAAATCCTATACAATGCGAGATCAGCATATACTAGAAATGTGTAGCTTGATGTGTAACCGTGTGTGAGTCGCCAATAAAGACAATCCAATGTCTTTAAGTATTCGCTTAATTTTTTTTACACAATACTGTTTTACATTTCATCGGCTATTTAATGCCCGAATTCTGAAGTTCCCAGTTACATGCATTCCCATTAGCTATTGATTTAATAAAAGAATAGCTTTTGCCCACGGCTTCGCCCGCGTGGATGTCGGTTTAACTACAAAAATGACGATTTTCCATACAAACTTTCATTCCCTATTTAAGTCCCCTAGGGGTTGAATTTCAAAAAATAAATCCTTCTTTATTTCTTGTCTACATTATAAAGGGAACCTCTGTGCAAAATTTCAGCTTTCTAGGTCCAAGGGTTTGGGCTGGGCGTTGATGAGTCAGTCAGTCAGAGAGTCAGTCAGGACTTCTCTTTTTATTTAAGTATCTAAATAGATAGATAGATAGATAACTCGAGCAACCAATGAATACTATTTATTCAGTCAATATTAAGCAATAAAAAGCACTTTCTATTTTCAGTATTGCTTGCAAAAATAAGAAAGCGTGATAATATAAACGTTGTTATTAGCCTTTGTTCTCATATTATTACATTCGCAAAATATTATATTCGCAAAATATTATATTCTCGAATTATTATATTCTCAAAATATTACACAAAGAACAATCACAACGAAAAATGTTTTTAATTTGAGGGAAACAATAATTAATATTTGACATCATCACATAGGTTATATTCATCACATATATTTGTCTCGGATGGGAATCAAACCTACAACCCCTTTTTTTAAGGTTTACCTACCTACCTTCTGTAAAATAAATCTAAAAACTGAAAAAAAAAAAAAACTGAATACTGAAAACTTGTATGCACTTGATCACTCGGGATTTGTTAGTTTCAGTTATATTAATTATATTTTATTAATGTTAAATGCAAATAATTTTGCAATACTGTATGATACTGCAATTAATTTTTATTTTAATATTGTATTACGTTCGAAAGTGTTTGTTTGTTTTTTTTTTACCTACCTATATTTATAATTTATTGTTTAAACTAAAAATAAATTTATATTTTATTAGTAAATACATAGTACAGAATATTGGTTTTTCTTATCTCCATTTACGGCAACGCTCAGTAACGCCATAAAATACGCCTTATACTGCAGTAACAATTGTGTAGAGTAATTAATTGTATAATGCATAATATGTATAACCATTCGTACGTATACGCAGAATCATCGTATAAAATATCGACAACTACAAACATCACAATTAGACATCTCTAGCTCACAAAGACTGACAGCAGCAGCTTTTCGAAAATATTGTGTGAGTGAGAGCATCAGTAAAACACCTATCCATTGCGCTATTAGATCAGCCGATTCACTGGTCGATTTGTACTAAACAAGCAATGGTTTTTGTTCCTAATGAAAACAATTGATTTGGTTTTTCATCATGTTTCTCGTACCACGAAGTAATGTTTTAATGAATTTAATATGAAAAACATTATTTTTGTAGTACTTACGTGTGAAATGAGATACCATCTTTCGTGTAATTCACAATACAGCTATTATTTTTACAAACATTCACTGAACAACGCGGCATTTTGTAAAAAATCACGAGCAGTGAAGACGTCGCAAGTTGACATTCGACTTATTATTGAAAGTGGCTTATGGCCCCGTCGTGGCCACATGAGTTCGCATGTACCACGCCTCCTTGCCATATCTCCTGTTGTTTCTGTGATCTGAGGTGGTACCTATCGACTATTTTAAAGCTCATGAAACCTAAAAAACATAGGAATTAAGTAAAAGGGATCGCCGACTGTTCCCATCGCAACAATACCTACACAAGTTCGTCGCTTTGACAATTCTGAGGCTTGAAGCCAGGGCGTAAAAACTTACCGCCTTATTAATAAAAATAGTTAAACCTGGTTTAACTTACGCTTGGTTTATCTCGCATGCCGTCTTACTTCAATAATATTCAAAAGAAAGTGACGGCATGCGAGATAAACCAAGCGTAAGTTTAACCAGGTTTAACTATTTTTATTAATAAGGTCGTCAGGTTCGTCCACGTACTCTGTTCGCGCTAAATTCTTGTCGAACGAACTCTGGCTTACGGTGCCCTATTCATAGAATGTTGGAATCTTATAATTCTAATTTCATTGACATTGACATATTTGCATGCTCGAAGAATAAAAAATCTAATATTATAAAAATGTTATCGTAATTATTATCCTACAAATAGTTTTATCTTTTTATTTATTGTATAATTGAATTGTAGGTAATGAAATGATTGTTTTAGATTATTATAATTTTTTTAACTGTTAATTTGATTTGTAAATGAATTTATTATTATTATTTATTTTATCTGCTTTGATTTTGTAGCTATAGCTCTATAGTAACTTGTCATTTATTATTTTTTTGTCTAATTTTTAATTGTGGTAATGTCGTCTAGTGGCTACCACTGATCTTTAAACATTTGTATATCTGCGGATACTGCAGTTGACTGCAACATTATTACTCAAAAATTTGTACACCTTGTGCTTTATATATATGTTGTAGTTGTTTGTTATCCCTTAATAAATAAAATAAAATAAGGCGGTTATAGACTAAGTGACAACGCACAAAGGGCAACCCCCAGGGGTACGGAGCTCGGCGTCACTGGAGAGGGCAGCAAATAGACAGGCTGCATTTGAGTTTTTTTTTTTAGGAAAAGTTGTTGCCCCACACTAGGAATTTCTCCTGTATCGTGGGTGCGTTCACAAACGTATAAACTCACATACACAAATACCCAGACCCGAAACAACTATCTGTAGGCCATACAAATATTTGTTCCGTGCGGGGATCGAACCCGCGACACGCAGTGCAGCAGTTCAATCGTACAGCCACTGCGCCAACCGTGCCGTGTGTTATTTAGTTGGTCGCAGTGATAATAGGAAAAACTATTGAAACGAGCAATCGGTTCTCGCCAGCTGCCTCCACGACGTCAC
This sequence comes from Diarsia dahlii, assembly GCA_949775195.1. NCBI lineage: Eukaryota > Metazoa > Arthropoda > Insecta > Lepidoptera > Noctuidae > Diarsia > Diarsia dahlii. The sequence continues at coordinate 1,602,732 of OX459197.1, read as the reverse complement.
AAACATAAGATACTAGCTTTTGCCAGCGGCTTTCACCCGCGTGAAAATGGCGATTTTCCATACAAACTTTCATCCCCTATTTAACTCCCTTACGCCCGAATACTCGAACGTCACTCAAATATAAGTAGCCCTCAAAACTCCTGCTATCTCTGTCACTCTGCGTTAAAGTAACAAAGACAGCACGAGATTTAAGTGCAACTTAAAATTGAGTGACGTTCGAGTATTCGGGCCTTAGGGGTTGAATTTCAAAAAATTCTTCCTTATTCCTTGTTTACATTATAAAGGGAACCTCTGTGCAAAATTTCAGCTTTCTAGGTCCAAGGGTTTGGGCTGGGCGTTGATGAGTCAGTCAGTCAGTCAGTCAGGACTTCTCTTTTTATTTATATAGATAGATGAACAGCATAGTAAAGCGGGACCAAGAGGACCCAGGTGTGAACTGACCTCGTAATGCACGTCCCAGCCACTTCAACTTCGACCTGCTTGTACACACACTTGGTGTCGGGGAAGCCGAGCAGCTCAGCGAGAACGTTGATGTCCTGGTACGAAGGCTTCGCGCGGAGCAGCTGTGGAAAACATAACATACTTATAAAACATCAAAAAACTTTTTAATAAAAAATAAAACCGATTTCAAAAAAAAAAAACAAAAAAGTGAAAAATAAACTTGAAAATTCAGTTTCTGAAGTCGGTGACTTTTGTTTGTTTTTTGATCTCATCAATCATCATCATCATCAACAGCCTATTAATGTTCCCACTGCTGGGACACAGGCCTCCTCTCTTGGAGAGGGAGTGGGCCACCACGCGGGCCCAGTGCGGATTGGTAGATGTCACATGTCTTCGAATGTTTTGGTTCTAAGACATGCCGGTTTCCTCACGATGTTTTCCTTCACCGTTTTGAGAGCAGTTTTTATTTTTCACTTTTTCGTGGTTCACATGTAAGTTCATGATTCATAATGTGGACAATGTAGTTCTTTTTTGAGTTTTGTTGATTTTTCAAAAACCGCTTTTCCTATTTCGATAAAAAAATTATGGGACCATTTGGGAAGTATGCCCTTTCCAACAAAAAAAGAATTTTTCAAATCGGTTAGCAAGTGACGGAGTTGTGCCCGGACAAACATAAAAAAATAAAACATCCGAATTGAGAACCTCCCTATTTTTTTAGAAGTCGGTTAAAAATATAACGACACTGCTAGTCCCTACGGGCTACTAACTAAGTTTACACTTTAAGGCGCGGGCCCACCGCGACGCATTTTAGCTGCGTGTGTTAATTTGTTTGATAACGTAGGTCTACGTTTCCACTGGAGTACACGAAGCAGCGCACGAAGAGGCTATATATGCACGTGCCACTGCAATCCACGGACACAAGGTGGGTATGACTTAACATTGCGCTGCGATAAGCAGACTGTACATAGTCGTGGGTCAGATTCGTGTAGAAACGTAGACCCACGTCGACCGCGTTGAGCTATGTAACCGCCTATTCGAGCAAGCCACGCATGTATCAATGACGTCAATTCATGCTTAGCCTCTCCGTGGGTTGCAGTGGACACAACCACATACATTTTCTTACAATCATCATTTCAGCCAAAAGACGTCCACTGCTGGACATAGGCCTCCTCATTTTCATACAAAGCGAAGCTTAATACACGTGTGTAGCCTCTCTGTGCACCGCGGTGGGCTCGCACCTTAACGGTAAAACGTTGGGGTAAACGTCAATAAGCCAATGGGCATAACTGAAGGTAAAACAAATGCAATATTTTATACCCCAGCATAGCAGCTAGTTTTTTTTTACCCCAGCAGCCTCAGGGTGTAAAGTTCCTCATCCCCCATAGACAAGGGAGGATCCTCCGACCGGACGGGTGTTGTGTCCGGTGGGCTAACTGCCCGACAGTTGTAAGTCGGGAACTCCTATATAGGCTTATGTCGCGGATAATGTTGATAGCGCGATGTAGGAACTTCTGTCGATCGTTTGTTAGTACGCAGGTGTTGCGATAGATGTCGCTGTCGCCACATGTTCTTATTTCTATACACTGTTGACTGGCTCGTTGGTCTAGTGGTCGCAACCGCGACTGCTCGTCCTGGGTTCGATTCCCGGGTCGGGCAAAGTGTTATTGGCTTTTTCCACCAGGAATATCACAGTAACAGCCACGGATTTACGAATCACGGAACAGTCTTGATTTCTGCTCGGTTGATGGCAATAGGATCGCCCCCATTACATGGGACTTGGACAGTGAAAAACTGGCGAAATGTGGGTGTACTATTAGGTACACCTCTGCTTTACCCTTCAGGGATTACAGGCGTGATTCTTCTTCTTAGCGTGTCGATGACAATTCAAATTGAGTCGGCCCTAAAGGGGATAGAACCGATGTGGCATATCAACCTGTCCGCCATTTTGATTTTTTTTCGAAATCGCGGCCCACGATGAAAGTGGTATGTATGGATAGAGGACAAATAGACGAACAAAAAATGTCCAGTAACACGGTACCCAACGTGTCACGTTACCGAGATATTTGAAGTTAAAGATCGACAAATGAGTATAACGACAATCACTAAATATTTTTTTAAATAGCCTTTTTACGTATATAGGCGTTGAATTGTATCCAAATGATAGTTCCCAGGTTGATTATTATTATACTCACAATAAAATCGCTTCGCATCGCAACGAAACGCTATATTATGTCAAAGAATAGTTTTCTCGTGCTCGTAGTAGTATGTAATGTACCTACTCTCTTTCAGTAACCAGTAATAATGATAATCAACGCCTATAGACACGTAAAAGGTCTAATTTTTATGTGGTCAATGTGGTCATTGTACTCATATGTCCATCTTTACCTTCAAATATCTCGGTAACGTGACACTTTGGGGTACCATGTTACAGACCATTTTTTGTTCGTCTATATTTCTTCTATCCATACATACCACTTTCTTCGTGGGCCGCAATTTCGAAAAAAAATCAAAATGGCGGTGGGTCGATATGCCAGCTCCCATACAAAAAAGTTCAAACCCCTTTAGCGACGAGTTCCGCACTTTCAGTAGCCTCCATCAGCTCCTGTGATGTGCAAGTAACAGGACAGGCTGGACACGATATCAAGGGCAAGACCACATTTACATTCCAGGGCAGAGTCATCTATGAATCTCCACCTGAACAGGTTTTCCTTGCTTCGGCCTACCTGTGTCCGGAGTCTGTTTAGAGACTTCCAGGTCAGCCATGGCAACTCGTGTCCAGCCCCCCTATTGCGTATCTTTTTAACGTCAGTGGCTATCAGAAATGTCCATAGATTAACTGTAAATTGGTTATGGTTTGGTACATTTTTTTCTTAAAAACTCACCATTTGACAGTTATTTGATAGACATTATAAGTTATCCACTGTCATTAAAAGATACACAATAGCCCTGCAGGTGGAAGATTTTCGGCAAGTGGCACAAATGGGTCGGGTAAGGAAACGCGATCTTGCCACTACTTAAGTCTTTCCTTAGAGCGTTCACCAGTGAGCGGGGGTACACACTTTAAGAAGTTGTTGCGGCTTTTCAGCCTTTGCGGTACTAAGATGTTATTGTGTAGAGGGTGTCTAGCGTCGGAGACCATTTTGGCTCTTTCACTAGAACTCGCCACCGCTCTGCGAACTACTGGTGGCGCTATGCCTGCCAATGGATACAGCATCTGTACCGGGGTCGGCTTGAGGCAGCCAGTGATTATCCGGCACATCTCATTCAGTGCTGTATCCACTAACTTGTGCTGTATCCACTAACTTGTGCTGTATCCACTAACTTGCGCTGTATCCACTAACTTGCGCTGTATCCACTAACTTGTGCTGTATCCACTAACTTGTGCTGTATCCACTAACTTGTGCTGTATCCACTAACTTGCGCTGTATCCACTAACTTGTGCTGTATCCACTAACTTGTGCTGTATCCACTAACTTGTGCTGTATCCACTAACTTGTGCTGTATCCACTAACTTGGCATGGGCTGAACGACCCCACACGGGGCACGCGAATTCACCCGCAGAGAAAGATAGCGCCAACCCAGTAGTCCGCATGACGTCAGGCGTGATGCTATGTTATGTGTATACATCTCACATAAAGTGTACGAGATGTTTTTTTATATACGAAACGGGCCTACTCTTGACTTCAATCTTGTCTTGATGACCGAGATATAGTCCATTGAAATGTTACATTTAGCGTGCATTTCTTAGAGAACGCCATTTTTTTTTTAGATATCATGTGGGAGGCAGTTTAAAGTAAAATCTAAGTGTGTCGGGTTGAAACCCTTGTCCCACGGCCGCCACCTTGCAAAAAGGGGTGGTTCAAATGGTTTTTGTGATTTATCTGACAAACCATAGGACTCACAACAAAAATGAGTTCCCAGTTTTTGTTGCCAATAAGATTATCTACAACTTTTATTCAGTAACTTTTTGACGTAGAACCAAAAATAAAAAAGTTACGAGCGAAAAATCGTCAGATAAATCGGTTCGCTTAACACCAATTATGCTGCGCTCCATTGCTCGCTGGCAAATCTTGAGTTTGGACTTCTGCCGCCTTATTACAAAACGTATTTAAACCTGGTTTAACTTAGACTTGGTTTATCTCGCATGACGTCTCACTTCATTAATATTCAAAAGAAAGTGACAGCATGCGAGATAAACCAGGTCTAAGTTAAACCAGGTTTAACTACCTTTTGTAATAAGGCGGCTGTTGTTCAGTAAGTGACCAACTTTGTGCACCGTAGGTTAGGACGGGCAAAAAAAATGGCGTTCTTTAAGAAATGCACGCTAAATGTAACATTTCAATGGACTAATAAGGTCGACGATGGAACGAGCTAACCCAGTAGAAGCCTTTTAACTCAGCGAGTTGAATGTACTGACCTCTTCACAAACTCTCTTGCGATCTTCGATGGGAGGAAGGTTCCAGAACACGAAGCCGACCACGGTCTCGTCCCGCAGATAGAACAGCAGTCCACGTTTGTACAGGTTGAAGTACTCCGTACCAATGGGGCTGAAGCATAACAAACAAGCTATATAGAACCCAGATACAATAGTAATAAGGTCCAAACCATACAATTTACGGGCTTAGAACTGCAGCAGTCGCACATGAGTGAAGCAATTGGCTATTTGACTACTGTTAAAAATTCACGAAAATGTTATGTTATTTCAAAAAACTAACAAAATACCACGATGTGTGAAAAAAGTAATGAAATCGATAAAGAAATGGAGTAGCTACATGCTGTAGTTTTTGGTGGAGGGCATTTTCTGTCCTTGTCGCGCGAAACGGTCATATTTTGTACTACGTAACTATGGCGATGGCAGTTTGAAATGTGTCGTCACATTTCTGTGGCGCGGTCTTTGTCTAGCACGTTATTAAAAAACCAGTTGTAACTAAGCCATTTTTTGATTGTATTTATTACTTTTTTCACACATCGTACTATTATTTCTGTTAGTTCCCTGAAATAACATTACATTTTCGTGAATTTTTAACAGTAGTTAAATAGCCAATTTAATTCGGGCAATTCAATCACAATAAGAAAATGGTGGAGTTACTCACTCTTTTTGATAGCACATCCTTTTATCATTTTCTTTAGCGATTAGTTTATCTGCGGCTTCGATCGACTCCTCGTCGTTGCATTCCTTGAACAGACCCACGATGGGCATGCAAGCGCCTACCTCACCGACCACCTGAAAGTTAACATTCATATGCAAGATTAATTATCAACTCATGATCATCGGCCTATAATGTTCCCACTGCAGTGACTCAGACCTTCTCTTTAGGATATTATAGTACGCGCGGAACTAGTTGGACAGGGGTGAGGGGGCGGGTTGCCTACAGCTCGCAATGCACAGGAGACTATAATTAGACAGTGACGACCAATCTCGAGATATCGTGAACAATAATTGTTCAATTTATTGAAAAGAATACTTAAATAAAAAACAAAAACATGCCTAAGGCGCGGCCAACTAGTTCCGCGCGCACTATAATCCACCACGCGGGCCCAGTGCGGATCGGTAGATGACGCAAATCTTCGTATTTTTTGGTTCTAAGACATGCCGGTTTCCTCACGATGTTTTTCTTTACCGTTTTGAGAGCAGCGGTGATGAAATAAACAACATAAAGTAATGCCTCCTTGGGTTTGAACCTCTCCTCGTAGAGTTGTTCCGGTCTGATCCCCCAAACCGATCCACTGCCAATATTTTTCTTTTGTTTATTCCTTTCTGATCCCCTGTAATTTATCATTCCGTTCTGATCCCCTTTTTGACACAAGTACAAGTGAAGTACAGTCAACCGAAAAACCGTTGTTAATGAAAAAATAATCAGTTTTTATTTCTATAACTTACAATTGTACGATCATCTCACAAACTACCAGGAGAACAGAAGAAGGAAGGAGGTATTGGAATCTTTAAATCAAATCTATATTATTTCTTTCTAAATCCATGCACTATTTTTTGTTGGAGATAGGAAACCAGGACAGTAAAGTCCCACAAACTACCAGGAGAACAGAAGTAGGAAGGAGGTATAGGAATCTTTAAATCAAATCTATATTATTTCTTTCTAAAACCATGCACTTATTTTTTCTTTTTTTTCACTTTTTTAGATTCCAATTTCCAATACCTCCTTCCTACTTCTGTTCTCCTGGTAGTTTGTGGGACTTTACTGTAAAAGCATAATATAGATTTGATTTGAAGATTCCAATTTCCGATACCTCCTTCCTACTTCTGTTCTCCTGGTAGTTTGTGGGACTTTACTATAAAGGTATAATATAGATTTGATGATTCCAATTTCCAATACCTCCTTCCTACTTCTGTTCTCCTGGTAGTTTGTGGGACTTTACTACCTATTCTTTTTTTTTTAATCTAATAGAACGTGTACAAATATTTTGTTGCTGACTGTCCTAAAAATGTGTCAGGGTGTCCGATTCTTTTACGGGGGATCAGACCGGAATAGAAAATAATTTATAATAAAACGGATCCCCTAGGGTATCAGTTTTAGGGGATCAGACCGGAATAACTCTCCTCGTAAGTCGGGGCCCCCACGCCTGCGCTCCTACTGCTCGCTTTTGTTTTAATTGAGGACAAAAGCGCTTTTTTAAATAGCCCCCACACTAGGAATTTTTTCTGTATCGTGGGTGGATGATGGCGATGGTTACAAACATTTAAACTCATCTAAACAAACACCCAGACCCGAAGCAACTATCTGAAGGCCATACACATATTTGTCCCGTGCGTGTATTGAATTGACTCCACCACAAGGCACTGTATTTTTTTTTTAATGGGACAAGCCCGCCACACTATTCCCAAACCACTGTAACTCCTGTTAGCCAGAATCAACAGTGGCGACCACAAGAAAAGCGCCGAGACAATGAAGCTCGACGAAGTCCCAGAGAAACGATTTAACTGTTTTGTATCCCGCAACGAAATGAATCAGAAAAGAATAGCGGAGAAGTAGAAAAAACCAGCCACAGTGATTACCTCCATCTGGAAGGTTTCTCCGAGCCGCAGCCAGAAGTTGGGCTCCATGTTGCAGGGCAGCCAGTGGCCGGCCATGTTGGCGCCCGCGACGTGTCCCTGCAGCTCCGCGCTCGCGTAGTGCTCCACGCGCAGCCGCGTGTCGCGCCACTGGTTGTAGTAGCTCGCTGCGTCGCCCGCCTGACACAGTACACGTTACAATTACGTTAACAACATTAATAATTATATTATTACTAAATAGGTGGGGCATTCAAAAAGAAAACAAAATATTTTATTTCACATATGCCTACATGGGCACTTGTAAGCTCGTCGACAAAAAGGTGCTGAAGGGCGTCGAACCAAATCTCACTCAATCTCACGAGGCAGAGAGCCCTCCTCTCTCCCTCGTGAGATTGGGTGAGATTCGGCAAATATCACGTATGTTTACACGACTGCCCCAAAAAAAAGTTCATGTATGTATGTATGCATTTTCCCTAAAATAATTTCTGGCACCGGTCATCTTAGTATGAAATACTGAATTTACTCCATCAGTCTGCTTAGGGCTGTCCCTTACATCCTGCTTATTGTTAAATCTACAAATGACAGTACGCTAGCAATACTATAGTTAAAACTGGTAGAGCGTCCACTACTTACAACGTAGAGGTGTGTTCTGGCTTCCAGCTCAGTGTTGACCAGATATCCTCCGTTCACATAGTCTTTCTCCAAGGTCGAATCCTCGGCGATGTCAACCCGAGGCTCGGCTCCGATCGCCAAAAACGCCTAAAAGACGTAACTCATATGGAAATTAAGATTTTAACAATGCAAAGCATTTATTGGAATAGGGGATCGGACAAAAGAAACTAATTAGTCCGTCTGATAGATTTCCAAAAAATATTGATCACAATTTTTTTTTCTTTTTTCACGTAATCAAACAATGAAGACGATACAGTGCTTCGAAAACTCGTGTGACGTCATAAATGATAGTACATTTTATACCTTCAAGTGACGTTGCAAGCCCCACTCCATGATCTTTGACGCGCTATAGCTTCGTCAATTTTTATTGATTTGATAAAACAAAAAACACGTATCGAATATTTTTCGATAATCTAACTGACGGACTAAACAGAATCATATTTTTTTGTGTCAGTCCGATCCCCTATTGAACTACAGTGTCAGTCACAAAGTAACTGAATGAACTGACTCCATAGAGAAAAACTGACTGCCTCATTGGTCTAGTGGTCGCAAGCGCGACTACTGAGCATGAGGTCCTGGGTTCGATTCCCGGGTCAGGTAAAGTGCTATCCGCCGCGGAAGGCGCTCCGGGCGTCGGGGGTCACGCGATGACCTCCGGCCACCTACTACGCGGGCCTGTGGACGGTGAGTAACGGGCTAGCTCGCCGTCCGGCCGTCGTCATGACGGCAACAGACCGTGTCGGCGGCGCGTACGTGTTCCACGCGCGCCTCAAAGAGATGTCAGCAAGGAGGGGCCCGCAAGGGCCGACGCCCGTCGGGGCTGTGGTTTGTCGAAAGGTTAACGCGGCTCCGACACAAGGGCGAAGAAGGAGAACATGGGTTTGGTAGATGTCTGACACTCCCCTTCGCGGGTTATTCGATGAGTTTCCACCCACCAAAAAAAAAAAAAAAAGGTAAAGTGCTATTGGGTTTATCTCTCGGACGGGTTGCCACGGAGTTTGGACTTATCCTTATGCCCGGTTGATATCAATAGGCGCGCCCCTATTACATGGGACGGAAAATAAAACTGGCGAAATATGGGTGTACTATTAGGTACACCTCTGCCTAACCCTTCGGGGATTACAGGCGTGATGTTATGTAATTAAGAGTTTTAATTTTTTCGCGGATTCAGTAACTTGGTAACTATTAATAACATCAGCTATCTACCACTGAATGTCCCGTCAAAATCGGTCCAGCCGTTTCAGAGTTTACCGGACAGACAGACAAAAATAAAACAAAAACAATTACATAATCTGTGACGAGGGATTTTCCATTTGATAATGTCATTTCTAGTCTTCCATCTTTGGTTTCAAAGACATCGTACACTTGAGCTGTAAACGTAAATATGTAACTAAGGTAAGTTGTTATAAAAAAAAAACAAAAACATAATTAATAAAAAACTGGCCAAGTGACTTGCACATGAAGGGTTCCCGTACCAAAACCGCAAAAAAAATCACGTTTGTTGTATGGGAACCCCCCTTAAATATTTATTTTATTTTGTTTTTAGTATTAAAATAGTTGTTATGGCGGCAACCGAAATACATAATTTGTGAAAATTACAACTATCTACCTAAATTCGCGAAATTCTTCTTACGATTTTTGCAATTTTCCGGTCAGTGTCAAATTGTATGTAAACTAAAACAGGATTCGCGACAGTAACAAATGTGACTTTACAGAGTAATCATTATTAAGATCACCAATACAACGCTACTACTAACAAGTTACCACAACGTACTCTTAGGAATCTGCGTGATCCCTGCACACTTGATTTGTTCCGCCGCATACACGCCGAGGTACTCCGGCAGTATGCCAGAGAGGACACCCTTGTCTTTGTAAACGTGAACTTACTCTTAGGAATCTGCGTGATCCCTGCACACTTGATTTGTTCCGCCGCATACACGCCGAGGTACCCCGGCAGTATGCCAGAGAGGACACCCTTGTCTTTGTAAACGTGAACTTACTCTTAGGAATCTGCGTGATCCCTGCACACTTGATTTGTTCCGCCGCATACACGCCGAGGTACTCCGGCAGTATGCCAGAGAGGACACCCTTGTCTTTGTAAACGTGAACTTACTCTTAGGAATCTGCGTGATCCCTGCACACTTGATTTGTTCCGCCGCATACACGCCGAGGTACCCCGGCAGTATGCCAGAGAGGACACCCTTGTCTTTGTAAACGTGAACTTACTCTTAGGAATCTGCGTGATCCCTGCACACTTGATTTGTTCCGCCGCATACACGCCGAGGTACTCCGGCAGTATGCCAGAGAGGACACCCTTGTCTTTGTAAACGTGAACTTACTCTTAGGAATCTGCGTGATCCCTGCACACTTGATTTGTTCCGCCGCATACACGCCGAGGTACTCCGGCAGTATGCCAGAGAGGACACCCTTGTCTTTGTAAACGTGAACTTACTCTTAGGAATCTGCGTGATCCCTGCACACTTGATTTGTTCCGCCGCATACACGCCGAGGTACTCCGGCAGTATGCCAGAGAGGACACCCTTGTCTTTGTAAACGTGACATATCTCTACGGGAGGTTCGTCTTCCTTTCTTTCTACAACAGTATCTGAAAACAGGTTAGAAAATTGGTTACTTTTGTGTTGTATGCAGTCATCAGCGAAAAATTTAGTTCATAGACACATCCGGAAAGTACATACATCACGGTGGTCGCGCTCAACAATTAAATTAAAACAGAGGGAACAAGGTCACACTTCGGTAGCCGTTGCATAAGAATTGGATATTTGACTTCTGTTAAAAAATCAAGAAAATGCTATGTTATTTCAAAGAATTAACAGAAATAACACGATACTTATGTGAAAAAAGTAATAGAATCGAATAAGAATAATAAAGGTTGTTGTTCCGGGTCTCGATATTTGTTTATGTGCACCTTTAATCCTTACTTAAATGCGAAAGTTACTCTGTCTGTCGCGCTTTCACGCCAAAACTGTTGGTACACAGAAAGTCGAGAGCCTAAAAAGGGCTACTTTTTGCGAAAAATGGGTTGTAAGGGGTTGAATCAAAGATAACTTTTGGTAGCGATAACCGACATCCACGCGGTAAAGCCGCGGGCATCAGCTAGTACAGAATAAATTCCTAATGTGGGGCAAAGTAATTTAAAAAAAAATGTCATAGCGTGTTGACGCTACCCACATTAAAGGTTAATGCAACCTACTTTCAGCATTATGTGTCGAATTGTCGATGGCGCATATAAAGTGGCTAACTTACTCATTTTCCCCAAAGACCAGGCCAGTTCGCAGCCCAAGGGGCCCGCACCGATGACTGTCACATGACTCGCCTCTTTCACTCTCCTGTAATCAAACGCATCAAAGTTCAAAAAACATCACAGAACCACAAAACCACACCACAGTTTCACAAAACAATTATTAAATAATATTTTCGTACCTAAATGCAATTTCCAAGTCTCTTATTGATCTAAATAGGCAAATTTTATCCCGCACTGCCTTTGGTGCTGCCTTCACGATAGACATAGTCTTCGGCTTTACACCTGCACATAAAATACAAGAAAATAAGGTTAAAAATAGAGTCTCATCAACTGATGGAAAGTAGTTCATCATCAATAATAATAGTATAATGTTCCCAACATTATAGGCTGATGATGAACTACTTTGTGGAGATTTATAAATGACTCTGCCCTGGAGTATGAGTATGGTGTTGCCCCACAAACGAAAGGACACTTGATATCATGTCCTATTGCTTACACATCACAGGAGATGATACACGGCTACTGAAAGTGCTAAACTCGTCGCCAATTTTTGGCACGAATCTATTTATTTAAATTGCCATCGACGCGCAAATAAGAAATCAAAAACCAAAAGGCTGATATCAGCACTTTTCGAACGTCAAAATTTACTTATTTACAAGAGATAGTCCCCCTCGAAACTTCCTAGTGTTTTAGCTGGAAATCAGAGGCGGAACAAACTTCCCATCAACACATTTGTCTGTTAGGTTAGAAGAACCAGACTCAATACAATAGTGAAGAAGAAGATATACACCATCCCACAGTAAAAGGACAATTAGTATTACTTCTATCAACGGCTCAACCCCAAAAAACTCCACTGTGACGTTATATCTCACCGGGGGCGAGGAGACAGCGTTCGTAGTAGATGGGCCGCTCCCCACAGAAGGTCTTGATCCAGACCACGTGGTCATCCGGGTCTATCCTCAAGACACACCAGCCGGATGCCAAGGACACCGCCGGACCCGTCTTCTTGCGGTAAAACTTAATGGGGTCCATAAAGTATTTACAGTCCACATGGTACATCCTATAGTTATAAACAAAAATGGATGCTTTACATTAATAGAAGAAGCTTGAAGGCACATTTTTTTTAATGGTATGAAGATGTGCACTGTAAAACAATTGTTGTAAATTCATCCCTTAAAAGGCTTAAGGTGGATGTTCTAGGGTAGCCCGCGAAATTCAAATTTTCTTACGTTTTTAGCGATTTGCATAAGAAGAATTATCATCCAAATCATCATAACAACCCTCCTATTTGAATTTCGCGGGCTACCCTGTAACATCAACCTTAAGGCTGCGGTTTCACTGAGGCGGAGCGGAGCAAGATTCACCAATCACATGGCTTGAAATGCACGTCTCTCCAGAGAGATCTGGATTTCAAGCCATGTGATTGGCACAGCTCGTCTCCACTCTGCTCCGCTCCGCCTCAGTGGAACCGCAGCTTAATACGAGTATGCAGCTTGCATCCCTTTTTTTTGGGTGGTGGGAAATCATCAAATGACTCCTCCCGCTCTGGGCAGAGCGGTAGGGAGTGTCAGACTTCTACTGACTAAACCACACATGTTCCTTTTTAGCCCTTGTGCCGAGGCCGCGGTATCTCTTTCGAACAACCCGCAGCCCCGACGGAATAATAATGCTCTTGCCTCCGTGGTCGAGAGGTTTAGGCGTTTGCCTTGTGACCCGGTGGTCGTGGGTTCGATTCCCACGGGAAGCATACTTTGTGAAGTTGTTTCCAGGTTGTTTAGGACATTGCAGGCTTGAATCACCTGATTGTCTGACAAAAAGATGATTCCGTGCTTCGGAAGGCACGTATAAGCTGGTGGTCCCGGCCGTCAAATAGCTTCTTTTTATTTTGTTTTTGTTTCAACATTTCCAAAGTGCCTATAACTGGCCTAAGTGAAATAAATGCTATAATTTTGTTGAAACTATCCTCGAAACCAGTAAATAAGATAATCAAGAGAGCTACTACTAGAATGAGGAACATTGAACATTTGTACAAATACTTACGTTTTTCTCGTCATATCCTCTATATAATGAAGTTTCATAATATCGGGAGGGTCCTTATTCCACCACATGTGTTTGCTGAGAATCGGTCTTATATAAGGCAGTGAGTCTTCTTTGGCAACAATGAACACCTGGATAATAGATCTCTGTTACAAATCACATAATAAATAAGGAGAAAGTGCTACGAAGTAGAACGTTCAAATATAACACATATTTATATACTTAATTCAATCTCTGTTCGTACTCTATATATTTAGACTCCCTAAACTAATGAACCGATTTTGATGACATTTAGCACAGTTGTTCTACATACGCCAGGGAATGAAAAAAAATGGCGTTGCCACTAGTCACTACATATTATAAAACAGAGTCCTCCGCCACGTCTGTTTGTCTGTCTGTTCGCGATAAACTCAAAAACTACTGCACCGATTTTCATGCTGTTTTCACCAATGGATAGAGTGGTTCTCGAGGAAGGTTTTATTATATATTTCACCGACATTCACGCGGGCGAAGCCTCGGGTATCAGCTTATAATAAATAAAGAATAATAATGTTTTGCTATGTCGTGTACCTTAGCAAATTTATCGTGCTCCATGATGGACTTGTACGCAGCCCAGCCCGCCGTTCCGGACCCTATGATAAGATACTGAACACAATCTGGCAGATCCCGTTCGGAATACGGCCGTTTGATTTTCCTTCGAGGTAGCCCTGGAGAGCGGAGACGATAGTTATAGTACCTACATTGATTTATTTAACTAAAAAAACCATAAACACAAAAAACATAGGTTAGGCTTCTTCTGGGTAAGCTCGTTCCATCGACGACCTCATTGATTGGCAAGATTGAGGTCAAGAGTAAGCCCATATAAAATAAAAAACATAAATTCTGAAGAAAAATCAGCTTCTGAAGTCGGTGGCAAAAATAACGAAATCAAACTAACATAATGTCCCCGACTTCAGAAGCAGATATATTTTTTCTTTTTTAGTTGTACTTAATCCTATACAAATATTAATTTTAACTAAGTAGTACTGACCATAATCAGCTCACCTAGATAATCTGAAAGAATACAACTATTATATATTATGCGTCCCCATATTTTTTTATTTAAGAAATATCCTCCTATTCCTAACCGTTAAGGAGTTATATTTTCCATCATCAGCGCATCCACATGAGATTATGATTATCAGACGCAAATACTTGAACAGTTTTAGAAAATATATGAAAATTTGAGGGTTGCCCTCGATTTCCCTGGGATTCAATCATCGGGTCCTGACAATGGTGGTCCCATTGTCCTCGGAAAATCAGTTTTCAATTGACGGTTATATCAGTGAACAACAAAAAAAATACTTACACACGAGTAGAGAACCTCCTTCTTTTTGGAAGTCGGTTAAGAAAACAAAATGATTTACTTACATACTACTTTATCAGCCATTTTTCGCTTCATTTCTGCCCACAAATATATCTTATACATCTGAAAGAATATTATATGCAAATTAGAGAGGCAACAAAAAGGTTTGGACGAATACTGGTTGAGGTTAGATAGAGATTCATCCCGTCGGGGTTGCGGGTTGTTCGAAAGAGATACCGCGGCCTCGACACAAAGGGCTAATAAGGAACATGGGTGGTTTTTGGTTAGTAGAAGTCTGACACTCCCTACCGCTCTGCCCAGCCCGGGAGGAGTCATTTGATCAAAAAAAAAAAGATTAGAGATTCTTTGGTTTTCTAAAGTGTTCTACTTTTGCGAAAAAATCGTAAATCCAACACTAAATATTTTTTATTTAACCAACATCTGGGCTAGCTAGTCGCT
Source organism: Diarsia dahlii (assembly GCA_949775195.1). Taxonomy (NCBI): domain Eukaryota; kingdom Metazoa; phylum Arthropoda; class Insecta; order Lepidoptera; family Noctuidae; genus Diarsia; species Diarsia dahlii. The sequence continues at coordinate 1,587,507 of OX459197.1, read as the reverse complement.
TCGAACAACAGGCAGAGCAACGACAACGACCGTCGCGACGAAAATGCCTGGAGAAGCTTCTAGTCCATAAAATTGCTTATGAAGGACGCCGTGGGACTCGTGGGGTACGAACCTCGGCTTAGGGCATCGCTGGGGGACAGCAAGGGGACAGGCTGGATCTGACAAAGTGGTACCCTTCTTCCATCGGGAGACTAGACGTACTGCAGGTTATCACCCATGCCTTGTCGATGTTCCACACATTCGAACGAAGCGCTTTGCTAAATCTTTAATTATGCACACAGCCAAGGAGTGGAACTACCTGCCTGCGTCGGTTTTCCAGAGTTCATATAACCCCAATCTATTTAAGTCGCGAGTAAATATAGGCATCTTCTGGGTTAGATCGTTCGATCGTCGACCTCATCTCTGCATGACTGAGTACAAGTACTGACCGTCACTTTCAGGGGTGACCATTTTACAATATCCCCAGGGATGTGCCATAACAGGCGTTTCACAGAAGGGGCTTCGAACAAGTCTTTTTACCCTCCTGCGATGTGCGGATGAACACCGGGGTGGTTTTAGTGCGGTAAAAATCCCACAATCCCCGGTGGTCTTATCCCCAAAGACCGGTAGTATTTTGTAGATATCCCCCCGAGATAAAAAAAAGGTACTGACCGTCCCGAATGCTCCGAAGAAGGACAGCAGAGCTGCCACATAGATCCAGGGGAAGGGTGGGGGTGGCGGCGGCGGAGGGGGCGGCGGGTCCAACAACGGCTTCAGAGAACAAGGCCCACGCTGTTTGGTGCAGTCGATCATCGGCTAGAAGGTCAAACACAGACATTATCAACAATACAATTGTAAAGAATTGAACGTCATCGTTACTACAGAACAAACTGCCGAAGATGTGGGACTGTTAGTCAGTGATACTGCAGCCCCGGAACCTCCGTGGTCGAGTGGTTTAGGCGTTTGCCTTGTGACCCGGTGGTCGTGGGTTCGATTCCCACGGGAAGCATACTTTGAAAAGTTGTTTCCAGTTTGGTTAGGACATTGCAGGCTTGAACCACCTGATTGTCTGATAAAAAGATGGTTCCGTGCTTCGGAAGGCACGTCTAAGCTGGTGGTCCCGGCCACCAAATGGCGGTCGTCAAACCATGTCAGAGGTCCTTGCGGCGGTTTAGAAACTCTGACACTAGGGTATGTGGGGTCGTTAGACCTTACTGCCCACACGATAAGAAGAAGAAGAAGAAGAAGCCCCGGAACACAAAGGGGTTAAGAAGGAACATGGGTGGGTTTTAGACAGTCTGACACTACCTTCCGCTCAAACTCACAAAAAAAAAATGACAGTAAACCTCTCACCTTTCACAGCGTTCTTGATTTTATGTTAAACTGGACTAAAGCTCCAAATACGCCCCAATGACACCAGTTTTTCTTATTGCCACAATTTTTGTTCGTACTGTATCAAAACATAACTCCGGCTTCGTGTTTGTCAGTTAACACAATAAACCCGAATAGAACAACGGCTGACAGACAAGTGTGACTGCATCATAAGACAGTGAATAAAAGTAGCCGAAGTAAGATCGTCCTTTTTTGCAAGTGAGCGGGCGATAAACATGGCACCACGAGTCGTAAAGTAAGATAGTCGCAAATGGTATATGCGTCAGGGCCGACACTGTATACGCGATTTCGTAGTTGAAGTTGCAATCTTAAAATAAGACTTGACAAACAATATCAGTAATACATGCGTGCGCATTCATTGCACCGTAGGTATACAAGTACAATAAATCTGCTTGTCTCACTCAATTGAAATGTGTTTACATTGCCATCATTCAAAATCATAAAGATCTGTATAGTAAAAGCCCCACGTAATCGAACAATAAAAAATATAATTTATTAGAAACTATGCGACATTTAAGAAATCAAGTTTATATTCTATTTTTTTTTCGAATCACAAATCAGAGCCCCACGTTACGTTTCTGCTTTCACCAACGTTTCCCCGTGCATCAGGTCCTTCTCTTGCTTCTCGGCTTCTTCCAGCAAGATCATGCGGTCCAGTGGCTTCCACGGCTCGTGGAACGCATACTTGTACTTGTTTCTGCCGTGGTACCCCAGATTGGGCAGTTCTTCCTTTACAATTTCTGTCAGCCTCCTCGAAGGCTTATCTCTCCAGTAGTCCGGATGCACGATAGGCGAATTAAAAAACATATCTTGAACACTAGAATTCGATTGCAAACTAAATCCCCGTTCTTTGAACAGCTCCGTCGTGTCCTCAGTTGGAATTTCCTGTCAAAAAATTTAACTATTCACTTCAGGACTATCGGCGGGCTTAAGGAGGTGTTAAAGTGCGTTGGACGAAATTCAGTGCCCTCGATAACTTTATAAGTATAATTTATAAAAATGAAACCACTTGATTGTATCGCAAAAGATCTATTTCAGAATGATCTTTTGGATTTGTATATTCTAATCATAATTCAGTTTGTTTGAGCTCTGCTCAAACTGAGGCAGATACCACGCGGCACACGGGATGTCTTTCGTCTTAATGATATGCGCATGCATGTTCTTAGGGGATCGGACAAAAAAAAACTAATTAGTCCGTCAGATAGATTTCCAAAAAATATTGACCACATATTTTTTCTTTTTTCACGTAAACAAAAAATGAAGACGATACAGTGCTTCGAAAACTCGCGTGACGTCATATGATAGTACATTTTGTACCTTCAAGTGACGTTTCAAGCCCCACTCCATGATCTTTGACGCGCTTTATCTTCGTCAATTTTTATTGATTTGATAAAACAAAAAACACGTATCCAATATTTTTCGATAATCTAACTGACGGACTAAACAGAATCGTATTTTTTTGAGTCAGTCCGATTCCCTATTGGGGCAAGCGTATTTCCTCCCGCGTGCTGCGTATAATTCGCCTCAGGTTGACCAGAGCTTTGAATCGAGTCAACAATGTGTTGAGTTAACGGTACAGCCAGTTGATATTTCGGTCGCCAGTCATCATGTCATCTCCTCTCTCCTTTCCTTTGCCTTTTAGTCTCCCGAAGAACCCTTTGATCCGTCCAAAGAAGCCGGGGTCTTTGGGTTCCTGTTCCTCGTAGGCCTGCTGGTAGCCTTGATGGTATCCTCCGGGGCTCTGGTCTTGCTGGTAGCTTTGTCGTTCTTGTGGCTGGTAGCTTTGTCGTTCTTGTGGCTGGTCAGTGGGGGTGGTGTTCAGCACGTGGATCCGCTGATGAACAAAGCACAAGCTGGATTTCATTAGATACTTAATGTCACGGCGCGGGGCTCTGATTTCGTCAAACGCACTATTCAAACACCGTTTCAAGAATGTCGCAAAGGTTCAATTAATGTGTGTATTGATCAATGCCATTATAAAAGTGTGGTTACCTTGACATTACTAGACGGAAGTGGAGGGACGACAGTGTCGGGGACTTTTATTCTGTAGGGGTCGTAGTTAGGCGGCTGCGGCCCTAGCTGGCACTCCGGCCGCCACGGCTGCGGCGACTGGTCGGGCTTGGGCCACGGCTCCACTCTCATGCCAGCGGTCTGCGCAATGTCTTTACAGCAACCTGATCCATCCTTCTTATCCGAGTAGTTCCGAGTCATTGCTTAAACCAAGAGAACAGCATGTAGTTGGTTATCTATACGAGAAAGTAACTTATTACGGTGATGGTATTCAGCAGACAACATTTATTGTTATGTGACAGCAAAGACATAGTATAAAGAAGGGCAAAGATTAAAGTATTCTGTTACCGCACCTCCAGACTTGAAGACGAATAGAAAGCTGATAAGGGGCCAAAAAAAAACATTGAATTCATGTCTAACCTAGCTAAAAATATTTGGTAATAGGAAGGTGTATGTACCTACATCTAGTTTTTATGGTAGTCTTACAAGCTTGTTATTTTGTCTGGGGTATTGGTTTTTCCTCAGGTGGGTTAAACGGGGTACAGAAGGGAATCTCGGGTCTTTCGCCCCTAAAATCAAAATATGTCTTGAGTTTGACAGGTTTCATAATCTTATGCAACTAGGTATCCATGGCCGTACCGACGTCGCGGGCCGCCCTAATGCATGACGACATGATGGAATAGAAGCTTGCTAAAACGCAACTTGTCTTACCTATTCCGTTGACAACTTCACCGAGGTTTGTCTTGGTCAGTGCTAGGGCAGCATGGTGGTTCAAGTGCTTCATGTGAGGGCAATGTCGAAATGGACCCAGCATCTTGACTAAAGACACAAATTTAGTCATCTATGTAAAAAAAATTATAACACCCAATTTAAAATTAATATTTAAAAAATTACATTGTTTTTGTAAAAAAAAAACGGTTTGTGTTAAGTTTTGAAAGAACTGTTTTCTGACAGCATTTAGAAAAAAGTGAACGGGATAAAGTTTTCTACTTTTTATGGCTTTTAGAAAAAATCTGTTGCTGGTTTTTTTGTCAATAAACCGTGAAGGAGGTTGAATGTTTTTACATTTTGAGGCGTATTTGTGTCGGGAACCCGTCCGTCTTTGTCAAAATACTATCAGACGTAGGGGAGAGCGGGGCTAAAAGTGCCGGGGGTAAATTGTGCCGACGCGAATATCTCGAAAACAAAAAGAGGTAGTTATACGATCGTATTGTGTCGCGTAATGCCTAACAGTCGGGCACGCGCGGCTGCCATTTTAGTTGCGTCTGCGACGCGGACCGAGTGGCAGTGCATGTGAGGGTCGTCCAGCGCCACCTCAGTAAATATTTTCGTTTCGATACTTTTTGGTCGCAAGCTAGCTTTTTTCGTGCTTTTTTAATGAGAGTTTTAGTAAAATGTTTGTTATTTATCCTAGTTTGCTATGCAGTGTAATTTTAATGCTTTGAGCAGAGTGATTTTTATATGTGAGACAAAATTTCAAACTCTCGCTCACGGGGTAAAATGTGCCGTTCATGTGGGGCTGCTTGTGCCGCGGCACAACCAACCCCGACTTAGGGGTTGGTTGTGAAATCTATATGATATTTTGTAATATAGTCCTTAGAGACTGATATTTTTAAAAAAAATATTGATCTCATTCGCATTTTTAATAATTGATCGCATTCGCATGAAAATAAGTACAAACTTTGATTTAAAATATGTTTTTAAGTTTGAAATAATTACATAAGTAAGGGTAATTTGTTTTTTTAAATTATAATACTTAGAAACTGTTGATTTATGGTAAAAATTATAACAAATAAATATATTATTATAAAATTGATGTCTTTTAAATTCTAAATTAATTTTGATTTATGTAAAACACCTAGCATTATCAACGGCACAACCGACCCCAGCTACGGCACAACTTGCCCCAAAGTGGGGTTGGTAGTGCCTTGCCGCCGCTGTGTAAAAAAAACACTTCTTCTTAAAAACTATGAAAAATGTGCAAAATCTGTAGGTAAATTCGTATTATAGACTAAATTTGGCTTAGGATGAACCACTACTTTCAGACATAGTAGGTACTTGTTTTATCCGAATCATATAAGGATTTGTCAAAATCGGCACGTTCAGCCCCGCTCTCCCCTACCTACGTATGTTTGTGAAATCTTTAATACTGTATTTAAAAGAAACATCCGCTACCCCCTAGACTTCTGTTAATGTCTCGCTGATGGTGGAACGTGTGTCGGATCATTTAGTTCCCTTCAAAATGGTTGAGTTGATCAATGGTGCTGATCGCGGAACAGAAAGAAGGTGCTGATAATGCATCTTGTTCGTGAACGGTTGCTGTCAGTTATGACTGGTCATCTCTTAGGGCGTATACACACATATAACGCTTATCGGCGCTGGTTCAACACACGGTTCAACACAAAGTATAGAGACTATCTGTGCGGGCCGGTTCCGATAGAGATTTACACTAGGTAATGGGCAACTACAGTACCAAATAAAAGTACTCTGTGCACAGTACCTACTTTCGCAGTTTTTATGCCTTGTGACTGTTACTGTAGCTACATTTCATTTTTGTATTTGTTTCGACTATTCAAAAGTAGGTACCTGTAACTGGCCTGCTTGATCTTTGTGCCTGCTTCGTTGGTGAAGTGCTCGCAAGCTCGTAGTGGCTAATTCAATCTGATACCACGATCGGTGCAGACCAACCCGGTTTTAATACCCGTTCAAATAATCGTGTTGTTTATACATCAACAGTAAGTACACAGTACGATGGGGCCGGAAAGTTCTGGAGTGGCGACCGCGAACCGGAAGACGTTGCGTTGGTAAGCCTCCCACTAAGTGGACCGATGACCTGGTCAAGGTTGCGGGGATCCGCTGGATGAGAGACGCACGGGACCGGTCAATGTGGCGACGCCTGGGGCCTATGTCCAGCAGTGGACGTCTTTTGGCTGAAATGATGATGATGACACAGTACGCAAAACAAACACAATAATACATTCCAAACATAATTTATTTTTGTACAAAATAACATAAGAATTATTTTAATAAATACATCACTTAATTGATCGTTTTTTTACAAAAATACTTTTAATAAATTCACATAAATAGTTGTTTCAACATGGAATGGCATAGCATACATATTAATGGTGCATACAATAGTATAAACATAACATCACGCCTTTTATCCACAAAGGGTTAGGTTGAGGTGTACTTCAATGGCAAACCAGCTACGTTAAAGTCATGTAATAGGACATTTCAATTTTAAAATTATTATAAATACGCGATTGTTTTATTTAAAGATTATAAAGGTGATGAACAAAATTCAATACAGGTATGAGGAAAAGCAAAGAACCATAAAATTATACAACATGTAAGGTGCAACTCAGACCAGAACTATAAAATACACAATACATTCTATAGTCACGAGCATTAACATGTAAAATTTGACGGCACGGTTGGCGCAGTGGCTGAGCGATTGGACTGCTGCCCTGCGTGTCGCAGGTTTGATCCCCGCACGGAACAAATATTTGTATGGCCTGCAGATAGTTGTTCCGGGTCTGGGTATTTGTGTATGTGAGTTTAAATGTATGTGAACGCACCCACCATACAGGAGAAATTCCTAGTGTGGGGCAAGGTTTCTTTAAAAAAATAAAGGATTTTACGAAAGACGAGCTTTTGAACTTTGTAAACATATTTTTGCTCGCGACTACATCCACTATAACAATTTGTTATTCACAGCGAAATTATTACATGTGAAGTAATAATTATTGAACCAACATTCTAGACTCGTCTGCAATATTACCTACTAAATCCTAAACGATATCTATTCACGTCAAAAATAATATCAACGTAACATAACGCCTGTAATCCCCGAGGGGTAGGCAGAAGTGTAATAGCACACCCACAATTCACCAGTTATAACATTTTTTTTTTAATATTTACATAATTTAACATACAACTTTCCGTAAGCTTACTATTATGTACAAATTCGGTCATGTGTCGAAGGATGAGGACATTTCACGTTAAATTAATAGACTAATATTTATATTTATTGTACAAAAAATAGTGTGTGTTTTAGCCTATATATAACGATCCCACAGCTGGGAAACAGGCCTCCTCCCACTGAGAGGGAGAGTACCAAAATCTAGCTTGCAGGCACTATCCAAACTTAATTTAAGTTTATCCACAATTTCAGAGGTTGTTGACCTGCTCATTATAAACAACTTCTAACACAACAACACGCCTATAATACCCGAAGGGTTAGGCAGAGGTTTAATACATTGTCCATAATGACGTACAGCTCCTTAACAGATTTAGGGTAAAGCAAAACTAAGTTATACGGGATGTTTCTAGATTTCCCATAGTGTTATAATCTTTTCCTACACGACCGTACAGTCTCGAGCCGTAATATGTATACACTTGGCAAAGTTTAAAGAAATAATGACGGCACGGTTGGCGCAGTGGCTAAGCGATTAGACTACTGTGCTTCGTGTCGCAGTATCGATCCCCGCACCCTACGGAACAAATATTTGTATGGCCTACATATAGTTGTTCCGGAGCTGGGTGTTTGTTTATGTGAGTTTAAATTTTTGTAAACGCACCCACGACACAGGAGATTTTATTAGTGTGGGGCAATAAAATTAATACAGAAGGCGAGAATGCTTCTAAACGTTGCTAAGTGTATACATATTATTGCTGCTGACTGCACATACAACATTGTTGTTCAAAACTATGATTAATCTTCTAAAAACTAATTATTTACTGCCATTCAAATTAACATTTAATATTGTTGAGGCAAGCTGGCAATGTACGGTTATTTTTGTTAGAATAACCTTTTGCATTCTAACAACGAGTTGTATATAAGATTTTCTATGTATAATTGTATGTACTATATCATTTAGCAACCTAATAGCGTAATACACTCACAATTTCTCCCACAGCTGGGAAAAGCCAAGCCTACTCTCTGTTATCAGTCCCACTGTGTGGTGGGTTATGGCCCATATCCTCTCTGGGGTAGGCTAATAATCCACCATGCATTCACATATCTTCAAGTCACGAGAGCAGTGGTGGTGGAGGAATTAGTTACACAAAGTAATGTGCATGCCTAGGTTCGAGTAAACGACCTACCCCGGCCGCTTAGCCTAGGTCAGGGATGGCGAACCTATGGCACGCGTGCCATTGATGGCACGTTGCAGAATATTTTAGGCACACCATCAAATTTTTTACCATATTTTCAACAAGTCATTATTTTCAGAGTTGTATGACATAAGATTCGATTAGAAAACGTTTGGTATAGAGCAGTCCAGTTCAAGATGCAATCTTACTTCTACACGTAGAATTATTACGACAAACATTAACACACATTACGACAAAGGACACACACACACACACACATTATGGACATTTATTACGACAAAGGTCAAGTTTTTTCTTTTTGGTAACAAAGAAAAAGCTTTTAGTTGAAAATATTTAGTTTAATTATATCTGGCACATGTAAAGTCTCAATACACATCTTTAGAAAAAATGGCACGTTGATCCATAAAGGTTCGCCATCCCTGGCCTAGGTGTAACCGCCTTTTTGTTTTGGTGGGTGGGAAATCATCAAATGACTCTTGCTGCTCTGGCCCGGAGCAGGGGAGTGTTAGACTTGTACTGACTAAAAACCACCTATGTTCTTTCTTAGCCCTTTGTGTCGAGGCCGCGGTATCTCTTTCGAACCTCCCGCAGCCAGGTGTAACTGCATGGAAATAACTGAGCTCAGGGTTACTATTGCTCTGGTTTTGCTATTTTCAGTGTTGAGAAGACGAAGTTTTCAAACACATGAAGCAACATAATTCTTTAAAATGAAAGGGAGTGTGTTTGTAAGTGAGTTAATACGCTATTTGGGTGCAGGTTACATCATTATGTTGTGTTAATAATTAAAATAAAGTGTAATCAATATATTAATATTTTTCAAAATTTTGGACAAGAGATCAAATAAATTATATGATCTAATTATGCATTCTATGTAAAGGATATTTTTATTTTGTGTTTAATAAATGTATCTTTTTTTTTAATTAAAATAGGTACGCCAACAGTAGTACATGCATTTTACATTCAACAATAAAAATATATTAAGGTTGAACAAGCCAGTCATTCTTCCATACAAACTTATGAAGGTGATTGCTCCTCTGTTTGACGGTGTAGGTTCAAAATTAAAAATTGTATCAACTGGTCTTATCATTATCTAGGTCTGTATGGAAGCAGAATTGGAAAAAAAATATTGATTTGGAAGTTATGAACGTCAAAACTTTCATATTTTAGCACTAATTTTAACTCATCTTTGGGCGTAAATAAGTAACGTATATAGTATGAAAAAGAAAAAAGTGAAACCATACGGACATAGATTAGTTATTAAAAAAATTAAATAATTTGATTTTGAACAGATACATTCAATAGATTTTTCATGAAACCAAATATACCAAAGGTCTGCATAGAAACAATCGCGCGCCCGTTTTAGTTGTGTCTCTTTCGCTCTATGCATTTCGCTCGTGATGTCGGGTGAAATAGCATGCATTTTAGCCCCGCCCACCAACTAGTTCGTGCCGTTGGCTTGTTTACCCTTAAAGGTCGGTACCAATTATGTGATATTACAAATAAACTTATTAGAATGATTAGCATGTATGTATATCTTTTGTTTGAAACACAGTTTCATTAATATTTTCTGATAGCATAAATAATATCAGTAAGTATAAGTTGAACTCAGAACCTAACTACTTAAGAAATAATTTTCAATTCTTTAATTAATATGTCTTTGACTTGAAAAACAGCCAAATAAAAGGGAAATAACTTAGGAATACTATGAAGGTTGCTATTTGAAATGCTGTAACAAACATTGAACATGCTATTGGATTATCAACATTCTGCTTAGGTCTGAGAGTTGAAATTCCAACAGCTGTTGCTTAATGTCCTTTAGACTTAAAACATTATAAATTTTCAATGTCAACTACAGTATTTTTACTCGAGACAGCTGTGGAGGATGCAGTCCCTATTTATAATAAAATACTGGTAGCATCAATTTTGACTGGAAGTCAACCCATTGGGAACAACCTAGGTATATGAAAGGGTTACAAACCAATGCACTAGTATAAGTAATGCACAATCTGATAAAATACTTGCAATATATTACGATTTTGATTGCACGATTGAAGCTTGTATTGCTACAAAAATACCGGTTTCGAAATGAATGGATCGTCTCATACATTTAATACAGTTACCTAAATTGCATGATCAGATAAAATAATACAATAAGACACAAAAGGAACACCTGGTAAAATTGTCAAGACTGTAAGGGACCTCGCGCATACACGGCCACGACCAATCTTTGGCAGCAGAGGAGGAAAATTAGTCGCACGACCATCGACTTACCACTGTTTGTTCAAAGTAGAGTGTGTATGAGCAGCGGTAGACCAATAGTGGCGGCCCCGACTTATGTTACTGTTGTAAGTCGTATGTGCGAACCCAGGCGCATTGCTTTATGTAATTTATTTCACCACTACTGCTCTCAAAACTAACTCCCTCTTCAAAGACGTGTCATCTACCAAACCGCACTGGGCCCGCGATGTAGATTATAGCCCATTCCCTCTCAAAGAGAGGAGGGCTGAACCCCAACAGTGGGATCCGATTATGCTTATACTCATGCGACAAGTCGTGGTCGTAGTCGCATATACGCGGTACCTTAAGGTGGATGCGACAAGGTAGCCCGCGAAATTCGAATTTATCTGACGTTTCTTGCAACTTGCTGGTTAGTGTCAAGTCGTGTGTTAAATAAAATAGGATTCGCGGCAGTAACAAATGTCTATTACAGAGTAATAATGATTAAAATCTCCAATACAACCGTCTCAGTTCATATAAGTCTCTTGAGTGACTATTTGATAAAAAGGGATTCTTGGCTACATTTTCTTCTTTTTTTTTTTGGTCGGAGGGAAATCATCAAATAACCTCTCCCGCTCTGGGCAGGGCGGAAGGGAGTGTCAGACTCCTACTGACTAAAAACCACCCCTGTTCCTTCTTAGCCCTTGTGCCGAGGACCCGCAGCCCCGACGGGTCATATAAGTCTCTTGAGTGACTATTTGATAAAAAAGGCATTCTTGGCTACCTTGTCGCATCAACCTTAGAGAATAATAAATACGATACTATACTCACATTTGTACCAAAGCTCCCACTTGTTATTATTTACGCTTATCACTTCACTTCACACACAGTCCATTAGTACGTACACTATAGTCAGGTAGATGGGTCCGGCAGGGACGGGGCGGGCCTCACTCGAGCCCGAACAGCCAGTTGATGCCTTGCGCCAGGAACAGGATGAGTGGCTGCCAGGCCACCAGCCAGCGGATCCAGTCCAGCAGCTGCCCGTACAGGATGTGGGGCCGGTCCCAACTGGGTGTGAGTTAAGGTCTCTTGGTTATACATTTGTGAACAAAGTACAGTAATATGGCGCTAATGTCATAATGATAAATCGTTTTATTACGGACGACTAAAGATCTGTAAATTGATAATAACATATCGACGCTGGAAAGCGATTTTGTCGTATCTCGAAAAATGGCATTTTTTTTATTGCATCATTGAAATAAGAAAAAAATACTGCGTCAGACGGTCTGATCAACGTTTTCCTACGACGTGTTTTTTTTTTTTGATACGTCGTTGACTTTTTCTAAACTTTTTTAACAAAAGATACTTCAAAATGCTGTAAATACCATAAAATCAACTATTTTTAAGTTATACATAGATACATCAAAAACGCTACAAGTATTTTTAAAAATTTTAAACCTATATCGCTTGCCGATTTGCTGTATCTTGGTAGTTGTAACATACGGCACAACACCTTTATGAGCTCAGAGGGTTGTATTAATGATTTTGGTGATTATAATTCTGTAACTACATACGTCTTACAGCCGCGAATCAAATGTTCATCAACATACAACCTATCACTGGCCTGCAAATTGCAAAAAACTAAAGAAAATTTGAATTTCGCGGGCTACCCTGGAACATCAACCTTAACCCTTTAATTCGCAGTGTTGAACCTGAACGACATAGTAAACAAAAAAATCTGGTTCATTTTCTGCTGATAAGTTTTTGTTTTTTTTTTAATCAAAATGTAGCAAAAATGATTTGCAACCTAAAAATAATATAACTGTCAATTCGCGCAAATTTTTTCTCTCTTTTTTTACCAAGATGTCATGGAGGTGAACTGTCATGCGCGGATCTAAGGTTAATAATTTTCGATTTTGGACGTTTGCATTTAGTTAATGGGTATTAATCATGAAAAATTTCTGAAGAAATATCGCCTTTATTGATTAATGTAAAAATCATATCATTTGAACCATGAATATTCAACCTATGAGGCTGTGAAATCTTATGTTGTTTGTGACCAACACTGCGGAGCTCTCAGAAAATTACCGAACTTTCTGTATGTCGTATAGAAACAACGCTGCTCTCTTGCTTGTCAAGTATTGCATATATTTTATGTCGGTTCTTACAATGAAAATCGACCGCAAGAGTAACTTCCTTTCATGCTAAATTTAGTATCATCAATCCTCTCCCTTTTGACTAATTCACCAGCAAGTACAACTCATTCAAAGAGAAAGGTAACCACAGTACATAAGCATCTGACAAAACGGGTGAAGAAGTTTGGTCGAAAACCCCTAAACTTCAAATTCAAAAAAGGCAAATTTCACTACACAGCAATAGTAGAATTATCACAATGTAATCTGCCTTTTGATGTAGGCCTGAAACACCCCCTTGAATACTTCCAGCGTGTTTTCTCCCACCGTAGAAACGGGTTTTGTTGGCGGAAAGATTCGACAAAATGACAGATTTCAGAAAGATTTCATGTCGATTTGAATTATAGAAAAGCTTTATTTATCCTTGGTAGAATAGAGATAGAATCGCCATGTTACGCGGGCAGTAAGTAAGCGCCAGTATCTAACCAAGAAGCAAAAGAAATGGGGATTTAAGTTATTTATACGAGCAGGAGTCTCTGGATTAATAAATACTGCTTCCCATATGCTGGTGAAGATACATCCAGAAACCTCTGTTTTACGGACTACGTAAATAGCTTAGGTCTTGGAGCTGAAGTTGTCATAGCTCTATGCAAGACTTCACGGGATTAACCAGTATAATAATAGTCCTCCTGAAGTCCATTTTCGGCCAATCTTAGCGGTGATTGACAATCGGCGCGGGAGATATTATAGTTAGTTTAGTTAAGTGTGTGGTAGGTACAGGTGCACTCTTTGTTTCTTTTTCCTCTCATAGTCCGATGGGACGGCAATCCGACATGACAGGCGATAGATCAGGCGCGATCAGGCCAACCAAACCACCAACTTCCAAACTCCGGCCTACTACTTGGTTTCTAATGAAAACCCAATAGTTATTTTGGCCCGACCCAGGAATCGAACCAAAGACCCCACGCTCAAAAGTCGCGCTTTGCAACCGTGAGACCAACGGGGCAGTCTACCAAAAGGGGCAGAAAACCAGTATACCATGCAGTGTAAATTGCAATAAGTGTAACCTTAGATCGTGGTTGTTGGAAAATAAAAATTGTTACTATCATTGCGATGTCAACGTCTAAATGACGATAATTATATTTCAAAGAAAGATGATTTTGTGTGTTGTTTTGAACAGTAAACTTTGTTTCTTCACACATTATTTTTAATTTGATTGTAAATTTTACTGTCCACTCAAGCCGCAATGTTGGTAATGTACAACATATATTCTGCCATTTACTCTTTAGAGTGTTTCGCAACGTTGTACCTCAACAACATATGTTTTCTCAAAAAGTATATAAGTTATATTTTTTTAAATATTTTTATAAAGCCATTTAGACTATAATTAAACCCCCCAAAAAGAAAAAAGAATGAAATTGCAACATTTTTTCACCTGCGAACTAAAGGGTTAAGGGTTTTTCCCCCGTTGGCAACTATGTAGTCTACCCATCTCGCCGCCAGACGACCCGAAATGTTGCAAGACCTATATTCTTTTATTTTGGCTTCATAGGAAACGGGAAAGATTTATCTAAGTTATCATAGACTCAGTATTCCTAATTTTAAGTGTTTCTCTTATGTTTTAAGTTTTTATCAATTTGTTCTGTCCTGTGGGGAACCAATAAATACTTTTTCTTTCTTTCTGTGGGGGGTATGAGGAACAGGGTGTAAAGTTCCTCATCCCCCATAGACAAGGGAGGATCCTCCGACCGGACGGGTGTTGTGTCCGGTGGGCTAACTGCCCGACATTATGTTAGTCGGGAACTCCTATATAGGCTTAGGCTTAGGCTCCTTTAAAGCGCGATGTAGGAATTGTCGTTAGTTCGCAGGTGTTGCGATAGATGTCGCTGTCGCCACATTTCTTTCTATTCAGATAACCAAAAATAAAACGTGATATAAGTAAAAGGATACGGGTTGGTGAACATCCTCTTGAGGTCCACCTTCTCCTTGCAGTAGGGACAGGTCTGCTTCTTGCCCACGATGCACCAGCCTCTGATGCAGAACTCGTGGAACACGTGCCCGCACGTCAGCTTGTATGTGTTCTCTGTAATCAAGTTATAGCTATGAAACGGGAGAACGAAAATACATGCAGTGGTAGATGGACAACATTGAAGACATGTTTTTGTTTCTTTTACATCTCGCCTGAGAGAACAGTGGTGGCGGCCCTGACTTACGAACAGTATGTTGTGGGTTCGAACCCAGGCAGGCGCATTACTTTGTGTAATTTATTTCATCACCACTGCTCTCAGAAACGGTGAAGGAAAACATCGTGAGGAAACCGGCATGTCTTAGAACCAAAAAATCGAAGGCTTCTACCAAGGAAGGATCTACCAATCCGCACTGGGACCGCGTGGTAGATTATAGCCCATCCCTCTCCTAGAGAGGAGGCCTGAGTCCCGCACGTGGGAACATTGTAGGCTGATGATGATGATGCAGATGATGAGGTAGATTACAATGTAACGGTGTTTACAATGTGACGATGACACATGTATGGTGTGTACGTACCGAGCACGCCCTCCACATTGACGTCCACGAGCAGCAGGTTGCCGCACACAGCGCACACGTTGTTGTCTAGCTGACGTGTCGGCATGCCTTCCTGAGTGTAGTACTGAAACACAAACACACACACACGTTACTTATAAACCGATATTTCCCCAGTTACGTCTAACTATAATAACAATAATTCTTTATTCAAAACACAAAAGGTAAAAACAATAAAAAACTAAAAATGTAGGTATAATAATGTTAGATGCCTGTACACACGGCTACACATCAAGCTATACAAAACCAGTTAATCGTGGCCTCACTTTACTAGATCTTTTCGCACAATGAACGATCAGATTATACTGGTTTTGTATAGCTTGATGTGTAGCCGTGTGTACTAGGATAATCCTGTATCATAGGCTGCAGAAGCTCTAACAATATGCTATAATGTAGGACAGTAGTTTTCTTGTTTAATCTTTAACATTACTTAATGACACAATTCCCAACTCCCACGTACAGTCAGCATCAGAAGTAGCTGAACATTTCGGAATTTGAATTCTTTTATGTAAAGGACTCTAGCTATTATTTTTAATGTTTCAGAAGATTATTAAAATAGTCCTTATACTCCAAAAACATTTAGTAACAAGTAATATCTAACAAGTTTTTATTAAAAAAACAGCTTCGAAACTTTGAGTAATGTTAATATACTTCTGATGCTGACTGTAACAAGAGACCACTCTGTTGCCATCTACCGGATACTCCATGGCTATTGCTAAGAATTCCTCAATTCTTTAAAGCATAGCATAAATAGTTGGTAGGTAGGGTAGTTGAGGATTATGGACAAAGATCAAGAAAGGGGCGGCTTTTTCTGATGGAAAAAGTCAAGACAAGACCGTAATACTACACTTTAGAAGTTCTAAAAAAACTTTGCAAGAATCTGTTTTCTTTTTATATTAATTGGGTCCCAAAAAAGCCTATTATTATAATGGTTCGTATGAGCTTAGGAACACCGATGCAGGCAGGGATTCCACTCGTTGATGAACTGTAAAACCGGATTCAATAGTTAAATATTCCTCACCCCAATAGAAGCCGCCATTTTATCCGTGCAGTACTCAGCGACATCCCTGCCTAGGACTCCGAAGTACAGCCCATAGAACAGCAGCATGAGGGCCACGTCCATCCACTGCTGAGGCTTGTGCCCGAAGGCCAGGTTCAGCCCGAAGAACGTCAGCATCATCAGAATGTAGCCCACCACGCCGAGGAAGCAGCTCAGCTTGTATATTAGGTAGAACCATTTGTATACTAATCTGGAATTGATTTTTAGACAAGTCAAATTAAAGAAGCCGGAAGGCACGTGTTTCCCTTGTTACTGTGATCAATATCTTGTTCTATATAATATGGGGGCCTTCTAGTTACGGAGATATTCGACGTCAAAATTCCATTTACACAAGTATTGAAGTGAGGACGGGCAGCAGCGTCCTTTAAACTTTCGGTGACCTCACTGCGATCCCCAAGCCGCCTGCCAAGCGTGGGGATTATGGCAAGCAACCCCCCCTTTAGGGGGAGGCCTTTGATCAGCTGCAGTGGACGTGTTCCGGATGATGATGATGATTTTTTAAAACAACTTTTTTACGGTTATATTTTACTTGAATTCGTTTACTTTAGAGTATGCTACTTTGAGCAGTGGTGGCCCAGTGGTGGCGGCCCCGACTTACGAACAGTGAGTCGTGGGTTCGAATCCCAGTCAGGCACATTACTTTGTGTAATTTATTTCATCACCACTGCTCTCAAAACGGTGAAGGAAAACATCGTGAGGAAACCGGCATGTCTTAGAACCAAAAAATTCGAAGACATGTGACATCTACCAATCCGCACTGGGCCCGCGTGGTAGATTATAGCCCATCCCTCTCCTAGAGAGGAGGCCTGAGTCCCTGCAGTGGGAACATTATAGGCTGATGATGATGCTACTTTGAGTTTTATCGTAAAATGTGATTTTGAAAACCAAAAATAAAGTCGTTTCCCAGCAATTGTTTTTGCGTAGAGATACTTAGTTTATGTTCATAATGCTTGGTTGACGGTTTCCTGAAGAATAAACCTGTATGGTCCCGAGAAAAAAAAGAAAGAAGTCACAGGTCCTGTAAGAAATTAAATGGCTGCTCTTTTAAAAAAAAATTGCTGTACTGAAAGTGACGCATTAATGGTAATCACATAGAAATATGCCTCGGTAGTTAAAAAATAAAATACTCTTGCCAGAAAAGTGCAATACCTTACACAGTCAGAATGTATGGAACAGATGATTTTTGAAGTGAAAACTTCTTTAGCGGCGCTGAGCACTTTTTTTTGTATGGGTAAAAACTTTCAAACTCGCGTCAGGGTCACGTGATGCTGATCGAAAAATCGTAAGATTTTTGACGCGAGTTTGAAAGTTAATATTGAAGTTTTCACTTCTGCCGGCACTCCCGGAGTGCTACCTTTTTTTTTGGTAGTGGACAGTAGTGGTACAGTAGTGCTCTCAAAACGGCGAAGGAAAACATCGTGAGGAAACCGGCATGTCTTAGTACCAAAAATATCGAAGACATGTGACATCTGCCAATCCGCATTGGGCCCGCGTGGTGGATTATAGCCCATCCCTCTTCTAGAGAGGAGGCCTGAGTCCCTGCAGTGGGAACATTATAGGCTGATGATGATGATGATGATGATGGACAGTAGTGGTACAGTAAGAATGAGGAAAATATCATGAGGAAAGGTTTGAGTATGAATGTGGATGATTCATTAGCCATCCACACTCATTAGTAATGAACACAAAAACACTAAAAATAACGGAACTTAGTATTTTCGTATTTAGCGGCTACCTACCTCAAATAACTAACTTTTCTAAAGTACTATGTTTGAAGTTAAAATGTAGTGTTTTTAATTTTGTGCATGTATTTGAAAGAAGTAAATCTGTATATATAAAAGGCAAAGCTGCTGCAGCTGACTGACTGAGGACCAACGCACAGGCCAAACCCTTGGGTTAGAAGTTTAAAATTTCGCACACGTATTTCTCTTAAAACGTAGGCATCCACTAAGATTTTTCAACCCCAAGGGGGTGAAATAGGGGATTAAAGTTTGGATGGAAAAAATCCGCCATCCACCCGGGTAAAAGCTAGTAAATAAATAAATGGAAACCATCTTAGCTCTTACCTAGGCGTAGTGACCGACATGGGCCTGTTGGTAGATTTCCTTATGACTACAGCGGTGAGCATGGTGAATATGCTCCAAATCACGATGAACCTCCACCACTGGTTCTTGACGCTCATCAGCACCGGTATTGACCACATCGCTACCATCGTGAAGAACTGGAACAAGAAAAGTCACATCATCACGCCTGTAATCAACGATGAGTTGGGCAGAGGTAGAAGTAAATGGAATAAAGTGAAGGTAGGCTAAGGAGACGATAGTTTCAACTAGCGGAAACTAGGGATCAACGTGAGTCTAGATTTTTATTTAAGTTCCATGTGCGAGCCTATTGTTATCAACAAAATTAAACATTGCTACTGGAAAATTCCTTATGGAAACCTCTTTAAACTTGATCCGCCTTATTACAAAACGTAGTTAAACCTGGTTTAACTTAGACTTGGTTCTTGATCCGCCTTATTACAAAACGTAGTTAAACCTGGTTTAACTTAGACTTGGTTTATTTCGCATGCTGTCACTTTCTTTTGAATATTATTGAAGTGAGACGTCATGTGAGATAAACCAAGTCTAAGTTAAACCAGGTTTAACTACGTTTTGTAATAAGGCGGAAGAAATCCTGGGGATCGAACCCAGTACCTCATGTTTATAAGTAGCCTTGGTGACCACCTTATACAAAATATTTGCTAAAATACTACTAAGAAGACTGGAAAGAAAATTAGACGACAACCAACCAGACGAGCAAGCAGGTTTTCGTAGAGGTTACTCAGTATTGGACCATATACATGTTGTGAGGCAGATAACAGAAAAATCCTATGAATACAACCAACTATATTACATGGCATTTATAGACTACAGCAAGGCTTTCGACTCTTTATTTCACAATAAGATATGGGAGGCCCTAAAAGAACAAGGTATCGAAAGCAAGTACATAAGGATACTGAGGAAAATATACAAGGAAAGTACAGCATGCATACAGTAAGAAAAGAAAGGAGAACCATTTAGAATACAAAAGGGTGTGCGACAGGGCGACCCGCTATCCCCAAAACTTTTTTTTGCAGTCCTCGAAATGATATTTAGAAGACTAAATTGGGACGGATATGGAATTGACATCGATGGAACCTGGTCAACACATTTAAGATTTGCAGACGACATAGTCCTCTTTGCAAAAACCCCACACGAACTGAATGTCATGGCAAATGATCTGGCATTAGAAAGTCACACGGTGGGATTGAAAACGAACATGGAGAACAAAAGTAATGACCAACGGACCTACGAATGAAACCATCAGGGTTGGCCAAAGTGAGATAGAATACGTGGATGAATACATCTATCTAGGCCAAATTATCTCACCCACAGACAACATTGAAAAAGAAATCAACAGGAGAATAGCAAACGGATGGAAAAGATATTGGAGCATGAAAGAAATAATGAAAGATAAAGAACTGCACATATCGATTAAATCTAAAGTATTCAACACATGCATTCTCCCTGTATTGATATACGGAAGTCAAACATGGGCCCCCACTAAATTGAACAGTAAGAAATTAAGCATATGCCAGCACTCGATGGAGCGAAGCATGATGGGATTCAAGAAAAAAGATCGAGTCAGGTTAGAAGACATCAGGAAAAACACAAAGGTTCAGGACATAGCAACAAATGTCAGGAAACTAAAATAGAAATGGGCTGGGCATATGAGTAGAGGGAAGGAGAAGTGGAGCAAGAAGGTCACAGAGTGGTACCCCAGGAATGGCAACAGAAAGAGGGGAAGACCCCGCCAAAGATGGGAGCACGACCTGGCCAAATTCGGACCTGGAGCCGGGTTACCAAGGACAGAAATGAGTAGAAAAGGTTGGAGGAGGCCTTTGCCGATTGGCAATCAGCAGAAGACAACCTAGATTTTATATAACTTTGATTAAGAAATTGTATTATGTACTGCTGAATAAATGGCTTTATTAATAATAATAATAATAATAATATTCCACAACTATCACACAACGCCATCTAGTCCCAAGCTAAGCAGAGCTTGTGTTATGGGTACTAGACAACTGATAAACATACTTATATATTTCTAAATACATACTTAATATAGATAAATATTAAAATTATTATAATTATTTATTAAAATTATTATTATTTTATTATTATTATGGTGACCACCAGATCAACAAGGCATTTCCGTCTCGAAAACTGAAACATACCATAACCAGCCTCTAAAGTTCCCACGGCTGAGACACAAGTCCTCAGTCCTCCTCTCTGTGAGGGACAGGACCATGATCTACGAAGCGGCTTCCGTGCGGGTTGGTGGATGTAGCATGTCTTACAATATTTACTTCTAGGATATGCTGGTTTCAAAATCAAAAATCAATATGTTTTTTTTTGGCATAAGCCTACATGGGCACTTAAAAAACGTCGACAAAAAATGCACGGTTCTGATTGGTCGTTTCCTATGGAGAAGAACCGGCAAGAAACTCCATGGTTTCTTTAACCACTAGTGCGAGGTCTACCGCATCGCCTTCTGGCTGTGTCACGGTTCCACAACGTGGTTATTTTTGCCCACAGCTCGTCGGGCTATTTTATAATACTAGCTTCGCTTCAACTTTATTTGCATAAATTGTAGGTACATGAAATAAGCTGGAATAACAATATGCATGAGCCTTTTTTTTTTTGGTGGGTGGAAAATCATCAAATGACCCCCCCCGCTCTTGGGCAGAGCGAAGGGGAGTGTCAGACTTCTACTGACTAAAAACCGAACCCATGTTCCTTCTTTGGCCTTGTGCCGAGGCCACGTCATCTCGTACTAAAATCCGCGGCCCCGACGGGCGTCGGCCCTTGCGGGGCACCTCCTTGCTGACAGTATGCATGAGCCTTGTACAATCTACCTAATATTAGGCATGCACATTTTATAACTATCCTATGTGTTTAATCCAGGTTATAAACTATCTGTGTACCAAATTTATCCAAATCCGTTCCGTAGTTTTTACGTGAAAGAGTAACAAACATCCATCCATACATACTTACTTACAAACTTTCGCTTTTATAAAATTTGCAGGATTGAAAGCTAGATAAAGTAAAATAATGTACTCACAGCGTAAGACCTGTAATGGCGCTTCTTCCACTCCATGACGATGATTTGTGCGACAATGAGGGTCACCACGAGGATCATGACCATAGTGGTGTGCATGGACTCGTGGCCCTTGTGCAGCTCGTGCAACTTCTGATGGTCATATCTGGAATGGTTATCATTATTTATGACATGTGATTATTTGTATCATTGATAGTTCGGACGACACGTGGCGCAGTGGCTGAGCGATTGGACTGCTGCGCCGCGTGTCGCAGGTTCGATCCCCGCACGGAACAAATATTTGTATGGCCTACAGATAGTTGTTTCGGGTCTGGGTGTTTGGTTTGTGTATGTGAGTGCCTCACATTAGGAATTTCTCCTGTATCATGGGTGCGTTTACAAACATTTAAACTCAAAATTAAAGAAGAAATGATTTGTCAATAATGTGGAACAAAATATAACTAGGCTTTGGTTAAAAATCGTAAACAGGATTCTTCTGGGAATGCTCATTCTATCACAGACCTAAATTTTCATCAGGCGTGATTGAGGTAAAGAAAAAGGACAGGCCCATTCCACAATAATAAATTAAAATTATTATACCAAGGCAAATGCAACCATTTGAATTAGCTGCTTTTTATTTATATTCAATGACAATAGGGGATCGGACTGACTCAAAAAAATAGAATTCTGTTTAGTCCGTCAGTTAGATTATCGAAAAATATCGGATACGTGTTTTTTGTTATAACCAATCAATAAAAATTGACGAAGATAAAGCGCGTCAAAGATCACAGAGTGGGGCTTGAAACGTCACTTGAAGGTACAAAATGTACTATCATATGACGTCACACGAGTTTTCGAAGCACTGAATCGTCTTCATTTTTTGTTTACGTGAATAAAGAAAAAATATGTGGGCGATATTTTTTGGAAATCTATCTGACGGACTAATTAGTTTTTTTTTGTCCGATCCCCTATTGTAAACAAAACTAAATAATATCTGTCCTTTTATCAAATAAAATAATCTGTATGCCAGTGTATTGTATGCATATCTAATTAAGCTAATGCCAGCGATTCTAATTTACATTCAATTCAAGTACACAAGGTTAAAATATCTATTAACTTTATACAAATGGTAAGTGTGAGAAAACATTTTTAAGGTAATATGGATGTTAATTGTCATGCTAGTTACCCATGTAAAGAAATCATGGAATTGAACCAGGTTTTATGTCTGTTTCGGTAACATTGTGACATAACCGAATGAATACCCATGGGGTCACCATGACGTCTCACAACAGGATTGTTTTAATCTTAGTGGGAAAGTGACAGTGCTATAGCATGTCTAGCACCATCTCTTTTCCACGCTGGATTAAGAATGGTAGGCCATCTGGTAGGAACTGGTGGCTTAATAATAACTGCCACTCAGGTTGATATTTAGGTACAGCCACTCTTGCCTAGGTTGGTCTGTGGATGGGTGACTGCCAATTACAAGCCGAGGTTCCTCCATGCCTCATTTATAGATCTTGTTAAAGGTAGTCAGTGACCTGAAATTCTGATAACCAGTCTTACCAAAGTATTAACTGGGTTGTGGAGGTCAGACAGGCAGTCGGGAAAAGGCAAGGCAGATGATGGTAAGCCATCTGGTAAATGTTGCCATCATCATCTGCCTAGCCTTTTCCCAACAATATTGGGGTCGGCTTCCAGTCTAACCGGATGCAGCTGAATACTAGTATTTTACATGGAGCGACTGCCTATCTGACCCCCACAAGTACAACCCAGTTAATACTAGGTAATACAATACCCTTTGGTAAGACTGGGATGCCAGAATTTCAGGTCACTGACTACCTGTAACAACTGCCAAAGATCTATATATATGGCAGTCGGGACCAACAGCTTAACATGCTTTCCGAGGCACAGAGGAAACTCGGTATGTCGGGCGGTCACCCATCCACAGACCGACCTAGGCAAGCACAGCTTTACCTAAAGATCGACCTGAGTGGCAGTTCTTATTAAGACACGAGCTCCTGGTAATGTTGCATTGTTCAAAATTCAAGTATTGGTTTACTACTCTTAGTTGAAATTCTAATTATACAATAATTTCAGTGTAAAGTGTAAACACTACCAAAAATCAGGAAAAGAAACTACAGATTCCAATATTTAGGCTAACGATAACAATCAACAATAAAATTAGAATACTGAAAAATTAATTGATTTTCGTGATTTTTATCAATATATAATGAAATGAAATAGACAGTAAATATGATAAAATCAATAAACCATGTCATAAACTTAATGTTGTTGCAACTGATAAGATATTATCTTCAACGGCTTCGCAAGACCAAATATTTAATTTATATTACATTTAAAATGCTTGCACTTTAAGAATAGTTTACTGGAAGGATGCCTTAATCCATAAAAGGATTTCAAGACTTATAGGGGGCTAGTTATAAAAGCCATATGTTTACATTATAACAAAAAAATTCACCAAAGCTTATCAAGTGTTTTTAAAGGTACCAAATTAAAGCCAAGAATGATATGAATTTAGTATTCATTACAAATTAATAACTACTGGCATATTGGAAGGCTTAAGCTATAATCATGCGTCAATACGCTTATCACTGAATGAGCCGACCAAATGTTAAAGAAAGACCATGAATAAATACACTATGAAACAAATAGATTAGGGAAAACCTTACCTCAACTTTTCTTCGGAAGTCAATTCTTCGTAAGTCTACACAGAAAACACACTTGAATTAATATTATCACGTTAAAATATTACCAAAATCTTTTATTAGAATCTAATATGTTTTACCTTATTTGGATCGACTGGTCTGTGGAGATCCATGGCTACTTTTTACACAAAACACTATCAAGAAATTAGAGTATCCTAAAATAACCTTAGGTAAATTAATTCAATTAAAATATTAAATTAATCGAAAAACCCCGTGCTGTAAGTGTAAAACTAACGCCGGAGGTACGACGCGTTCCATATCAAAGAAATTGGGATTAGTGTCATTGATAGTCATTTGAAATGTGCTGTCTCTGTTTCGTTGTTGCTATTTTGCTAGTCTTCTCTCAGTCTAACATGTTAATAATGGGTAAAGTGACCTGAATTTGTCTGATAAATTTGTCAAAGTGACATTTGAGAGCTCATAGAGGAAAATAGTCTAGAAATGGCATAGAGCGGGTGCGTTCGAGTATCTTTTCTGCCACTTTTTGAGGGAAGCGAGAGCCGAGAGTCTGCGAGAGGCATTGAGATAGGATCCTATGGAGACGCCGCGATGTTCTATATACACACTTACTTATACAATTATGAGTGAAATAGGAGACAGAATGTAAAATATAGTTTTGGTTCGTTCTTTCCCGTTGCGTAATAGTTTCCGATAATAGTTCTTTCGCTGCGCTGAAACGATATCTGTTCGAGTGACCGTGCCAGGTCCGGTCAGGGCGCGGGACCGCCCTGAGGATTATCGAAAGAGATAACGCGGCCTTGGCACAAGAGCGAAGAAGGAACATGGGTGGTTTTTAGTCAGTAGAATAATAGGGTTTGACAAACCCTATTATTGCACTACAATTTTATTGGTGATCCATCTCTTATTTTACACATTATTATATTAACATTAATTTGATCATTCATATCTTTGAACACTTTTTGTTTATCTGAGAACGAAAATATTTCGTGGCGATAGATCTATTTACTATGTGATACAACTTGGTAACGAATACAAATTTTGGCGACAAGAAACAAAGTCCCCTTTTAATTTACTCCGCCAGTCAGTATGTTAATCATAATAGAAACAATCTTCTTACTATTAGAAGATTTGTTCTTCACTAGGATCTTATTAGTTTGCGATTTAATTCGTAGTTGAGTTTTAGTTACATTCTAATTTAATGTTGGTTTGTTATATAATACGAGTAAATAACAAAGACTTAACCGCGACAACTGTTTGACCGCAATCTAAACTAACATACAAATGTAATAATGGTAAATTACAGCCTGTCTATAAAGTCATGAAAATAAATGAGGGCGCTGCGGTCGTGAAGACTCGTGCACATAGCAACCCTGTATAGTGTGACTAAAATGGTTTTGATACTAGCACATTATTTTGTACTAGAAGCAAACCTGGTTTTAATTAAAATCTGTTATCTTATTTAAAAAAAATACAGAAACCATAAACAAAGATGCGACCTTCATTATAAATGATAATACCAGCCTATTACTGTCCCACTGCTGGGCAAAGGCCTCTTCTCAACAGAGACGGCACGAGCACTGATCACCACGCATGCTCAAGACGGGTTGGCGATTTCAGACTTATAATAATTATAAGTCCAGATTTCCTCACGATGTTTTCCTTCCGACCTTCATTGAAATAAAAATGAGTAAATAAAAGAAAAATGTTCGTACATATTTTTTATTAATGTTATATTTTAACTTTTGTACCACTGTATGCCCATTTTCTCTTGCCCGTTTTGCTGCAATATGTTGTTCGATTAGAGCCTTTCTGTTATTTTGATCTTCTTGTAAGAAAATCCAATCGATTTCAAAATTTTACGCAGGACTTCTAGGCTACATTTAAAATCCAGATCTGTTTTAGCGAAATTTTATGTTGAAGTCATCCATTTCTTTCTTAGGACGGCCTGATCTGTGTTTTCCTTCATCTGCAATACGCCTCACTGTACTCTCAGATTTTCCTGAAAGAAAGATTTAAAAAAAGATGTAATATCTAACATAAAATACATAGCACTGTTTTTATTTCAAACATGTTAAAACTTATTCATATTTAAAATCACCGGTAAATTTGATTACCCAAAAGTATCAAAAGTTAACGTCGCACTACAATATGAGCTACTTACATTTGCAATCTAACCTATAAATGCGCAATGTAAACAATGCTTATTTTAGTCTTAAAATCGTATATTTAGTAAATTTGTGACTTCTGGTAGATAAAAAACAAACAATAACACGATTACATACCTGTTATAGCTGCTGTTCGAGTATAAATATCATCCAAATTTGATAAAATTTGGTCAGCTTGGTGTTCTAACAAACATCGCTGATATACTTTGAAATAATTTCCCGAGCTCCACTCCTATTTGTTTTCCTCATATTTAACACGTTTTTTCGAAGTTTTGTCGACGTAGATTTGAAAAACATTAAAAAATGCAAAAGATATCAAGATAGATAACAAGTTGATGACGGCCGATGACATTTGATGTACACACGGCTAGTCGGCTACACATCAAGCTATACACAACCAGTATAATCTGATCATTCATTGTGCGAAAAGATTTAGTAAAGTGAGGCCAAGATTAACTGGTTTTGTATAGCTTGATGTGTAGCCGTGTGTACCATGATTTAGTGTTGCCTTACTTTTGAATAATGTTAGTTCCTCAAACATTAATTTCATGACTTTATAGACAAGCTGTAACCCATAACACAGCCGTCAACCAAGCAAGTACCCAACCAAGCAGGTACTTAGTTTGATGTACACACGGCTACACATCAAGCTATACAAAACCAGTTAATCTTGGCCTCACTTTACTAGATCTTTTCGCACAATGAACGATCAGATTATACTGGTTTTGTATAGCTTGATGTGTAGCCGTGTGTACAGAAACATCAAACTAAGTACCCCCCTACGCAATTTTTTGCTGGGAAACGTTTTTTTATTGGGGTCAAATATCATATTTTACGGTAAAACTCAATGTAGCAACTAGGGATTGCAATCGAATATTCGAATATTCGAATTATTCGAATATACATTTGAAATTCATATTCGAATAGTGAATTATAAACTATTCGAATATTCGAATATTACCAGTTTACCACAGCAATTAAGGTAACAGCATTATTTTGTTGATTTCGAACGCGACATCTAAAGCGTGGTCGTCAAATTTCTGAATAAATCGGCACTGGTCGGATTGACGACCTGCTCTACTTCTGAAAGGACGACCGGGCGGTCACAGGGTGGTGTTGGGTTTATCGTCCACAAGTCCCTTGTGAATAACGTGGTGGAGATCGAGAATGTGTCGAACAAGATGGCGTACCTTGTACTCATAATATCTGCAAGATATTCACTGAAGGTCATACAGGTCTACAATACATAGAGCTCCGATGGTGCGACTAAAAATGAGATTGACTTCATCATGTCTACCAACAAGCAAATGTTCAACATGATGAAGTCAACGCTCCGTCCAGTACAGATCCAAAATTCCAAATAAACCCCGAGAGCTTTCAGCTTGAACTCCAGAATCACTTCGAATGCCTAGGAAGCTCAGTGGACGATTACAACGACGGGTTTGTGGAAACTGTCCATATTATTATGACTGGGTCTAAATTCTTTAAGATACGTCGTGCAAATAAGACGAAAAAACTCTCAGATCACACTCTGAAGCTCATGAAGGAGCGGCGAGAGATGATCCTGCAGTCTCCAGACGAGGCGTGGAAATACCGGCAGCTCATCAGACAGATCTCCAAATCCTTGAAGAGCGACCTCCGCCGCTTTAATACAGAGCGTAATTTCCAGCCTCCCGAACAAGCCAGATACCGAAAAGGTTTTAGTACCGTAGACCACATACATAGTATACATACGCTGCGGCAGGTTATACAGAAGACCGAAGAGTATGTATAACCTGCCTCTCTGTTTAGCGTTTGTGGACTATGAGAAAGCCTTCGATTCGATCCAAAAGTTCTGAAGTGGCGACCGCGAAACGGAAGACGTTACGTTGGAAGGCCTCCCACTAGGTGGACCGATGACTTGGTGAAGGTTGTGGGGACCCGCTGGATGCGAGACGCACGGGACCTACTGACTACCTGAGGGAGGCTTATGTCCAGCAGTGGACGTCTTAGGGCTGAAATGAATGATTATAATCTGAAGTTCATATTATTTCTAACTTCATCAAAAAATTTGATATTGGATCTGTCTGATTGGGATGTTAGGCCGCCTACTCACATCCCGTCGGGGCTGTGGGATATTCACAGGATACTGCGGCCTCGACATAAAGGGCTAAGAAGGAACATGGGTGGTTCTTAGTCAGTAGAAGTCTGACTCTCCCTTTCTCTCTGCCCAAGAGCGGGGGTCATATGATGATTTATCACACAACCGAAAAAAAAAGCCCTACTTACATAAAAATATGTTACTTCATGGTTTCTAAGGCAATATAATACTCGAGGGGAAAACGCCACAGGCTTGGTGCAGGGGTGTGGTGGTGCTCTTCTTCAAAAAGGGTGACAATGCCCGGTTGAAGAACTATAGGCCCATCTCACTTCTAAGCCATGTCTACAAGTTGTTTTCAAGAGTCATCACGAATCGTCTCGCACGCAGGTTTGACGATTTCCAGCCTCCCGAACAAGCCGGATTCCGAAAAGGCTTCAGTACCGTAGACCACATACATACGCTGCGGCAGGTTATACAGAAGACCGAAGAGTATAACCTGCCTCTCTGTTTAGCGTTTGTGGACTACGAGAAAGCCTTCGATTCGATCGAGACTTGGGCTGTGCTGCAGTCTCTCCAACGGTGCCAAATCGACTACCGGTACATCGAGGTGTTGAAGTGTTTGTACAAAAACGCCACCATGTCAGTCCGACTTCAGGACCAGACCACGGAACCTATCCTTCTGCAGCGCGGTGTGAGACAGGGAGACGTCATATCTCCGAAACTGTTCACCGCTGCATTGGAGGATGTCTTCAAGGTTCTGGATTGAAAAGGACTTGGCATCAATGTCAACGGCGAGTACATCACTCACCTTCGGTTTGCCGACGATATAGTGGTCATGGCTGAGACCATGGAAGACCTCAGTAAAATGCTCGATGACCTCAGTAGAGCTTCCGAAAGAGTGGGTCTTAAAATGAACATGGACAAAACCAAGGTTATGTCGAATGTTCATGTAACACCCACTCCTATCAAGATCGGAGACTCTACGCTCGAAGTTGTGGACGATTATGTCTACCTGGGACAAACGGTCCAGTTGGGTAGATCTAACTTCGAGAAAGAGGTCAATCGTCGAATCCGACTCGGCTGGGCAGCGTTCGGGAAGCTGCGCAGTATCTTCTCGTCCAACTTACCCCAGTGTCTCAAGACGAAAGTCTATGACCAGTGTGTGTTGCCAGTGATTACATACGGGACCGAAACGTGGTCGCTCACAATGGGCCTCATCAGAAAGCTCAAAGTCACCCAAAGGGCAATGGACAGGGCTATGCTCGGAGTTTCCTTGCGTGATCGAATCAGAAATGAGGACATCCGCATGAGAACCAAGGTTACCGACGTAGCCCGAAGAATCGCCAGACTTAAGTGGCAATGGGCAGGGCACATTGCTCGCAGAACGGATGGCCGATGGGGCCGAAAAGTTCTGGAATGGCGACCGCGAACCGGAAGACGTTGCGTTGGAAGGCCTCCCACTAGGTGGACCGATGACCTGGTCAAGGTTGCAGGAACCCGCTGGATGAGAGACGCACGGGACCGGTCAATGTGGCGACGCCTGGGGGAGGCCTATGTCCAGCAGTGGCGTCTTTTGGCTGAAATGATGATGATGATGAAGGCAATAAAAATGTGAGAAATTACATATTAAATTCTTTATTTTGCTGAAATATTCGAATATTATTCGATCATTTGATGATTTTCCATACAACCGAAAAAAAAGACCTACTTACATAAAAATATGGTACTAGGTACATAGTTGCTAAGGCAAAAATGCGCGAAATTATATAAATTCTTTATTTTTCTGAAATATTCGAATATTATTCGAATAATTCGAATAAAGCTGAAAATTTATTCGAATATTCGAATACTAAAATTATCGAATATTTGCAATCCCTAGTAGCAACACATTGGGCTAGTGGATGCTATGAATAGTAAACGGGTGATGGAGGTAATTTAAGTAAAGTTATAACCTGAAAAACTAGTATTTACAAAAACAACTGTGAAATATTTGGAACTTTGACCAATATCTCCGTAACTAGGGGGTTCCTAGGTATGGTCTTGAACAAAAAAAAATATCGCAGTGGTGGGGAGAACAAGTGTTCAGTAGTTTAGGCGCTATGCTGGAACATACAAACATAATACATACACTGCCAAAATCATTACCCTTCCTTTTGGCTTTTCCGTAGTTGGGTAAAAAGTATTCTTTATTTATTGTATTCAGAAAAACCACTTTGAATTTTTATTCTCAGGTATCCGATACCTGAGATTTTTTTTTATTCAAAGTGGTTGTAGGTAAGTAAATTTACTCATATTTTTCTGTTACAACTTTACAACGGACTGTTCATTTTAATTCAACCGTGATATCTAATAATACTCGTAATACTGGTATCGATACTCGTTACAGTAGTACTATGTTTCATGATTGCACAACCCTAGCATTGGCAGCCATTTTATGCTCCGTAGGTATGCACCTTTTTTCTGTAGGTATTTCCAGTCCATACTTTTTATTAGTCATTGGCGAGAGGTCACACACAGATAAAATATGACTGTTTTGCATTCCAACAAAACAGATAATATGTGTGAAGAAGACACACAGCGTTGTATTGAAGAAAGCTGTTGTAAATATGCCTGTAACTGGTATCTATGGTTAAAAACTTACCAAATTGTCCATGGTTTTATACCTGTCTCTGTCTTCTCACCAGCGTGCGTCCCTTTCTCGCAGTGGGGACGCCTGACTGACACGAACGAAGCTGTCAATCTCATAGAGTCTTCAAGGCACCAGCAAGAGACTTGCTGCAACGCTGTGTGTCTTCTTCACACATAATACCTGTTTTGTTGGAATGCAAAACAGTCATATTATGTGCTTCTCGAAGACACACAGCGTTGTATTGAAGACCTGTTTGGTATCTGCTGGTGATAGACACAAACGCTATGATGAATTAACTATAATACTGTTTTAGAATTTAAATCAGTCTTATAGTTCACTATCAAGAATCATAACATTCCTTACTCAATAGGTAACTTCTTTATAAATTAAACAAAAAATATAATTAATAGAGTTACAAGAAAATAATTCTAAATTAAACCTATAACAAGGAATAGGTAGGTCAATTAAAATTTTGAATTGTATATTCAAAATGTAATACAAATGTCAACCTAATCAATAACAGAAATATTGAACTGCAATAAATAAGTCAACATTGGAGTTCATCTTATCAATTTTGTTAAATGGATGTCAATGAAATTTCTGAAATGTTTAAATACTCATCCAGTTTCTTCTATCAAAGTATTTCTTGTACAAGTCTTTACTCCAACCATCTTCTAGAGGTCACAGCTGACTTGACGCTGCCTGATGGGGCATCAATATTAGCATCTTTAAGAATACTACATATCAACCTGCAATCATTGTTCTTGGAGCAGGTTTCCTGATAGAGGAATAAATAAACTTGTGACACTCCTGTCTGTGCTTCTTTAATTTTGAGATTTTTCTGTAAGTTATTAATGTATTCTAATAGAGTAGACAAAGTGGTTTGGTGTTTCCGCAACAACCAACCTGAATGTCTGTGAGTCTTTGAATCTGTCTTTAAACTAAACTTTGGTCAAAGACTGATCTCATCTTACATAAAAATAAGATTTTCAGGGTTACTTTCTAATAATGTGACATCCAGAATTCTATGATCTAAGGCTAGAAAGAATTAAACTGTTTGCCTAGCTATGTCAAATAAGGAGCTTGAATAAACTGAAATTTTTTGGACAGTGAAGTAAGCACCGCGAATGGTGCATCTCGATGGCTAGACCACTGTGTGGTGAGTAGTGCTGCGAGACATTTAGTTGTTAAAGCGTCAGTTTTGTATGATGTGTACTCACCTGATCACATTCCGATGACTTTTGAATGTAATTTAAAATTGATGATACCTAAATTAATTCCAAAATTAAATAAATTTAATAAGGTTATATGGGGTGAAAGGGATAAAAATACTGTTGTTCAGTACAAGGGCTATTGTCATTCCAAATTAAAACTTTTGGATTTTCCTACAGAGTTCATTAATTGTGCTCATGGAATGTGTTCTGATACTAACCACTTCGCACTGTTAAACCAGATGTATTCTCGTTTAATAAATATATTATCGGAGGGCGCTGAGCTTACTTATGTGGGTAGTGAAAGAGTTCTAACTAATAAGAGAAAATATGTGCCTGGTTGGAACTTGCATGTTCGTAGCGCTCACGGGGAGGCGCGACTGTGGTATCAAACTTGGCTTTTGCACAACAAACCCAGGACAGGGTATGTTTATGTTAATATGTGTAAGTTTCGAAATATATTTAAAAGCAAACTAAAATACTGTCAAGATAATGAACAGCAAATTAAAATGGATATAATAACAAAGAACCATTCAAAAAAACAGTTCGGGTCATTTTGGAAGTCAACAAACCGCTTGAATCCAAGGTCGAGCCGTCCTGTGAGTGTAGCGGGTGTGCATGAACCGACAGGTATAGCCAATGCTTTTAGGGAACATTTTAAGGTTGGTTCACTACTTAAAAATCAGACTCAAATGTTCGATGCTGAGCCCGACCCGGGTGACGTTGCCGTCCACTTCACTGCAAAGGATGTGGCGTCGGTGATAGCGGGAATGAGGAGAGGTAAGTCGCCCGGTCACGACGGTCTTAGCATCGAACATCTGAAACACGCTGGCGTACACCTGCCGCGAGTGTTGGCCATGTTTTTTAACCTTTGCGTTAGTCACTCTTATTTACCTGATGACCTCATATTCACTACTGTAGTACCTATTGTAAAAAATAAGACGGGGGATGCCTCTGACATTTCCAATTACAGACCTATATCATTGGCGACTGTCACTGCGAAGGTGCTGGACAGTCTGCTTGACAAACAGTTATCCAAGCACATTATATTAGAAGATAGTCAGTTCGGCTTCAGATCAGGGCTCTCCACAGAGAGTGCTATTTTATGCCTCAAGCAGACTGTACAGTACTACACTGACAGAAAAACGCCTGTGTTTGCTTGTTTTCTGGATTTGTCAAAGGCATTCGATCTTGTAAATTATGGCACACTGTGGCGGAAGTTACGAGATGAAACTAACATGCCCAGTGACATCATAAACTTATTCAAATATTGGTATAATAACCAACGAAACAGTGTGAAGTGGGAGGGATCGTTTTCTGATGTGTATAGGTTGGAGTGCGGGGTGAGGCAGGGGGGGTTGAGCTCGCCTCGACTTTTTAATCTGTACATGAATCGGCTGATCGTTGAGCTCAGCAACACTAATATCGGTTGTCATATTGATGGGGTTTGCGTAAATAACATTAGCTATGCTGACGATATGGTGTTGCTGAGCCCATCGATCGGTGCTTTGAGGCGACTGGTTTCATTATGTGAGGAATACGCGGGGGTCCAAGGACTCAAGTACAATACTAAGAAAAGTGAGATAATGGTTTTTAAGGCAGGTGCCCTAGGTTACCCAGCCATACCGGAGATATCTCTTTGCGGAGCACCCTTAAATAGGGTGACAAGTTTTAAGTACTTGGGTCATTGGGTCACCGACGACTTAAGAGATAATATGGACATTGACAGGGAACGTAGATCGCTGTCGGTACGCTGTAACATGCTGGCTCGCAGGTTTGCGCGATGTACGGAGGCGGTCAAGGTGACTTTGTTTAAGTCATTTTGTTCGTCTTTTTACACGTGCAGCCTGTGGACTAGTTATAGTTTGCGTGCATACAGCGATCTACGTGTCCAGTATAATAACGCGCTCAGGATATTGTTGGGGCTGCCATGGAGATGTAGTGCGTCAGGGATGTTTGCGGAAAGGCATATTGATGGTTTTGCGGCCATCATTCGTAAAAGAAGTGCTTCCCTACTTGCTCGTCTCCGTGGCGGTACCAACACTATCTTGAGTTTATTTACAGATAGATGGGAGTCTCCAATGCTGCGTCATTGGATGAAACTCCATACTGTTTAATTTAATTTGTGTATTGTGTATTATGTCTACTAACACTAGTTTTTAAGATCATTGTTACTAACATTATGGGCGCTGCCCGAAATAAATTCAATTATTATTATTATTATAATATTGCAGTGTCTCATATTGTTGGTTTTTGTACTACTGGCTTAGTAAGTTAAATAACTATTGGAACTTGATGAATGAAAAAATGTATTCATTTCTAATGCTGCACATTAAGTTGGGACATCTGATTTATCTAGGAGAATAGTTCTATAAACTAGTTTGTCTTCTCAAAATAATTATGCTAAAAAACCTTGCAACTAGCACATCTTCAGGTGCTCTGTGTTAACTTTATTGGTGTCACACCAGGCTAACCCTCTTTTAATTGGGGTCTTATTGTTGTTTAAGTAGATGTCCTCCAGCTACTTTTTAACAAGTTTTATTCCTCTACAGTCTAGTGAGAGACATGGTCACCCTCCCCCATTTTTTCGGCGAGGAAGGTTAACCTATCCACCTGTACAGGACACAGGACAGTTGCCTGTAGTCCGATTTATTAATACCTTCCGCAGGTACGTCATCGGAAGCAGCTGTTATGGCTTTCGCTACCAGGTTAAGTAGCCAAATGCATTTGGTCTACTGTTCTTAGGATGTACGTTCCTTAAAAACTGTTTAAATGAGTCAGTACTCATGGTATTAAGCTGGGTGGGTGGAATGCCCAGTCCATGCTGTTTTAATGAGTTAGTACTCATGGTACTCAGCTGGGGGGTAGAATGCCCGGCGCCCATGCTGTTAGTCCCATTGTCGGCTGAAAGCATTCCAGAAGACTGCGTCCGTCTCTCTGGTATTGAATGTTTCATACTTTTTGGTATGATAGCCGTTTCTCCTGACGCGAATAGATTTACGTCTGGGACGCCCCACACTTTGAACGTGGCCTTCGTGGCATGCCTCCGCGGCTTGGGGTAGTAAGTAGACGCCACACTGGTACTTTGCAATCCCCTGATAGGCGAACTGCAAATTTGTTTAGACTCTCCGAGAGTTATGTGGCTGAGAGAGTTAAATGTAACTACTCTGCAAGTTTTAAGAGCCTGATTGTGAGCCTCAGTGGTGCAAGGGAATACCCCCCCCCCCCCCTCGACAACGAGAGTCCTGTTGTTGGACTAAATATGTATGTGTGCACCATGTTGTCATCCGCTGACAGCACCATGTAGTCATCCGCTGACTAAATGGCTGCTAATACAACATCTGTTACTTTTATGTATACATATTTGAATGTCAGGGTTTTTGGAATGGGGCTCCACTTTCCTGATATTACCTATCAGGAAAGTGCTGTTTAATTGGGCTGTTACTGTGTAATTTGAAAATTTAAGCTCATGTGCTTCTCACAGTGAACTGTTTCCCTTGCTCAACATCTTGCAAATGTTGAGCTTTATTATCTTGGAAGCAAGTTTTACCCAGTTCTGCTGAGTGTTCAATCCAAGGCCAAGACATTTTACTTCCTGAGAACCCTCTCAGAACATATTTGTGACAATTTATGTGTCATTCCGAGGTACGGTCAGCAACAGAAGTAGCTTCACATTTCGGGATTTTAATTTATTTCGGGATTTTTTTTCGGGATTTTTTTTTTTTTTTTTTTTTTTTTAATTGATGTACAGGCATCCAGTTATTATTTTTAATGTTTCAGAAAATTATTCTTTAAAATATTCCTTACTCTTCAATAACTTGTTGGTAACAAGCAATATTTATCAAGGTTTTATTAAAACATTAAATGTATTATTTTACATTTTATTATTAAGAAATTTTGTTTTCATTTTGGTGAATGCTGTGTATACCTATTATGGGCTTACATACCAGCACTTTTGTGTTATAATATTTTATAATATGTAACTTTTAACTATGTATTGCTGTTGGTATACCTAATAAATAAATAAAACACCTGCTTTAAAACATTGAGTATTTGTATTATATACCACACTAGGAATTTCTCCTGTATCGTGGGTGCATTCACAAACATTTAAACTCACATGACACAAATACCCAGACCCGAAGAAGACCAGACCCGAGATTGAGTAGTGTTAATCTACTTTTGAGGCTTACTGTAGGTACCCAATGTTCTCAATGTTTCCGCAACCTGAGAAACCCGTACTGTACTTTATTTATTAGGGGTAAAAAACAATTACTTGCCAAGCTTTACTAAAGATCTACGATCCTGATTGACCAGGAAAAATCGTCCAGATACAAATATAGGGAAACCTTGTGCTCGTAGGATTTCTGCAATCCAGTTTGTTACTATGGCAGCCGGGTTCAACGGCTCAACGTGCTTTCCGAGGCACGGACTATATTATAGCCAGATCCACGCTAGTGGCAGTTACTAGAAGCAACAAGCTCCTCTGATGACAGGCCAAACGGTGAGGCTGCTAATTGCAGCATTTGCAGCACTTCGTTGTAATAAGTCATACGGAAGAACTTCCTGTATGTTACTGCAGCTGGTAAATAATAAAATATGGCCTGTTGAATGTCTATTTTCATGAACAAAAATGTTAGTCTGCAAGAAATTGGGCACATCCGCTTGTGAAACTAACAGGAAATGTTAGTGTTGGGAGCTATTTGCTTTGTAATCTTACGAATTGTAATTAATGTCCATGATCTTTTACTTATAAACATGAGGAGTATTAAAGGCTGTTTTGTCTAATGTAAGCATGAGTATCAAGGAAAACTTGAGATCCACTTATGGAGGCCATGACAAGGTGCCAAGCCTCTTTTTAACTAATCTTCTTGAACAATCTGATTAAAATAATAATTAACAATAATGTTATTAAAAGGTCTTTTAAAACATGTGGTCATGTTTCAAAATATTGTTAGTTAATACTTCTAAAACTCTTCACACAACTCTTTGTTGATTTTAATCTACAAAACCAGAACTAGCAAGATTGTAATACCCTCTTGGTAATTAAAAGCCCTTTCAAGAATATGTTCTTTGTAAAGGTCAGCCAATTCTTGTAATCGTTCTTGGTCAGCGTGTGGGATACTTGTTTTCCGTCAAAGGCGGTAGGAACCAAATTCTCTAACGAGAATTTACACAATGATAACTAAATAAATTCTATGCCGAAGTAGCTACATTGCTATAACGTTGTTCGGGCAATTGCCCTGATTGACTACTCGGTCGGTAGAAGAGGTAAGTTAGATATAAACAAAAAACCTCCCGTGTTTCTATTCACGGGTCGGAACAAGTCTGAACTAGTTGGTAGGTACTTACATGAAACTTTACGTCTTTTGTTGGGGCAGATGCGAAGTTCATCCTCCGAGGATGAAGATGATGATGATGATGACGACTAGCCATCACGTCTCACTATTCGAATACTGAACTCCATACGGATAATCAGCATTTGAACTTTATTCGTCTCCGCCACTTACCCGCACAATTTCGTCTGGATTCATCATAAAACATGAATTCACAACGGAAAACGCAACACGTATACTAAATAAACGCTGTGTGCTAATTTAATACAGTAAATTTATGTATTTTAACACTTTTTTTAACTGTGGAAAATTTTTTCGATGTTTTACCGGCAAAATTTACAAACGCTATGAGATTGACAGCTTCGTTCGTGTCAGTCAGGCGTCCCCACTGCGAGAAAGGGACGCACGCTGGTGAGAAGACAGAGACAGGTATAAAACCATGGACAATTTGGTAAGTTTTTAACCATAGATACCAGTTACAGGCATATTTACAACAGCTTTCTTCAATACAACGCTGTGTGTCTTCGAGAAGCACATAATATATCCTATCTCATGTTTATGCTTTAGGAAAGCCGGCAACCTCACCTTCTTACCTCGTTGGGAAGTACATACTTTTGTGAGCGGGTATAATGCAGCTAGTGGTGTAGTGGCTTTAGGCAGTGTTAGGATAAGGTGGCAACACTGTTTATGGGTTAGAACCATGTAAGATGTAGACTAAATGGAGCCAAAATATATTCACATTTGGATGCCTATTCAGGATTTTGGATGATCCCATTAGACTCTGGTAGCTCTGATTTATGTACATTTAACACTCCATATGGAAGATATAAGTATTTGCGTCTACCGTATGGTCTAAATTGTGTTCCACTGAAATTTTTAGTAAATTACATATAAAATCATTCTCTGACATACCAAACTTAATCATTTATGTAGATGACTTGCTCATTTATGGATCAGATGAGAAATCTCATAATGAAACATTGAAAAAAGTATTAGAAAGGGCAGAATCTATTAATTTAAAATTTAACAAAGACAAATGTTGGAAAAACAAAAATAAAATTTTTAGGTCATGTGTTTAGTGCTGAAGGAATGTCACCAGACTATGATAGGATAAAAGCTGTCTGTGAAATGCCTAAACCTGATTGTCAAAAAAGCTTCCGTTACCGAGATTGAGAGACCAGCGAAAAGTGGTTTTTCAAGCTGGCTGGACACGCTTTCGATCGATTATCTAAGATTCTGTAGCGTCACCTATTTTGAAATAAGGGTGTTTAGCCGTCACATAAAGTTCCCTATTGCCCTATTGTAAATGCGAGCAGTTTTGAAGTAATGTCCAGCCAACCAGAGCCACATTAAATTGTTCCACTGAAATTTTTAGTAAATTACATATAAAATCATTCTCTGACATACCAAACTTAATCATTTATGTAGATCAGATGACTTGCTCATTTATGGATCAGATGAGAAATCTCATAATGAAACATTGAAAAAAGTATTAGAAAGGGCAGAATCTATTAATTTAAAATTTAACAAAGACAAATGTTGGAAAAACAAAAATAAAATTTTTAGGTCATGTGTTTAGTGCTGAAGGAATGTCACCAGACTATGATAGGATAAAAGCTGTCTGTGAAATGCCTAAACCTGATTGTCAAAAAAGCTTGCAAAGATTTTTAGGAGTGATTAACTACCTAGAGTGCGCGCAAGATAAGTCTGCGCGCGACTGGTGGCGTGACTGGTAGCGATTATTTACCTAAACAAGAATAATAAATAAAACAAACGGGGTGAGCTAAATAAAACCGTTTAAAAACGAATAAAAACACGGAACACAACACACTCTCTTGACACCTGACATGAAAGACAAGATAACGGCCAGCGGCCAACGATTAGTTCCGATTTTGGCCGCGCGCAGACTTATCTTGCGCGCACTCTAGGCAGTTACATTAAAAATCTATCTTCATAAACAGAAGTAAGTACTAAGAAACCTTAAAAAAGACTCACAATGGTTATGGGATGAGAACCATGACAAGGCTTTTCAAAATTTAAAAAATTCATTAACATCAGCACCAGTTTTACGTCACTATGATAATAAAAAGCCCCTGACATTGAGTGTTGATTCTTCACAGTCAGCTTTAGGTGCAGTATTACTGCAGTCAGGTCAGCCTATAGCTTATGCTTCAAAAACATTAACTGATTGTCAAAAAAGATATGCCCAGATAGAAAAAGAATTGATTGCTATTTTATTTGGCAGCCAAAAATTTCATCACTACATTTATGGACACAAAGTTAAAGTAGAGACTGACCATAAGCCTTTAGTCACTTTATTCAATAAGTTATTAAGTCAAGTACCTAACAGATTACAAAGAATGATGTTAGCACTGCAGCTTTATGATATAGAAGTCACATACATTCCGGGCACAAAATTATACATTCCTGACACACTATCTAGAGCTGCTTTATCAGAATCTATGGAACATGCTATTGATAAAGAAATAGCTATACATGCAAACTTGTTCATAACAGCACTGTCTATATCGGAGTCTAAATTAAAAACAATTAAAGAAGAAACTCACAAGGATGCATGTTTGCAATTACTTATAAAATATTTTAATGAAGGGTGGCCTGATCACAAAAGTAAAACAGACTCACTTGTAAGATCTTATTGGAATTATAGATCGGAAATTCATGTTATTGATGGAATAGTCTTCAAAAATAATAGTATAATAATTCCAATGTCAATGCGTAAAGATATGTTACATCAGGTTCATGCTAGCCATTCAGGTATATCTAGGAGCAAAATTCTTGCAAGAAATGTCATATTCTGGCCATGTATGAACAAAGAAATTAAACAAATGGTAGAGAATTGTCAAATTTGTTTAAAATATAGACCAGCCAATACAAAAGAACCATTACTGTTGGCAGAAGATCCATCTCTTCCTTGGGAAAAGATAGGTGCTGATTTATTGCAGTTCCTGTTCAATAATAAAAAATATTTAGTCATTGTTTGTTCCGTGTGGTGTCGGACGTAAAGAATAGCACCATCCCATATCTTCCCGTGGGTGTCGTAAGAGCCGACTAAGGGACTTACCAGAGAATGGGCAGCAGCGTTCTCTGTGCCTTTGTAACAACCATACTGCGATCGCCAACCCGCCTGCCAAGCGTGGCGATTATGGCAAACCCCCCCCAAAAATGATGCCTGGGGGAGGCCTATGTCCAGCAGTGGACGTCTTTTGGCTGAAATGATGATGAATGATGAGTCATTGTTGATTACTACTCAAAGTACATTGAATTTGCTCAACTAAACAATGATTCTACAGCAAAAAATGTAATATTACAATTTAAATCAATATTTGCACGACATGGAATCCCTTTGAGATTGTATACTGGACCACCATTTGAATCAAAGGAATTTAATTGTTTTTGTCAAGAATGGGACATAGATCATGTCACTTCTAGTCCCAATTTTCCACAGTCAAATGGTCAAGCAGAGTCAGCAGTTAAAATTGTTAAAAATATATTGCAAAAAGCATATGATGAAAATAAAGATCCATATCTGGCTTTGTTGCATTATCGGTGTAATGATAAAGAGTATATGAAATCTCCATCTGAATTATTGATGTCAAGAAAACTGAGATATAACTTACCCATGTCAAAAGAATTGGTAAAGCCTAAAGTTATAGAATTTGAAGGGCAAAAGGAAAGGATTAATAAGCATAAACAAAAATATAAGTTTTACTATGATATAAGTGCTAAGAATCTACCTGCATTAAATCAAGGTGATAGTGTCATGTTTAAGAAAATGCCTGATAGTAGTTGGGAGCCCGGTGTAATTAAAGAGGTTCTAAAGAATTGCCCAAGGTCGTATTTGGTAGAAGCTGACAATGGAAAGGTATATCGTAGAAATCGTAGTCACATATTACAGGTCAAGTCTAGAAATGTTGATTCAATGCCTAAGGCTTCTACCGAGGCTCTGCTAAATAAAAGGCACCAAATATTAAAACAAGATCAATCTTTAACTGTACCAATATCATTATCAAGTATGTATGTCAGAATGTGTCTTCCTAAACCGAGTTGTGAGTGTGACATTCAAGATACAAGTATTAGTCATGAGCAATCCATGTCAAATGTACAAATAGATAGTCAAGAGTCTTTGTCAAATGTAGAATTGAATAGTCATGAGTCTTTGTCAAATGTAGAACTATTGGAGAGTGGCTCGGTTCATGAAATAGTCTTATCATCTGAAGAATCCTCCATGGCTGGGGAATTTGAGGATGCTGAATCTGAAGAACCATCCATGGCTGGTGCATATGGGAATGTTGGATCAGATGAAACCTCTAGATCTGTAGATGAGGATGCTGGATCCCAGTCAGATGATACTTTGCTGGAAGATAGTCCTGTATATGTAACTAGAGTTGGTCGCAGAGTTTATAGACCTAAGAGATATGATGATTAAAATGTGTCTTATCTAGTTACTCAAAATGTTTAATCATTACCTACTGAGACTAAGCTACAAAATGATAACTTAGATTGTTTTGATTATTTAAGGTTTTATTAAACTCAAGTTTAGTAATTTTTCAAGTGTCAACTTAAAGATAAGTTTTTCTTTCAATTTTAAATTATCCTTTAAGTGTATTCAAAGTAGTTTAGTTTTTAATTTTTTTTAAAAAACTCAAGTTATGTTTATTAATTCTTTAGTGTAAACTTAGAATAAGTTTTCTTTCTTGTACATAATTATGTTACCTACCTACTTTAAAAGACTTGTGAAGGAGGATGTTAGGATAAGGTGGCAACACTGTTTATGGGTTAGAACCTTAGAACTAAGATGGCGGAAATAAAGGACGCACGTAATTATTACCTAAAATGATTTTTATTTAAATCACCAAGTAAAATAACAGGCAGCAAGAGTTAATTCTGCATGTTTAGATAAATGCTACATGTCATGTACCTCTTGGGCCTGAGTGATCGAAGCCACACTGGGCAATACCCATGTGGCTTCGTGTATTTGCATGCCCAGTAGGCATGCAAATACACCAGACGATATGCAGAGAGATATGCCATCTCAAAATGATGCTTGTAAGTGTGCAAGCGATATAATGGTGCTTGTTGAGCTCAATGTACGGCCCTCGTCATTTTATTTTAAGCATTCTGTTGGCTTCGTGTTTTTTGAGGTAGGATGCACAAGATTGCGTTATCGGCCGATGCAGCCTTGAAGCGTACCTACTAAAGTGCCGACAGTATCTAGCTAGAGCCATCTCATCGTTTGCTTCTGCATCCTCATAGTTGATCGTTCTTGTTGGTAAGAACTGTCAACAGAAATACGCAATAGCCTTGGGAAATCATCAAATGACTCCTCCCGCTCTGGGCAGAGTGGTATCCCTACCGTGTCAGACGTCTACTGACTTAAAACCACGTATGTTCCTTCTTAGCCCTTGTGCCGAGGCCGCGGTGATGAATAACATTTTTTTCGTACCACTTGCTCAAACTAAAAACAAAAGTGACATTCTATGCCACAAAAAGCGAACATAACAATAGTCATTTTTAATCTGATAAAAACAGGGCAAGAAAATTGTACTGAATTTCATTCATCCTCTAGGGGGAGAATGTGATTTCTATCAATAATTGGACCAATGTTTCGAATGTTAACTTTTACTTTTAATTGTCATTATTTTTAATAAATGCTGATCTCATATTATTATTGTGTTAATTTTTTCGCAAATGGTACGAAAAGTAGAGTATTTTCCTCGGTGATAAAGCTGTCTTAGTCTTGGGTGAACTTAAATCCCTCACTACACTCAGCTCGTCTTAAATCCCTCGCTTGGCTTGTGATTTAAGTTTTTAACACCCTCGCTACGCTCGGGAGTAAACCTAGAGTCCTTCGTTACGCTCGCGATTTAAATCGTCACCCGCGACAGAAGACACTGCTTTATCCCCTTTTTTTTTTTTTTTTGGTGGGTGGAAAATCATCAAATTTTAATGACCGAACCCATGTTCCTTCTTTGCCCTTGTGCCGAGGCCACGTCATCTCGTAGGCTTCACCTTAAGCAGTAACCGGTATAATAATGCAGTGAGGATGTTGTTGCGGCTGCCTCAGTTGCATCACGCAGCAGCTGCAGCGATTCAGAAGCAGCCATCAAATATTCTAGCTATACCGGTAGACAAAATTGATCGAGCATTTATAAGGCACTGGTACCCCGCGGTAAACATGTGCGCGCAAAATTCCAAACCTTTTATAGTCATCATCATCAGCATATACCTAATGTTCCCAATCCCACTGCAGGGACTCAGGCCTCCTCTCTAGGAGAGGAATGAGCTATAAATCCACCACACGGGCCCAGTGGGGGTTCGTAGATGTCACATATCTTCAAATTTTTGGGTTCTAAGACATGCCGGTTTCCTCACGATGTTTTCCTTCACCGTTTTTGAGACCAGTGGTCTCAGTGGTGATGAAATAAATTACACAAAGTAATGCGCCTGCGGTTCGAACCCACGACCTACTGTTCGTAAGTCGGGGCCGCAACCACTGGGCCAGCACTGCGCTTCATATATATATAACCTTTTATAGTAGTGAGAAGCAAATACCTACTCCAGTGAATACGTGCGGTCGCCCACACTAGTGCATGGATACCTTAGGGGCTATTTTTCTGTGAACGTTGAAATCAAGTTTTCGAAAATAATTAATAGATGGCGTTTGGTTTCTGCACAACTGTGACATTAAACTCTTCAATCCGTCACTAATCTTCTGTCACTTGTAGTAGGTGGCATAAGTTTTATTTCTGTTTCTACCTCACAGCAATTTTATTTGTAACTAGCTGAT
The DNA here is from genome assembly GCA_949775195.1 of Diarsia dahlii. NCBI lineage: Eukaryota > Metazoa > Arthropoda > Insecta > Lepidoptera > Noctuidae > Diarsia > Diarsia dahlii. The sequence continues at coordinate 1,542,982 of OX459197.1, read as the reverse complement.
GCCCGCGGCTTCACCCGCGTGGATGTCGTTCAAATTATATACTAAAACCTTCCTCTTGAATCACTCTATCAATTTAAAAAAAACCCGCATGAAAATCCGTTGCGTAGTTTTAAAGATTTAAGCATACAGACAAACAAACAGACAAAAATAGCGACTTTGTTTTATACTATGTAAGGATTCCTAATTAAATAATAATAAGAAATTAAACCTTTACCGCCTTATTACAAAACGTAGTTAAACCTGGTTTAACTTAGACTTGGTTTATCTCTCATGACGTCTCACTTCAATAATATTCAAAATAAAGTGACAGCATGGATGGACAGAGACAAACAAAAAGACACACAAATTTTAGAGGTTTATTTCTTACAGTTTATTATTCAAAAACAGACATTTATTATCGTTCAACATTATTATATTATATAAAACTTATCTTATTGAGGCGATAGCTTAAGTATACGTTTCTAAAATCGAAAAGAGGATTGAAGCTTTTGTAACCTCAACAAAGACAGGAGATCGGACTATTTTATCACAAAAGTGAAAAGTTTAATGAAAAAAAAAATAGGTAGGATAACAGCTATACAATTGCACAAAAACATACGAAAAGGTTACTATGTAATGTAAAAAAAAATATGAAGTGTTTGACTTTTTTTAGTTATTAATAATACGTAAGTCATCTAATAGATTATAATAACCCGGTCTCCAGTTAATACAAAGCAATTATTTGAGCTTTAATTATAGCTAAAACTAAAGAAAAAGCACTCGAACAAGGTAATCGAAATGATCTTAGCGAACGATCAATTATTGAGCTTAGTCATAACTCATAAATCTTTGATCTAATTATTTCTACTACCTGAAAAATATTTGCCACTGAGCTGTCCAAATTTTGACAGCTGACGTACCCCCATCTGTCCGGGGGACACAATGGCGACCCGTAGCGGGACACAATTGTGTCCCGGACGTTTAAGATGATTTTGTACAAAACATCTATCAAACGTCCGGGTATCAAAAAAAAACTGTTTATAGCGAGAAATGCAGGGAATCGATACATATAATATACTATATACCGACTCATATCGAAAACGCACACAAAAAATGTTTAAGTTGACACTAAGAGTAAAATTTGGGTAAAATTGTTGGACGTAATAGATTTTTACGTAGCTTTTTGTAACATATCGCAATGTTACTTATATATTATTAAAATAGATTATATAAGCTATTTTTTGATACCAATACATCATTACTTGGAACGTACAGTATTAGCACAATAAATCAAAACAAATACCCATTCCCGTGTCCCGCCGTACTTAAAAATTTGGAACGCAAATTTTAAACACGTGAAATAATAGCTATTTTCATCGTATTTGTTTGGTTTAAGTCTACTTTTACATTAATAATGAGCTGTTTTTTCCTATTATATCAAGTATTTTACTGATAAAATACTATAACATACAGAAACTTATCGAAATAACCGGCACGAACCACGCCAATACGGGTTAAATTTGAGTAAAGTATTTTGTTTATAAAAGTTTTTACGAAACATTTTGTAACATATCTCAACGGAACTTATGTATTATCAAAATAGATTATATAAGCTATATTTTGATACCAATACATCATTACTTGGAACGTACAGTATTAGCACAATAAATCAAAACAAATACCCCTTCCCGTATTACGCCATAATTAAAAATTTGGAACACAAATTTTAAACACGTGAAATAATAACTATTTTCATCATATTTCTTTGGTTTAAGTCTACTTTTATATTGATAATGAACTGTTTTTCCTATTATAAGAAGCATTTCACAACTTTAGCACTGAAATATACATTAAATCATGCAATACTTACCAAAACAATCGTTAGAAATTACGCACTTTGTTTACTGTTTTTCATCACTGGTTTAGATAACCTTCAAAACTCCGATTTCAATTGTGTTGGCACATAAACGATAAGAATTAACACTTCAAACTATTTAAATAAACCTAACACTCAACACAATGGGGTATTATATCACAATCCTTATCAGTCCGACCGTCGACACTTCAAACGTAAACAAAAAATACTGGCGACCCGACACTTGTATAAACAATCCTACTAATGATGGCGGCCGCTCGGGCATAGAGTATTTGGTATGAAAAGAATCGTCGTTTCATAGAGTAAAATTATAACAGAACAGTTAGTCGATTTTTGAACTTTTTCATAGATGATTAGTAAGTTTTAATGGTACAGTGTTGCGCGGATCTCTTGGGTCGCTCTAGTTACCTGGACAGACAACCGGAAAAAGTTTTAGGTCGCTCTAGTTACCCGGACAGTTCAGTGGATAAATCAATTTTAACATGGGTCTCATGTTCGAAAAGTAAAACATAGACAATCAGAAAGAATTTATAAATTAATTTTCACAGGTTTTCAGGTAATAGTTTGGAACTTTATTAGTGTGGTGAACCTTTTTACAACATTATTTATTCTTCTATGATCATAGATCAGATATGTCATAATCAAACTGTCTTAGGAATGAATTGTCAATTTTCAACAATATGTAACGTTTTGCAAATTAAAACCTAAAGTATAGGTTTTGTCTGTTATTTCAATTTAATTTGCAAACAAAACGATTAAGATCCCATGGACAAATATCTACGACCGGAGCGGTTCGATGGCGACCCGTCTCTAAGCACGGCGGCCGCGGAATGGGCACACTGGAAGAAAACTTTCGTCAACTTCCTTGCGGTGCAGGACTCGACTACTACAACTGATAAGGTCAAGCTTACTATATTAATTAATCACGTGTCTCCGAACGTGTATACTCATATAAGTGAATGTGAAACATACGAACAGGCATTGAACCTCTTAGACAAACTTTATGTAAAACCAACTAACATCCTGTATGCACGCCACGCTCTCGCCACACGGAAACAAAGTAGCCATGAGACTATCGACACATACATCCAAGCCTTGAAGCAGCTGTCCAAAGATTGTAACTTCACGGCTGTCGATAGTAAGACCAACCGGGATGACAACATTCGCGACGCTTTCATAGCTGGCATCACCTCGACAAAAATAAGAGAGAGACTCCTCGAAAACCTTTGCTTAACTTTGGACGAAGCACATAACCAGGCGCGTTCCTTGGAGATGGCTGAAGTTAATACACTACATTATAACAACATAACTATGAACGCGGCTACACAAAACATCTCTGATAACACTAATGTACGCAATACTCCTATGCCAAGTGGAAATGCAAGTACCTCTGCAGCCACGCCGGCATTCCATAATTACTCGAACCGCAAATGTTTCTTCTGTGGAGGACGGGTGCATCCGCGCAAGACATGCCCCGCCTTCAATGTGACATGTCAACTTTGTAACAAGAAAGGGCATCTCGCAAAAGTCTGTCGCAGTAAGAACCTAACTAGCGCTGCCGCGTCTGACCAGGAAAATGTCACCGCCTGCATCATTGCTGCATCACCGTCGTCCTTACATAAAGCAATTGTCCCTGCATATATCAAAGGCATTAGAGCTGAAGCACTATTAGACACAGGCAGTTCTAAAAGTTTCATTAATTTCGAATTTTCTAAACTGGTTTCTCTAAAGATAAAACCAAGCCAGCAGACAATATCTATGGCCTCTCTTAATCATATATCATCAGTCAAAGGAGAAACTTGCCTCACGCTTACCTTGGGTAAACACACATATGAGAACGTTCAACTGCTTGTGATCGATAATTTATGTTCAGATATGATTATAGGACACGACCTATTAGAGAAGCATTCCTCACTAGAATTCGCATTTGGTGGCCCGAAAGAGCCTCTTGTCGTGTGTAACGTAGCCGAAGCATCTGTCCCTGCTGTGCCTTTATTCGCCAACCTATCTCCCGAATGCAAACCGATTGCTATTAAGTCTCGAAGATACAGTGATGACGACCGACGTTTTATTGAAGAGGAAGTGAAGAATCTCTTAAAGGAAGGTGTCATTGAAGAGAGCCGGTCACCATGGCGAGCGCAGGTACTGATCACTAAGAATGTGAATCACCGTAAACGTCTTGTAATCGACTACTCCAGAACTATAAATCGATTCACAGAACTGGACGCCTATCCACTTCCTAGTATAGAGGAACTGATATCAAAAGTGGCAAAATACTCTGTATTTAGCGCCATAGATTTAAAAAGCGCCTATCATCAAGTTCCTATTTTGCCAGAGGAGAGACCATTCACTGCGTTTGAAGCAATTGGAAATCTATACCAGTTCCGACGTATACCATTTGGAGTGACCAATGGAGTTTCTAGCTTCCAGAGAACTATAGATTGGCTTATTCGAACGGAAAAATTGAAAGGCACATTCGCATATCTTGATGATATCACAATTTGCGGCAAAACACCAGAAGAGCACGACTATAATCTGCAAAATTTTATTGCAGCAGCTAAGAAGTACAGTTTAACCCTGAATGAAGCAAAATCCATATTTAAACAAACTTCTATTAACATACTTGGTTACACGATCGCCAATAATATCATCAAACCCGACAATGATAGATTAGAACCTCTTCTAAACTTACCTCCACCTCAAGACTTGCCCAGCTTGCGAAGAGCCCTGGGTATGTTCGCTCATTACTCTAAGTGGATACCAAACTTCTCCGAAAAGGTACATGAACTATCAAAGACCAAGACATTTCCGCTGAGTGACAATATCATTAAAGATTTTCAAGAACTTAAGAACGCCATAATCAAGTCTTGTGTTCACGCCATTGACAATAATATGCCATTTACAGTAGAAACTGATGCCTCGGAACACTCAATTGCGGCAACTCTTTCGCAGGCGGGCAGGCCTGTAGCATTCTATTCGAGAACACTTAATCGAAGTGAACAGAATCATTCAGCTATTGAAAAAGAAGCTTATGCAATCGTAGAGTCCTTGAAGAAGTGGCGGCATTTTCTAATAGGGAAATCATTTCTGCTCGTCACTGACCAGCGATCCGTCTCTTTCATGTTTAATGCTAAGCACAATAGTAAAATTAAAAACGAGAAAATACAGCGCTGGCGATTGGAACTATCTCCATACAAATACGACATCGTATACAGGCCTGGCACACAGAACCATGTAGCGGACGCCCTCTCCCGTGTTTGCGCCATCGTCGAGACACCTGCAAAGTTACGATCACTTCATGAAGCCCTTTGTCACCCGGGTGTAACCAGAATGGCACATTGGGTGCGTTCCAAAAACTTAGCATATTCGATTGAAGAGATAAAGAGTATGACGAAAGACTGTCGCATCTGTTCTGAGGTTAAGCCTAGATTCATTAGAGCTGATCCTCAAAATAAACTTATTAAAGCGATAGCGCCTTTCGAACGACTGAGCATGGATTTTAAGGGACCAGTACCATCTAAGTCGAATAACAGATTCATTTTAACAGTAATCGATGAGTACTCCCGCTTTCCGTTCGCCTTTCCGTGCTCTGATATAAGCGCAAAGACTGTAATCAAGCATTTAGACAGCATTTTTATCATGTTCGGCATGCCTACGTGCACTCGGACCGAGGGACATCATTTTTATCGGCTGATGTAAAAGATTTTCTACACTCCAGGCAAATAGCGACGAGTCGTACAACGCCATACAACCCTCAAGGCAATGGCCAAGTTGAAAGGCTCAATTCTACGCTCTGGAAAAGTGTACAGTTAGCTTTGAAAACTAAGAACCTGCCAATAGAGAGCTGGGAAGATGTCCTACCGCAAGCATTGCACTCCATACGCTCGCTTCTTTGTACTAGTACAAATTGTACGCCGCATGAAAGAATGTTCCGCCACTCTCGGAGATCGACGAATGGAGATTCTATTCCCACATGGCTATCTGGCTCAAACAGAGTACTTATGCGACGCTTTGACCGGAAAACAAAATATCAACCACTAGCCGAGGAGGTGGAGGTACTGGAGACAAACCCCACTTATTCGTTCGTTCGAACAATGGATGGTCGCGAAACTACTGTATCTAACCGCCATTTAGCACCTTTGGGAGGCAATCGAGAAGATATTCCCACAATTAACGAATTTGTGGACGCCGAACCCCAAAGATCGCAGTCACCATCACCATCTTGTTCACCACCAACTTCGCCTTCTTCACCGACATCTTACTCAACACCAGTCTCGCTGCCAGCTACTCCTTCGTCACCGCTACCATCGGAGGATTTGCAAGTGGCACCGGAACCAGAACAAATGAGCTCGGACGGGATCGAGCTCCCAGTTTCGGAGCCACTCCGGAGGTCGGCCAGATCACGGAATCCACCGAAGTTTTTGCGCGATTACATCTGGCCGGGGTGAATGTGGTGAACCTTTTTACAACATTATTTATTCTTCTATGATCATAGATCAGATATGTCATAATCAAACTGTCAAGAATGAATTGTCAATTTTCAACAATATGTAACGTTTTGCAAATTAAAACCTAAAGTATAGGTTTTGTCTGTTATTTCAATTAGGATATATATAAGAAATAATATATGTCGCCGCAAGAATGGCTTTCGCCATCTCGTGAGATGCTGGCACAATTATTACAAAGGTCAATAGTGCGACAGTGCCATCTATTGACTTTTCTGCTAAAACCACCACTTAAATAGATGGAATGTAATTAAATGTTCCACAACTCGAATAGTAATTTATTAAACAGAAGTCTATAACTAGAACTATAGTTAAAATTAAGATAAGCTAATGTTTTATGAATATTGGGATTTTAATGATTGCCACACTTGGAATGAGGCTGTCTATGAGACGTCATCGCACAATGTTGTGATGATGGCGGCGAATACGATTATAATGGTCAATAACTCAATTTATAATCTGAAACTACAACTAAATCAGTTTCTTTATGTAATTATAAACTAAAAAGTCATAAGATCATTTTGTAGAGCAATTCAATAATAGAAAACCCATTGTCTGTTTTAAATCCTAAATCAACCGGAAATGCTTTGTAACATTTTGTTGTAAAGAAATGAACCTATTAACTAGACATTAACGCCATTGCATTAATAATGGTATTGTTTTATTGTTAAATAATTAATAGAATCAATTGTGAAGTATTTTAGTAATGATTGTTAGTTTTAACTAATTAGGTCATTAATTAATTTTTTTTAATTTCCAGTACACCCAAAACAGGTACTAAAGAAAGTAAAATCCGTCAACCTAGAAGATTTTTTACTGAAAATCTTATATCTGAAACAGGTCATCAACAAATAGAACAACATGATTTGACCCCTACGAATATATCTCTCATAGACGACCTGGACATACCGAATGGACAAAACTATCAGAGTCCTACAAGATTATCTGATTCCTTGGGGCATACATATAAAGAATCAGTCAAACAACTGCATCCAACTGAAACTTCCATACAAGACGTCGTGAGTAAAAGGCGTTTATTAATCTTCGGTGGCCAAAAATGCATCGGTTTAGCTAGTCAATTAATTAATTCAAGAAATAATAACAACTTTGAACACTATGAAATCTCAGCAGAAACCAAACCGTTTGCCACAACTGACGAAATAATAAAAGTATGTACAAGCTTGAAATTAAATAAATACGACAAGATCATTTTAGGTATTGGTGAAAATGACTCTAACCCAATGAAGATTGTGATACAATTATCAGCGCTACTAAAGAAATTTGAGTACAATACTGTTATGATTCTTAATGTTTGTGAAAATAAGTACTTAAATGTCAAAATGTTAAATGATATGATTAAACTTACTTGTAATAATTTTTCAAATTGCTATTTTATGAATGTATTTAACACATATAACAACCGAATGGTCTATACATGTAAAAAGCTCAACCTTTTCATAGACTCATTAGATTATAACGCTAAGTACTTACCAATAATGAGCAAGGAATACACTAAAATCCAAAGAATAACTCGCAATAATTCAAGTGGGAACCATAAAATAATACCATATGAAGCACAGACGCCTGTTAAAAAACAAAAAACAATATTAGACTTCTTTTCAATAGTAAAACATACTACTCCATCTCAAACACAACCCACAAATTCGTCTGTCAATAAATCTGGGGGTCTAAAACGGCCACTTTGGCAGAATCGTCTAAGGAAAATATTAAGAATAATATTCGAATTCGTAAAATGGTCACAATATGGCAATTCCTAATATTACTCGCTGAGGATTCAATTCACGCAATTCCTCTAACTGACAATTTTGTATGGAGATTCGTAAAATGGCCACATTTGATGAAAGGCGCCAATGCTGCGCTAATGTCAAATAGCAGATTCTTATTACGTTAGTAATTATCAACATCTTACGAGTCATTTAGTGAATAAATAAATAAATTATGGCCGATTTAGCGCTTTAGACAATTTTTTTGGAGCACGCGCGTGTTTTGTATTCCATAATAACTCGCGGACGAAATAAAACTCTTCGGAATCTGAAAATACCGAAATGCTGGACAAGAGTGTGTTGGGTGTCTAAAGATCAACTAAAAGTGTTGGTCGGGGTCTCATCCAGGAGCTGGAGCCGTACCTACTTAAGTGCCCGTCAGGATAACATAAATACTACCTCCAAGGCAAGTAAAAGGATTGTGATATTAATAATTAAAGTTATGTATATTAATTAAGCAGATACACACTTTTATTTAGTACTAGAGACCCACCCCGGCTTCGCACGGGTGCCTTCCTCTTGAATCACTCTATCTATTAAAAAAACCCGCATCAAAATCCGTTGCGTAGTTTTAAAGATCAAAGCATTCATAGGGACAGACAGCGGGAAGCGACTTTGTTTTATACTACCTACCAGTGACCCGCCCCGGCTTCGCACGGGTGACACGCAAAAAAGGTATTAAAACCTTCCTCTTGAATCACTCTATCTATTAAAAAAAACCGCATCAAAATCCGTTGCGTAATTTTAAAGATTTAAGCATACAAAGGGACATAGGGACAGAGAAAGCGACTTTGTTTTATACTATGTAGTGATGATGATGATAGTGATTGTAGAGGTTTACCCGGTACCCCCTTCAATAAATATACCCACTGATATTGATATACATAAGTAATAAGTTAATAACTTACTACAATCTTCTATTTACATTTTAGGTGCTGATCACCCTCAGCTTTAATGCATCTGGGTCTTACTATAGGTTTATAGGAACTACACTATAAGATGCAGCAGGTTAGTGTATCTACCTGTGAGCTGTGACCCGTACTACTACTGGCAGATACTAAGAGCTAACCTCTGCTTTACCCTTCAGGATTAAAAAGGTAGAATGTTGTTATTTTTCTTTACTTTTCAACATAATCATCATCATCCACAGCCCGACTCCACCCACTGCTGGGCATAGGTCTCTTTGATTGTGCCAAGCTCAACTTTACTTTAACTTTATTAATCTTCTTCTTATCGTGAAAAGAAGAAGAGACTTTATAAATACCTACTTATTAGGTACTAAAATAAAACAATAGTGATAGATAACATATTTTTACCAAATTGTATATTTATTTACTCATCTTATATACTTAACATAACAAAAAATGTTGCAATAATCAGATAATGAAACTTACAGAAACATAATAAAATAATTAATCGTCTCATGATTCTCATCATGAATAACTTAGAAATCTTTCAATAATCAAACACGGTAACAGAAACATATAATAAATAGTTTTTTTTCTTTTCATTCAGGTTCATCATTCATCGACTGATTTGAATATAAAAAGTGTTGATGCTAGCCACAGAGGGGCAAACCATGACTTCTTCTTCATTATGGAAACACGATCCACTGAAGACTAGTTTGGATCAACTCCAGGCTGAAAAAAAAATTGAAAATTTTAGGTAAGTAAAATCATCAGACAATAATTAACAAAATTTTTAAATAAAATTACATAATTGTTTAATCTATAACAATAAAAAATAATGTTTCAGGTGTCTCCACTCGTTTGTCCCCGAAGAGCAACACTTCTGACTCTAATAGTGGATACTTCGCAACAATATTATACAGAAAAACATTGTCTTGTACACAGCAACAGTATATTGGAACTGCGTCAAGAAGAGGCCACCTTGATGTGGATTTTGATCAGCGCAATCTTATTTAAAACACATTGATTTTGTTTTATGTTAGATTATAGTTCCCTTTGCTGTTATTTATAATTATATTACATGAATGTTGTTGATGATAAACTTGATAGTTTTATTGCTTAGACAAAAGATTCATAAGTACTTTACCTCTATGGGACACCAATATGGGATAAATATCTTTCAACAGTATCAGTAATCCTGCCCGGGTTCTGTGCTATAAAGTTATTTGCTTGAGCATTAACCATCTCGACTGCAGCCTGTTGCAATTCCACCTGGGATAAAACTCTTCAGACTCATCTATGTGGCTCAAAGGGCGACCTAAAAACAATAATTATATATAGCTAAGTAATAGTTTTAAATAGTCATCATCGTGAGTCTGGGCTTAAGCTGGGACTGCAATCGACAGTAATTTCTACACGGCGCTCATCAATGACGAGGCTCGAGCGGGAGGGATTCTAATAAGGTAAAGAAGTTGTGATGAGAAAAATATTCATCATAGACCAATCTTTTGGCGTTTTAGTTTAGCCTTTTGTGACCACTGGCGAAAAGATTTGCTTGACCTCAGGCAGAATTATTAAAACACCGAGCTCTAGCGTAACTTCAACCTGGGTTTCGCTACAAGAAGTCTAGCAGAATCTCAAACTGTGTCTTACACACTCGAGCTGCAAGTCTTTCCATTCCTACAAAAAATCACACACTGTTTACGAATACTTTTACACAGCGATAGAATGTAATAATGATCCAAATAAACAAGTTTGCACTTACTTTGTATTGTAAATAATCCAACTCGCACAAAATAAAATTTTCCAACTATCGCATTTCGCGCCTGTCAGGTTGTCAAGTGTCAGTTCGTTGACATAACTTTTTTTAACTAGTTCACAACTACATAGTTGCCAGCTTATGAGGATATTAATTATTATTTCTAATTACCCTTTTCAGGGTTTATTTATAGTCTTTTAGCAGTTATGAGTTTAATATAATGAAATAACGATTAAAATATAGAAGTATATAAATATAACACTAATTTCAATAATAAAATTTTGAAAGAAAAAATTCCCGGGAACAATACGGTCTTTATTTTTTTCACGTGGCAACATTTCCAACAAACCGGATTCTGATAGGAATTGAATTGAATACGACTCACTTATTATGTGGTACCATTTTACGAAAATTAGCAACATCACCAAGGAAATGCTGGGAATGCGGAAATGGAATTGCGTTTGGTGATATTGCTTAAAGTGGCCGTTTTAGACCCCCTGATCTAAAGTTTTTTCGAGAATACAGCAACAAGCAGTAATAACAATCGTGTCACTATATTACACCAAAATATAGCAGGACTGCTTTCTAAATTAGATTTATTAAAAATAGCTTTATCAGAATTTAAAACGAAACAAAACGACATAGACATAATCTGTACTTGCGAAACATTTCTAAAATGTGGAGAAGAACCTAACGTACATATTAATGGTTATAAACTGGCGTGTTATTACTCTAGAGTCAAGCAGAGAAGAGGCGGAGTTTGTATAATGTGTAAGGATTACATAACTTGTAATAAAATAACTTGGCTTAAAGACATTGCATCTGAACTCACCTTTGAGTGTGGTGGTATTGAATTTCCTCAATATAAATTAATTATAATATGTATTTATAGAATACCAAATTCTAACCCTCGTATATTTTTAGAAAAGTTAGAGATATTATTAAACAAAACCCGTTCTAAAACAAAAAAAAAAGTTGTTATTGTGGGCGATTTTAACATTAACATCCTTAAACAGTCTACAGTACGTGAAGAATATCTGAGATTACTGCAAAATTACAACTTTAACCCTTATACAAACACGAGCCCCTGTGGATATTTAGGAGAAAACGAGGTTTGTTTCTAGGTAATTAGGGGCTGCTGATTTCATTTTTGATGAAAAAAAAACTAAAAAGGGGAGGGAAAGGGGGGTTTTTTCGGTGGTAAATATCTTACCATTATCCATTATCGACTTGTAAAATATTACGATGGTGGTAAAATAGTTACCATTATCCAATACGATTTGAACGAATTTCTATACTAGTTGTTTTCCCTGGATTTGCTTGTGTAATTTAAGCAATACAAAAAAAATATTGGTACCTAATAACATTTTTTCGAATGTAGATATGAATGTAATGTCTATTTGTAGTAGGTAAATAAAATAATACTCGTGTTCAAAATAAAAAAGAAAGTTTTATTAATTATAAAAAGTAGATAATAATATGTATTTATTCTCCTTGAGCTTCCTACGCAGTGTGAAAAACCCTGAAACATGACTTAGCACACAGAGTCACATAAATATATTAGTAAATCCAATTTACAGTTAGGCACGATTGCACAATGGCATATAATTTACCACTATTACCCATAACTTCACACGATCAAAAAACATGCATATATTACCGGATTTTTCAACCTAATGGATGCAAAACAACAAGAATATAACATAGTTTATGAATCTGAACGCAAAAAACACTTACCGGATTTTTTGTTGAACAAAACTAAAAATTTTTGAGAAACGTCACAACAATTTCAAATTTTTTTCACCAAACTGCCGACTGGCTCACTTTCACATTGACGTATATGGACGGGTGACGTTTATAAATAAAAAGTTCCCACTATTTGAATTTAAAAAAAGGCAACGTTTTACATACTAACAAATTCAAATGTTGCCGGTGCAAGAAAAATACTTTTTTAAACAAAAAACCTAAGTGGTAAGCATTATACCTTTATTTTAATAAGGGTTAAAATGCACATAAATGAACCGACAAGAGCAGAATCATGCTTAGACCATATAATTAGCAACGATCCCACTGCTGTAGGCAAAGTTATACCATCAGGCTTATCAGACCATGACACCTGTCAAACGTTATCCCTCACCGTAAACAAAAAAATAACCCCTACATTACAATGGTATGTTCTAAAACGAGACTATTCGCCGGACCACATACTTAAATTCATTGAATGCATCAGTAATCTATCTTGGTCAGAGGCATATGATGAACCTAACATAAACAACGCCTTTCAAATATTTCACGATACCTTCACACTGTTTTTCAATCTATGTTTTCCGGTAAAAAAAATCAAAATTAATAAGAAACCAAAGAGTCAACCTTGGATAACAAAAGGCCTCAGATTGGCTTTCAATACTAAAAGGAAGCTTAGGTATCTATACAATTGTAAATCGTCACGCCAGTCATATAAAACCCAGTATCGCACTTATAACAAAATATTAAAAAAAAGTATAAACTTAGCACAGAAACTAAACAATGATCGATTATTGTTGAACTCTAAGAATATTTGTCGGGATTCCTGGAGAATAATAAAAAGTCAAGAAAGCAATCAATATAATACGCAACAAATAAATAAAATAAATTTAAATAATAAAACCATCACAGATCCTGAAATTATATCAAATGCTTTCAACAATTATTTCATTGGATTGACTAAAAGTCAACCGCCTAAAAAAAATAAAGAACCACTATCTACAACAATAGAACCTAATAATGCTAGCATATTCTTAAATCCAGTTACAATAGCCGAAATCTACCAAATTATACTTTCTTTAAAAAATACAAAATCAGTAGGTTATGACAACTTACCCACTCAACTTCTAAAACAAACTGCACATAAAATAGCACCAATACTATGTCATCTCATAAATTTGTCATTATCACAAGGTACTTTTCCAGATCAACTAAAAATATCAGTTGTAAAACCAATTTACAAAAAAGGGGACGCAACAGAACCCAACAACTATAGACCTATTGCTCTAATACCTACACTAGCTAAAATTATAGAAAAAGTTATGTTCAAACGGTTAACAAATTTTCTAAATAAGTTCAATATACTCAAACCCGAACAACACGGTTTCCAGAAAGGAAAGTCTACTACACTAGCTGCCTTTAAATTAATAAAAAAAATCTCTGAAAATCTTGATAAAGGCATTGACACCTGCGCTGTGTTCTTCGACATGAGCAAAGCGTTTGATTTTGTTGATCATGATATTTTGCTCCAAAAAGCCTATACTTACGGAATTCGCGGTGTAGCACATAAATGGTTACAAAGTTACCTCACAAATAGACAGCAATATGTAGAAATCAACAACATTAATAATGAGAATGTAGAATCTGCATATAAATCTAAACTCGAATTTAACAGAGTCGGAGTCCCACAAGGAAGTATATTAGGTCCCCTTCTATTCCTACTCTACATCAACGATTTGCCTAACGTAACAAATCATCATTGTACCCTTTTTGCAGATGATATATCTTTAGTAATTCCACATACATCTAATACTTCATTTGATAACTACAATATAGAAGTTAACGAAGCTGTTCGAAGCATTATCAAATGGCTAGAACGTAATAACTTAAAAGTTAATATAGACAAAACCAGAATAATTCAATTTTACAATAGAAAACAATGTAACTACAAATTAAAAATTTCATACGATAACAATTATATAGCACAATCTGATAGCATAGTTTTCCTTGGAATGTCATTAGATAGTCAGATCTCATGGAAAATACACGTAAATAAAATCTGCAACAAAATAAACAAGTATGTTTACGCTCTTTGGCGCCTTACACGTATATCCAGCCAAAAAACAGCTTTACAAGCCTATCACGGATATGTAGCCTCTAACCTACGATATGGTATTCTATTATGGGGTGGCTCCGTGGAATTTAATAGAGTATTCTTGGCTCAAAAACAGTGCATTCGCGCACTTTGTAATGTTGATTCTTTAACTTCATGCAAACCATTGTTCCAAAAGCTAAATTTACTAACAGCACCGTCCATGTACATATTTGAATCTTGTAATTTCGTCAAAACACATCAGTATCTGTACAAATCCTTTGGTGATTATTGTAATTTTAATACCCGATATCCTAATAGTTTTCCCTTGCCGAATATAAAAACTGACCTGTATCGAAGAAATTGTTACCCCATGTCAATTAAACTTTTTAACAAATTACCCACTGAACTAAAAGACATAAGATCAATACCTTTATTCCGAAAAAAATTATACGCCTGGTTAGTAAATAAATGTTTCTACACGACCCAGGAATACCTTAGTTATAAGAATAGAAAATTACTGTAGCGCCTTAATATGTATGTTCCTATCAGTGCAATATAACTAGTTTAATTTAAGTTAGTATGTAATTCCACATACCTATAAGTGTGTACCTATGTAGGTGCTTAATTCATTTTTTTTCATAAACTTTTATCTTAAGTTTTAAGTTTTTGCATACCAGAAATGGTTAATATGAGGATCGTTTTTTTGTATTATGTAATGCATTATGTACCATCTATTTTACCCATATTAAGCAAATAAATTATTTGATTTGATTTGATTTGATTTGATTACTATACTGGTTTTGTGGTACTTCCGCTGGGGACTACAGACGCATGCGACGAAAAGTTGAGACGCTAGAACAAGCTATGTAAGTCGCGCTTAGCGAATAATTGCAATTCAAGTAAATGAAAGTGGTTTTTGATGTGATTAATGTTAATAGTGCAAATGATAATTGTAACATGATTTAAAACAGTGTATAAGGAGTTTCTTTGCCTATTCTTCTCCTAAAAGACCAACCATGTATTCGAATGGGCGATTCAAACCGCAAAGTTTTTATGTGCCTGTAAATGGAGCAATGTAAATAAACGTTTGGTGTTTGAGTCAAGTAATGTGTGTGATTTCAACTACCCATTTACCTATCAGCCACGAAAAGGAATCTAAGGCGACGACAATATGGCGGACCCCATTGATATTTAGGAACAGCGTCCCTCCAGAGGGTTTCCCGCCGCGTCATCAGAAGTGGGATCGCCCCCGCGATCCCCTTCAGCCCGCACTGCTGGACATCCAGAACAAGGAACTGCTTCTGTGACCATGGCCGACGGCGTGTCAAAGGAATTTTTCGCCGAAATGGTCACCATGATGCGTTCTATGAGTTAACGGCTTACTACCCCGCAACAACAGCCAAGAGTTATGAACACACTGAAATATTTCTCCCGTCTTACGATCTGGATGGAAACATTTGCGTACGTGAATGGTGTGATCATCCAATCAAAATGACAAACATACAGGACAACACAAAATGACCGAAGCAGCAGAACAAATAAACATGGACACTCTGAAAGCATAATTATCAATAAATGACCTGCGAGATGAATCATCAAACCCGGGAAGTATAATTGTTTTATTAATTTTAGTAACTTATAAACTGTAGATACCTATTTACAGTTAACAATATTTTACATCACACACTGGCAAGGTTGATGCCTCCTTAAATTGACACCTGTGGAAATGAAATATTAAGAAATCTTATCACTTCTTTTAATTAGGTCATTACCCGTTCAATGTTATTATTAAAATATGAACCAGTAATGTGTCACAAACAGATCTCATGAATCAAATGATAGTTACTTGCATTCATTAATTAAATAACTAAGTATCAACTAGTATTAAATCTTGTTGTGTCATTCAATAGAAATAATTCTTATTGGAAATGCCTCGTAATCGACATTCCAGTGAGAAATTGCAATTAAGTGCAAGCTTTAGTGCTTTGTACAAACTTCTAAACATTTGTATTGGACAACATGTTTTATGATCATTAAAATAAACAAAGTCGTCCGTCACGGGACACCCGGCAGATGTGAATCTTTGTATTGTAATGACACATGATAAAATTAAATATTACAATACAGCTTGTCTATAAAGTCATGAAATTAATGTTTGAGGAACTAACATTATTCAAAAGTAAGGCAACACTAAATCATGGTACATCAAATGTCATCGGCTGTCATCAACTTGTTATTTATCTTGATATCTTTTGCATTTTTTAATGTTTTTCAAATCTACGTCGACAAAACTTCGAAAAAACGTGTTAAATATGAGGAAAACAAATAGGAGTGGAGCTCGGGAAATTATTTCAAAGTATATCAGCGATGTTTGTTAGAACACCAAGCTGATCAAATTTTATCAAATTTGGATGATATTTATACTCGAACAGCAGCTATAACAGGTATGTAATCGTGTTATTGTTTGTTTTTTATCTACCAGAAGTCACAAATTTACTAAATATACGATTTTAAGACTAAAATAAGCATTGTTTACATTGCGCATTTATAGGTTAGATTGCAAATGTAAGTAGCTCATATTGTAGTGCGACGTTAAGTTTTGATACTTTTGGGTAATCAAATTTACCTACATCTTTTTTTTAATCTTTCTTTCAGGAAAATCTGAGAGTACAGTGAGGCGTATTGCAGATGAAGGCAAACACAGATCAGGCCGTCCTAAGAAAGAAATGGATGACTTCAACATAAAATTTCGCTAAAACAGATCTGGATTTTAAATGTAGCCTAGAAGTCCTGCGTAAAATTTTGAAATCGATTGGATTTTCTTACAAGAAGATCAAAATAACAGAAAGGCTCTAATCGAACAACATATTGCAGCAAAACGGGCAAGAGAAAATGGGCATACAGTGGTACAAAAGTTAAAATATAAGATTAATAAAAAATATGTAAGAACATTTTTCTTTTATTTACTCATTTTTATTTCAATGAAGGTCGGAAGGAAAACATCGTGAGGAAATCTGGACTTATAATTATTATAAGTCTGAAATCGCCAACCCGTCTTGAGCATGCGTGGTGATCAGTGCTCTTGCCGTCTCTGTTGAGAAGAGGCCTTTGCCCAGCAGTGGGACAGTAATAGGCTGGTATTATCATTTATAATGAAGGTCGCATCTTTGTTTATGGTTTCTGTATTTTTTTTAAATAAGATAACAGATTTTAATTAAAACCAGGTTTGCTTCTAGTACAAAATAATGTGCTAGTATCAAAACCATTTTAGTCACACTATACAGGGTTGCTATGTGCACGAGTCTTCACGACCGCAGCACCCTCATTTATTTTCATGACTTTATAGACAGGCTGTAATTATTTCTTTAATGAATATCTATCAATCAAATTTGCATCTGACCTTACTTCATCACTAATTGATTAGCTTAAACTTTAATTAATAAATAAATAGATTAAAAATTGATCCACAATAAACTTAATTTTATTGGAAAAACACAATTATAGCGTCATACTATTTCCTATTATGGCATAGGAGTCAGATTCAATGCCAGGGTGCACATGTTTCACATAAATGATGCTTTGTTATGTAACTGATTCATAAAACAATTAACAATACATCAACGTTGTTCAACAAATTGTGACTATGAAATTCAGTGCGATATTTCAATAGAAAGCAAAGCTTTAAATAAGTTAAATTGTGAATGTTTCCATAGTACAATACCACAACCAATAGTGTTTTTAAAGTACTTTTAATCAGATTATCTTACCCATCTTAGTTTGATTACCTGAATCTAAGTATGATAACTATTTCAAAACAATTGATTACCATAATTATTTTCATTACTAATTCAAGCATTTAGTCAGACAGCTTCGTGGGTCTAGTGGTCATGAACCATACAATTAAAGCTTGTGGGCCTGGATTTGATTCCCAGGTCTAGCAAAGTGTTATTGGGTATTCCCATAAGGAATTCCTCAGTAGCAGTCCAAACTATAAATATGAATGGCAAACAGTCTTGCCTTTTAACAAGAGGCTTATACGTTACGCTGGCAAAGTGTTGATGTACACCTCTGCCTAACCCTTCCGGGATAGCAGGTGTGATGTTTACATAACATCTTTTCTTGTTCTATTATTTACCTGCATGACTTCTCACATTCCAGATTCGAGCAATTATATTATCGTAGAGGATATGATAACCTGATGCTTCAAGTACTACAGCCTGGTGAACAAAAATGACCGTGTCGCCGGCTATGAACCTAACAAATGCGAAACAACATGAAGACAGCCAACCCGGAATGACTGTTTCAGTGTTCACACACCATAAGTTTACATAAAAGGTGAGGAGTTTTCAAACTACTTACACTACACCGCTGATACCAAAAATGTTGTGTCAAAAGGCTCAATACAATAGCCAAGTCAACCTACATGATGCTCATGTGTGATGAGTATCAGTATCATTTTCATTTTTTTAATGTTATTGCAATCCTGCCAGTTGTAAGCAACAACTATTAACAATAACAAAGTTTTAGTACATACAGTAACTAATGAAGTAAAAAATAATAATACTCACAAAAAGCTATTAGTATCTGTGGAGGAAACAACTAGCTCAATAAGTAATACTTACAATAAATCACAAATAATCTATCAGCAGCCGTGGAGGCAACTGGTAAAAGAACAAACACAGTAAATTATCTATCAGAAGCCGTGGAGGCGACTGGTAAAGAACAAACACAGTAAATTATCTATCAGAAGCCGTGGAGGCGACTGGTAAAGAACAAACACAGTAAATTATCTATCAGAAGCCGTGGAGGCGACTGATAACGAACACACACAACAAATGATCTATCAGAAGCCGTGGAGGCGACTAATAATGAATACACACAACAAATGATCTATCAGAAGCCGTGGAGGTGACTGATAATGAACCAACAAAACAAATGAACTATCAGCAGCCGTGGAGGCAACTGATAAAATAGTACTCTCATGTTATCCTGCTGGGTCCACGGCGTATTAAATGCCCAGAGCCTGGTTCCTTATATCCTGTCAAATCAAAGACTTCGTGCCTGTCACGGAGCAATGGTCCTAAACTCCTTATCCTTTAATCCTGTCAAATCAAAGACTTTGTGTCTATCACAGAGCGGTGTTCCTGATCCTATCCTTTCATCCTGTCAAATCCAAGACTTTGTGTCTATCACAGAGCATTGCCTTCCCGTGAGAATGAACAAATAAAAACATACTACTCACACTACATTTACCAAATACAAATCACAATGGCTAAAGCTATCAATAATTTTATCTAAAACGAATTTAGTAGAGAGTAGATCTATTACAAGGTTTCAAAGTCAAGTCATAGTAAGGTTAACAATTTAATGAGTATTGTTGTTGCTTGTACAACAATAATATTATCTGTTTGCTGAAAAAGCAAACAGCTGATCAAACAATATCAATAGATTCTATTAATGTTGTTAAATAATTTTGCCAACAATATTCTATTTAGGTAGTAACTAATCAAACAATATTCTATTCAGCTAGTAGCTGATCAAACAATATCAATAAATTCAATTAATGTTGATGAATAATTTTGCCAACAATATTCTATTCAGCTAGTAGCTGATTAAACAATATCAATAAACTCAATTCTATCAATGTTGTTGAATAATATCGCCAACAATATTCTATTCAGCTAGTAGCTGATCAAACAATATTCTATTCAGCTAGTAGCTGATCAAACAATATCAACAAACTCAATTCAATTAATGTTGTTGAATAATTTTACTAACAATATTCTATTCAGCTAAGTAGTAACTGATCAAACAGTATCAATAAACCCAATTAAATTAATGTTGTTGAATAAGTTTGCCAACAATATTCTATTCAGCTAGTAGCTGATCAAACAATATCAATCAACTCAATTCAATTAATGTAATTGAATCATTCAGGCAACAATTGCTTATTAAGCATCCATAAACTCAAATAAAAATTGCAAACAGCTTTATGTCTGTATCTGTGCATGTATGCTTAGCAAGGTGATAAGATCTATGACAAGGTTTCTATATTGAATGAACCTTTTTATTACCAAATCCTACTATTCAATGAACATTGTAGGATAATAAAAGCAACAATAATCTGCCGACAAAATATTATCTCCACTATTTCAGAAAACAACCACGAGACTACACATACGACAACGGATGGACGACCGGACGGCAACGTCAGGTGCAGAGCGCGCACCGCCGATCAGAATGGCCGTGTCGCCGCAAGAATGTCTTTCGGCTAAGATAATTATTCAATCCCATTGATAACCAGCTTATATTGATGAACCTGCCATCTCGTGAGATGCTGGCACAATTATTAAAAGGTCAATAGTGCGACAGTGCCATCTATTGACTTTTCTGCTAAAACCACCACTTAAATAGATGGAATGTAATTAAATGTTCCACAACTCGAATAGTAATTTATTAAACAGAAGTCTCTAACTAGAACTATAGTTAAAATTAAGATAAGCTAATGTTTTATGAATATTGGGATTTTAATGATTGCCACACTTGGAATGAGGCTGTCTATGAGACGTCATCGCACAATGTTGTGATGATGGCGGCGAAATACGATTATAATGGTCAATAACTCAATTTATAATCTGAAACTACAACTAAATCAGTTTCTTTATGTAATTATAAACTAAAAAGTCATAAGATCATTTTGTAGAGCAATTCAATAATAGAAAACCCATTGTCTGTTTTAAATCCTAAATCAACCGGAAATGCTTTGTAACATTTTGTTGTAAAGAAATGAACCTATTAACTAGACATTAACGCCATTGCATTAATAATGGTATTGTTTTATTGTTAAATAATTAATAGAATCAATTGTGAAGTATTTTAGATGTGGTTCTGGTTGGCTGGACATTTCTTCAAAACTGCTCGCATTTAAGTAGGTCAATAGGGCACTTTATGTGACGGCTAAACACCCTTATTTCAGAATAGGTGACGCTACAGAATCTTAGATAATCGATCGAAAGCGTGTCCAGCCAGCTTGAAAAACCACTTTTCGCTGGTCTCTCAATCTCCGTAACGGAAGTGATTTTGACGACTTTTTGCATATCAACGGGCGTCACATAAATATGTGACAGGCATCAAGCTAAAAGTTTTGTGATACGTACAGTGGTTTAGTAGAAAAATGCAAAAAACTGTGTCCAGCCATCTTGAATTTACGTAGAAAACTTTTGGCTGGCACTTCCGAATCCCACATAACGGGAGCGTTTTCGAATATGGTTCCTTTACTAATACTTGGTGACGCAATGTGTGACAGTAATAACGTTTGATTTATGCCGTCACATGCAAGGGTTTACGAGATATCAATGAAAACTTAATGTATACTTGTGTCCAGCCATCTTGAACTCAGGCTGGCTGGACACCTGTATCTCCGCTGCCTGATGATCTACGACCTTCAAAATGGTATCAAAATGTTGTGACGGGGACGATAATGGTAACCTGAATTTGTGACGGAGAAACTTTGCGTAGTTTCAAAGATATTGATCTATTAAATTTTCCCATACAAACACTGTAGTAGGGTTACCAATATTGTAGGTTTTATGTAGGACTAAGTATATTTTAAGGTGTTTTCTTTAATGGACGAAAATTCGCGTATTGGTGATACTAATACGAACAACTGTAGATATTTTAATCAATAGAAGACAAAAATGTAGAAGTGAGGAAGGGGGGGGGGGTAGATTTTTTTTTAATGTTATTGATTATTTACGTGCAGATACCTATCTACTCTTTTTAGTAGATAATTATTGGTGTTTTTATGGTAAGTACATAGGTAGATATTGTGTCAGGATAACAGACTAATGCTCTAAGGTATTTAAATGAAAAAATAATGTAGGTAAATAAAATCACATTTATTTATTTGCGCTAGAGCGTTTCAATGACGAAAATGACGACGATCAACTCCATTTGCACTTCAATAACCCCCCCGCCTTGTACCAAAGCGTTGTTTTTACCGCCGCCCTAAGTGTTTGAAGCGCAAATGAAGCCGGTGGTTGTCATTTTAATCATATAAATAGCTGAATAAACTAAAATATTCTTCAATACCTATTTATGGAAAAGAATAAAATTATTACACAAAATAAATCACAGCATCAGTCTTCATTTGGTTTTAGTACGTACGACCATTATTACGCTGTCACACTCACAGCCTGTGTACAATCTCAGTGTCAGTGCATCAGTGTTGCCAACAAGACCGATATAGAATCTGCTAAAATGGTGTTAAAATTATGCCAATTGCTTTATAGAAATGCTAAAAAATCTGCTAACATTTTTCAGTGTCAAATGAAACGTAACATAGTTTTAACTTTTTTATTATTTAACAAAATATACATACTGTTTTAATCGACTATGATCTCAAATACTCTTTCCATTATGTTGGCACCAGAAGCGCCAACAATATAGTAAAGGGATTTGTTTTCTAAATGGAAATAATTGCGTACGCATTAATGTATTTTATTTTATAATTATTTTATATGCTAAAAATATGCTAAACAACTAATAAGTTTGCTAAACAACATGAAAAAATGCTAAATTGGCATCACTGAGTGCAATGCACTTTGTTCTTTTTTGTTAGTGTTTTTAATTATTATTTTGAATTAACACATACTTACGCTTTTTACTGCAGGAAAACCTTTTATTCCCACGGAGAAATCAAATACAAAGCAGGCGTGGCTGCTACCGGCCGATTAGTCGATTAAAAAGAAATCCTTTATTTATGTAAAAATTATGGTCACCTCACAATATTAATGGATGTTTGTATGGGAAAATTTAAATGATCAATATCTTTGAAACTACGAAAAGTTTCTCCGTCATAAATTCAGGTTATCATTATCGTCCCCGTCACAACATTTTGATACCATTTTGAAGGTCGTAGATCATCAGGCAGCGGAGATACAGGTGTCCAGCCAGCCTGAGTTCAAGATGGCTGGACACAAGTATACATTAAGTTTTCATTGATATCTCGTAAACCCTTGCATGTGACGGCATAAATCAAACGTTATTACTGTCACACATTGCGTCACCAAGTATTAGTAAAGGAACCATATTCGAAAACGCTCCCGTTATGTGGGATTCGGAAGTGCCAGCCAAAAGTTTTCTACGTAAATTCAAGATGGCTGGACACAGTTTTTTGCATTTTTCTACTAAACCATTGTACGTATCACAAAACTTTTAGCTTGATGCCTGTCACATATTTATGTGACGCCCGTTGATATGCAAAAAGTCGTCAAAATCACTTCCGTTACGGAGATTGGGAGACCAGCGAAAAGTGGTTTTTCAAGCTGGCTGGACACGCTTTCGATCGATTATCTAAGATTCTGTAGCGTCACCTATTCTGAAATAAGGGTGTTTAGCCGTCACATAAAGTGCCCTATTGACCTACTTAAATGCGAGCAGTTTTGAAGAAATGTCCAGCCAACCAGAGCCACATTATTTTAGTAATGATTGTTAGTTTTAACTAATTAGGTCATTAATTACTATACTGGTTTTGTGGTACTTCCGCTGGGGACTACAGACGCATGCGACGAAAAGTTGAGACGCTAGAACAAGTTAAGTAAGTCGCGCTTAGCGAATAATTGCAATTCAAGTAAATGAAAGTGGTTTTTGATGTGATTAATGTTAATAGTGCAAATGATAATTGTAACATGATTTAAAACAGTGTATAAGGAGTTTCTTTGCCTATTCTTCTCCTAAAAGACCAACCATGTATTCGAATGGGCGATTCAAACCGCAAAGTTTTTATGTGCCTGTAAATGGAGCAATGTAAATAAACGTTTGGTGTTTGAGTCAAGTAATGTGTGTGATTTCAACTACCCATTTACCTATCAGCCACGAAAAGGAATCTAAGGCGACGACAATATGGCGGAGCCCATTGATATTTAGGAACAGCGTCCCTCCAGAGGGTTTCCCGCCGCGTCATATAGCTCATAAACTTGTAAAACTATCTTGCTGTTACTAGTTTAAGTTCTTTTTCGCACCATCTGTACCTTCTTGATCAATAAACAATTATTATTATTATTATTATTATATATTATATAATCCTTATCCTTACATAGTATAAAACAAAGTCGCTATTTTTGTCTGTTTGTCTGTATGCTTAAATCTTTAAAACTACGCAACGGATTTTGATGCGGTTTTTTTTAATAGATAGAGTGATTCAAGAGGAAGGTTTCAGTATATAATTTGAACGACATCCACGCGGGTGAAGCCGCGGGCATCAGCTAGTATAAAATAAACTAATCATTATAAATTATTGAAATGTTTACAGAGACAAAACGAAACGCGCCCTGTTGTAGGTAACTGTAGCAGCATAATCAACTGTTGTTAGTCGATAACTTGTTTACGCTAGATGGCGTCATTTCTCGCTTCACACGATTTTTTTTCCTTGCTATCCATGCACTTTTGTGTGGGGCACTGTACCTATCACTCAGCAAGGAGAAGCCATTATCAGGCGGCGGATCCTGCGGCCTGTTGATGAGCTTGCTGACCAACTTCAGAGTTCCACTGGACGGAGTCTTATTGTTCACCTAGGACCAAATAATTATAATCTATTAATAAATTAAATTATTGTTTGCGAAGTGGTATGGTTTCTGAGTTATGTCAGATAGAAACAAGGCCAGATATTTGGAAGGAAGTCATTAATCCGTCTGTTGTTAGTCCTCAAGCAACATGCTACTTAGGTTGAATGATGAGGTCAAGTCAATGTTAAAATATTTTATTTCACATAGGCCTACATGGGCACATAAAAAACGTCAAAAAAATGGGCACGGTTCGGTGCGTTGGTCGATTCTTAGGAGAAGAACCGACAAGAAACTCCAAAGGTTACTCTTTTAATATTTTAAAATCGTTAGGGTTAACAATAAGTTTGATACACACATGAAGACTATGCAGATTAGTTACTGAGATGGTCTTTTGAAGAAAGCACCACACAGATTTGAGTGGGCCCGTCCAGTCAGTGCAAGCATTTGTCAGTTATCGTGGAGCTCGACTTATAACTCAAGGAGCTCAACGTCACGACGAACAATACCAAAGAAAGGACATTTGGGTGGGTCGCTTATAGTTAGTACTCAAACTGCCAGAACCTCCCGTCCGCTAATAAATCTCCAGGAGATTTATAACAATGGCTTTTTAATTGTGTCTATGATTAAAGAAAACCCACATGGTCCTCACATTTACAATATAAAAATAATAAAATATTTATCATATTATATAGCAATTAATAGAAGGATAACATCATGATAATTAAAGGTTAGTGTGAATTAGCAGTAACTAAGTGATATTATTGATTAGGTGTTTATCGATGTCTAGACACCGATAAACATCGTAGTTTAATCCTGATTACCATATTTTGACTTCCTGAAGATTTCCATATAATATGTCACAGTTCAATCTGTTTAAATTATTTTTGACCAGTTATAACTATTAAAATTATAACTGACATTTACCTACTTCTAAGAATCTTATTAGGTGGTTTCTGTTTCATTTGTCTACACATTTCGTAACAATAGGTAAGTGCAGCGATAAATTAAAATAACCTAAAGGTCATTAAGAAACTTATTAGGTTGTTAGGTATTTTTTGTGACGCTTTGAATAACCCCGCGCTATAGCTAATATAATTTAATAGTATTATTAAGGGTAAAGTAATTTAACTTATTAAGGGTTACTTATTTTAACCGTTGAACAGTTATGACTGTAATCTAAATACGTTTATCAAGAGCAAAGACTAAATAACCAGAATGAATGATTTTGATGAGTAAGAAGTTAGTGCAGTTGTATGGATAAAAAAAATAAGAGAATAAGAAATGCATAGGAGGGAGAAATATAGATGCATTAAAAATATTGTCTCCTTTCAACAATTGAACTTATGAATAAAAGTAACATTTTATAATGTTGGTCGTTTTGATAAGAGCAGTGATTCAGTACTATAATTTTATTAAGTCAAAAATCAGAGGTGGGTGTCTTGCGTTCGAACTTGAGATTTGACTTCTCCTTATCATCATTTTATCAGACATTCAGGTGATTCAAGCCTGCAATATGCGGGCCATCAACGCTCTCAGAGTCCAATATAACAACGCGTTCAGGGTGCTGGTGGGGTGGGGCTCCCACGCTGCTGTAGTGCGTCTGCGATGTTTGCACACGCGCATACAGACGGCTTCCACACTGTGCTGCGGCGTCGCATCGCTTCGCTAATGTTCCGTACGCGTGGGAGCCCCAACACCATCCTGAACGTGCTCAGTCACAAGCTGGACACAAGCACGGGCACAAGTGTTCAGGCACAAGTGCGTGTGCCCGGAACCCCAGCGCAGGGCAAATACCTAAATTAATTTGATTATAACGTAATTTTATTTTTACCCGACTACGGCAAAGCCAAAGGAGGGTTATGATTTTGTTAATCTATACTTCTATACTAATATTATAAAGAAGTAAAGTTTGTGTGTTTGTATATTTGTTAAATTGTAAGGGGTAATCTCGGGATCTACTGAACCGATTTTAAAAATTCTTTCGCCAATAGAAAGCCACATTATTGCTGAGTGTCATAGGTTATATAAGAAACCGAAAAATAAAAAGGCTTTTACGTGGTAGTCCGTTTTGCAAAGTGAATCGGAGAAAAAACCAAAGCAGCGGACGGCGCGCGTTGGCTTCGGGTTTAATTCGGTTCGCGTTCGTGCTCGCTTCGGGAGAAGGGGGCGTGGCCTTTTACATCTGAGAGGTATACCCGCGCGGCTCAGTCGCGTGGTCGGCTCCTTACGTCCCCGAAATTGAATTTTTCGAAACGTAATTAGCACACTTTCGACATTGTTTAAATAAAAAGTTCTTATCAGAACTATATCTATCTTATTCTTTCCTATCATGCTATTAAGAAACTTGAGCCCCCCCCAACATGTGTAATGGGACAAGGCTGCTTACAAAAGAGTTACGGGACAATATATAGTATAAAGAAGGGAAGTAGGGTATCTTCATACAAACGCACCGCGCGCGGCTTGTATGTGTGCGCCTAGTATCTTTACGGTCGCCGCACGCACACTCAAACAAAATCTCGCTGCATTTCGCACTGAGCCAGTCAAGGTTAACACCGCACAAGGTTCGCGCGACGCACGGCTTTTCGGCACCGCTAAGTACCTAAATGAAAAATGTCTGATAATCGCAGGAGAAGTTATTGCTGTGTGTTTGGGTGTCTAAATAATTCATAGATTCCAGAGTTGAGTATGTTCAGATTACCTACTTATTTTTTTGTTGTTGGTATTAGTTTTCTATCAGACAGACGAAGTAGGCAGGCCTACTTTCCCACTAGAATGTATTAGGTAGGTAGGTACTTTTGATGATATGCCGCTATTGCTTTGTTTACGTTTAGTCATGCCGATTTCTCAGTATTGTAGGTAGGTATAGTAACTAAGTATGTACCTACTATCTGTATTATTTTATGTTGGTTTAGTCAAAAGTAAAAACATATATTGTTCTTTATGTTCAAAAATACTACAATAAGCCTATTAAAAAATAAACAAAAAAAAACTGACAAGTATATACTAAGTAAATAATTTAAACACAAGCTCTTAGTCTATAAACTATAAATAGTTGTTGGTCCTCTTTTTAGGCAAAAGCCTTTTTATTCCGAAACTATTAGGACTACATAGTTGAAACTTGGTAAGTAGATGTATGCTGTGAACCGCCTTACGATATTTTTACAAAAAAAAAATAAAAAATAATGTAGTATGCTGTACATCTCAATGAAACTCAGACAACACAAATAAAAAAATACAACTTCCCGGCCCTTGCCAATTTTTAGGCACTGTATTAAAATTTAGCTGAAAGTGACAACCCTGACACATGCAAGTACGGTAGGTAATTAAGTCGCGGATTGGGCCGGAGATGCTCTACTTAATTTAGCTGAAAGTGACAACCCTGACACATGCAAGTACGGTAGGTAATTATGTCGCGGATTGGGCCGGAGATGCTCTATAATCGTGGCGACCATTCTCACAGGGCCAGCAGTTGGACAACTGGCTTATATTCCGCGGATACCCATGATTCCCACTGATTTACCCATACCGTTTAAAAGGCTACAGTTTCCAGTGAAGATCTCTTTTGCCCTCACTATTAACAAGTCCCAAGGTCAAACATTCTCTCTGGTGGGAATTGACCTGAGAAAGCCGTTTTTTTCTCATGGGCAGTTATATGTTGGCTTATCTCGGGTTGGAACTCCTGATAGACAATATTTTTTGCTACCAAATGATAACATTACATCCAATATAGTTTACAGAGAAGTTTTGAACAATTAAAATTACGCCCGGATGCTACCATTGCAAGGATCAGCCGGAGGACACGGTGGAGCACACCTGCACACCGCGGAGGCTTGCCGTGTTCTCTTAGCGGCGATCGGCGGCGGCGACCTCTCGCGTCCGACCCTGTTTCAAGCCATGGTGCGGAGCGAGGGAGGGAATGGGACGCCGTCGCCTCCTTCTGCGAAGCAGTGATGCTAGCGAAGGAGGTGGTGGAACGTGAGAGGGAGAGAACCTCTCGTCCCAGCTGCCGCGGGACGCGCTCCGGGTGTCGGGGGCCATGTGATGGCTTCCGGCCACCGTAGACGCGGGCCTGTGGACGGTGAGTAATGGGCTAGCTCGCCGTCCGCCCGTCTTATAACGACGACAGGCCGTGTCAACGGCGCGTTCGTGTTCCACGCGCGCCTATTCCATTATTATTTATGGAAGGGGCTCGCAAGGGCCGGGGCTGCGGGCTGTTCGAAAAAGATATTGCGGCCCCAGCACAAAGGGCAAGAAGGCACATGGGTGGTTTTAGTCAGTAGAAGTCTGACATTCCCTACCGCTCTGCCCAGAGCGGGAGGAGTAATTTGATGATTTCCCACCCTCCAAAAAAAAAACCCCTATGTAAATTTTCAAAGCAACGTCATTTAAACTTATCAAGAGTACCTAATGTTATCGTAACTGTTTGAAAAAGACGATTTAAAAGTTATCTTGTGAACACATTTTTAATAAGTACCGTTTTGGTGCAATAGATGTCGTTGCATGTATGTTTCTTAACGATGATAAGTTCTTCTTAAACACTTTAAATTCATATTATCTTTTGATAGAGAGCACCGATTACAATGAAAAAAAAACTAAAACCCTAATCATATTAGTTTTAAAATGTACACGATGATAATACTATAATAATAAAGTAATACAACCAAGACACACAGACTATACAAAAATTCTAAAAATGATTGTAACACAATTACACAATAAAAGAAAACATTATTTTTTCTGTAAACAGAAACTCTATGTCTACAGATTTATAATATTGTATTTAAAATTAAATGAATTGATTTGAAAACCATAAAGCATCATAATAAAAACAAATACCTGGAAATTACAAAAAGTGAAAACCGATTGGGGATCGAACTCGCGAACATGTTTAACATTTTTGGAAATCCTTCAACATTATAAAAAATCACAAAAAGTGGAAACTGACTGTGATTTGAACTTGCGTACCTTTGTTTACAGGTAAGTCTCCGACTATACACCAGTGAAACAGTTTGAAATAGACCTTCTATTTTAATATAAGTAGGTATATTATGACAGTTGACAGTTCGATTGTTGTTCGTTATCGGTTTGAAATGCCGTAAGGGACTTCAGCTTTCTCTTGGATTTGCAACGCTCGCACCAGGCGCCTAAAGTGAAAAATTGCACAGCACGCTCGATGTCCCTTGCGTTATTTCGTATTTCCAGTATCAAGCTGTAAAACAGTTGAGGATTATGGATAATGCAATACTGCTCCCCCCTTAAGTATGGGGATATATATAGCCCATGTGTTATTCCAGACTATAATCTACCTCTGTGCCAAATTTCATTCAGATCCGATTGACAGCCGTTGTGGCGTGAAAGAGTAACAAACATTCATCCATCCATCCTCACAAAATTTCGCATTTATAATATTAGTAGTCTCCCCATTCTGACATAATTATGGCGCACAGAGTTGGTCTTTGATTAACGTCCAGAAGTCCAAACTCAAGGTTTGCCAACAAGCGATGGAGCGCAGCATTCTGAATGTAAAATTAACTGACCGCATAAAAAACACCACACTGCGCTCCAGAACTCAAATTGCCGACGTAGCTTATAAAGCTGCGAGACTGAAATGGGACTGGGCAGGCCATGTCAGCCGGATGCCACCGCAGCTGTGGGCCCGAATATCGCAGGACTGGAG
This sequence comes from Diarsia dahlii, assembly GCA_949775195.1. Taxonomy (NCBI): domain Eukaryota; kingdom Metazoa; phylum Arthropoda; class Insecta; order Lepidoptera; family Noctuidae; genus Diarsia; species Diarsia dahlii. The sequence goes on along the minus strand of OX459197.1, from coordinate 1,512,091 downwards.
CCTTGACACAGCTAGACGGGGTCGCGGTAGACCGAGGAGAAGATGGCGGGACGCCTTGGATGTCTTTCTGACCAACTGGCGAGAAAAAGCACACCATCGGAAAGCCTTTGCTCAGGAGTGGGACAATAACGGCTAAATAAAAAAAAATATATATATTAGTAGGATATTAGTAGGATTGGATTTAACGAATTTATTAGTAATAATAATAAAATACTCATTCAACCATTTCCTGCTTATTCTAGTCTAGACAGAGCTGAATGATATATTAGTAGGATTGGATTTAACGAATTTATTAGTAATAGGTAATAATAAAATACTCATTCAACCATTTCCTGCTTATTCTAGTCTAGACAGAGCTGAATGTTAAAAGCCTTTGCAAGTGCGTCGAGTTTCCAGTATTCAGATGACAGCGGGATCGCGGCCTTTGCAAATAGAACCTTAGTTTTTCTATGAATAGTATTATACCTAGTACTATTGTAGAAAGAAAGCGATTTACTTTTGTTAATGATAAAAATGAGTTTTTTAAATAAATTGTGTTTAATTATGTTACTCAGTGTTTACTGTGAGGCACGGAGGCCGTTGAGAAAGGAGGCCTATATGACATTTGTGAGTACCTACAAAATATGTTTCACAGGTCATACGAATCTATTTGCGAGTTGGCGCCAATCAAACAAACAAGGTTTACTAAGTAAAGCTTGTAATGAAGGTACCTAGCTTAATCGGAATATGCCGATCTGTCACCCCGCTTTGTCCCCTTAGGGTGACGGATAGGAAAAAAAAGTTTGATCAGTCCCCCTGTTTGCAATGAGGGGACAGTTCGAACTTTATTCACTCCTTAACGGTTTCATCTGTCCCCCTATTGGTGATACGGGGACAGATGAAACTTATTTATTCCTGTTTGTCCCCCACAAAATTTAATAGATTAATTCTTTATAGTAATGCCACACATAAGACTAGTGGTTTAGGTTTATAATCACAGAACAGAAAATTTCTGTACCGTGTTTACAATCATCTATTTTTAAATAAGTTACAAATATTTCTTTTGTTTCTGTATCGATCAGTCACAGTCCCATAAATCACGTAGTAGATATTCCAGGTATAATAAGTATAACAAGTAGATAAGAACAAGTATATAGTAAGTAGCGGGGGGTTATTTGATAATTTTCCACCCACCAAAAAAAAAAAAAGTGCGCGCGCGGTCGCCTGCGCCGCTAGCTCGCGGTCGATGGTAACGTCACATTTTTAAATTATTTGCATGGTTCACTCTGTACTGCTGGTTCATTGTTAACCACTCGACTATTACGTACAATACCGACTGTGATTTAATGTCCGTTTGCCCAGCACGGCCCCCCAGAATTTGCGTTTTAGGTGTGCACCAATGCAATGTACTCGCCTCTAGGAATATATGTACCTGTTTCTTTTTCAATGTACCTCTGTATTTTTGAAGATATTTGCAAAATAAGGGGGCCGTGCCAGCCAAACGCTTTCAGCACGGCCCTCTTGTAACTTGAAAAATATATAGCGTATTAAAAAGTTTTTTAAACTGAAGCAATGACCTCTGTTAACACGTTATATGTACCTCAACAAATATTGTGAATTCGTAATAACAAATATTATATAGATGTGGAAAGGGGGCCGTGCTGAAAAAAAAATATATGAAAATATCTAAATAAAAGACAAAACAACCCAGCCAAAAACTATTAAAACATAATTAATGTTTGGCAAGTAACATATGTAACGCATTGGTTTCTCATACAACTTGCTAAATTTGATAAATAAACCAATTTTAGTTCATTCAGCACGGCCCCCTTTAGTTGCCTGCCTATATCTTTTTAAATATGACATGTTTGTTTACAAAATTCGTCTTTCTGAATTATGTATAGGAGTACATTCGGTCCAAATAAATTGCGATTCTGCTGTATTAGTACTTTAAAAAATAATTAGGGTCAAAAATATCATATATTACAACTGATAGGGTGACCATGATTCCACTTTAAAATGGATAATAAAAAATACCGTCAACTGCCCTGACTTTGTATGGATTTGATATTTTTGGCTTTTATCGTGAAATAATAAACAAATATGGTCGATTTCCGTGTTGTGTTCACATCTAATCGTATAAAAAGCTCAAGACTTTAATTTTCATTGGAATATTCGTGTTTAAAAAAGATTTTTGATGTATTACAGAAATAAGGCAAAGTAATGTCTCATGTCTGTGACTTTGCCTAGTGCGTTTACTCCAAAAAACCGTTCGATTGTTATGCTGGCACAGTCTAAAATGTAGTTAAAAACATATAGAATAAAATCCAATTTTGAATGACAGATTTAACACGTTCAGTGCCACCGACTCGCTCGGAGAGTCCACGTAAATTTTATTCCAGCGCCGTAGACTCGCCCGGCGAGTTCAATGTGTTTGCTATTTTTTTTCCAAAATGCATGTGTATTTTCTGCTTAAAATAATACTGAAGACTAAAAATACCCTAATCTAAAGAATTACGTGGTGGGCCGGGTGTGCAGACCCAGTTTATAATCGAAAGAAAATAAACAATTCTGCAATGCCTTGAACTCGCTAGGCGAGTTCACTGACATAGATTCTCAAACTTTTGTTAATGAAATATATAGATGGTACTGATACTTTTATTTTCATTTTACCAAAAGTCACATTCACTCGTAAAACAACGGCGGATTGTGTTCTACACCTTGTAAGGGCTCGAATTTGGTGTTATTGTATAGGCCTGTATTGGGTACTTCTAAGTTTTTGAGCGTGTCCTTGTGTTTTATTGTTAAATAAACGGTGCAGAAAATACAAACTCAACTCTCGGTCTATTACTTTAAGAGTTATAATTGAATGAGGATCCATTCGCATTGTTAAAAAATAGCCGGACATGAACGCGCTGGTTAGTAAGCAATAAAAGCACTGATAACATTGCTTTTTGCGAAGCTCTCATTGGCCAATCTTCCAGGAATGCACTTGCAAATAAACATTTAAATGAACCTATTGGGTTTCATTTTGTGAATCATAAGCCTATTTTCTATAAACTATACTTTCAACAAATTTCTTTCTTATTGTTACACACAATCCTAGAAGTGCGAAGTGCTGTCAATCCTAGATTGACAGCCACTGCATAAATTACGAAACAAACTTACCTTTTCTTTTATCTATAGTGTTTCTTGCCATTTTTATATGTTAAATTACACCGTATACTAGTTAAACACTTTTTAATTGCGTTAAACACGTAACGTACACTGTCACGGCCTCAAAAATAACAAAACATTGTTTTTACCCTAACGCAATGCCACTGAACTCGCGTGGCGAGTCGATTCAATTCGTGTTGCAGCGCCGGCGACTCGCCTAGCGAGTCCAACGTAATATATAGGCGGCTTCCGAGAAAACTTCGTGAAAATCGTAGTGGTAATGAACGTGTTAAGGAGTCCTATAATAGGTAAAATTGTCTAGGCAATGTCTGGACATCAATTTATACAATCTCCATAGGTACATCGAAAAACAACGGCTAGGGTAGGGCTGTCATACAAAAATGAAACAAAATATGTTTTTTGTTTTTACCCGACTGCGGCGAAGCCCAAAAGGAGGGTTATTTGAAAATAATCATGGACTTCAATTCCAAAGAAGTTAGGTAATATCCATATTCAACCACAAAGTATCGAATAACTCGCATTTTTTTATGACATTAGTTGGACCTCTAATATTTTTGAAATGTTTTTGTATGATTTTGTTTAAAATTGTGTTGCTGCTGTCCATTAGCGAATAAATACATATTCTATTCTATTCTATTCTAAAATCGTGCGGCGGGGTAAACAAAAACATTTCGGAAGCGTATGATGAAATGCTTTTGAAATGACATGATTTAAACAAAAATAACCAAAATAAGTATCTAGATTATCTATTAATATTTATTACATCATTAAAACATAAAACAAGAAATAATAAATTAAGTCGATATTTATTTAGAAATAAAACAGTACACCTTCAAACAACAAAAAACTTAAAAATAATAGTGTAACATACACACAAAGTCCAGGAGAGAGCGTTAATAGCGGATAATGTCCGAGGAATGGGTGACTTGGAGCGTGCAACAGTACGGCAAGTTGGAACAGCCAGTAAGCGGTGTTTTCTGCCACGACAGTAATTGTCAGGGACAAATACACTCCTTTGCAAAAAAAACTGGCACCTTAGGAAATTTACGTTCTAAGGTCGATTTGAGTTAATTCAATGAAATTTAATTGTTTGACGTAGTCTGTATACGTCTTATAATCGTGTAAATTAATACGCGTGAAGTGAACTGTGGCAATTTAAAAAAAAATCTATGAATTCTTTAAAACCGATGTACACGGCCAAACAATAAGAAGTGGTCGGCAATAAAGACAAGAAGATTTTTTTACTTTGTTTAATTAAATAAAGTTACAAATGTAATAACCTATTAACGAGTGTGACCTCCTCTTGCCAAAATCACAGCTTGAATCCTTCTGGGCATGCTTTCCACGATGTTTTTAATGACGTTTTGAGGAATACGTTCCCACTCTTCTGCAATGACTCTTTTTAGCTCCCTGATGTTTTGTGGAGCATGTTGCACTGATCTTACCCGTCTCTTTAGAATATCCCAGACATGCTCAATTGGATTGAGGTCAGGACTTCGAGCTGGCCAATCTAAACGACGGATCCCAACTTCTTGCATGTACGCTTCCACGTCGCCAGAACGGTGCGGGCGAGCATTGTCGTCCATAAAAATGGAATCTTCCCCAAGTGCAGTCAATGCGGGTTGTGCATATGGAATTAGGACTTCCATTATGTACCGGTGTGCATTTAATGTGCCATTTTCTATGAGAACTAACTCCGTACGCCCCGTCGAATTAATTGCTGCCCAAAACATAACGGAGCCTCCGCCATAAGGAGTGATTTCTTCGAAACACACTTCCGCATAGCGTTCCCGTGGTCTTCGTAGCACTCGCCGGCGTCGGTCCTCTCCACACAAAGAGATTCTAGCTTCATCAGAAAACAATACTTTATTCCAGTCCTCCAGAGTCCATGAAGCACAGTTTCGAGCAAACTGAAGTCGAGCAACACGGTGCTCACGGAGTAATTTAGGTCCCCGAGCCGGGCGGTAACTCCTGATATTGGCAGCCAAAAGCCTCCTCCTGACGGTCCACAAGCTAACTTCTACTCCTCTTACTTCTTCAAGGCTCTTCTTCAGGTCCACACTTGACGCCTTACGATTCCGCAAGGCCTGACTCACCAAAAAGCGGTCATCTCTTGGTTCTGTGCGTCGTTTTCTTCCCGAACCGGGTCTTCTTTTGACCGAACCGGTCTCTTGATACCGTTGCCAAGTCCTCTGGACAGTTGAACGACTCACTAGCCGCTGAGACACGTAAGTTTGCGAACAACCTTCTTCAAGTAGGGCTATAATTTTACCGGGCCTTATGGCTTTATCACTCATGTCAAAAAGTGGTATTTAATGTAAAAAGAAAGATAAAATTGTTTAATTTGCAGAAAATATCCAAAAAGTTTTAAAATTTTGGTAATCAGTAATAAAATCGTTTCAGCAATTCGCGCCATTAGTAAAGCAATTTTACAATAATCTACAATAATCATTATTTTCCTTTTGTTAATTTCAAAATTTAAATTTGGAACGTACAGAATCATGCCAGGATTCTTCAAATAACATGCCAATACATCGTCAAATTAATAAAACCTCTTACTTGTCTTTCTTCATTGAAGTAGAGAAAAAAATATGAAGTGCCCGTTTTTTTTGCAAAAGAGTTTAGTTTGCTGATTTCATTGTGTAGATCAGGAACATCTATAATCCCCCTAAGAACTTTAAAGATTACTGTCATCTGGTCGCGCGACCGTCTAACTTCAAGCGAATTAAAACCCAAACAACCCAACAGGAATTTAGTGGGATACAAAAAAGGATAAAACCCGAACAAGTGCTTGTAAAAATATCTAAGGAACGCTTTTTGAACCTTTTCTAAAGCTTGAGCATACTGCTTCTCAAAGGGATTCCATACGCACGGACTAGACTCCAGCTTGCTACGGACTAACGCCCAAGAAAAATAAAAATAAACAAAAATACATCTCTCTTTTTCATGTCTGTAAATAATAAAGGTGCCAACCCTAGCAAAGGCAAAGTTACGACCACTCGTTCAAAAAAATTGCCTGTCTTTGCCTATTCCAACATTTCTCGCATAATACCGAGCTTCTTTCATCAATAACAACAAAAAACGATAAAACTATCACCGCCTTATTACAAAACGTAGTTAAACCTGGTTTAACTTAGACCTGGTTTATCTCGCATGCTGTCAATCATTTTTATGACTTGGCAGTATGAAGTAGGTACCCACCCAAGTCAAATGAAGCAATCATGTTATAAATAAAAAAAAAAACATGTTTTAAAAAGTTTCGAGGCAGGAAGTAGCTATTCTCTTCTTCAATTTTGCAACATTTTTAGACAGTGAAAATACTGTTATATGTATACTTTTTGCTTGTTTCATTTTCTCGCAATCGAACTACAGATTCAGATAACTACAGATTCAGATTGTTTATTTGTTAACATAGGTTTTTACAGAGAGGTGTTACATGTTTATAATGCGCTCTATGTTTTGCCATTTGGCGTACAAATATGATCTATATTACATTTAACTATTAATTATAAAGTGAAGTGAAAAGGAGACTGTTTACTCGGGCATAAACGAGTCATTTTATCCCTCGACGGGTGGAAATAAACGTCTCGGGCTAACATGACTGCATTAGTTGTACAATCTTATATTATTTCGATGTAGTCACATAATTTAATTATAGGTAGTATAGAAAATATGTACCCAATATATGGAACCATGGTCACCCTATCAGTTGTAATATATGATATTTTTGATCCTATTTATTTTTTAAAGTACTAATACAGCAGAATCGCAATTTATTTGGACCGAATGTACTCCTTTAAATAATTCAGAAAGACGAATTTTGTAAACAAACATGTCATGTTTAAAAAGATATAGGCAACTAAAGGGGGCCGTGCTGAATGAACTAAAATTGGTTTATTTATCAAATTTAGCAAGTTGTATGAGAAACCAATGCGTTACATATGTTACTTGCCAAACATTAATTATTTTTTAATAGTTTTTGGCTAGGTTGTTTTGTCTTTTATTTAGATATTTTCATATATTTTTTTTTCAGCACGGCCCCCTTTCCACATCTATATATTATTTGTTATTACGAATTCACAATATTTGTTGAGGTACATATTACGTGTTAACAGAGGTCATTGCTTCAGTTTAAAAAACTTTTTAATACGCTATATATTTTTCAAGTTACAAGAGGGCCGTGCTGAAAACGTTTGGCTGGCACGGCCCCCTTATTTACAAAAAAAAAAAAAAAAGTACAGAGGTACATTGAAAAAAAAACAGGTACATATATTCCTAGAGGCGAGTACATTGCATTGGTGCACACCTAAAACGCAAATTCTGGGGGGCCGTGCTGGGCAAACGGACATGTGATTTATTGGACTGTGACTGACTCTATCAATCAATAACAAAACAAAATATTCTTATAATTAGTATATTTTTTATTGTAATTAAAAAAGTTGATGTGGCACTCGGAGACAACCGCGGTAAAGCTATTGCATAGCATTTTTTATCAACTTATGCAAATAATTATTTATTTATTTTATTTATGCAGTATTTTTTAAAAAGAATTTAAATTATATAAGTAAATCAAAAGTAACCTTCATAGACTAAGCTAGTAAGAAACTCTATGACAGAAAATTTAAAAGAAAAAGTATTGACAGCTTGTCAGCCTGACTTAAGTGTCATAACATTGAAAAATTTGAAAATTATTTATTTTATTTTAGATATTTTATAAGAAAACGAATCGCTTTCTAAGACCGATTCGCAGAATAGTAATGCAAAAACCAATAAAACGTATGATAGATGCGTAATAATAATATAGAGTACTCGAGGAGTACTCACTCATTATCTTTCACTATTTTTTCGTGACTTTCTTCATTAATAAAAATGCACCTTGTTTATTCATATTTAAAACACTTTGTACACAAATTATACGAGTAAGAATATTTTAGAAGGAGAAAGCAGAGAGACAAAACAGAAAAACTTTACACCTTTACAACGTGAGGTTATAAATTATTTAATTTGACAACCTCAGTTGACAACCTTGTTATTTTCCGTAACCATAGCAACCTGGTTGAATACTGAGTCTTGAATTTTTTCGTTAGGAAATTTCTGGATTCGCTCTCCACGCTCAAGGCCCCCGATAGAAGCTATGCAATAGCTTAAAAACAGATGATTATATAAACCTAAACCACTAGTCTTATGTGTGGCATTACTTTTAAGAATTAATATATTAAATTCTGTGGGGGACAAACAGGAATAAATAAGTTTCATGTGTCCCCCTATTGGTGATAGGGGGACAGATGAAACCGTTAAGGAGTGAATAAAGTTCGAACTGTCCCCTCATTGCAAACAGGGGGACAGATCAAACTTTTTTTTCCTATCCGTCACCCTAAGGGGACAAAGCGGGGTGACAGATATTCCGCTTAATCGACCTTCACGGCACCGCTTGAAAATTAATTAGTTACTTTGTCTTTGGAGCTTAATAGCTCTAAAAGGATTTTTTATTTTTCCCTTTACAGTCCGTGTTGTCGTCAGCGAACCTCCTCTCAGTAATGAGAGGCTGTAGTCTACCACGTTAGCCTCCTGCGGGATGCCGGAAGAATGGTTTGCAATTAACTTTAACATCATCCACAGCCTGAACTCACCAAAGCTGAAGGCTACCCCTCGGAGACTCACCACGTCCCGACTCCGGATGGCTACATCCTGCTGATGCACAGGATCCCAGGAGACAGGCTGTCTGCCCGACAAACCGGGAAACTCAACGCTAAGAGGAAAAAGGTTATTCTAATTCTGCACGGTCTCGGTGGCTGCAGTTCGAACTTCGTTATCATGGGTCCTAAGAGAAGCGTAGGTAAGTTTTGCGCTGTTGAATGGACAGTTTAGACACTGACAGGACTACAAAACTAAAATATCATTTAAAACATTAACATCACGCCTATAATCCCCGAAGGGGGAGAGGTGTACCAATATAGTTCACATTTCACTAGTCATAACTCCTATGCATACGGTTGCCATCATCAAACCGGCATAAAACCTGACATTTAGTGATAACCCCGCCCAAAACTAGATCCAAGATAGGATTCAGAATGCAAAGCAGCTCTACAGCCCGATAAAATATCCAAATGCAGACATTAAACACTAAAATTGAGCGTATAACCTGCAGAAGTTGTAAATTTCCGCTAAAATCACACGCGGATTGAGCCTAGATTATTAGAGCAATCTAGGCTATAATTGCTGATTCTGTCATAAGAAGTTGAAGGCAAAAAAAATACGCAATCGGGAAGAAAGGCACAGGAGATCGTTCAATTCATTAATTGACATTAAACACCTAATTCCATTAAAATTGTATTATAGTCACACTCATGATAAAACATACTGGTACCGCAGTCACTCTACGCAACCTATGTCCTAAAGTAACATTTGCAAGAGAGAAAATGGGAAAGTTGAAATCAGTCATCTTCACGTTTCCAGGGTATCTCCTAGCTGACGCAGGGTACGACGTTTGGCTAGCCAACCTACGAGGCACCTATCACTCAGCGCATGTGAACCTCACCAATAATGATGAGAAATTCTGGAACTTCAGGTGAGTTAGAACCTGAGGTTAGAACTCTTCTTCTGACTGTGCTTGTCAAACCCAAGCAACGTTACGAACTTCATCATCATCATTTCAGCCGAAAGACGTCCACTGCTGGACATATGCCTCTCCTAAGTGTCGCCACATTGACCGGGCCGGCCCGCAGCCTTCACCAGGTGCACGGTCCACCTAGTGGGAGGCCTTCCAACGCGCAACGTCTTCCGGTTCGCGGTCACCACTCCAGAACTTTTCGGCCCCATTGGCCATACTTTTAACATACGCTGCGATTTCGAAAATGGTGGGCAGGTCGATCGGTTCGGTGCCACATCGGTTCTATCCTATTTTCGTCACCAGGCAGCACTAGCTCAGCCTTAAATTAACGTTAAAGAGTTCGACAAGGTATAATAGTTCGCACTAGAGACATCGGAGATCTCATTTTTCATCCTGTAATACTCAATAAGGTTTATCTACTTCCAGCTTCCACGAACACGGGCAGTACGACGTGCCGGCAGTGATCGACTACATCATGAAAGTAACAGGCCTGCAGAAGATTATGTGCCTGGGCCACTCATTGGGTAACACCAATGTCTTCACCATGTTGTCTCTGAGACCAGAGTACAATGAAAAGATAATAGCATTCGTGGCTATAGCACCAGCTATGTTTCTGGACAATCTTAAATCGATATTGAATTTGGCTTTCAATACTTTGAAATTAACGGTAATCCACATCGTATAAGACATATTGTACAAAACTCGCTGCTTCAATTAAAAAACAAACAAATAAGAAAATTGCTAAAATGTTTTTATTGCAAAAATGCAACCGTAATCCTTTAAAGTGTCTACGAGTTAAGTTTTAGGGTACAGTTCGATATAGACTTAGTAATTAATTAAGTCCTATAACGATGTATAATAAATAGTACCTACAGCACTGATCATTGTGCTAATCTTGTTCATTCTTCTTCATCCAAGTCTGATTTATGGCTTTCCATTCGCTTTCTGGATTACGGTTGCATTTTTGCAATAAAAACATTTTTTTATGGAAGCTGGTTAACCAGCAGATGGCGCTGCATGTCTTCCTTCCTTCCGTACTTCTCTATTACTCGTCAACTCAGTAGTGACCTCCTTTGTAGTGTTATTACTTATTACATGCATTTTTAATGTTTACAGAAAGCATTTAGAGCCAACGGTTGGTACGCGCTCTACCCAGAATTAGTGCAGTACATCCAGTTGAACATTTGTAATCTGAAGAAGCACCCATATCACGACCCCTGCACGACCCTAATGGAATTCTTGTTCGGTACTGTGACACTGGAACAATATGACGTGGTGCGAAATGTTTACAATCCTACTAATCTTTAAATTGTACACTGATCTATCTCACTGTTTTCGTTACAAACAAACAAACAAAAATACAAATCTTTCCACATGTTGAATGTAAGACCAAATTATCTCATACGGATTTCAGTTGCATCATATATGGCTATTTTAATACCATCTGGATGGTACTTATAGCAGTTGTTCAACAGGTATAACTGGAAGCCTACCCTAACGCAGTAGGGAAAAGATTTTAAAGTGACATGGTCACTAATACTGTTATTTTAAAGTGACATGGTCACTAATACTGTTATTTTGAAAACGGAATATTTACCATGTTTCATGTATTGATATCGGGAACTCGAAACATTAAGTAAACATGGTAAATATCCCGTTTTCAGTTAAAACATTCTAATTGAGAACCTCCTTCTTTTTTAGAAGTCGGTTAATAATTGAGTTGGGAAAAGGCTTGTCAGATGATGAAAATATTACAATATCATTGCAATACTCCTTGTGTTGGCTTTCAGGATATGGCACCCATATATTTGAACAGGATGCAGCCGATGGGCTGGAACTCTTTAGAGCATTACGGGAAAATCGCTGTTACAGGTACGTACGATCTATAAGTACGATATTTATACTAAGTATACTACCTACTTATTTAGTCAAAATAAGAACTCGATGATAAAAGTATGGCCGATGGGGCGAAAAGTAACGCGGTACCCCAAAGTGTCACGATATCTTGATATTTGAAGGTAAAGATCGACAAATGTGTACAACGACAATCATTAAAAATAGACTTATTACGTGTGCGTCAAATTGTATAATATGCATTTATGCAAATAATCGTTCCCACGCATTGATATATAAAAACCCTAGATGCACAGTCTCGAACAAAACAAACAGTCGAAGCTGTCGCCAAACACTCACCAATACACGCACTACCTACGTAGTTATCGTTAGTTCGTTACACTATAAACATATTTTTTTGCAAATTCAACCTTACGCAGATTCCTTAAAGTTGTTTTTACAATGCAGATATAAAAAGGAATAATAATTTTACGACCGAAGTAAGCCGGTAGGACAAGGTATGGAGTGGAGACTAATAGGTACTTTTTTAGGGTTCCGTACCTCAAAAGGAAAAAACGGAACCCTTATAGGATCACTTTGTTGTCCGTCTGTCCGTCCGTCCGTCCGTCTGTCAAGACCCTTTTTCTCAGGAACGCGTGGAGGTATGAAGCTGAAATTTATATCAATTACTCAGGTCTACTGTCCCTTGAAGCTGTGAAAAAATCAAACTTCTAAGCCAACGCAATCAAAAGATACAGCCGTTTATGCCGCAAATTTTCGACACTTGCAAGGGAATCAAAACCTACAGGGTGCTTCCCGTGAACTCAGAATCTTGAAATTTGGTACGAAGCAACGTCTTATAGCATAGATAAAGGAAAAATTACGAAAACCATAAATTTTTAGTTACATCACATAATAAAAATATTCTAAGTAATTTTAAACTTTGTTTGTACGGAACCCTCGGTGCGCGAGTCCGACTCGCACTTGGCCGGTTTTTTATATTTTTTTTATACTTAATTATTATTTTAACAGTTAGTTAAATTGTGTTCTAAACACATAATTTTACTTTTATCTAAGGGTAAATGTTTTTAGGTAGGATCTGACTGTGTTTGTGTACGTGTAGTCGTGTATAATCAATGAAACAAGTATTAACCATTCGAATCATTTATTTACATTTTTGGTTCAAAGGTATTAGTAGCACATTATTATCGAAACTAAGTAGTTATTTAGTTTAAGGTGTAAGCTCCAGGGTAGCCCGCGAAATTCGAATTTTTTAAAAAACAAAAATGTAAATTCAAACACATCACTTACTAACGAAATATTGAAAAATCAAAACAATTAAACTCAGCAGCAGGAAACACATTCATAATTTTCATTTTCGAACATCTTTGTAATATTATTAATAACAAAATGCACTTATCCTAAGCCACATTAAGGTTGATGCGACAAGGTAGCCCGCGAAATTCGAATTTTCTTACGTTTTTTGGAATTTCCCGGTTAGTGTCAAGTCATATTATGTTAAATAAAATGGGATTCGCGACAGTAACAAAATCTCTATTTACTGAGTAATAATGGTTAAAATCACCGTTCACACAATCATTCAATCGTTGTCAATTTTTATTGATTTCATAAAACAAAGAAACATTTCCAATATTTTTCGATAATGTAACTAACGGACTAAATTGAATAATATTTTTTTAACTCAGAATTATCCCTATTAATCTATACAATATAATAACGAACAAAAAAAAAACGAAGTCAAATTGACGACCTCTTCTCCTTTTGAAATCCAATTAAAAACTAATATAATATGTAACGTATACATAATTGTTAAAAACATAAAACAAAAACTTATTGATTAAAAAAAACACAAACAAACACAATAAAAAAAAATCGACTCCATTGAATACGAACGTGCATTTGAGGCCGACGCGAAGCGGAGGGCCGTGAACCACACGAGTTTAATAATCTGTACTTACCCTCGAGTGAAATATACTGCTTCATACTACACTTAGCTTGTTTTTCACTTTTCCACTGAATAAATATTTCATATTCCTTCATATATTTCATCTTGGATTTTCCAGGCAAGAGATTACTAACAATGTCTTTAGCATCTGCTATTATGTCAGGTTGTTGTTAATAAATTGCTTGCTATCATTGTCACTTGAATCACTCATTTTAACTTGTGGTTTACACCACCAAACTTTAAACTTTACAAAGAAAATTGTCTACAAAATACGTCAACCAACAATAAGTCTTTTTTTTTTAATTTTAGCGCGTCAAACAGTATTCGCGCCAAAAGACGATAAAGAAGATAAAAACGCCCGTACACAGGTTCCAACTTACGCGCGTGTTAAAGCGAGAGAGTGTTATAAATCTCTCGCTCTACCGCATAGAGGTTTGAAAGGGGATAGAACCAATGTGGCATATCAACCTGTCCGCCATTTTGATTTTTTTTCGAAATCGCGGCCCACGGTGAAAGTGGTATGTATGGATAGAGGACATATAGACGAACAAAAAATGTCCAGTAACATGGTACTCAAAGCGTCACGTTACCGAGATATTTGAAGTTAAAGATCGACAAACGAGTACAACGACATTCATTAAATATTTTTTTAAATAGCCTTTTTACGTGTTTGGGCGTTAAATTATATCCAAATAATAGTTCCCAGGTTGATTATTGTTATACGCACATTGAAATCGCTTTGCATCTCATTGAAACGCTATGTAATGTCAAAAAATAGTTCTCTCGTGCTCCTAATAGTATGTAATGTACCTACTCTCTTTCAATAACCAGTAATAATAATAATCAACGCCTATAGTCTCCTATAGACACGTAAAAGGTCAAATTTTTATGTGGTCATTGTACTGATTTGTCCATCTTTACCTTCAAATATCTCGGTAACGTGACACTTTGGGTACCGTGTTGCTTGACATTTTTTGTTCGTCTATATGTCCTCTATCCATACATACCACTTTCATCGTGGGCCGCGATTTCGAAAAAAAATCAAAATGGCGGTGGGTCGATATGCCAGCTCCCATACAAAAAAGTTCAAACCCCTTTGCCGGCCATATCGGAATGTATGCTACCTGCTTTAAAAGTGCAAGTGGCCAGTACTTTTTATGGTAAAATTAAATTGTTTGATTGCCAACAATGCCAACGTCATCAATACTTTAAAAAAAAAAACAAAATGCGTTAGTAATGAACAGCTTTCAAGTCTTTTAGTGGGGTAGTATTGGTACACTTACTAAGCAAGTGTAGTATAAACATTCTTACTTACCGAAAATACGATATCCCATCCTTTTTTAATGTCCTTGGCGCAATATTTTTACAAATTGTGCACTCATTTTGACTCATTGGGACGGTTTTGAGACGCGGAGTGTGTATCTTGGGATTTTATATATCAATGTTCCCAGGTTGATTTTTGTTATGCACACGAGAAAATCGCTTTGTATCGCAATTAAGCACTATGTTAAAACAAATAATAGTTTTCTTGTGCTCCTAGTAGTGTGTACTGTATGTAGTGTGTAACCTATAGACACGTAAAAGATCTATTTTTATGTGGCCATTGTACTCATAAGTCGATCTTTACCTTCAAATATCTTGGTAACGTGACACTTTGGGGTACTGTGATACTCGACATTTTTTGTTTGTCTATATGTCCTCTATCCATGCATACCACTTTCATAGTGGGCTGCGATTTCGAAAAAAAATCAAATTGGCGGTGGGTCGATATGCCAGCTACCATACAAAAAAGTTCACCCCTTTTGCTTATTGTTAAATATTATAAATAAGCATTCAAATACGTGTGTCTCAATTTCCAGGCGAGTTCACGACATTCAGGGGAGGTTATAACGGTCCTGTCGAACCGTACAATACAAGTAATATCAAAGTTCCTACCTCACTAATGTATGGAGACAATGACCGACTCAGTAGTAAAGCGGTAAGTAAACAAATGGTTTTATTTATTTGACGAAACTGATTGAATACACTACATAATAAGCTAGGTGGATCTTGAAAGCAACGTTGTAGACTTATCTAAAGTACTTACCTGCCTTTTGCTAACTTTTTGAAAAACTTTTATTAACATTTTATAATTAACCGTTTTTGTTCAATAGATGTCGCTGCATGTATTTTCTGTAATATACATATACCTTTTACCTTACGCATCATATTGGTGGATTCAATCTAGCATTAGCTATATAATTTACAGGTGCGAACAGAATCTGTTCACACAAAACAGTAGTTTTCGTGCCCTCTCTTATCATCGATTTGGATTTTTACGTTTTAATTATAATTATGTATAGAAGATAATTATATCTCCTAACCGGGCAAGCCGACAATCCGACCATATTATAGTCGGCGACTAGTCGGTAAAAATCCCTGACTTGATCAAATGAATCGTTCCATCTGTGTTAGAAAATACTATAGGTAATTAAACCACTCTTTAAATAAAAAGGATGTTAGAGCCGATATAAAAAAATTACAGGCCCTTATTCCGAACTCCAACATTTTCTAAAATAAATGAAAAAGCCACATACCACTCACAATAACGAATTGTTACCAACGAGTCACACTGTAACGTGTCACAGTGTGACTCGTTGGGAAAAATTGTGAATAAAAATCCCGATCAGTCAGACTACGTACGTACGTTTGTACTCGATAGGAGAATTTTAATCATTTGTTCCTGATGAGTCACACTGCAACGTGTATAACAGTAAAGAATAGTAAAGTCTTCGAAACTACCAGGACACCAGAACGGTGAAGTAGTACCCAACTTTAAAAAAACAAAATATGTAAAAAAAGAGCATCGTATTGAAAAGGTATAGAGATTTGGTTATGAAATTCCTGTTAGGAATATACAATACCTACTTCATGTTTTCTGGCCTCATGGTAGTATGTTTATTTATTTATTTATTGGATCTCCAA
Organism: Diarsia dahlii; assembly: GCA_949775195.1. NCBI lineage: Eukaryota > Metazoa > Arthropoda > Insecta > Lepidoptera > Noctuidae > Diarsia > Diarsia dahlii. The sequence continues at coordinate 1,495,562 of OX459197.1, read as the reverse complement.
CAGAAACTACACAATCACATGCAAGTATACATATAAGAGGGACAAATACAAGTGTGCGCTTCCAATTATAAGAGACCACATCATTCACTTATAATCTAGGTAGGTACAGTAAGTATAACAAGGTAAAAAATCAAAAATCAAAATCGTTACACATAAATTGTACAAAAGAAACAAGGTGAATTACAAAAAAGATGAACTAACAATAACAACGGAAATGAACAACAAAAGAAAAAAAATATATTTTATTAATCAAACAGGAATCCTAAAATATTACGACTTGGGTACGGTGACATATAAGTCTTTTTTAAACCTTGCGATTTTGCATGTAATAACCACTTCATTACGCTTCGATACTTCGTTATACCGCCTACAGAGCCTTGGCAAAACGGAAAATGTTAGACTTTACTACACTAATCCTTTTTACCCGACTGCGGCGAAGCCCAAAAGGAGGGTTATGTGTTTTACGTGTATGTATGTATGTCCGTTTCTTTGATCTCTCAGAACTCTTAAACGGATAAAGGGACTTGAATAAAATATACGGCGTTAGATTCGTCCTGATGGCTACGTTAAAATTAAAAAACAAAGAAAAGTTGCGGATTTTGGGGGCCATAAATCGAGGTTTTTTTTTTACCTTTACCATCGACTAAGGTATCATAATTAAGGGTTATAAAAGGGGAATAAAAAAATAATAAATAACACTTAAATATGTTTAAAAGAAATTCAGAGTGACAAATCCTATAAAAAAACACAAAAGTTAAATCATCTGCGAAGAATTTTACGCGACCAACGAAAGAACGAATACAAAAAACCGAATAGTAAAAAAACAAGCACATTTTAAATTAAGGCGGGGTTGCAGTACTTTTTAAGATTTTTGAATCTTTAAAAATCGAACTAAATACGAGTTTTTTAATAAATAAAAATCATTACATAAAAATTGAACATACTCGTAGTAGTAAATCGTAAAGATAGAAACGCGATTTAGAATGATCGGCTCGATACTTTTTTTTATCAAACATGACTCTAAATCACAATTTCAAACGTGTACTGCTAAGACATTTCATCAGGAATTTATATAAAAGTTATATCAATAGATAGAACTTTTTATTCTGAAGTAAATGTTGAAAACATATTGTATAATTTCTTTATAGTTTTTCTCCAAGAAGCAAAAAACAGTCAAAATGTAGGCATTATATCGCTCGCGCGGCAGGGCGGGGGGTGAAGTCGTGCGTACATAATAGAATGGACCCCGCCAGCTTCCAAGTTTTGTTTAATTTAAAATGTGCTTGTTTTTTACTTTTCAGTTTTCTCAGTCGAGTTTTTTAGTTTTTTAACTACTTTTTAAAATCATAACTTCTTTTAGATAAAAGAAAATCATTTTCGAAAAATATTATACTCAACTTCTTAGCTCTGTACGCGGGATCCGTTTCTACATTTTTATTTTTTATTTCTTTCGATAGCCACGGATCCCGGAATCCATGTAGATAAAATTTAATATTATTATGTTGTTTTGTAGAAACGGATCCCGGGATCCGTGGAGATAACTGTAACACGTAACACGTCACAGTGTGACCCGTCGGGAACAGACGATAAAAAAATGTCCTATTGAGTAGTACATGTGACTGGTTGGGATTTTTATTCACAACTAGCTTTTGCCCGCGACTTCGTCCGCGTTTCCGTCGTTTTTCGTAAAAAAGTACCATAAGGCCTTCCTTACGGTTCAGTGGCGTTTTTTAGGTGGCATTGTGTATTTTATTTTTAATCGACGGTAACGGAAAGGCTGTCAGTTACCTAGGTAACAAAATAACCTACGATAGAGGTCCTACTCCTAACCTTACACTTAAAATCTAAGTGCCTATTTAAACTAAAATATTCTAATAGAATTATACCCAGAAATATGTACAACTTACATCAAAAAAAGAAATGAAAATAACGCTGAAACGCCTGTGCAATACCATCTACCTATACCTACTTCACTTACAAATAAATACCTATACCCCTACCTATACCTAAATAATACATAATATAACTAATAAAAGTATCTACGCTTTTACCTACTACAAAAATAAAATTGAACATAAATTAGCCAAAACTTACCAATCGGTATCTAAAAAACCATGCGTAGGTACTACTTCTACTTCTATTACTACTTCACCAAGGAAATAAAATGCAAACTATTAATAATTTGTAATTTGAACGAATATTTAAACACTACCAAAACAACTAATACCTATTTTATAAAATAACAACAAAATAAATTCAAATAAACTATTTAAAGACTAAAAGTCGTGCTGATAAGCATTGTTTGTTAAAATCAATTATTGTCTGTCAATAAGGTCGAACGCTCTGAACGCATCAATAGCCACGACCCGCGTCGAGCGCGGCAACCGTTACACAAAAATAATCCTTAAGGCATGATTCAGTATTCACGCGCAACGGCGCGACACGTGTTATTGTGAGTCAACCATAAAAGATAGACATATGCTGTTGTGGGATATTTTTTAGATAATTTTATGTAGAACATTTCCGTCATAAATGATTTCTATGTAGCTTTAACCATTAAGGCTGCACACGCGACGGAAGCTTAAAAAATGGAGCAACTTCTCCCGTTTTCCCAACATTTCCCTTCACTGCTCTGCTCCTATTGATTTTAGCGTGATGAAAAGTATACTATAACCTCCCCAGGAGTATGAAGAATAATCGTACCAAGTTTCGTTAAAATCCGTCGAGTAGTTTTTGTTTCTATAAGGAACATACAGACAGACAGACAGACAGACAGACAGACAGACAGACAGACAGACAAAAATTTTACTGATTGCATTTTTGGCATCAGTATCGATCACTAATTACCCCCTGATAGTTATTTTGAAAATATATATCATGTACAGAATTGACCTCTCTACAGATTTATTATAAGTATATAGATTTTTCCCTGCGAGTCACACTGTGACATGTTGTAGTGTGACTCGTTGGGAACAATTCACAATAACTTGTGCGACTACTTAGAATAATTTCTTTACTCCGGATCAGAAAGACTAGAGTTGATAAAAGATAGACTCTCTATGTTTTGTATATTATTAGGTATATTTCAAAGGCTTTCGAGACAATGGTAGACACCTGTCCCATAGGCAATGAGCAGATGAGAGATCTACTCGTTAATCGCCGGGGGCGGGGCAGATGCCACTGAAACTTTTCAAGACATTACTTTATTGCTAACAGGAAATAATGCGGTTACAAGAGGTCCTGATAGCTAACGGTGTCCTAGAAAAAGTAGATGTAGGGCGTCGGGCGCCCCCTACATGGCGCAAGTTCAACCATGTAGACTTCCTTTTCGCGAAGGACGTCGGGAGGCTGCTCAGTAGACCACTCGTCAAACACATAGACAAAATGTATAATAAATATGGTCCAGTATGACGGATGTTTTTTTTTACTTAATAAAAAAGGGTATACAGGATGTAAATATACAGCACGGTTAGTCTACTTTAGTTATTTTTGCAGGGTTATGTCCTACGCTATTCTGCTGTGGGGCAAAGCTGCTGATATTCAAAATATATTTGTTGCACAAGCCAGTCATTCTTCCATACAAACGTAGTATGGTAATTACTCCTCTGGTTGACGGTGTAGGTTCAAAATTAAAAATTGGTTAAAATATTGGTTTGGAAGTTATGAGCGTCGAAACTTTCATATTTTAGCACTAATTATAACCATCTTTGGGCGTAAATAAGTTACGTATATAGTACGAAAATGAAAAAAGTGAAACCATACAGGCATAGATTAGTTATTAAAGAATTCAAATAATTTTATTTTGAACAGATACATTCAATGGATTTTTCATGGTATCCATATTACCAAAGGTCTGCATAGAAACAATCGCGCGCCCGTTTTAGTTGTGTCTCTTTCGCTCTATGCATTTCGCTCGTGATGTCGGATGAAATAGCATGCATTGAACAGTGATATTACCAACTTTAACGAAGCGGTTTAAAAGAAGATGTAGTGACAAAGAATGAAAAGGGTATGCTTAGATGGTTTGGTCACGTAGAGAGGATGAGTGAAAGTAGATTAACGAAAGGTATTTACAAGGCAGATGTGAGTGGCAACGCCGGGAGGGGACGCCCTAGAAAGACACAAACAAATACACTGACCTTATTGGTGATGTTCTTCAGAAAGGACAGGTGCGTAGTACTCGCAACTGGCGTGCGTGTATGACCAGATGTATGAATGTGGACGAGGCAAAAGGGGTATGTAAGACTCGTAGCAAGTGGCGTTCTGTGGTTCCTGCCTACCCCCATGAGAAAAGGGCGTGAGTTTATGTTATGTTGTGTGTAACACTAGAAATAAGCATGAACTACGCGCTCCTTTTCACCGCCTTCACGAAGTTCATAATTCATTCATAGGGCTCGGAATAACATTTTATAACAAACTGCCATCTTCTTTTCTAGACTTTAAAGCCAAAGTAAAATCTAATCTTTGTTTGAAAGCTTACTATTCCATTAACGACTACTTAAATGATAAGAATAGTTTGGTCGCTGAGTTGAACGCAAGACAACGTTTGTTATTTATGTTCTTTCTCCAAGATTAGTTTACTGACTGATAATTATGTTATGTCTTTTTTTAAATTACTAAAATACTTTTTAAATATTGTTTTGTGTCTGTAGTCATTAAACTTGCACCTTACTATTTGTATCGAGTCTGGTTCTTCTAACCAACCTAACAGACAGATGAGTGCTGGGGAATTTGTTCCGCCACCTCTTCTTTCCAGCTAAAACCAAGGGCGGATCCAGTTTTGGAGCCAGGGGGGGAGGGTCACATAGTCGTTGTCAAGTCACAAGAAGTTATAATTTAATTAAAAAAAAAAAAAAAAAAAAAAAAAAAAAAAAAAAAAAAAAAATTATAATCATAGTAAAAAGTAGGTATGTATTTTTTAATGTTTATAACTAGGTACTTACTGTAGGTACCTAAAAATACCTATACTTAACCCTTTAATTCGCAGTGTTGTACCTGAACGACATAGTAAACAAAAAAATCTGGTTAATTTTCGGCTGATAAGTTTTTGTTTTTTTTTAAATCAAAATGTAGCAAAAATGATTTGCAACCTTAAAATAATATATCTGTCAATTCGCGCAATTTTTTTCTCTCTTTTTTTACCAAGATGTCATCGAGGTGAACTGTCATGCGCGGATCTAAGATTAATTATTTTCGATTTTGGACATTTGCATTTAGATAATGGGTATTAATCATGGAAAATTTCTGAAGAAATATCGCCTTTATTGATTAATGTAAAAATCATCTCATTTGAACCATGAATATTCAACCTATGAGGCTGTGAAATGTTATGTTGTTTGTGACCAACACTGCGGAGCTCTCAGAAAATTACCGAACTTTCTGTATGTCGTACAGAAACAACGCTGCTCTCTTGCTCGTCAAGTACTGCATATATTTTATGTCGGTTCTTACAATGAAAATCGACCGCAAGAGTAACTTCCTTTCATGCTAAATTCAGTATCATCAATCCTCTCCCTTTTGACTAATTCACCAGCAAGTACAACTCATTCAAAGAGAAAGGTAACCACTGTACATAGGCATCTGACAAAACGGGTGAAGGAGTTTGGTCGAAAACCCCTAAACTTCAAATAAAAAAAAGGCAAATTTCACCACACAGCAATAGTAGAATTATCACAATATAATCTGCCTTTTGATGTAGGCCTGAAAAACCCTCTTGAATACTTCCAGCGCTTGAATACTTCCAGCGTTTTTTCTCCCACCGTAGAACTAAATGGGTGACGTGTTGACGGAAAGATTCGACAAAATGACAGATTTTAGAAAGATTTCATGTCGATTTGAATTATTGAAAAGCTTTATTTATCCTTGGTAGAATAGAGATACTAGAATCGCCATGTTACGCGGGCAGTAAGTAAGCGCCAGTATCTAACCAAGAAGCCCAAGAAATGGGGATTTAAGTTATTTATACGAGCAGGAGTCTCTGGATTAATAAATACTGCTTCCCATATGCTGGTGAAGATACACCCAGAAACCTCTGTTTTACGGACTACGTAAATAGCTTAGGTCTTGGAGCTGAAGTTGTCATAGCTCTATGCAAGACTTCACGGGATTAACCAGTATAATAATAGTCCTCCTGAAGTCCATTTTCTGTCATGGCGGCCAATCTTAGCGGAGATTGACAATCGATGTAGATACAGGTGCACTCTTTGTTTCTTTTTAACCGACTTCAAAAAAAGGAGGAGGTTATCAATTCGACTGCATTTTTTTTTTTTTTTTATGTTTGTTCGCTCATAACTTGCGACTGGGTGAACTGATTTTCATGATTCTTTTTTCATCTGAAAGCTGGTGCTTCCCGTGTGGTCCCATTGTCACCATTTCAATATCTGATGATGGTATCTTGTAGAAATCGGGGGAACTCTTCAATAAATAACAGCAGATTAACCGCGATTGTTGCTATAGCATATCTAAGCATTGTTTACGCCATCACACAACATAATATCACGCCTGTACTCACTACAAAGGTTATAAAAACTATTTGGTGAACATATTCTGATGAAGAACTTCGGAGATAGACAACGGAACTCCTCAATAAATGATAGCAAATGGACTGGGATTGCTGAAATCTCATGTCTGTCTATTGTTTACACCAGTTCATAACATAACATCACGCCGGTACGTTGTGAAGGGGTAAGCACATGTGAACCACTAAAAAGTGAAAAATAAAAACTTTTTTACAAAAAATAAAACCGACTTCGACAAAAATAAAACACAAAAAAGTGAAAAATAAAAATCTGCTTCTGAAGTCGGTGGCAAAAACATGAAATCAAACAAACAAAAGTCACCGACTTCAGAAGCAGATTTTTATTTTTCACTTTTTTGTGTTTTATTTTTGTCGAAGTCGGTTTTATTTTTTTTCCACTCATAGTCCGATGGGACGGCAATCCGACATGACAGGCGATAGGTAGATCAGGCGCGATCAGGCCAACCAAACCACCAACTTCCAAACTCCGGGCTACTACTTGGTTTCTAATGAAAAACCCAATAGTTATTTTGGCCCGACCCGGGAATCGAACTAAAGACCCCACGCTCAGCAGTCGCGCTTTGCAACCGTGAGACCAACGGGGCAGTCTACCAAAAGGGGCAGAAAGCCAGTATACCAGTGTATTATATTGCAATAAGTGTAACCTTAGATCGTGGTTGTTGGAAAAGAAAAATGGTTACTACCATTACGATGTCAACGTCTAAATGACGATAATTATATTTCAAAGAAAGATGATTTTGTGTTTTGAACAGTAAACTTTGTTTCATCACACTTTATTTTTAATTTGATTGTAAATTTTACTGTCCACTCAAGCCGCAGTGTTGGTAGTGTACAACATATATTCTGCCATTTACTCTTTAGAGTGTTTCGCAACGTTGTACCTCAACAACATATGTTTTCTCAAAAAGTATTTAAGTTATATTTTTTTAAATATTTTTATAAAGCCATTTAGACTATAATTAAACCCCCCAAAAAGAAAAAAGAATGAAATTGCAACATTTTTTCACCTGCAAACTAAAGGGTTAATAACAAAATCAATTTTTCTTTTAAGTTTTCTCCCGAAACGTGTTATCTACTTCAATAGGTAGGGTGCGTTGTTGAACAGTGAACCACACTTTTTTCTAAGTCATATAACTTGGTAGAAAATAAAGCTAAGATTTTGGTTTGGTATCATTGTTTAGGTAATTTCGTAAGGTTTCTCAGTTTCAAGTTACAGAAAGCCAGAAAAACAAACTAAGACCCAAAAAGAAGGTTTTTAAAAAAAATGAAATTTGGCTCACTGTGTACTATAGGTAGTTTACACTGAACCGCCCATATTTCAACAGTGAACCATAATTTCATAACCTGTATAAAATGCTTATTTTAAACACGCAATTTTTGAAAATCAACTTTTATTTTTTTAAATACAAATAATAAAATTATTCTTACAAAAAAAACTTAAAGTTATCATATAAACCTTTTTGGATAATTAACTACCAGCATTTTCGATGGTATAATGAACAGCCTCCATTTAAAGAACTACGTAAAACAAAAAATAAACACAATTAACTTTTTCTCTTTAGATAATTATTAACAATCAGCCTTTTCGATGGTACCTACTATAATAATAGTCAGTCTTTATTAATTTACCTACCACATAAAGGACCCGAAAAAAAAAACATAAAAACGCGTCAAATTAACTATTCACGCCATATTTAGTAAAGATAAGTTCAAGTTGAAGGAATATTTAATAAGACGTTTAGTACCTGACACACAAGGACGAGGAAGAATCATTTTAATGTCACTTAGTGTCACATTTGCCAAATCAGGTTCTAAAGGAAACATAAACGTTTTATTACGACGATCTTTCAATTTCAGGTACGAAACGCCATATTCATCATCACCACAATCTTCCACAATCTTCGCAATATAATGAACAGCCCGGTTTTTAGATTGCAGCAATACAATGACATATTCGTCAATCATTGGCTTACGCTGTAAATCAGGAAAATCTTCATCTATAATTTGCTCATCTTCCTCATCCGATTCTAGGTCTGTGTCACTTTCAAGAATTATATCTTCTACTTCACTCGATTCACTGTCTTCGTCTAGTACAACTCTTCTTTTATTTGTCCTTTTATTTGGTATTCTTTTAATTTTACTTGTCGATGGAAGCATTTCATTTCCACAATCTTGTAGAACTTTTCTTTTATGCAAACCTTTTCTATTTAATGCAGCAATGCGTTCCTCAGATATTCTTTCCTTTTCTGGTGTGTCCGTTGCTATCATGCTTTTCCCCAGTTTCCTACCTTTCCGTTTGTCAGTACGAGGGCCAGCCTTTAGCGGAGGACGGAACATTACTGGAGTGATGATATTTTCCAACTTTGGTTGATGATTTTCATCTTTGTATGCTTCATCTGGTTTCTTTGGTGGTGTCACGTGTTGATAATTACTATGTTCCTGTGATAGTATAGATGGACTTTCTCGATCAGGCGTTACAAGAAGATCATAACTTGAACGACGTGTCTCTAGAGGAGTCGAACCCTGTTGATTATTGCTTCTATTCATATCGAGAATTGCAGGAGCTTCAGCATCAGGCAATGTTTGTGACACCACAGGAACGGGGCGGTCTGTCACGCTACTTGGCATGAAGTCTTCATCGGAGAATATATCCTTATTAAAGGGAAAAATTCCACATTTTGCGAAAGCTGCCGATATATTTATTGGTGTCATAGATCTGGGATAAGCATGACCAATAAATCTTGCTATCTCGTAGATTGTTACTGGTTTCCCTGGGTTCTGTAGCATCCATGACTCAAGTGCAGAATAATAATATGTCTTCAAAGGGCCCATCAAACCCACATCTAAGGGTTGCATTTTGTGAGTAGTGTGAGGATGAAATGTAAGAACCGTAACACCAGATTGCTTTGCTAAATCTAAAGCCTCAATGGACAGATGTGACTCATGATTATCCATTATTAGCAGACATGGATTTTCTGGTGTAGTGCTTGAACACTTTATGAAATGTTTCATCACCTCTACGAATAAGTCACTAGTCATCCAACCTGAAGGATTCGCGAGCCCTAAACTACCTGGAGGTGCACCGTGCATCATCAAGTTTTTAAAGTTTTTCCGAGGAAATATTATAGCCGGTGGCAGGGCGTGGCCTGTAGCACTAACCATACAACATGTAGTGACAAGAGTGCCCTTTTCTCCACTTGTCACTTTACCCACTTTAGCTCCTGCTGGAGCCACAACCTTCTGAGGTTTCTGGACGGTGGTTGTGCCGGTTTCGTCAAGGTTGAATATTCGAGTTCCATCCGCAAATCTAGGCTCTCGTTTCAGCAGCTCTTCCAGATTATTAAAAAATATTGCCACCGTTTCACGGTTAAATGAGGTAGCTCGTGCGAGACTTACAGCTTCTGGTTTCTTCACCGAAATATCAGGATGTCTTTTTTTGAAGAAACGAAACCATTCCAACCCTGCCATTTGATCTCTTTGCCATGAGTTTGGCATTTTAATGCTATTACGCTTTGCCATTTCGTACGACACCTTCCTACATTCTTTGACGGTTAAACCGTAAAACATTAGTGCACAATCCTTGTAGTATTTTAATAATATTTGTTCCTGTTCTTCAGTAAACACTTTATTAATATCGTACCTAGGTACAAGTGATATATTATCACCATGTTCATTTTTGTTTTTCACGTAACGGCGCAATGTAGGGTATGGAATTTTACAGGTTTTTGCCGCCGTCCTAATTGAGTTACCATTTTGTATTATTTGTAAAGCTGACATCATGTCCTCTTTTGTGTGTTTTCCTATTTTCCGTTCCTTATTTTTTGGTCTTGGCATCCTAGAAAAAACAAAAATATTATTGATTTTCAACAAAACACTATTAGGGAACAGTGAACCAGGATCGTAAGGTACACAGTGAACCGGTTCACTGAGAACTATGCAGACGTGGTTCACTGTTCAATACACACACTATTAAACTTGTATAGAAAAAAAAAATAGGTTATAAACTGGAATTGTCACAACGCAATATGCTCATAAAACGACTAAAACTATAACAGTTTTGACACTATACAGCTTTTTTTCTTATCATTAATAACAAAATATACAAAAATTGAGACACTTACGTGAGAATACTTCGTTTTTTTGGCGAGAAACAAACAAGCCGCTGTCACACGTCACGCTCAAGCCGCGTCCGGGCGCTCACTGCGGGAGAGGGGAAGGGTGCCCACGAGGCAAGTATTAACAAGCTCGGTCTCAGTGGAAACGTCGCAGTTTTGCCAATATGGCGTTGGTTCAGTGTATCTGGTTGGTTCACTGTTCAACAACCGACCCTACGTTTTAATTCTCAATTCTTTATTGCGTACCATAATGGACGTTGTTGATGAACGGGATCAATTGAAGGTAGTCACGGATGGTTTTAATAATTGTAGTAACCTATATGAGGAGGCTTTATAAAATTAGGGACTTAGAAGATGAAGTAATTCCTCTTGTATAACAAATTAGTAAACAATAATGGTAACCCCTCTTCCTTAATAACTATTGATCTGACTGAAGATTCCTTGGTAAAACATAATTATAAAGTTAGCAATAAGAAACTTAAAAAATATGCTAAACTGAATAGATTAATTAAAAAATATAACCAATTTAAGAAACAGCATAAACTCTTTTCTAAGTGTATTCCACTGAGGAAAGAGCGTGTTGATTTGTATAACAAATTGTAAAAATACCTATACTTAATAACAAAATCAATTTTTCTTTTACCTTTTCTTCCGAAACGTGTTATCTACTTCAATAGGTACGTTTTAATTCTCAATTCTATATTGCGTACCATAATGGACGTTGTTGATGAACGGGATCAATTGAAGGTAGTCACGGATGGTTTTAATAATTGTAGTAACCCATGGAGCAAAATAGTAACCTATATGAGGAGGCTTTATAAAATCAGGGACTTAGAAGATGAAGTAATTCCTCTTGTATAACAAATTAGTAAACAATAATGGTAACCCCTCTTCCTTAATAACTATTGATCTGACTGAAGATTCCTTGGTAAAACATAATTATAAAGTTAGCAATAAGAAACTTAAAAAATATGCTAAACTGAATAGATTAATTAAAAAATATAACCAATTTAAGAAACAGCATAAACTCTTTTCTAAGTGTGTTCCACTGAGGAAAGAGCGTGTTGATTTAGTTAAAAAAGTAAATAACTATCAAATAAAATTAGAAGATAGCATAAAAATTTATGACATTGATACTCGGCTTTGCAGTCTGAAATACAGGTTCTTAGGGACAAACTCAGTTCCCTTTACAGTAGGTATCTGAAGTCTCAGAACCAAATTAAGGAGCATATCCTTGCTGCGAATGAGTTGGTAATGAGTCAATGTCGTTGTCAGTCAGATCCTATAAATGATACCGTCCAGCCTGAGGTAATGAAGGACCCATTCAGGCCGTGAATTTATTTCAGGACAGTACACTTAAACAAGTTACAGCTGATATTACACAAAATTATTTACAAGTGGTTCAGCCTGAGATATATCACAGTCAGGATTGTTTTAAATCAATAATATTCTCAGATAGCATGGGAAGAGGTGTAGGTAAATTAGTAAGTGACCTGAGTAACCTGAGTTTTTCAAATCAAAACCATTGTATGCCAGGGGCTACATACAAACAGATTATGGCATCAGTTACTAGAAATGTTTATAATAAAAATACTGACATCACTATATTTAGTTAAAATAAAAGACATCACAGCGGTCAATTCGTTGTGTTCGAATCCTACACACCAGTGCAAAAAATCGAAATAAAATCTAGACAAATAACACCCAGCAATTTAAATAAGTTTAATGATAATTTAATTATTAATTTAGGCATTCCAAGCCAGATTATTGACAATGTAAATCTGTTATATGAGGAATTCTTTTCGGTGATTCACACGGAGTTCAATAATACAATAAAAACGTAAACTAAATCTATTTGCCCTAAGTTTATGTTCAGTGACTGGGCAACAAAGGGCATTAGGAAAAGTAGGGAGCGATTGTTTGAGCTGTACGGTCTTAAGCCTTCTAACTCTGAAACTTTTAATAAATAATAGGTTTTTACCTATGTAATTGCAGATTCTACAACCGGCATTTTCAGATTTAATTATCTGTGGATTGGCGCGTAATTCGAAATTCAAGTAAATTTTATTCGAAAGACGTATTAATTTAATTTCAAATTTAGTCATTTGTTTTTTGATAGTTTTTTGTTTTTGTGACTTTTTGGTAGTTTTTGGCGCCATGGATAAACTACAAATTCGTACAATTTTCGAATATCAGTTCATACATGGAAATACCGCTGCGCAAACAACACGAAACATTAACGACGTGTACGGACTTAACACTGCTTGCATAAACACGGTCCATTAATGGTTCAATCGTTTTCAATCTGGAAATTTTGAGTCGAAGAACGAGCCTCGCGGTTGGCCGGTTAACATTGTCGACAACGACGAATTGAAGGCGATAGTGGAAGCGGATCCAACTCAATCTAAGGCTGAGCTTACTGCAGGCCTTGGAGTTAGTGTCAAAACAACATTGAGGCACTTGCGTCAAATTGGAAAGATAAAAAAGCTAGATAAGTGCGTGCCACGCGAACTAAGCGACCAACAGCGAGATTTACGCGTCGAAGCATGGATAGCACTACTTTTTTTTTTTTTTTTCCTTAACCTAGTGTACATCAAAACGATGGACCCTAATCTTATTACAATCTAGCCTTGTCTAAAGGCTAATAAGTAATTTAATTCTAACTTAAACTGTTAAAAATATTGTCTTTACGTACTAAGAATGTGTCCATTGGCACTTTTCTTATTGTATCTATTAAGGCGAATACACTTTTTCTTGTGTTTTTTTGGTAACACTTGTGCTACATTACACTATTCACTTACACTAGCACTAAACACTAACTCGAACGGTTTCGTTCTTTTTAGTCTTCTCACTATGTTTGTGTGATCGAGAAGCTGGATCGCCTCAACGTTCACATGCTTATGAAGTCTCTTGTCGTGAGCTTCTGCAGATTTTTGAATCACTTTATCGATGAACTCAATGTTTAGGTCCCGATGGAGGTCATCATTTCGTACGTACCAGGGTGCATTTACAATTTCCCGTAGTACTTTGTTCTGGAATCGTTGAATGATTAATGCATTTGTCTGTTTGGTGCAGCCCCACAGCTGAATACCATAAGTCCAAACTGGCATCAGGACTTGTCTGTATAGTAACAGTTTGTTCTGTACGGACAACACGGAGTTTCTTCGAAGCAGCCAATACATTTTTTTGAACCGTAGCTCGAGTTCATCTTTTTTCTTCTTCACGTGAGTTTTCCAGCGTAGCTTTGCATCAAGGGTCATACCGAGATACTTGGCTGTATTCTCATAAGGTATTTGGTTGTTATTAATATAAACTGGAAAATATATAGCACTACTGAATCGGCATAGAAACGATGAAATTCTTATCAAATTGTTACCTGCGATGAAAAGTGGATCCTGTACGACAACCGTAAGCGTTCGTCTCAGTGGGTGGACCCGGGTACATCACCTAATCAGTGCGCTACAAAAAAGATTACTCATAGGAAGATGATGGTGACTGTCTGGTGGACCAGTGCCGGACTTGTACACCACAGCTTCTTACCGAATGTCACAACAGTGACGGCAGATGTCTATTGCAAAGAATTGCAAACAATGATGGAGAAGCTCGCAATTCAACAACCAAGACTAGTCAATCGTTCTTCCCCATTGCTTCTCCACGACAACGCGCGAGCTCACACTTCACGAAAGACCATCGCAAAGCTACAAGAGTTACAGCTGGAAGCTCTCCGTCACCCACCGTACTCACCGGACCTTGCCCCAACTGATTTCTACTTTTTTCAAAATTTAGACATTTTTTTAAGTGGTAAAAAATTCGACACCCGAGAGGCAGTACAAAACGCTTTCGCTGACTTCATCGCCTCCCGTCCGGCAGACTTTTACAGTAAAGGGATAAACAAACTGCCGTCAAAATGGCAAAATTGTATAGATCATTTGGGCCAGTACTTTGATTCGCTGAAATAAAAAAAATACCAAAATTTTTATATTTTAAAATTCTCATACAAATCGGCAATTTCATAGGTAAAGACCTAATATAATAGGAATAATAATAAATAATAATAATCGTTTATTTATAAGAAGGGGCACATTTACAATAAAATAATAACAGTTAAAATAGAGCACAGACAATTTGGGGTCTGCAAAAGTTCGTATTTTTTTTAAATACATACATATATTAATTTGCGCACTCTTTTAACCAGACAGTCAATATGATACCTAAAGGATAGAGTGTCGTCTATTATAACCCCGAGGTATTTAATGGTACAGGTTTTGAGGATAGAAGGGCAACTGCACACATTTATTACTGACTGGTTGCCACATTGATGGGCACATATATGGAAGTTAGCGGTGTTAAGTTGGGACTTGCGAATGGAAAAGTGTATATATTTTGTCTTGTCAGCATTTAATGTTAGTAAATTGCTTTGATGCCAATTAGTTACAGTATTAAAACCGAGTTGAGCGATTTCATATACTTAGTTCACTACTGTTTTTAGCAGAAAATATTAGCGCTGTGTCATCTGCATATGATATGATTTTGCCGTGCTTTATATTTAGATTACACAAGTCGTTAATATTTTATTTTTTATTTTATTTTAAACCAGGAATAAGGTAGGGCCCAATATACTCCCCTGGGGAACACCGAATCCAGTATTTTTCTGCTCATCGCTCGTAAAGTCGTCAATCTTAACACATTGATAACGGTCGTCTAAGTAGTCGGCAAGTAATGTCAGCGTCGTTCCCCTTATACCTATGGCCTCTAATTTTCTTAGAAGCACTGAAACAGAGACAGTGTCAAAAGCTTTCGCTAGATCAAGGAAGACTCCCAGAACCTGGTTTCCTTTGTCTAGCTCTTCTGAGACGTAATCGGTCAGACTATGCACCGCATTTGCAGTTGATAATTTGGCTCTGAACCCAAATTGCGCAGGTGACAAGAAGTTATTTTTTTCTAGGTAGTTAACAAGTCTATTGTTTATTATTTTCTCGAGTATTTTCGAGATTGAGGGGAGTAATGATATTGGCCTATAGTTAGTAACTAAGTCCTTGTCTCCAGATTTAAATATAGGGATAACAACGGCCTTTTTTAGGCATTTAGGGAAAATTCCTTCGCAAAGACAGATTCGAAATATATGTGTTAAGGGAGGTACCAATATATGCTTAAAGAGTTTAAGGATCTTGTTGCTTATATAATCCCATCCAACTGCACAGTCGTCTTTAAGACCAGATATGATTCGGGATACTTCGTCTTCGTCAGTATCCAGCATCGCAAATGATTTCAGGCTGTTACATTTTTGGAAAGTTGGTTGGGCACAATGTTTCGAAATTTGTTCGGCCAAAGTTTTCCCAACATTAACAAAAAAGTTATTCACTTTATTGGCGGATATGTGTGGTGAAGGATTAGTAAGCAATAATCTCGAATTTGATAATGATAAATTTATATGTTTCCAAATTTGCTTGCTATTGTAATATTGTTACCTGCTTTATTTAACCCATTTTTATCGTAATTATTTTTAAGCTTCTTCAACAGATTGTTACAAAAAATTCCTGTATCTTTTATATTTTGCAACTTACTCTAAAATCTTCAAAAACGCTTGCAAAGTAGCTAAAGCCTTATTCATTAGCAACAAGATTAAATCCGCCGATAATAAAATAAAGACGGTTTGGAAAATTATCAATAGTGAAACGAATAGAAATAAAAAAAAAATAATGATATCACTCTAGAGACTTCACGTGGCCTTTTAAATTCTAATAACCCTCCTTTTGGGCTTCGCCGCAGTCGGGTAAAAACGAAGTTGCTCAAGAATTTGTAGATTTCTTCACTAGTATCCCGCTTAAAACTACTGAAACCTTAAATTCATCACCCTTGCTTTCTATTGAGTTACTAAGAGCGAACGTTTCAGCCTGCCCGGTTGAGTTTCAATTTAAACATATAAACCAGCAGTCTTTAAAGCTTTTAAGGAAATTAAAGTCAAGACTGTAGCTCTGTATTTAGCCTTAATATTTAATTTGTGTGTGGACCAGGGAGTCTTCCCGGACCTTATGAAATACAGCAAGGTAATACCACTTTTCAAATCCGGTGACAGTAAAGACACTAATAACTATAGACCTGTATCCATTTTGCCAGTTTTCAGCAAGGTGTTTGAAAAGGTAATGTTTAATCAAATGCTCATCCACTTTAATACCAATAAAATCTTACATGAGAAACAGTATGGTTTCACCAAAGGACGTTGTACGACTGACGCCGGTGTCACCTTATTAAAACATATATTTACTGCGTGGGAAGAGTCACAAGATGCCATAGGGATCTTCTGTGACCTCTCGAAAGCATTTGATTGCGTCAACCTCGAAACCCTTCTCATAAAGCTTGAACATTACGGCTTAGGGAAACTTGCGCTCAGTTTAATGAAATCGTATTTAAACGATAGACATCAGCAAGTACAAACAAATGGTGTCAATTCAACGGGCTTAAAAGTAAGTACGGGTGTGCCACAAGGTTCGATATTAGGTCCCTTTCTCTTTTTAGTCTATATTAATGATCTACCCCATTTATTTAAAAACCAGCCTGAAATGGTATTGTTTGCCGACGATACTTCTTTAATATTTAAGGTAAACAGACGTGCCACAAATCTTGATGACGTAAATAACGCCCTACTGCAGGTTCATAATTGGTTCACCGTCAATAATTTAGTCTTAAATGGGAAAAAAACGAAGTGCATAAGATTTGCTCTACCAAATGTCAAAAGTACTGATTGTGACATAGTATTGAATCAAGAGACACTAGAATTTGTCGATGAAACTGTTTTCTTGGGGATAACGATTGACTCGAGGCTACAGTGGGGTCCGCATTTAACATCTCTTGCAGGACGGCTGAGTTCAGCAGCATATGCTGTTAGGAAAATCCGCCAATTTACTGACGTAGATACCGCGAGACTAGTCTATTTTAGCTATTTTCATAGTGTTATGTCATACGGTATTTTACTATGGGGACGGGCTGCAGACATCGAGTCTATATTTATTCTGCAGAAAAGAGCCATTAGAGCCATATATGGTCTACGAAGGCGCGATTCTCTGAGAGAGCTGTTTAAGGAAATTAACATCATGACAGCACCTTGTCAATACATCTATGAAAACATCATGTACGTTAGGAAAAATCTGCATTTGTTTAGTAAAAGAGGTGATAGACACCACTATAATACGAGGAATAGGGACCAACTAGTTAGTATAGATTCAATGTCTTAATATTGTATAATTGCATGGCACATGTGTGAGTACTATGTAATATAAAGCCACTTTTTACTTTTTACATTTTTACATTTAGTTATATTTTAGTTACGTTGCCCTGGTGGCTGAGAGAATGTCATGCTCACTCAAATGTCTCGCTGATGGTGGCGGGTGTGTCGGATCATTTAGTTCCCTTCAAAATGGTTGAGTTAGATGGTGCTGATCCATGCGTCATGTTCGTGAACGGGCGCTGTCAGTGGAGACTGGTCTTGGTAGATTTTTATAAGGTATAACGACCGTCTCGCGAAAGTATCCTTTATGGGCGGCATGGGCACCGGGCCGTAGGCCGACGAAGGAGGCCGGCGGAGGCCCGGCACTTCGGGGACAGAAGATATTAGTGTTTTGAACATTGGTATTTTAAGCGTAGGTATTTTAATCTTCGATATTCAAATACGTACCCGTTCCGTGATTCGGGGTCTCGAGCATTCGTTGTTGCGGTTGCGTCGCTGCGTGCTTTCGTGCTCGCAGTGTTCGTTGTTGCGGGCATTCGGTGGCGTGTGGTTCGGCGTGGTGGCTTTCGGAATGACGTATTGCACTCGTAGTTTCGTTCTTCTTCCGTCCTTCTGACATTCAAAAGTGCCTGTAATGGCTTAATTGAAATAAAATATTTGAGTTTGAGTTTGAGTTTTGAGTTTGAGTTAAAGTTTGTATGGTCATTCGTTTTCAAAAAGGGGTTTTTCACGTCAACTATGTTGGGATCGGTTTTCTGGATGCAGCTGAATAGGTACTAGTATTTTTACATGGGGCGACAGCCTATCTGACTAGGTACACCTGTTACGACTGTCAAAGATCAAAATATGGCAGTGCTTTCCGAATCACGAAGGCTATAACTCGCTATCTTAACCTAAAGATCGACCCGAGGGGCAGTTATTATTAAGGCTCAGATAAGAGGGACACCGTAAAAACGACCTGTTTTTCGTTGCAGAGTTAGCCGTATTGCTACTTATTACAATTCCAAAAAAAAATACAGTGTATAGTGTAATGTATAGGTAAAAGACTTATGCAAAAATATTTTCTAAAATTAATCAAGAACCTCGAAAAAAAAATCACAGAATCACAAATTTTGAGCGATAACTGTTATTTTTTTTTTTACTATCAGAAAGGAAATTTAACCAACTAAAGACATGTAAAAATATTTTAACATTACAGCGTATTTTTTTTTAATAAATTAAATCTGCGAACTATCGTTCATATTGGCAGTCACGAGAATCAAACGCATCCCCATTTTCAACCTTATTTGTTTAGGCGATGTGTTAAACGCGCGCTCAAGGGCGCGGGCAGTTAATGTCGCCTTAAGCCACACTTCATAACAGGTAACATACAAAAATAAAATCACTATAATAAGATTAAGCAAATCGCAAACCTGACGCGTACGAAGTTGCGGGTAACAGCTAGTAGGATATTATAACCAGTTGTTGGCATTGGCAACAAGTTCTCTAGAACAACTTCAACTTTACTAGAACTAGAAAACCTTGCGAAGAGATAACCGGCTTTTGACTATTTGGTTGTTTTTTTTTTATATTAACAAACCAGTGTTAATAAACGCTGCTTATTTGAATATGTAGCATGTTCTAGATTAAAATTAAAAAGATATTTTTTAAGGTTATCCCATAAAACGTTATTCGTCTTATTACTCGTTCCGCTGCTGAAGATTTCATTGCTGAAATGAACCTGTCGATGCCCAATAGGTAGGTACCCACTGTCAGCTGAAGAAAGGGCTGAAATTATGTCAGAAGGACATATTATGCAGCGACAAGCCACCGGACGACCCTAAGGCCGCAAATTCGCAGAGGCGTTACTTACAGCGAGCAGTAGGCGGTACATGGACTGCATGGACAGTTCCATTAAACACCCCACTGCACGCTGCAAGAAACGCTTCTCCGAATTTGCGGCCTAAGTCTTACTGTCTTATAACACTACTATTTGGGAAAATTCTGGAGCGTCTTAGCGCTCCCGCCCACGACAGACTTTTTGTAGGTGACCGATTTTTATTTCTGACCAAAAAAAATCGGTCACCGATTTTTTACGAACAAATTTAAATCGGTCACCCAAAAAGTCTGTCGTGGGCTCCCGAGTGCTTATCGTTCCAATTTTACTACGAGACGGACCAAAAATTTACAACAACCAATTCGGTTTTACCGTGGGAAAATCTACCGTAGATGCGGCACTTTCTGTCAGGAAAATTGTCAATACTTACATCCGAACACAAGTACGTAGGTATAAGTTGGGATTTTTCTAGATATTTCTGGGGCCTTTGATATCGCATGGTGGCCGCTGCTACTCCTTAAACTAAAAATTCGTGGTTGCCCTAAAAACAGATACAATCTTGTTTACTCGTATTTCTTAAATGGTTCCACGAAACTCAAACTCGGTCTTAATTTTATGTCAAAGTCCCTTACCATGGGATGTCCTCAGGGCTCGGTTATGGGTCCGTGTGTATATATGGAACGTAGGCTTCGATGACTTTCTTGCTATTCCACTTCTGACTGACACAGGAAGATAAAATTGGGATAAAAACTATCCTATGTGTTAATCCACATACTCCGGCGCGTCTTGACACGGTCGCCGCGATGACCTACATACCGCCCTAAGTGAATCATGTGTAATTGTGCAAATAAACGATCAGTTATAGTTTTTAATATTATATTACTCAATTATGTCTCCACCAAACAAAATAGTTCTCAAAACTGAACTCGAGCATAAGTTGTACAACAGATACATCGAGGAACAGAATGAGCGCCTCGAACTACAAAAACTAGTGAAAGACCTCAGTGGTCAGATAGAATCTCTGCAACAACAGCTGAAACTCATTCAGGAGTAAAAGAATGTTCCTTCACAGAAGGAACAGTCAACGAACAGTCAGCCCCAAAATGCAGTCGAATATGGGACTGACGAGGAGGAACTTGCCCGAGAAACCGAGTGGGTACGACAAAAAAGTAAGAAGAAAAGGAAACTGAACACTTCGCTATCTCCTTCTTCTCAAGGAGGAAACTTAAATGAATCTCAGGCCGGCACGAAACCCGAGAAACCAAAAGAAAAGAACCACAACCTCCACCAATCATAGTCGAAAACATCAAGAACTACCAACAGTTCTACGACCTTCTTTTGACTAGTCTAAACGGTGATTCATTCATTGTAAAAATGATGAACGGGGAAACGGTTAAAATAAACGCCAAGGATGAAGACTCATATCGAGCGGTATCAAAATTATTGTTGCAAAATAACTGTCTCTGGCACTCGTATGAGAATAAACAGGACAGACCGATACGAGTTATGGGCAAAAACCTGCACTCATCATGTCTGCCGAACAGAATAGTCGAAGACCTGAATGCTAAAGGTTATAAAATTCAGGATGCCGTAAATAAACTAAGCTGGAGGACTAAGGAACCTCTTAACATGTATAAGTTATCATTCCAAAAAGATGAGGACATAAACAATATCTATGGTATTAAGGCCATATTAGGTTGTAAGGTAGACGTACAGCCTTTAAAAACATCAAATTTAATTCCTCAGTGCAAAAGGTGTCAAGCATATGGCCATACACAAAAGGAACCAAGGTGTGTGAAGTGCACTGGTAAACACCTCACCAAGGACTGTACAAAATCAGTAGATACAAAACCTAAATGTGTTCACTGTGGCGAGCCTCACCCGGCTAACTATAGAGGATGTATTGTAGCTAAAGAACTACAACAAATGAAAAATAAAGCCTCCAAAAGAAAAGTAGCTACGCCTAACATCCCGGCCTCTGGTGCTGAGAGACAACAACCAACACGTTCTACTCACAGAAAGGTAATAAATAATGTGTCTTTTGCGCAAATGACAAAAGGACCGCAACCACAGTCACAGCACTCACAGCCAACGGTGCAATTCTGTAAGTACTAATACAGATGAAAATATTAATAAAATTTTAAGCATGTTAACTTCCTTTGACCAAAGGTTGAGGAACATAGAAAGTAAACAATTACCTACTCATTCAAACCAAAAATGAAAAACACTAAAAATTATGACGTGGAATGCAAACGGACTCCTGAAGCACCGAAACGAGTTGCAGGCAGTCTTAACAACAGAGCAAATTGATGTATGCCTCATTTCAGAATCTCATTTTACGAGAGAATCTTTTATTCATTTAAAAGGCTATAACATAATTATATCACGCACTGCATCCCAACAACAAAGCGAGTGGTGGCAGTGCCGTCATTATTAAAGAGAACATCTACCATTACTTGGAACACAAATGCGAAGAACAATTTGTACAAACTGTAGCTGTTGTGGTCAGAACCAAACATCATAATATTACCATATCAGCTGTATATATTCCACCTAAGTATGCGCTGAAAACAGAGCAGTACAGGAATCTATTGAAAGCTCTAGGAAACACATTCATATTTGGAGGTGACTTTAACGCAAAGAACACACATTGGGGGGGTCTAGGCTAACTAATACGAAGGGTAAGGAATTGCTATGTGCTATCAGAGAAATCAAGTGCAATGTGATTTCAACGGGCAAACCCACTTACTGGCCTACCGATATTAGAAAAACACCAGATTTGATAGACTTCTTCATTTCACTTCTTCTAACCCCGGGATGGATTCTAAAAATAATTTGTCTAATGACATAGTTTAGTGCCAGGAACCCAGCGCAGGTACTCCCATTCCTGGGCAGCATTTGGACCAAACCTCATTTAAACTTGAGCAATGTCCTTTAAATTACTTATTAGCCTCAAGGTCTAGATTGTAATTGTATGAGTAACCGTTTATTAACGAGTACTTCATGATGAAAAAAAAAATGTGTTAATCCAGGTTATAAACTCTCTGTGTACCAAATTTTATCCAAATCCGTTCAGTAGTTTTTGCATGAAGAAGTAACAAACATACACACTCACAAACTTTCACCTTTATAATATTAGTGTGATTAGTAGGAAGTAGGATATATTCTAAACTAGCTTTTGCCAGCGGCTTCGCCCGCGTGAAAATGACGATTTTCCAAACAAATTTTCATCCTCTATTTAACTCCCTTAGGGGTTGAATTTCGAAAAATCCTTCCTTATTCCTTGTCTACATTATAAAGGGAACCTCTGTGCAAAATTTCAGCTTTCTAGGTCCAAGGGTTTGGGCGGGGCGTTGATGAGTCAGTCAGTTAGTCAGGGATTCTCTTTTTATTTATGTAGATAGATAGATAAATGGCACAGGGTATAATAAGGGAGTCTCGATCTGTCACTGTGCGGAGCGCATGTCGTGCGTGCTCGTGGCAAAATGTCGACGAATATAGTAAAGTGTTGTTGCTGCAATATCGTTATTAGTGAAGTCCTGGCGTTCATCCAGAACCAAGTGGATGTGATGAATGAGGAAAGCATTGTTCGCTTGTGTGCAACAGCGTTTTCTTCGGACGAAATAGTGGTGGCAAAAGACTTACTTTACTAATCAGTGCAGACAAAGGAGAAGAAGGTGAAAAGAAAAGGGACAGCAGAGGGAAAAGTGCAACGAGACCTTGAAGATATCATATCCCTCACTATGTGTACTTCAGCTGAGTGTATTCCCATATTTGTTGCTCGGGAGCTACGAAAATTACCGCCGGTTACTTTTGACCATATTGATGTCACGAGTCACGAGATTGCTTAAAGACATCATTATACTATAAGATCAAGTTGAAGTTATAAGGGAGGAGTATGCCACGGTTGAGCAAGTGAATAAGTTAAATATGGAGTTGTTAAACTTGAAACAAGTGTCACTGGTGAATGGTTACCAACAGGAGGATAATGTGAATACGAAAAGAGGTACGCGTAACTTGTTACGGTTCGAAAATTTTGAATGTAAGAGTGGCCCGATTGGAATCATGAATTTGTCGAATCATAGCATAATAATTCCACCAGAGCGGTTAAGTACAAAAACAGCTGTTTGTAGAATACCCGAGAACTCACCTCAATGTCGAAGCAATGAGGTTTTAAATCTGTCCTTGTCACACGCCAAGCCTCAGGATAAATCTGTCCTTGTTGCGCAAAAAGTGAAAGGCAACTTAGGCGAGTGCAAGCTCGTGGAGGCCCCTACCGTGGTTTCGTCACAGGTGACGCCAGCACATGGAGCACAATAACCAGTGGAGAGCGCGTGCGGGGGCTACCGCGGGCGCCAAATATACGCTATATCAAGCGTACGCGGCGAAATTTTGCTCAGTCGCAAAAATTGTAGGCTAACGCACGAACGTCACGCGCTCCCGTTTTGAAAGCATTTATAACGAAAAATAATGCCTAGTTGTGCAATTAAATGGTGTGGAAAGTGTACTACAACTTCAAGTTACACAAAAGATGGGATAACATTTCACAGCTATATGGTTTTCTATTCAATTTGATCAAAACAATGAAAAAAGAATCAAATAATTGCTTTCTCTTTCTGGTACACTGATTTGCACTAATGCAGTTGTCTCTTTCTTTCATGATAGTGATGTTCGAGTTCGCAGTATCGCGACGGTTTATGGTATCGATATAATCTATACTAATATTATAAAGCTGAAGAGTTTGTTTGTTTGTTTGTTTGTTTGTTTGTTTGTTTGTTTGTTTGAACGCGGTAAACTCAGAAACTGCTGGTTGGAATTGAAAAATTCTTTTTGTGTTGGGTAGTCCATTTATCGAGGAAGGCTATAGGCTATATAACATCACGCTACGGCTAATAGGAGCGGAGCATAAATGAAAAATGTTACAAAAACGGGAAAAGGTATTTCCTTTTTGAGAGCTTCCGCTGCGTGCGCTGCAGAAACGGTTTAAGTTACGCTAATATCATGTATGAAAGAATTGTTCCTCTTTAAAAGTTCTAAAAAAAAGTCAGCGACAGCATATATCTATCTTTTAAGATTGACTCACTGTAACCTTTTTTTACAGTTAAACTGTTAGGTTAAAAATAATTATTTTTTGCGAAGCTTATTTAACCCATATGGTATTAATCTATATCTAAATAAATGTGTTTGTTAGAACGGAAATTTAATATAGAATATTTGTGCCCTTCACTCTATACAGTTTAAACAAATATCTTAGAAGATATCGCAATGTAAAAATATCCGCGCGGCAAAATATTTCGCGCGTCGCAATGTAGGTACGGGGGATTCTGGCTGGCCTCCGGGAAATTCAAATTCAAAATATTTACTGCATCATAATGTTTACAAGTATAGAGTGTTATAGTATATTTAACAGTAAGAGATACCTATAGTAATTCACACTTTAATATAATCTAAACCATCTGAACTATTATAATAAAGAGGAAAGATAAGATTTTTTGTTTGTTACGATTTAGCTTAATTTATGTCGGATAGTCGATATCGAGAAAGGTTAAAGCTATATTTATGTGACGCAGACGAAGTTGCGTGGGTCAGCTAGTTTAAAATATGAGGTCTGAAAATACCTTATATTTTTTTGATTCATTAATGTTATATTTTCAAACATGCTTATTCCCTTGGCTTTACTCGCAAATGTGTATAATACTGGCATAAACTTGTACATAACAGTAAAAAATGTAAGTGTATGAATATCTCTGCCTGCCTTTTACACAAAATTTAGACGCGTTGCTTGGAATCTATTTGAATCATTGCAATCCTAGACAATTATGTTTTTTTAAATGTTTTTATATAGGCCAGTGTAGGTATGGAACAGACGTTATCAATTTTAGTTTTGGAGTAAAGGTGGCCAATACGCGCATCGGCATGTGAACACATTGCTGGCAGTGGCGTGCCTGCAGAAAAACGGAGGCAAAGGCCTATGAAAAAACCTACACGATAGGGATAAAAAAAATTGGTTCGATTGTGTAGCCTAGCTATGGAACGAGGACTTAATTTTTTTTTATTACCAATTTTATTGCAGTATCGGGTTAATCTGCGTCATATACACCATTTAGGGTCCGAGAAGCATGGTCCTACGATGCACCGTTTCCGAGTTATGGACGTTTTAAATTATTGTACCAAAATAAGTTAAATACAAATATCTTGAAAACGGAGCGTCCTAGGCAAAAATGACCAAAATTTTAGCCCCCCTTTGCTACCCCCGTGATATCATGATCCTAACACACAAAATTAATTTGAACAAATTTGAGGTCCTTTTATTTTTTTTTTTCACCATCTTGACGTAGAATCGACTAACCATTTAATTGATTTAGCTTCATGTGTAGCAAAAAATATATTGATACTCGACTGACATTTATTACGAAAAATAATACAAATCCAAAGGATTATATAAAGAAAAACATATTCAAAACTAATCCTTTTTATAAACCAGTAAATGTATTATATATTTTTAAATACAGTCTTCTAAGTTTAATAATTACCTGTTTTATTTCAAAATCAAACCCGTAATCTCTGTATTGCAAACAAATCGTTATAATACTAATAAGTCAAACAATTATCGATATCGATACTTTTTCAATTACTTTTATGGAATCCCTAGAGAATGAGTTGTCATTTGGTTGTCAGTTCGTCAACCAATCACAGAGTCCGAAACGTACCTCTCCCCCCGCAGTATATTAGTGACTTTGATTTAGAACAAAAACGTGCCCATGCTTTCTCCACTGGTTATTTTGCTCCATGCGCCAGCAGCGTGTGCGCACTCGGTGGCCTTACCGGCGCGTGTAACGGGGGTAGCCTTCGACCAATAATAGTACTAGATTAAGCATCGGAACAAAACCACACCTCGGACACTCCATACAACGCCCGCAAAATAATTACCTATTACTACTACATAAACAAATAACGTTTGTGCACGACGTGCACGTGCAAATGTGTGCGTAAACTCTAGTAGGGTTATCGTAGCCTAAAAAATGGCGCGGAAAGTGCAACGGTCTGCGTCGCGAAAACCGAACGACGACTAATACGAGCGCGAGCCATTGCTCAAGTGTCGACGACGAATATCTCGAAGTGCGGGGTGAGGTGCGGTATTTAATATGAGCGCGGGGAAGTGAGTGTCCCTTCTGTACGTAGTACTATTATGTATTCTGTGACAAAACTAACGCCCGAATACTCGAACGTCACTCAATTATAAGTAGCCCTCAAAACTCGTGCTATCTCTGTCACTCTGCGTTAAAGTAACAAAGACAGCACGAGTTTTGAGGGCTACTTATAATTGAGTGACGTTCGAGTATTCGGGCGTAAGTCGCTCAAGTGGCCACGTTTGCACACACGTAAACATCTACTTACATAACATCTTAGAAAAAAGTTCAATATTATTTACAACTTCCGATGATTATATACCTTAAAACTTAAACATAACGTTTAATTATCATTGTAAAGTATATTTATTTAAGCCCTTTCATCGGAGAAAGATTAGAAGCAAAACATTTTAAATGTCACTCCAAAGTAAAAAGTCATCAGTACAAAAATATTCATTCTAAAATGAAACTTGAAACTCTAAGCAATACGGTTAAAAGCATTTTGTGTACAATGTCGTGCTTATTCTATTGCGGAACTAGCGTTCCCTGTTCAAGAACATGATACAATAGTTGGTGCGTTGTAGCAATCATTGGCCAAACAATTATAATATTCGATTTAATTATATTTACAGTTTAATTATGTTTAAATATTATGAAAAAGCACATAATGATATTAAATTACCGAAAAATAGATATTCCTTCCAAAACCTTGGTGTTACGGTGGTTATTTACGCAGTTTTTGAACGCATACTGCGGTATTTTGACGTCTTAATGTTGGCTATGATTGGACCATACTAATTTGAAATTTGAAATAAGACCACAAATACGTTTGTGGTCGTAAATTTCGGGCCGTTTTTGAAGCGCTTATCGGGAATCTAGTACATTATTGATCGAAGGGGGTAGCACACAGATTACCAGATACTACACTCCATACAAAATGTTCAATGCCTACCGCTATAATAGCCAGCTGTTAAGTCGATAGACGCTGCGAACGAAAATGTACCTTAGCGTTAGAAACGTAAAGTGAGTTATGCTTTGTAGATGCGCGCCGCCGCCGCCGCCGCGTGGATATTGTGAATTGCCAGGGCTGCCTCTGTCGACAAAGATGTAAGTAGGGATTTGTAGTATACTTAAAATAAAACAAGTTTTTTAATGTACCAGAATAGTTAATTTTGCTTAGAGGTGTTTTATTTTGATGTAGGTAAGTAAGTACCTACCTAATGATTTTTTTAAATTCCCGATTGTTAAACTTTTACGTAGAGAATATTTCAAATCGAAAAAACAATTTTAATAAGTAATCTTGGGGGAAACAAGGGCAAGGGGAGTTAAATGGTATATTTTTAAAAGTTCAATAATCGAGCTGCCTGGCTTCTGTCTCATGTTTTGCTCGAAATTTTTAATAAATATGGCCTCGAGTCATTTAGCTAGGTACTTACATAGTTACAAAAAGAATCTGAGGGTACTTTCAGCTGTTAGTGGAACGACGACGTTTTGTTCAAAGTTTTAAAGTGAATTAAATTCTCGATTAATTGAAACCGGGAATATGATTTATTTCAGAAATGAATTCGGGACAGGTATGCTTCTTACTACATTTATAATAGATATCCGGATATATATAATACATCCACTGCACATAATACACCAGTTGTAGCCATTTCTTAGGATTTCAAAACTAACATCAAGGTACGCGCCGTGCGGCTGTTGACAACCCACCTGATACTGTGCCTGCGCTATGGGCTACCGTAGACCGGCGCCCGGTAGGTAGTTAGCGCGCGTTAGTACATGGAGTGTAGTATCTGGTAATCTGAATGAATCAGACTGAGCGGTGTTCATACTTGCAAGTAACGCAAAACGGAGGCAAATTTAAAACCTATACGGATGAAAATTGGAACTTGGTACAGAGCAAGCGTTTGAGAAACAGATTTATTGGAACACAAGGCAAGGCGAAGGAATCCTGGGGTTTTAAGGCTGCAGACATTAAAATACCACTGTTTGTAAATAACGTGGACAAGGAGTCATCAAATCAAATCAAATAATTTATTTGCATATTACCTATGGGTAAAACAGATGGTACATAATGCATTACTTGTTACAAAAAAAAATGATCCTAATATTAACCATTTCTGGTATGCAAAAACTTAAAACTTACGGATGTCTCGAAATCTTTATTTTTTATGTTTTATCATTCAGGTGAGGTTTCGATCGAGTCTACCGTACCCCTTGAAGAAATTATTAATATAGATTGCACAGCACATGTGTGAGTACTATGTATCTAGTCACTATTTTCAATTAATCAAACTGCCAAAATTATGAAGAGAACTGTCAATAAATCAGTTGATACTTATATGTACTATGACGACATTATTCAAATAGCTAATGACAGATCACTTTTTTTTTTCTTTTATTAACCTACTAATATTATAAACGCGAAAGTTTGTAAGTATGTATGGATGCATAGATGGATGTTTGTTACTCTTTCACGCAAAAACTACGGAACGGATTTGGATAAAATTTGGTACGTACACACGGCTACACATCAAGCTACACATCAAGCTATACAAAACCAGTATAATCTGATCGTTCATTGTGCGAAAAGATCTAGTAAAGTGAGGCCAAGATTAACTGGTTTTGTATAGCTTGATGTGTAGTGTAGCCGTGTGTACACAGATAGTTTATAACCTGGATTAACACAAAGGATAGTTTTTATCCCGATTTTATCTTCCCGTAGGATAATTATCGAGTTGTAGCGGGCGAAGCCGGTGGCAACACCTATAGTATTATTATAGATATTACTAGCTGTTGCCAGCGCAGCGGCTTCACCCGCTAGGACCAGTGCCTGCCAGGGTTGCAGAATTTGTTCGAAAGAGTTACCGCGGCTTTTGAGCGCAAAGGGCATCAAATGACTCCTCCCGCTCTTGGTGGAGCGCAAGGAAGTGTCAGACTTCTACTGACTAAAACCCACCCACGTTCCTCCTTAGCCCTTTGTGTCGTGGGTCGCGGTATCTGTTTCGAACAACCCGCAGAACCCGTTTTTTTGCCCTGCCTCGGAGAATCTCGGCGACCTTCAAAAGTGGCGTGGTCAAAACGAAAAAAAAAATTGGCGGCGATTTGAGAACCCGCTGCTTTTTTTTCTGTTAGAAAAAACTTTAAAAATATTCGATTGTTAATAAAAAAAAATACTCGGGCCCAGTTGAGATTGGTAGATTTCAAGGTCTTGTTATTTTAGTTGTCTCGAGTGATTGATTTAAGCCCATGCTGGTTGTGGTTACCCACGATGTTTTAATGTACCTACTATTTAGAGAGCAGCAATAAAATTATAAAATACTACTTAGCTGTTGCCAGCGGCTACACCCGCTACAACTCGAAAATTATCCCACAGGAAGATAAAATCGGGTTAAAAACAATCCTATGTGTTAATCCAGGTTATAAACTATCTGTGTACCAAATTTGATCTAAATCCATTCAGTAGTTTTTGCGTGAAGAAGTAAGAAACACACTCACAAACTTTCGGCTTTATAGGTAACATTAGTGTGAAGACTGATACGGATTTGGCATTTGCTTTGACACTAATTAATTGGATTTAACAAATTTATTAGTAATAATAATAAAATACTCATTCAACTATTTCCGCGATACACAAGAATGTTAAAAGCCTTTGCAAGTGCGTCGAGTTTCCAGTATTCAGATGACAGCGGGATCGCGGCCTTTGCAAATAGAACCTTAGTTTTTCTATGAATAGTTTAGAGTACTATTGTAGAAAGAAAGCGATTTACTTTTGATAATGTTAAAAATGAGTTTTTTAAATAAATTGTGTTTAATTTTGTTATTCAGTGTTTACTGTGAGGCACGGAGGCCGTTGAGAAAGGAGGCCTATATGACATTTGTGAGTACCTACCTACAAAATATGTTTCAAACAAACAAGGTTTACTAAGTAAAGCTTGTAATGAAGGTAGCTTAATCGACCTTCACTATAGATTGTTGGCACCGCTTGAAAATTAATTAGTTACTTTGTCTTTGGAGCTTAATAGCTCTAAAAGGTTTTTTTTTTTATTTTCCCCTTGAGTCCGTGTTGTCGTCAGCGAACCTCCTCTCAGTAATGAGAGGCTGTAGTCTACCACGTTAGCCTCCTGCGGGATGCCGGAAGAATGGTTTGCAATTAACTTTAACATTTAAAACAAACATTTAACATTTAAAAGTAAACTTATGAATAATTTACCGTTATTGTCTACTGACAATACTCATCATCAATATGATGTGGTTCTGGTTGGCTGGACATTTCTTCAAAACTGCTCGCATTTAAGTAGGTCAATAGGGCACTTTATGTGACGGCTAAACACCCTTATTTCAGAATAGGTGACGCTACAGAATCTTAGATAATCGATCGAAAGCGTGTCCAGCCAGCTTGAAAAACCACTTTTCGGTGGTCTCTCAATCTCCGTAACGAAAGTGATTTTGACGACTTTTTGCATATCAACGGGCGTCACATAAATATGTGACAGGCATCAAGCTAAAAGTTTTGTGATACGTACAGTGGTTTAGTAGAAAAATGCAAAAAACTGTGTCCAGCCATCTTGAATTTACGTAGAAAACTTTTGGCTGGCACTTCCGAATCCCACATAACGGGAGCGTTTTCGAATATGGTTCCTTTACTAATACTTGGTGACGCAATGTGTGACAGTAATAACGTTTGATTTATGCCGTCACATGCAAGGGTTTACGAGATATCAATGAAAACTTAATGTATACTTGTGTCCAGCCATCTTGAACTCAGGCTGGCTGGACACCTGTATCTCCGCTGCCTGATGATCTACGACCTTCAAAATGGTATCAAAATGTTGTGACGGGGACGATAATGGTAACCTGAATTTGTGACGGAGAAACTTTGCGTAGTTTCAAAGATATTGATCTATTAAATTTTCCCATACAAACACTGTAGTAGGGTTACCAATATTGTAGGTTTTATGTAGGACTAAGTATATTTTAAGGTGTTTTCTTTAATGGACGAAAATTCGCGTATTGGTGATACTAATACGAACAACTGTAGATATTTTAATCAAAAGAAGACAAAAGTGTAGAAGTGAGGAAGGGGGGGGGGAGATTTTTTTTTAATGTTATTGATTATTTACGTGCAGATACCTATCTACTCTTTTTAGTAGATAATTATTGGTGTTTTTATGGTAAGTACATAGGTAGATATTGTGTCAGGATAACAGACTAATGCTCTAAGGTATTTAAATGAAAAAATAATGTAGGTAAATAAAATCACATTTATTTATTTGCGCTAGAGCGTTTCAATGACGAAAATGACGACGATCAACTCCATTTGCACTTCAATAACCCCCGCCTTGTACCAAAGCGTTGTTTTTACCGCCGCCCTAAGTGTTTGAAGCGCAAATGAAGCCGGTGGTCGTCATTTTAATCATATAAATAGCTGAATAAACTAAAATATTCTTCAATACCTATTTATGGAAATGAATAAAATTATTACACAAAATAAATCACAGCATCAGTCTTCATTTGGTTCTAGTACGTACTACCATTATTACGCTGTCACACTCACAGCCTGTGTACAATCTCAGTGTCAGTGCATCAGTGTTGCCAACAAGACCGATATAGAATCTGCTAAAATGGTGTTAAAATTATGCCAATTGCTTTATAGAAATGCTAAAAAATCTGCTAACATTTTTCAGTGTCAAATGAAACGTAACATAGTTTTAACTTTTTTATTATTTAACAAAATATACATACTGTTTTAATCGACTATGATCTCAAATACTCTTTCCATTATGTTGGCACCAGAAGCGCCAACAATATAGTAAAGGGATTTTTTTTCTAAATGGAAATAATTGCGTACGCATTAATGTATTTTATTTTATAATTATTTTATATGCTAAAAATATGCTAAACAACTAATAAGTTTGCTAAACAACATGAAAAAATGCTAAATTGGCATCACTGAGTGCAATGCACTTTGTTCTTTTTTGTTAGTGTTTTTAATTATTATTTTGAATTAACACATACTTACGCTTTTTACTGCAGGAAAACCTTTTATTCCCACGGACAAATCAAATACAAAGCAGGCGTGGCTGCTACCGGCCGATTAGTCGATTAAAAAGAAATCCTTTATTTATGTAAAAATTATGGTCACCTCACAATATTAATGGATGTTTGTATGGGAAAATTTAAATGATCAATATCTTTGAAACTACGAAAAGTTTCTCCGTCATAAATTCAGGTTATCATTATCGTCCCCGTCACAACATTTTGATACCATTTTGAAGGTCGTAGATCATCAGGCAGCGGAGATACAGGTGTCCAGCCAGCCTGAGTTCAAGATGGCTGGACACAAGTATACATTAAGTTTTCATTGATATCTCGTAAACCCTTGCATGTGACGGCATAAATCAAACGTTATTACTGTCACACATTGCGTCACCAAGTATTAGTAAAGGAACCATATTCGAAAACGCTCCCGTTATGTGGGATTCGGAAGTGCCAGCCAAAAGTTTTCTACGTAAATTCAAGATGGCTGGACACAGTTTTTTGCATTTTTCTACTAAACCACTGTACGTATCACAAAACTTTTAGCTTGATGCCTGTCACATATTTATGTGACGCCCGTTGATATGCAAAAAGTCGTCAAAATCACTTCCGTTACGGAGATTGAGAGACCAGCGAAAAGTGGTTTTTCAAGCTGGCTGGACACGCTTTCGATCGATTATCTAAGATTCTGTAGCGTCACCTATTCTGAAATAAGGGTGTTTAGCCGTCACATAAAGTGCCCTATTGACCTACTTAAATGCGAGCAGTTTTGAAGAAATGTCCAGCCAACCAGAGCCACATTCAATATGATGACTTTTTTTATATGTATTGTAAGCAATTTGATTCTACTTTCATTCCCAAGACTATTTCAGTAAATTGTAACGCGTCTTTCAGTGATTGGGCTACCATTGGCATTCACAAGAGTAGAAAGCGGCTTTATGAGCTGTACAATGAAAGAGTGTTTGTAAATACTGCTGAATTTAATTTATATGTTAAAAACTATTCAAAGCTATTTAAAAAAGTGTGTTGTATTGCTAAGTCACGTTATTTGAACTCGAAAATTAGAAACAGTAATAATGTAATTAAAACGACATGGAATATTATTAATAATGAAACGGGAATGTCTAGTAACCGTAACAGTGACTACTGCTTAACTATTAATGATAGAGTAATTAAATCCGATTCGGACGTTGCCGCAGCTTTCGAAAGTTTCTTTTCTGACATTCCCGTTTCAACGACAAAATCCTAGGGATTTGTCGTCTCAAAAACCTTCTGTTGCCGAATCTTTGCTAAAGGAAAATGTTAAAGCTTGTGACTCGGAATTTCATTTTGAACATGTCTCATGTAGAGATATAGTCAAAACCTTTCACACCTTAAATGTTAAGAAGACTGCAGATCTGTGGGGTAATTCTGTAGAAGTTGCCAAGTCTATTATTGAGATTGTGGCACCTACCATGGCTTCTATTTTTAATCATTGTATTGATTGTGGGGAGTTTCCTGACCTTATGAAAAATAGCAAAATTATTCCTTTATTCAAAGCAGGTAGTACATCAGACCCCACAAATTATAGACCTATTTCAGTGCTGCCTACTTTTAGTAAAGTTTTTGAGAAATTGATTTTAGACCAATTGCAAAGATTTTTTAATAGACATAAATTATTACTTAACAAACAGTTCGGTTTTACGAAGGGTCGATCAACTGCTGATGCTGGTGTCGAACTTTTAGGACATATTTATAGTGCATGGGAGGATAAATGCGATGCTTTAGGCATTTTTTGCGATTTATCCAAGGCATTTGATTGCGTTCTTCATGAAACGTTAATCAGGAAACTCCGCCACTACGGAATCCGGAACAACGCTCTGGATCTTCTTATCTCATACCTGAGTAATAGGATCACAACAAGGCTCAAGAAAATAGGTGGATCATTTAGATGCCAATGTATTCGCTTTTATAATAAACTTCCAAACGACATTCAAAATTTAAGCATTAATAAATTCAAATCTTTTATAAAACGTAAACTTTGCCAGAAAGCCTTTTATGCTGTTAAAGATTATATAGAGGACAAAAAAGCTTGGGATTGAACTGCTCCAATTTGAATTGAAGGTGAATTGATTTTATAACTTTTAATTAATTATACCTTTTTATTTTTTACACTTTGACATTTTAATTACATAATTATACATTATTTACAATCCTTTTACAATTTGATATTTTATGATTTTTCTTTATACATTATTTACTTTTTTAAGTATGATATTATTTTTTGCTTTTGTGATCAATATTTACTTGTTAAATATTTTATTTTTCATTTATAGTTTTGTGTATATTGACATTTAATAACTTGACATGATTATTTATTACGTTCATAACTATGCGCAGACAGCTTGGAGTCCTCTCGGGATGAAGGTGATATTGAAGAACGTTATCGCTTGGCACGTTTTAATTTAAGACAAATATTTTATTATTTTTATATTGTGAATGTGAGGACCATGTGGGTCTTTCTCTAATTTTAACTATTGTCTGGCAGTTTGAGTACTATAAGCGACCCACCCAAATGTCCTTTCTTTGGTATTGTTCGTCGTGACGTTGAGCTCCTTGAGTTATAAGTCGAGCTCCACGATAACTGACAAATGCTTGCACTGACTGGACGGGTCCACTCAAATCTGTGTGGTGCTTTATTCAAAAGACCATCTCAAACACTAGTCTGCATAGTCTTCATGTGTGTATTATACCAAGATTATGTTTGTACCTTGAACATATTGTAAACCCAAACGATTTTAAAAGAGTGTCCATGAAGTTTCTTGCCATTCTTCTCATGAGACCAACGCTTTGGAATTGGCAACTACAGTACACTCACGAGTTATTATGCCTTGTGACTGGGTCTGTAGCTTAGTTTATTTAGCTTCAGTAGTTCAGTAGTTTACTGCCGCACTCGGAGAGCTTCGGTGGTTGCTTGGGCCGTCGCTTGGTAAGGGCTTTTGGCGGTTTTGTCATACAAAACTATGTCAGGCCTTTGCTGGGTGGCGGCTTGAGTAATCGTTGGATATCTCTGAGTGCCGCAGTTAGTTTAATTCGACTATTCAAAAGTGCCTGTTACTGGCCTACTTGAAATAAATATTTTTGACTTTTGACTTTGAACATCATTCACAGCCTGAACTCACCAAAGCTGAAGGCTACCCCTCGGAGATTCACCACGTCCCGACTCCGGATGGCTACATTCTGCCGATGCACAGGATCCCGGGAGGTAGACTGTCTGCCCGACAGACCGGGGAACTCAACGCTAAGAGGAAGAAGGCCATCCTAATTCTGCACGGTCTCGGTGGCTGCAGTTCGAACTTCGTGATCATGGGTCCTAAGAGAAGCGTAGGTAAGTTTTGCGCTCTTGGATGCGCTCTAAAATTTCATAAACATAGGTAGGTATAATATCACGCCCCGGAAAGTTTCTTCCAGTTTTCGGAACTAACTTCATTAACTAGATCCAAAGTAATACCTATTCATAATGCAGAGCAGCTCTCCCGCTCAATAAAATATGGAAATGCAGACGGAGCGATAATTATGACGAAGCCCACTTCAATGATGTGGTTCTGGTTGGCTGGACATTTCTTCAAAACTGCTCGCATTTAAGTAGGTCAATAGGGCACTTTATGTGACGGCTAAACACCCTTATTTCAGAATAGGTGACGCTACAGAATCTTAGATAATCGATCGAAAGCGTGTCCAGCCAGCTTGAAAAACCACTTTTCGCTGGTCTCTCAATCTCCGTAACGGAAGTGATTTTGACGACTTTTTGCATATCAACGGGCGTCACATAAATATGTGACAGGCATCAAGCTAAAAGTTTTGTGATACGTACAGTGGTTTAGTAGAAAAATGCAAAAAACTGTGTCCAGCCATCTTGAATTTACGTAGAAAACTTTTGGCTGGCACTTCCGAATCCCACATAACGGGAGCGTTTTCGAATATGGTTCCTTTACTAATACTTGGTGACGCAATGTGTGACAGTAATAACGTTTGATTTATGCCGTCACATGCAAGGGTTTACGAGATATCAATGAAAACTTAATGTATACTTGTGTCCAGCCATCTTGAACTCAGGCTGGCTGGACACCTGTATCTCCGCTGCCTGATGATCTACGACCTTCAGAATGGTATCAAAATGTTGTGACGGGGACGATAATGGTAACCTGAATTTGTGACGGAGAAACTTTGCGTAGTTTCAAAGATATTGATCTATTAAATTTTCCCATACAAACACTGTAGTAGGGTTACCAATATTGTAGGTTTTATGTAGGACTAAGTATTTAAGGTGTTTTCTTTAATGGACGAAAATTCGCGTATTGGTGATACTAATACGAACAACTGTAGATATTTTAATCAATAGAAGACAAAAGTGTAGAAGTGAGGAAGGGGGGGGGGGGAGATTTTTTTTAATGTTATTGATTATTTACGTGCAGATACCTATCTACTCTTTTTAGTAGATAATTATTGGTGTTTTTATGGTAAGTACATAGGTAGATATTGTGTCAGGATAACAGACTAATGCTATAGGGTATTTAAATGAAAAAATAATGTAGGTAAATAAAATCACATTTATTTATTTGCGCTAGAGCGTTTCAATGACGAAAATGACGACGATCAACTCCATTTGCACTTCAATAACCCCCGCTTTGTACCAAAGCGTTGTTTTTACCGCCGCCCTAAGTGTTTGAAGCGCAAATGAAGCCGGTGGTCGTCATTTTAATCATATAAATAGCTGAATAAACTAAAATATTCTTCAATACCTATTTATGGAAAAGAATAAAATTATTACACAAAATAAATCACAGCATCAGTTTTCATTTGGTTTTATTACGTACTACCATTATTACGCTGCCACACTCACAGCCTGTGTACAATCTCAGTGTCAGTGCACCAGTGCTGCCAACAAGACCGATATAGAATCTGCTAAAATGGTGTTAAAATTATGCCAACTGCTTTATAGAAATGCTAAAAAATCTGCTAACATTTTTCAGTGTCAAATGAAACGTAAAATAGTTTTAACTTTTTTATTATTTAACAAAATATACATACTGTTTTAATCGACTATGATCTCAAATACTCTTTCCATTATGTTGGCACCAGAAGCGCCAACAATATAGTAAAGGGATTTTTTTTCTAAATGGAAATAATTGCGTACGCATTAATGTATTTTATTTTATAATTATTTTAGATGCTAAAAATATGCTAAACAACTAATAAGTTTGCTAAACAACATGAAAAAATGCTAAATTGGCATCACTGAGTGCAATGCACTTTGTTCTTTTTTGTTAGTGTTTTTAATTATTATTTTGAATTAACACATACTTACGCTTTTTACTGCAGGAAAACCTTTTATTCCCACGGAGAAATCAAATACAAAGCAGGCGTGGCTGCTACCGGCCGATTAGTCGATTAAAAAGAAATCCTTTATTTATGTAAAAATTATGGTCACCTCACAATATTTATGGATGTTTGTATGGGAAAATTTAAATGATCAATATCTTTGAAACTACGCAAAGTTTCTCCGTCATAAATTCAGGTTATCATTATCGTCCCCGTCACAACATTTTGATACCATTTTGAAGGTCGTAGATCATCAGGCAGCGGAGATACAGGTGTCCAGCCAGCCTGAGTTCAAGATGGCTGGACACAAGTATACATTAAGTTTTCATTGATATCTCGTAAACCCTTGCATGTGACGGCATAAATCAAACGTTATTACTGTCACACATTGCGTCACCAAGTATTAGTAAAGGAACCATATTCGAAAACGCTCCCGTTATGTGGGATTCGGAAGTGCCAGCCAAAAGTTTTCTACGTAAATTCAAGATGGCTGGACACAGTTTTTTGCATTTTTCTACTAAACCACTGTACGTATCACAAAACTTTTAGCTTGATGCCTGTCACATATTTATGTGACGCCCGTTGATATGCAAAAAGTCGTCAAAATCACTTCCGTTACGGAGATTGAGAGACCAGCGAAAAGTGGTTTTTCAAGCTGGCTGGACACGCTTTCGATCGATTATCTAAGATTCTGTAGCGTCACCTATTCTGAAATAAGGGTGTTTAGCCGTCACATAAAGTGCCCTATTGACCTACTTAAATGCGAGCAGTTTTGAAGAAATGTCCAGCCAACCAGAGCCACATTAATCTATGTGGTTCTGGTTGGCTGGACATTTCTTCATATAAATAGCTGAATAAACTAAAATATTCTTCAATACCTATTTATGGAAAAGAATAAAATTATTACACAAAATAAATCACAGCATCAGTTTTCATTTGGTTTTATTACGTACTACCATTATTACGCTGTCACACTCACAGCCTGTGTACAATCTCAGTGTCAGTGCACCAGTGCTGCCAACAAGACCGATATAGAATCTGCTAAAATGGTGTTAAAATTATGCCAATTGCTTTATAGAAATGCTAAAAAATCTGCTAACATTTTTCAGTGTCAAATGAAACGTAAAATAGTTTTAACTTTTTTATTATTTAACAAAATATACATACTGTTTTAATCGACTATGATCTCAAATACTCTTTCCATTATGTTGGCACCAGAAGCGCCAACAATATATTCAAAATTATTCAAATTATTTATTAACAACCAAGTACTTAAATAGCGATTTGAACGGTGATCCCCAAACTAGACGTTAGTCTGTATCTTGGGGATCAGAGTTGTACATATTCGTTTTGTTATTCAAAGGGTCGTACACGGTGATTATTAACAAAATCAAACCAAAAGTAATGGACTACTTAAACAAAAAAATAAAATAAAATAGAAAAACAATAATTAAAAATTCAAATGAAAAAGAAAAGAAAAACTCTGTCACAATACTCATACAGAAATAGTGAGCTTCATTTTGTGTGTGTGTGTGTATGCGTGCGTGATTGGGTGTGTGTATGTGTGTGTGTGTGCGTGATTGTGTGTGTGAGTGTGATTAGGGGTGAGATTAGGAGTGCTGTCGATTTGTGTAGCTATTTGTAAATTATTTTTTCTGTTTCATCGTAGGAGAGAGTGAGAAGCCATTCTATTATTACTTTTTTACACAGGGGTATTTTGAGGTCTATTATGTTGCAATTCTTTTGGGCTTCGTTATATATGCGTGGATGTAAATAGTTTGAAGAACGCCTGGCCATAAGAGAGTTTGCTTGGGGTATGGGTAACCTAAATGTACGTTTCGATGCTATCACTGCGTAGTCCGTCCTAGATTTTATATTT
Source organism: Diarsia dahlii (assembly GCA_949775195.1). Taxonomy (NCBI): domain Eukaryota; kingdom Metazoa; phylum Arthropoda; class Insecta; order Lepidoptera; family Noctuidae; genus Diarsia; species Diarsia dahlii. The sequence continues at coordinate 1,455,456 of OX459197.1, read as the reverse complement.
CTGTGTGTAAGAAGCACTGCATTTAAAATAAAAAGCTGTCGGACACGGAGGACCGGGAAATCTTTATAGAGGTGGTCAGTTGAATACAGTAAAGGTTTCTTTAGCATTACTTTGATAACGGCTCTTTGTGCTCTTTCGGCTTCGATAAATGCAGCCTTACCTGCTCCACCCCAGACCGAGATACCATATTGGAGGACGGACTGGCAGAGACCAAAGTAAACAGTACGCAGAATGGGAATGGGTGTGCAGTCACGAAGTTTTTTCATGACGTATATGAGTTTCCTGACCCTGCCGGATAATGCGTGTATTTGTGGTTTAAAAGATAAGTTTTCGTCTAAAGTGATTCCCAAATATTTCATGGACTGAATACGCTCAATCACGATGCACGAGCAACCCGCAGTCCGAAGGTTGCGGGAGCAAGTGTGAAGTGTGAGAGTTAAAGATGGGGGGGGTCTTGAGGTCTTGGTTTTAAAAAAGGTTATAATCTTTGTCTTTTTAACGTTTAAAGTTAGTAAATTCCTATCAAGTGCTTTAGCTATTGTGAGTAATCCCTCTTCGGCAATACTGTATACCTGGTCCCAATGTTTACCATGAAATATGACCGCTGTATCATCTGCGTAAGCTATTATTTCAGCGTTGGGGAGAGAAATATTCAAGATATCATTCATGTAAAGTAGGAAAAGCGTTGGACCAAGAGTACTACCTTGCGGAATTCCATAGTTGATAGGAAGTAGGCTGCTAGAAATATCGCCGAGCTTGACAAATTGCCTTCTATTGGTCAGGTAGTTTTTAAGCCAATCTAAGGGAATACCGCGTATACCTGCTGCTTCCAGCTTCTTTAGGAGTAGATCTGTTGAAATTGTGTCGAAGGCTTTGGCCAGGTCTAGGAAAGCGCACAAAGTGTGTTCACCTTTATCAACACTTGACGACACAGAGTTTGCAAGGAGTCGCGCTGCATCTTCCGTTGACCTACCCCTCCTGAAGCCGAACTGCCTATGGGATATCAAGTTGTGTTTCTCGAAAAAACTCGTAAGTCGTTTGTTTACCACTTTTTCCAGTAGCTTAGATAGTACAGGCAATAGGGCGATAGGTCGATAGTTATCAGGGATATCGCTTGCGCCACTTTTGTAGATTGGGCTGACAGCTGCCACTTTCCATCTGTCCGGGAATATTCCAGATTCTAGGCTAAGGTTAAATATATAAGCTAGAGGTTGAATGATTGCGGTTTTTATTTTCTTTATTAGTTTTACATTGAGATTATCGGGTCCGGGAGCGCTGTCATTGTTGAGTAGGGTTATAAGACTTTCTATTTCAGTTTCGTCTGTGGGGTGTAAGAAGAATGTGTGTGGACAGGTTATATTCGGGGTATATTTATCTGCAAGTGAGGCTTGTGTTTCCGAGAGTCTTAAGAGAATTGAGTCAGACAGTTTGTTTCCCAATGTGGTAAAGTAAGTATTGCATTTGTTAAGTGATTCAACTGGGTTTTTATTGGTAACTAGTTTGTCGGAGTCACTTGACTTCTTATTTTTATCGCTGTATATATTCTTTATCGTCTTCCAGAGTTTTTTCGAATCTGCTTGGGTTTTTTCGATTTGGCTACTGTGATAGTTAGTTTTTAGCTTATGGAGGAGGTTGTTACAGAAGTTTCTGTATCGGGTGTAAGTTAGTTTATGCATTTGATCGTCTGGGTGAGAACGTGAGACTAGATGTAGTTTGTCGCGATGGCGCATGCATCTTATTAAGCCTGGAGTTATCCAAGCCTTGATGTTATAGGTTCTTCTGACTACTTTGACTTTGTGTGAGTGTTGTTGCAGTGATGTTGTGATGATATCAGTAAAAGTGTTGACGGCAGAGTTGGTGCAGCGCTGGTTCAAAACTTCAGTCCATGGAACACTGTTTAGTTCGGCAAGCACGGCCTTTTCATCTATTTTAATTTTCCATTTTGGTCTGAAGGAGCAGAATTGATTGTTTTTTAGACTGGTAGCAGCCATCGCTATGTCGTGATCAGTAACAGAACATTTAGAGACTGCTCCTGTAGATTTATAATGAGATTTTATAAAAATATGATCCAAACAGTTATTGTTTCTCGTTGGCGTGGTGATTGCTGGGAGAAGACCGTGTGTAGCCATCATTCGTAGATAGTCGGCATTTTTGTTATTAATTTCATTGTATATGTCGATATTTATATCTCCTGCTACGATTATTTTGCCATAATTATTTAATTGGTTCAGTGTGGCATCTAAGGATGAGGTAAATTTGTCCGTGTTAGCAATGGATGGGGATCGATAGATACCTAGAATTGCAATGTCGCTGTTAATTTTGATTAAGAGACTGTCTGCGTCTGCTATATTTGGTTCAGTGACGGTAAAATTCCAAGGGGTTTTTGTATAAACTACAACACCTCCATTTTTATTTGACTGTAAGTTCGTTCTAGAGCCCTTATAGCCTGGTAATAGTTCCAGCAACAGCCCGTCGCTCAGCCAACACTCAGTCAAGACGATGACATCGAATTCCCAATCAAGACGTTGCAGAACGGAGTAGAAGTCATCAAAGTTTCGTTGGTAACTCCTAATATTAAATGTTAGTATTTTAAAGTTATAGTCAGTGTGCATTAACTGATCCCTGCAGCTTTCTATCAGATCGTAAGAGTGACATTCAATTTGGAGACTTTCATCAATATCTTGAATAATGTTAAATAAAGCCATCTGTATAGGTAAGAAAAAAAGATACTGTAATAAATATCGTTTTATGGAATGTCACTGATTGACTAATTGCTAGCAGGAAAATAGTAGGGGTATGCATGAGTGTGTGTGAGGGGTGTATGTTTGTTTTTTGTGTGGATTTCGAATGTGTTATAATATAGTGGTATGGATGTTTGAGTGAGTTGATATGTGTTATTTCTGAGTAAAGGGCTAGTGCAAACGTGACGAGAGTATTTAATCTAATTAAGAGTAATGCAACTGACAGTAAATACTTAGTTAAGGAAATATTAACATGACAAAAAATCGTTGGGTTAAAAAGATTGAGAAAACATTTGTACTGATCTGTAGATGATTTAGACGCTAAAGCACAGATTACAGATACTACACTCCATGTACTTACGCGCGCTAACTACCTACCGGGCGCCGGTCTATCGTAGCCCAATTGGCAGTGGGTTGTCAACAGCCGCGCGGCGCGTATACGCATAATTATTATAATATTTCGGTCGACTTGAGTTTTCAAATCTTAAGAAATGGCTACTTCTGGTGCATTGTGTGCAGTGGATGGATGTAGATCCAGCAAGAGAAGAGATAAAAATTTATCTTTTTTCGGTTTTCCTCGTGATACAGAAATGTAAGTTTTATTTTGTTACTAGTGACCCGCCCCGGCTTCGCACTGGTGCAAAAATGGTATTAAAACCTTCCTCTTGAATCACTCTATCTATTAAAAAAACCCGCATCATAATCCGTTGCGTAGTTTTAAAGATTTAAGCATACAAAGGGACATAGGGACAGAGAAAGCGACTTTGTTTTATACTATGTAGTGATAGAGATGAAAAAATGTACTTAGGTACCTACAATTGTTTAATTAAATGATAAATGTTGTTTATTTTATAAATAGGTTTATATTACAAACACTTTTACAAGCCACTAAAAATTCGGTCGTTTATAAAATAGTTGTAGGTAGGTACTTACATTTTTTCATCGACGATGTTTCGTTTCGAATTCGATGTTTTTAAATATACCCACGAAACAGGAGAAATTCCTAGCGTAGGACAATGTTTTAAAAATACAATATTTTCTTTCTTTTTACAAGATTATATTTAATTTCACTTGTTCCGTTGTCTGTCTGTAGTAAAATCTTGCTAATTTTTAACTGCCCGGCTTCCGATTGAGCGGATGCAATCGTAAGAGTAGGTATATGAATATCGCGTGACAATGCATTATTATGATGACATGGAGCTCATCTAATGATGGTCATAGGAACAGTATGCTGTTAGAATAAAGTTCTAATCAGCTTGCACTACAAAGCGGTTGTTACGTCTTTCGCTGCGGCCGAATAGTGCGAAATTAGTGGTATTTTGCGATTACAAAAAAACTATTGATTAGACTAAAAAAGTAAAACATTATGATTTTAGTATGCTGCTTGTAGAATTAATTGACAAAAAAAACAGAACGATGACATGTTTTTTAGTATGGTTTTTACACGTTAAAAGATTTTTTTAGAGGTATCTTCGTGTTTTTTTTCTATCGAGCAAAGTTAGTTGTATTATGTTTTCACATCACAATGTTACTAGCATATATCCTGAAGAATATCATATATTTTTCTGATTTTGTTTACTGCAGTGAATCATATACTTTTACGCATTATAAAACTTGCGTTTTAATTACGTCTGTTAGCCGCTTAACAGAATTGCAATTCGTTTTTATTTTTATCGATTTCGTTTTACACTTATTTTTTAAACCAATTATAAATTCTGATACATTAAAAAACTTGTTTTATTTCATAAAGTATACTACAAATTCCTACTGACATCTTTGTCGACAGAGGCAGCCCTGGCAATTCACAATATCCACGCGGCGGCGCGCATCTACAAAGCAAAACTCACTTTAAGTTTGTAAGGTTAGGTGCATTTTCGTTCGCAGCGTCTATCGACTTGAAAGTGTAGGCTATTATAGCGGTAGGCATTGAACATTTTGTATTCAGAGTAGTATCTGGTAATCTAAAGTCCCGATGCAGCAGGCGTTCCTAGGTCGTTAGGGTCGGCGAAACATCGGTGGGGTTTTCGACTGTAGGTGCAGGTTCGAATAGGCGATGTAAATCATTTGAGTTTTTGATTTGGATAGCCGGGTTTCCTTCTTGTTTGCGGATAAGGATTGCTCCGTTTTTGACCAAAGCAAATTGGAAACCATGTTCCTTTGCTGAAAGTTTCGCAGTTCGAAATAACTGCCGGTTTTCGCGAGTAAGCCGTTCATTAGCGTATAGTTTCCTCGAAGTTCCTTCTATTTCTATGTTAGAGGAGGTAAGATTACGCCTTGACCGTGCGGCCTTTAGAAATTGGTCACGTTTATAGCGGCGTACGAATCGGACCACCAACGGTCTTGGGTAAGCTTCGGGTTTGCCGGCCAAGTTGGCGCGTCTTGGGCCCGCACGGTAAGCCTCGTCTATATCATATATATATATATATATAGTAAAGGGTTTTTTTTTCTAAATGGAAATAATTGCGTACGCATTAATGTATTTTATTTTATAATTATTTTAGATGCTAAAAATATGCTAAACAACTAATAAGTTTGCTAAACAACATGAAAAAATGCTAAATTGGCATCACTGAGTGCAATGCACTTTGTTCTTTTTTGTTAGTGTTTTTAATTATTATTTTGAATTAACACATACTTACGCTTTTTACTGCAGGAAAACCTTTTATTCCCACGGAGAAATCAAATACAAAGCAGGCGTGGCTGCTACCGGCCGATTAGTCGATTAAAAAGAAATCCTTTATTTATGTAAAAATTATGGTCACCTCACAATATTAATGGATGTTTGTATGGGAAAATTTAAATGATCAATATCTTTGAAACTACGCAAAGTTTCTCCGTCATAAATTCAGGTTATCATTATCGTCCCCGTCACAACATTTTGATACCATTTTGAAGGTCGTAGATCATCAGGCAGCGGAGATACAGGTGTCCAGCCAGCCTGAGTTCAAGATGGCTGGACACAAGTATACATTAAGTTTTCATTGATATCTCGTAAACCCTTGCATGTGACGGCATAAATCAAACGTTATTACTGTCACACATTGCGTCACCAAGTATTAGTAAAGGAACCATATTCGAAAACGCTCCCGTTATGTGGGATTCGGAAGTGCCAGCCAAAAGTTTTCTACGTAAATTCAAGATGGCTGGACACAGTTTTTTGCATTTTTCTACTAAACCACTGTACGTATCACAAAACTTTTAGCTTGATGCCTGTCACATATTTATGTGACGCCCGTTGATATGCAAAAAGTCGTCAAAATCACTTCCGTTACGGAGATTGAGAGACCAGCGAAAAGTGGTTTTTCAAGCTGGCTGGACACGCTTTCGATCGATTATCTAAGATTCTGTAGCGTCACCTATTCTGAAATAAGGGTGTTTAGCCGTCACATAAAGTGCCCTATTGACCTACTTAAATGCGAGCAGTTTTGAAGAAATGTCCAGCCAACCAGAGCCACATCTTCAATGCCGTGCCACGTTCATGCTCCACGAGGCAGTCTTACGAGTTGTTAACTCGATGTCTATACGGTCAACGAGTTCAGAAATTGAAATTGCATAAAATTTTACTGTTCGATGTGTGATTTTCGCACAGTAACGCTTAGGTAAGTCTAAAACTTAGCAGACCATTTTCTAGATCTTATCTTGGATCGCTTACGACGTTTTGAAGAGACTGCCATCTAAACAACTTATTCAGTAAAAACATCATACTGGTTCAGCGGCCACTAAGCAAAGTATACTTTCTTTTCACATAAGTGAGTTCTAACTCCCAAAGTAACAAATGCAAGAGAGAAAATGGAAAAGATTATAACAGCCATCTTCATGTTTCCAGGGTATCTTCTAGCTGACGCAGGGTACGACGTTTGGATACCAAACCTACGAGGTACCTATCACTCAACGCATGTGAACCTCACCAATAATGATGAGAAATTCTGGAACTTCAGGTGAGTTAGAACCTGAGGTTAGAACTCTTCTTCTGACAGTGCCTGTCAAACCCAAGCAACGTTACGAACTTCATCATCATCATTTCAGCCGAAAGACGTCCACTGCTGGACATAGGCCTCTCCTAAGTGTCGCCACATTGACCGGGCCCGTACGTCTCGCATCAAGCGGATCCCCGCAGCCTTCACCAGGTGCACGGTCCACCTAGTGGAAGGCCTTCCAACGCAACGTCTTCCGGTTCGCGGTCACCACTCCAGAACTTTTCGGCCCCATCGGCCATACTTTTATCATACGCTGCGATTTCGAAAATGGTGGGCAGGTCGATCGGTTCGGTGCCACATCGGTTCTATCCCCTTAACTCGATCCTATTTTCGTCACCGGGCAGCACTAGCTCAGCCTTAAGTTAACGATAAAGAGTTCGACAAGGTACAATAGTTCGCACTAGAGACGTCGGAGATCTCATTTTTCATCCTGTAATACTCTATAATGTTTATCTACTTACAGTTTTCACGAACACGGGCAGTACGACGTGCCGGCAGTGATCGACCACATCCTGAACGTAACAGGCCTGCAGAAGATCATGTGCCTGGGTCACTCATTGGGTAACACCAATTTCTTCGCCATGTTGTCTCTGAGACCAGAGTACAATGAAAAGATAATAGCATTCGTGGCTATAGGACCAGCTATGTTTCTGGAAAATCTTAAATCGATGGTGAATTTTGCGTTAAATACTTTAAAAATAACGGTAAGCCACATCGTATGACATATTGTACACAACTCGCTGATTCAATTACAATTACCACAAATAAGAAAATTGCTAAAATGTTTTTATTGCAAAAATGCAACCGTACCTAATCCTTTAAAGTGTCTACGAGTTAAGTTTTAGGGTACAGTTCGATATGGACTTAGTTATTAATTACCTAAGTCCTATAAGGATCCATAAACAGGACAAATGTTTGTGTGATGAGCACGATCATTTGTTCTGTGTCTGGGTGTAATTTATCTATAATATGTATGTATTTAGAAATATATAAGTATGTTTATCAGTTGTCTAGTACCCATAACACAAGCTCTGCTTAGCTTGGGACTAGATGGCGTTGTGTGATAGTTGTGGAATATTATTATTATTATTTCCTTTATTCATCTTTACACAAATTTAGTACATTTTTAAATATTTCTTACAAAAAACAATACAAAAAAACATTTAAAAATATAAAAAATTGTAGCCCACCGGTATCGGGAACAGGGTCCAAGCTACCGGCGGTCAGGGCTCCAGAGAAAGGAACCTCCTAACAATGCGAGCCGTGTCCAGGAGTACCGCTTTCTGCATCAAGCCCTTGATCCAGCCGCCTAACGAGAGCCTCCTCAGGTGTTGGTCGAGGCTCTTGGCAATTAAGCCATTGGCTGTAACGACTATCGGCACAATGATCGCTGAGTCCACATCCCACATGTCGACAACCTCGCGAGCCAAGTCAAGATACTTGATTTGTTTATCTTTCTCGGCTTTCACGAGGTTCCCGTCATGCGGGACGGTTATGTCAACAATCATTGCGCGCCGCTCTGATCGATCCACCACCACTATATCAGGTTTATTAGCCATAATAGTCCTGTCAGTGATGATGGATTGATCCCAGTACAGTGTGATACTGCCATTATCGAGAACTGGGTCGGGCACATACCTGTAGTACGGCACTTCCGATTCCACAAGGTTGTATTTCAGAGCAAGTTGCTGATGGATAATCCTGGCTACAAGGTTGTGTCTATGCAAGTATTCTCCGTTAGCCAGACGAGAACACCCGGAGATAATGTGACGAATTGATTCGCCCGGACGGTGGCATGCCCGACAAATGTCAACCGTACCGTCCTTCACAATAAATCTCCGGTAGTTATTCGTCATCATAACTTCGTCCATAATTGCACAGACAAAACCTTCGGTTTCTCCAAAGAGTTCCCCGGAACGTAGCCAGGCTACGGACGCTAACAAGTCTACATCGGGCCCGTGTAGGGCCCGTAAAAAGCGTCCGTGAAGCTCCTTACTCTGCCATACCTCCATGCGGTCTTTAGTGTCAAGCACTACAGGTTTGCACCAGTTCTCTTTAGCCAAGGAGAGCGGGGTGAGGCCTTTGTCCACCGCGACAACATCTCGATGCATCCCCACGTCGGCTTCCAGGAAATATTCCCTGAGACTGCATATCTCACGATTGTGGAGAGTCTTAGCATTTAAAAAGCCTCGACCTCCACACTTCCGTGGGATATACAGTCTCATAACCGAAGAACGTGGGTGATGCATTCGATATGTCGTCAACAATGTACGGACCCGTCTATCCAGGGCGTCTAGCTCTGTTTGAGTCCATTTGAGTATGCCGAAAGAGTACATCAAAACCGGCATGACCCAACCGTTGAAGGCACGCACCTTATTTCCGCCTGATAAAAGACTGTTACATACTTTTCTCAGGCGGCCAAAGAAGCGCTCCCTCAACGATTGCTTCATGTCGGCAACGTTAATGCCCAGCGCTTCCGACATACCCAAATACTTGTAGGTTTCGGTTGCTGAGAGGGATCTAAGATTTATGGAATCCGTGAGCTGGGTTCCCACAGACTCCACAATCCCCCCTCGCTTATTATTATTATTATTATAAAAGTACCTACAGCATTGTGCTGATCAGCTGATCTTGTTCATCCTTCTTTATTCAAGTCGTGATTTATGGCTTTCCATTCGCCTTCTGGATTACGGTTGCATTTTTGCAATAAAAACATTATTTTTATGGGTGCGGGTTAACATCTCTGTTCTACCAAGAATAGACAAAGATTTTTCCATACAATTTGACATGAAACCTTGCTATAGTTACCGGCACGGATCTTGAGCGCTGACCTTCACCTTATTATCACTCGCATCGCGTCATAGCCGTCACTCGGGATTTGTTTATCACTCTTGCTACAAGTACCTCACGAGCAGTAAATAATAAACGGGTGTGCATTTATTTGTCATAAGTGTACGATGCGCACAGCGATCCCCAATCTTGCGCCGAGCGCTCAAGATCCGTGCCGGTAACTATACAATCTGTCATTTTGTCGATTCTTCCGTCGACAAAACCCATTTCTTCGGTGGTCATGCTAAGCCGGCAAAGCGGAGATGTGTGCGGTGTGCTGTCGACCAATCACAAGAAGGGCGAAAGACCAGATGTAACTGTGATTGGTCGAATTTGGCACATCTCCTCTCCGCTTGGCACATCTCCGCTTTGGTGGAGTCCCACCCTAAGCCTAGAGTCCATTTCACGAAAGAAGTCCCGCGGACAATTGTGGAACTAAATTTGACAGATGGGGAGATATGGCGAGAGAGAGAGATAGCAACATTATGTCGCGCGAATACAGCGCTGCGTCTGCGGGACTTCTTTCGTGAAATGGACTTTACCTACTTACTACTACTACTTTAGTTATGTCAAACCGATATTGTGTTGGCGCTGCATGTCTTCCCTCCTCCCGTGCTTCTCTATTACTCATCATCTCAGCAGTGACCTCCTTTGTAGTGTTATTACTGATTACATGCATTTTTAATGTTTACAGAAAGTGCTTAGAGCCAACGGTTTGTACGCGCTCTACCCAGAATTAGTGCAGTACATCCAGTTGAACGTTTGTAATCTAAAGAGGCTACCATTGTACGACCCCTGCACGACCATAATAGAATTCTTGTTCGGTACTGTGACACCGGAACAATTCGACGCGGTGCGGAATGTTTATAATCCTACTAATCTTTAAATTGTACACTGATCTATCTCACTATTCTCACAATTAAATTGATAGGTACTTGTAACATAGATAAACTAGCCTATGGTACTCAGGAATAATGTAGCATTCTAGTGAGCTAATAACGACGCTACGAATGTCGCTAAGTCGTAAAATCGAAAATTTTCTTTAATAGGTTTTCAACCTTAAGATGTTGGAATAAAGCTGAAAATCTATTAAAGAAAGTTTACGATTTTTCGACTTCGCGACAGTCGTAGCGTCGTTATTAGTGTAGAGACTGCAGCCCCAGTAGTTTTTGAGTTTGTTCGTTACGAACAAACAAAAATACAAAATCTTTTCACAAGTTGAATGTAATCGCAAATTATCTCAAACGGATTTCAGTTTTATAATCTAGGCCATAAGAATATTAAAATATCATTGTAATATTCCTTGTGTTTATAGGATATGGCACCCATATATTTGAACAGAATACAGCCGTTGGGCTGGAACTCTTTAGAACATTACGGGAAAATCGCCCTTACAGGTACGTATCTACGATCTACCCTATACCTAAGTAAAACTGTGAATTAGCAACAAATTCACAGTTTTACTTACCTATAGGTAGGTACTATTTATTAGGTCAAAATAAGAACTCGAGTGATCAAAGCCTACGCATCATGTTATCGACCAATCCAAAGTCAACAAAAAGAAAATAGCTATTGCACCCAGACTTGGTCTAAACTTTATTTATTTATGTACACGCTTTGCTAATCGTTGAATATTGTAAATAAGCATTCAAATACTTGTGTCTCCATTTTCAGGCGAGTTCACAACATTCAGGGGAGGTTATAACGGTCCTGTCGAACAGTACAATACAAGTAATATCAAAGTTCCTACCTCACTAATGTATGGCGAGAATGACCGAGGTTACTCTAAGGCGGTGAGTAAATAAACGGTTTAATTTATTTGATAAAGACTCTCGTATTTGCATACATACACAACGTGGTGCAAAAGTAGTGTTATAGTTAGAGACTAGCTGTTACCCGCGACTTGGTACCTACGCGTCAGGTAGGTACAAGATTTTGATAAGTTAGTGATTTTACTTATTTTTTGTTATTGTACTTCGATCAATAATGTACTAGATTCCTGATACGCGCTTCAAAAACGGCCCGAAACTTAAGACCACAAACGTATTTGTGGTCTTATTTCAAACCGGCTAAAATCTGAAAAAAATATAACCTGTACTTTTATTGCATCGATCGTTAGGGTCTCTGTAACAAACATGATAAATTAAATGAAAAGAAAACCAGGAAATCTTAAATTAATTTAATTATTTACAAAAAATGGTAATCTAACTAATTAGTTGCTCGAAATGGGCTCCATTCTCTTGGATACACAAATTTATTCTTTTAACGAATTAATTTCTAGTAACCTTTAATAAGTGTTGTGGTGAATATTATAAATCGTATTCTGAACTTCAACTCTCAACTCGTTGTCATTCGCATAAGATTTCATGTAAATTTGATTTTTTACATATCCCCACAAAAAAAAATCTAATGGGGTGAGATCTGGCGATCTCGCAGGCAGGTTTTCCTTTCATTTAATTTATCATGTTTGTTAGAGAGATTTCATCCTTATAATTGACCCTAACGATCGATGCAATAAAAGTACAGGGTATAATTTTTTCAGAGTTTAGCCGGTTCGATTCCCGGGTGTGGGACAAGAGAATTTTCGAAAATCTTTGAATGCAGTTTGCTTTCTATTCAAAAATCAAGGAATGTTTCCTTTGAGTAAAATTTTATATCTGCAGTACCTATTAAGAGTACTTTCCCTCCAGGTGGCATTACAAAATTCCAGCCTGTATAATCAGAAAGCTCCGAACTGCTAAGCTATCGGGAGTTACACGTGTTATTGTGAGTCAACCATAAAAGATAGACATATGCTGTTGTGGGATATTTTTTAGACAATTTTATGTAGAACATTTCCGTCATAAATGATTTCTATGTAGCTTTAACCATTAAGGCTGCACACGCGACGGAAGCTTAAAAAATGGAGCAACTTCTCCCGTTTTCCCAACATTTCCCTTCACTGCTCTGCTCCTATTGATTGTAGCGTGATGAAAAGTATACTATAACCTCCCCAGGAGTATGAAGAATAATTGTACTAAGTTTCGTTAAAATCTGTCGAGTAGTTTTTGTTCCTATAAGGAACATACAGACAGGAAGACAGACAGACAGACAAAAATTTTACTGATTGCATTTTTGGTATCAGTATCGATCACTAATTACCCCCTGATAGTTATTTAAAGGCACGATGGGGTTGGCGTATCCGTTTAGATAAAAACCACAAAACAAATAAAGAGAAAAAAAGTTACCTACTTAATATTTAAATTTTGAGATATCGTGATAAGTCGGCGACATGTCGGCAAAAAGCGCTGATTTGATCAAATGAATCCATCTGTATTACAAAATACTATAATTAAACCACTGATTAAATAAAAGAAAAGTAGTTAAAAACTAAAAAACCCGACTGAAAAAACTGAAAAGCAAAAAAAACAAGCACATTTAAAATTAAACAAAACTTGGAAGCAGGCGGGGTCCATTCTATTTTCATTTTTTCTTTATAATTTAATATTCAAATGAACCCCGCCTGCTTCCAAGTTTTGTTTAATTTTAAATGTGCTTGTTTTTTTTTGCTTTTCAGTTTTTTCAGCCGGGTTTTTTAGTTTTTAACTACTTTTTTATTTCCTAACTTTTTAGTTCTTTTGTTTGTTCTTTCGTTGGTCGCGTAAAATTCTTCGCAGATTGAAATCAAAATCAAAATCAAAATTCATTTATTCAAACTAGGCTGATAATCAGCACTTTTCGAAGGTCAAAATTTACTTTACTTTACTACAGTGAAACTTGGCTAACTGGGACTTGGATAAGTGAGAAACCTCTATAACTGGAACTCATACTGGGGTCCCATGAGACAGATTTGGATATCTGAGACACATTTAACCAGGTTTCACTGTATTTACATTTTTATAAGACAGTCCCCCAAAAACGCCCACCCATCGACACTTCCTAGTGTTTAGCTGGAGAGAAGAAGTGGCGGAACAAACTCCCCAGCACACATCTGTCTGTTAGGTTGGTTAGAAGAACCAGACTCGATACAATAGCAAGGTGTCAGTTAAATTTAAGATTTACTACAGACACAATCAGTAATAAACAAAAGTATATAACAATAAACAATGTAAAAATAAAATAATAAATACATAACATAACAGTAAACTAATTTTGGAGAAAGAACACAAATAACAAACATTGTCCTGCGTTCAACTCAGCGACCAACTATTCTTATCATCTAAGTAGTCGTTAATAGAATAGTAAGCTTTTAAACAAAGATTAGATTTAACTTTGGCTTTAAACTCATTAAATGGCAAGTCTAGAAAAGAAGATGGCAGTTTATTATAAAATGTAATCCCGAGCCCTACGAATGAATTGTGGACTTTGTGAAGCCGGTGGAAAGGAGCGCGTAGTTTATGCTTATTTCTAGTGTTAAAGTTGTGGATATCACTGTTTTTAGTGTACAGGTGGATATTTTGTCTAATATATAAAATGTTGGCAAAGATGTACTGAGAAGCAACCGTGAGAATACCAATCTCCTTAAAAAAATCTCTAAGGGAAACTCGGGCACCCAGCTGATAAATTGCACGAACCGCTCGCTTCTGCAGAACAAATATATTTTGAATATCAGCGGCCTTGCCCCACAGCAGAATACCGTAGGACATAACGCTGTGAAAATAACTAAAGTAGACTAACCGTGCTGTATCAACGTCAGTGAATTGTCTTACTTTTCTGACGGCGTATGCGGCTGAACTTAGCCTTCCCGCTAGGCTTGATATGTGTAAACCCCATTGTAATTTTGAATCTACTGTTATGCCCAGAAATACAGCAGAGTCGGCAGTTTCCAGCTCCTGATTGGCGAGGATAATATTGGGACCTAGATTTCTAACATTGGGTAAAGCGAACTTAATTACTTTAGTTTTCTTGGCATTAAGAACAAGGTTGTTTGTTGTGAACCAATCCGTGACCATTGATAGCGCGCTGTTTACGTCGTCAAAATCGTGTCTATTCCTATCTACTTTAAAGATAAGAGAGGTATCATCTGCAAATAGTACAACGTCACAAAAACCCTTTAAATAATATGGCAGATCATTAATATAAACCAAGAATAAAACGGACCCAGTATTGAACCTTGAGGTACACCTAGCCGAACCGGTAGCCCGGAAGATTTCGCGCCATTTACGTCTACACATTGGAATCTATTTTGTAAATACGAAACTATCACATTTAGGGCCTCATTTTGAACACCGTAATGACGCAGTTTCCGTAAAAGCGTGTCGTGATGTACGCAGTCAAAAGCTTTAGAAAGATCGCAGAAAACACCGATTGCATTTTGCGCTTTCTCCCACGCGTTAAATATGTGTTTTAGCAAAGCAACACCTGCATCCGTAGTCGAACGACCCTTTGTAAAGCCATATTGATCATTATGAAGGAGTTTATTTAAATTAAAATGTACTAACAACTGTTTGAGAATTAATTTTTCAAAAATTTTGCTAAAAGCAGGTAAAATGGAAATTGGTCTAAAGTTACCAATATCATTTTTACTGCCTGATTTAAATAGAGGGATGACTTTACTGCTCTTCATAAGGTCAGGGAAAGTACCCAAATCAACGCATTTATTGAAAGTAACAGCAAGACAAGGGGCTACGATGTCGATAATGTTACTTAAAAGTTTAATAGAAATGCCCCAGTAATCACCTGTGTTTTTAGACTTAAGTGAATTAAAAACGTTAACTACATCACGAGGTGTTACATGTTCGAAACTAAATACGTTACCACATTTAGACACGCTGCTATGCAAAAGATCTTCGGCCTTAGACGGCGATGAACTCAGGGAACGAGTCGTCGCTATAGGTATGCTGGCAAAATACTCATTAAAAGCCTCGGCTACGTCGGCTGCTTTATTTACTAATTTGTTACCAACCATGATCTCAAGGTGATTATCTTGTTTAACAGATTTACCCGTTTCATTGTTAATGATTTTCCAAGTGGCTTTAACTTTATTATTAGAATTTTTAATGGTTTCGCTTAAGAATTTTGATTTTGCAATAATACAAACTTTTTTAAATAATTTGGAATAATTTTTAACATACTCTAGAAAAGTTGTATCAAACCTGTATTGTTTAAGACCATACAACTCGTATAATCGGGCTCGACTTTTGTAAATACCTGGTGTAGCCCATTGGTTGAAGCCAACAGAAGGTCCCTTAATGTTAATAGTTTTAGACTTAAAAATAGATTGGTATTCATTTTGCACAACATCAAAAAGGGCTTTATAAATTCCGTTAGGAGTCTCGTGCTCTACTATTGACGGTGTTACTTTAAGTGCTACATTATTTTTAAATTTATTGCAACGACTAGCTGTATGAGGCCTGCATTCTATTTTGCGCGGCTTTTCTTTTAATAGCATAGGGAAGCTAGCTATTAAACCACAGTGATCCGACGATAAGTCACTTAACACTAATTTTGTGCTTGTTTATAGGATTTTTCACTTTGAATTTCTTTTAAACATGTAAGTGTTTTATATTTTTGTAATCTCCTTTTAAAACCCTTTATTTTGATACCCTACTCGATGGTAATGGAAAAAAAAAAATTTTGAACTCCGCGATTTGGCCCCCAAAATCCACAATTTTTCTTTGTTTTTTTTTTTAATTTTAATGTAGCCTATAACACTCGCGCCATCAAGACGAATCTAACGACGTATATTTCATTCAAATCGGTTCATCCGTTTATGAGTTATGAGGGAACAAAGAAACGGACATACATACACGTCAAACACATAACCCTCCTTTTGGCCTTCGCCGCAGTCGGGTAAAAAGGATGTTAAATCTGATACCTATAAAAAATTACAGGCTCATATCCCTAACTCCAATATTTTCTAAAATAATTGAAAAAGCCATATAAACTTACAATAACTTGTGCGACTACTTGGAATAATATCTTTACACCGGATCAGAAAGGCTAGATTTAATCAAATGTAATGTAGCCTGTCTATGCTTTGTATATTATTATGGATATGTTTAAGGCTTTCGAGACAATGTTAGACCGCTGTCCCATAGGCAATGAGCAGATCTACTCACTAATCGCTGGTGGTGGGGCGGATGTCAATGGGACTTCTCAATACGTTACTTTATTGTTTACAGGAAATAGTGCGGTTAAGTGAGCTCCTCAAAGCCAACGGTGTCCTAGAAAAAGTAGACGTAGGGCCCCCTACGTGGCGCAAGTTCAACCATGTAGACTTCATTGTCGCGAAGGACGTCGGGAGGCTGCTCAGTAGACCACTCATCAAACACATAGACAAAATGTATAATAAATATGGTCCAGTGTGACAGATGTTTTATTTACCTCACAAAAAAGGGTATACCTACAAGATGTAAACGACGCCTTCACGAAGCCGTCAACCAAGCATTCATCAACCGCTTATAAATGTTCCCACTGCTGGGACACAGGCCTCCTCTCTTTGAGAGGGAGTGGGCTATAATCCACCACGCGGGCCCAGTGCGGATTGGTAGATGTCACATGTCTTCGAATTTTTTGGTTCTAAGACATGCCGGTTTCCTCACGATGTTTTCCTTCACCGTTTTGAGAGAAGCGGTGATGAAATAAATTACAGAAAGTAATGTGCCTGCCTGGGTTCGAACCCACGAACTACTGTTCGTAAGTCGGGGCCGCCACTTCTGGGCCACCGCTGCTCTCTAAAATTGTATGAAGTTTTCGAGGCAGAAGGTTTCGAGCAAGCGCCAAAATAAATAGATGTTTTATTAAGTTTAAGATGATTAAAATTTTGTGATGACTCTCGTATGTACAAGGAGAGAAAGGGACACCGACGCTATAACGGTTTTTCAGAACCTCATGGCCAATTTTCATTAAATAAAATAAAGGGTCGAAATTCAGCTAAGTAAGCAAACTCCGCTCGCTGATGCAGTCAATAGATTGTCAAGTGTGCAGGTGTCAGGGCATGCAGCACAACAAGTCGGCCATTGCGAGTGCAGATACGCCGCATACACACTTGACATCTGAGCCGTCCATGAACACCCATCTGAACAGATTGTCTTTGCTTCGGCCGATTTGGGTTCCGACTTTAGATTTCCTGCTCAGAGGAACAAATAAAAAATATCAAGTTATTCGAGTTCAAAGTTTATTTTTTTCAAATTAAATACATTTTCGCTTAAATCTATCATGCTCATTTAACGAATGTCAAGTACAAACATTAATAACAACAATCACAGTTCCTACAAATAACACAGAATGTAACAAATCAATACATTCTCATATCATACTAACAACTAACAAGGTAAACGGAAAACATTTTGTTTTATAATAATTAACATTTAAACTGTTGATATGGTCATAATAACAGATCTCTAATAATCAAAACAGCGATCTTTGCATTTGTTACAAGAAGTAGTTGCTTTTGAGTTGCTTTCATTTTTAAACGTTGCCCCATACGGAATTTCATCTGTATCGTGGGTGCGTTTACAAAAATTTAAACTCACATACACAAATACCCAGCCTCGGAACAACTATATTCTGTTGGTCATACAAATATTTGATCCGTGCGGGGATCGAACCCGCGACTCCCAGCGCAGCAGTCAATCGCTCGGGCACTGCGCCAACCGTGCCGTGAGGTTTATCAATATTATACTACTTCCACAGAGCATTACACAAATGTTTAAACCAACTGAGCTCCCCTGACTACGTCACTCAAGATCACTAGTTTTTAAATATTATCATTAACTCTGAAAACGCAATATTTAGTTAATAATTTACTTTGTTGATAGCACTCCTCATGTATAAAAAACTAGCTTTTGCCAGCGGCTTCGCCCGCGTGAAAATGTCGATTTTCCATACAAACTTTCATCCCCTATTTAACTCCCTTACGGGTTGAATTTCGAAAAATCCTTCGTGTCTACATTATAAAGGGAACCTCTGTGCAAAATTTCAGCTTTCTAGGTCCAAGGGTTTGGGCTGGGCGTTGATGAGTCAGTCAATCAGTCAGTCAGTCAGTCAGGACTTCTCTCTTTATTTATATATAGATAATGAATTTGAATTTACCTATTCATTTGGTGTCGGTTAATTTAAATTTACCATGTTATCTATTGGGCTTCGGTGGTTGCAACAGTGCCTAAATTTCGGGAACTTAATACAAATACTAGTATACATAGTAAATATACCATTTTCCAGTGTTCATGATAATGTTAGTGACCATGTCAGTTTAACAACTTGTATTTATGTTTTAATATAATTCGCCATTAAAAAATAAACTTTAATTGACATAACATTAAAGTCTACGAGTATACTCCGATAAAAAACGGTACCAATTCGAAAATACTGGATTTTGAAAAATGATGTAATGACTTTAAATAAATACACACAACCTCTTGCACCTTAAGGTGCGTACTCGTACATATTATATAACATGTTATAAAACATTGTTATGCAACATGTTTCAGTAATGTGGGGTCTGAATGTTATAAGACGTGTTATAGTGTTACATGACTCATGCGTACACGTGTACTCGAGATGCGACAATCTCATATAAAATTGTTATATTGCATTGTTATTCTAATGTGTACACTATTGTTTTATGTTGGAATGTTTTGTCCAATGCAATTCTTCTAAGCTAACAGACAGATGTGTTACTGGGGAGTTTGTTCCGCCACTTTTTCTTCCCAGTTAAAACACTAGGAAGTGTCGAAGGGTGCCTACCCTTCGATTTTGGGGGACTGTCTCTTGTAAATAAATTTTGACGTTCGAAAAGGGCTGATTATTATCAGCGTAATTTGAATAAATGCCTTTTGATTTTTTTGATGTTGAACAAGAATGCAAAATAATATGGGCGTGTTATAAAACACAAGTCACACATGTTATTTAGTCTGTACGCACCTTTACACGACACATAAAGAAGACGAAGAATACAATTTGATGTATTTCTGTAGCTTTAACCAAAAATTCAACATTTTCGAGTTGTAACCGTATTTTATCTTCGGTGCGATGCGTGTCGTCTAGGTAAGTTCGTCGCTGTGTGCGAGCGGGTCCGGTTCGTCCGAGACCTCGGCCGCCAGGTCGGCGAACTTGGCCACGTAGTCCACGCTGGACTCCGCCATCAGGGACTGCAGGTGCGAGTCCACCTGGACAGTACAGCATACAACGGTTAACATTACTGTGTGTTGTCTTAGATAACATGACGACGACGAATACGGACGAATCCGGCGCGAGCACATGATGTTTCAAGTGTTCGCCCCGGATTCGTCCGAGCGCAAAAGCAGTGTGTCCACGAGAATATTGCCGAAAAACGGTTTTTTGTGGTTTGGCAGGAGTTTTGTGTTGTTATATTTGTGAAATTTCTAAAAATAAGTCATCAACTTCCTGTCCATATATCCCATTCTATTTGGGGTCGGCGCAACACGTTTTCTTTTCCATTATTTCCTGTTAGACGTCACGGTGGCATTTACTCCTTTCTCTTTCATATCATTCCTCACACAATCCATCCATCTTTTCTTTGGGCTTCCTCTGCCTGCATAAACATTTATATCCATCACCTTTTTAATCACATGCGATTCGTAACATGTCCATACCACGACATTCGATTCTCTTTTCTAAGCATAAGTAAACTAAAAAAAAAACTGTATAATCCCATGCGGCGCCAGGTAGTTCCCGTAGAGATCGAGAAACGATTTAACTGTCTTGGATCCCGCAACGAAATTAATCAGAAAAGAATAGCGGAGGAGCAGGAAAAACATAGTTTCCACTTTCCTCCAAATCAGCAGGAGACAGAACAGAACAAGGCCAATAGGCACACAGGGACGTATACAACTGGGATAAGCCCAGTTGCCTAGCACCACGGATATTATTGTCATTAATAAGTGCCACATGAACGCTTAGTGACATAGTGCACAAGTGAAGTGTTACTAATATAGTTTTAAAGGTTCTATTTACTAACACAAACTGAATTTTTAGTGTGTATATTTTAGGTTAAGGTATGTCTTATTTTCAGGTTACAAAGACCCATTCTTTTATATCGAAAAAAAAAAATTTGTAATCTATAAAGAGTACTGTACTCACAGCGGGGCGTCCCTCCAGATGTCCAAGGAAGCTGCTGAGCGAGAAGTCGTGTCCGGCGCCGTCCAGCCAGCCGTCCGCGTCGTGCAGCAGACGCGACGGCGACATCGACTCCGACACCAGGAACTCCGCTACAAAACATTTATTGGTACTATTGGTACAGCTATGTACACCCAGAAATGGGTGAATAGGGGATCGGACATAAAAAAAAACTAATTAGTCCGTCAGATAGATTTCCAAAAATTATTGGACACGTATTTTTTCTTTTTTCACGTAAACAAAAAATGAAGACGATACAGTGTTTCGAAAACTCGTGTGACGTCATATGATAGTACATTTTGTACCTACAAGTGACGTTTCAAGCCCCACTCCATGATCTTTGACGTGTTTTATCTTCGTAATTTTTTATTGATTTGATAAAACAAAAAACACGTATTCAATATTTTTCGATAATCTAACTTACGGACTAAACAGAATTATATTATTTTGACCCAGTCCGATCCCCTATTCAAGTTGGGACGATGATGGAAGAACCCACCAAGGAAACGAAAAGGTTTACTTTCATAAAAAATCGACTATTACTAAATGATGTCATGAATTTTATCGACTGTAATTGGCTATTTGACTACTGTTAAAAATTCACGAAAATTTAATGTTGTAAAGAAATGGAGTATCTACATGCTTTAGAAGTTTTTGGTGGGGGCACAAGGATATCAAGGGTATCAAGGATCCTTGTCGAGCGAAACGGTCATTGTACTATGTAACTATGGCGGTATGAAATGTGATGTCACATTTTTGTGGCTCTCCTTGTCTAACACGACATTTAAAACCAGTTAAAACTAAACCATTTCATGATCAATTTTATTACTTTTTTCACACATCGTGTTATTTCTGTTAATTTGTTTGAAATAACATTACATTTTCGTGAATTTTTAACAGTTCTTAGTTATATAGCTAAAGAAAAGACAAACAAATGCCGCGCTGTATCACTCACGTCGTATATCCGGGGGCGGTTCCCGGTCGCTGGCTGGCTCCGACTTGGTGTGTGTCGGCTGGCTGCCGTCCGGACACGAGTTCGATTCCTGCTTCAAGTCGTTACCGTTGGTCGGCGTGTCTTCGGAGGGAGCGTCGTCGGTGTTCTCCTCGACTTCTGTTCATGACAAAAGTATAGGCGTGTAGTTAAGACAATATAATGTACTAATCATTGAAGAATAGAAAGAGTATTTTTAGAAAAAATGTTGATGACAACTGTTAAAATTGATGCAACTGAGTAAGCCTTTCAAAGTACCCACACCAGCCTATAATAATAGCTATTTAAGAGCGTATGCTACCTCAGATTAGCAACCCTATCTGTGGTGGTTCAAACTTCGCTTGAAATACTGTTAGTGCGTGTTCACGTACGCGCGACGCGACGCGCGACGCGATTCGCGGCGCGGCCCGCACTAAATTCAAACATATGGCGGTGTATGAGTGCGTTCACGGAGAAGCGATTTTATACGCGATTGTTTGAATTTGAGGCGGTGCCCGCGGCGGCGCCCGCTGCGATGCCCGCGGCGATAATCGCGGCGATTCCCGCGGCGACTCACGCAGCGGCAATTCTCGATGTAGCGATGCCCACGACGGAACTTTCTTGCAGTCTAATTTGGAATTCGCACACCATAACACGCTTAACACAACAAATAATAATAATAGACATAGGTACCTACCTGCACTAAAAAATCAATATGTAACAGTAGAATCCAGATTATTCGAACACTCGTACTTACTTGTCCGATTATTTGGAGAATTTGGAGATTCTTCACGGCTCTAATTACTTACCTTATTTTCAATAATTAAGCTATATTACCGCATTGTCTAATTGACGCATGTGAAACTCGACCTATCTATAATAAAAAGTTACGTAGGTATTTAATAAGTACTTATTATGTTGTTTGATTTTACTTTGAAATCGATTATCCGCCGGACTACCCTTACTTACCTACCACGGTTTTAATTGATTCGGATAAACGGATTCTACTGTATTATACAGATTGTCATTTGTCAATGGGTATTTGTTACCTAAAAATAAATTTATTCTATTCTAAATACCTACTAAGCACCACATCTACCTACTTACCGTCCATATCCACAATTTCGGATACTTCCGTCCACTTTCGTTTTGTAATTACGCAATTTTTGTGTTGTGAATGACCAGCCATCCACAGCTGGGGTCGCTCCTGCATCGCAGAAATAAATTTTTCGAGCTTTTCGTCATTCATTTTACTACACGTCCGCTCGCAACTCTCGCTATCCTAAAACTAGACGGTTTGATTGAGAAAGCCGCATGCGCCGACGCGTGCTTTGCTACCCGCTTGAAAAGTCGCCGCGATAATCGCGGCGGCCGTCGCCGCGGGCGCCGCCGCGGGCACCGCCCCGCGTCTGTATGAACAGCGTAGTACATTGCCATACGTTTGTGTTTGCGCGTGCGATGATATCTGCCGCTGCACGCATCGCGTGTCCGTGAACACAAAAATCGCACGTCGCGTCGCTCGTCGCGTCGCCGGTCGCGCCGCACGTCGCGTCGCGCGTACGTAAACGAGCACTTAGAATAAAGTTCTAATCAGCTTGCACTACAAAGCGGTTGTTACGTCTTTCGCTGCGGCCGAATAGTGCGAAATTAGTGGGATTTTGCGATTTACAAAAAAACTATTGATTGGACTAAAAAAGTAAAACACTATGACCTTAGTATGTTGCTTGTAGAAATATTTGGCAAAAAAATCAGAACGATGACATGTATTTTAGTATGGTTTTTACTCGTTAAAAGAAATGTTTAGAGGTATCTTCGCGATTTTTTTCTATCGAGCAAAGTTAGTTGTATTATGTTTTCACAACACTATGTCACTAGCATATATCCTGAAGAATATCATATATTTTTCTGATGTTGATTACTGCAGTGAATCATATACTTTTACGCATTATAAAACTCGCGTTTGAGGTAGTATAAGCTCTTAAGTAAACCACGACACAAAAGAAAAAACTTACTGATCTTAATAGGTTGGTGCAGCGCGGCCTGCGTGATGGGAATGCGTCGCTCTCCGTCGTGGAAGAAGAACTGCCCGTTGGACTCGCTCAGCACGTACACGATCGACAGAGCGCTGCAATCATACAGCTTTACAAACCACGGTCGTATGCGTCATCATTACCTGTCTAGCCTTCTCCCAACTATGTTGGGGTCGGCTTCCAGTCTAACCGGATGCAGCTGAAGATCAGTCTTGCTCTCAAAACGGTGAAGGAAAACATCGTGAGGAAACCGGCATGTCTTAGAACCAAAAAAATCGAAGACATGTGACATCTGCCAACCCGCACTGGGCCCGCGTGGTGGATTATAGCCCACTCCCTCTCCTAGAGAGGAAGCCTGAGTCCCGCACGTGGGAACATTATAGGCTGATGATGATGAGCCGGGACCAACAGCTTAATGTGCTTTCCGAGGCACGGGGAAAATTCGGTATGTAATGGGCGGTCTCCCATCCACAGACCAACCTAGGCAAGCTTCAAATCTTACTAAAACTAGTACAAATAATTAGGGAAGGAAAATAGCTTACTCTGTGGAAGTTGACGGCGGTGGTTTAGGCAATATCCGGGGTGGAGGCGGCGGAGACGTGGGCATTGCTTTCATTGGCATCAGACCAGCTGCTGTAGATAAAACACAAGTTTTGAATATGAACTATAATAAAATAATAAAAATAAAAATAAAAATAAAAAAGCCTTTATTATTCCTTAATACGATGATAAAAAAATATTAAACATAAATTAATTTAAGTAAACAATTTACTGTGCATTAAGGACCCCTCGACGGGTATAGGCCTCCTCCAATAATTTCCACTGCTTTCTGTTTTTTGCTTTAGCAAGCCATGAATCTCCAATCAGTTTTACGATCTCGTCGTGCCAACGCTCTACTGGTCTGCCCCTTTTTCTCTTGCCGTGTGGTCCTAACCACGCGGTCGCTCTCAGAGTCCATCTGCTGTCTTCTGATCGCGCCAGGTGGCCCGCCCATCTCCATTTCAGTGCCTGCGCGTGTTGAAGGGCATCTATGACTTGAGTCTTCCTCCTGATTGTTGAGTTTCGTTGTTTGTCTCTCAGTTTAATGTTTAGGATGCTTCGTTCCATGGCCCTTTGACATACTTGTATTTTATTTTTGGTTGTTCTGTTGAAGATCCAGGTCTGACACGCATAAGTAAGGCATGGCAGCAAACAAGAGTTCATGACTTTAGCTTTGAGTTTTACCGGTAAATTGGATTTCATTATTTCCTTGTAACTCCAAAATTTACTCCAAGTTATGTTAATTCTCCTCTTGATTTCTTCGATGTTTCTATTTTTGTTGAATGATAATTGTTTACCGAGATATATATATTCTTCAACATATTCTACGGTTTCGTTGTTGATTTTTATTTCTTGTTTTGACCTGTTAGTTAATATTTTTGTTTTCAGGGTGTTCATTTCTAGACCAACTTTTGAACCTACCGTATGGAGGTCATTTAGCATCTTTTCCAGTTGTTCCGCAGATTCAGCTACTAAAACAATGTCGTCTGCAAACCTTAAGTGGTTGAAGTATTTACCATCTATGAGAATTCCTTTTCGGTACCAGTCAAGGTTTGACATTACGTGCTGTAGGACGTTAATAAAAAGTTTTGGGGATAGCGGGTCGCCCTGCCTTACTCCGCGTCCTATTGTTATAGCATCCCCAGTTCTGTCCAGTTTGACTCTACTTCTACTTTTGCTGTATATGTCTTTGATAATATTAATGTAAGTTTGTGGGATGTCTATAGCTGAAAGGGAGTCCCATATGCTCTGATGGAGAATCGAGTCGAATGCCTTTTTGTAGTCGACAAAACCCAAGTACAGAGGCGCATTAAACTCTTCATATTTCTCTATTATTTGTTCTATGGCATGAATATGGTCCACTGTGTTAAATCCTTTGCGAAAACCTGCTTGTTCTACTGGTTGATGTTTCTCTATATCTTCTTTTATCCTTTTTTCCAGGCTTGAGGCGAATAGCTTGTATAAATTTGGCATTAGGCTAATTGGTCGATAATTTCCCACATCTGCTGGGTCCCCTTTCTTATACAAAAGTATTATGTCGGATAGCACCCATGATTTCGGTACAGTTCCTTCTCTTAGTATTTTGTTGAAGAGATGTGTCAGAGGTGAAGAAAGAACATATCTGGACAGTTTTATCATTTCGTTTGATAGGTTGTCTGGTCCAGGGCTTTTATCAGATTTTAATTTTTCAACATTGCCAACGATTTCTGCTTCGTCGAATAGTTTTATCTCTAAGTCTGTCTGAAAGTTTGAAGTTTGCCTGGTTTCCGATGGTGTAGTTTTCGGAGTGCTATATAGAGTTCGGTAGTAATCTGTAGCAATTTTTATAATTTCTGATCGTGATTGTACTTTGTTGTTGTTGTGACTTGAGCTTAGTTTTGGAATCCAGGTTTTTTCTTTATTTAATAATCTTCCAGCTTTTTTGGTGCTTCCTTTTGTTACGAGAAAGTTTTCTATTATTTTCATTCTATGTGTCTTATAATCATTTTTGATACTCTTGTTTGTTGTCTTATATAGTAATTTTAGTTGTATTTTTTCTTCTTTCGTCAGGTTCTTCTTGTTTTGTAGTTTGTGACGATTGGAAATGAATTCTTTCGTTTCGTTGCTTATAATATCTTTCTTTTGATTTACAATATTTGATTGAGCTTCTTTTATACTATGAGTTATGGCTTGATGAATTTTATCATGGTAAGTTTCAACAGAATCGTCATTATTTAGGTTTTTAATTTTTTCTTGCAATATTTTTAGATAATGTTTCTGTTCTTCTTCTGATGTAATTGTCTGTGGAGCCTTGTTGAAATTTATTCGTTTTTTCTTTTTAGTTTTCAGTGTTATTGTTGCTCGTACTAATCTGTGGTCGCTAGAGTAGGTAATGTTGTTTAGGACCTCTACATTTTCGAATTGGTTTGGTTTATTGGAAAGTATGAAGTCGATTTCGTTTCTTGTTTTCTTATCAGGCGATATCCATGTCCATTTTCTATTCCTTTTCATTTTGTAGAAGGTGTTCATTAACATTACTTTATTTTCCAGAGCAAATTTGATGAGTCTGTCGCCTCGTTCGTTTCTTTGTCCAAATCCAAACTTTCCCATGATTAGATTTTCAGTGGGTTTCACATAGCCTATTTTTGAGTTAAAATCGCCCATAATAATTAAATTGTTTCCAGCGTATGATTGCGCTTCTAAAATTTTGTCATAAAAACTTATTAAATCTTGTTCTGGTGCTTCTGTAGTTGGTGCGTATACTTGGATTATCGACAGTTCATATTCTTCAAACTTTAATTTTAACAGGCAAACTCTTTCGGATAACCCAATAAAAGGATCAATGTTGGGTTTCAAATCTTTCTTGATGAGAAAGCCTACTCCATATCTCCCAGGTCTTTCCCCCATGTAACAGAAGACATGGTCTTCGTCTTCAATAATCGAGTTACCCATTCTGCGTATGTCTGAAAGTCCAATTATGTCGTATTTTATATTCCCAATTGCGTGTTTTAGCTGTAACATTCTTTCTATCGATGATAATGATCTCACATTGTAAGTACATATGTATAATTTTTTGTTCTCTATGTTTTTAATTATTGGAGGGTTTTGGTCATACGTTCCCCGGGTGACCGGCCTTGTGGGGACACGAGGGGTCGTTTTTCCCTAGATAGTGTTGCTATTTTCAATGTTGGGTTGAGTAGGTATTTCTGGTTCCTTTGGTTTTTGAGTAAGGTATTGCATCATATTGGTTCTATTTTTCTTTAAAGGTTGTTTTGTGTTTGTATTTTTGTTGTATTCCTCTACTGGTTTATTTGCCTCTGGGGATTCTGATAGAATACGTTTGTTTGATTTTCTATTTTCGCCAATTATAACTATTTTGTCATATTTCAAGAAAGCTTTTTTCCCCTGATCTTTAGCTTCCTTGAGCTGTACTTGGAGTTCTTTTCGTTTTTGCAGTACTTCCAGCGGGAAGTCTTCCATTATGTGATATGGTGTGTTGTCCAAAGCTTTTTTCTTCTTCAAAATTTCTAACTTCATGCCCATTGTAGTTAAAGTTACAAGCACTGGCCTTACTTTTTCGGCAGGTTTACCAAGTCTTCTGGTGTACTCAATGTTGATGTTGTTACAGTTTATTTTCATGTTTGTTTTTATTATATTCGATATTTCATTTTCCAGATCTTGGTACCCTTTTTCTTCCTCGCTCACCCCAAAGAAAATAACATTCCTTCTTCGTAACGTTCTCTCAAAACTATCGAGGGTTTTTTGTTGTTTTTCAATTTTTTCTTCTAGTATTTGGTTTTTGTTTTCGATGTTTTTGAACTTCTCGTTTATGTTTTCGTTTATCGTTTTTGTTATTTCTTCCTTCATATCTTTCATATCCTGTTTTTGTTGCTTCATATCTTCTTGAATACTTCTTAAAAATTTTCTGATTTCTTCCATTTTTGTGTATTGCGCCCTCTAGTGGCGATTTTTGGACACGATCGATACGTGGGTTTGGAGCGCTTGACACTCGGTTCGCAAAGTAAAGTAGGTTGCTGTTTATCTTAGTAGTGTAACGTTATGAAAATAGATGGCGTTAAAATGCAGTTCCTAGTTTGTGTTGAATGATTCGTATGTTGGGGATTACAGACTAATTAGCGAAACACTCATTGTTTAGAACATAATTCCGATATAATAATATGTGTAAAATCTGGTAATATTGCGGTTTATTAGGTCGTAGTAATCTCTTAGGCACTGTGTTGTTCAACTGTCACTGAGGTCTGTTTTTTTCTTTTAAAGTCTTGTATTTATTTACACTTTTGACCTTATTTTTACTCAAAACTAAATGTTTTTCCCACTACAATACTCTTGATCTGTACACAATAGCGATTTTTTACTGCTTAATAGTCTTTATGCACTGTGTTGTTCAAATGTCACTGGCGAATATGAACTATACTCAAAAAGTAATATGGAAGGACAAAAGGAGCGTTATGTGTTGACCTGTATGTTTGTATGTAAGTGTGTGTGTGAGTGTGTGTACTCACTGTGCGGCGACAGCTTGGGCAGTAGCGGCAGTAACCGCTGCACCACGACGCGTCGGTCGGTCACTGTGTGTGTGTGAGTGTGTGTACTCACTGTGCGGCGACAGCTTGGGCAGTAGCGGCAGTAACCGCTGCACCACGACGCGTCGGTCGGTCACTGTGTGTGTGTGAGTGTGTGTACTCACTGTGCGGCGACAGCTTGGGCAGTAGCGGCAGTAACCGCTGCACCACGACGCGTCGGTCGGTCACTGTGTGTGTGTGAGTGTGTGTACTCACTGTGCGGCGACAGCTTGGGCAGTAGCGGCAGTAACCGCTGCACCACGACGCGTCGGTCGGTCACTGTGTGTGTGTGAGTGTGTGTACTCACTGTGCGGCGACAGCTTGGGCAGTAGCGGCAGTAACCGCTGCACCACGACGCGTCGGTCGGTCACTGTGTGTGTGTGAGTGTGTGTACTCACTGTGCGGCGACAGCTTGGGCAGTAGCGGCAGTAACCGCTGCACCACGACGCGTCGGTCGGTCACTGTGTGTGTGTGAGTGTGTGTACTCACTGTGCGGCGACAGCTTGGGCAGTAGCGGCAGTAACCGCTGCACCACGACGCGTCGGTCGGTCACTGTGTGTGTGTGAGTGTGTGTACTCACTGTGCGGCGACAGCTTGGGCAGTAGCGGCAGTAACCGCTGCACCACGACGCGTCGGTCGGTCACTGTGTGTGTGTGTACTCACTGTGCGGCGACAGCTTGGGCAGTAGCGGCAGTAACCGCTGCACCACGACGCGTCGGTCGGTCACTGTGTGTGTGTGAGTGTGTGTACTCACTGTGCGGCGACAGCTTGGGCAGTAGCGGCAGTAACCGCTGCACCACGACGCGTCGGTCGGTCACTGTGTGTGTGTGAGTGTGTGTACTCACTGTGCGGCGACAGCTTGGGCAGTAGCGGCAGTAACCGCTGCACCACGACGCGTCGGTCGGTCACTGTGTGTGTGTGAGTGTGTGTACTCACTGTGCGGCGACAGCTTGGGCAGTAGCGGCAGTAACCGCTGCACCACGACGCGTCGGTCGGTCACTGTGTGTGTGTGAGTGTGTGTACTCACTGTGCGGCGACAGCTTGGGCAGTAGCGGCAGTAACCGCTGCACCACGACGCGTCGGTCGGTCACTGTGTGTGTGTGAGTGTGTGTACTCACTGTGCGGCGACAGCTTGGGCAGTAGCGGCAGTAACCGCTGCACCACGACGCGTCGGTCGGTCACTGTGTGTGTGTGAGTGTGTGTACTCACTGTGCGGCGACAGCTTGGGCAGTAGCGGCAGTAACCGCTGCACCACGACGCGTCGGTCGGTCACTGTGTGTGTGTGAGTGTGTGTACTCACTGTGCGGCGACAGCTTGGGCAGTAGCGGCAGTAACCGCTGCACCACGACGCGTCGGTCGGTCACTGTGTGTGTGTGAGTGTGTGTACTCACTGTGCGGCGACAGCTTGGGCAGTAGCGGCAGTAACCGCTGCACCACGACGCGTCGGTCGGTCACTGTGTGTGTGTGAGTGTGTGTACTCACTGTGCGGCGACAGCTTGGGCAGTAGCGGCAGTAACCGCTGCACCACGACGCGTCGGTCGGTCACTCGCGGCCGTCCGCGTCTCCAGCGAGGTAGGCCTTCGAACTGCATCTCGGTCTTTTTTACCTGCAGACAAACATTATGGGATGAACTGCTTCGTCTAATGTCTAGCCTGGTTGTCGATTCTGTCTTAAAATTGACTACCGGTACCTCTCCAGTGTCGGGTCGTGGCGCGATGGGCGTGGGATGTCTGAACACTGAGCTAGCGTCGTCCAGTCGTGCCGTCTGCGTCGAGAATTGTGTGGGTTTCTGATGGACAACAAATATTAAAGGCGAATAAATTAGTTAATTGTTAAATCAACATTCTCCGCAACTTAAATTATTATTATTAAATGGCACTGGGCAGGACAAGCCTGTCCCTTGCTATACAAGCTGTGGGCCCGTAAAGCACAGGACTGGTTTCCTGAAACATTGACATGGGGTCGCAGTAGACCACTAAGGAGGTGGCCAGACGAACTGGATGTCTTCCTTGAGAATTGGAACGACGTTACACAGAATCGCGACCGTTGCAAGAAATGTAGAAAGGCCTTTTTAGGAGGGATAATATGGGTTAACTAAATAATAAAAAAATAGAAACATTCAGCTGCAGTGCGTCCATACATACCGTGACAGGCTGCTTCCTGTGTAGCGCACACACGTGTCCGCAGTTACATCGCGCTATCGTGCTGTTAGCGGCCGCGCTCACGTGCGGGTTGCCTACTAGAGCCAGCAGGCGTTTGAGCCTGAAATACAAACAGAACGATACAGATAACGATACAAGGTTTGTTAAATGTCGGGTTGGCGGGACGATTCGAAAGAGATATCGCGGAAACACAAAGGGCTTGGCCGCAAATTCGGTGAAGCGTTTCTTACAGCGTGCAGATGGGCGTTAAATGGAACTAGCCATGT
Source organism: Diarsia dahlii (assembly GCA_949775195.1). Lineage (NCBI taxonomy): Eukaryota > Metazoa > Arthropoda > Insecta > Lepidoptera > Noctuidae > Diarsia > Diarsia dahlii. The sequence goes on along the minus strand of OX459197.1, from coordinate 1,424,321 downwards.
AATGCCCCGCTGCACGCTGTAAGAAACGCGTCACCGAATTTGCGGCCGCACATGCGTGGGTGTTAGTCAGTACAAGTCTGCCTCAAAAAGTTTGAACGCCCATAACTCGGAAACGGTGCATCCAGTGGCGTGCGCCCTATATAGGCTCTTAGGCTTAGCCTACCTTACTAACTGAGCATTTCTTATAACTAATTAACCATGTAATCAAATAACACCATGTACAAAATAATAATTAAAAGTTCAAACTCCTGTTAAAATACTTAGAGCAATTTTTCGCGTACGAATCTTGTAGTTACAGGCTTGCTTAGGCTAGCATTCAAGTAGCCTAAAACCCATTCATAATTTTACGCACACAGCGTCACATCGGTGAATGATCGGTGCATATTTCCGTGTATATGAACCGCACACATGCATGCCAGCTCCTGCGAGTGGAGGTGGCCTGTGATTGGCTGCAACAACACAAGGCTACGATTGGATGCGTCATGCGTCACATGCGTGGCCATCTTTAGCCCGCGAACTCCGGCGCGAAGTTCAAATTTGTTTATTTTTTAACGTTTTTTGTAATTTGCAGGCCAGTGCTAGCTTGAATACTGACTACATACGTCTTACAGCCGCGAATCATATTTATTAATCAACATACAAGTGCTAGGTTGTATGTTGATTGCAAGGCCTGCAAATTGCAAAAATGTAAGGAAATTAAGAAATTTGAATTTCGCGCTTAGCAGTCTTCGCTCTTCCGTCCACAGATAGAGTGCAGCACTGACAACACATTTCATTGATTGATTTCGTATAATCCTGCAAAATTTTGTTGACCGCTTTTGTGAACAAACTCGATATGAAAATGATACTATTTTATTTGGTAGTATTTTTCTATCGGCAAATTAGAAATTATATTTTACGTCTATGGAAGCCATTATTATTGTTTCATATTGTTGTGACAAGCAATTTATAGCGCGATTTGTTTTGAAACCGAAAACGTACAGATATTGTCAGATATTAGATAACATTATTAACAGTAGTGTAAATATTAGCTTTGTTGTGTATTATTTGTTTATTCCCCTAACAAATAATAACAATGGTATTTACTTGTGATGTTTGTGTTGTTAATGTGTGTTTGCTAGATGTTAAAGGTAATAAGTTTTCTCAATTATCGTATAATGATAAGGTGCAAGTTGTATCTAAAGGTTTCGGATATTATCTTGCGTGTGACGTGTTTTGTACTTTTGTAACTATCACCCACTCACTTGGATGAGATATTTGAGGTGGCCGAATCTTTCTTCTGTTTGCATCGTTAGAAAATCATGAGTTGAACCTTGAATAATGTGGTGAGTTTTTGAATTGTATTTAGGTATAACTTTTACAGGCTTATTTTCAAATTTTATAAATGTGACAATATTTTTTTTTGTTGTCAATATTTCGCGGCCTACCCACCGTGGGAGACCACTGCACGCCACTGTGCATCGTAGGACCATGCTTCTCAGAACCGAAACGGCTGTGATCGCGCCAGGAACAGCCGAACCTTATCTTGGGCCCATGGAAGATAGGTCTTCGAACAACAGCTGTCCTAACGTGATCAATAAGACGCGATTCGCGCCTCCGAACAATATATAAATTCTGAGCTCACCTGAAGTCTTCGAGCCGGTTTATCCGTTGACCACTCGCAAGTATGAGTATATGTGTATGTGTATTGTGTGTGTTTGTGAAGCTTACGAGGGCTAGCAGACAGATCCGGGTACTCCAACGACGACCTGCCTTCCTCAGCCACCAACTGACCACGACAATCACGCGTGTTCACAGCACACACAGTCCGTTCCAACACAAAGGCCTCGGTGCTCTAATTATGCACTGAACCGTAACGAGGCAAACCCGAAATACTTAAATAGTATGTAGCTAATACTGTTCGTGATGCGAAATGACCTTCATCATCATCATCATCATTTCAGCCAAAAGACGTCCACTGCTGGACATAGGCCTCCCCCAGGCATTTTTGGGGGGGTTTGCCATAATCGCCACGCTTGGCAGGCGGGTTGGCGATCGCAGTATGGTTGTTACAAAGACACAGAGAACGCTGCTGCCCATTCTCTGGTAAGTCCCTTAGTCGCCTCTTACGACACCCACGGGAAGATATGGGATGGTGCTATTCTTTACGTCCGACACCACACGGAATAGACCTTCACGTCAATTTAACCGTTGCGCATGCACTCTCAACCGCGATATTATGGCTACCGAAATCAATGATATTATAAAAAACCCGTTCGACATTCACAGCGTCGCTAACCGTACTAGTATCTACGCCGAGCCCGGCGGCGGCGTTCCGCGTACCTCTCCTCCCGCGCGTCTGTAGCCCCGCGGCGGAGAAAATAAATAAACTGAAGGTAGTTTCTAAACAGGCTGCGCTAAGTCCCTACTTAATTCGTACGAATTATAATAACAGAAATCACGACGCGGGCCGACTCTGACCGACTGTGGGAGTGCCGATGCCGTCCGAGTTCATACGACGCGCTACGAACGCGCCCGACCCGACGGCGATCTGCAAGTTCGCAACGCCGCGCGCCGCCACTCGCTACGTTGTTATTTTGTTATGCTTACTACCCCGTTCTGACCCCGCTGTTATGATTTGTTATGAACAAATAACATGTTATTTTTTGGTATTATTCGTTATATTAACCACCACTAGTCGGGATCAACGACTTAACGTGTTTTCTTAACATATTTTTTAGAATAATTTCATTCGGATGAAGGTCGCGGGCTGGCTAGCTAGTTAGTGTGTGCATACCATCAAATTCCATCATAACCTTTTATTTGTACCGAATTCAAGTGGGAAGTAAATGACAGCACCTGTGACTGCCTCGCTGGTCTAATAGTTCTTGGTTCGCTTCCCAGGTCGGGGAAAGTATTATTTTGTTTTTTCTATCAATGATTATTCAGTAGTATCCACGGAGTCTGGAGTTGTATCCAGTTAGCAATAGGCTCGCCTTCTGGCGAAATGTGGATGTAGGTACTGATGGGTACACCGCTGCCTAGCTCTTCGTTACAAGTTTTTTTTTTTTTTTTTTTGTGGAAAATCATCAAATGACCCCCCCCCCCCCGCTCTTGGGCAGAGCGAAGGGGAGTGTCAGACTTCTACTGACTAAAAACCGAACCCATGTTCCTTCTTTGCCCTTGTGCCGAGGCCACGTCATCTAGTACTAAAATCCGTTACAAGCTTGATGATAAATGTTAGTCCTGTGAATAAGTCCATACCTGTCACTCATCAAGGAGAAGCCATTATCAGGCGGCGGACCCTGCGGCCTGTTGATGAGCTTGCTCACCAACTTCAGAGTTCCACTGGACGGAGTCTTGTGTTCCGGAGACGCTAACTGTTCACCTAGGACCAAAGAACAAATAATCTATTAGTAAATTAAATTATTGCGTGACGAGGGGTATGGTTTCTGAGTTTTGTCAGATAGAAACAAAGCCGGATATTTGGAAGGAAGTCATTAATCCGTCTGTTGTTAGTCCTCAAGCAACATGCAACTTAGGTTGAATGATGAGGTCAAGTCAAAGTCAAAGTTAAAATATTTTATTTCACATAGGCCTACATGGGCACATAAAAAACGTCAAAAAAATGGGCACGGTTCGGTGCGTTGGTCGATTCCTAAGGAGAAGAACCGGCAAGAAACTCCAAAGGTTACTCTTTTAATCTTTTAAAATCGTTTGGGTTAACAATAAGTTTGATACACACGTATAGACTATGCAGATTAGTGTCTGAGATGGTCTTTTGAAGAAAGCATCACACAGATTTGAGTGGACCCGTCCAGTCAGTGCAAGCATTTGTCAGTTATCGTGGAGCTCGACTTATAACTCAAGGAGCTCAGCGTCACGACGAACAATACCTAACTAGAAATACCTATAATAGAAAGGACATTTGGGTGGGTCGCTTATAGTACTCAAACTGCCAGAACCTCCCGTCCGCTAATAAATCTCCAGGAGATTTATAACAATGGCTTTATAATTGTGTCGATAATAGGGGATCGGACAAAAAAAAACTAATTAGTCCGTCAGATAGATTTCCAAAAATTATTGGACACGTATTTTTTCTTTTTTCACGTAAACTTAAAATGAAGACGATACAGTGCTTCGAAAACTCGTGTGACGTCATATGATAGTACATTTTGACGACACAAGTGACGTTTCAAGCCCCACTCCAAGATCTTTGACGCGTTTGGTCTTCGTCATTTTTTATTGATTTGATAAAACAAAAAACACGTATTCAATATTTTTCGATAATCTAACTTACGGACTAAACAGAATCATATTATTTTGACCCAGTCCGATCCCCTATTAAAGAAAACCCACATGGTCCTCACATTCACAATATAAAAATAATAAAATATTTATCATAAATAGCAACTAATAGAAGGTTAACATCATGATATTTAAAGGTTAGTGTGAATTAGCAGTAACTAAGTGATATTATTGATTATGCTTTAGTCACACCATAACTATCACTGCTCTTAGCAGTGATTCAATATCATAATGAAGTGTTAACGGTTTTTGGTTTGTTCTAAATATGAATACCTACAATCTACATGAATAAATCATTACTTACTCTTCCTCTCATCCCCGGACATGCCATCATTACTGTCCTGGCTGTATGTATTCTTGGGCGACAGCATGTCATTGTCGCTCTCTCTCGCTCGCTCCTTCTCATCTTCGACCGAGCTGTCAGTTCCTTTGTCTGTCAGTCTGTCAGTAAGAGCTCCTCTGTCGAGTTTGTCCCGCCTGTCAGTGGCGACGGGTGCGTGTGGCGACGGTAGCGGCGGTGTGGGCTCGGCCCACCAGTAGTCCAACTCCAACTTGGAGCGGGAACCGAACTGGAACAATGGGAGGTACAATTATAGTCCGGTCAATTTAGACGGACTATTTTGATTAATTCACACCCACCCAGCCGAAAATTGGTAGGATTGTTCAAAACACCACTGTAAATGAAATGTAAAAAGTCTTCATCGATCCGACACCTGGAAAAAAAATACTCAGGGTCAAATGTCACAAAAACGGGTTTTTCGCAATTTTCAGCAAAACGGTAAGTTCAAAGTGTAGCTCTATTTTTTTTTGGTCTAATTTGACCGGACTATTATGTCACGACGCGGGTTACGTTAACTGGTTCAGTGGACCTTGGATGATCAAGTATTCAAATTCCTTTTTACTGAGAACAAAATACTCTAAGAATATAATCGGAGAATGTTTTAGTAGGTTCTGTAGTCAACAAGGAACCCTTATAGTTTCGCCATGTCCATGTCTGTCTGCTTGTCCGCATTCAAAGACTCTTAGTACTAGAAAACTGTAATTTGGCATGAATGCACAAATGAGTTCCGCCGACAAAATAGTATATAATAATATATTTTTTTTATGTTGTCTCCAACACACATTAAAGTGGGAATGACTTTTTTTTCTCGCGAAGCCCATTGTCTGGGATGTTGTTGGATAAGTACATATTTAAAAAATATTGCGAGTTTCCTGAAACACTTTTTCAATTAAGGGATTTGTTTGTGAAATATAATAATAATATAATATAATATATTCCACAACTATCACACAACGCCATCTAGTCCCAAGCTAAGCAGAGCTTGTGTTATGGGTACTAGACAACTGATAAACATACTTATATATTTCTAAATACATACATATTATAGATAAATTACACCCAGACACAGAACAAATGATCATGCTCATCACACAAACATTTGTCCTGGGTGGGAATCGAACCCACGACCTCCGGCATAGCAGTTAGGGTCACTAACCACTAGACCAACAGGCCAGTCATATTAAGCTTTAAAGTGCAATTTTTTGTTAGAATCAAGTGTGGCTACCAAACCACCTGAACGGGTTGTGTTTGGGAGTGTGAAAAAAATGATGGTACTCGTAATAGCATATAGCATATGCTTCTACCATGATTTTTTATATGATATCCATCGCCCACCCACACGCTCTGGCTACTGCCATTTAAGTCTGGCGATTCTTCGGGCTACGTCGGTAATCTTGGTTCTCATGCGGATGTCTTCATTTCTGATTCGATTTTTAATTTAAATGTAAGATAAAATTCAAAATAAATATCGTGTTCAGTATTAGTGTAAACAGGTTTATACAAATTTATTACCTGTCTTACGCCCAAATACTCAAACGTCACTCAATTTTAAGTTGCACTTAAATCTCGTGCTGTCTTTGTTACTTTAACGCAGAGTGACAGAGATGGCAGGAGTTTAGAGGGTTACTTGTAATTGAGTGACGTTTGAGTATTCGGGCGTTAGCTCTGAAATTAATAATATAATATCTATAAATAACATCACACCTGAAATCCACGTAAGGCAGAGGTGTACCCCCCGTCGGGGCTGTGGATATCGAAAGGTTACCGCGGCTCCGACACAAGGGTGAAGAAGAAGGAACATGGGTTTGGTTTTTAGTCAGTAGAAGTCTGACACTCCCCTTCGCTCTGCCCAAGAGCGGGGGGGGGGGGGGGGGTTATTCGATGATTTTCCACCCACCAAAAAAAAAAAAGGCAGAGGTGTACCTAATAGCGCACCCACAATTCGTAAGTACATGTTATAGGGGGCGACATCGTGGCTGGTGCTGAGAAATTCCTTAAGGAAAAACCCAATAACTCTTTGCCTGTCTCGGGCATCGAACCCAGGATCTTATGTTCGACAGTCGCCTTTGCGACCACTAGACCAACGAGGCAGTCTGTAATTATGACAAACGTCATTTAAAACCTGGCTGTGTTTTAATGAAAATATATTCTTTTGAAGTCCCTTGAAATCTCACTTGTCTAGATCTCACTGTATTAATTGGCTATTGACTACTGTTAAAAATTAACGAAAATGTTATTTTATTTCAAAGAACCAACAGAAATAACACGATGTGTGAAAAAAGTAATAATCCATACTTACTTACTTACTAATACTTACTTACTTACTAATATTATAAATGCGAAAGTAACTCTAATGAACATGACAGGTATCCAGAGAGCACACGTACGACGAACCACAGATTAACAAATATTTTTTGATGGAAGTGTTCCATCTTTAAAAATTGTGATACAGCGAGTAGTGCAGAGTACAGACTATCTGTCTGTCTGTCTGTTACTCTTTCACTCCTAAACGGCTGAACGGATTTTGATGAAATTTGGTACAGACATAGTTTGGAACTTGAGAAAGGACATAGAATAGTTTTTTTTTTTTTTTTCGCGAGATAAACCAAAAATCTGCCGGAAGTCACTATTCCACGCGAACGAAGTCGCGGGCAAAAGCTAGTATTGATATAAATGTGTGAAAAAGAAAAAGAATGGAGTAGTTACTTGCTTTAGAAGTTTTTGGTGGGAGCACTTTCTATCCTTGTCGCGTGAAAAGGCCATTTGTACTATGTAACCGTGACGTAACTATGGCGGTATGAAATATGACGTCACGTTTCTATAGCGCTGTCTTTGTCTAACACGAAATCAGCTAAAACTAGGCCATTTTCTGATCGATTTTATTACTTTTTAAACACATCGTATTATTTCTGTTAGTTCTTTGAAATACCAACTTTCGTAAATTTTTAACAGTAGTCAAGTACCATATTGTAAGTTAAAGTGTTCACTAAAACTAGTTGTCGCACTCACCATAAGATACAAGTCCCCAATAGTGAGATCCCCTGCATCGAGCACACTCCAGCCCTTCCGTATCTGTCTGACGGCCAGTTCCACATCGATGTCAGGTTTGCTCTCCTCCTCCTTGGCCGGTTCCTCAGTCTTCGGCTCCTCAGTCTTGGGTTCCTCTGCATCCTTGTCCATCACTAGCGTGTAGCTGCTGCCGCCGCGTTTCTTTGGTCGGATTCGGAATTTTACCTGAACAATATTAATATTTTTTATGAAAACTTTGGTACAGGTCCGAGAAATTCACTATCATTTTTTAGGCCTGCGTGTTTGCAAGGAGCGGGGCAGCTCTGCTGACATAGGGTATAGGTATGCCTGCAAAACTATGACTTTATGAGGCATTCAAAAATATTTGCTTTACATAAAGCGTTACAATTCTATATAAATCCTCGCGGGATTTGTAATTGGCTTTCTGGTGACTATGTTTTCTTTTCTGTTTTGTTTGTTTTTATTAGCTGTAAGTCCTCCATGTACTTAATAAATAACTTTAAATAATATACTGTTCTCATCATAACATTCGATTTAAGAAATGACAATCATCACACATCTACTACCAGAAATACTTTACCTTCAAATTCTTAAACTTATTTTCCTTCCCATTCTTATCTTTGCCATCACTTTCATTATCCGTGTCATTATTATATTTCTCATCGTCTTCCATTTCCGAAAAACTATCCTTCTCTCTTTCTGACATATCTTTGTCTCTTTCGGACATATCCTTGTCTCTCTCGGACATGTCCTTGTCTCTTTCGGACATATCTTTGTCTCTTTCGGACATGTCTTTGTCTCTTGTTGGCAAGTAGGGTTCATCTTCGGTGACTTCTCGTTCCTTCTCATCTTCTGTGCTAGGTTTCTCTTCATCTTCTTGTAGTATTTTGTAATTAGCCATAAGTTCTATGCCGTCTATGGCCGTTTCTTCAATGTGTATCAGTTTGTCATGGTCGTCCATTTTGAATTTCTTTTGGTCTTCCTTGTCTTTGTCTGTTGCGCTGTCTTTGCGTTGGCGTTTTGGTGTACGGATTTTTGCTGTGAAAAATGTTTAATTTTTATTACAGTACTTTAAACAAGGCATTTGGTTTTTTGATCAAAAACTGGCCAAGTGCAAGTCGGACTTGCACATGAAGGGTTCCGTTCAGAGATTTTCTATGTTATTTTAGCACCATAGACTTCTTATAGGTTTTCCTGTACTCTATAAGTGTTGAACTAATTTCTGAATTTTAGGGTCCTACTGAGTTTCGGAGATAAGGGGACCGGCCTTATCTCCGAAACTCAGTAGGACCCTAAAATAAGATTGGGAGATAAGGCCGGTCCCCGTATCTCCCAATGATCAGACACACGAGTGATCCTATAAGGGTTCCATTTTTTCCTTTAGAGGTACGGTACCCTAAAAATGGTTAAGGCGGATGTTCACGGTAGCCCGCGAAATTCAAATTTTCTTACGTTTTTAGCGATTTGCAGGCCAGTGCTAGGTTGTATGTTAGTGAAAATATGATTCGCGGCTGTAAGACGTATGCAGTTACAGAATTATAATCATCAAAATCATCATTACAACCCTCCAAGTTCATGTAACTGTCAAGAATAAGTATTTCATCAAAAGGTCATTCTTGAAAGTATTTATTAATCACTATTTCCGAACAACTGTAACTCCTGTGTGCCAGAATCAACAGTGACGACCACAAGAAAAGCGCCGAGACAATGAAGCTCGACGAAGTCCCAGAGAAACGATTTAACTGTCTTGGATCCAGCAACGAAATGAATCAGAAAAGAACAGTGAACATCGGTGGCGAGTCTTTAAATTGACACCGGACCCAGGTTGGGCGCAGCAAGAAAAACTTGCTGAAATGGAAATTTATTAATTTCTCGGCCCTGAAGTGTAAATCTGATGCTATTCCACAAACGCGGTCAATGAAAAAGGTACGGTCGAACAAGGAATTAAGTATACAGCCAGCTAACTTGCCTTTACGTTAAAGATTACACTGGTACATTTAGAAATTGACGTCAAACGATACAGCGTTTGACATCAGTCGCTTAATGCCACACGATTTATAAAACAAAATTGCAATCAATACTTTCAGTGTACTAGAATTATATACTTTCAGTGTAAAGATTTCTGCCTGTATACTTAATAGTAGAAGACGTTGCGTTGGAAGGCATCCCTCTAGGTGGGACACGCTGGATGAGAGACGCACGAGACCGGTCAATGTGGCGACACCTGGGGGAGGCCTATGTCCAGCAGTGGACGTCTTTTGGCTAAAATGATGATGATGATGAAACTTAATAGCTACAAATAGCTTAATAGTACACTTACCACCGCCATCTTTGTCTCGCTGCGAGCCCATCCTCTCGAGGTAGGAAGAGAAGCATATCTTCTGACTGGACAGCTGCTCGCTAGGACTGACCACGGGCAGGTGGATTTCGGCGCCGGGTCTAGGGCCCAAGTGGAGGGCAAGCTTCTTTGGTGCTTTTTGTTCTGCGTTTAAATTATTAGTGGTTGTAATAGGGATGTTTCCTGACTAAAAAAAAATGATTCTAATTAGCCCGTCTGTTAGATTATCGAAAAATATTGGATATTTATTTTTTGTTTTATCTAATCAATTAAAATTGACGAAGATAAAACACATCAAAGATTTGAGTGGGAGCTTGTGACGTCACTCGCCGGTAAAAAATGTTATACTATTGTCTTACAATATGACGTCACACGAGTTTTCAAAGCACTGTATAGACTTCATTGTTTGTTTACGGGCAAAAAGAAAAAATATGTGTCCAATATTTTTTGTAAATCTATCTGACGGACTAATTAGGTTTTTTTTGTCATCAAGAAGACATGCTGCGCCAAAATCAAAAAATTTGATAATGATAGGAGGATTATGATGGAACAATTAAAGATAATTTATGGATTGATCGCACAGAACTAATAAAAGCGAAAATGACTTTGCCCTTATCCCAATTCATTTGGGGTCGGCGCATCATGTCTTCTTCTCCCTTAGTTCTCTGTCACTCGTTATCTCATGACTTCACGAGACACCTACTTTTTTGCCATATCATTCTATTGTTTATTTTATTCTCAACTCTTTTACCCATCCACATTTATATATCCATAATAAAGGCAATCATGATCACATTCACAAGAAATTAGCAGCTTACGTCTCAAAATAAATAAATAAAATTGTTATTGTTTTTCTTGTTCTTGCTTATCTTTCGTATTTATTCTTATATTTTGAGTATATATCTTAATCTTTTCTACTTTGATTATATGTTTTGCACCTACTGTGTATTGTCACTGCATGACCCTAAGGTAGACTGGTAGAAAATGCTTAAGGCATTTAGTCCGCCTTTGTACGATTTTTATTTATTTATGTATTTAAACTTCATGCACAAGAGTGGTACATAGGCGGATTATAAATAATTAAAAGATGCAATAAATACCGGTCTAGTAAAGGGTTTGCAAAGCTTTTCCATTAATCTGCCTAACGTAACCTACTATAAATATTTCACAGTCAAATAATGGTTCATTGACTTTTTAACTAATTCACATGATAATAAATCATTTTTATAGTAGATTTAACCGAAGTTGATCATAACAGATAGAGTTCACGGACGACTCAGATCTCAAGTGTAAATGCGGCTCCAGACAGTGGTCCACCTTCTTTTATTATTAATTTATTGACTAAGTTATTGTTTTCACTATTGACATTTTTAAGATACCTACCAATTATTATTATATTAGATTACATGTATTAATAGTTTCATCGAATAGTGTGACGAAAACAAAAACGACACACTAACGCCCAAATACTCGAACGTCACTCAATTTTAAGTTGCACTTAAATCTCGTGCTGTCTTTGTTACTTTAACGCAGAGTGACAGAGATAGCAGGAGTTTTGAGGGCTACTTATAATAGGGGATCGGACTGGGTCAAAATAATATGATTCTGTTTAGTCCGTAAGTTAGATTATCGAAAAATATTGAATACGTGTTTTTTGTTTTATCAAATCAATAAAAAATGAAGAAGATAAAACGCGTCAAAGATCTTGGAGTGGGGCTTGAAACGTCACTTGTGTCGTCAAAATGTACTATCATATGACGTCACACGAGTTTTCGAAGCACTGTATCGTCTTCATTTTAAGTTTACGTGAAAAAAGAAAAAATACGTGTCCAATAATTAAAGGAAATCTATCTGACGGACTAATTAATTTTTTTTTGTCCGATCCCCTATTGAGTGACGTTCGAGTATTTGGGCGTAAGACTATTCTGTTCAACCAGTCTTACCAACTTACTGGGTTGAAGAGATCAGATAAGCAGTTGCTCCATATAAAATAGTGGTCTTCTGCTGCATTCGGTTAGGAAGGCGACTCTAACTTAGTTGGGAAAAGGTAAGGCAGATGATGATGATGACACGTAAGAATATTTTGTACTAGTGAACCGCCCCAGCTTACCACAGGTGAATTAAGTGCACTAAAACCTTCCTCTTGAATCGATCTATCTAATAAAAAAAAAACCCACGACTGTTAAAAATTAATTGAAAAAAGGATAAAATAACATAAAACACCCACCTTAAAAAAACCCAAGAATGTCCGTCGGGGGCTGCCATTAAATGAACTAGTTTTGCAATGTTCAGCTCCCGACGTGTCGCTTGGGTTTTTTTAAGGTGGGTGTTTTTCAACATTTTTAATTTTGCTTTTTATTTTAAACTTTTTACTTTTATTTTTATTTTTTTATCTAAGAACATGCACCAATCAAATCTAAACCCATAACTGAAAACTGAATGAAAATCGGACTTGTAGTTTTGGAGAAAAATGGCAACTTTGATTTGCACAAAAAATGTTTGCTGCAGCGCCCCCTGGTGAGTTGTCACCGTAACACCTAACTAAGAACATGCACCAATCAAACCCAAACCCATAACTGAAAACTGCATCAAAATCGGAAATCGGACTAGTACTTTTGGAGAAAAAAACTTAATTACAAAAAATAAAACCGACTTCGACAAAAATAAAACACAAAAAAGTGAAAAATAAAAATCAGCTTCTGAAGTCGGTGACTTTTGTTTGTTTGATTTCATGTTTTTGCCACCGACTTCTGAAGCTGATTTTTATTTTTCACTTTTTTGTGTTTTATTTTTGTGGAAGTCGGTTTTATTTTTTGTAAAAAAGTTTTTATTTTTCACTTTTTAGTGGTTCACATGTGCTTACCCCTTCACAACGTACCGGCGTGATGTTATGTTATGAACTGGTGTAAACAATAGACAGACATGAGATTTCAGCAATCCCAGTCCATTTGCTATCATTTATTGAGGAGTTCCGTTGTCTATCTCCGAAGTACTTCATCAGAATATGTTCACCAGCCTTTGTAGTGAGTACAGGCGTGATATTATGTTGTGTGATGGCGTAAACAATGCTTAGATATGCTATAGCAACAATCGCGGTTAATCTGCTGTTATTTATTGAAGAGTTCCCCCGATTTCTACAAGATCCCATCATCAGATATTGAAATGGTGACAATGGGATCTCAAATGAAAAAAGAATCAAGAAAATCAGTTCACCCAGTCGCAAGTTATGAGCGAACAAACATAAAAAAAAAAAAATATATACAGTCGAATTGATAACCTCCTCCTTTTTTTGAAGTCGGTTAAAAATGGCAACATGTATTTGCACAAACACACAAACAAACAAACAACCTCTCACCCCAAACGCATATACCGTCTCCGTTTCGTCGTGGGTAAAAACCAGCATCAAAATCCGTTGCGTAGTTTTAAAGATCTAAGCATACATAGGGACAGACAGCGGGAAGCGACTTTGTTTTTACCCGACTACGGCAAAGCCAAAGGAGGGTTATGATTTTGACTGGCTATGTATGTATGTTTGTATGTATGTATGTGTGTATCTTTATCTGTTCCCTCATAGCTTCTAATCTACTTAACGGAACTCGACATAATTATGAGGTATCGTTAGAACCGTCTTAATTTTCCGCTGAACATAGGCTACGTGACGTGTCACAAAAAGCGATTTGGCGCCCTCTAGCGGACAAAAAGTAAGGCTTAAAAAATAAAAATTGAGATAAATACGCCGTGTTTGGTATCATTTGAAAGGCCCTCACTTGTACATTTCCAAAATATTGCTCAAATTTAAAATCACGCCCTCTAGCGGACAAAAAGTCAAAAACAAAAAAAAATTAACACCAAAATTGTTTAAATAAAAAAAAGTAAAAAACTAAAACCCGACTACGACAAAAAAAACGACGCTGAAAAAGTATGAAACAAGATTTTCAGGATAGAACAAAAAGAAAAGCCGTAGTCACACGGTATTAAAGTGTTTAGGTTGGTACCTATAACGTGTGACTACGGCTTTTATTTTTGTTCTATCCTGAAAATCTTGTTTTATACTATGTAGTGATAGTAATTGGAGGCTGTGTTACCTTGCAATATAATCCTATCAGTCTCCAGATTGAGATGGTCTTCTAACTCCCGATTGAGTTCTGTATCTTCTGCGCACGGTCGAGGCAGCTCAGCGTACTCTTCTGTCTCCTTCTGCGTGTCTTCTGGCTTCACGTCCACTTGCTCAGCCACCTTGTTTAACTTGAAAGTAGACTGTTGTCGAGTTATGGATTATTATTTTAAGCTGCCTCGTCAGTTTAGAGGCAAGCGTTAGTGCTTAGCATGTGGTCCTGGGTAGGACGGTAGGAAGAGAAGGTAAAATTGGCAGTTGTATCTGTGGCGACTAGCGACATCTACCGCAACACCTGCGTACTAACAACGATCGACAGAAAATCCTACATCGCGCTATCAACATTATCCGCGACATAAGCCAATATAGGAGTTCCCGACTTACAACTGTCGGGCAGTTAGCCCGCCGGACACAACACCCGTCCGGTCGGAGGATCCTCCCTTTTCAATGGGGGATGAGAAGCTTTACACCCTGTTCCTCATACCCCCCAAATATCAAAAAAATCTCTGTTGAACCTTTTTATTTCTGGAGAGAAAACATCAAATGACGTGGGTTATTTGATGATGTGTTTTCGCTCTGGGCGGAGCCGAAAGGAGTGCCAGACTTGTACTGACTAATACCATGTTTCTTCTAAGCCCTTCGTGTTCCGGTATCTCTTGTCCCGCAGCCACGGCAGACGTCGGCCTGTGGAACACGAACGCGCCATCGACACGGCCTATTGTCATATAAGACGGACGGACGGTGAGCTAGCCTATTACTCACCGTCCACATGCCTAGGACCTTCTGTAGAAGTCTGGAACAGGCTTCAGGCTACGACTCACAACAACACAGTTGGCGGAGTGGCTGAGCGATAGGACTGCTGCGCTGCGTGTCGCGGGTTCGATCCCGCACGGAACAAATATTTGTAAGGCCTACAGCTAGTTGTTTCGGGTCTGGGATAGGCGTATGTGAGTTTATATGTTTGTAAACGCACCTACGATATAGGCGAAATTTCTATTGTGCATGGGGCATCGTTTTTTTTTTAAATATAAATAAAAAAGCAAAGAAAATGTCAAGGTCATTTCTGAATGTAATTGATTTAAACGGATATATAACCAGTTGTTCCCAACAGGTTTTCCGCTTAACTAATATTCATTACGAATAAGTATGCCAACGAACTTTAAAACTAGAACCAGAAAACCTTGCTAACAGATAACTGGCTTTTGACTTTTTGTTAGTTTGTTTTATTTTGATATTTACAATTTACATAAACCGGTGTTAATAATCGCCGTTTATTTTAATAGCAAGTATCATCATATTCTGCCTAGCCTTTTCCCAAGTATATTTGGGGTCGGCTTCCAGTCTAACCGGATGCAGCTGAATACCAGTATTTTACATGGAGCGACTGCCTATCTGACCTCCACAACCCAGTTAATACTAGGTAATACGATACCCTTTGGTAAGACTGGATGTCAGAATTTCAGATCACTGACTATCTGTAATAACTACCAAAGATCTATATATGGCAGCCGGGACCAACAGCTTAACGTGCTTTCCGAGGCACGGAGGAAACCCGGTATGTCGGGCGGTCACCCGGTCAATTAATTGTTAAGTTTTTACCCGACTGCGGCGAAGCCCAAAAGGAGGGTTATGGGTTTGACGTGTATGTATGTCCGTTTCTTTGTTCCCTCATAACTACTAAACGGATGAAGGGATTTGAATGAAATATACGTCGTTAGATTCGTCTTGCTGGCGCTGGTGCTATAGGCTCAATTAAAATTTAAAAAAAAACAAAGAAAAATTGCGGATTTTGGGGGTCAAATCGCGGTGTTCCAAAAAATAAAAATTTCAGAAAATTTTAGTGGCATGCGGTGGATCGAAATATTTACGTAGAGCTAGTTCGAAAAGCCGCCCCGGGCAGCGGCTTAAAGTAAGGAAATTTGCTGGCGGGCCACTGAGATAATAGGTCTTTACCTATGGAATTGCAGATTCTACAACCGGCATTTTCAGATTTAATTATCTGTGGATTGGCGCGTAATTCGAAATTCAAGTAAACTTTATTCGAAAGACGTGTTAATTTAATTTCAAATTTTGTCATTTGTTTTTTGATAGTTTTTTTGTTTTTGTGACTTTTTGGTAGTTTTTGGCGCCATGGATAAACTACAAATTCGTACAATTTTCGAATATCAGTTCTTAAGTGGAAATACCGCTGCGCAAACAACACGAAACATTAACGACGTGTACGGACTTAACACTGCTTGCATAAACACGGTCCATTAATGGTTCAATCGTTTTCAACCTGGAAATTTTGAGTCGAAGAACGAGCCTCGCGGTTGGCCGGTTAACATTGTCGACAACGACGAATTGAAGGCGATAGTGGAAGCGGATCCAACTCAATGTAAGGCTGAGCTTACTGCAGGCCTTGGAGTTAGTGTCAAACATTGAGGCACTTGCGTCAAATTGGAAAGATAAAAAAGCTAGATAAGTGCGTGCCACGCGAACTAAGCGACCAACAGCGAGATTTACGCGTCGAAGCATGGATAGCACTACTGAATCGGCATAGAAACGATGAAATTCTTATCAAATTGTTACCTGCGATGAAAAGTAGATCCTGTACGACAACCGTAAGCGTTCGTCTCAGTGGGTGGACCCGGGTACATCACCTAATCAGTGCGCTACAAAAAAGATTACTCATAGGAAGATGATGGTGACTGTCTGGTGGACCAGTGCCGGACTTGTACACCACAGCTTCTTACCGAATGTCACAACAGTGACGGCAGATGTCTATTGCAAAGAATTGCAAACAATGATGGAGAAGCTCGCAATTCAACAACCAAGACTAGTCAATCGTTCTTCCCCATTGCTTCTCCACGACAACGCGCGAGCTCACACTTCACGAAAGACCATCGCAAAGCTACAAGAGTTACAGCTGGAAGCTCTCCGTCACCCACCGTACTCACCTTGCCCCAACAGATTTCTACTTTTTTCAAAATTTTGACATTTTTTTAAGTGGTAAAAATTCGACACCCGAGAGGCAGTACAAAACGCTTTCGCTGACTTCATCGCCTTCCGTCCGGCAGACTTCTACAGTAAAGGGATAAACAAACTGCCATCAAAATGGCAAAATTGTATAGATCATTTGGGCCAGTACTTTGATTCATTGAAATAAAAAAAATACCAAATTTTTTATATTTTAAAATTCTCATACAAATCGGCAATTTCATAGGTCATCATTTCAGCCAAAAGACGTCCACTGCTGGACACAGGCCTCCCCCAGGCGTCGCCACATTGACCGGTCCCGTGCGTCTCTCATCCAGCGGGTTCCTGCAACCTTGACCAGGTCATCGGTCCACCTAGTGGGAGGCCTTCCAACGCAACGTCTTCCGGTTCGCGGTCGCCATTCCAGAACTTTTCGGCCCCATCGGCCATCCGTTCTGCGAGCAATGTGCCCTGCCCATTGCCACTTAAGTCTGGCGATTCTTCGGGCTACGTCGGTAACCTTGGTTCTCATGCGGATGTCCTCATTTCTGATTCGATCACGCAAGGAAACTCCGAGCATAGCCCTCTCCATTGCCCTTTGGGTGACTTTGAGCTTTCTGATGAGGCCCATTGTGAGCGTCCACGTTTCGGTCCCGTATGTAATCACTGGCAACACACACTGGTCATAGACTTTCGTCTTGAGACACTGGGGTAAGTTGGACGAGAAGATACCGCGCAACTTCCCGAACGCTGCCCAGCCGAGTCGGATTCGACGATTGACCTCTTTCTCGAAGTTAGATCTACCCAACTGGACCGTTTGTCCCAGGTAGACATAATCGTCCACAACTTCGAGCGTAAAGTCTCCGATCTTGATAGGAGTGGGTGTTACATGAACATTCAACATAACCTTGGTTTTGTCCATGTTCATTTTAAGACCCACTCTTTCGGAAGCTCTACTGAGGTCATCGAGCATTGCACTGAGGTCTTCCATGGTCTCAGCCATGACCACTATATCGTCGGCAAACCGAAGGTGAGTGATGTACTCGCCGTTGACGTTGATGCCAAGTCCTCTCCAATCCAGAACCTTGAAGATATCCTCCAATGCAGCGGTAAACAGTTTCGGAGATATGACGTCTCCCTGTCTCACACCGCGCTGCAGAAGGATAGGTTCCGAGGTCTGGTCCTGAAGTCGGACTGACATGGTGGCGTTTTTGTACAAACACTTCAACACCTCGATGTACCGGTAGTCGATTTGGCACCGTTGGAGAGACTGCAGCACAGCCCAAGTCTCGATCGAATCGAAGGCTTTCTCGTAGTCCACAAACGCTAAACAGAGAGGCAGGTTATACTCTTCGGTCTTCTGTATAACCTGCCGCAGCGTATGTATGTGGTCTACGGTACTGAAGCCTTTTCGGAATCCGGCTTGTTCGGGAGGCTGGAAATCGTCAAACCTGCGTGCGAGACGATTCGTGATGACTCTTGAAAACAACTTGTAGACATGGCTTAGAAGTGAGATGGGCCTATAGTTCTTCAACCGGGCATTGTCACCCTTTTTGAAGAAGAGCACCACCACACCCCTGCACCAAGCCTGTGGCGTTTTCCCCTCGAGTATGACGGAATCAAACAGCTTCTGTAGGGCCTTAAGGACCGGTTTGCCATCCGCCTTCAGAAGTTCAGCCGTAATTCCGTCATCACCCGGCGCCTTGTTGTTTTTAAGCTGTTTCAGAGCCATCCTAATCTCGTACAGGCTGACATCCGGGATGTCTTCGGTATAGTGTCGGGTCAATCTAGCTCTGGGGTCTTTCGCTAGATTTTCGACGGGTTGACTAGTTGACGTGTACAGCTGCCCATAAAAACTCTCGATCTCCCTCAGAAGCTTCGGTTTGGCGGACACGATCCTGCCATCGTCGGTCTTCAGTTTCGTGAGCTGGCTCTGCCCAATAGCCAGATCTCTTGCAAATACCTTGGAGCCTTTGTTGCGTTCAATCGCGTCTTTAATACGCTCGGTATTAAAGCGGCGCAGCTCGCTCTTCAAGGATTTGGAGATCTGTCTATTGAGCTGCCGGTATTGCCGGGCTTCGTCTGAAGACTGCAGGATCATGTCACGCCGCTCCTTCATGAGCCTGAGAGTGTGATCTGAGAGTTTTTTGATCTTGTTTGTACGACGTATCTTAAAAAATTTAGATCCAGTCGTATGGACAGTTTCCACGAACCCGTCGTTGTAATCGTCCACTGAGCTTCCTAGGCATGCGAAGCGATTCTGGAGTTCAAGTTGAAAGCTCTCGGGGTTTTGGATTTGGATCTGTGCTGGACGGAGCGTAGACTTCATCAGTCGTGACCTTTCTAGCTTTATATTGATGTTCAATGTGCCTCTTACCATGCGGTGATCGCTTCCGGTTTTCACCGAATTGATCACAGAGACATCATTGAACATTTGCTTGTTGGTAGACATGATGAAGTCAATCTCATTTTTAGTCGCACCATCGGGGCTCTGCCAGGTCCACTTCCTGTGCTCACGTTTTTTGAAGAAGGAGTTCATCATAAAGAGGCCCTCCTTCTCCATAAAACTGGCCAGTTGGTGACCCCGGTGGTTCCGAAGTCCAATCCCAAATTGCCCCACTTGCTGCTCATCCTCGCTTCGTTTGCCCAGTTTCGCGTTGAAGTCCCTCATGACAACGGTGAAGTAAGTGGTAAAAATTCGACACCCGAGAGGCAGTACAAAACGCTTTCGCTGACTTCATCGCCTTCCGTCCGGCAGACTTCTACAGTAAAGGGATAAACAAACTGCCATCAAAATTGTATAGATCATTTGGGTCAGTACTTTGATTCATTGAAATAAAAAAATACCAAAATTTTTATATTTTAAAATTCTCATACAAATCGGCAATTTCATAGGTAAAGACCTAATATTAGGTCTTTACCTATGAAATTGCATAGGTAAAGAAATTAAATTAACACGTCTTTCGAATAAAGTTTATTTTAATTTTGAATTACGCGCCAATCCACAGATAATTAAATCTGAAAATGCCGGTTGTAGAATCTGCAATTACATAGGTAAAGACCTATTATTAACGGCGGGCCGCGGTCTGTGCATCCCTGCCTTTAACGAATGAGTGTTTTGCATGAGTAGATCCAACGGTATGTAAAGGATACGCCCCTCCAGCGCTGCTGCAGCGCGCGCAGCAGCTCGCGCAGCGGGGCGCGCGGCGGCGCGGCGGCGGCGGCGCGCGGGTTGTGCGCGGCCGCCTGCACGCGCGCCCACGCGCCGCGCCCGCGCGCGCGCAGCTCCAGCACCACGCGCGAGCACACGCGCGCGCCCAGCGACAGCTCTGCGGGGGAATGTTGCCTGTACTCGACGCTTCTAGGTAGAGCGAATGCGAAAGTGCACAGTCGAGCGACGAACTGTTATATTTTTTCGAGTTACGCTACCAATAATATGGAGCAGCTGATATTTTATTCCCACAGTAAAAGTAGTTAATTTTCATGAGTGTTAATTGCCCACACTTGACCAACCTCCCAGTATAATCTAAAAAGCCTTAAACAAACAATTTTACTCTTCCTTTGGAAGCCAATATATTACAATTAAACTTAAAATAAAAAATAAGAAAAAAAAATAAAGATTTTTGAATTTGAATTTTAGGTCAAAATAAAATCACTTCATTAAGTGTTTTTTTTATTATTTTTGTTTAGCGATGAATAAAGGACTATAATTTTAGTAGCCATGTCAATTTAGAGACTTACTGCAGTACTCAGCGATATTTAATAATTACTTAAACCATCGCTTAGAAATCATTAAAACTCTCTGAGTGCGGCAGTTAGTGTTAAAAGTCATTGGTTGGGCAAAAAAGTAAAGTGCCACCTACCAGTGATCTGGTTGAGCCTGCGCAGCGCGCGACACATGGGCGTGCGCACGCGCAGGTTGCGTCCGCGCGCGCGCACCACGATGCTGCCACACCGCACCATGTCGCCGAGCCGCGCGCACGTCTTCTCGTTCACCGACACCAGCTTCTTGCGCAGCTCGCCGTAGTTTATCAGCGCGTATAGCTCTTGCGCTACCTTTTTTACATCTGGAACGGGGGAAAGTTATTATATTGTAGTAGCTTTTTTTTAAAACTTTGGCCCACATTAGGAATTTCTCCTGTACCTATCGTGGGTGCGTTCACAAACATTTGAACTCACATACACAAATACCCAGACCCCCCTTTTATTTTGTTACTATACATAATGAGCTGTGGGCTAAATAACCAGTATGTAAAACTCAAAGCATAGCCATACACTTTGAATGTCAGGAAAACAAATAAAACGAAGCTACAGTCACAAGGCATCACACTTTTAAAAGTACTATAACTTTCCTCTCGCAGGTCTGCTGGAAGAGATTTCTTATGAAATAAGCAGTACCTTTGTGCTCTTCTATTATTTTTATGTATTTTCCTTTTTTTGTATTTTGTGTGTACATAAATAAATAAATAAAATACGTTGCCCCACACTAGGTCAGCCCTCGCGGCAGAGTCCCTGACATGGTGGAACGAGCTTTACAAAACAAACGACTAGTGGTTCCTATTAGCCCTGGATTAGAATAAGTCTTTAAGTCGTCTGGAGGTCGAGTATTATGATCCCACGAGAACGTACTATCGGGACAAAAAGTATCCTATGTATGTCCTAACACAGGTCCAAACTCACTTTCAGCTGAAAGTGAATTTGTCACAGTGGCAGTGGGCATCCGCCATCCGTTCTGCGAGCAATGTCCCCCCACATTGCTCGCAGGCGTTGGGGCCGAAAATTTCTGAAGTGGTGACCGCGAACCGGAAGACGTTACGTTGGAAGGCCGTTACATTTTGAGATGGAGAGGAAGACCAAAGAAACGATTGATAGATTGTGTGAGGAATATGAAGGAAAAAGGAATAAATGATAGCTTGACGACTGGGTATGGCAGAACGGAAGAAAAAACATGTTGCGCCGATCCCAAATAACATGGGATAAGAGCAAGAAGAGAGATTAAACAGCCACCCACGTGCTTCTGCACTGTCCGGGCGTTGCCCGGTATGGGACCAAGTACTTCGGTGACCCAGGTACTCTCCGCGAGATTGCCAGTAACACCAAGTACTTCGGTGACCCAGGTACTCTCCGCGAGATTGCCAGTAACACCAAGTACTTCGGTGACCCAGGTACTCTCCGCGAGATTGCCAGTAACACCAAGTACTTCGGTGACCCAGGTACTCTCCGCGAGATTGCCAGTAACACCAAGTACTTCGGTGACCCAGGTACTCTCCGCGAGATTGCCAGTAACACCAAGTACTTCGGTGACCCAGGTACTCTCCGCGAGATTGTAACACCAAGTACTTCGGTGACCCAGGTACTCTCCGCGAGATTGTAACACCAAGTACTTCGGTGACCCAGGTACTCTCCGCGAGATTGCCAGTAACACCAAGTACTTCGGTGACCCAGGTACTCTCCGCGAGATTGCCAGTAACACCAAGTACTTCGGTGACCCAGGTACTCTCCGCGAGATTGCCAGTAACACCAAGTACTTCGGTGACCCAGGTACTCTCCGCGAGATTGTAACACCAAGTACTTCGGTGACCCAGGTACTCTCCGCGAGATTGCCAGTAACACCAAGTACTTCGGTGACCCAGGTACTCTCCGCGAGATTGCCAGTAACACCAAGTACTTCGGTGACCCAGGTACTCTCCGCGAGATTGTAACACCAAGTACTTCGGTGACCCAGGTACTCTCCGCGAGATTGTAACACCAAGTACTTCGGTGACCCAGGTACTCTCCGCGAGATTGCCAGTAACACCAAGTACTTCGGTGACCCAGGTACTCTCCGCGAGATTGTAACACCAAGTACTTCGGTGACCCAGGTACTCTCCGCGAGATTGTAACACCAAGTACTTCGGTGACCCAGGTACTCTCCGCGAGATTGTAACACCAAGTACTTCGGTGACCCAGGTACTCTCCGCGAGATTGCCAGTAACACCAAGTACTTCGGTGACCCAGGTACTCTCCGCGAGATTGCCAGTAACACCAAGTACTTCGGTGACCCAGGTACTCTCCGCGAGATTGCCAGTAACACCAAGTACTTCGGTGACCCAGGTACTCTCCGCGAGATTGCCAGTAACACCAAGTACTTCGGTGACCCAGGTACTCTCCGCGAGATTGCCAGTAACACCAAGTACTTCGGTGACCCAGGTACTCTCCGCGAGATTGTAACACCAAGTACTTCGGTGACCCAGGTACTCTCCGCGAGATTGCCAGTAACACCAAGTACTTCGGTGACCCAGGTATTCTCCGCGAGATTGCCAGTAACACCAAGTACTTCGGTGACCCAGGTATTCTCCGCGAGATTGCCAGTAACACCAAGTACTTCGGTGACCCAGGTATTCTCCGCGAGATTGCCAGTAACACCAAGGGACTGCTGGCTTTTCTCGGGGAGCTAGGGTGGATCGACCACCTGCACGCAAAATACGCGCATCGAACGTGGAGTTGCGGACACCAGCCCGTCGTACTTATACTTAAGGGCAAGAAGATGAGCCCGTCGGGGCTGCGGGTTGTTTGAAAGAGATACCGCGGCCTCGGCACAACGGGCTAAGAAGGAACATGCGTGGTTTTTAGTCAGTGGAAGTCTGACACTCCCTACCGCTCTGCCCAGAGCGGGAGGAGTCATTTGATGATTTCCAAACCCCAAAAAAAAAAGGTGCAGGAAGATGATAGTTGATTAATACATTTTGCTTTAAATAAAGACTATGTTGTTAATTTTTTTTTTTTTTTTTTAAACTTGCCCCACACTAGGAATTTCTCCTGTATCGTGGGTGCGTTTACAAACATTAAAACTCACATACACAAATACCCAGACCCGGAACAACTATCTGTAGGCCATACAAATATTTGTTCCGTGCGGGGATCGAACCCGCGCCACGCAGCGCAGCAGTCCAATCGCTCAGCCACTGCGCCAACCGTGTCGTCAAACCGTGTTGTTAAATGGTGTGGAAGACCTTGATTTATAAAAAAGGTTGTTTATTATTGAAATCATATATCGAATTATAATCATATTTCATATTTAAATATCAAAGATTAAATTACCTACGGGTAAAATACACAATATTCGGTTTTGATAATAAGGAACTTTATAACATAATTAAAAACACACATTAATTATGTTTAAAAAAAATCTAAAACAAAAAAATCTACATCAAAATATATCATTATGCATGGATTCCAACGCCGACAAATTAGAAAAATTTATATGTGCTTTTTTTGATTTTAGTGGTCATTGTCCTATCAATATGGTAAACGATGTTACCTTGAATTAGCCAATCGGATTGGACTTGTCTCTTCCTGGGCGCCAAGTGTAAAAATAATTTTAAATAAAAAAAAAACACGAATTTTGAAAATATACGTGTTTTTATAGAGGCATAGGTATAAAGACCTAGTTTACGAGTACTAACCCAGGTGATCTGTAACCTATGTACTAACTTAAAACATAGATTACTTTATTCGCGTAGGATAATTGGTGACATTCACGCCGGCAAAGCCAAGAAAGGGACGCCGTCGCCTCCTTCTGCGAAGTAGTGATGCTAGCGAAGGAGGTGGCGGAACGAGAGAGGGAGAGAACCTCTCAACGTCCCAGCCGCCGCGGAAGGCGCTCCGGGCGTCGGGGGCCACGTGATGGCTTCCGGCCACCGTAGACGCGGGCCTGTGGACGGTGAGTAACGGGCTAGCTCGCCGTCCGGCCGTCGTCATGACGGCAACAGACCGTGTCGGCGGCGCGTTCGTGTTCCACGCGCGCCTCAAAGAGATGTCAGCAAGGAGGGGCCCAAGGGCCGACGCCCGTCGGGTCTGCGGATTATAGAAAGAGATGACGTGGCCTCGGCACAAGGGCGAAGAAGGAACATGGGTTGGTTTTTAGTCAGTAGAAGTCGGACACTCCCCTTCGCTCTGGGAGCGGGGGGGTTATTTAATGATTTTCCACCCACCAAAAAAAAAAGGACACAACAGTCCTAAATAAAACGGAGAAGTTAAGTTACATAATATATATTGTAATTAACTAGCTGATGCCCGCGACTTCGCCCGCGTAGATGACGGTTTAATTATCGCGACCAAAAGTAATCATGAAATTTTAATCCCGTTTCCGCAACCCAGGGATAATCCATTGATGAAAACAGCATAAAAATCGGTGCAGTAGGTTTTGATTTTATCGCGAACAGACAGAAAAACAATCGCGGTGGAGGACTTTGTTTGATAAATATGTAGTAAATAGCAAAAATGTTAATTCAGTTTGAAACTATTGTACCAAAAAAATATAAACAGCCCAGACATTGCTGTCTGTCTTGTCGACAAGATCTATTAAATAAAGAAACCTTGAATGTTAAATAAAAATAAGTTGAATAGTCTTTCCTTCTAGTGCAGTCGGTTAATAATAAACACGTTTTACCGAGACTAACCGGGTAACCAGTAAAACGACTATCTTGTTATTATTGGTAGCATATTTATAAAAAAAACAGTAAAAAATATATTCTGTTATAAAAAAATCAACTTGTAGTTCGAAGGTTTTACATAATATTTGATTGACTCATTTTTTTTAAAATAAATGACAGCAGTTAAGAAATAGTCAAGTTAAGGTCAACTCCTAAAAATATGTTTTCCTGTAGGGTCAACGGTTAAGGTATTATCAAACTCGTATTTTTTCCACTTTGGTAATAAAACTTCACTAATAAGTTTCAGTTTATTAGTTTTTTTAAAACAAAATGAAATCAAATATTTAATAGATCATTAAAAAATGTAAAAACGTTTATAGAACTATCAATTTCACTAAATCCTATCAGCATCATTTGTGCGAGTTGTCGCAAGATTATTTTCGCAGGGGATATGTAAAGTCGCATGTAAAGGGATATGTAAAGTCGTATTGTATGGATCGGAATGTTGGGCTGTGAAGAAGATGGATGAAAAAAGGTTGCATGTTGCGGAGATGAGAATGTTGAGGTGGATGTGTGGTGTGACCAGAATGGATAAAGTAAGGAACGAGTATATCAGAGGAAGTTTAAAAGTTGCGCCAATTAAAGAAAAGTTAAAAGGGGGGACTGTTGTGGTATGGGCATGTGATGAGCAGGGATGAATCGCATGTGACTAAAAAAGGGATGAATATAAATGTGGATGTATGGAGAGTATTGGAGAGGGAGAGGAAGACCAAAAAAAGGATGGATGGAATGTGTGAGGAGTGATATGTAGGAAAAGGGAATTAATGTTAACGTCACGACTGACAGGGCAGAATGGAAGAAAAAGAGTGTTGCGCCGACCCCACATGACATGGGATAAGGGCAGGAAGATGATGATATGTAAAGTCGCATGTAAAGTCTGACAAACAGTCTTACCAAAGGGTATCGTATTACGCTGTACTAACTGGGATGTGAAGGTCAGATAGGCAGTCACTCCATGTGAACTGTAACTGGAAACCTACCTGTTAATAAGCACCTTGAAAACCAATGTTCCAACAAGAGTGGTTTAATTTTATTTACATAATCCTAGCTATCCTAACTAATATTATAAATGCGAAAGTAACTCTGTCTGTCTGTCTGTCTGTCTTTGCTTCACGCCTAAACTACTGAACCGATTTGTGTGAAATTTGGTACAGACATAGTTTGGAACTTGAGAAAGGACATAGGACAGTTTTTTTTTTTTTTTTTTTCGCGAGATAAACCAAAAATCTGCCGGAAGTCACTATTAAAGAAAAAGCTAGTTTATGTATAAGTTAAATGCGTTTAGATTAAACTTTGGTAATCGTGTATTTTTAACGCTAACGCGAAGGCTATAAAGTAATTAGTCTGATAACTACTACTAACGTTAACTAACTAATAACTTTACGGCACCAATAAATCAAATATAGCTAGGTAATTAAAACAATCGCAGTTAAAAATACAAGATTATTATTTCCTCGTAGTATTACTTCCTTAAGTTTTAAAATTTTGTTGTTTTTGTTTTTAATTATTTATTTGTTTTTTTTTTAACTTTTTTTTTTTTTGTAGTTAATTTGGACATAAATGGCTGAGCATACATTCTAAGAGCTTCGAGCTTCGTGAATTGCTGAAGCATGAGACAATGACACGTCTACAAGAAATATTGTTTAACTGTGACTGGGTCCCAGATTTGAAAGCCCATTAACTAAACTTAAAAAAACCAATTTCATTTCATTAAAAAAAGTTTGATATCACAAATGTGACTTTAAAAAAGGGGGCCCACTAGGGCTATTGCCTGCCAGGGTTGCGGCATTCGTTCGAAAGAGTTACCGCGGGCTCTTGAACGCAAAGGCCATCAAATGACTCCTCCCGCTCTTGGCGGAGCGCAAGGCAGTGTCAGACTTCTACTGACTAAAACCCACCCACGTTCCTTCTTAGCCCTTTGAGTCGTGGGCCGAGGTATCTGGTTCGAGCAACCCGCAGAACCCTTTTGCCCTGCCTCAGAGAATCTCGGCGACCTTCAAAAGTGGCGTGATATAAAAAAAAAATTTGGCGGCGTTTTGAGAACCTGCTGCTTTTTTTCTGTTGTAATTACTGATTTATAAAGAACTTAAAAATATCCGATTGATATGTAAAAAAAAATACGAGGGCCCAGTTAAGGTTGGTAGGTTTAAATGTCTTGTGTTCTTGTCTTGTTATTTTGGTTTACTCGAGTTAAGCCCATGCTGGTTAAGGTGAATGCGACAAGGTAGGACGCGAAATTCGAATTTTCTTACGTTTTTTTACAATTTGCCGGTTCGTGTTAAGCCGTATCCTTACATAGTATAAAACAAAGTCGCTATTTTTGTCTGTCTGTTTGTATGCTTAAATCTTTAAAACTACGCAACGGATTTTGATGCGGTTTTTAATTTTTAATATAATTTGAACGACATCCACGCGGGTGAAGCCGCGGGCATCAGCTAGTGTTAAATAAAATAGGATTCGCGGCAGTAACAAATGTCTATTTACTGGGTATTATATATGTTGCAGGCAAAACTCTTAATCAGTCAAAACTACTTTTGACTGGTTTCAGTCAAAACCCTTATTGCGTTAAAACACGTTTATTCTAATGAAATAAATGTTAGCTATCGTACAAAGTTATCCAAAGGGTCAAAAAAAAATCTAACAAACCTAATAAGTTTCCTAACGACATTAAGGTTATTCAGTTAAGTAGAGAAATAAAACAGAAACCACCTAATAATAGTTTTGACCGGTCAAAAGTAGTTTTGACTGATTAAGAGTTTTGCCTGTGACATATATAGGAAGATTTTCCACCCGGAACAAAAACTCCTTTACCCAACCTGCGTGACAACAACAACGGCTGATAAAATGTTTCTGTTTTGGTTCGAATACTAACGAAACGTATAAAAAACTAGCTAGTGCCCGCGGCTTTATCCGCGTGGATGTCGGTTATCGCAACCAAAAGTATTCGTTTCATCCCCCCGCTTTCAACCCCTTACAACCCTTTTCTCGCATTAAAAAGCGTATATCCTTTCCCAGGCTCTAGACTATCTGTGTACCTCATTGAAATCGGTTCAGAAGTTTTGCCGTGAAAGCGCGACAGACAGACAGAGTTACTTTCGCATTTATAATATTAGTAAGGATAAGGATAAAACAAATTCGTTTTTCGTTTTTGCCTGTAGAACTGTTTAGATCTTCTTAAGATTTTGATGCATTTACCGCCATTTACCATACCTACATAGCTATTCACAAACAATCGAATCAAATGTTGTATAACGTGTATCTTTTTTTGGCATTACGAAAGTGAGCGAGAGTTATACGACATAATATTCGATTCGACTGTTTGTGAATAGCTATGAGCTGGACAGCTTTATCCTTTCCCACATATGTCCTGGAAGGACAAAATTAAGCAAAAAAAAAAACTTACTCTCATCAAAATGCACATGTTTGGACAGCTTATGCCAGGTCCTGTAGTAGAAATGGCTGACTTGCGTCTTGGTCTTCAGGTTGACATCGGGCATGCCCTTCTTCTTCATCTTCGCACAGATATACGCAGTGATAGCATCGAAGTCCTTTCCGTACTCGTTGAGGGCTTCAAAGAACAAGTTCTTTTCGTCGGTAGACCAGAGCGCTTTGGGCATCCGTTGCTTCACCGTTGGGAATTTTAGCTCTTTTTCGTCTATCTTGCTTGGGGTCTCGCATTCCGGGATCTCTGTAAGTAAAGAAATGACCTAGGTTACTATGGGTTTACATTAGCCCTGGATATAATGAGCTGGAATGTATGGGTAAACTCCTCCGCTATTCTTTTCTGATTAATTTCGTTGCGAGATCCAAGACAGTTAAATCGTTTCTTTGGGACTTCGTCGAGCTTCATTGTCTCGGCGCTTTTCTTGTGGTCGCCACTGTTGATTCTGGCTAACAGGAGTTACAGTGGTTTGGGAATAGTGTGGCGGGCTTGTCCCAACTTCTTCTCTATAGCTAATAGTAGATTTAACTTTGGGTTACCAAATTTAGGTGGAACATGAAAATGCAATAAGTTGAACAATGTGAAAACATGGTTAAAGTAACTTGTTAACCAACGTAGTAGAGTTCAATGTCTGGCTAATGGCAATATTCTCGCCCTTATTACATCGGGCTTCTATTTCTATTTATCTTCGGGGACGCCGGCAGACACCAGGCGGGCGATAAGTCCTTTGGTTGTGGATTATTTCGCCTAGTTCCCCATTACATCGGGCTTACATTTCATCACCACTGCTCTCAAAACGGTGAAGATAAACGTGGAGACCACGAAGAGAGATGGCGTAGGCAAATAAAGTTAAATTCAATTCAATTCAATTCATTTACATACAATATCCATAAAATTGTTAGTAATCACATTTAAAATTTTGTTAGTAAACAGATAAAATCATACAGGACACATACAGACAAATACACACTCACAATAGTAAAATTAACATCAAACAAAATGCAATATAAAAAATAAATAAATGCGGTTAGCCTTTTTTCTTATGAGAATTAATTAACCACATTATAGAGGTCAATCACGAGACTGGATATTTTGGTGATTATTTTTTTATAGGCTAACCAAACTATCCAGTTAAACTACGCAGGATTTTTTAAATCAAATTGACCTTCAAATTAGTTCAAATACACTTCTCATCAGAAAAATCGAAACACTTCCGTTTTTATGGTTTCTGTCCTAATTTAACACAAAGGAATTTTCATTCCATGAAAAACATCACATGATTGTATAGCTGGCAGTTTGGCTATTACAGTGATAAGCATTGATATAAAAACTAAAGATACGGTCGTCCGAACATTTTGCTCGATGCGTTCCCCATTCAGAGAAACACTAACGTCATCTATAAGAACTAATCAGGCT
The DNA here is from genome assembly GCA_949775195.1 of Diarsia dahlii. Lineage (NCBI taxonomy): Eukaryota > Metazoa > Arthropoda > Insecta > Lepidoptera > Noctuidae > Diarsia > Diarsia dahlii. Next base: position 1,393,922 of record OX459197.1, on the reverse strand, counting down.
GCTCGTAAACGTAACCTTTTATGAGCGGCGTGGCGTGGTATTATCGAGGTATAAAGAAATTAAATAAAGCTTTCATTAAAATGTTAATAAAAAAAAATGTTAAATTTTCATTTTCTTTTAAACTTCGGTTTAGTCAAGACCTATTTAGGACCAAATTCGAGGCGTCATTTTATCATGCGGTCCGCCCAGTCCTTACGCATTGACTTATATATTATATAAGTCAATGGTGATAAGCGAAAATTCAAAATTAGAATTTCATTTGAGAAATAATTAATCGAGCCACAGTTTTTTTAATTGGCCACAGGATCAAACTTCTAATTTTATAACTAAGCCACGGGAAAATTATATAGCCTCTAATATACTAATTCGTCTTCTTTACAACGCCCACCAAAACGACACCCATGACGGAAAAACCAAAAATTTTCGTCGGCGCCATCTTGTTTTTCATTTTGGCTTCATTTTCGTAATCAGCGACCCCGAAAACCATGAAAACGACACCCATGACGGAAATACCAAAAATTTTGTCGGCGCCATCTTGGATTTTCATTTTGGTCTCATTTTCGTAATCAGCGACCTCAAAAACAATGAAAACGACACCCATGACGGAAAAACCAAAAAATTTCCTGACCGCCATCTTGGATTTTCATTTTGACCTCATTTTCGTAATCAGCGACACCAAAAACCATGAAAACGACACCCATGACGGAAAAAACAAAAAAAAATCTGACCGCCATCTTGGATTTTCATTTTGACCTCATTTTCGTAATCAGCGACCCCAAAAACCATGAAAACGACACCCATGACGGAAAAACCTAAAATATTCCTAGCCGACGAATTGAGAACCTATAATTTTGAAGGAATTTCCTTTCAAGTCCTGACCGTTGAGGAGTTGCACCTTCCGTCATCAGCGCAGTCACATGAAATTATGATTATCAGACGCAAATACTTGAACAGCTTCTGAAAATATATGGAAAACGTTATGTGCGCCTATGATATTCGAGGGTTGCCCTCAATTTCTCAGAGTTCCCATCATCAGAAACTGACTTGGTGACTTTGGAACCACCTTGGGAGTAAACCTTTTCAAACAAAAAAATAATTTTGAAAATCGGTCCAGAATTGTCGGAGATATGCGCGGACACACATAAAAAAAACATACGAATAGAGAACCTACTTCCTTTTTAGAAGTCGGTTAAAAAGAGACATTTATTTTTGACGTGTTAAAGTGCTTTCACAACCAATTTACAACAAATATTAAAATCTGTGATTAAAATAGATATCATAATTTTTTATTTTAATTCATCTAACACCAAATTGAACCATTTTTATGTTGATTGATATACTGTACCTATACACAACACACATTCCAGACTTTTTTCAAAGCCGTACGCGTGTACTTACTTACTTACTATAAAATTATGTCACTTAAAATAATAATCGTATAAATGATCAAATTTTTCAACCGTAGTTCAACGCTCGAAATGCCCGTGTGTGCGTTCGTCGGTGTTATCGCTGCACACAAACATAGAAATTGCCTAAAGTTCCGCAGGTCTTGTCTGTACAAGGCCCCTTAAAGTGCTTTCACAACCAATTTACAACAAATATTAAAATCTGTGATTAAAATAGATATCATAATTTTTTATTTTAATTCATCTAACACCAAATTGAACCATTTTTATGTTGATTGATATACTGTACCTATACACAACACACATTCTTTCAAAGCCGTACGCGTGTACTTACTTACTATAAAAATAAGTCACCTTAAATAATAATTGTCTAAATGATCAAATTTTTCAACCGTAGTTCAACGCTCGAAATGCCCGTGTGTGCGTTCGTCGGTGTTATCGCTGCACACAAACATAGCATCGCACCGAAATTGCCTAAAGTTCCGCAAGTCTTGTCTGTACAAGGCCCCTTAAGTTATTGCTGAGATCTTCGCCATAAATAAAACCCGCGGGTCCATTGTCCCATCGCATCTGGACTAACAATTTTGAACTATAAACTTTTGAATGTGAAGTGAACTTTGAGTGCAGTTGAAGCATTCCCTCTGGAGCTGATCGCAGACGTGGACAGCAAGGTAAGCCTTCCTGAGTGCCTATAGATTGTCTAACTGTTCACCGTCAGGCTGTTGCAATTTATTTCTAGAATATATTTCGACTCAGCGCCCCTCCGGCCCCTCCATTTAAGGCTACCGCAACGTATAGTTTTTGACCAGTAATTTCAAATAATTAAAATCGAACGTCGAACTATACGCTCCATTAGGATTCACATTACAATTCATATAACGATTCATATTATGATTCATATTGTGATTCATATTATGATTTATATACATGTTATGATAAATATTATGATTCCTATTACAATTCATTCATATTATGATTCATATTGTGATTCATATTATGATTTATATAATGATACATGTTATGATAAATATTATGATTCCTATTACAATTCATATAAGGATTCATATTACAATTCATATTATGATTCTAATTCTTATTATGATTCATATAACGTTTCATATTATAATTCATATTACTACAATTCATATAATAATTCATATTACATTACGATTCATGTTATGATTCGTAGGTATCATGATCCGTGTTACGATTCATATTACAATTCATGTTACGATTCATATAACAATTCATATAACAATTCATATTACGATTCATATGATTCCTATTACAATTCATATTAGGATTCACATTACAATTCATATAACGATTCATATTAGGATTCTTATGATTCATATTGTGATTCATATTATGATTTATATAATGATACATGTTATGATAAATATTATGATTCCTATTACAATTCATATAAGGATTCATATTACAATTCATATTATGATTCTAATTCTTATTATGATTCATATTACGTTTCATATTATAATTCATATTACTACAATTCATATAATAATTCATATTACATTACGATTCATGTTATGATTCGTAGGTATCATGATCCGTGTTACGATTCATATTACAATTCATGTTACGATTCATATAACAATTCATATAACAATTCATATTACGATTCATATGATTCCTATTACAATTCATATTAGGATTCACATTACAATTCATATAATGATTCATATTAGGATTCTTATTATGATTCATATTACAATTCATATTAGGATTCATATTACGATTAATATTACAATTCATATTACGATTCATATTAGGATTCATATTACAAATTTACAATTCATATTACGATTCATGTTACGATTCATATTACAATTCATATGATTCCTATTACAATTCATATTAGGATTCACATTACAATTCATATAACGATTCATATTAGGATTCATATTATGATTCATATTGTGATTCATATTATAATTTATATAATGATACATGTTATGATAAATATTATGATTCCTATTACAATTCATATAAGGATTCATATTACAATTCATATTATGATTCTAATTCTTATTATGATTCATATTACGTTTCATATTATAATTCATATTACTACAATTCAATCAATCAATCAATTCAATCAATTCAATTTTTATTCATATTTTATAACGATTCATGTTATGATTCGTAGGTATCATGATCCGTGTTACGATTCATATTACAATTCATGTTACGATTCATATAACAATTCATATAACAATTCATATAACGATTCATATGATTCCTATTACAATTCATATTAGGATTCACATTACAATTCATATAATGATTCATATTAGGATTCTTATTATGATTCATATTACAATTCATATTAGGATTCATATTACGATTCCAATTATTATTCATATTATGATTCATATTATGATTCATATTACGATTCATATAACGATTCATATTACGATTCATATTATGATTCAAAGATATCTTGAATTATCATGATCCGTGTTATGATACTTATGATTCATTTTACGATTTATGTAACGATTCACATTACGATTATTATTACGATTCATATGACAATTCATATTAGGATTCATATTACAATTCATATTATGATTCGTAGATATCATGATCTGTGTTATGATTCATATTATGATCCGTGTTATGATTCATATTATGATCCGTGTTGATTCTTTTTTTTTTTTTTTTTTAAAACGTTGCCCCACACCAGGAATCTCTCCTGCATCGTGGGTGCGTTCACAAACATATAAACTCACATACACAAATACCCAGACCCGAAACAACTATCTGCAGGTCATACAAATATTTGTTCCGTGCGGGGATCGAACCCGCGACACGCAGCGCAGCAGTCCAATCGCTTAGCCACTGCGCCAACCGTGCCGTGATTCATATTATGATTCATATTATCACGATTCATATAACGATTCATATTACAATTCATAATACGATTCATATTATGATTCAAAGATATCATGATCCGTGTTATGATTCATTTTACGATTCATATTACGATTCCTATTAGGTACAATTCATATTACGATTCATATTACGATTTATATTATGATTCATATTATGATTCATATTATGATTCATATTATGATTCATATCGCACACCTAGTTATAGACTAGCTCAACTCTAAATATCACATTTTTCATTAATCGAAAAAAACGACCCGACTCCGTGGCTTGCGCTGTATGTACTGCTTCATATATTTGTTTCACTCGCCCTCCGAAGGAGTAATAGTGTTCTGTGCACTCGCCGGTCGCGCCGCCAGTCGCCGGAGCGATTCGCGCGTTACCGCGCCGCCGCGCGCCGGTCGCCTCTCCCCGTGGCATTCAAACGCGGCAGTCGCGGCGACTAGGGAAGGGATTAAACATTTTTAGTTGTATTCGCCGCGACTGACTGACTTTTTTCTCCAATTCTGGTTGAATATAATTAACAAGAATACAATCGAAGGTTTCGACACTCATTCTGGTATACTCGAATTTTTTTTCTGGATACATTCTGCATTTCTCGTACTTCTTGTGGAATTTTCCATCTATACCTCGATTCCTATTTAAATAATGTACTCCACAATATCTTCGTCTTGAACCAAAAAATTATTACTTTGTAAGCAATATCGAGATAACTTTGATAAAGACATTTTACTCTCTGAAGACCATTATCGCAATAAATATTAACGTAAAATTATATAAGAAAGTTTTTAATAAACATAGAAATGAAGTAAAACGTTTTTTTCGATTAATGAAAAATGTGATATTTAGAGTTGAGCTAGTCTATAACTAGGTGTGCGATATGAATCATAATATGAATCATAATATAAATCGTAATATGAATCGTAATATGAATTGTACCTAATAGGAATCGTAATATGAATCGTAAAATGAATCATAACACGGATCATGATATCTTTGAATCATAATATGAATCGTATTATGAATTGTAATATGAATCGTTATATGAATCGTGATAATATGAATCATAATATGAATCATAATATGAATCACGGCACGGTTGGCGCAGTGGCTAAGCGATTGGACTGCTGCGCTGCGTGTCGCGGGTTCGATCCCCGCACGGTACAAATATTTGTATGACCTGCAGATAGTTGTTTCGGGTCTGGGTATTTGTGTATGTGAGTTTATATGTTTGTGAACGCACCCACGATGCAGGAGAGATTCCTGGTGTGGGGCAACGTTTTTTTTAAAAAAAAAAAATGAATCATAACACGGATCATAATATGAATCATAACACGGATCATAATATGAATCATAACACAGATCATGATATCTACGAATCATAATATGAATCGTAATTTGAATTGTAATATGAATTGTAATATGAATCCTAATATGAATTGTCATATGAATCGTAATAATAATCGTAATGTGAATCGTTACATAAATCGTAAAATGAATCATAAGTATCATAACACGGATCATGATAATTCATGATATCTTTGAATCATAATATGAATCGTAATATGAATCGTTATATGAATCGTTATATGAATCGTAATATGAATCATAATATGAATCGTAATATGAATCATAATATGAATCATAATATGAATCATAATATGAATCATAATATGAATAATAATTGGAATCATAATAAGAATCCTAATATGAATCATTACATGAATTGTAATGTGAATCCTAATATGAATTGTAATAGGAATCATATGAATCGTTATATGAATTGTAATATGAATTGTTATATGAATCGTAACATGAATTGTAATATGAATCGTAACACGGATCATGATACCTACGAATCATAACATGAATCGTTATATGTATAATATGAATAAAAATTGAATTGAATTGATTGATTGAATTGTAGTAATATGAATTATAATATGAAACGTAATATGAATCATAATAAGAATTAGAATCATAATATGAATTGTAATATGAATCCTTATATGAATTGTAATAGGAATCATAATATTTATCATAACATGTATCATTATATAAATCATAATATGAATCACAATATGAATTATGAATCCTAATATGAATCGTTATATGAATTGTAATGTGAATCCTAATATGAATTGTCATATGAATCGTAATAATAATCGTAATGTGAATCGTTACATAAATCGTAAAATGAATCATTAGTAACGGATCATGATAATTCATGATATCTTTGAATCATAATATGAATCGTAATATGAATAATAATTGGAATCGTAATATGAATCCTAATATGAATCATAATAAGAATCCTAATATGAATCATTATATGAATTGTAATGTGAATCCTAATATGAATTGTAATAGGAATCATATAAATCGTTATATGAATTGTTATATGAATCGTAACATGAATTGTAATATGAATCGTAACACGGATCATGATACCTACGAATCATAACATGAATCGTTATATACACACATCAAAAGTGTCTAGGGATCAACATATATTTTTGCAATAACTTTTCTCCTGATTGATATTAATTAAAATTTTGTTTAAGGATTCATCAAATAAAGTGTTTTCGTTTGTCACAGTAACGATAGACCAAGTCACCTTTGCATTAATAAAGAAATTTGCCATTTTCCTAATAAAGGGATTTTTGACATTTGAACCACTAACATTAAAGTTCGAAAAAAAGACTGAAATAACAGTTTTCTTTAAAATTTTATTGGGTAACTTAAACAATTAATAATCCGTGTTTCTACCGCGAACACTAACATCACAAGAACATCGGTTTGGCATACTCAAAATGAGTTCATCCAAATCACGCTGTGGAATGGCCGCCCATGTTCGTTGCAACAACAAAAAAAGGTCTTCTTGCGACTGGATACCCTCCATATTCGGCAGAGCTCTTCTCTGTAGCATATCCCATGCATGCTCAATCGGGTTCAAGTCTGGCGACTGAGCAGGCCAGGGCAGGACATTGATGTTAGCTGCGGCGAAGTCTGTCTTACAACTCTTGCGGTGTGCGGTCGTGCATTATCATGCATTAACTGAAATAAGGGACCGATTTGCACTTGTAGAGGAACGATGACGTCTGATACAATCGTCTCAGCATAAATTTGGGCGTTGAGGTTGCCTCTGATCCAAATCAACTCAGTTCTTCCGTTGATCCAAATACCCGCCCATACCATGATGGTTCCACCACTATAAGGATGGACTTCCTGGCAGGATTTTAATCACTGTTGGCGTCCAGGGGTTCTCCAGTGTCGTATACGTCTTGTATCCGGTCTCATACCAAAACGAGACTCATCAGAAAAGCACACGAAACGCCATTGTTCTTCTGCCCAATTTCTGTGTTCAAGAGCCCATTGATATCGAATCCTACGATTGTGCATTGCTATAGGTGGTACCCGTAGCGGTCTTCGGGAATGAAGGTTCACTTCATGCAAGCGGTTTCTGACTGTTTGGTCGCTAATTAAGTTCCCTGAAGAGTGATGAAGCCTCACGGCTAACATCATGGCGGTTATTGTTGGAGCTCTTCGAGTTAAGATTTGAATGTATCGGTCTTGTCTCCGTGTGGTGCAGCGATACCGTCCTCCATGGCGCTCAGCCACGGTACCAGTGCTTCGGTAACGTGTCCAAAGTCGACTGATAACACTCTGACTTGTATTCAGAGCTAAAGCCACAGTACGTTGCCGGGAACCAGCTTCTATCATTCCCACGGCTCTGAGCATTTCTTCCCTGCTTAAATGACGTCGCCGCTCCATAATAACGTTGGTTTTAATCAGAAAAATGTGTTATTTCAGTCTTTTTTTCGAACTTTAATGTTAGTGGTTCAAATGTCAAAAATCCCTTTATTAGGAAAATGGCAAATTTCTTTATTAATGCAAAGGTGACTTGGTTTATCGTTACTGTGACAAACGAAAACACTTTATTTGATGAATCCCTAAAGAAAATTTTAATTAATATCAATCAGGAGAAAAGTTATTGCAAAAATATATGTTGATCCCTAGACACTTTTGATGTGTGTAATATGAATAAAAATTGAATTGATTGATTGATTGAATTGTAGTAATATGAATTATAATATGAAACGTAATATGAATCATAATAAGAATTAGAATCATAATATGAATTGTAATATGAATCCTTATATGAATTGTAATAGGAATCATAATATTTATCATAACATGTATCATTATATAAATCATAATATGAATCACAATATGAATCATAATATGAATCCTAATATGAATCGTTATATGAATTGTAATGTGAATCCTAATATGAATTGTAATAGGAATCATATGAATCGTAATATGAATCGTAATATGAATTGTTATATGAATTGTTATATGAATCGTAACATGAATTGTAATATGAATCGTAACACGGATCATGATACCTACGAATCATAACATGAATCGTAATGTAATATGAATTATTATATGAATTGTAGTAATATGAATTATAATATGAAACGTAATATGAATCATAATAAGAATTAGAATCATAATATGAATTGTAATATGAATCCTTATATGAATTGTAATAGGAATCATAATATTTATCATAACATGTATCATTATATAAATCATAATATGAATCATAATATGAATCCTAATATGAACGAATTGTAATAGGAATCATAATATTTATCATAACATGTATCATTATATAAATCATAATATGAATCACAATATGAATCATAATATGAATCCTAATATGAATCGTTATATGAATTGTAATGTGAATCCTAATGGAGCGTATAGTTCGACGTTCGATTTTAATTATTTGAAATTACTGGTCAAAAACTATACGTTGCGGTAGCCTCAAATGGAGGGGCGCTGAGTCGAAATATATTCTAGAAATAAATTGCAACAGCCTGACGGTGAACAGTTAGACAATCTATAGGCACTCAGGAAGGCTTACCTTGCTGTCCACGTCTGCGATCAGCTCCAGAGGGAATGCTTCAACTGCACTCAAAGTTCACTTCACATTCAAAAGTTTATAGTTCAAAATTGTTAGTCCAGATGCGATGGGACAATGGACCCGCGGGTTTTATTTATGGCGAAGATCTCAGCAATAACTTAACTGGAGATGCGATGACGCGGCACACAGAAGATCAGAGATAGATCTTTTCCGAAGAGTTGACAACGGACCGCACGCTGGGCGAATATTCACGGAGTCGCCATCTTGGTCTTATTTTTCTACAAGACTTCCTTTCTCATGACATGAACATAGTCACGAGACGCGCAGCGACCAGTGGAACTTCATACTGGTTGAGTTTCCTTAGCCGCGGCAGGAGCAAAGTCCAAGAAGCGATTGCTGGACATTTTCAACACGGCAAAGCCAACCTGGCGTCCTAGTCAGTTCAAATGTCCAACGTCAAGCATATATTTATTTATTACACGCCAACACCGTGTTGGCGTAACCATCTTCCCCGGTTTGAAAGATCCTACTTTCGAAACACACAAGAAAGCGTCATTATAATAATAATTGCATATCGTCGCGAAAACTCTACCTCTAGGGAGGAAACCTAACAAAAAAATTAAACTGAATTATAAAAAGAACGAAAATTTAGTTATATTATTAAATTGACCTAACCCTAACCCTATACGATAAGCTGATTAATGCTTACTGAGTAGGGAGAGGGCACAACTTAACAATCGGCCTGCTCTTAAGCATTCCACCTTGTACCTTCACTGATGCGACTCTGCAGATCCCTTTTTTGTCCGGAAAGATTTCAGTAATTAAACCTAACGGCCAGTGCAAGGGCATGACATTATCTTGCATTGAAACAACGACCATACCAACCCGGACTGGGTTAGAGGGAGTGTTCCATTTTTGCCTTGTTTGGAGGGTGTGCAGATATTCATTGCGCCACCGCTTCCAAAAAGATTGAACGAGTTGATCAGTTAACTCGTATCGTGAAATAAGGTGTAAACGCGTTTCAGTAATGCGCGAGCGGGTAAAAACACAAGCGGTTTCGCTGAAATGATGACAACGCCCACTAAATATTCTATAGAAAGCATCAAGTGACGATCAACATTTATATTAACTTGTCCTTGTTATTTATACATATTCACCTAATTTACTAACTCAGCCACGGAATTTATATCTCACCACCATTTTACATTTAACAGCTTCAACACAAGGCCCTCAAAAAAATATAAATGAAGCGACCGTAGTCAACATCATTTATTATAACTTCGCATGTAAAATAATACATCACATTCTTTTATCGTGAAAATAGCAACAGAAAGATTTGGCGCGAGCGCGCGAGACGACAGCGACCGGCCATTTGCACCAATCAGAGAGCGCCAACGTATATTATATATGAAATGTCAACTTTTGATACACTTTAGATTATTATATTTACGTTAAAAATACCTATTAGTTACAGAAATGTTTTTACCATTGTCTAATTGACTAGTCACAGGCAGATTGTATGATTCGTTATTGTAAACTGAGGGAAATAGGTTAGGTTAGGTTAAAACTGTGACCAAACGCGCGCGAGCCGAGCGAGCGAAGCGAGCGGTGCCGCGGCAGCGGCCGGCGAGCGCTACTTCCGAGTTGCTTGCAGAAATGTTTTCACAATTTATTGTCTAGTTTTCCGATAAAAATGAAGTTCTGAAGCGATTCTGTCGATAACTTTTGTAGCACAACATGTAAATAAAATCGATCTTTAGGACATTCGATACTCTGAACTTCAATATTTAGGTCATTAAGTACTCTGAACTTCTATATTTAAGCCTTTCGATGACTCGACAGGAGTTTATACATACTATTAGTGGCTATAATATAATATTTGATGACAATTTTAATTAAATTTTGATGCTCAGTTAATGTGGCATGAGTTATAATTTAAACGTACTGAGTTAATAAATTAGAAGCTAATTGAATATTTTTTTGATGCCATATATTAATATTTTAGAAGTTTACTGTTTGAATTCATGTTACAAATTTAGATGCTAAAAAATAATCACGATGCTGATTTGTATTTAGAGTGGCTTTAAAAAAGATAACTTGCGGCTAAGATAGTATTATTTAGATGCTCGTTAATTGTGGCTCACTTAGTAATTTAGAAGGCAAGTTAGATTTTTAGATGCAAATATTGCTATTAAAAAGAAGCCGGTTTAATTAGCACCCATTTCATTTGTTTATCCTTTAAATGAAATGATTCACTGTTTTGTGACAAATGTATGTCTAAGTTGGAGTACATTTTACCAAAAATTAACGCTTATCTTAAAACGTTTTGTTCTTTATTAGTTTACTGTGACTTTGGGACGACTGAAAAAGATTTTTTTCTAAAACATATGGATACTTCGCCTGCAGAAGCCGCTTAAGTGGTGGCATTGCTGGATTCTGGACTTAGTCAGCGTGTTGTGGCTGAAAGATTACATCTAAGCCTGTGGTCGGTTAATAGAGTCTACAAACGCTATCGGGTGACTGGATTGTTCACGCGCCGTTTAGGATCTAGCAGGAATCGGGTCACTAGATGCAACTGGAAGTTTGCTAAAAAGAAGTTAGATCTAGAGAGAAAATCATAACCACAAATCACATATTTTTGGTGTCATGTATGACAACTGAGTATGACAAATACAATAGAAGAAGCGTGCCGATATCTTAGATGTTGTCAGCAGCATAAGATATGAATATAATATCAAAATGGTTAAAAACTTGGATTTACGGGAAAAATTCTCCAGATAAAGTTGTAATAAAATGGATCAATCACCAGCTCTTATCGGAGTAGCTGTAAAGGCTTTTACTGATTTTGAGTCCACTAAGGAGTACCTAACAAATTATTTTAATAAACTGGAAGGATGGACTGCAACACAAAAGAAACTTCAGAAGTGCCAAAGTGGTTTAATAAGGTGTGGTTTTTAATTTGAGAGAGTAAATTGACACTTGGAAATGTCAAACTTCCATACAATGTTGTTATATATAAGGAAGTTTGACATTTCCAAGTGTCAATTTACTCTCTCAAATTAAAAACCACAGTTTAGTCAAATTGAAAAAGAAGAGTTATTCATTGCTTAGGCGAAGAGAAGTCGTCACATGAAAATTTATTTTACATGCCGTCGCTAATACCGCATTTGACAAGACTAGTTGACAATTTAACATTATGGTCTAACGTAATAATCCTAATAATAATATAATTTGATTCTTTATGATTCTGATGTACATACTTCGTCGTCAAACGTCGAAAGTATGTAGTTTTGAAACTTAAAAAAGAAAGAAAAGTAAGAAAAAAATATTTATTCAAAACAAGAACATCACATCACAACAAGGAGACACAAAAAGAAAAAAAAATACTACGCATAACAAACAGTAAGAAATAAAACAAGCAGAGTAAATAAAAAATAAATGGTTATACATCTTTATTATAGGACCGAAGAGTAATCGATCACGAGTGATCGCGAGTGATCACGATTTATGACTTTGTCATAAATCATTCTTTTTTTTTTCTTTTTTTTTTTTAGGCTTCAAAACTTAAAGCCTGGGCACAGATATTATAATACTTCGTACAGATACCCAATCCCATACAAAGAAATGACACCTCCCTAAGTCATCTTATTGCTCGTTTTATATTCTTTCCTCCATTATTTCAACAGATGGCAGCACCAGCGTCGCACTAATTGCCACAGACTGGAGTTTTACAACGCCATCTAGGAGTTCACGTTTCGTGTTATGTAGTTCCGGAACTTTCGGGTTCAGTAAAATGAGAAAAATATGTAATTATTTCGCTTAGAAATGTTAAAAGATGTGTTATATTTCTATAAACAGTAATACATATGCTTTTTAATGGTTAAATTTAAATAAAATTATACAGCAGTTACGATTATTGTATGTGGCAAATTGAGTAAAACGCCATCTATTGCAAACAGCTCTAGAGAAAATGATTTACAGATGGCTTACTTTTGACAACTTTATCAATCTATGGGTACGAATTGAAGTAAAAGTCCTCCTTTTTTGTTGAAATAACGTGATAAATGAGTGTAAATAGATAAATAAGCGTTAAACATGGAACTTTTGATTTTTGCAAATCTTATTTCGGCCGAAATCTACCGTATAACGCATTTAAGCGATTGTTAATTTCATTACTGCTACCTATGCTGCCATCTATTGTGTTTTTTTCAAGAATAATTATAATTTGTTCGAGTTGTGACCCCATGGCCTGGGGCAGACTTGCACAAGGCACACCAACGAAATATTTACAAGGATTGTCACAATTAATCGTAAGTGTTCTGTGCTGTGTAAATAGATCACTTACAGGCATGCACAACATTCCCGATAAAAGGTGAGAACTAAATCTAAATATTAAAAAATAGCAATTCAAATACTACATAATTTTGGGTTCATAGCTAGTGAAATAAAAGCAGCAACGAGCAAGGAAAAGCATGAAATTGTTAAAAAAACAAAGGATATACAGAAATCACAAAAGACAATAACAATAACAAATGATCACTTTGATGACTTGATTTTTGCAGAAAACCCCGTGCTAATTGAAAATTGGGGAGGCAAGGGAAATAAGAAATTGCCCGGAATTAAAAAATCTATGAACTACATTCCTATAATATAATGATCGGTCTTAAAACTAGATCTGGTGTAAGAAATGTGTTGTTAAAGAGCATGCGCATGTTTGCTGTGGATACAACTGTATTAAATAATACTAACAACAAATTTTGTTTATAAAAAATGTCCTTGATGATAAGAAAACAAAACAGGATTCATACAGAAATCGTGCTCTAAATGCAGAACATTATTTAAAACAAAATAATTCGAGAGAGATCACCGAAATAACTTGTGAATGTAGAGTGACAAAAATTGCTTTTCTGCCACTTGATACCACAAAAAGGAAATTTCAGAAATAAGTAATTCCGCAGTATTTATGCTGGAAAGCGATAAGCGTGTCGTCGTAACAATTGCGAAGGAATACGAATATCCTTATAAATAGTATAAAACAAAGTCGCTATTTTTGTCTGTTTGTCTGTATGCTTAAATCTTTAAAACTTCGCAACGGATTTTGATGCGGTTTTTTCTAATAGATAGAGTGATTCAAGAGGAAGGTTTTAGTATATAATTTGAACGACATCCACGCGGGTGAAGCCGCGGGCATCAGCTAGTTTACGTATATTTTGGTGCACGTGCAAATGTGTGCGTAAACTCTAGTAGGGTTATCGTAGCCTAAAAAATGGCGCGGAAAGTGCAACGGTCTGCGTCGCGAAAACCGAACGACGACTAATACGAGCGCGAGCCATTGCTCAAGTGTCGACGACGAATTTTGGTTCCCTTCAAAATGGTTGAGTTAGATGGTGCTGATCCATGCGTCATGTTCGTGAACGGGCGCTGTCAGTGGAGACTGGCCATCTCTTAGCTGCCATGGTTTATATATTTTTCTTTGATTTGTTTTTTATATCTTTTTACTCTGGACCCTCTTAACTTGCACGTCTTGCTACATAGTTCTCACATAATATACCATCTCAACATGAATGATGTAATGTACCAAGATTTTGTAACAAATTCTGATTTAAAAGAGTGTCCATGGAGTTTCTTGCCCGTTCTTCTTCATGAGATCTACGTTAGGGAACTGGCAACTACAGTACTTTCACAAGTTATTATGCCTTGTGATTGTGACTGTAGCGTAGGAGTGCAATGCGTCGTTTCGGGAGTTGCTGCGTCGGGCTGCGCGGCGCCGTATGTTACCGGCGGCGATTACTGTGGGTGCGGGGGCGCGCGGCGGCGTGTGCCGTGGCGGTGGGTGTGCGGGGCTCCGGGTCGCGGGGCGGCGGTTGCACGTTACGGCGTGCATTCGTTGTTCCGTGTTTCGGGATCTCGAGCATTCGTTGTTGCGGTTTGCGTCGCTGCGTGCTTTCGTGCTCGCAGTGTTCGTTGTTGCGGGCATTCGGTGGCGTGTGGTTCGGCGTGGTGGCTTTCGGAATGACGTATTGCACTCGTAGTTTCGTTCTTCTTCCGTCCTTCTGACATTCAAAAGTGCCTGTAATGGCTTAATTGAAATAAAATATTTGAGTTTGAGTTGAGTTTGAGTTTGAATACCTCGAAGTGCGGGGTCCTGCACACTTGATGATCTAATGACTGCATCAGCGAGCGGAGTTCGCATAGCTGAATATTGGGCCAAATTAATATAATTTATTTAGTGACGGTTTGCCATCGACACGCTAAGAAGAAGAAGTGCGGGGTGAGGTGCGGTATTTAATATGAGCGCGGGGAAGGGAGTGTCCCTTCTGTACGTACTACTATTATGTATTCTGTGGTAACGTTATAAACTTTGAGCTTAGCCGAAGTGACTCATTATGTATTGGTGAGGTGGTATTAAATACAATCAAAAATATAACTTATCATACGAATGATTGAACCTGCTTGTCGCAGTCACGACGTACAACCTGTTAACCATTTTTTTGTTATTATCTCTGCTTGTTTTATTTCTTACTGTTTGTAATGCGTTGTATCTTTTTTTCTCTTTGTGTCTCCTTTTATGTTCTTGTTTCTGCGACAGTTAAATTTTTCTTTCTTTTTTTAATACGTACCTTCAATGTCAAATACACTTGACGATATCGGTCATTACAAAACCCATTGCTACAGACAGAATAAATGGGTGTGTTATGATGATCTATGTAATCGCACTACAAGAAACCCTAAATACATAATAAATTGTGCATGTATTGTATTTTACTCAGACAAAAGTAAATGCCTTTTTTTGTTAATTCATATTTCTTAATTTTTTCCCTGCTTAATAATATTATTTTCTTCTCAATTTTTGTTTTATTTATCAAATCACATGTGAGTAAGTATGTGAAAAAATGTAAGTAATCCTCTCATAATCACGTTTAATTCTCACTACGAGCAAATACAACCGTTTTTGCTATATAACATCACGCTACAACCAAAAGGAGCAGAGCGAGTAAAATTTTGCAAAAACGGGAAAAAATATTCCGTTTTGAGAGCTTCCGTTGCGTGCGCTGCGTAAATGCTGCGGAGAATTGTCAATTGAAAATATGGCTGCTTTTTCGATTTTAAGTCAATAAGGTGGAAAAAATAATATTTTAAATCAAAAAAATTACCGTGTGTTTGGGACATGAAAAGGAAAGGAAAAAAAAGTGTTTATTGAAAAAGATAAAAATAGTTAACCAGAAACTTGGTTATTTTGTGAAAAAATTGTAAATCCAAAATTGTAGATCTTTTTATTACCTACAACCTTGCAATTCAACCTTTTTCCATAGGACTTGTAGTTTTGGCGGAAATCGAGATAAACCGTTTTTGACCCTTAACCCCCCCCCCCCCCCCCGTTCCGTATCGATCGTAAATTATTTTTCCTTTGATTTTTGTTATATTCTCTTTTTTCCAATGGGTTTCATCCTACCATATTTTTTTGGTTTTATATTATTATTTCATTGTGTGGTAGTATAGTATATATAACGAAAATAAAAGGAAAACTATCACAGCTAAATAGGCTTTACAAGTTTACGAGTAATAGTCGACCAACTTATTAAATGTACACACATCAAAAGTGTCTAGGGATCAACATATATTTTTGCAATAACTTTTCTCCTGATTGATATTAATTAAAATTTTCTTTAAGGATTCATCAAATAAAGTGTTTTCGTTTGTCACAGTAACGATAAACCAAGTCACCTTTGCATTAATAAAGAAATTTGCCATTTTCCTAATAAAGGGATTTTTGACATTTGAACCACTAACATTAAAGTTCGAAAAAAAGACTGAAATAACAGTTTTCTTTAAAATTTTATTGGGTAACTTAAACAATTAATAATCCGTGTTTCTACTGCGAACACTAACAACACAAGAACATCGGTTTGGCATACTCAAAATGAGTTCATCCAAATCACGCTGTGGAATGGCCGCCCATGTTCGTTGCAACAACAAAAAAAGGTCTTCTTGCGACTGGATACCCTCCATATTCGGCAGAGCTTTTCTCTGTAGCATATCCCATGCATGCTCAATCGGGTTCAAGTCTGGCGACTGAGCAGGCCAGGGCAGGACATTGATGTTAGCTGCGGCGAGAGTCTGTCTCACAACTCTTGCGGTGTGCGGTCGTGCATTATCATGCATTAACTGAAATAAGGGACCGATTTGCACTTGTAGAGGAACGATGACGTCTGATACAATCGTCTCAGCATAAATTTGAGCGTTGAGGTTGCCTCTGATCCAAATCAACTCAGTTCTTCCGCCGATCCAAATACCCGCCCATACCATGATGGTTCCACCACTATAAGGATGGACTTCCTGGCAGGATTTTAATCGCTGTTGGCGTCCAGGGGTTCTCCAGTGTCGTATACGTCTTGTATCCGGTCTCATACCAAAACGAGACTCATCAGAAAAGCACACGAAACGCCATTGTTCTTCTGCCCAATTTCTGTGTTCAAGAGCCCATTGATATCGAATCCTACGATTGTGCATTGCTATAGGTGGTACCCGTAGCGGTCTTCGGGAATGAAGGTTCACTTCATGCAAGCGGTTTCTGACTGTTTGGTCGCTAATTAAGTTCCCTGAAGAGTGATGAAGCCTCACGGCTAACATCATGGCGGTTATTGTTGGAGCTCTTCGAGTTAAGATTTGAATGTATCGGTCTTGTCTCCGTGTGGTGCAGCGATACCGTCCTCCATGGCGCTCAGCCACGGTACCAGTGCTTCGGTAACGTGTCCAAAGTCGACTGATAACACTCTGACTTGTATTCAGAGCTAAAGCCACAGTACGTTGCCGGGAACCAGCTTCTATCATTCCCACGGCTCTGAGCATTTCTTCCCTGCTTAAATGACGTCGCCGCTCCATAATAACGTTGGTTTTAATCAGTAGTAGGGAAACAGTAGCACTAATAATGTCTTCAATGCGTTGTATGTTTTTATAGGGAAAATATTGACAGCTGATTTTCATCTTTTACTCGAATTTGATTAACAGTTCCTGATTCAAATTATGAAATGCACCAAAAAGGATCCTTATAAATTTATAAAATCATAAATTTATTACAAAGCCACATCTCAATCTCAAGAAATCCGCATAAAAATGCTTGATCCCTAGACACTTTTGATGTGTGTACTTGTATAAAATATTTTCCTAATCATAATGTAGGTATAGGAGCGCAGGTCTTAAAACTGCAAAATATGTAAGTTTGTTTTATTTTTATAATAAAAATCATCATTCGGAGACAGGTAGGCAGGGTGGTTAATCAGTTGAGTAAGTTCACATATTTTAATGGGCAACTACGGAACCCTACATTGTACGTGGTCCGACATGCACTTGGCCGGTTTTTCCTTTTGAGGTACGGAACCCTAAAAACTATAACAATGAATCTTTATTATTATTGATCACTAGTTTTTTTTTCAAATAATCAACAAGATAAGTGTATAAACAGAATTTTGTAAAAAAAAATCTGGATACTACTAATTATGCGCTTGATTTATTATAAATACCATATTAATAGATTAACGCCTGTAATCCCGAAAGGTTAGGGTTAGATGTAAACCAAATGATACACCCACATTTCGCCAGTTAAGGCAGTATTATATCCCATGTAAAAGAGGGCGAGTCTATTGCCATCAATCGGGCTTAAATCCAGACGGTGTGGCTGCTACTCAAAAAATCCTGATGGAAAAATCCAATAACACTTTGCCCGACCTGGGAATCAAATCCAGAAGCTCACGCACAGCAGTCGCGCTTGCGACCACTAGACCGACGAGGCAGGCCTTGAAATATTAAAAAATAATTAATTAATTTTAATTTGGTCATGTGATTCATCATCATCATCATCAGCCTATAATTGTTCCAACTGCATGGTCTCAGGCCTCCTCTCTAGGAGAGGGATGGGCTATAATCTACCACGCGGGCCCAGTGCGGATTGGTAGATGTCGCATATCTTCGAATTTTTGGTTCTAAGACATGCCGGTTTCCTCACGATGTTTTCCTTTACCGTTTTGAGAGCAGTGGTGATGAAATAAATTACACAAAGTAATGCGCCTGCCTGGGTTCGAACCCACGACCAACTGTTCGTAAGTCGGGGCCGCCACCACTGGGCCACCACTGCTCATGGTCATGTGATTACGTAACGTTTAACATTGACCAGTAACTTATAACTAAGTAGGTACTTATTAATGGTACTTGCTATGAATAAATTAATAATAAATCAATTTATTGACACACAAGTTACAATACATACAAAGAGCATAGATAAATAAAGAAAAACAAAACAATGTTAACAAATCTAACGATACTACAAAGAGTTACATTTTAATGTTAGTAAAGTAATTATTACTTCTTTTTATTGACATTTTTTGTAAAGAACTAATTAATAAATAACGAATTAATTTCATCCAAAGCATTCTTTTTAGGTTTTTCAATTTGAAACGGGGTCATTCCCAGAACATTTTGAGAAATGGACATTTTGAGAAAAGAACATTTGGAGAAAACTACCTTTTGAGTCGTCTCCTAAAATGTCTTTTACATTCTACGAAACGAGTATATGATTTCTCATATACTCGTTTCGTAGATTCACATTCTGAGAAAGGACATTCTAAGACAGGACATTTGGAGAAAAGGAAGATGTCACCATAATAAATTAGTTGTAAACTCACCATCAGAACCATCTTTCTTCGCAGGTCTCTTGTCTCTTTCCACGGGCGGCTCCAGTAGAAGCTTCTTGATGACCCTGGCGCTGGTTCTCTGCTGCTGCTGCGTGGTCAGAGAGCCCAGCAGTTCTGTCCGTTCGGCTTCCACGCTGGACGGCGCTCCCGGAGACATAGCCGCGTCTTTCACGACCTGAAACAATATGAGGGGACGGTTACAGTTGGTTTGACGGCAATAGGGTCGCCCCGTATTACATTAGTCCATTGAAATGTTTAGTGTGCATTTGTTAGAGGACGCAATTTTCTTTTTTAGATATCAAGGGGGCAGTTTGAAGTTAAATCCAAGTACCAAAAGAGTTCTTTTTCTCAAAAGCTTCATGGATTTTCGTTCATAATAACTTTTTATTTTTGGTTCTACGACTAAAAGTTACTGGACAAAAGTTGTAAATAATCTTATTTGCAACCAAAACTGTTAACAAATTTTTGTATTGTTAACTGTTAACTAATGTTTACATTACAGGCGTTATGTTATGTGTTAGAAAGAAGAAAGGAAATACATTTAATGGCACGCATTTGACCGCGACCTTCGTTTGAGTGAAATTACCTATTATGCAAATATTGCTTCCTTATTTGAATCGGATAAGGTTGTTTACCTTTTAAGGAATTTAGTTATAAGAACAGAACACGAATATTTTTGCTTAAATAAAAAATGAGTTCCGTTTTGGAGAATAGCCAGATTAGGCAGTTTAATTTGATTTATTTGTTTAAGAGACCTAAACGGGCCTTACGCAAAAAATATTGCTAGGATACTAAAATCACGTTTTTCTAAAACACAATAAACAAACTCAAAACATTTTGCTGATAGATGTTTTATGAGGTAATTAAAAACGACATGACCTTAAAACCAGTTTTTACAAAAAAACCTTATAAAAAATTTGGAACTTTGCCCTCCAATATCCGGAACATGAAGGTTTCAAGGTACCGAAATATGGTAATGATCGCAATGTCGGTGAGAACCAGTCCCTTTCAAAATCAAAATCAAAAGTCTTTAAACTAGGCTGATAATCAGCACATTATGAACGCCAAAATTTAAATATTTACAAGAGACAGTCCCCCGAAACGCCCAGCCTTCGACACTTCTTAGTGTTTCGTTTTCGTTAAGGTGCAATACTTAACTTTCGCAAAATGCCATCGTGAAAAATATGGTTACTTTCGCATACTTAATGTTACTTTCCCAAAACGTCATTTTCCCAGAATTTGATTCAGACCTTTTTACAAGACTGCCCCAAGAAAAGAGTGTTGTTTTTTTTTCGCAGGATCGACCTAATACTTAAATTGCACAATCGACTAAGTAATTTATTAAAAACTAGCAGCCCGTCCCGGCTTCGCACGGGGTAGACAATTATTTATTTTTGGAAATTCGGATATAAAAACAGTTTTTCACAAATATTTTTATGGCACCCCGCCCACCGCGATGCCCGGCGCGCTTTTCAGACTGCATCGCAAACAACGGCCACGGCGCTATGGCGGTTTTGTTTACTGTTTGAATTTTTTAATTCGTAATATCTTTTGAATGGAAAGTCCAATTTAAATAATTTAAAAACTATTTTATAGGTAGTTAAATGGTCTTGACCATAAAATAATTTATTTGGATAAGGATTAATATAAACACATAAATAGCATGGTTTGGATTTGGTTAGCATTTTCATTAATGTTTAAAATGAAAAAAGTTGTTGTAGTGACATAACTACAATAGTTGGACATATGCTACCGCGGAGTTTTTTGTAGACATTATGATGTTCTTCAATATTGTTGTACATTATTTTGTTCTATCGCTAATAGTTTCGGCAGCGCATTCGACGAAAGACATTTTAAGACTCATTTTTCTACACCTTCGGTTACATTGTTCAAATTTTACCAAGGATCCCTAATTTTTTTCAAAATGAAATGTAGCCTATGTCAAATTGGAAGAATGTAGCATTCTATTGGTGAAAAAATTTTTTAAATCGGCCCAGTACTTTTTGAGCCTATTCATTACAAACATACAAAAATAGGTACAAATCTTTCCTCTTTATAATATTAGTGTAGATAGTGTAGATAACAATCTAAACCTCATCTAAAGTCCGAAACCGACTTAAATTATAGAAAACATATAACAGAAACAAACGTTACAGAAAGAAACGTTTTGAGATAATGACGTGCGAAAATGACCCTTTGAGAAAATAATTTTATGCGAAATTGAACATATTTTTTACGATGAAATTTGCGAAAGGGATTTTAAGGGTATTGTTACACCCTTTAGATATGGAACTAACTGACTTGGTATAACATGTATCTCACTACTTTTTACGGTAGAAGAACTGAGTTGCGCGACTTGGCTTTTTTACAAGTTTTGTTTTTAGTGGGATTAATTTATCACGATATACATCGGTTTCTCAAATGGGCCAATGGCGTAGGATGGATGCTAACGGCTGAATGATAAAAGACCTTGCAAGGGCGGCCGAGTTTCCAATATTCAAATGATAACGCAGCGTGACTGTACGCCAAATAGAACCTTAGTCTATAAAAAAGGGCAAGGAATTGTATAGAAGTGTTCTAATTTTGACATTGTTAAAAATGAGTTTTTTAAATAAATTGTGTTTGATTTTGTTATTCGGTGTTTACTGTGAGGCAGAGAAGCCGGCGCAACAGGAAGCCTATATGTCACCTGTGAGTACTTACACGATATATTTTATTTATATAGTAGCTGTACCCGCGGCTTCGCTCACGTTCAAACTTAGAAAAGTTAGTAAATATCAGAACATTATGTAGTAATTTTTTTTATAAGTAATATTTTTTTTTAATAATCTGTCATAATTGATTTTTATTTATATACCAATAAAAAGTTCAAACCTTCTTTTATAGGCACCATTTTTTTCAATTCACAGTATTTTCTTGTTACTTAGTTAAAACTTGAATAGAAGCGCAAAACATCGATGAATCAGTCTTGTTACAATAATTTAGCATTCGAGACAACTTTGAAATGACATATTTATTTAACTATTGTCTGGATAATGTTCATGTTTTAGAATAATGTACAACACTTACCACCAAGTCTGAAAAAAAATATTATTTGAAATTTCGACACCTTGACCAAAAATAATTTAGTGACCTTATCTTTACGAACTGATCACTGTGCGCCGATCCCAAATGAATTGATATACCGGCAGACAATGATGAATGTAACTGCCTCCGTGATCGAGTGGTTTAGGCGTTGCCTTGTGACCCGGTGGTCGTGGGTTCGATTCCCACGGGAAGCATACTTTGTGAAGCTGTTTCCAGTTTGGTTAGGACATTGCAGGCTTGAATCACCTGATTGTCTGATAAAAAGATGGTTCCGTGCTTCGGAAGGCACGTCTAAGTCGGTGGTCCCGGCCGCCAAACGGCGGTCGTCAAACCATGTCAGAGGCCCTTGCGGCGGTTTAGAAACTCTGACACTGAATCCTACGATTGTGCATTGCTATAGGTGGTACCCGTAGCGGTCTTCGGGAATGAAGGTTCACTTCATGCAAGCGGTTTCTGACTGTTTGGTCGCTAATTAAGTTCCCTGAATAGTGATGAAGCCTCACAGCTAACATCATGGCGGTTATTGTTGGAGCTAACAAGCTAACATCAATGTCCTGCCCTGGCCTGCTCAGTCGCCAGACTTGAACCCGATTGAGCATGCATGGGATATGCTACAGAGAAGAGCTCTGCCGAATATGGAGGGTATCCAGTCGCAAGAAGACCTTTTTTTGTTGTTGCAACGAACATGGGCGGCCATTCCACAGCGTGATTTGGATGAACTCATTTTGAGTATGCCAAACCGATGTTCTTGTGTTGTTAGTGTTCGCGGTAGAAACACGGATTATTAATTGTTTAAGTTACCCAATAAAATTTTAAAGAAAACTGTTATTTCAGTCTTTTTTCGAACTTTAATGTTAGTGGTTCAAATGTCAAAAATCCCTTTATTAGGAAAATGGCAAATTTCTTTATTAATGCAAAGGTGACTTGGTTTATCGTTACCTACTGTGACAAACGAAATCACTTTATTTGATGAATCCTTAAAGAAAATTTTAATTAATATCAATCAGGAGAAAAGTTATTGCAAAAATATATGTTGATCCCTAGACACTTTTGATGTGTGTAGTTGTACATCGTCTGGTGTTAGGTTCGTGCTACCACATGTGCCATGCAATAATAATTATATTACTAAGATACAATGTACAGATATTTGTACAACCTTCTGCAGCTTCCACAATAACCTTACATGGTAATTAAATAGCCCTATTGTTGTGGAGCAGAACCAACATTTATACATATAGTTATATACTTAATTTTGCGTAATTTGCTTCCGTGCTCAGAGATCAAAACCTTTCGCCCTTTTAGACTTCCTACACACCAGCTTAACAAACTAAGTACTATTAATACAAGTGCGTATTCTGTGTATTAATAGTAGTACCAGTGACCATGGCAGTTTAAAAGCTTTACAAAGTATTTAATGTATTACTAGAACGGCCTTCGATCAATAATAGTACTAGATTAAGCATCAGGAACAAAACTAAGTCGCTCAAGTGGTCAAGTTTGCACACACGTAAACATCTACATAACATCTTAGAAAAAAGTTCAATATTATTAACAACTTCAGATGATTATAAACCTTAACACTTAAACATAACGTTTAATTATCATTGTAAAGTATATTTATTTAAGCCCTTTCATCGGAGAAAGATTAGAAGCAAAACAGTTTAAATGTCGCTTTAAAATAAAAATTCATCAGTACAAAAATATTCATTCTAAAATGAAACTTAAACTCTAAGCAATACGGTTAAAAGCATTTTGTGTACAATGTCGTGCTTACTCTATTGCGGAACTAGCGTTCCCTGTTCAAGAACATGATACAATAGTTGGTGCGTTGAAGCAAACATTGGCCAAACAATTATAATATTCGCTGATTTAATTATATTTACAGTTTATTTATGTTTAAATATTATGGAAAAGCACATAATGATATTAAATTACCGAAAAAAAGATATTCCTTCCAAAACTTTGGTGTTACGGTGGTTATTTACGCAGTTTTTGAACGCTTACTGCGGTATTTTGACGTCTTAATGTTGGCTATGATTGGACCATACTAATTTGAAATAAGACCACAAATACTTTTGTGGTCTTATATTTCGGGCCGTTTTTGAAGCGCTTATCGGGAATCTAGTACATTATTGATCGAAGAGAACGGCAGTTAATTTTTAATTTATCCTAAGAAGGGTTAGAGTTCCCGGCTCTCTACACCTCCCCATGACCCAGTTGCTTTTAATAGGAGATAGAAGGACTTGGTTTCCTCAAACTAGACGCGCGTTTGCTAATCCATTGTATGTATATGTTTTAAGCCTTTAAGGTCTCTGTATAAAAGACGCTACCAGATACTAAACTTGCTGCGGGATGTTCGAAAGAGATACCGCGGGCTCGGACACAAATGCCTAAGAAGGAACATGGGTGGTTTTCAGTCAGTAGAAGTCTGAAACTCCCTACCGCTCCGCCCAGGGCCTGCAGTCTCTACAAATATTTGACCCTAAGGTTGACTGGTAGAGAATGCCTTGTGGCATTAAGTCCGCCTATGTACCACTATTGACATGAAGTTTAAATAAATAAATAAATATTAACGATAAAAATCGGTCAATAAGTCGTAAAATCTTAAAATTTGTAGATTTTCATTCTTATGCTTTTGAAATAAAGCTGAAAATCTGACATCGATACGACTTGGCGACCGAATTTTATCGTTAACTAATGTCGAGACTGCCGGCCCAGAGCGGGAGGAGTCATTTATTTTGATGATTTCTCAACCTCAAAAAAAAAAAAAAACAAGATAAGTAAGTACTAAACTTGGAAGCTTTCTTAATCTTAGATATAAATGGACCCCGCCTGTTTCCCAGTTTTGTTTAATTTTAAATGTGCTTGCTAGTGCCAGACCCAGTTAGTCATATACACACATAGACAATATCATCACACGCATTCACAGACACCAACACCACAAACACTCACACGCGTACATGCACACACAATACATTTTAAGGCCAATTTTTAACCGACTTCTAAAAAAAGGAGGTTCTCAATTCGGATGTTTATATATATTTTTTTTTATGTTTGTTCGGGCATAACTCCGTCACTTGCTAACCGATTTGAAAAAATATTTTTTTGTTAGAAAGGGTATACTTCCCAAATGGTCCCATAATTTTTATATCGAAATCCGACAAGCGGTTTTTGAAAAATCAACAAAGCTCAAAAAAAAAACTACGTTGTCCACATTATGACCCATGAACATGTGAACCACTAAAAAAAAAGTGAAAAATAAATCAGTTTCTGAAGTCGGTGGCAAAAAAATGAAATCAAACAAACAAAAGTCACCGACTTCAGAAACTGATTTATTTTTGACTTTTTTTTTGAAGTCGGTTTTATTTTTTGTTAAAAAGTTTTTTTAGTCACTCTCGGCTACCTTATCTTGGTTTTTTTTTTGTACTTCGTAATTGGCGTATTGTTTTGTTTAATATTTTAAGTTATTTTACTGTAAGCTGTGAAGCTACCTTGCATAAATAAATAAATAAATTTTTGGTTTTCAGTTGCTTCAGTCGAGTTTTTTAGTTTTTTGTAATACTTTTTTATTTCCAGCTTTTAAGTTGGTCACTTCGCCGACGATGCAACCTTTTTATTTGATTTGTCACTATGAATATCTTTTTTTTATTGGGACAAGCCCGCCACACTATTCCCAAACCACTGTAACTCCTGTTAGCCAGAATCAACAATCTAACGACGTATATTTTATTCAAATCCGTTCATCCGTTTAGGAGTTATGAGGGATCAGAGAAACAGACATACAAACATGTCAAACACCATAACCCTCCCAGTGCCGTATCTAAAGTGAAAAATATTCGCCAGCGCAAACAATCGTGTGGACTTTTCACGCATAAGTACACTCGAGAGCAATGAATCCGGGTCACTTAAAGAATGTTAAAAATCTCGGAAACTAAAAATGATAGGTTAATGCAATAAATTGTATTTAATAGACAATGTAATACTCCTTAGATAAAAGTAAAAAAAATATGAGTCACCATACATTTTATTAACACAAAATTACATAAAGAAAAAAACTGCTGATCTCTCCTTAAAACAAAAATAGGAAACATGAAATTTTTGAACTTTATTACGATTTTCTTGAATTTTAATACTTCGTATTGCCTCCTCGTGCTTCCATTACAGCGTTTACGCGGTTTGGCATGCTGTACACCAAGTTCCTTATACGATTTTGGGGAATATTCTCCCATTCCTCTGTGAGAGCAATTTTGAGCTCACGAAGCGTGATTGGGGGAGGGTTTCGTTGTTTTACGCATCTGCCTAGCTCGTCCCAAGCATGCTCGATCGGGTTGATATCCGGGCTGCGCGCTAGCCACTCCATACGAGTAATGTTCATCTCTTGAAGGTAGTCATTCACAATCCTACCTGTATGAGGTCGGGCATTGTCATCTTCGATCAATAATGTACTAGATTCCCGATAAGCGCTTCAAAAACGGCCCGAAATATAAGACCAGAAACGTATTTGTGGTCTTATTTCAAATTAGTATGGTCCAATCATAGCCAACATTAAGACGTCAAAGTACC
This sequence comes from Diarsia dahlii, assembly GCA_949775195.1. Lineage (NCBI taxonomy): Eukaryota > Metazoa > Arthropoda > Insecta > Lepidoptera > Noctuidae > Diarsia > Diarsia dahlii. The sequence continues at coordinate 1,366,323 of OX459197.1, read as the reverse complement.
GCACTACGCGTTCAAAAACTGCGTAAATAACCACCGTAACACCAAGGTTTTGGAAGGAATATCTTTTTTTCGGTAATTTAATATCATTATGTGCTTTTTCATAATATTTAAACATAATTAAACTGTAAATATAATTAAATCAGCGAATATTATAATTGTTTGGCCAATGTTTGCTACAACGCACCAACTATTGTATCATGTTCTTGAACAGGGAACGCTAGTTCCGCAATAGAATAAGCACGACATTGTACACAAAATGCTTTTAACCGTATTGCTTAGAGTTTAGGTTTCATTTTAGAATGAATATTTTTGTACTGATGACTTTTTATTTTGGAGCGACATTTTAAATGTTTTGCTTCTAATCTTTTTCCGATGAAAGGGCTTAAATAAATATACTTTACAATGATAATTAAACGTTATGTTTAAGTGTTAAGGTTTATAATCATCTGAAGTTGTTAATAATATTGAACTTTTTTCTAAGATGTTATGTAGATGTTTACGTGTGTGCAAACGTGGCCACTTGAGCGACTTAGTTTTGTTCCTGATGCTTAATCTAGTACTATTATTGATCGAAGATTGTCATGCATAAATATAGCATCCTCACATAAATTGACCATAAATGGACCAACGTGATCATTGAGGATTTCTTCCACATATCTTTCGCTAGTTAAAGAGCCGTTTTCTATGATCACCAGCTCTGTGCGACTTTCAGAAGAAATTCCGGCCCACACAAGTACAGACCCACCACCGTAGGCTACTTTTTCTTCGATGCATGCTTGCTTGAATCTTTCCCCTGGTCTTCGATACACTCTGTGTCTTCCATCGTGCTTGTAGAGCATAAATTTTGATTCGTCGGAGAACATAACTTTTGACCAATCTTCAATACTCCAATTTACGTGGCTCTGGGCATATCTTAGTCTTGAAATACGATGCCCACGCTCCAGTTTAGGGCCGTTTGCAGGTCTAAGGGGTTTTAAGTTAGATTCAGCAAGCCGACGTCTTACTGTCCATGCACTTGGGTTACTTCCTCCGAGGCGTCGAAACTGATTTGTGAGTTCAATTCCTGTGAGAAAGCGATTTCGAAGCATGGTGTTCACCAAGTATCGGTCTTTTCGTGCTGTGGTACACCTGGTTCTGCCCGTTCCTGGTCTGCGTAGGTTAGAACCAGTTTCTTCGTAACGTCGGAGAACTCTTTGTACTGTTGACAGCGACACACCGACAGTCCTGGCTGTATCGCGCTGACTCCGGCCGGTTTCCAGCATTGTAAGTATTCTGGTGCATTCTTCAGGCGTAAGCGACATAATTTCAGCTTGAATAATGAATATAGAGCACTATCAACATGGTTTATGTAACCACATAAATGACAGATTACAAACAAAAGCAAAACCAAATGCTGTAATTACGTAGTTCCATCTTCGAAAGTGGCCCTTTTTCAAATTTGATTTTTTTATGATATAGCTTTACAATAACTAAGAAGTTTTAATACCTTCATTTAAGGAGTATTACATTGTCTATTAAATACAATTTATTGCATTAACCTATCATTTTTAGTTTCCGAGATTTTTAACATTCTTTAAGTGACCCGGATTCATTGCTCTCGAGTGTATTTACCCAAACCGAAAACTTTCTGAGATATGATAGTTCTATCTTTTAATGACAATCGAAATGAAATGTATGCCAAAAGACGATTCCGATTGTGAACTTCCGGTAATATGATTCAAATTCAAATTTAAAAAAAAAACAGACTTTTCGGTCCATAGAGTGTTAGTAGTAGTAAACTACTGAATTTCGGGGGAACATTTGGTGGCATAATATATTGCCAGAGCCTTATAAAGGGTTAACCCTACTATGACGCCCTGCCAGGAATACGTCTAGGCACCAGTAACCCGGTGGTACTTCCAACTCCAGAAGCTTTATTGAGCAAGTTGCTGAAGCTTCATTCAAGCCCAGCAAGCAATGGATAATCCTAGCTACAAGGTTGTTTTACATTACTATTAATAATAATAATAATAATTTATTTAATCATGGATGGCCGATGGGGCCGAAAAGTTCTGGAATGGCGACCGCGAACCGGAAGACGTTGCGTTGGAAGGCCTCCCACTAGGTGGACCGATGACCTGGTCAAGGTTACAGGAACCCGCTGGATGAGAGACGCACGGGACCGGTCAATGTGGCGACGCCTGGGGGAGGCCTATGTCCAGCAGTGGACGTCTTTTGGCTGAAATGATGAATGATGATTTAATCAAAATAACAATGTTAACATCAAATAGTAATTTCTTTACATGCACTTGACTTAATGCTATAGTTAACAAAACAGGTAGGTGTTGCAACCAGCACCCTTACTAAGTTATAAAATAACTTGTATTAAGGGCAGTGATACAGCCCATACGTATACAGTAGGTATCAAATAAGAATTGCAGACAGAACAAGTGTTTAAAAATAAACGTTGAAATTGAATATTGCATAGGTTTACATTTTATCATGAATGTAGTGCTGATTTTCCGGACAGACGACTTTTGCCTTTTGCTCGCATTACAATATATTTTAAATAAATTATTCTTTTGCAAACTGCTGAATGATAAAAGCCTCTGCAATGGGGCGTAAGTCTTCAGTATTCAGAAGACAATGTGGCGGGACATTTGAAAATAGAACCTTAGTTTGTCTATGAAATGGGCTTAGAAATTTAAATAGAACCTTTTTTAAATAATTATAATTTTTTCTTCCAACTATGCTATAATTTCATCACAATCACACTAAAAACTCAGTACAAAGCGAGTCTTTAATGCTCTAGAGCAATAAAAATGTATGAAATTTCATTATTGCACAGTTTATTTTTTTTAATCGCACCAAAAGGTGCCAATCTCAATGGCATCTCTATTCAGCCAGCCGATATCAATACTTTTTTTTTACGTACGTATTATTCGTTTCTATCCTACTTGTTCCAAATTTAAAAAATGATTGCTGCTAATTCCGATTTAAAAATGAAAGAAAAAAATAAGTGATTTGGCGGGAACTTTGTTAATTTTGCTTGACAATATTTTTGGAAACGATAAAGTGTGATACTATCTGATTTTGAGTGCTTCGGCTTCGAATTAAAATGGAATCATCTAGCTATTAGCATAGCATTAGCATTAACTCCGGAAAACATTCTAAATGAAGCCGACAGTGTTATAGAAAATCTTGTAACTGTTTGATATGAGTTTCTTCTATCTACTATTAATATAGGTAATAGTTGAAAGAAAAGCAGATTATGCACCTCGCCTTAAGTAATTTATATTGCCCTCGTGCCTGTTTGATTAGAGCCCTCGCTAACGCTCGGGCTCTAAATCAGGCACTCGGTGCAATAATAAATTACTTTGTGCTCGATGCAATAATCTACTATAGTTGAAGTGATCTAATTTTGATTAGATAAAAATGCGTTATTTAATTAGATTGTGTTTGATTTTGTTATTCGGTGTTTACTGTGAGGCACAGAAGCCGTCGGAAAAGGAGGCGTTTATGAGAACTGTGAGTACCTACAAAAGATACTTTCATAATCAACCGGGCATAAATACGAGTACATACTCAATTCTTTATTGCATTCTACAATGTAGGTTTCAGTCGTAAACATTTTCACAACACAAGAAAATATGTGGAGCTGAGGACTTAACATTTAAGTATCTTATACTCTTAACTTATTCTAAAAAACTGACTTCAACATAAAATCAAACACAAAAAAGTGAAAAATAAACTTAAGAAGAAAAATCAGCTTCTGAAGTCGGTGACTTTTGTTTGTTTGATTTCATGTTTAGTCGGTTTTATTTTTTGTAAAAAAGTTTTTATTTTTCTCTTTTTAGTGGTTCACATGTGCTTACCCCTTCACAACGTACCGGCGTGATGTTATGTTATGAACTGGTGTAAACAATAGACAGACATGAGATTTCAGCAATCCCAGTCCATTTGCTAACATTTGTTGAAGAGTTCCGTTGCCTATCTCCGAAGTTCTTCATCAGATCTTCACCAAATTGAAATGGAACCCCTCCGAGGAAGTACTCTTCCAAAAACTACTCAAATCACTTCAAGTGTACCTATAAAATTTGAAGAGTTCTCTCTTCTTCTCCAGGATCCCATCATCAGATCCTGACTTGGTGATCATGGGACCACCTGGGAAGTATACCCTTTCCAACAAAAAAAGATGTTTTTAAATCGGTTAGCAAGCGACGGAGATCCGAATTGAGAACCTCCTTCTTTTTTTAGAAGTCGGTTAAAAATACTTTTGTTTATTTTACTTATTTCAAATATTTATTGACCATAGTAAATATTATTAGTAAATATTTGTAGTCTGTAGCCGCTTCTGAGAAATTCCCGATGAACCAACCCAATAACACTTAGCCCCATCTGGGAATAGAACCCACAGGACGAAGTCAATATAGTTTTCAACTTCAATTTACTTTTGTTTGCTTTACAACATTTACACCTTTGCAATGTTCTTTACAGTTGACATCAGCCCTTAAAGTTCCCACTGCTGGGACACAGGCCTCCTCTCATTGAGATAGGATGGGGTAGATGTCACATGCCTTCGAAGTTTTGATTCCTCACGATGTTTTCCTTCGCCGTTTTTTGAGAGCAGTGGTGATGAAATAAATTAGGTACACCAAGTAATGCGCCTGCTTTTTGAGCGGTAGCAAGTGTCAGACTTCTACTGACAAAAAAACACCCATGATCCTTCTTAGCCCTTTGTGTCCGGGGCGGGAACACGAACGCGCCGTCAACACAACACGACCTGTCGTGGTCATAAGACGGACGGACGGTGAGATAGCCAATAGTCTGGATTTGTATACCCGGTTGATGGCAATAGCTTCGCACCCTATAACATGGGACTTAAACATAACAAGCGAATTGTGAGTGTGGGTACACCTCTGCCTAACCTTGCGGGGATTACCGGTGCTCTTCGTATTTACACCCTGTATACTCAGCGGACCATCAGCGCCCTACGGGTTCAGTACAATTATGGATTTCGGATGTTGATGGGCTGTCCCGTTACTGCAGTGTATGCATGTTTGCGCAGGCACGTCGATGACTTGCACGTTATCGCTTAAAAAAAAATGATAGTAAATAATAAGTTGTAACCAACATAGTTTTTCTTTTTAGTAACCTTCTATGGATGTTGTTGTCCGAAATAAAAGTTTTTTTTAAAGGTGTTTGAAATAAATGCTTAGACATTGACTTTGACATCATTCTTATTTCTCAGTCTAGCATCATCAGAGCTGCAGGCTACCCTGTGGAAAGGCACCGCGTCACGACGTCAGATGGCTACATCCTGATACAGCATAGGATCCCGGGAGGCAGACTCTCTGCCAACCAGACCGGCAAACACAACACTAAGAGGAAGAAGGCCGTTCTAATTCTGCACGGTCTCGGTGGCTGCAGTTCGAACTTCGTGCTCATGGGACCTAAGAGAAGCCTTGGTAAGTTTGCGCTGTTCGATGGTTTAATCAATAGGATTACAGAACTAAAATATAAGAACAGCATCTCTATAATCCCCGAAGGGGGGGGATGAACCTAATAGTTCACATTTCGCCAGTCATTGCTCATATGTAATAGGGGGCGAGCCTCCTCGAAGCTGTCATAAAACCCGGCACAAAAACTGACATGATAACATATCAGTTTTACAAATTCAGTAAACATTACACCTGTGATCCCCCAAGTGTGAGGCTGGGATGTACCTAATAGTTTACTCACATTTCACCACTTTAAGTCTTATGTAATAAGGGATGAGAATCATCGAAGACTTCATCAAACCGGAACTAAAATTAACATGTTATGCAAATTCAATAACCATTTAGTTTTTTTTTAACTCCGCCAAAAACTAGATCCATTAAAGGATATAGAATGCATAAATGAATGCATGAATGTATGAATTTTCTAGATCTAATAATGGGGCCAGCAACACATTCTTCGAAGGTATTTTTAAGACACTACAATCTCAGGATTGTATATTTGCAGTTGTTATCGAAATCCTGTAGATAAAAATTTTAATGTGTTTTTAGAAAAATTGGAGATTTTACTAGATTACTTATTCAATAGGAAATCTATAATATGTGGAGATTTTAATGTTGACCTATTAATAGATAGTAAAAAGCGCATGGAATTTCTCAGTCTGCTAAGGTGTTATAATTTCAAGCCCCAAATCGATTCTGTTACTTTCATTCGTAATAGTTGTAACTCGTGTATTGACAACATAATTACCAACTTGCCCGATTCGTGTATTCTTGGATGTGCAGTTGATCACAATGGTTTGGCTGATGGCCATGGAGGTATTTTTGCAGATGTTCGTCTGGATAATGTAGGCAATATCACGCGACATAAGTATCCAATCATTGTCAAAATAAAAGAGTTTTTAATAGTAAAAATAGTGCCCAATTTGTACAGGGTATCCTTGATAAAGATTGGAGTTGCATGGGTATAAATACATTTCTCAAAACATTTCAAAAAGTATTCCAAAAGTGCTACAGAAAAAATGATTACCTACAAGATAAGCCTAAAAAAAATAGGCAGTTAAAATGGATTACTAAAGGAATACGTACATCAAGTAAAATGAAAGTGGATCCAGAGGCAATAGCTGATATTTTAGCAAAACAGTTTGACTACAAATCTATCTCTAGGGTAACAGAAAGAAATCAAAATATAGAATTTTTAAAAAAGTATACTATCGAAAATAATAATGAAATGTCAATTGCTTCTGTCACGCCAAATGAGGTTTTAAACATAGTCAAAGGTATGAGAACAAGCATTCTTGTGGTTATGATGAGATCCCAATATCCGTAATTAAGGAACATATTTCCATACTAGCTGAGCCTCTATGTATATTTTATAATAAGTGTATTGAGGAATGTGTCTTCCCAGACCAGCTTAAAGTAGCCAAAGTAATACCTGTTTACAAGAAAGGTAGTAGAAGTGATCCCAAAAATTACAGGCCCATCTCCTCTACCAGTATCGTCAAAGATATTTGAAAAAAATATAAAAAACGACTATTACTTCACTTGCGTGTAAATAGAGTGTTAAACGAAAGACAGTTTGGCTATCAAAAAGGTATTGGCACTTCCGACGCCATATATACTTTACTTGATGATGTGATGTGATAGGAAAAATAAACAATAAAATGAGAGTAGCCGGAATTATTCTGGACTTAAGTTCCGCATTTGACACTATAGACCACGAATTACTTCTTACAAAAATGATGCATTATGGTATTAGAGGTAAAGCTTTAAAATTATTCTCTTCATATCTGAAAAATAGAAAAATGGAAATTGACAAAACGAAAGATGGCTCCAAAAGTATTTACAAATCAGCAACCGTAATGATGACTACGGGCGTCCCGCAAGGATCTATATTGGGACCTATTTTATTTATCTTATTTACTAACTAGCTTTTGCCCGCGACTTCGTCCGCGTTTCCGTCGTTTTTCGTAAAAAAGTACCATATGTCCTTCCTTACGGTTCAGAGGCGTTTTTTAGGTGGCATTGTGTATTTTATTTTTAATCGACGGTAACGGAAAGGCTGTCAGTTACAGTGCGATCTAATTATCTTGGCAGCTCTGAACATAGGCTTTGCGAAATTTTACGCATGTAAACTTGGGAATAAAACTGTTATTGCCAGATAAACCAATACTTAAACGATCAGAAAATATCTAATTTAAACAGTGAGAAATACAAATAAAATAAATATCATTACACTTTTAAACATTCGTTGTAACAAAATGACCTGCACGAAGTTCGGAGCTGCCAAGATAATTTGATCGCACTGTACCTAGGTAACAAAATAACCTACGACAGAGGTCCTAACTATAGCTACCTTACACTTAAAATCTAAGTGCCTATTTAAACTAAAATATTCTAATAGAATTACACCCAGAAATATGTACAACTTACAACAAAAAAAGAAATGAAAATAAAGTTGAAACGCCTGTGCAATACCATCTACCTATACCTACTTCACTTACAAATAAATACTTATACCCCTATACCTACCTAACTAGGTACTACATAATATAACTAATAAAAGTATCTACGCTTTTACCTACTACAAAAATAAAATTGAACATAAATTAGCCAAAACTTACCTATCGGTATCTAAAAATCCATGCGTACTACTTCTACGTCTATTACTACTTCACCAAGGAAATAAAATGCAAACTATTAATACTTAATTTGTAATTTGAACGAATATTTAATAGACTACTGGCCCGTGTTGAAAAAAATATGGGTCATGTGAACCACCAGGTGACCTATCTAGAACGATATAGGAGCATAAAATAATAAGATTCAGCACTATGCCGTCACTTGTAAGCTGTCCAACCGAGTGCAGGTGAGAATTCAAAAGTACAGGTAGACTGGGTACATTTTGGTCATATATTTTTGTACGGCATTCTTACCATCGATAGATCCATGAAAAATAATAAGAAAACGCGTAGTGCCGTAAAAAAATGTTGCGCCACAAAGTCGGAATTTTTATTTTATTTTCCGACAATTTCCAGGGTAAATTTGGTCATTTGATTTTGTACGGCATCAGTTTCATACTATTTCAATACTGCTTCTAATCCATTATTCCGCAACGCCGTACAAAAATCATGCGACAAGGGGAAATAATCGAGGGTTGTAACCCCCTCTCTTTCCGCTGGTCCAGGGGGTGATTTGACACAACATAAAATTAATTTATTTTGAAAGTATTTTATGCATAGATAATATTTTTTCATATGCCGTACATTTTCGTTGGTCCAAAGGGGAAAAAAACTGAAAATGAAAAAATTAAAAAGAAAAAATCCATTTAGCGAAATGTAAGGTGAAATTCATCACGATATTTTTTTATACGGCATTAAGATAGTTTATTTGTACTAATTTTCATACTCTTTTCGTGATTCTAGGTTCTTAGTTAGAAACTACGTTAAATATATATGGGTTTGTATACTATCGATTTATACCAAAATATAGACATGTTGTCACTGATAATTCCAAAATACAACATATTTTTGAGAAGTACTCGCACATTTTCGGTTGAGGCAACTATAAGTCTGTAAGTCTTAAAATAATTAACAAGGAACAGTTGACGTCAACTGTTCCTTGTTAATTATTGTAAGACTTCTGTTAGTCGTGTAGCTCATTTCAATCCCTAGGTAGATCAGTAATTGTTTTGAAAGTAAATCTTATGTGGGAGCTGTAAAATTAAAAAAAAAAAAAAAAAAAAAACAAATACCGTCGACCTTGTTACCAATAAGCTATGGATGGATTCTCAATGACGGTCGGTACGATTTCGACTGGTTCCACGGCGTCTTTGACATAACGGAACCGGATGAGGAATCAGGCGAAGAAGATGATGACGTTATGTTAATGCCGTACTGTATCAGATTGATAATATCAGGAGTAATCACCATACTACGTTTGTATGGAAGAATGACTGGCTTGTGCAACCTTAAAATGGTAGCGTCATTTTCATCAGCCTAAAAGATAATGGTCTGCATTAAAATGTACGGCATCATTTTTTCCTAATTTATTTATGTTAATACTATTTAAAACAAGGGATAAAATTTAGAAAACTGCTATATTTCATTAATCTATGATATTTAAACTTTTGCAATAATATGCAAAATTTCAGTTTTTGTATTTCTCTATAACTTTTTTTAGAACAATTTCTTTTGAACGGCAATACTATATAACAATTGTATTTTTCTCAAAAATGGTATGTAATGTTGCCATAACATCTCTAAAAAGTATCCAGAAAGTGAACTTTACCGGAGACTTATTCACAACTGTCCAGTAAGAAGCGAGATTTTAAACTTGGAATCTCCTACTGTCCAGTAAGTAAGTATGTAATTTACTTACTGGACACTAGGTCATCCTCTTTAGATCTGTTTAGAAAAAAAAACATAGTACCAGACACAGATTAGAGTTTAGCCATTATAACATGGTTATAGAAGGGAGGTTCCAAATATATATCTATCTCTCTTTTTGGTATGACATTTTATGAGATACATATATTTTTGGAACCTTAAACAGCCATTTTATACGTTGCGTTTTGTACTTAGTAATGTTGTAGAAGTATATTGTGGGATTTTATGATTGTACTAGCTGACCCACGCAACTTCGTCTGCGTCATATAAATATAGCTATAACCTTTCTCGATATACCTATCGACTATCCGACATTAATTAAGCTAAATCGTAACAAACAAAAAATCTTATCTTTCCTCTTTATTAAAATAGTTTAGATGGTTTAGATTTTAGATTAGCTTGGATTATATTAAAGTGTGAATTACTATAGGTATCTTTTACTGTTTTATATACTATAACACTCTGTACTTGTAAACATTATGATGCAGTAAATATTTTGACTTTGAATTTCCCGGAGGCCAGCCAGAATCCCCCGTAGGCCGTACCTACATTGCGACGCGCGAATTATTTTGCCGTGCGGATGTTTTTACATTGCGATATCTTCTAAGATATTTGTTTAAACTGTATAGAGTGAAGGGCACAAATATTCTATATTAAATTTTCGTTCTAACAAACACATTTATTTAGATATAGATTAATACCATATGGGTTAAATAAGCTTCGCAAAAAATAATTATTTTTAACCTAACAGTTTAACAGTAAAAAAAGATTACAGTGAGTCAATCTTAAAAGATAGATATATGCTGTCGCGGACTTTTTTTTAGAACTTTTAAAGAGGAACAATTCCTTCATAGATGATATTTGCGTAACTTGAACCGTTTTCGCAGCGCACGCAGCGGAAGCTCTCAAAAAGGAAATACCCTTTCCCGTTTTTGTAACATTTTTCATATATGCTCCGCTCCTATTAGCCGTAGCGTGATGTTATATAGCCTATAGCCTTCCTCGATAAATGGACTATCCAACACAAAAAGAATTTTTCAATTCCAACCAGCAGTTCCTGAGTTTACCGCGTTCAAACAAACAAACAAACAAACAAACAAACTCTTCAGCTTTATAATATTAGTATAGATTTAGTAATTTCAGTTTATTAAAAAGTTTTTTCTAAAGTTGTTGTAGAGCGTGAGGTCCTGGGTTCGATTCCCGGGTCGGCCAAAAAGTGCTATTGTGTTTTTCACATATGAATGTAACCTTCAATATTAATTAAACGAATTTGTTGTTAAACTTTCTTTAATTTTTGAGAAAAGCATTATACAAACCTCAACCAGTAAGAAAGCCATCCTGGCCTCGTATATAACCAGACCTCACCTGCGGTTCGGTCCGGTTAACTCATACTTGGCCAGGAAGGCTTACTTACTGGATTCTGCAGTAATGTACTATTACAATACCATGTTAAAAAAAAGTTCCCGTACAGGATCAAATGACTTTACAGCTTTAAAAATCAAGGATACGATGAAATTAAGATAATTATTGATATACATTTAAAATGAACAATAATTTTTTGACGGCATTATTTTTAATAGTACTTTTGAGTGCTAGATAATGTTTTGGAACCGAAGCCGTACTTTTTCAAATCACCCCCTGGACCAGCGGAAAGAGAGGGGGTTACAACCCTCGATTATTTCCCCTTGTCGCATGATTTTTGTACGGCGTTGCGGAATAATGGATTAGAAGCAGTATTGAAATAGTATGAAACTGATGCCGTACAAAATCAAATGACCAAATTTACCCTGGAAATTGTCGGAAAATAAAATAAAAATTCCAACTTTGTGGCGCTACATTTTTTTACGGCACTACGCGTTTTCTTATTATTTTTCATGGATCTATCGATGGTAAGAATGCCGTACAAAAATATATGACCAAAATGTACCCAGTCTACCTGTACTTTTGAATTCTCACCTGCACTCGGTTGGACAGCTTACAAGTGACGGCATAGTGCTGAATCTTATTATTTTATGCTCCTATATCGTTCTAGATAGGTCACCTGGTGGTTCACATGACCCATAATTTTTTCAACACCGGCCAGTAGTCTATAAACCCTACCTACCAAAACAACTAATACCTATTTTATAAAATAACAACAAAATAAATTCAAATAAACTATTTATTAAAGACTAAAAGTCGTGCTGATAAGCATTGTTTGTTAAAATCAATTATTGTCTGTCAATAAGGTCGAACGCTCTGAACGCATCAATAGCCACGACCCGCGTCGAGCGCGGCAACCGTTACACAAAAATAATCCTTAAGGCATGATTCAGTATTCACGCGCAACGGCGCGACACGTGTTATTGTGAGTCAACCATAAAAGATAGACATATGCTGTTGTGAAATATTTTTTTGATAATTTTATGTAGAACATTTCCGTCATAAATGATTTCTATGTAGCTTTAACCATTAAGGCTGCACACGCGACGGAAGCTTAAAAAATGGAGCAACTTCTCCCGTTTTCCCAACATTTCCCTTCACTGCTCTGCTCCTATTGATTGTAGCGTGATGAAAAGTATACTATAACCTCCCCAGGAGTATGAAGAATAATCGTACCAAGTTTCGTTAAAATCCGTCGAGTAGTTTTTGTTTCTATAAGGAACATACAGACAGACAGACAGACAGACAGACAAAAATTTTACTGATTGCATTTTTGGCATCAGTATCGATCACTAATTACCCCCTGATAGTTATTTTGAAAATATATATCATGTACAGAATTGACCTCTCTACAGATTTATTATAAGTATAGATATAGAAGAAGAAGATAGATAGATGACTTAATCAATTACATGAATACAATTCTACCTGACATTGACATAATTATTTTTGCAGATGACACAAATGCCATAGTAGCAGCAAATGACATAGACAAATTAACTGACTCTGTAAATGCAGCCTTACAAGCATTTCACGCGTGGTTTACCATAAACAAATTGCTAATCAACACTGCAAATACCAATATAATATTATTTAAAACGACAGCCCGTAATAAGGATGATTTAGAGATAGTTTTGAAGGATGAGAAAATTGCTGTCGTCAAAGAAGTCAAATTTTTAGGTATACGTATAGACGAACATTTAAATTGGAAGGCAGAATTAAATGCTATAAATGCATCAGTATGTTCTGCATGTTATGCTTTAAGGTCACTTAGAACAGAAATTAGCATTAAGCAATTAAAAATGGTATATTTCGCGTTGGTAGAATCCAAGAACAGATATAGCATAATGTTTTGGGGAAATAGTTATGACTATAACATAAAAAGAGCTTTTGTACTACAGAAACGCGCAATTCGCACAATAATCCGTATTCCGCAAACAGAGAGTTGCCGTGAACATTTGAGAAATTTAAATATTCTTACGGTGCCGAGCATTTATGTATAAATGTACTGCTAAGTAACATGGCCAAATATATACATGAATATGAGACAGCAGAAGAACGACAAATTAGAGAAGGCACACGCAGACAAGACATTGTACGTTATAGGGTACAGCCAAACCTTAATATTGTGAGACACAGTCCTAGATACCAATCGGTTATATTATTTAATAAGTTGCCTTTACATCTAAAAAGCGCTATTTACTCAAGTTCCTTTAAAAAGGAGCTTAAGAGTTTCCTGTTGAATAAGTGTCTATATACTGTTGAAGAACTTTAGAGATTTTTTTATATAGTAATGTTGTATTGTGGTGGTTTATTTTTTTGCAATGTTGAAATGTACTGGCTTGTTTGTATTTTGTATTGTTGCTTACATTAATTTTTTTGTTTTCTCTTTATTTAATTTGTTTTTCATTTTATTAACATGTAATTTCAAATACAATTTATTGTTTATGAATAAATGACTAATGACTAACAGCTTTTTCAGTTTTAAAACATAATGTTTCAGCAGCTACTCTAACGCAACGTTTTTTTTTCAATTAAATATGTTTTTCACCCTAGAAGTCTCAAACGCAAGTTGAAAACCGCCATCTTTATGATTCCAGGGTACTTCCTAGCTGACGCAGGGTACGACGTTTGGTTATCCAACCTACGAGGGACCCTTCACTCATCGCACGTGAACCTCACCAAAACAGACAAGGAATTCTGGAACTTCAGGTGAGTTAGAACTCTTCTTCTGACTGTGCCTGTCGAAACCAAGCAATGATATCGACGACCGTACGAATTTCAGCCTCCACGTAATACACTGTGATACTAAGCATTTATCTGGGTATGCTCGAGATAAAAGTCCGTTCTATTAGGTGTTCAGTGGGCCTGGTCCAGTGGGCGAGTTTGTCAACGTGGACACAACTTACTCGATTGGCATCGAGTAAGCCTGTAGTTTTAAACCAGCTCCTAAAACACGATATTACTCAGATTTAGTTTGTCCCCCTGCTGCGCTCCCCAGCGACCCCCTATGCCTAGGCTCGTGCTCCACAAGGGGTGCCCTTCGCGTGCAGTCGCTTACTTTGTAAGTTTTTTTACCCAGGCTGAAGGCCTTACTCTCAAGGCACACCACCACACAGGACAGTCCGGTTGAGCCAACGACAACCTCATAGGTTGAACTGCGAGAGGCCTGAATGGCCTCTCGCAGTTCAACCTATATCTTATATTATCTTATATTCCCATTTCGTAGTGGAAAGTGTGGTACGTCCATTCGTTTTTGTTTTTAATGAAAATCATTAGTTTTCTTAAAATTTGACTGCTACGTGATATACTGTTGTTCGGGAGCATTTTAAATTGTAGATATAGAGAAAGCCGACAAAGTTACTATATTCATTGTGCTGACGAATATAGAAACTTTATTACCTTAATTTTGGAAATTTAACCGTTTAGAAAAATTTGTCTCAAACAATATTGTATTGAAGCTAGCTGTTGAATGATACAAGTTTTGTGCGTAAAGTTGTACTAATTGTACTATCAGTGAATCGATTGTATCTTTGATAGGTTTCTTATTTATTTTCATTTCACATTTCAGAATTTGCACGTTTTTTTTTCGTAAAGGTTCACCCAATTTAATATTAAGTAAGTATAACAAAATTAATTAAAAAACGAATTAATTTTGATGAAATTTACAAAACATAGTCTTGATTAAATGTGCTCGTTATTGCACATAGTTCGACCTACTAAACCTTATGATAGTTCACCAACGATGTCAAAAACATCGGAGATCTCTTTTCTCATCCTGTAATACTCATTCAAGTTTTACCCACTTTCAGTTTCCACGAACACGGCGAATACGACGTGCCAGCAGTGATCGATTATATCCTGAACGTCACAGGCCTGGAGAAGATCATGCTCGTGGGCCACTCCTTGGGTACCACCAATTTCTTCGCCACGCTGGCTATCCGGCCAGAGTACAATGACAAGCTGATAGCCTTCGTGGGTTTAGCACCATCTATGTATTTGGACCACCTTAAAGAAATAGTGGATTTGACGATTAATACTTTAGAGTTACCGGTAAGCAACAGATTTTAAGATTATTATATTGTACACAGAAGCTGTTGGTGGCGATTGGTAGTTTGGATAGGCTAGTTAACGACCCAACACAGTTGGAACAACGCTTGGCAGATGCTCATTATTCCCTGCCCTTATTACAACTTATTTAGGGTTGACGCTGCATGTCTGCATTCCACAGTTGTCTATTATTCGTCTTCTCAGCAGTGGCCTCCTATCTAATGTTATTAACGAATATTGTATAATCTCGGAATCCATGGAACCTTTTTTATTTGGGCTTTTAACAAGGCAGTCCAACAGTTTTTTGAAGATTCATTGACGGGAACTGGATTGCAAGGTTATACATTTTACGGCTCTTCACTATAAAGTACTATTTGAAAGAATAAATCTTTATGTATGCTGTACAGCATAGAAATATTGTAAAACCAAACTAGTTTAACAGAGTAACCATGGAGTTTCTTCCAGATTCTTTTCCGTAGGAAACGACCAACCCGAACCGTGCACCTTTTTGTCGACGTTTTATAAGTGCCCATGTAGGCCTATGTGAAATAAAATATTTTGATTTTATTTTGAATGTTTACAGAATGCGGCTAAAGGCATAGGCTGGGTAGCAATCATGCCGAATATTATTCACTCACTTCAGGAGAACCTGTGCAATAAGAACCGGCCGACAATCGACCTCTGCACAATATTAATAGAAGCTCTGTTCGGTGATGATTCAGAACAACATGACGGGGTACGGAATCTTTATAATCCTACTAATATTTCTTTGTACACTGTACAAAGTCACGAGTTAAACAAATACGTTGGATGTAGAATTAAATATAAAAGAAAAAAAAAAGAAAATTCTTGCTGCACTAGGTACATAGCAGTCCGGTCAATATAGACATTTCAAATAACAATAATTCGCACAGAGCCAAATATTGGTGGAGAACTGGGGTTAACCGTTACAAATAAAGTGTTAAAAATCCCCATCGATCCTATGTGTGCTACAAAAGTTATTCGGGGTCAAAGGTCAAAATTCGAGGTTTTTTGGATTTTTCTCGAAATCGGTAAGTTTTATCAAGAAAAACAAAAGCCCAAAGTTGTAGATTCTAAAATTCTCTACAAAAATGGTCTTCATGATTTTTTCTAAGAGTTACCATTCCTGAGATATCTATATGTATATGAGAGAAATTAGCTTCTGAAGTCGGTGGCAAAAACATGAAGTCAAACAAACAAAAGTCACCGACTTCAGAAGCTAATTTTTCTTCTTAAGTTTATTTTTCTCTTTTGGTGTTTTTGAAGTCGGTTGTTTTTTTTTTAATAACCAAAAGCTACTACACTATTGACGAATATTTTAACGATAAATTTCAACAACAATAAAAACTATTTTGACATAATACCTAAAAAACTTTTTATTTTAATCTATATAAATAAAAAGAGAAGTCCTGACTGACTGACTGACTGACTGATTGACTGACTGACTCATCAACGCCCAGCCCAAACCCTTGGAACTAGAGAGCTGAAATTTTGCACAGAGGTTCCCTTTTTAATGTAGACAAGGAATAAGGAAGGATTTTTCGAAATTCAACCCCTAAGGGATTTAAATAGGGGATGAAAGTTTGTATGGAAAATCGTAATTTTCACGCGGGCGAAGCCGCTGGCAAAAGCTAGTTATTAATAAAATAATTCGTGCAATATATAAAATAAAACACATAAATATAACTTTTAACTAAATATTTAAATACCTTCATAGCAAACAATATAACTATCTTACTGACACTATTTTAAACTAATATTATTTATTTTGTTATTCTATTAAAAAGACGCCTTCATCCTCTCTCCTATTAAAAAATTAACTTTGCTGTGCCCGACTTGATTCTATGTTTTAACATACCAGCTGTTACATGTACACATTATGGAATGCAATAAAGTATTGAGTATTGAGTAAATGGGTTCCCTTTAACGACTAGCCATTGCTTTTTCGCTGCCATTATTTTCTGTTGCCGGATTTTCTATGATTACTCAAAAATCGCTGACGCTACAAAAACTAGACAATTGGAACTACGATTTCCTCTTTTTTTTGAATTTTTTGTACGACCATGTCTCTCTAAGTTACGGCCAATTGAAAATTGCCCAAAAATTTTTTTTTTTTTATCCCTTATTTTTTTCCAGTAATGTAGTTGGGCAAACGCTTGGCAGATGATAACAATCATTGTAATGTATAATGTTCGCTTTCAGGACATGGCACCCGTATATTTGTGGAGGATACAGCCGTTTCCGATTGGATCTTTAGAACATTACGGAAAGATCGCCCTCACAGGTACGAAACTATTATTTTTGAAACTCAAACCATGAATTCGGCAAGTTTGCAAATAACTGTTTCCAGGGATTGCACGACGACGACGGCGAGAGTTTGAACTCTGGTCGAAATCAGAACTACGAGTATATCTTGACTATCTCGAGTGATCAGAAAGAAAGAAAGAAAGAAAATGCATTTATTTGGCACAGGCCACAAATACACACAATGTAAAACAAAAATAATATAAAAAAAACCGGCCAAGAGCGTGTCGGGCCACGCTCAGTGTAGGGTTCCGTAGTTTCCCGTCCGTCACAATAAGTGTTCCCACTTAAAACTGTTGTTCCCATCCAAGATCAAAATTATTTTCCTAGAAAGTCCTTATAAAGTTCTACTTTTCAGTTTTTTTTCATATTTTCTAAACTTATGGTTCAAAAGTTAGAGGGGGGACACATTGTTTTTTACTTTTGGAGCGATTATTTTCGAAATTATTGACATTATCAAATAATGATTTTCGTAAACCCCTATTCATTTTTAAATACCTTTCCAACAATATATCACAGGTTAGGGTTAAAATAAAATAAAAAAATCACTTCCCACTTTACATTTATGGGGGCTACCTGTTCTTTCTGTTCTGTGGGCTACCCTAATAAAACATTTTTTTCCAATTTTTATTTTACCACTTTGTCGGCGTGATTGATACACATACTGGTACCAAATTTCAGCTTTCTAGTGCTAACGGTCACAGAGATTAAGCGAGGACGGACAGACGGACAGACAGACATGGCAAAACTATAAGAGTTCCTAGTTGACTACGGAACCCTAAAAAGGAACTTAAAACTAAACAAATCGTCCCACTGTGTGCCTCACGGCTGCGCCAAAAAGGCCCAGTTCAGCAAAATGCCGGGCAACTAGTGCCCGACGCTGGTTTTCAACTGAACCTAAATTAGAGTGGTTACGGATGTTAATCAGTTTTATATGTTGTGTCAATGTTGGGGGTGAATATGTAAATAACAATGGATTAGTAGTAAAACAAACTATGAAACAACAAATATGGTGAGTGTATAAAGCAAACCAAGACAATATAATATACATAATATATAGGTAAATAGAACGGGCGCAAGATAAAAAACCTGCACGATAACTTTTAACGCATTACAACTGTATTGTATTTATGTTTGCATTTCGTCCACAAGCAGTTATATATAGCATTTTTTTTTTGAAGTGAAAACTTCTTTAGCGGCGCTGAGCACTTTTTTTTGTATGGGTAATGCTGATCGAAAAATCTTACGATTTTTCGATCAGCATCACGTGACCCTGACGCGAGTTTGAAAGTTAATATTGAAGTTTTCACTTCTGCCGGCACTCCCGGAGTGCTACCTTTTTTTTTTTATCTGGGAAGGTAGAAACGTCATATAACTGAGACATTTAGAGCAACCATATCCAGCTTACGTTGTGCTTCTATGAGGAACTGCCGTAAACGACTTCTAAAAGTGTCTATCGTCTTGACCAAAGTTTAAGTATCAAGACATCCATCGATATCTGATTTACCGCCCACGTCCATGTTACATGCAAAGTCAACTATGTGTCAGATCAGCGTCAGATGTTACACATCTGGCATTATGCTGAACTGAGGCCCTTTTGGCATTATCAGTTTGATTGTTTAGAATAATTTTTAGGGTATTTTTGTTAATTATGCCAAATAAACATAATTTTCTCTTTTTTTTCTGTCTCATACAGCTACTTGGTCTCAACTTTTACACCCCGATTTGGCCCAGAATTTTGTAGCTATACCTACTCGGCGTATTTTTTTTTAAACCCAGATTGTGCTCAAACTTTTACACCTTGACTTAGACCCGTTGAATATTATAAAGAAACATTAAAATCACGTGTCTCCATTTTCAGGCGTGTTCACGAAGTTCACCGGCGGTGTCCACGGACCTGTCGAGCCGTATAACACAAGTAATATCAGAATTCCTGTCTCACTACTATATGGAGAGAATGACCGGCTCAGTGATGTAGCTGTAAGTTTCTGGTTTTATTTATTTGTATCAATCCCAGTTTTTTATAACAATTTGAAATTATGTAAAGTGAGGAGATCTTTAGAAGGTTGAAAAATAACTGGTTCCTATATCGTGCCCTTACTTCAAAACCCAACTAACTGCATAAAACGTAGTTTCGAGAAAATCGTGTTTAAAGGTTCGAATTGTAAAATTTCTATTAAAACAACTGATAATGAGGAGAGTACGTGTATTTTTCATTTCATATTGTATTCATTATTCGGGTGGAAGAGAAAAGGGAACTTAATTTTACAAACAAGTAGGAATAATTAAACATTGGCTTAAAAACAAGTAGGAATAATTAAACATTGGCTTGATAAGTGCTGCAGATTAGCGGTTTTTCCTGTAGCCGCAATGTTTTCTTGTCTTCTGAAGAATCTTTTGGACAGCAGTTTTTTAATTAATTTAAGTAAACGAAATTTGTATGTTTACCTAATGGATAATTGCTAAAACTAAGTAGAAATCTTTAGTCTCTTGACTCAGTTATTAAATTGTTATTGTTCATCTAACTTGAATCATGTAAAAACCACTTAAACGGCGATACTTGCAATGTTTTTCCTGGCTAAAAACATGGTTTACAGTGCAGAAACCTTGCTTTAACTGACACTTATTGGGTTTTGCCTGTATGTAGATCTTGAAAAGGAGATTCTAACGGTACTTGTAACTCATTTTTGCCCATAAGTGACTTTAGTTGGTTTTCGATTTAAGGGCACGATATCATTAATGTATTAAATAATCAAAAAACCATGTTTCAGTAAGCTAAATAAGTACTATAATACCAGTTAATACTATTATGTTTACAGGATTCAGCGCGGACACAAGCAGAGCTGGAGCGTTCTGCTGTCATAGAAAAAATGAGGCCCCCTACATGGCGCAAGTTCAACCACATAGACTTCATTTTCGCGAAGGACGTCGCGAAGCTGCTCAATAGACCACTCGTTAAACACATAGATAAATTGTATAATAAATATGGTCCTAAATAGTCCAGTCAAGCGATTTTTTATTATTTTAAATGTCTTTTTAGAATAGAACTGAAAATTGGTGAAGGTTTTGAATTCACCATTATAAATTAAATGTCAAAAATCCTCACCAATTCCAAGGTCCAACCCAAGGTCAAAGGTCAAGAATATTTGTTTATCGCATTTTTCTCGTTAACGGTGAATGTTATCGCAAAATTAGCTCGGAAAATTGACTATAAAAATATTTACATTTTTCCTACGAATCCTCATTTTCGAGAAATCGCTTCTGCTACAACTTAACTTTTTTTAGACCCGCTGGATATTTTAATTGGGGCTACTTGAAAGACAAAGTCTACGTAAACCCGTTCCGAAATGACATAGAATTGAGAGCAAGGGTAAAGTTGCAGCAAATAGCACATGGGGTACGTATTTGAATATCGAAGATTAAAATACCTACGCTTAAAATACCAATGTTCAAAACATCGAAAATTCATATATCGATTATATCAAAATATCGAAAATTGTTAAACCTACGCTTAAAACGTCGAAGATTAAAATTAAAATTTCGAATGATTTAAAATATCGAATTACATTATGCCTAAGTTCAAAATATCAACATTTAATACATCTAATTTCATAATATCTACGTTAAAAATACCTACTAGTTAAAATATCGAAAAAAGAACATTAAATGTATTTCAAAAATAATAATAATGACGTCACTAGGCATAAGGATAGAATTGGTTTGGTTAGGTTAGGTTAGGTTCCCGTTAAGTTTTTTGTTCGTGTTCCTATAATACGACCGTCTTGCGACAGTATCCTTTATGGGCGGCATGGGCACCGGGCCGTAGGCTGACGAAGGAGGCCGGCGGAGGCCCGGCACTTCGGGGACAGAAGATGTTAGTGTTATTTAATATGCGAGCGCAGCGAGCGCGCGTCATGGAGTACATGCGTTGCATGTATGAGTGACGTCATTATTATTATTATTACTAGACATTGGGGTGATTCATCCACTTAGAGGACATGCAACGCATGTACTCCATGACGCGCGCTCGCTTCGCTCGCATATTAAATAACACTAATATCTTCTGTCCCCGAAGTGCCGGGCCTCCGCCGGCCTCCTTCGTCGGCCTACGGCCCGGTGCCCATGCCGCCCATAAAGGATACTTTCGCGAGACGGTCGTTATACCTTATAAAAATCTACCAAATAAAATTCTGCCATCTTAATAGTATGCCATTGAAAATTCGGCTATTTAAACATTCTGCGAAAGTTTGTACTTCGATATTTAGGACATTCGATAATCTGTATTTCGATATTTGGATCTTTCGATGTAACTTTGTAGATATTTAGATTTTAGATATATTGGACGTAGGATATTTTACCATTCGATAATATAAACTTTCGTTATTTTAATTTTCGGTTTTATGGTCGTTCGATATTTCCATTTTCGATGTTTTGAACATCGATATTTTAACAGTAGGTATTTTAATCTTCGATATTCAAATACGTACCCAGCACATGCAGTGCACAAGCCTGAGAAAACTTTAAAGCTCATTCTTAAAAATGATACTGAGAATGTTTTAGGTACAAAGGAGTCAATTTGAGCATTTATTGTGATGGGTTATTCCCGCTCGGTAACACCCTTTCGTCAACACTGTTGACGATCGGGAAAAAAAAGTTTCGTTCGTTCACAGTGTTGACGAACGCTACTTATTATTTCGGGTAATTCCCGTTCGGTAACACCTTTCGTTCCTGTCGTCAACACTGTTGACGATCGGGAAAAAAAAGTTTCGTTCGTTCGCAGTGTCCATGAATGCTGGTTTTTATTTTTAAAATATGGAAATAAAAATAAAACATGTCATGGATTTTTAAAATGTTTTAATGGATTATGTTAGATCTTTTAAAACACAATTAACTAGAAAATAAAAAAAATGGCCTTATCATGTGCATTTCATTCATCATTCCCACTAGTTCTACGATAAAGAGTGTAATTAAAATCGTAAAACCAGCGGGACTCAAGTTTCTCATTCGTTCTATCACACAGTTTAGGGTACAATTACGGCACAAACTACCAGGAGAATAGAA
This sequence comes from Diarsia dahlii, assembly GCA_949775195.1. Lineage (NCBI taxonomy): Eukaryota > Metazoa > Arthropoda > Insecta > Lepidoptera > Noctuidae > Diarsia > Diarsia dahlii. Next base: position 1,343,600 of record OX459197.1, on the reverse strand, counting down.
GTAGCCAGGAGGTATTTAAAACATTTTTTTTAGTGATGATACAAAGGATAAAACTATAAAAGCAAATAATATTATATTAAGGAATAATTTAGATTTGATTTAAAGATTCCAATACCTCCTTCCTACTTCTGTTCTCCTGGTAGTTTGTGCCGTGGGACTTTACTACCTATCCTTTTTTTTTGCATATCCAAAAAAAAATGTTTTCAATACCGTACCACCCCTACCTACTTCAAAAAATGTTTTAAATACCTCCTGCCTACTTCTATTCTCCTGGTAGTTTGTGCCGTAATTGTACCCTAAACTGTGTGATAGAACGAATGAGAAACTTGAGTCCCGCTTGTTTTACGATTTTGTTATACTCTTTATCGTAGAACTAGTGGGAATGATGAATGAAATGCACATGATAAGGCCATTTTTTTATTTTCTAGTTAATTGTGTTTTAAAAGATCTAACATAATCCATTAAAACATTTTAAAAATCCATGACATGTTTTATTTTTATTTCCATATTTTAAAAATAAAAAACAGCATTCATGGACACTGCGAACGAACGAAACTTTTTTTTCCCGATCGTCAACAGTGTTGACGAAAGGAACGAAAGGTGTTACCGAACGGGAATTACCCGAAATAATAAGTAGCGTTCGTCAACAGTGTTGACGAAAGGGTGTTACCGAGCGGGAATAACCCATTGTGATTACTTTAAATAACATTTATGTTTTAAAGTTAAGTCTACTGATCTTACTATCTTTAAGACAGTCGTCGTCACCGGGTCTGGTTCATAACATCGCGAGTCACTACATCGATGGTCGCTGTATCGACAACGGTCCATCGACGCGTTAATGAAACGACAGTACCCCAAATCGATGGTACGCTACATCGACAGTACACCAAATCGACGGTGCGCTATATCGACACTTCGACAGTACACTACATCGATGGTACGCTACATCGACGGTACCCCAAATCGATGGTACGGTCAGCATCAGAAGTATATTAACATTACTTTTTTTAATAAAAACTTGTTAGATATTACTCGTAACTACATGATAATGGAGTGTAAGGACTATTTTAACGAATAATCTTCTGAAACATTAAAAATAATAGCTAGAGTCCTGTACATAAAAGAAATAAAATTCCGAAATGTTTAGCTTTTTAATGTTTCAGAAGATTATTCGTAATATCTAACAATTTTTTATTAAAAAAACAGCTTCGAAACTTTGAGTAATGTTAATATACTTCTGATGCTGACCTTACCATCGATTTGGGGTACCGTCGATGTAGCGTACCTACCATCGATGTAGTGTACTGTCGATATAGCGCACCGTCGATTTGGTGTACTGTCGATGTAGCGTACCATCGATTTGGGGTACTGTCGATTCATTAACCCGTCGATGGACCGTTGTCGATACAGCGACCATCGATGTAGTGACTCGCGATGTTATGAACCAGACCCGTCGTCACCGAGGCAGGCCAAAGAAACGAATGTCCTCCATTCCATTCCAACTCTTTGCCCAGCAGTGGGACAGAATACGCTTATTGAAAAAAAGTGTTTCCAATCGTAGGTATAATACTACAGATTAAAAGTCACAATAATTACTTGTGTTTAAAACAAAATCAGCTGCCATTGAACTATTATTTTATCTTAAAAAAAAAAAAATTAATTAAAAAAAAATGTCTTTCCAAAATCATTAAACAAGTTTTTTTTAAAGTTAGTTACACAAAACTGTCATAGGTATGCATTTTTTTTCACCACTTTAACTTAGAGTAGTGAAAAATTGTAAGTATACCTAAATAAGACGGTTTTGTATAATCAACTTTAAAAAATCTTAGAAAATCGTTCAGTGAAAAATAATCTAAAACATGAATCTCATGATCAGTCTTGTTTTGGACTGAAAAAAGACGTACTATTATGTAGAGTAACAACGAGTAAATTGATGTAAAAAATACTAGAAAGCACTTTTTCATCATGAGATGCTTAAAACTTTAATTCAAAAAAAAAGATTTTTCGATATTTTGGAAAAGTTAGTATTTAAAACACTCTAGGGCAGTCTAGGGTATGTAATGTGCTTCACAAATGACTTCTTCGTATTTTTATATACCTAGTATGGAAAGAGATTACAAATGCTACATTCTTTTGCATGCTCTTTCCTTTTACTCTTTTCCTTGTAAATGACACAGCGGACAAAACATGTTCGGATTGGGAGCATGAATAGCACAAAGGTGATACGTATGTGCAATGCAAAGAATTTTGGTAACCCAGGTAATCTGGGACTTTTTTTTTTAGGCGGATATCATCAAATAAGCTCCCGCTCTTAGGCAGAGCGAAAGGGAGTGTCAGACTTCTACTGACTAAAAACCACCCATGATCCTTCTTAGCCCTTTATGTCGAGGCCGCGGTATCTTGGTGACTAACCCGCAGCCCCGACGGGTAATCTGGGACCCCCAAAATAGCACCGTGTTGGTAGACTGTCAGGGAGCTGGGGTGAACAAAATAATCAATTCTCCAAAACATTAGCAAAATATATGGTTTGTATTTGGACTCTTTTGAAGAAGAGAAGATGTGGACTTACGGATATATTCAATATATTACACAATACATGGAAGCAAAAATATGACGTGTCACCTTCTTGTTCTTTTTGTGTCGATTCTACTTCCATCTTATACGGTTTGGGCCCAGTAGGTAGCCACGTTTATTGCAGAGGCAGAGGCGCTGTTCAGGTCGTCAAGAGTGCATGTATTAGAATATCTGGGACACTTCAAGTGTCACCAGAAGTGTCACCAAAAAAATTACCTACTGAGGCATATCAAGTAGCAACTGAGATTATAGATAACCTGAGGATATAGGAAACTAGAACTTGCTTTAAAAGCATTTTGCAGTCCTAAATATCTATTTCTTCACATATTTTAGAACTTTCTGTCATTGTTGTCATAGATAGACTAAAAGTTAGTCTATGGCCTTATACATGCTTGAAAGCAGAGTATAAGTTCCTTGACTGAATGAATTACTAATTAACAACAGGTCATAGTAAATGTCTAGATTCAGTAGAACAGAGATCGTATTTAAAGTGACATGGTAGGGACCAAGTCACTTCTGAGAAGGTACCGAAAAACTGGAGTGGACACAGTGAGTTTTGTGTGTCGGGATCAGAATCATGTAGTGAGTGACAATGGCAGTGGTCCCGAATGCAAAAAAACAAACAAGAAGGTAGACCGATTTGTCTGTTCATAAACATCCACCTGCAATGACTTCAGTTTATCCGTGATCATGGTGCTTGTAACAGCACCCAGATATCGAGAAGTCTAAACAATAAGTATCCCATTTTCAGAATTAATAATTGTATTGAAAGTGACATGGTCACTAACATTATCATTAACACAAAAAAGGGGATTTTTAGCATGATTACTGTTTGTGTTAAGTTCCTGATTTATCCATGATCATGGTACTTGTGATTGCACAAAAGTAACAGGAACTCAAAACAAACAGTAAACATGGTAAATATCCCGTTTTCAATATTAATGATAATGATATCAGCTATAACATTGTACAGAATAGATGGTCTGGTGCCAATGGCTCTCAGATAAACCCTGGTTAAGAGACCTCAGAAACCCGGCAAGGGTTCATTAGGACTGACGATGCTGATGTAAACCAAATCATTTACCATAACACATGTGAGTATATTACAGATTGTCTCACTACAACAACTACGGCAGCGCAGCAGTAGGTAGGTACCTAACCCAAAAGCAACTATATTGCAACAAGTGTGAACAACCTACAAAGTCCTATGTGTTCAGTATAAAAATGCTTTCAGAATGATGTTAGGGTTGCCACGCTACTGTAGTGCATCTCAAATGTTTACAGACTCGCGCATTGACGGTTTCCACGCTATAATGCAGAAGAAATTGGCGTTGTTATAGCAAAGACTACACGGTAGCATCAACAGCATTTCACAAATGATTGCATCCTGCTACATCTGTTCCATACAGGCTCACTGGGTGAGAATAGTCAAGAGAAAATTGTGATATTGTGTACCAACTAACATAGATCTTAAGAAAATTGTAAAGTACTAACACTTATATATCTGTCAGAAATCAATGGTTAATAATAATATTAAGAAATCCGCCCCTATGAAGCTGACCTGACCCTCCTAGTATTTTAGAAACTTCTCAGTGGCAGCAACTCAATAGCAACCTTAACTCAATGAAGATAAACATCATTTACATTTTGACAGTGAAACAAAACCAGGACAATATGTGTGAAAGAACTGTCCCACTTACCTTCACAACTACGGCCTTAGAGACAGCTGGTGTTAGTTTGACTGGTATCCCCTGCTGTGGAGCTGGGCTCAGCACCTTGAGGTCCACTGGCTGACTGCGATTCATTTCTGTAAAGAGAATGATAGATACTTTACATTTGGCTACTTTCCCTTAAGAAGTAACATGAGTTTGTTGGGTTGTAGAAGGTGGGAAAAAGAAATCAGTTACTTGATGTTGTAGTTTTTATACTAAATCAACTGTTTCGTCATTACCTGTAGTTTATATGGTACATATAGACTCTTTATTCAATAATTTATTTGTGAAAGTTCGTGAGCTTAATTTTAGTGTGTACCGGCTGTAAAGCCGCAATTCCGCCAAGATAGGTTTCATTTTGTCGATGTAGGATCTAGCCAGTCTGACTATCCTGCAGTCGAATCTAGGTTTCCTAAGATAATCTTATTATTAGCTTTCTATTTTGCTCAAGAACGGCTAAAACTGCTACATAGACTGACTGCTGGCGTGCTTAGAAACTTAACAAGGGTTGTTGTTACAGTATTTACCTTTATTCGGCATTGTGCTGAAAGCAATCTCCGAAAGGTTGAAACATTTGATTTTGCGATTGCTAGTTATTTAATAGAACATTACCCAAGGCGAAAATAAAAACATTTTAGTGTAGTGTCGTTATTTATATTATAATTTCCTTATTTTCCCGTAGGCGTACGTAACATTTGACGCGCGAACCTCGATGACATTTGTACAGACTGTCAAAAACCGAAACCATTGACAATATTCTATGACTCTATTATTAATATTGTCAATGGTTTCGGTTTTGGTTGTAAACTGGTGTTCATGGTGAATTTGGCAATAATAATTATATAATATTTATATTTATCTGATTTAATACTCTGTTTTATTTTCCTTTTGCCGTTTTTTCCATGCAAAGCATGCAAGTAATTATTAGGTACCTACTTCGCACAACTGTAATAATTCTTACTGGTTGACAATATCTTTTATCTTCAATTATTACTTTTAAATCACGAAGGCACGCACCTTATTCCCCGCAAAAAAATCACTTATTAAAAGACTATTAAATACTTTTTTAGGCGGCCAAAGAAACGCTCCTTCAACGATTGCTTCATGTCAGCAACAATGATGCCCAGCAGCGCCCTAGAGTATATATGTTCTGTGAGCAGCGCTTCCGACATAGGTAGGTACCCAAATACAAATACCTACTTATAGTTTTCGCTTGCTGAGAGGAATCTAAGATTTATTTATGGAATCCGTAAGCTGGGTTCCTACAGATTTCACTATCTCCTCTCGCTTGACCTGCACATTTCACTGCTTCAATTCAAAACTACCACAAATCAAAATTACACTTTTTTACAGGAGAGATAATACAAAAAAAAAACTATTTTCGGCTAATTCTTTCTTATTTTCTATCAGATACCTATACCTATGCATATCGTTTTAAGCGTATTTTTAATTAGCAATACATGATTTAAATACACTCGAGAGCAATGAATCCGGGTCACTTAAAGAATGTTAAAAATCTCGGAAACTAAAAATGATAGGTTAATGCAATAAATTGTATTTAATAGACAATGTAATACCTACTCCATAAATGAAAGTAAAAAAAATATGAGTCACCATACATTTTATTAACACAAAATTACTTAAAGAAAAAAACTGCTGATCTCTCCTTAAAACAAAAATAGGAAACATGAAATTTTTGAACTTTATTACGATTTTCTTGAATTCTAATACTTCGTATTGCCTCCTCGTGCTTCCATTACTGCGTTTACGCGGTTTGGCATGCTGTACACCAAGTTCCTTATACGATTTTGGGGAATATTCTCCCATTCCTCTGTGAGAGCAATTTTGAGCTCACGAAGCGTGATTTTGGGAGGGTTTCGTTGTTTTACGCATCTGCCTAGCTCGTCCCAAGCATGCTCGATCGGGTTGATATCCGGGCTGCGCGCTTGCCACTCCATACGAGTAATGTTCATCTCTTGAAGGTAGTCATTCACAATACTACCTGTATGAGGTCGGGCATTGTCATGCATAAATATAGCATCCTCACCTAAATTGACCATAAATGGACCAACGTGATCATTGAGGATTTCTTCCACATATATTTCGCTAGTTAAAGAGCCGTTTTCTATGATCACCAGCTCTGTGCGACTTTCAGAAGAAATTCCGGCCCACACAAGACAGACCCACCACCGTAGGCTACTTTTTCTTCGATGCATGCTTGCTTGAATCTTTCCCCTGGTCTTCGTTACACTCTGTGTCTTCCATCGTGCTTGTAGAGCATAAATTTTGATTCGTCGGAGAACATAACTTTTGACCAATCTTCAATACTCCAATTTACGTGGCTCTGGGCATATCTTAGTCTTGAAATACGATGCCCACGCTCCAGTTTAGGGCCGTTTGCAGGTCTAAGGGGTTTTAAGTTAGATTCAGCAAGCCGACGTCTTACTGTCCATGCACTTGGGTTACTTCCTCCGAGGCGTCGAAACTGATTTCGAGTTCAGTTCCTGTGAGAAAGCGATTTCGAAGCATGGTGTTCACCAAGTATCGGTCTTCTCGTGCTGTGGTACACCTGGTTCTGCCCGTTCCTGGTCTGCGTAGGTTAGAACCAGTTTCTTCGTAACGTCGGAGAACTCTTTGTACTGTTGACAGCGACACACCGACAGTCCTGGCTGTATCGCGCTGACTCCGGCCGGTTTCCAGCATTGTAAGTATTCTGATGCATTCTTCAGGCGTAAGCGACATAATTTCAGCTTGAATAATGAATATAGAGCACTATCAACATGGTTTATGTACCCACATAAATGACAGATTACAAACAAAAGCAAAACCAAATGCTGTAATTACGTAGTTCCATCTTCGAAAGTGGCCCTTTTTCAAATTTGATTTTTTTATGATATAACTTTACAATAACTAAGAAGTTTTAATTCCTTTATTTAAGGAGTATTACATTGTCTATTAAATACAATTTATTGCATTAACCCATCATTTTTAGTTTCCGCGATTTTTAACATTCTTTAAGTGACCCGGATTCATTGCTCTCGAGTGTAGTTTTACAATAAACTGAATGTAAGAGGAGATAATATAAGTGTGACGTCCACTAGTCACTGGGGTAAGCACAGTTGGTTAACGTATCCTTTACATTGCATCTTATCGTCGGCTACTTAGCTTGCCTTCCTAGGAAGAAATTAGATGATATTTGAAAATGCATTGCATACGTTGCATAAACGTCGTGCGTGTCGAACCCAGGCAGGCCGCAGGCGCATTACTTTTTGAACCAAAAATTATTTGACATGTGGCAGCTGTCGAGTAGAGAGTTCTGTGCCGACCCGCACTGAACTCTCTACTCGAACCGAAGATCTACAATTAATGACAGTCAGGATAATCGGCTTAACATACTTTCCGAGCCACGGAGGAAACATGGTAAATACGATAAGCCGATGGTCGAGCTAGGCAAGCACTACCAGTACCACCACACACGCCACACGGCCACACGGCTCGATCTCTAGATCGAGCCGTGTGGCTGTTATCATTCACACTGAACCTCAGTTGACTGGTGAGCTTCTCCAGAAAGGTCAGGTGCGCAGTACTGTGGCGGATGTATAATTTAGGTATTGTATTGTAGCAAGATATTTTTCGACAGCATGTAAAGTCAAGTGAGACCGATGGACAGCTTATACAACTCTACACCAGGTTAGGCATTAATTACGCGATAAAATAGAGGCATTCAGTAGTTTCTACTTACCCCCAAAACGCATGAGTTTATGTTTTTATTTAAATTCTATTAATTATAAAATATGAATTGTAACTGACTACTAAACTTTTTTTAACAACAGAATAATAAAATAAAAACTGTGTGAAAAAATTAACTATATAGGCAGTAGTATTGATGAGATAACCTTAAAAAAACTTTTGCATTCTAATTTAGAACATACTAGGTACCTATCCAAAAAAGCTGCGATGATTAACGGCGGTTTAAGTAAATTTCAAAATAAAACTAACAAAAAGTCAAAAGCCGGTTATATCTTAGCAAGGTTTTCTGGTTCTAGTAACCACACAAGTTAAGAGTTAGTATGATGCTGTTTTGGTGATATTGGGCGATCTAGATCTCGGTATCTATATGACCTAAGAATTCGGTATTTGGACACCATTAAACTTGGACTTATAATCTTTAAATCTGTACAAGCGAAAACACGATTGGATGAAAAAACCTCGATAGAAAAAAAATACTAAAACAACTCGGTTTGCACTTATTTAGAGTTGGATCTCTGAAACCTTAAGGAATTTAGTGACGATTTTTACATAATAGATAGGTAACTATATTATCTCAAATCGTGCAGATTTTTTTTTTTAATTTTCTACGTGGTTTTCTCGTAATTAGCATTCCTGTGATTGGCGCTTACGTTATTTTATTCTAAGCGAGCGCACATTCTTTCTGTCTCACGTTTGGAACGCGGTAGTAATAGCGCTGTCCTTTTCAATTTGTTCAATTCAGACATTCAGTCTGCTGCGGCATCTGTTGCGAGACGAACCTATGTTTGGCGACATTACAGACAGCGAACTATTTTCTACGCAATTATTTTGTTTAGTGGTAGGCAATATAGGTACCTATAATAAAGTTTAGGGACAGTATTTACTGTAAAAAGGAGTTGAAAACGTTTTGTGTAAATATATTATATACCTATCTTTTAATGATGATTGTCACCCACCTGATGATGGACTCCGAAGGTAGGTATAGGATCTCGGTGTCGGCACTACATAGAACCATCGTGTTTGGACTCATTTGAAAGGTCTAACGGAGATCTTGTTGACTAATGATGTCACCCACCTGATGATGGACTCCGAAGGTAGGTATAGGATCTCGGTGACGGCACTACGTAGAACCATCGTGTTTGGACTCATTTGAAAGCTCTAACGGAGATCTTGTTGTCTAATGATGTCACCCACCTGATGATGGACTCCGAAGGTAGGTATAGGATCTCGGTGACGGCACTACGTAGAACCATCGTGTTTGGACTCATTTGAAAGGTCTAACGGAGATCTTGTTGACTAATGATGTCACCCACCTGATCATGGACTCCGAAGGTAGGTATAGGATCTCGGTGACGGCACTACGTAGAACCATCGTGTTTGGACTCATTTGAAAGGTCTAACGGAGATCTTGTTGACTAATGATGTCACCCACCTGATGATGGACTCCGAAGGTAGGTATAGGATCTCGGTGACGGCACTACGTAGAACCATCGTGTTTGGACTCATTTGGAAGGTCGAACGAAGACCTTGGTCACTAATGATGTCACCTATCTAATGATGGACTAGTAGGTAGGTAGTGGGTAGGTAGTAGGTAGGTAGTAGGTAGGTAGTAGGTAGGTAGTAGGTAGGTAGTAGGTAGGTAGTAGGTAGGTAGTAGGTAGGTAGTAGGTAGGTAGTAGGTAGGTAGTAGGTAGGTAGTAGGTAGGTAGTAGGTAGGTAGTAGGTAGGTAGTAGGTAGGTAGTAGGTAGGTAGTAGGTAGGTAGTAGGTAGGTAGTAGGTAGGTAGTAGGTAGGTAGTAGGTAGGTAGTAGGTAGGTAGTAGGTAGGTAGTAGGTAGGTAGTAGGTAGGTAGTAGGTAGGTAGTAGGTAGGTAGTAGGTAGGTAGTAGGTAGGTAGTAGGTAGGTAGTAGGTAGGTAGTAGGTAGGTAGTAGGTAGGTAGTAGGTAGGTAGTAGGTAGGTAGTAGGTAGGTAGTAGGTAGGTAGTAGGTAGGTAGTAGGTAGGTAGTAGGTAGGTAGTAGGTAGGTAGTAGGTAGGTAGTAGGTAGGTAGTAGGTAGGTAGTAGGTAGGTAGTAGGTAGGTAGTAGGTAGGTAGTAGGTAGGTAGTAGGTAGGTAGTAGGTAGGTAGTAGGTAGGTAGTACCTGCCTATTACCTACTACCTAACTATTACCTACTACCTACCTACCCGGTTTTATTTATTTATGGAAACATTTGTTTTGAATAGTTATAGTTTATTTTCGACGGAACATTTATTTTTGTTATTTATGGTACTACCTACGATATTTGTGTAAGTACCTACGAATGTTTGTCTTTTATTTTTTTATGGGATTTTTATTGTTTTTGTAATGGTACCTATATTGTATATTCTGAATATACTTACATATTAAACTGTTTAATAAATAAACATTGATGATTAATTACATAAAACATTTTATTTCATACTAACCTTTTAGGTTTATAGATTGAGTACCTACTTACTTACCTACTTTTATCTACGTGAGGAATGATAGATCAGTCTGGATCTTCGATCAATAAGTTTCGAGTCCACGAAAAAAAAAAACCTCTAAATTTCGAAACTTGAATCTCGGCCCTAGTACCTACCTATCTATTATTTTACCTACTATTATGTATAGTGTTTAGGTGTGTCATTAGTTTGTACCTAGGTAATAATAGGGTTATGGACGGAGCTTCAAATAAGTATACCGACAATAATTTATTATCCTCGCTTGATTGTCAGCTCCGATCCGTCGTCGTACCGTGAAAATAGGTACTTCCATGAATTTCAACTTTATTTGAATGATTTTTTTACGAATACGTTTTAAATATAATTATATAATATGAATCAAGCTGTCGACCAGCTGGGCGGTCGGGGCACCGCAGTTCAAACTCGTACTCGACTCACACTCGATCGCGGCCTGTGCGCGGAGCGCGCCGAGCTGCCGCGCCGGGCGTCAAGCCACCGCGTATTATGGAAGAGGGGGCGCGGGCGAGAGGTACGAAATCGCTCGCGTTGGGCTATAATGCGCGCTCTTAACGAAGATTAGTTAAGCGGAAAACCTGTTACCAACTACTGGCTATCAATTACATAAAAAAATTAGCTTGACAATGGCTTGACATGATTTATCAACATCCGGGACAGCAGAGATTTTCTTGTTTCCCCAGCTGTGTTCAAGTCCCATATTGTTAAAAGCAAGTCTATTTATTATCAACCCGGCACGATTCCAGGCTGCTACAGAGGGCCGTAGGCCTGTGGGCGGTCCTATAATAATATTGCGGTTATTTTAAAGTGTTTGTAACAATGACCTTTAAAATACTAAGTGTTATACAGTATGAAGTTTCATCCAATGACGCAGCATTGGGGACTCCCATCTATCTGCAAGTAAAGTCAAGGTAAAGTAAAGTCAACCACTGCCACTGCCACGAAGAAGTTCCACGCGCGCCTCAAAGAGATGTCAGCAACACCCTTGGTTCCGCCCAGAGCGAGGTGTTCATTTGATGTTTTCCCTCCAGAAAAAAAGGCTCTACAGAGATTTTTTTATACAACATTTTTTACTTACTTTTCCGACCGTCCTACCCAGGACCTCATACTAAGCCCTAGCGCTTGCCTCTAAACCAACGCGGAGTTTAAAATAATAATCCAATCCATAACTCGACAACAGTCTACTTTCAAGTTAAATAAGGTGGCTGAGCAGGTGGACTTGAAGCCAGAAGACACGCAGAAGGATACAGAAGAGTACGCTGAGCTGCCTCGACCGTGCGCAGAAGACATAGAAATCAACCGGGAGATAGAAGCCAAGGAATGGAATTCCCTGTCTGCGTCGGTTTTTCCGAGTTCATATAACCCTAATCTATTTAAGTCGCGAGTAAACAGGCTTCTTCTGGGTAAGCTCGTTCCATCGCCGACATCATCTCTGCCCTTAGGGCAAGATTGAAGTCAAGAGCAAGCCCATTTACCTACTTATAATAATAAAAAATAAAAAGTCGTTTCCCAGCAATGTTTGCGTAGGGGTACTTAGTTCCCGTCGGGGCTGCGGATTATCGAAAGAGATGACGTGGCCTCGGCACAAGGGCGAAGAAGGAACATGGGTTGGTTTTTACATAATGCTTGGTTGACGGCTTCGTGAAGGCTTCGTTTACATCCTGTATACCCTTTTTTATCGGGTAAATAACCCTCCTTTTGGGCTTCGCCGCAGTCGGGTAAAAAAAACATCTGTCATACTGGACCATATTTATTATACATTTTGTCTATGTGTTTGACGAGTGGTCTACTGAGCAGCCTCCCGACGTCTTTCGCGAAAAGGAAGTCTACATGGTTGAACTTGCGCCATGTACGTCTCCCTACGTCTACTTGCTCTAGGACACCGTTAGCTTTCAGGAGCTCACTTAACCGCACTATTTCCTGTAAACAATAAAGTAACGTATTGAAAAGTCCCATTGGTATCCGTCCCATCCCCGGCGATTAGCGAGTCGATCTGTTCATTGCCTATGGGACAGGTGTTTAATATTATGTATCGAAAGCTTTTGACATATTAATATACCTATCCATGCTAATATACAAAACATAAACAGGCTACTTATATTTAATCAACTCTAGGCTTTCTGATCTGGTGTAAAGATATTATTCCAAGTAGTCGCACAAGTTACTGTAGGTTAGGTACATAGATTAGATTAGATTAGATTTTATTTATTTGCCTGAAATATGGTATTTTACAGATTTTATAACACAGGTATACATTAGTTCTTCATATTCCGCCTACTAAATAAGGCATGCAAATTTTGTGACATAAATGATTGAAATAAATTTAAACAAATTAAACAAAATTATTAAATTGCAATGTCCAAAAAATTAAAAACAAAAGTACTACATCAATAATTGTCTCAATATCAAATTACTTATACATGTCAAATAATAATTAAATTACAAATGTCAAATAAAAATAAAATAATGGTTAAATTACAAATGTCCTTTAACTAATACCTAAATCAATTACAAATTTCCAAAAATATAAACAACAACAAAAAAAAGAAAATAAATTACAAATGTCAATAGCGTCAAATAAAATAAAAAATGTCAAATTAAATTATCATGTCATGCAACTTTTACATTTGACCTATATTTCATAAATTCCTTAACAGAATAAAAACAGTTTTCAATAAGCCAAGCTTTGAGATGCTTTTGAAATAAGTTGGTTCGGAGTTCTCTAATAATCTTCGGTATATGATTAAATATGTCTATTGCCATTCTACCAGTGTTTTTATGGCAGTACGCTGTTCTACATCTTGGCATTGCCAATTTTGTTGGATCCCTCCCTCTTTATTAGGGCTTGTTCTATTATTTTTGAAAATGTTGGAGTTAGGCCTCCCGTCGGGGCTGCGGGTTGTTCGAAAGAGAGATTCCGCGGCCTCGGCACAAAAGGCTAAGAAGGAACATGAGTGGTTTTTATTCAGTACCCACAAGTCTGACTCTCCCTACCACTCTGCCCGCAGAGCGGGAGGAGTAATTTGATGACTCCAAAAAATAAAAGGGATATGGGCCTGTATTTAAGTCGCAAGTAAACAGGCTTCTTCTGGGTAAGCTCGTTCCATCGCCGACATCATCTCTGCCCTTAGGGCAAGATTGAAGTCAAGAGCAAGCCCATATATAATATAAAAAATAATAATTATATCAGATTTAACATCCTTTTTTTTGTGGAGTGGTTTAATTATAGTATTTTCTAACACAGATGGAACGATTCATTTGATCAAGTCAGCGCTTTTTGCCGACTAGTCGCCGATTTTAATATGGTCAGATAGTCGGCTTTCCCGACTAGTCGGTACGTCTCTAACTAAATGTAACTAATGTGTGTAAATATGAGAATCTATATCAAGTAAATAAATCCGTTTACTTACCGCTTTACTACTAAACCGGTCATTGTCTCCATACATTAGTGAGGTAGGAACTTGGATATTACTTGTTTTGTACGGTTCGACAGGACCGTTATAACCTCCCCTGAATGTTGTGAACTCGCCTGAAAATGGAGACAAGTATTTGAATGCTTTTATAGAATATTTAACGATTAGCAAAATTAGTGTAGGTACATGCAGGGACTGAATTACCCAAAAATTACGGTACCTTTAAATTTCGATATGACGTCATACCGTTAAATAAGGGTTACCGAAATATTTCGATAGGTATCGTAATTTTTTTCGGTAGTGGAATTTTGACGTTGGAAATGCATACCGGTATATTTCGGTAGAAGTACCATAACCGTTATAAAAGTAACGGTAGCGGTACCTAAACCTAAATAAATAGGGGTTTTCTTTGACGCACCGCCTCGCCACTCTGTCTGTCGTTCACTTGCCGATTGTTACACATGATAGATTATATTATAAAGTACATACTCAATTTCTAACGTTTACCTCCGCACACACGCTCGCCGCGCCTTCATTTCGGTACCGAAATCGTGTAAGGGTTAAATAACAATTTGACCCAACCTTTATATAAAAAGGTACCGGTATAGCTCAACCTTTATTTTAAACCGGTACCGGTATATTTTTGAGGTATCTTAACCTTTAACCGTAACCGCTTTCAGTCCCTGGGTACATGTACATAAATAAATAAAGTTTACCATGTTCTACCATGAACTACTATTGCCATTCAATTGACGACCTTATAATGAACTGTTTTGGTATTTCATACCACGACGTCATTAAAACTATCCAGTTTAGGTTGACGCCAAATCAAGTTGGCAAATAAATCACAAACTGTTTTCATTCGTTCAGTTTTCGTACCATGAGGTGACATTTGAACCTAAATTGGATAGCTTATGTGTCAAAGCAAGCGATCCAAAAAAAGTTGCAACTTTCGTGGCGTGAAGTGAATCGTTTTGTAAATAAGTTTAAAAAAATAGTGAAAATATACTATAATTCGACTTATTTTAGTTGAATATTTAATGTTTCTTACGTGTTAATGTAAAAAAGTGATTTCTAGAGCTATTTTTTATTATAGGTAGATGTCTGACGAATTATTCTTTTTTGAGAAAATAAACAAACCTCGGCGAGAAAAAAGACGTAAAACATGGGAATATACGGACTCTTTTTATTTGGAAGAAGATATTTTAGCTTTGAAAACTAATCACAGCAAGTCTGTCAAATCAAACATAAATGGAGGTGTGTTCCAAACTCGTCTTACAACAACACTAATCACAATTAAAATTAGTTTTTAGATATTAGTAATTTAGATAATATTATTTTTATGAGTACTAAAAAGGGCTTAATGGTATATATATGGTATTTCTTTCTTTCTTTCTATTTCAACAAGGTTTCGAAACGCTACGCATTGGTTGGAGTAAAAGAGACAGACTTAATAATAGGTAATAAGAATAATAACTTTATTTCATAAAAAGCAGATTTAACATGTTTTATATACACACAATTTACAAGATCCGCAAACAAGACCTATGCAACAACTGTATAGCGTCATCTCTTTCTCACACCGCAGACACACAAATTTCGTTCTTTCATTCCTCCATGAGCGATTCAAACGCTATTCAATTATACTCGTAGGCACTTCATGGTACGAATTTTTGCGATTCAGTTTACGTTCTTAAACTGGATTGCTTCGAAATTGAATGGCTAAGTAAAAGTTGATGGTAGGCCTACAGGTCTAGGTGCAATAACTATTTAGTTGACCTTGGATGGATGTAACATGGCCATAGGCCATAGGTGGCAAATATTGGTCGATAACATGATACGTAAGCTTTGATCACTCGAGTTCTAATTTTAACCAAATAAAGGGAAGAGGTTCTCTATTCATGAGTAGGTATGTATTTTTTAGGGTTCCGTAGTCAACAAGGAACTCCATGGTTGGAAGGTTTCGCCATGTCCGCCTGTCTGTCCGCACTATTGCTCAAAGACTTAGTACTAGAAAGCTGTAATTTGGAATGAATATACAAACGAGTTCCGCCGACAAAGTGGTAAAATAAAATGTTGAACATTTTATTTTAAGGTATCTCCAGTACACCACACAAAACACAAATAACTGCATAGGCACCACCCGCATTCAAAAACAGACAGTGCAAAGTACCTACTATTATTAGTGGTATAATTAAATTAAATTAGATAATAATATGCATAGGACTAAATGCATATAAGTATTAGAATAATAAATCGGATTTACTGTATTTTAATCCAAATCAATAAGGGAGAACTCTTTTTACAATCAAATTGCGGTCGCACCATTGGTCGCACCCATGGGTCGCACCCGTTATTTTTAACCGACTTCAAAAAAGGAGGAGGTTCTAGGTTCGTGTGTATGTATTTTTTTTTATGTAGGTATTCCTGATTTCTGCCCCATTTGTGGACCGATTCTCAAAATTCTTTTTTTATTTGAAAGAGTATACTCCTGAGGTGGTCTCATTTTAATTTGGTGAAGATCTGGTGCTGATCTTCGGAGATATACAATGGAACTCTTCAAAAATAGACGGCAAATCAGTCGTAATTGCTGGAATCGCTTGGTTGTTTATTGAATATACATTATTATGACGTAACATTACGCCTGTATGCTCAGAGGGGGTATGCAGATGTGTACAATACACATTTTTTTATGTAAGTAGGTATGTTACCTGATTTTGTGTATCGCGAATAACTTCGTCGTTTATGAACCAATTTCAATGATTCTTTTTTTATTGGAACGGAGATACTTCAAGGGCCACCATGATATGGAAACCAGGACCTGATGATGGAATCCCAGAGAAATCGAGGGCAACCCTCAAATTTCATAGGCACATATTACGTGTTTCGTGCTTTTTCTGACGCTATACAAGTATTCGCATCTAGCAGTCATCACTTCATGTTGATGAGCTTATGATGGAAGGTACTACTCCTCAATGGTTAGGAGTTGAAAGCAATAATCAGGGAATCTTGAAGGTTAAGGGATAAGTGTCATAGTAAGTATTTCTATAAGATATTACAACTAAAAATGAAAAAATAAAAAACTTTTTCCAAAAAAAACAACCGACTTCAAAAACACAAAAAGGGAAAAATCAACTTCAGAAGAAAAATCAGCTTCTGAAGTCGGTGGCAAAAAAACCAAATAAAACAAAGAAATGTCACCGACTTCAGAAGCTGATTTTTCTTCTGAAGTTTATTTATCACTTTTTGTGTTTTTGAAGTCGGTTGATTTTTTTCCACCATCGACTGACAAATCGCCCTTTCGGGTTGCCACCTCAAAATCTGTTAATTTACCAATTTTTATTTCTCATGAGTCGTTTAAAATTAATATTAAAATGATTAAAAATAAATGCTTCATTCTCTAAACGCTAACATAAGTAATGTAGGATAGATCGTAGCTGTACGTACCTGTAAGGGCGATTTTTCCGTTATGCTCTAAAATCCCCGATCCCACCGGCTGCATTCTGTACAAATATATGGGTGCCATTTCCTGAAAGCCAACACAAGGAATTTTAAAATGATATTGTAATATTTTCGTTACCTGCTAAACCTTTTCCCAACTGTCTCTGGATAGGCTTTCAGTCTAACCTGTTGAGAAACTGCCATAAGTAGGTACCACCAAAATCCGTATGAGATCATTTGGGATTAGGTACATTCAACATGAGAAAAGATTTGTATTTTTGTTTGTTTGTAACTAATTGTAACGAACAAACTCAAAAACTACTGGACTGATTTCTAAAATTCCCTCACCACTAGAATGCCACAATATTCCTGAGTATCTTATGCTATATTTATTACAAGTTTCAATTAAATATTTACGCTGGTAATAGTGAGAAGAATCAGTGTACTATTTAAAGATTAGTAAGATTGTTAACATTCCGCACCATGTCATGTTGTTCCGGTGTTACAGTACCGAACAAGAATTCTAGTATGGCCGTGCAGGGGTCGTTCAATGGTTGCTTCTTCAAATTACAAAAGTTCAACTGGAAGTTCTGCCAAAATTCTGGGTAGATCGCGTACCAACCGTTGGCTCTAAGCAATTCCTGTAAACATTAAAAATGCATCTAATAAGTAATAATAGAAAGGAGGTCACTGCTGAGATGACTAGTAAAAGAGAAGTACCTACGGAAGGAAGGAAGACATGCAGCGCCAACACAATATCGGTTTGACTTTAAGGTGGATGTTCACGGTAGCCCGCGAAATTCAAATTTTCTTACGTTTTTAGCAATTTTCAGGCCAGTGCTAGGTTGTATGTTAGTGAAAATATGATTCGCGGCTGTAAGACGTATGCAGTTACAGAATTATAATCATCAAAATCATCATTACAACCCTCCAAGTTCATGTAACTGTCAAGAATGAGTATTTCATCAAAAGATTTTGATGATTATAATTCTATAACTGCATACGTCTTACACCCGCAAATCATATTTTCACTAACATACAACCTAGCACTGACCTGCAAATCGCTATAAACGTAAGAAAATTTGAATTTCGCGGGCTACCCTGGAACATCGACGAGCGAAATTCGAATTTTCTTACGTTTTTTGCAATTTCCCGGTCAGTGTCAAACTGTCAAGTCGTACAGTCAAGAAGTGGTACAGTATAGTGAAGTTAAAATATAAAAAGTGCTACGCTTTAGTTATTAAAAAACATTGGACTGTAACAAAAAATAAAAAAGACTTAAAAAAAAAAACCTCCTTCTTTTTTTAGAAGTCGATTAAAAAGTGCATTTCAAACGGACAAATTGTAGAAAACTGTGAAATAACTTTAAGAAATTGAAACCAAGGGACAGTCGAGTCAAACGAACAATATACCAACATAAACATAGAATACCATAACAAGGGTGATCTTAAGTGCATAATAACTAAACGCAAGCAACATTTTCTGCGTAGTAAAGTGCCGAATAATAAGTGTTATATTAACTTAATTGTTTTTCATAACCTAAAAGTGCGAGGTACCTACAGTGACTAACTTTTTTTTTTGTGGCTGGGAAATCATCAAACGACCCCTCCCGCTCTGGGCAGAGCGGTAGGGAGTGTTAGACTTCTTTTGACTAAACCACCCATATTACTTCTTAGCCCTTGTGCCGAGGGCTTGGTATCTCTTTCGAACAACCCGCAACCCCGACGCTCAGAAACAGTACCAGAGCGTAACATAAAAGCGTCATCTAGCTTAAACAGTCAACGCTTCTTATAAAACATCCAATAAAATTAACTTGAACGGAGAAGGAAGTAAAGATCGAAAATCGATACGAGTAAGCAAGCGGCTTTTAACACAGTATAGCCCAAAAGAGGGCCCTGATACCAATTACCGAATATCTGTTCAAACTTTCTTTCCAATTGCGTTTCTACTTGCCAACAATGAATGAAATAAAAAAAGCTTTTACAAAATATGCATCAAGAAATAATGCAACAAAAACCGGACATGTTAGAAATGCAAGCAGATACAAAAAAACGCAATTAACAACAACATGGAACTTAAAAACAAACTCTTAGAGAAGAAAGTCGAGGAGCAGAATACGGCAATCAACAACATCGAACAATACATAAGGCGTAAAAATCTGATTATATTAATTGGGGTCGAGGATCAAAAAAATCATAAAATGAGCTAGAGAATCTCATAATAGACATTATCAACAGATATTTGGTTTTCAATTACAGACTAATTGCATCGAAGCGGTTAGAAGATTTGGAAAAAAAAGGTAGAAAGTTAGACCAATAGTAATCCAAACTAAAAATCCAGAAAAACGGCAAGTGCCTCGAAAAATCACCATATTACTTAAAACAAGACTATGAAGTATGAAACAAACGCAAAGAGTTAGAACCCCAACTTAAAATTCAAAAAGAACTGGGAAAGGCGTTTATAAAATATGATAACTTAATTTTACCACATACCAAAATTTCACAAACAAGAGAAACCTGTCCGAATCACCAGAAGAAACCACAAATAGTAGGGAAGAAAGACAGAGTAACAACAAAAAACAACTTTAACTAAAAATAACAAGATAAGTTACATGAATAAGAAAGAGTTTATTTATTTGTTTGTTTATTTGAGTTTTTTTTTTGTTTTTATTATTATTTCCTTTATTTAACTTTATACATATAAATTATATTTTTAAATATTCCTATACAAAGTAATATAAAAAAACATTTAAAAATATAAAAAATAGTAGCCCACCGGTATCGGGAACAGGGTCCAAGCTACCGGTAGTCAGGGCTCCAGAGAAAGGAACCTCCTAACAATACGAGCCGTGTCCAGGAGTACCGCTCTCTGTATCAAGCCCTTGATCCAGCCGCCCAATGAGAGCCTCCTCAGATGTTGGTCGAGGCTCTTGGCAATTATGCCATTGGCTGAAACGACTATCGGCACAATGATTGCTGAGTCCACACCCCACATGTCGACAACCTCGCGAGCCAAGTCAAGATATTTAATTTGCTTATCTTTCTCAGCTTTCACGAGGTTCCCGTCATGCGGGACCGTTATGTCAACAATCATTGCGCGCCTCTCTGATCGATCCACCACCACTATATCAGGTTTATTGGCTACAATAGTCCTGTCAGTGATGATGGATTGATCCCAGTACAATGTGATACTGCCATTTTCGAGAACTGGGTCGGGCACATATCTGTAGTACGGCACTTCCGATTCCACAAGGCTGTATTTCAGAGCAAGTTGCTGATGGATAATCCTGGCTACAAGGTTGTGTCTATGCAAGTACTCTCCGTTAGCCAGACGAGAACACCCAGAGATAATGTGACGGATTGATTCGCCCGGACGGTGGCATGCCCGACATATGTCAACCGTGCCGTCCTTCACAATAAATCTCCGGTAGTTATTCGTCATTATAACTTCATCCATAATTGCACAGACAAAACCTTCTGTTTCTCCGAAGAGTTCCCCGGATCGTAGCCAGGCTACGGACGCTAGGAAGTCTATGTCGGGCCCGTGTAGGGCCCGAAAAAAGCGTCCGTGAAGCTCCTTACTCTGCCATACCTCCATGCGGTCGTTAGTGTCAAGCACTACAGGTTTGCTCCAGTTCTCTTTAGCCAAGGAGAGCGGGGTAAGGCCCCTGTCCACCGCGACAACATCTCGATGCATCCCCACGTCGGCTTCCAGAAAGTATTCCCTGAGACTGCATATCTCACGATTGTGGAGAGTCTTAGCATTCAAAAAGCCTCGACCTCCACACTTCCGTGGGATATACAGTCTCATAACCGAAGAACGTGGGTGATGCATTCGATATGCCGTCAACAATGTACGGACCCGCCTATCCAGGGCGTCTAACTCTGTCTGAGTCCATTTGAGTACGCCGAAAGAGTACATCAAAACCGGCATGACCCAACCGTTGAAGGCACGCACCTTATTTCCGCCCGACAAAAGACTATTAAAAACTTTTCTCAGGCGGCCAAAGAAGCGCTTCCTCAACGATTGCTTCATGTCGGCAACGTTGATGCCCAGTGCTTCCGACATACCCAAATACTTGTAGGTTTCGGTTGCTGAGAGGGATCTAAGATTTATGGTATCCGTGAGCTGGGTTCCCACAGATTCCACAATCCCCCCTCGCTTTACATGCATGACCGCACACTTGTCCACCCCGAATTCCGTCCTGATGGCGCTACTGAAAGTTTCAGTGACCTTCAGTAGCTCCATGAGTTGCAAATCGTTGGGGGCAAAGAGTTTGAGGTCATCCATGTAAAGGAGGTGAGATATAACCTGACCGCCTCTCTTCAACCGATAGCCCAGACTTGAATCCTCCAGCAGCGTGCTAAGAGGATTCAAGGCTAAGCAGAACCAAAGTGGACTCAAACTGTCGCCCTGAAATATACCCCGCTCTATCCTTATCGGCTCGCTATTCCTCTGGATCTGTCGACATCCTGGATAGCGAAGGACTGTCCTCCATTGCCCCATACACGACATCAGGAAGGTGCGTAGGGTTGCATCAATTTTATACAACTCTAGCACCCTCATGAGCCATGTATGTGGCACCGAGTCATAGGCCTTCTTATAGTCTATCCAACATGTCGACAGATCCTTTCGGGAACGGCGAACCTGTTGGCTAATGGCCATATCGATAAGGAGTAGCTCTTGAGTACCACGGGACCCGTTCCTACATCCATTTTGAGAAGTGGACATGATAGAATTGTCATCAATGTGTTTGTTAATTTTGGTTCTCAAAATGGATGTAAGAACTTTATAGACTGTCGGAAGACAAGTAATCGGTCTATAATTTTTGGGCTCCGCGGTACCACCTGATTTATAGAGCAGGTGGGTTATACCTGTTGTCAGGAATTCGGGCAGCGACCCTGACTGTAAGGCTGTCTGGAAAAGAGTCGCCAGGCGAGCGTGCGACCTTGTGATCCATTTGATCCAGAAATTGTGCAGCCCGTCCGGCCCTGGAGATTTCCAGTTAGGCAACGGGCGGACTGCACGAGCAACGTCTTGGGGGCTGATAGTTACCGCCCCCATTTCTGATACTGGATCGCACGCTCGCTCGACTCCTCGAATCCATTCACCCTCAGTATGGCTGACAGGCACCGACCAGATGCTGCGCCAGAACGAGCTCATGGCATCATCATCCGGTAGGAGCCCGTCAGCCACACCTTGGTCCGGTCGCTCCCAAGCCCTGTATACCCACCTCTCATCCCTTTGGAATGTGCGATTCTGAGTGTACCGTTCCACCCGTCGCTTATACCTACGGATACGGTTCGCCCATGCATACACTTTCTGCTTCCAGAAGTCGATGCGTTCTGTGATACGGGACATGTAGTCTCGAGGACTGATATCAGTCCCCGCGAACGCCCGCCTCACAAAACGCATCACTCGAGGGCGAATGTTGCCCTCCCGGAAGCAGATTAGTTTGCCGATGAATGCCCTGGCCCTAGTAATGCGTCGTTCAATCCTGCACTGCCATGCTGGTACAGCAACTTTCGGTCGTGTAGCTATGTCATCTGGAAACTTGACATGAGCTACACGACACGCCGTTACAGCCGCACAATACAGGATTGAATGAGCATCAGTAAGGTTTTCGCAATTGTCAAAATAGCTTGACAACTGCGAATCCAGAACAGCCACCAGCGCCCTATTTTTGTTGTGCATGGGCAAACGAGGTAAACGCGGTCTAAGTTCGGGATTCATGAAGCGATACTCCCGAACCGCACCCTCCAAAGTACTCCTTATCTCCTCATTGCACTGGGTACTTACATCAGTAACCATGTCATTACTCACGTCGTTTTCGTGGTTAGATGTTGTGGTTGTTGTAGACTGTGGAGGTACCACAGCCTGCGAGGGTGTAGCGTGAGACGGTGTAATGACATGGCTACCCTGCATTTCAGTTCGCAGGCGATCAAGCACAGTGTCATCCAACATACGATTACGCTGGATGACCCGTACCTGATCCGACAATCGTTGCGCCGACACGTTGACAGCTGGTTCAAGCACCCGAAACAGAGAGAGCATCCGAACACGGTACGCGGTCAGGTTGTCTCCTCCCTCTGTAGCCCCATAATATGCGCGCATGACGTTCTCATTTATGGACTGAGTCCATCTCATGCGCGACACATTTCCACCGGCAGCGGGGACCATGTTCGGGGCCGGTTGGCCTCGAGGTCCCAGGCCCGCTGGTGGCCGTCCTCTTCCTCGTTGTCCGCGCCGCGGTGGTGATGGTGATGGCGGCGGTGATGTTGATTGTATCGACGGCGACGGGGAGAAAAACTCATCACTGGAACTCGACGCAGCTACAGCTACCGGTGACACGGCGCTCACGCGCGTGGCGCGTCCCGGCGGCTGCGAGGCGGAGTTTAGTGACGAGTCCGGAGATGGTGGGTGTGCTTGGAGTCCCTTAGCCCGGCTTCTTGTTAACATAGGTGACGTCTATCAATTGCTTCGTTCTGCATGATTTTATTATTATTATTATTATTAGTTTATAATTCAAAAACCAAAGCTGACCTTCAACTCTTTAGAAGAATAAAATGCTCAAGTCATAAAGGAACCACAGCTGGCCCTCTCTCCCGGTCTCCCAATACGGCTTGTCACCGCGGGGGATTGAGACAATAACCCTCCAACACAAAGAAGACAAAGCTGGCAAAGAAGAACACTCATGGAAATGTTGGTAGAGACCTATACGTATTTAACTAACGGAGCCTTAACTAAAATAAAAGAATACTCTAGTAAAATGTACCTAATGTAATGAAATGCAATATTTAGATATTACTAAAGTGAATGTGTGTGTGTGTGTGTGTGTGTGTGTGTGTGTGTGTGTGAGTGTGCGGAAGCATTTCTTAAAATCGGACTGAATTACTCTTAATGTGGTAGTCATGATAATTATTGTTTGGTTTCTCATTTTGTGAACTATTTGTATGTATTATAATATATATTAGTTTATTTATTTCCATCTTTATATATATATATTAGTATGTACGATTTATGTAGGTATATTAATTTATGTTACAAAAAGTATTCTCCTAATTTATTTATTTTTGTACTCTACCACAATGATGTCCTGTTTGACCCTAAGGTTGACTGGTAGAGAATGCCTTGTGGCATTCTATGTACCACGTTTGTGCATGAAGTTTAAATAAATAAATAATGTAATTATATATATGCAATAATGTACTATTTGGCGACTGTGTAAATCCAAGACTGGTAAAACCTAAGATACCTAGATAATGTTTTTTTTTAAAAGGGACAAGCCCGCCACACTATTTCCAAACCACTGTAACTCCTGTAAGCCAGAATCAACAGGGGCGACCACAAGAAAGCGCCGAGACAATGAAGCCCGACCAAGTCCCAGAGAAACGATTTAACTGTCTTGGATCCCGCAACGAAGTTAATCAGAAAAGAATAGCGGAGACTGCGGAGGAGTAGGAAAAACATAATTTCCACTTCAGCAGAAGACAGAACAGAACAAGGCCAATAGGCACACAGGGACGTATACCTAAGTTAATACCTAAGACTGTGAGCCTAAGATACCTAAGATAATGTTGTACACAGAAGCTGTTGGTGAATCTATTTATAAATAATAATAATAATTCTTTATTCAAAAACACAGAAGGTAAATACAAGATTTATAAATCTAAAACTAAAAATGTAGGTCTAATAATGCTAGATGCCTGTACTAGGATAATCCTGTATCACAGGCTGCAGGAGCTCTAACAATATGCTATATAAGAGTATGTAGGACAGTAGGGTTTGTAGGGTAGGGGTAAATAAATAAGTTGGGCTAAGTGCAGGAAATAAGATCATCTACCTACCTATGCCCCAACTGTGTTGGGTGAGTCGTTGTCTGTTCTATCCGAATGCAGGTATTTAAAAAAAACATATATTTATTAGGACAGTTGTGTACAATATCTTAAACGTACTTACCGTTATTCTCAAAGTATTCAACACCAAATTCGCTAGTGATTTAAAATCGACTTGAAATATATCTGGTGTTAAAGCTACGAGGGCAATTATCTTGGCATTGTACTCTGGTCTCAGAGACAACATGGTGAAGACATTGGTGTTGCCCAAGGAGTGGCCCAGGCACATGATCTTCTGCAGGCGTGTTACGTTCAGGATGTGGTCGATCACTGCTGGCACGTCGTACTGCCCGTGTTCGTGGAAACTGGAAGTGAATAAACTTTATTGAGTATTACAGTATGAAAGACCAATAAGCCTTATTATGTCGAATGTGTATAAGATATTTGCAAAAGTCATACTGGATAGAATAAGCCCAATGTTGGACGAAAAACCGCCGTTTGAACAGGCAGGCTTCAGAAAAGGGTTTTCGACAATTGACCATAAATCTTCACAGTCAAACAGGTAATAGAAAAATATAAGGAATATACCAAAATTATATACATTGCCTTTATTGACTACGCAAAGGCTTTCGATAGCTTAAGCCATGAATACATATGGGATACTCTAAAGCAACAAGGAATACCAGCAGCATACAACAACATCATCCAAACCATTTACTCCAACAGTACGGCTGGAATACAATTAGAATCTCTGGGAAACGAATTCCACGTAGAAAGAGGGGTGAGGCAAGATGACCTACTATCCCCAAAATTGTTTTCTGCCGTGTTAGAAAGCATCTTCCGCAACTTGAGCTGGGAAAAGTTTGGTCTGAAACTCTGAACATAAATCCATTTATGTCCAACCCATGGCTTGAAAATGAATCAACTCAGATTTGCCGACGCCTTAGTTTTATTCGAAGAAAAAACCTTGATAACTTGCAAATCATGATACAAAGTCTGAACGAAAAATGTTGAAGAAATGGTCTGAAAATAAATTACAGCAAGACAAAAGTTATGACTAACTCTAAAAAGGTGGACATAAAATTAAAAGTGGATGCTTTGGCCTATGTAGAAGACTACATATACCTTGGTCAAGTCATCTTTCGGTCAAGATCGTATTGGATGTATTGTCATTTGTCAGTGATGTTGCTTTAACTAGTGGTAAATAAATAAATAAAAATCTCCACCAAGGACCATACTAGCCAGTAAATTAACATGAGGATTGCAATTAGTTGAAAAAAGTACTGGTCCCTCAAGGAGATCATGAAGTCAAAAGACCTAGGCATGACTTTGAAAAGAAGACCTTCAACTCATGTAGACCTTCAAGACATGGGAGTCCATGTCGAACTTAAAGTTGTGATATATGGGCACACACCAAATGGCTCAGAGAAAAACTTGCTAAGTGTCAAAGAGCAATGGAGAGAAGCATGGTAGGCTCAAAAAGATAGGACCGAATTAGAAATACAGATCTCCGGTCCAAATCAAAACTGACCGATGATGTCCTAACAAAAATAGATCAACAAAAGTGGAGGTGGACAGGCCACATGATGCGTGACACTAAAGGCAAGTGGGGCAAGGTATTGGCAGAATGGTATCCAAGGGATGGCAAAAGAAATTGGGGAAGGCAGCCCACCCTCTGGGAGGAAGAAATAAAACTGGCGGCAGGTCCAAACTGGAGGAAAGTACCTCGCGACAGACGTCAATGGAAATTGTTAGAGGGGGCCTATGCCTCGAGGCACACTGAAATTTGAGACATATTGTGACTTTTATTACCCGACTGCGGCGAAACCCAAAAGGAGGGTTATGTGTTTGACGTATGTATGTTTGTATGTCTGTCTATTTGTTCCCTCATAACTCCTAAACGGATGAACGGATTTGAATAAAATATACTTCGTTAGATTTGTCTTGATGGCGCGAGTGTCATAGGCTACATTAAAATTAAAAAAACAAAGAAAAATTGCATATTTTGGGGGTCATAATTATAGCAGAGTTCAAAAACAATTTTTTTTCCCGTCCCATCGAGTAGGGTATCAAAATGAAGGGTTTGTGCAAAATGAAGGAGATTACAAAAATCATCATCATCATTTCAGCCAAAAGACGTCCACTGCTGGACATAGGCCTTAATACAAAAATGTATGACACATAAATGTTTAAAAGAAATTCAAAGTCACAAATCATATAAACAAACACAAAAACTAAATCATCTGTGAAAAATTTTACGCGACCAACGAAATAACAAACATAAAAGAACTAAATAGTTGGAAATAAAAAAAGGAAGTTAAAAAACTAAAAAACCCGACTGAAAAAACTGAAAAGCAAAACACAAGCACATTTTAAATTGAACAAAACTTGGAAACAGGCGGGGCTCATTTGAATATTAAAATATGAAAAGAAAAAATGAAAATAGTATGGACCCCGCCTTTTTTATTTTTTTAAGTACATATTATTGTTAGTGTCTGGTTTCGGAATAAAAGGCTAATTATTATAACGGGTCCATATTGGCTCACCTAAAGTTCTTTACCCGAAATTGTTCTTCCTAACGATTTGTAATCCGAATGATCACTCTTCCTAAAATTTTCATTCATACTATTTGTAGTGCTACCAGCGATGTTCATAACACTCATGTTTCCGAAAACTGTAATTCATAATTTCATTATTGTAAATATATCTAAACTCCTACTGTTTTTTATCATAACATTTTTTTTTTTTATTGTTTAATCTACAATCAATCTATGTAGACTCTCGACCTCGTAGTTTGTCTATCATAAGGCTTAGTAGTGCGAACTATTATACCTTGTCGAACTCATTAACGTTAACTTAAGGCTGAGCTAGTGCTGCCTGGTTACGAAAATAGGATCGAGTTAAGGGGATAGAACCGATGTGGCACCGAACCTATCGACCTGCCCACCATTTTCGAAATCGCGGCGGTATGATGAAAGTGGTATGTGTAGGTAGAGGATATAAATATAGACGAACAAAAATGCCCAGTCACACGGTACGCCAGTGTCACGTAACAAAGATATGTAGGATCCACCGGTATTATTCCATCAGATTCAGACATCATGTGGGCAGAGTTTGGGTCTCGCGCAATGAAAATACACTGGGTGCGGTTATTTTAAATCACAAATTAGTTTCAACACAATTTAGTCCAATCACTCACAATCACAACACTTATACTGGGTACAACGAATCGAGTACAGTTCCGGAATGTCTTCACACTGCGGCGATCAGGCACTGAATGACCTCCTCGCCGTCCTTATGAAACATCACGACTGTAGAAGCGCGCGCAGATCACGTGATGTTAAAAATGGCGCGCTTGCGATTCGTTTCTTGTCCGTACTATTGACCGGATGCGACAGATATAATATTTGAAGGTAAAGATCGACATAAATTATTATGTATGAGTTAATTTCTAAAAAAAACAATTTATGGTGCTGGGTCGATATGCTAGTTTCCGTATAAAAAGTTCAAACGGAACGAGAACGGAAGTTTTCATCGAGCATTCCCAGTTTTTAGCTAACTATCGCAGTGAATTACGTGGAGGCTTTTTTATGGATGAGATATCATCAAATGTGAGCGAAGCGGAAAGGACCCAAGTTCCTTCTTAGCCCTTTGTGTTCCGGGCGCAGTATCTGTTTCGAATATTATATATGTAATTAATGTAATTACGTGGAGGCAGGAAGTTCGTAATGTTGCTTGGGTTTGACAGGCAAAGTCAGAAGAAGAGCTAACTCACCTGAAGTTCCAGAATTTCTCATCATCATTGGTAAGGTTCACATGCGCTGAATTATAGGTGCCTCGTAGGTTTGGTATCCAAACGTCGTACCCTGCGTCAGCTAGGAGATACCCTGGAAATATAAATATGAACGTGGGAATGCTGCCAGCCTTCTGAGCAGTTTTCATGTTGACATCAATGTTTACGAATTTTTTAACTCCCTGTAATTCTTCTCTTTTTGATACCTAAATTGTAGTTTTAACTCCGCCGATAACTAGAAGAAACTCCATGTCGTAAAAGTGATATGCCATGTAATGTCAATTTTTGTGCCGGTTTATTGACGGCTTCGAGGAGGTTTCCCGGCTTTGCCACCCATTACATACCGAGTTTTGACTGGCGAAATGTGAACTATGTACGTAGGTACACGTCTTTCTGAGGTGTGATGTTGGTTATGAAATTTCAGTTCTGTAATCCTATTGGTAAAATTGTCCAATGTCCACACAATAACGCAAAACTTACCTACGCTTCTCTTACGACCCATGAGCACGAAGTTCGAACTGCAGCCACCGAGACCGTGCAGAAGTAGAATGGCCTTCGATCTCTTAGCGTTGAGTTCCCCGGTCTGGTTGGCAGACAGTCTCCCTCCCGGGATCCTATGCATCAGCAGAATGTAGCCATCCGGAGTCAGGACGTGGTGTGCCTCCGAGGGGTAGCCTTCAGCTTTGGTGAGTTCAGGCTGTGGATGATGTTAAAGTTAATTGCAAACCATTCCTCCGCCATCCCGTAGGAGACAAACGTGGTAGACTACAGCCTCTCTCTCTCTCTATTACCGAGAGGAGGATTGCGCCCAGCAGTGGGACAGTAATGGGTTGATTATGATTGCGTATTGTGTTGCGTAACCAAAATATTCAAAGACATCTACCAACCCGCACTGGGTCCGCGTGGTGGATTATAGAACTCTCGAGCTCTCCTCTCTACCTTCTAAGAAACATTTTCCGGCAGAACTCAATGGATTAGTTCGAGTGATCAGTATACGTGTAACGTGTTACAGTATCGTTTGCATTTATAGTGCAATGGCTTCTAATAAAGGAAAGTAACCTGTCGGCGCCCATGCAATTCAATGGTAAATCGCCCATCCGATGAAGATGAAGAAACTGAGTTAGTTCTTACGATGAATTTGGTGATCCTATCGAATATGATACCGAAGAAACACTGTAGAAGCATCAACCGAACTGAAGATCATAAATTGGCAATACTAGACTAACGTTATCACACAATTTATCATCATTACTTAAGGCGGGGTTACCCCGATAAACGTCGTCAACAATAGCGTTTTACTCGTACATGGAACGGATTTAAATTTTGAAAAAAATGTATTACATAGTTGCCTCTTCGATCATGATAATGTCGGGCATGCGATACACGATTACTTACACTTTACTGCATCCAATTAAATCGCAAAGACATGTCCAAATGAAGGCTAAATAATCGTTTTACTTGAGTTATATTAGGCTTTGAAAAATAAAACTTATATCATAATAAAGGTCGTAAAAAATGTGTATTATCTCGGGTCACATAATGTATAATTTCTTTATCATTTTTCTCCAAGAGAGAAAAAACAGTCAAAATTTAGGCATTATATCGCTCGCGCGGCAGGGCGGGGGGTGAGGTCGTACGTACATAAAAACAAAGTAGGGTAACCTCGCCTTAATATAAAACAAAGTCCTCCGCATATTTAGGGGACATTCGTCTGGCGAAAGATCAATTAAGGTAAGGGACAAAATGCAATTTTCCAGTAGGAGCCGACAAAGATTTTTTTCCGGGTAATTTAAACATAACTTTTTTATTTCTAAGGCTATTTATGATTGAATTTCACAGAATTATTTAGTTTATGACGGCTCATTGTTATTGATGATGACCATTTTCATAAACACGATACTTTCAAAGATAGCTGTCCCTTACTTTAATGTAATTTTGACAAGTGATCCCTTACTTAAAATTGGCCCAGATATAGTTTAAGTTTTATTGAGACATTTTAATGTAAATGTCAAAAGCAAAACCAACGATGTTTTTCTTTTAATGTAAATAGATTGTGTGAAATTAAATTGACTCACATTTAAGTTAAGTATTTAAAAAATGTATGGAAATTTAAAAAATGTATTGATTGTGACCTTACATAATTTAGATATTCTTATAGGTATTTGAGTAAAACACGTAAAAACAAATGAAATATTATTTCATTTGTTTTTACGTGTTTCTTTGTAGGTTCTTTGTTTTTTTTCTGTAAAGTTCATATTGATTAAAATAATATTATTATTTTAATCAATATGAACTTTACAGAAAATAATAACATTATTATAGTTACACATCGGTACATAGATATAGGTATGTATGTAGGTATTTTGTATGGACCTACCTCATGTGAAAGTTAAAGTTAAGCAAATTATCAATTTACATACCTAGCTAATTTTCTTTTCAGTAGGTATACGGAATTAGTTATTTCTAATATTATTTTTTTTTAATTTAAAATTTAATTTTATAATTTATACTCGAAAGCATTCGATAGTATCACACACTCTGCAATCTTTAATGCTCTAGTAAACAAAATGTAAAATCAAGATAAATACACCTTTTACAGAATATTTATACCAGTAGTACAGCAGCAATAAAATTAGAACGGATAGGTCCAAAATTTAAAATTGAGTCAAACAGGGCGACCCGCTATCTCCAAAGTTATTTACTAGTACCCTGGAAGAAGTGTTTAGAAAGTTGGCGACCGCATGGGAAGAGAAAGGTATTTGTCTTGGCAAGGCGAGGTTAACAAATCTGCGGTTCGCTGATGATATTGTCATCTTCTCCTCATCAGCTGCGGAACTGGAAGAGATGCTACAAGAGCCAAGCAACGCAAGCCTTGAGGTTTGACTAAGGATGAACATGTCGAAGACTAAGCTCATGACCAACAACTCACCGATCAACGTGCACATAGACGGGGAGAAAATACACTATTTCCAAGAATACATTTACCTTGGCCAAATAGTCTCATTCCAGGCGAGACAAGACAAAGAAGTTGCAAGACGCACGGAAAACACCTGGAAGAGCTATTGGTCAATGAAAGAGCTATTTAAGGGCGACCTACCCATCCCCTTAAAACGTAAGCTAATGGACATGTTTATTCTCCCCATACTGACATATGGTGCACAGACTTGGTCTTTGACTAACATCCAGAGGTCCAAACTCAAGGTTTGCCAACGGGCAATGGAGCGCAGCATACTCAACGTTAAACGTACCGATCGTATAAGGAATACCACACTGCGCTCCAGAACTCAAATTGCTGACGTAGCTCATAAAGCTGCCAAACTAAAATGGGACTGGGCAGGCCATGTCTGCCGGTAAAGCTGAGGGCCAGCATATCTCAGAACTGAAGCCCGGAGACAGCTAGACGGCGGCGCGGCAGACCGAGGAGGAGATGGCGGGACGCCTTGGATGGCGTTCTCATTAACTGGCGGGATGAGGCGCAACAAGGAGCAAAGTGGAAGGAATGGGGGAGGCCTTCGCTCAGGAGTGGGAAAGATTAGGCTAACAAAAAAAATATAGAAATAATGCATCCGCATAGTACTAATTATTTTATTTAAGACTAACAAAGTCGAGAGGCGAGACTCTAGAACAATGATACCTACTTATTGGCTCGCATGATTGTATTGGCTTTAGAAGTATTCTATAGTATGCGATAGTACTATTAGTTCATTACTTCGTAATAATAATTAATGGTTTACTTTCATATTAAATTAAAATTAATTTTAGCTTTAATACTTTATTTAATAATAATTATAACTTCTAACCAGAAGCACTAAATAGAGCTTAGTGTAAAATTTTGTTTTATAATAATTACTAATTATCATTTTAATTGTTTGTTTTGAAATCTAATTGGTATAATGAAGACATTGAAACGATTCAAAGTGATACTATAAGGTAAAAAACAGTAAACTAGAAAATTTACGCATTGGTTCAAAATTAATCAACGGACAATTCTAAATGTTAATTATTTATAGTTTAAACTATGTCTATTGTTTTATTAACTTTTAAACGAAATAGTAATGTAAGGGACAAGGACCAAAAAATACTTTAAGTTAAAATAAAGTAAAGGACATGGGCTTAATGAAAAACGTAAAGTCAAATTAAAGTAACGATATTTAGTTACGAGTTACGACAGTTACGTTAATCGGATTCCATTGTAACCAGGACTAACTTCAATATGACTTTTTGGAACGAATACATTGACCGTTACACTAATTTTTGAAAAAAAAATTACATTGTAGCATTGAAAAATCCTTACTGTAACGGTCATTTTTTTAAAGCTAGATTTTTTTTAAATATAGCATTGGAAAGAGCGTAAAAAACTTCATAGAACTGCATTTATAACTCATTTTCGCATTTTTGTCCCTTACCTTAATTGATCTTTCGCCAGACGATATTTTGTAGGTACTCACAACTGTCATATAGGCCTCCTTCCTCAACGGCCTCAGTGTCTCACAGTAAACACTGAATATCAAAATTAAACACAATTTAATTAAAAAACACATTTTTAACGATATCAAAAGTAAATCACTTTCTTTCTACAATACTACTTTAATACTATTTCATAGAAAAACTAAGGTTCTATTTGCAAAGGCCGCGGTCCCGCTTTCATCTGAATACTGGAAACTCGACCGCACTTGCAAAGGCTTTTATCATTCAGCATTTTTATCACGGAAATCGTCAAATTAATTCATCGATTGCTATAAATAAACGGCCGTGTGCGCGTTTAAAATAATGGGAAGGGCAACAGCTCATAATAAATGAATTATCCAAATATCCGACTACCACTCTCATTTGTTCGCGAAAATGGAAAGTGTACAGTAAAGTTTTTGCTATAATGATGCTACTTTATGCCAAATGGTCATAAAAACTTTAAAGCGTTTATCTTCTATCTATTCTATACATAAAATAAATCTGTAGAGAGGTCAATTCTGTACATGATATATATTTTCAAAATGACTATCAGGGGGTAATTAGTGATCGATACTGATGCCAAAAATGCAATCAGTAAAATTTTTGTCTGTCTGTCTGTCTGTCTGTCTGTCTGTCTGTCTGTCTGTCCTCCTGTCTGTATGTTCCATATAGAAACAAAAACTACTCGACGGATTTTAACGAAACTTGGTACAATTATTCTTCATACTCCTGGGGAGGTTATAGTATACTTTTCATCACGCTACAATCAAAAGGAGCAGAGCAGTGAAGGGAAATGTTGGGAAAACGGGAGAAGTTGCTCCATTTTTTAAGCTTCCGTCGCGTGTGCAGCCTTAATGGTTAAAGCTACATAGAAATCATTTATGACGGAAATGTTCTATATAAAATCTGTACCTTTAGTGAAAAGTGATACAAGTCACAAATCCTCGTTTTGAGAAAAACAGTTAATAAGTTTTGCATTTTTTAAACGGATACAACTTTTTTATTTTAGTATATTTTTTTGACGTGTTAACTTTTATCAATTGGAAATTGTTTTTATTATATCGTATATGTTTTGATTTTGTTAAAAAATTATTAGAATTTGAGATATTAAAAAAAACTAGACTTATATCATTAGCCACATTTAAGTTCCCATGTGTATAATGATACAATTTCAATTATATCATTTTACTTAATACAAAATGCACTTGTGTTCAATGTTACAAGTATTTTTGAAACATCTTTTTAATAGTAACAGAGTTATAAATAATAAAACACTGGAACTAATTTTGTTTCGAAAGCATCGAGATTTCATGGGTACCGTGTCTTTTTAGTGTGCTATGACAAAATCTAAATTATATCAATTTACACACAATGAACACAATAGAAGATGTGGTGTATTTCGATTTATCTTTATTTATATCAAATGAGCTGAGGTGTAAAGTAATATAAGTTTAATTTAATTTCTATTGTGGGGCCTAGTGCCTACTGCCCTTATCATTATCATCATTTCACCCAAAAGACGTCCACTGCTGGACATAGGCCTACACCAGGTGTCGCCACATTGACCGGTCCCATGCGCCTCGCATCCAGCGGTGGCCACCTTCACTAGGTCATCGGTTCAACTAGTGGAAGGCCTTCCAACGCAACGACTTCCGGTTTGCATTCGCCACTCTAGAAGTTTTCAGCCCCATCGGGTACATTGCCTTTTGGGTGACTTTGAGCTTTCTTATGAGGCCCATTGTGAGGAACCACGCTTCGGTCGAATAGAGCTTGTTTGATTCCTATCAAGATCTAAGACTCTACACTTGAAATTGTAGACGATTATGTGTCTACCTGGGACAAACTGTCCAGTTAGGTAGGTTCAACTTTGAGAAAGAGGTCAATCGTCGAATCCGACTCGGCTGGGCAGCGTTTGGGAAGCTGAGTAGTATCTTCTTGTCCAACTTACCTCAGTGTCTCAAGTCAATGACCAGTGTGAGGGCTATGCTCGGAGTTTCCTTGCGTGATTGAATCAGAAATGAAGACATTCGAATAAAACCAAGGTTACCGTCATAGCCCGAAAAATTGTCAGACTTAAGTGGCAATGGGCAGGGTACATTGCTCGCAGAACAGATGGCCGATGCACACTGGGACCCGTTCATACAACGTAATGCCCAAAACTCGATTTTCAAAATGAGGGTATTTCAAAAAATAAACTATGTCAGGGTAGACTTAAGAATGTATCACATCATTTCTGCAAAATACGGAATCAGTAACTGCTATGTGCTGTCCAGTACATTAGCTCAAAGTTTACGTTATACCCACTTCATCAATTATCCGTGAGTTTGTAGTGAATCTTTAAACATTTATTTCTGCAAGTAATCGTTATATTTTATTGAAGTGCATTATGGCTGCAACTAGGCAAGGTATGGTTATTCTAATATTGTTTTTATGAACCATAACAATTAGTACTTTTGGATTTATGACTAATTATATGTGATAGTATGGCTTCATATAAATTTTATATTTTTTCGTTTTCGCGCAAAGTGCTATTTTTGAAATATTTTTTTTAAAATCTACTAGGTGTTGATTAGTAAGGAACTGAAGAGATTAGCAATAGCACTTTGCGCATTTTCGAGATAATTAATGTTTTTTTGCGCACAAATTTTCGTTATGCGTTATGATGTTACTATAAAACCAAAGTATTTAGTCCCTAGCAATTAATTTTAATAAATAAGTTATATTTTGAAGAAAGCAGTTATAAATCTTGTCTGTCGCACCTAATTCTGATATTTTTTTGTTGTAGACAACTTTATTTCATTACTAGTTGTTACCAGCGGCTTCACCCGCTACAACTCGAAAATTATCCCTAGAAGGAAGATAAAATCGGGGTAAAAACTATACTATGTGTTAATCTAAGTTATAGACTATCTGTGTACCAAATTTTATCTAAATTCGTTCTGTCGTTTTTGCGTGAAAGAGTAACAAACATCCTCACAAACTTTCACATTTATAATATTAGTAGGACATTTCAGAAGAAAGTTCACCATCATACTTCGCCTTGAAAAATGCAAACCTATGTGAGATTATATTCCAAAGTAGCTTTAAATTTGTGAAAAACACAAAAAAAAGAAAAAAATCAACAACACTAAAAAAATAAAAATAAACTTCAGAAGAAAAATCTGCTTCTGAAGTCGGTGTCAAAAACAGCCACATCAAACAAAAAAACCACCAACTAATCTGATTTTTCTTTTTCTTCTGATGTTTATTTTTAATTATTTTTTTACTTTTTTTGTAAAGTCGGTTTTTTTTTTGCAAAAAACAATTTTTTTATTTTTTCATTTTCAATTGTTATGT
Organism: Diarsia dahlii; assembly: GCA_949775195.1. Classification (NCBI taxonomy): domain Eukaryota; kingdom Metazoa; phylum Arthropoda; class Insecta; order Lepidoptera; family Noctuidae; genus Diarsia; species Diarsia dahlii. The sequence continues at coordinate 1,306,818 of OX459197.1, read as the reverse complement.
TTTATAAAAATATTGACTATGCTTTTAACATTCAACCAAGAAACCTAACCCTAACCTTCAAGATTTCCTTATTATTGCTTTCAACTCCTAACTGTTGAGGAGTACTACCTTCCATAATTAATCAGCTCACCTAGATAACCTGAAAGAATACTGCGATATATACGGCCCCATAATATTTTATTAAAGAATTATCCTCCAACTCCTAACCGTTAAGGAGTTGTACCTTCCATCATCAGCTCATCAACATGAAGTGTTGGCTGCTAGATGCAAATACTTGAATAGTTTAAGAAAAAGTACGAAACACGTAACAAGTGCCTATTTAATTTGAGGGTTGCCCTCGATTTCCCTGGGATCCCATCATCAGGTCCTGACTTGGTGACAATGGGACCACCTCGGAAGCATACTCTTTCGAATACATACAAAAATAATTTTGAAAATAAACATTTTATAGCATTTTATTTATTATTGGAGTTTTGGGCATTACTTTGTATGAGAGGGCCCCAGTGTGCGATGGGCCGAAAAGTTCTGGAGTGGCGACCACGAACCACAAGACGTTGAATTGGAAGGCCTTCCACTAGGTGGACCGATGACCTGGTGAAGGTTTCGGGGACCGGTCAATATAGCGACACTTAGGGGAGGTTTATGTCCAGTAGTGGACGTCTTTCGGCTAAAATGATGAATAATGATGATGAACCAAATAAAGTTAACTTTTGTGATTGTAGACCCGATGAACCAGGTTTGTTTCTCAAATCGTGTTACCGTTTTAGAGTTCCGTAGCCGCATGGCAAAAAAACAGAACCCTTACAAATTCGTCATGTCTGTCTGTCCGTCAGTCCGCCAGTCCGTCAGTCCGTAATTCCGTCTGCTGTACTGCCACTTTATTCCGAAACTATTAAGACTACACAGTAGAAACTTGGTACAAGGTAGATGTGTTTTGTGAACCGCTTTACGATTTTTATACAAAAATAAAAGATTAAGGGTTTTAGTTTGATTTCCTTGTATGGGGAGCCCCCCCCCCCCCCCCTTACAAGGAAATTAAACTATAAACAAAGTCAATCTTATGGGTATGGGGTGTCTATAGATAAATTTTTCAAAATTACATTAAGGTTTCTAAAAACATTATTTCTAAAAGTCAATCGTTTGAACGAAAGACACACACACACAAAAGTTTCCCCCTCCAACTTTTTAATAGAGTTAAAGAAATACTGTTGTTTAATAGTTTGAACGAGATTAAAAAAAACCGCAAATATAACTTTGTCATTCATACAAACACTATGAAAAACAAAATTATCACAAAATGTGTATTTCTGTTGACATTATAACAACAACAAATACAAATTAAAGGTGATGATACAAACTATTACGATGGTACGGAACCGTTCATGTGCGAGTGACTCGCACTTGGTCAGTTTTTTGTTATTTTATGATGGAGTGGATGAAGATTCACTGTCACTTCTAAAATACATTGCTCTATTCACGTTTCAGTCAGTGCAAAAGAAATAAGAAAACAACTTAATCATGAGTGCAATATGGACAATAACAAAAAATACACCCAGCGGACATTATCCGTCAACAACTAAAGATGCATTTTAGTGATAAGCTAATGAATCTAGTGATTTGCTAAGTTAATCGTTTGCGACTATTCTTTTCTTTAAATGTTTTTGGTTTGTATTAGCAACAATAATTATTAAATTCTCGTAAAAGGGAGTACGAGTGTTTTTTCTCGCTTCTCGTACAGAGAGTGCTACATCTCGCAAATGTACGAGATTTCTCGTACATCTGGCAACGTAGTTTGAGCGTGATTACATTCCCCGCCATCATGGCTTTTCTCGCTTACTACATAGATCACTTTACACAATAATCACTATCGATCGGTTTCTAAAGATCCTATACTACAGCGATATAAATCAATTTATATTATTGAGAACTAAACGCGTTACTTAAAATATTTCACGTGTAGTTTGATACAGGTTTAGTTGTATCACTTGACACGTTGGTGATGTTTTATGGTGTTTATACTTATGAGATACAATTTGAGTTATATCATCATTCACAATTGATAATTGTAGGGTTTTTTTAGTGTCACTTAATACAAATTGTATTGTATTAATACGCACAAAACTCGTGTCATTAATATTAAATGTGTCAAGTAATATAAATCGAGATAGCCTTATTTACACGTATTTGTTTAAATTTAAGCTTTAGTTCAATTTAATATAACTAAAGACATATCAGTATACACAAAAAATATCATCAAAATTAACCAAAAATGCCACTTGTATCATTAAACACGAAATATATTTCCCTTTCTATAAGAGATAGAGTTATACCGATTAGATAGAAAAATCAAATAAAATTCAAGCTTCAAGATTGTATACAGAACTCAAAACTGCTACAAGTCGAGTTATATCACTTTTCACTAAAGGTACAGAAATTATCTAAAAAATATTCCACAACAGTATATGTCTATCTTTTATGGTTGACTCACAATAACACGTGTAACTCCCGATAGCTTAGCAGTTCGGAGCTTTCTGATTATACAGGGTGGAATTTTGTAATGCCACCTGGAGGGAAAGTACTCTTAATACTGCAGATAGAAAATTTTACTCAAAGGAAATATTCCTTTATTTTTGAATAGAAAGCCAACTGCATTCAAAGATTTTCGATAATTCTCTTCTCCCACACCCGGGAATCGAACCGGATAAAATCTGAAAAAATTATACCCTGTACTTTTATTGCATCGATCGTTAGGGTCAATTATAAGGATGAAATCTCTCTAACAAACATGATAAATTAAATGAAAGGAAAACCTGCCTGCGAGATCGCCAGATCTCACCCCATTAGATTTTATTTGTGGGGTTACGTAAAAAATCAAATTTACATGAAATCTTATGCGAATGACAACGAGTTGAGAGTTGAAGTTCAGAATACGATTTATAATATTCACCACAACACTTTAAGGTTACTAGAAATGAATTCGTTAAAAGAATTGTGTATCCAAGAGAATGGAGCCCATTTCGAGCAACTAATTAGTTAGTTTACCATTCTTTGTAAATAATTAAATTAATTTAAGATTTCCGGTTTTCTTTTCATTTAATTTATCATGTTTGTTAGAGAGATTTCATCTTTCTAATTGACCCTAACGATCGATGCAAAAAAAAGATGAAAAAAGAATTTTCGAAAAATTTTGGATGCAGTTTGCTTTCTATTCAATATTAAAGGAATGTTTCCTTTGAGTATTTACGTACTCAAGACGCTTTTTGTTACGTAAGAAAATATGGACGTCCCGACTTATTTATTACTGTAACTACCAAGCCCAAGTGGGATGAAATCACTCGGGAGCTTCTTGAGGGTCAAGCACCGCATGACCGCCATGATATTATCGCAAGAGTTTTTCATTTAAAATTAAAATCAATGATAGATCTACTTACCAAAGATAACATTTTTAGTATAACGCGGACGAAGTCGCGGGCAAAAGCTAGTTTATATAATAAAAAGGAGCTACTGCGTCGGTTTTATCAGCAGACAGCAGTGATTGAATATAGTAGATAGTGTTGAGTATAGTAGAATGATTATTTTATTAGTATTCCGTTTATTCATTTGTTGTGCGTGTTATTGGGAAAGGTTCACAAAATAGTTATTAATACACTGAAATATGACGTGGCAGGGCGGAAGTATGTGAGCGACTGGCGAGGCGAGCGGGCTCCCGGCCCGGCGGCGGCTATCAAAAGTGCCAATCAGCATTTTGCTTCGCTAGGGTCGCTACATCACACCCCCCCTTTTTCCAAAAAATTTTCATAAGTTACTAAGAATAATTTTTAAACATAAAATACAAATACATTGGGTTTACAAAACGGCGTCAACAGGACATACAATACACTACAATGCAATATGCTTACACACTACTTACTTATCTAACGCCTTAATTTCTAACGCCGTATTACATTACGTTCGTTATACCGGATAACACAACTGATTACGACCGTTCTTATTTTACTATGAACAAATACATGGTTTGCATTACACTGAAATCTTAACTTAATGATTCTTGCACAATTCACTTTTCGTTCACTGTTTACACGTAACCTGCTGCGGTTCCTGTGGCTGCCGGAATACCCATATTCCCGGACGTTGACGCTGTCAGTGTCGCCACCTCTTTTCTTAACCAACCTCTCAGTTGGCCCATGCAGCCTCTTTTTATTGCGTAACATAACAGAATTCCCATTATTATCGCGATGATGAGGAGTATTATCCCAAAATGATTCAGTTTGTTGTCTAACTGTTGGCCCGTTACCGTCTGGGCTTGAGCTATGGAGATATTTTCCTTATTTTGTGTATTTCCCATGTCTGTTGTTTGAATGCTCTTTACTTGAATTGATTCTGGTAATTACTAGTGAATTGTGCATGAATGTCTTACAATGCTAATAATTGCTACTTTTTGCTAGTTGAGCAAAAATCGCACGGGTCTCTTTTTTACTCGGCCTGAGCGCGTGGTTTTATTCATAGGCGGTAGCGAGTTTTGCTCAACTTGCTGTTTTGGCGTTTCAGCGTTGTTATTACTCCCTACGCTTTCTGGTATTGTGTCCTCATTAATCATATAGGCCGGCTTTAATCTGTCAATGGACACGGTTGATTGACGGTCGTCCCTTTGTATGTCAAACGTTTTCTCTCCTCTACTAATTACTAGGTATGGACCACTATACGATGGTGTTAACGGTTTCCTAACCATGTCATTTCTAATGAATACGTGTGTGCAAATGTTTAAATCCTTATGGACGAATATTTTTCGTGAGCCGCCATCTGCTCGTGGCTTCGGGCGCATGTTATTTATTATATTTCTCAATTTGCTTACAAAAGTTGGTAAATGTCCTATTTGCGATTTCTCTGCCTCGTGATAAAAATCGCCCGGTAATCGCAACGTGTGTCCTAAAACTAATTCTGCTGAACTTACATTTTGATCGCTTTTGCAGGCTGCACGAAGTCCCAACAAAACCGTAGGTAATTCGTGAACCCATGACCTATTTTCTAACAGCCTTGCCTTTATTGCTGCCTTAAGGGTGCGATGCATTCTCTCTACCATACCATTTCCCTGTGGGTGGTATGCTGTTGTACGAATTTTCTTTATGCCTAACATATTCATCATACTGGTGAAAATCTCGCTCTCGAACTGCCTACCCTGATCGCTGGTTAAGGTTTTAGGACACCCAAATCTGCATATCCATCCTTCATAGATCGCCTTGGCTACTGTGTCCGCGGTTATGTCTGTGACCGGAAATGCCTCCGGCCAACGGGTAAATCTATCTACGACGGTGACGCAATATCGGTAGCCTTCCTCCGTTGTTGGTAGTGGCCCTATAATATCTACGTGTATGTGCTCGAATCGCTCTGTTATCGGAAATGTGCCTAACTTTGAAATTGTGTGTCTGTGTATCTTTACTTTTTGGCATTGTATACACGATCTCGCCCATTTGGCGATGTCTTTGTTCATGTCGGGCCAAAAATAACGACTGGTTATCATTTTTCGTGTGGTCCTAACGCCTGGGTGGCTAATGTTATGTACTGTGCTATAGACTGTCTTTCTGAATTGTAACGGAATGTATGGCCTTATTTGGTTTTTTGTAATGTTGCAAAATATCTTACTTTTACATAACGGTGACTGTATTTCTTCTAATTTAATGTTGCCTCGTGGATTTGCTAACATGTGTGACAATTGAGCGTCTGCTTCCTGTGCCCGCGCGATTTCGTCATAATCTATGCTCGTGTTGCATACAATGGACTCTACCCGTGATAGCGCGTCAGCAACCGCGTTCTCGGTACCGGTGACGTATTGTATGTCGCTCGTGAATTCGCTGATGTACAATAACTGTCGTGCTCGCATTGGCGTTTCTCGATCCGTACCTATTTTGGTGAATGCGTATGTTAGTGGTCTATGGTCGGTGAAAATGGTTAATTCGCGGCCTTCTACCATGTTCCTGAAATGAACTATTGCCAAATAAACTGCTGTTAGCTCGCGGTCGTATGTACTGTATTTTTGCTGTGCCGTTGATAGGCCCTTTGAAAAATAGCCTAGTGGTTTCCATTTACCATTTATCTCTTGCTGTAATACCGCGCCTGCGCAGGTGTTTGATGCGTCGCACATTAGCGCTAGCCTGCCCGACTCCTCCGGGTGAGCTAGCGTAATGGCGTTTTGTAGGCTTGCCTTGCACTTCTCAAACGCGACTGCCGCTGTATCGTTCCACTCTATTTTAGACTTATCCTTTTTCTTGGCCCCGTGCAAATATTTGTTTAACTCCGCCTGGCTCTCGGCCGCCCGTTCTAAATGCGACCTATAAAAGTTTAGCATTCCTAGAAATCGTCGCAATTGCTCGACTGTTTCCGGCCGCGGATAATTCTGTATTGCTTCGACCTTATTGTCTAGTGGCTTAATCCCGTCCCTAGTTACATTGTAGCCTAAAAATTCTATTTCTGTTTTTCCTAATTCGCATTTTGCTAAATTGATTGTTATGCCGTACTGATCGAATCTGCTGAAAATTAGTGTTAGGTGTTTTTTGAAAAGCTGTTTGTTGGTACTGGCTATTACGAGGTCATCGATATAACAGAATAGATACGAACTGTCCTGGCCGTCTTTGAGATATTCTATATTTTGCAAAACTGTATTATTCATGAATCTTTGGAACGTTTGTGCTGCGTTGCGCAAACCAAACGACATTCGCGGAAACTCGAAAAGACCGAAAGGAGTAATGATTGCCGTTTTTTCGACGTCCTGTGGTGCGACACAAATGTTATGGTAGGCCCGGTTAATATCTATTTTTCCGAAAATGGTCTTACCTGCTAACCCGTAAGTGAAATCCTGCAGTCTTGGGATCGGATACCTGTCTGGCTTCGTGATCGCGTTGAGTGCACGATAGTCACCACAGGGTCTGATCTGTCCGTCCTTTTTCGGTACGACGTGTAGAGCGCTCGCCCAAGGACTGCTGGATGGCCTGCAAATTCCTAATTCCTGCATTACCCTAAATTCCTCCTGTGCCAATTTATATCTATGAGGTGGCAATGGTCTAGCGCGCGTGTAAACTGGAGGGCCTGTAGTCTCTATGTGGTGGTATACATTGTGACTAGATGGTTCTTTGTAAGATACCGGTTTAGTTTTGCTCGGAAATTCCTCTAGTAATTCCCTGTACGGGTTATCTAACTGAATGCTCGAAACGGATGGTTCAATACACATTACGACGGATGCCTCCCTACTTATCTTAGTACAACCGTCAATCAATCGCTTTTTATTTAAGTCTACTATCAGCTGGTGTGCCTCTAAAAAATCGGCTCCTAATATGGGCTGTTTTACATCACAAATAATAAATTGCCATCTGAAATCCCTTCTTAATCCTAAATTAAGATCTATGTCAATCACACCATAAGTTTTTATCTCAGTGTTATTCGCCGCGAACAGCTTATACGAACACTCACGTTTAACTTTGTTGCCTCTCACTTTACCCACTGGTATCACTGACACGTTAGCACCTGTGTCCACTAAATACACTATTCCGCTTCTATAATCTCGCACGCAGAGCCGGTGGTTTCCCGCGGTACAATCTCCCACCGATGATGACTGCACCACCTCTAGTTTCCCGCACCCTGCTGCTTCTTGGACCAATTGCACGGTGACTCACACGCTCGTGCGTTTTCCCGGTAACGAAAATGGTGTCTGCATAGCCAATCAGGGAAACTTGGTGTGCGACGCGGCCTCGACTGGCTCCTGGTCCTGTAACGCCCCTGCTGCCATCGTCGCCCTCTCTGACCTTGCCCCGGATTTCCGTCTCGCCTCCTGATGTCATTTATCTCCCCGCGCAACTCCCTCATTTCCATCGATAGCGCGCTGATATGCTTGACCAAATCTGTCTTCGTGTCGCATGTCAAATCCGATGTACTCGGTGTTATTGACGCGACCTCACCGGTACCTATGTTTTCCATTACTTTGTCTGCCTTTTCGGCGAGGTCCTCGATTTTTGTGTCTCCGGTCACTGCCAGGACCGCCCGCACGCCCGGGGGTAAACGATTTAACCACAACCTTCTTAGTGGCTCGTCCGTTATGTTGCAATTCTTGGCTAGGGCCGCCATCGCCCTATATAGCTGCGATGGTTTCTGTGTACCCAGATCCATCTCTCCAATCAGCCTCTGGAACTGCTTTTCTGCGCTTTCCTCATAAATCGCCAATAAACGCTTTTTCAATGCTGCGTACTTGCCTGACTCTGGCGGGGCTTCGATTATATCCGTAACTTGCCGCACTGTGTCCTGGGTCAACCTGGCGATTGCCACCTCGAATAGCTGCGCGTCGCCCTGCTTCTGCGGTGCCATTATAGCCTCGAACTGACAGAACCATGACCTCGGCAAATCTGTCCAAAAATCTGGTATTCTTGCCTGCACCGATACTGCTGCTACTCCGGTGGCAACTGCCTGGGCAGCCGTGACCGCCCCGGCTGCTGTTGGTGTCGGTGTTGGCATCATCGTGGTTGCTGCTTCACGTTTCGAGGTTATACGCAATCTTTAACACCCACGCGGTTATAACGCGCTCCTGCCACGTCACACGTGAGCCGCTCACGACGCGGGGAAAAACTATTTTTTACTAAACGTTCGGGGTCACCACTTGTTGTGCGTGTTATTGGGAAAGGTTCACAAAATAGTTATTAATACACTGAAATATGACGAGGCAGGGCGGAAGTATGTGAGCGACTGGCGAGGCGAGCGGGCTCCCGGCCCGGCGGCTATCAAAAGTGCCAATCAGCATTTTGCTTCGCTAGGGTCGCTACACATTTCTGTACATATTCTTTACATTATTAATTAGTTATTTTTAAAAAAATCTAAAAAAAACTTGAAAAATATAAAAAATATTAGCCCACCGGTATCGGGAACAGGGTCCAAGCTACCGGCGGTCAGGGCTCCAGAGAAAGGAACCTCCTAACAATACGAGCTGTTTCCAGGAGTACCACTTTCTGTATCAAGCCCTAAATCCAGCTGTCTAACGAGAGCCTCCTCAGGTGTTGTCGAGGCTCTTGGCAATCAAGCCGTTGGCTGAAAGGACTATCGGCACAATGATCGCTGTGTTCGCATCCCACATGTCGACAACCTCGCGAGCCAAGTCAAGTTACTTGATTTGCTTTAAATCTTTCTCGGTTTTCGCGAGGTTCTCGTCTTGTGGGACCGTTATGTCAACAATCATTGCGCGCCGCTCTGATCAATCAACCACCACTATATTATTAAAGCTATGTTAGTCCTGTCAGTGATGATGGATTGATCCCAGTACAGTGTGATATTGCTATTTTCGAGAACTGGGTCGGGCACATACCTGTAGTACGGCACTTCCGATTCCACAAGACTGTATTTCAGAGCAAGTTGCTGATGAATAATCCTGGCTACAAGGTTGTGTCTATGCAAGTGCAAACGAATTGATTCGCTCGGACGGTGGCATGCCCGACATATGTCAACCGTCGTCATCATAACTTCATTCATAATTGCACAGACAAAACCTTCGGTTCCTCCGAAGAGGTCCCCGGAACGTAGCCAGGCTACGGACGCTAGAAAGTCTACATCGGGCCCGTGCAGGGCCCGGAAAAAGCGTCCGTGAAGTTCCTTACTCTGCCATACCTCCATGCGGTCGTCAGTGTCAAGCACTACAGGTTTGCGTCAGTTCCCTTTAGCCAAGGAGGGCGGGGTAAGGTCCTTGTCCACCGCGACAACAAATCGATGCATCCCCACGTCGGTTTCCAAGAAATATTCCCTGAGACTGCATTTCTCACGATTGTGGAGAGTTTTAGCATTTAAAAGCCCTCGACCGCCACACTTCCGTGGGATATACAGTCTCATTACCTCTCTCTCTTATTACTACTAATAAATTCGCTAAATCTTACATGCTTTATAAAATATATATTTTTTGGAAAACTCATCTTTAAATTCTACTGTACGTGTGTAGGTATGTCACTGATGTTAGATAACCTATATAGCCTTCCTCGATAAATGGACTAGCCAACACAAATAAAGTTAAATCGTAACAAACAAAAAATCTTATCTCTCCCCTTTGTAATATTAGTTTAGATTAATATAGATGATGTTGTAAAGTGAGAATTGCTATGGGTAGGTATCTCTTACTGTTAAATATACGATAACACCCTGTACTTGCAAACATTATGGTGCAGTAAATATTTTGAATTTGAATTTCCCGGAGGCCAGCCAGAATACACCACCGCGTACAAAAAAAAAATAGCACTCCGGGAGTGCCGGCAGAAGTGAAAACTTCAATATTAACTTTCAAACTCGCGTCAGGGTCACGTGATGCTGATCGAAAAATCATTTTTCGATCAGCATCACGTGACCCTGATAGAGGGAGAGCCGGCTGCAAAAATACCTACCTCATCAGGTACCCCAATAGGCTATCTTTAGATCGTTAACCGACACTTAAACACGTAAAAAAAATCAGGTCTGCCAGTGCCGATCCTGCCGGGTCATGGAAAAAATTCATATTTTTTGTCGTATTTTTTTGGTGAAAATTACGTCACAAGGTACCCGAATTAAAGTGCTGGCAACAGTTAACCATTGATTAATTACCTAAAAAAAAGTAGGTCTGCCATTGCGCACTCTGCCGGAAGTACTTGGCAGACCTCTAAAATATGGCCCCTCCAGCACCATGAACCTACCTCATCGAGTACCCTGATGGAACCTACGCCAAATAATAGCCAAGATGCCCTCGATAGAGGATCAAAAGGTCTGCCAGGTCTAATCTTGCCGGAACTTAGTGTTCAAAGCATTTGAAGTTGGTATGGTAAGTAGGCAGCATTATTTCATACAAAGAAGAAGGGGCGAAATGTCCCTTGTAACACTTTCTCCTATGTATCAAATGAAAGAGCGTAAAAAATAGATCATTTTATTCCATTACAGTAAATGTGTGAATACTGGGGGAAAAAAGTTATTCACCGATAAAGAGAGAAAATATTTTTTTTTATTTTTTTTCATCGGACATACTTGGGTGAGGTGTCTATTGATAGGTCTTTTAAAATGACCGTGATGTTTCAAAGATCATTTTTTCTCAAAGTCAATCGCTTGAAAGATAGACAGTTTCAAAGTGCTAAAATGTGCCTCTAACTTTTAAACTAAGAGAGTGAAAACTCTAAAAAAATATATGCTGTAGATCGCAATGAAAAATTACAATCAAGATTAGTTTGAACGAGATGAAGTTAGCCGTTTTTGTGATATAGCACATTTAAAAAACCGCAAATATAACTTTGTCATTCATACAGTTACTATGAAAAACAAACTTATCACAAAATGTGTATTTTTGTTGCCGCTTTAACAAAAAATAATACAAATTAAAGGTGGCTCCTACGATGGTACGGAACCCTTCATGTGCGACTCCGACTCACACTTGGCCAGTTTTTTTTTAAAATCCAATTTGTTTTTATCTCAAATTATTCACGTTTACTGTGTGAATAATTGGAGATAAAAATTATTCACCTTTAAAGAAATGATTTTTTTATTTTATTTTTTAGTAGTGCTAGTGACCCGCCCCGGCTTTGCAAGGGTGCAATGTGCGGAATATAAAACTTCCCCTTGAATCACTTTTGTCTATTGCTGAAAACTGCATTAAAATCCGTTGGGTACCATCTATCTGGCAGAAACTTGATGCTCCGAAATTTATTTGGCATACCACACTTGGCATATTCTTCTTTGAACGAATGTGTTTATGGCAGATCAATTATTTAGTAGAATACTCATTTCGCAGAATGTTTAAATAGCCGAATTTTCAAAGGCATACTTTTAAGATGGCAGAATTTTATTTGATTTTTTTAGATTTTTATACGGTATAACGACCGTCTCGCGAAAGTATCCTTTATGGGCGGCATGGGCACCGGGCCTTAGGCCGACGAAGGAGGCCGGCGGAGGCCCGGCACTTCGGGGACAGAAGATATTAGTGTTATTTAATATGCGAGCGAAGCGAGCGCGCGTCATGGAATACATGCGTTGCATGTATGAGTGACGTCATTATTATTATTATTAATAATAATAATAATTATTATTATTTTTGACATACATTTAATGTTCTCAGCTAGAAATTATAGCCGGGGTGAGCTGATAATAATAATTAATAATAAAAGTTATTATTATTATTGCATGTTACACGTATGTATGAAACGAAATGCGTGCCAAAAGACGATTCTGATTATGAATTTTCGGCGAAATGGTGGTTCTGGAAATGAAGTTTATGCTCAAAGATGATTCTGACTTACAAAATTATGCGTTTTGAATTTATGGTAAATGAGTGTATGCCAAATGATTTTCTGCGAAATGAAGTTTCTGCCATCCACTGTTATGCAAAACAAAATTCGGGTATAAAAAATTCTGCTGAAAAAGGTAGACCCAAATCCGTTACGATGTTTGTGTGTTTATGAGCAATACACTCAAAAAGTATTCGTACTTTCTACGATGACATCGTCCCAAGCACGAGCAGGGCCAACGAAGTTTTAAAAATGGCGGCGATGTGTTTCTGTGTGATTTCTAATCATCATTATTTCATCAGAGCTGTGGTGGCCCAGTGGCTGCCCCGACTTACGAACAGTAAGTCGTGGGGCTCGAACCCAGGCAGGCACATTACTTTGTGTAATTTATTTCAACACCACTGCTCTCAAAACGGTGAAGGAAAATATCGCGAGGAAACCGGCATATCTTAGAACCAAAAAATTCTAAGATCTGTGACATCTACCATCCCGCACTGGGCACGCGTGGTGGATTATAGCCCATCCCTCTCCCAGAGAGGAGGCCTGAGTCCCTGCAGTGGGAACATAATAGGCTGAGGATGATGATTATTTTAGCCGAAAGACGTCCACTGCTGGACATAGGTCTCCCCCAAGTGTCGCCACATTGACCGGTCCCGTGCATCTCGCATCCAACGGATCCCCGCAACCTTCACCAGGTCATCGGTCCACCTAGTGGGAGGCCTTCCAACGCAACGTCTTCCAGTTCGCGGTCGCCACTCCAGAACTTTCGGCCCTGTTTGGACATAAATAAAAATCTTCTTTGATAGCAGTTAGGCGTATAATTAACGATTCGGTTTACAATAATTATTTGCGATGTTTTGTGCGTGTGTCGAGCGATTCATTGAATGATGGCTGCTCCGCGCGCGGTTGAAGTCGGTACCACACGTCCCGCACTCCTCCCCTCTGCCGTCTGGTAGTAGTGGGCTCGCCGCTCATGATGACGATGCGTGAACATGCCCCCCGCCTTGGAGTAACAGCCTCCAACGAAGAAGTAGAAGCAGGTAGAAGTTGAGAGAAGTTAGGGTTCTTCCTCCTTCAGCAGCGGACATAATCTGGGGTATGATCTTCGTATCACTCCGTTAGCTGTCTTGATGTCAGCTACACGTGCTAGTCCATCCTTGCCAGGTGAAGTGCTTATGACTCGTCCAAGACGCCATTTTAAGGGTGGTAAATTGTCGTCTTTAATGAGCACCAAGGTATTAGGTACTAATGTGTCGGTGTTGGACTGCCATTTACTCCTCGTCTGCAGCTCCGAAACGTACTCCTGCGACCATCGCTTCCAGAAGTTCTGCTTCATCTGTTCGATGCGCTCGTAGCGGACCAAGCGTGAAGTATTTACCGCTGTGAGGTCTTAGCAACGAGCGGCCGGCCAATCAGGAAATGGGCTGGTGTAAGAGGGAGTAGGTCGTTTGGGTCTGAAGACATGGGATACATAGGTCTGGAGTTTAGGAGGGCTTCTATTTGTGTCAATAAAGTGGAAAATTCCTCATAGGTGAGGTTTACGTTTCCTACACGACGGAGATGATGTTTGAAGGATTTAACCCCTGCCTCCCACAAACCTCCAAAATGTGGTGAGTAGGGAGGAATAAAGCTAAACTTAATATTTTCGCCTGCAGCAAAATTTAAAATATCATTTTCATTAGTAGCTAAAAATTGAGAGAATTCTTTTAGTGCGCCTACAAACGTTTTTCCGTTGTCGGAAAATATTTGTGCGGGTTTTCCACGACGAGATAAGAATCTTTTTAAAGCTAATAAGTATGCCTCAGAAGTTAGACTAGTGACTAATTCTAAGTGTATTGCACGAGTAGTAAAGCATATGAATAGGCAAACATAACATTTTTCCAATTTTGAACCCCTTCCCTTGCGGCTCAATATGAACATAGGTCCCGCATAATCTACACCGCAGCGCATGAAAGGATACCCCGGTTCCAACCTTTCAGAAGGTAAGTTACCCATTTTTACTGATATTGCTTTCCCTTTCTGGCGAGTACATGTAATGCACTTATGCACTGTCTGCTTGGCTAAATCACGACCCTTGAGTGGCCACCAACTCTCTCTAATAGTAGCCAAGAGCAGTTGTGGACCAGCATGGAGTAGACGTTTATGTTCAAATTGGAAAAGAAGTCGCGTGAAAGTATGTTTCGAACACAACAATACGGGATGTTTTTTACTATAAGAGAAGATATGTGAATTTACTAATCTACCTCCCACTCTAATAATGCAATCTGAATCTAGGAACACATCAAGACTAGATATATTTTTCATCGATTTAACAGGTAAGTTTTTTATTAAGGCGTTAAAAATTACTGGGAATGACGTTTGTTGTGCTAAGCGTACTAAGACTAAAGTTGATTTATTCAATTCATCAGACGTAAGCGGGCCAGTGCTACGTTCAGTTTTGACATTGATTCGTGCATTATGAATGAATCGTAACACGTAAGCGGCTGCCCGTCTCATGCGATTAAAATTTGAAAAACGATCAAAGGTAAAAATACTAGTAGAAGTTGATTGTGTAAATAAAGAATTAACATTTGATTTAATTTCTGGTAAATCGTGCAATTCAATTATTTTATCGTGTTTATTTTGTTTAAAATTAGTGTTAATTTGGGTTAAAAATGCTGGCCCGTTCCACCAGATATCTGAATTTTGAAGCGCGTCGAGTGTGAGCCCGCGAGATAAAAGATCAGCCGGGTTATTTTTACCAGCAACATGTAACCACGGTAACTCACCAGTCAACTCATTGATTTGCACTACTCTGTTCTGGACGAATGGTTTTAACAGATTAGGTGAAATTTTAATCCAGTTTATGACAATCGTGGAGTCAGACCAAAAGTATGTGTTATCAAAAGTTAATCTCCATGACTGAATTATTTTTTGATATAACTTTGAACCAACCAGAGCCCCGCATAGTTCCAGTCGCGGTATTGTAACTGGTTTAATTGGTGCGACTTTGCTCTTAGCACAAAGTAACCTTACAGTGACTGGTGAATTGTCGTTGTATGTACTTATGTATGCACATGCACCATATGCATCCTGTGATGCATCCGTGAAAATATGTAAATCTGTGTATTTTGTATTCACTTGTCTAACATGACGAGGAATTTTTATGTTTTGTAGGTGTTGAAGCGTGTCGATAAAGTTTTTCCACATAAATAAAATATTGTTAGGTACTGGATCGTCCCAACTTAACTTACAAAGCCATAGTTTTTGTAAAAGTATTTTTACAATTATAATTGAGGGTGATAACAAGCCTAATGGGTCGTACACCTGTGAGACAACCGACAATATAACGCGCTTAGTCACATGAGTGGAGGTTTGATCAATCTTTGTAGTAAAGTATAACAAATCTAAATAATTCAACCAACCAATACCGAGAGTTTTAGTTAAACAATTTTCGCCCAAAGCCAATTCCTTTGTTTGATCTGTTGTAGAAGTCTCCGAATTAAACAACCATTTACGTAAATGGAAGCAACCAGATTTTAAAACATCATCTACTTTGGTACAAATGTCTAATAAACATTGCTTATTATCATGACCAGTAATTAAATCGTCTACAAACAGATCTTCATCTATTACTTGCCTTATGACGTCATCATCGCACTCAGATGCTAGCTGTTTGATGCATCGAATACTTAGATACGGAGCGGACGCGGTACCGTATGTCACGGTATTAAGCTGGTACACACCGAGTTCGTCCGATTTATTTTCACGCCAAAGAATTAACTGGAAGTTTCTTTGATCCGGTTGAATATTAATTTGTCGATACATTTTTTCGACGTCAGCGCATGCAACAAATCTAAACTGTCGAAAACGTAACAAAATTGAGAAAACGTCATTATGTAAACTAGGGCCAATAAACTGAATATCGTTAATCGATTTGCCCGATGTTGATTTTGCACTTCCATCAAAAACCACTCTAAGTTTGGTAGTACTACTATGAACTCTTAAAACACCGTGATGCGGTAGAAAATAATTTGGTGATGGATAGTGATTGACGCGACTCATGTGTCCTAAACTTAAATATTCATTCATGAAATCACAATATAATTTTTTATATTCAGGTGTAGATTTATCTAATTTACGTTCAAGTGCGTGAAAGCGATTTAGCGCGAGTGAATACGTATCTCCTAGTGTGTCACAAGACTCGGCTAATGGAATGCGCACAAAAAACCGACCCGTGTTATCGCGGTACGTAGTTTGCACAAACAAGTCTTCACACAAAGACTCGTCCTTAGTTAATTTATTTTGCGGAACTATTTCTTCTAACTCCCAGAATTTTCTAAGTTGAGTATCCAATGATTGTGAGTAATTGCATTGAACTCGATTTTTGCGTGAAGTTTTATCATTCAACAGTGAACCAGATATTACCCAACCCAACTTAGTATTTTGAAGATATGGACCACTACTTAGTCGAATTAGTCCATCATTTAAAAGTTCCCAGAACTTATCTGCCCCAATTAATAATTCGATTCCTGTTGGCGAATAAAATTTGGGATCTGCTAACTGTATATGTTCAGGGATTTTTATGTGTGATTTTGTACCTAAAGATGGCAACTGAGCTGTGATTTGATTTAAAACTAAACATTTAAAGCGTGTATTATATTGTGTAGTTTTAGACCTCAAATGAATTTCACATGATTGTGTGGAATTAGTCACCGAGTCACCTACCCCGGAGACTTGCACAGTGGACTGTATTAAAGTGAGATTTAGTCGTTTGCATAGTGATTCTGCAATAAAGCAATGCTGACTGCCGTTATCTAATAAAGCGCGGGTGGTGTGAAAATTATTGTTTTTATCTGCAACCTCCACTAAAGCAGTAGACAACAGTACCGTCTCTAATAATGAATGAGTAGTACTTTGATGTGTTGTGTGAGATGCAGAATGTAATGTGGTAGTGTTTGAAGAGTTAGCACTAGTTGTGTCCTGCGGCGATGCTTGGGAATTAAGCGCAACAGCTGACGATGTGGATGCACTCGCATTATCGTCGCATTTATCATGAATTAAATTGTTGTGTTTCTTATTGCATTGCCTACAAGGACCGAACCAGCACTCATCTACCGAATGACCAGCGCGTAAACAGTTACAACACAATTTCTTTTCATTAATGAATTTAATTTTATCGCTAATAGATAATTTTAAGAATGAATCGCAAGAATAAAGCGGATGGTTAGCTTGACACATAGTGCAAATACGAGAACGTTTGGAATTTTTATTATTAGATTGTTTATTTTGTGTTGATGTGTAACTATGTGATTTGTTTGGTTGTTGTGAATGTGATGGTTTCTTTACGTTATTGTCCGTGGTTGATTTACTATGTGCCAAATGAATAGTTTCTAGTACGTCAGCCCTATTTTTAAGAAAAGTAATCAAATAATCAAGAGATAAAGGTGAATTTGACTGGTTATGACTATTTATAATTGAACTTTTATGAGTCTCCCATTCTCTTTCGGTAGCTGAATCAAGTTTAGATGTAATTAAGTAAATAGTCAATGTGTCCCAAGACTCAGTCGGTTCGCCCAGATTTTTGAGAGAACGTAGATTTTTGAGAATGGTGTCGATGAGTTTACGAATTTGATTGGATGATTCCTTATTAAGTGACGTAATAGAAAATAAAGCCTTTACATGGTTTTGCACAAGTAAACGGTTATTATTGAATCTGTTTTCCAATAACTCCCATGCTATATTGTAATTATCAGAGGAGAATTCCAATGACTTAATCACCGACAATGCACTGCCAGTAAGAGAAGACCGTAAATAATGGAATTTTTGCACATTATCTATTTCTTTAGAATTATGGATGAGAGATAGGTAAGTATCGCGGTACTCTAACCAATGGTCATAAGAGCCATCAAAGGAAGGAAGTGAAATTGTAGGTAATTGAACTTTACTAGAAATTTTGGAAGAATTTTGAGCGTTATCTGCGTTAATAATACACTTAGCTTTAGTCACATAAGTATAATAGTGGGTTTCAAAAGTTTCCCTCTCAGATAATTCCTTTTCTATTTGACTATCAGGGATTTTTAAGTCTATTTCATCCTGAATTTCTGAAAACTGCTCTAACAATAAATCTGCCTTTTGTAAACGCGTTTGTAATTCTGTTTTAATGGTTTCAGTAATAGGCATTTTTTCTACAGAGTCTACAAACTTCATGAATAGTCTAAATTTACCGCGAACAACACCTCTTCTTTTATTTAAATCTCTAATTATTTCCTCACTACTACTACGACTCTCTTTCTCTTCTGCCGGAGTTTTAGTCATTTTGGAGTTTGTGGAAGACAGTGGAATTTGCAAAAGATTTTTTATGATTTAAACGAAGCTGAGGGTAGTGGCTAAGCAAAATCTTTTCTCGTTTTTAACTATTTAACGGAAATAAAACGCTTTGATTTCACACAATATTAACACAAATGAAGCACTGAATATAGAAAAAAGGGATAAGGATGAAGAATGATGATTGACCTGACCGTTTTATGCTGGTTCCTTGGATGACTTCGCTGATGGCCTCGTGCGTCCGATTAATGCTGGTCGCTACGATTTCTTCTGCTGCACCCGGCGCTGAAGGTCCAAATTATGTTTGGACATAAATAAAAATCTTCTTTGATAGCAGTTAGGCGTATAATTAACGATTCGGTTTACAATAATTATTTGCGATGTTTTGTGCGTGTGTCGAGCGATTCATTGAATGATGGCTGCTCCGCGCGCGGTTGAAGTCGGTACCACACGTCCCGCACTCCTCCCCTCTGCCGTCTGGTAGTAGTGGGCTCGCCGCTCATGATGACGATGCGTGAACAGGCCCCATCCGTCATTCGTTCTGCGAGCAGTATGTGGTTTTATAAATATCCTCATGCGTGGTCTCCCCTTCATCGTCGGCGTGGTGTCCCGAGGTCGGCGCGTAGACCTGTATGACCTTCAGCACACATCTTGAGGATATTCTGAGTATAAGGTACACCACCCTGGTCGACACACTCTCGATCTTCACCACGTTATTCATGAGGGACTTGTGGACGATAATCCCAACACCACCCTGGGACTGCCGGTAACCCTCTCGGAAGTAGAGTCGGATTTCAGGATTATCGTGTCCTCCCCCTCTCTTCGGACCTCAAATAATTCCACAATACTCCATCGCAACCTGCTCAATTCCTCTTCGAGTTCCGTTACTTTTAGGTAGCCGGACCTTTTCCCTTGCCACGCTGCTGCCTCGACCGCTACCGTAGTCGAGGGGTACTAGGGGCCATTTTTGTGCGCTCATTTCCATTTGGAAAGGTTTGCCATAATCGCCACGCTTGGCAGACGGGTTGGCAAGCGCAGTAAGGTCATAACAAAGCACAGTAGAATGCTGCTGCCCATTCTCTGGTACGTCCCTTAGTCGCCTCTTGCGAAACTCACGGGTAGATATGGGATGGTGCTATTCTTTACGCCCGACACCATATGGAACGCGTTTGTACGTTTAGATCTTGTAAACTACGCAATGGATTTTAATGCAGTTTTTAGAAATAGACAGAATAATTCAAGATGAAGGTTTATATTCAGCAATTTCACCCGTGCAAAGGGCGGGGCGGGTCGTCGTCTTTCGGCTGAAATAATGATGATGAGAAATTCGGACGATGTCATCGTAAAAAGTGCGAATACTATTTGAGTCTAAAAAATTAAAAAATCATTTCTTTAAAGGTGAATAACTTTTCTCTCCAATTATTCACACAGTAAAAGTGTGAAAAATTTAAAAAAATAAATCAATTATTCACTCACACAGTAAACGTGTGATGGACGGTGTGAATAATTGGAAAAAAAGTAGTTAAAAAACTAAAAAACCCGACTGAAAAAACTGAAAATCAAAAAACAAGCCCATTTTAAATTAAACAAAACTTGGAAGCAGCCGGGTCCATTCTATTTTCATTTTTTCTTTTCATAATTTAAAATTCAAATGAACCCCGCCTGCTTCCAAGTTTTTTTGATTTTCAGTTTTTTCAGTCGGGTTTTTTAGTTTTTTAACTACTTTTTTTATTTCCAACTTTTTAGTTCTTTTGTGTTAGTTATTTCGTTGGTCGCGTAAAATTCTTCGCAGATGATTTAACTTTTGTGCTTGTTTAGGATTTGTCACTTTGAATTTCTTTTAACCATATAAATGTTTTATATTTTTGTAATCTCCTTTTAAAACCCTTTATTTTGATACCCTACTCGATGGTATTGGAAAAAAAAAAATTTTTGAACTCCGCGATTTGGCTCCCAAAATCCGCAAGTTTTCTTTGTTTTTTAATTTAAATGTAGCCTATAACACTCGCGCCATCAAGACGAATCTAACTACGTGTATTTCATTCAAATCGGTTCGTCCGTTTATGAGTTATGAGGGAACAAAGAAACGGACATACATACATACATACTTACATACATACATACACGTCAAACACATAACCCTCCTTTTGGGCTTCGCCGCAGTCGAGTAAAAATAAATTGGATAAAAAAAAAACTGGCCAAGTATGAGTCGGAGTCGCACATGAAGGGTTTCGTACCATCGTAGGAGCCACCTTTAATTTGTATTATTTTTTGTTAAAGCGGCAACAGTAATACACATTTTGTGATAAGTTTGTTTTTCATAGTAACTGTATGAATGACAAAGTTATATTTGCGGTTTTTTAAATGTGCTATATCTCAAAAACGGCTAACTTCATCTCGTTCAAACTAATCTTGATTGTAATTTTTCATTGCGATCTACAGCATATATTTTTTTAGAGTTTTCACTCTCTTAGTTTAAAAGTTAGAGGGGGTGGGGACACATTTTAGCACTTTGAAACTGTATCTTTCAAACGATTGACTTTGAGAAAAAATGATCTTTGAAACATCACGGTCATTTTAAAAGACCTATCAATAGACACCTCACCCAAGTATGTCCGATGAAAAAAAATAAAAAAAATATTTTCTCTCTTTATCGGTGAATAACTTTTTTCCCCCAGTATTCACACATTTACTGTAATGGAATAAAATGATCTATTTTTTACGCTCTTTCATTTGATATATAGGAGAAAGTGTTACAAGGGACATTTCGCCCCTTCTTCTTTGTATGAAATAATGCTGCCTACTTACCATACCAACTTCAAATGCTTTGAACACTAAGTTCCGGCAAGATTAGACCTGGCAGACCTTTTGATCCTCTATCGAGGGCATCTTGGCTATTATTTGGCGTAGGTTCCATCAGGGTACTCGATGAGGTAGGTTCATGGTGCTGGAGGGGCCATATTTTAGAGGTCTGCCAAGTACTTCCGGCAGAGTGCGCAATGGCAGACCTACTTTTTTTTAGGTAATTAATCAATGGTTAACTGTTGCCAGCACTTTAATTCGGGTACCTTGTGACGTAATTTTCACCAAAAAAATACGACAAAAAATATGAATTTTTTCCATGACCCGGCAGGATCGGCACTGGCAGACCTGATTTTTTTTACGTGTTTAAGTGTCGGTTAACGATCTAAAGATAGCCTATTGGGGTACCTGATGAGGTAGGTATTTTTGCAGCCGGCTCTCCCACTATGACGCGAGTTTGAAAGTTTTTACCCATACAAAAAAAGTGCTCAGCGCCGCTAAAGAAGTTTTCACTTCAAAAAATTCTATTTCACTAAAATGATTATATTTTACTAAAAATTTGTAAGAATAGATTTTATTCACTGCATACATCACATAAGAATACAGAAAAATACAGTATCCGCAAACATTTATACAATTTTAGTGAAATAAAATATTTTTTTGTACAACTTTTTATGACGCCTACATATTTTTTGTGGGCATTGTTTATCCAAAAACTATATGTAGGTAGGCGTCTAAGAATACAGACAAAATATACAGTATCGCAGTAAGAATCTATCGCGATAACGTGCATCGAAGTCAAGTACTCGTAGTATCGCAGTGTAGATCTTTCGCAGTAACGTGCATCGCAGCTTTGTAGCATCGTGTTAGCATTCATCGATATTTTGTGCGTCGAGATTCCGTATTCTGCTCCGTCCACCGTCACCAGTGTGACAGAGCAGTGTGAAGGTTAGTCCGGACTTCGTCGTCGATTTTTCTGCTGTCTGTACAGAAATAACCAATAAGGCGGATTTTTTTTCATGAAAATAGAGCTGTGGCGAGTTTACACATACTTTTTTTCGTGGCGAATTTACTTTGTAGCGAATGTACAATAATCCCCTTATTCATTAAAATTCTTTCAAGGGGTAATAGTAGTTTTTTTTTAAAGAGATTTCGAACCTGCCCGGTAACAGTACCCTGACCTCCCGGGATCCACTGTGCGTGGCCGACCATCGGGAGGAACTCAATCGGGAGTTAGAAGAACATCTCAATCTGGAGACTGATAGGATATATAACAAGGTAACAGCCATAGCTTCATCAACATCATCCTTTTCTTGCCCTCATCCCAATTCATCAACATGTCTTCTCATTCAATACAACTATAACTCGTAATTTCATCTGACACCTCCTTTCTTGCCACATCCTTTACAAAGTCCATCCATCATTTTTTTTGGTCTTCCTCTACTCTTATTCGACTCCACATTCATACTTAAATCTATCCTCATGACATTTTCCCCCTTTCCTCCGCATCACATCCACGTCACTCCACGTCAGCCGATAACCTACCACACATTTTTTCAGTCACTTTTAGACTTATGCACTCATGTCTTATTAAATCCATTCTACGCGAATGGATTCAATAAGACATGAGACACCACACATCACAGTTTTCTTAGACACCGCATACACACTTGAGATCTGAGTCATCCGTGAACCTCTATCTGTAAAGATCGTCTTTGTGCCGATGAACTTCGGTTATGTCTATTTATAAATTTCCAAGTGGGCCACGGCTACTTCAAAAATTATTTATTATCAAAAGAATATGAATTATTTAACAAGTCAGTGAACCAATATTTTACTACAAAATATTTAAGTTACGCTAGACAGGTTAACAGAAAATCTAGTTTTGCAAAACCTACTTGACTGGTATCATGATCGGCTTTCAAAGTCGTCCGCTTTGTGCGATAAATCCATTAATTATTTTTAATTAATGCATTGTCATCCTCTTGTCCTTATCTCTTTGTTTTGGCGTCGCCGCAGTATGTCTTCTTCATCCATTACATACTTCTCTACTACTCATCTCAGCAGTCACCTCATTTCTAGCCCTATCATTTTTCACACAGGCGATCTATATATTATCAGTTTCTTTGGTCTTCCTCTACTATTGTCTCGCTGGCACCAGCGAACTGTTCTGTTGCACCATTTGTCAAGTATGGCTTCTTCCAGCAACAACTTCTTGACGAATAAAGCTAACCACGTCCACTCGTAATAACTTCCAAACATCAACGGGTTTTCAGGTCCTAACGCTTTATCATTCTTCGTTCCATTTACTGCTTCCGTAACCTTTTACAATAAACCCTGGTTTAGTATGCGGCTGACGGCTCCAGTTATTCTTCCCATTAACCACCATAACTTTTTTTATTTTTGGTTCTACGACTAAAAGTTACTGAATAAAAGTTGTCATCATCATCATCATTTCAGCCAAAAGACATCCACTGCTGGACATAGGCCTCCCCCAGGCATTTTTGGGGGGGGGGTTTGCCATAATCGCCACGCTTGGCAGGCGGGTTGGCGATCGCAGTGTGGTTGTGACAAAGACACAGAGAACGCTGCTGCCCATTCTCTGGTAAGTCCCTTAGTCGCCTCTTACGACACCCACGGGAAGATATGGGATGGTGCTATTCTTTACGTCCGACACCACACGGAACCGAAAAGTTGTAGATAATCTTATTTGCAACAAAAACTGAGAACTCATTTTTGTTGTGAAACTTTTGCACAATGTATTTTTTGACCTCATTTTGGGACAGCTTATTTTTATTAGCTCATTGTATGAAGAAACATGTAACAAATGCTAGACAAAAACTCCTACCAGCCTAGCTATTTTAGTTTTTTGCAAAAATGCTATTTTATTCTGGAATCCCGGAGTGTCAAGTTTAGCAATTTCATTTTTTTTTTCTTATATAATGCTTTACGTTCCTTTGCAGCCTGAAAGCTTCACCCTAAGACTTGATTAAGAACCAATCAGGAGTAGGCTAGGGCTTTTAAACAAGATAATGGCGAATATTTCAATATCTTTTTATTTATTTTAAAAACTACTGAAAATCTGGTGGACTTTCGGAGAAATATAATCCCGGGAATTCTGGGATTTGACTGACATTTGTAATACGAAGATTGTAATTACAAGCTTGAATTTCTTCCATTGATAGACATTTTGTAGTGCGGGAAGGAATCCGCCCTCGTCAAGCATGATGCTGAAACCCCGCATTAATACAAGCTGCCTGGAGGAACCGGGGGTGAGGCACTATGGAGCCGTCAAAGATTCATAGTGCCGCTTTGCCTCAGCATGGGTTGGGTTGACCTAGTGCAAGTTGAAAGACTTAGTGCAAGGCCCCTTGCCCTCCAGGCAGCTTGTATTAATGCGGGGATTTAGCATCATGCTGGACGAGGGTGGACTCCTTTCCGCACTACAAAATGTCTATCACTGGAAGAAATTGAAGCTTGCAATTACAATCTTCTTATTACAAATGTGCGACTTGAATATAGGCCTGCATAAGTCAGACATCGCACGAATACATTTTTTTTTGGGCGATATAGATCTACGCCATTTCGGAAGAATTTCCCCACACAACTATACCGTATCGTGTTGATGAGCAGACGTAAGCGTGATACACACCATTATGGTGGTACGCAAAGATGTTATAATTTAAATTCTCTTTAAAGTAAATACGAATTGATTGTTTTTTTTTTTAATTATATCGGTGTGATTCTTCCAAGTAAAATGCTCATCAAGTGTAACCCAGGTACTTTGTATTAATTACCTGTTCTATATTATTATTGTTGTTTAGTGCAACATTCAGACGTACAGGTTTACTTTTAAATGTTTTGCAATAAATAGCACATTAGTCTTGGAAATATTTCATTTTAATTTATTAATATCAAGCCATTGTATAATGTCATTTAATGTTTGTTTAATTTCAATGTCAAGGTTTTGTGCATTTTTACATTTGATAATAATTGTAGTATCATCGGCGAACAATACACACTGATGTTTTATAGACTGAGGCGAGTCATTTATGTAAAGACGAAACAATAATGGCCCCAATATACTACCTTATGGTACACCACAGCATTTACACCGTGCTTTAGAATCAAAATCTTCTAAAGCGTTATTTAATTTTGTTAACTTCGTTACCTGTTTTCTGTCAGTTAGATAAGATTGAAATCATTCTTTTGCTGGACCTCTGATACCGTATCTTTCAAGTTTATCTAGAAGCCGCGCATGATGAACACGATCGAACGCCTTACTTAAATCTAAGAGCAATGCACAAGTAGGTATTTTATCATTAATATTCATCATCATAGTTTTCACTAGCGTAAATATTGCCAAAGTCGTCGATTTATTTTGCCTACACCCGTATTGCTGGCCAACAAGAATGTTGTGCTTATTAAGAAATTTTATCACTCGCCTGTACATATCTTTAAAAAAAATAAATATAATTAATTGTCAACGTCTGATTTTGACCTTTTTTTGTATAGCGGCTTTATATCAGAGACAGTTTTAGCCTATTAGGAATGCAGCACTGTTCGAATTGTTTTTTGTATTTTTGTTGTTATAGCGGCAACAGAAATACATAATTTGTGAAAGTTTGACTGTCTAGCTATCGCTATTCTTGCGATACAGCCTAGTGACAGACAGAACGGATGCACGGACAGACAGTCCAGACTGTCAGTGAAGTTAGTCTTAGTATTAGGGTTACGTTTTTCCCTTTGGGTACGAACCCCTAAAAAGTGACTTGTAAAAGTGTTGTAAAAACTTATTTTAAAAACTAGCTTTTGCCCGCGACTTCGTCCGCGTAAATGTTATCTTTGGTGAGTAGATCTATCATTGATTTTAATTTTAAATGAAAAACTCTTGCGATAATATCATGGCGGTCATGCGGTGCTTGATCCTCAAGAAGCTCCCGAGTGATTTCATCCCACTTGGGCTTGGTAGAACAGTTACAGTAATAAATAAGTCGGGACGTCCATATTTTCTTACGTAACAAAAAGCGTCTTGAGTACGTAAATTTTACTCAAAGGAAACATTCCTTTATTTTTGAATAGAAAGCAAAAAGCATTCAAAAATTTTCGAAAATTCTCTTCTCCCACACCCGGGAATCGAACCGGCTAAAATCTGGAAAAAATATAGGTACCCTGCTGTACTTTTATTGCATCGATCGTTAGGGTCAATTATAAGGATAAAATCTCTCTAACAAACATGATAAATTAAATGAAAAGAAAACCAGGAAATCTTAAATTAATTTAATTATTTACAAAAAAATGGTAAACTAACTAATTAGTTGCTCGAAATGACCTCCATTCTCTTGGATACACAAATTTTTCTAGTAACCTTTAATAAAGTGTTGTGGTGAATATTATAAATCGTATTCTGAACTTCAACTCTCAACTCGTTGTCATTCGCATAAGATTTCATGTAAATTATCCCCACAAAAAAAAATCTAATGGGGTGATATCTGGCGATCTCGCAGGCAGGTTTTCCTTTCATTTAATTTATCATGTTTGTTAGAGAGATTTCATCCTTATAATTGACCCTAACGATCGATGCAATAAAAGTAGAGGGTATAATTTTTTCAGATTTTAGCCGGTTCGATTCCCGGGTGTGGGAGAAGAGAATTTTCGAAAATCTTTGAATGCAGTTTGCTTTCTGTTCAAAAATAAAGGAATGTTTCCTTTGAGTAAAATTTTCTATCTGCAGTATTAAGAGTACTTTCCGTCCAGGTGGCATTACAAAATTCCACCCTGTATAAACAGAAAGCTCCGAACTGCTAAGCTATCGGGAGTTACACGTGTTATTGTGAGTCAACCATAAAAGATAGACATATGCTGTTGTAGGATATTTTTTAGATAATTTTATGTAGAACATTTCCGACATAAATGATTTCTATGTAGCTTTAACCATTAAGGCTGCACACGCGACGGAAGCTTAAAAAATGGAGCAACTTCTCCCGTTTTCCCAACATTTCCCTTCACTGCTCTGCTCCTATTGATTGTAGCGTGATGAGAAGTATACTATAACCTCCCCAGGAGTATGAAGAATAATTGTACCAAGTTTCGTTAAAATCCGTCGAGTAGTTTTTGTTTCTATAAGGAACATACAGACAGGAGGACAGACAGACAGACAGACAGACAGACAAAAATTTTACTGATTGCATTTTTGGCATCAGTATCGATCACTAATTACCCCCTGATAGTTATTTTGAAAATATATATCATGTACAGAATTGACCTCTCTACAGATTTATTATAAGTATAGAAGATAAACATCATCAACATTTATCATTTGGCCTGCTGGATAGTGCGTCACAAGGCTTGACCTGGGCTTTTACTTTCGCTATGGCTTTCTTGGCAATGTTTGTCCACTTGTATCAATATATAGTAATATTTTGGGAGGGTTCAGAATTATCTACGTCGTAAGCGTCGTCCCTTGCACTCGATACAGTCTACTTAAACTTTTGTTGCGAGGTAATATTAATCATCTTCAACTTGATAAAATATTACTTAACTATGCATCAAATTAATAACAGTTCAAGGAATTTTTGCCGAAGCCGAAAGTTCGGCCGCAGGCGGCCATTGCTTCGGTCGGACACTAGAACAATTTAGTTCACCCTTGTTTGGTATAACAATTTTTGATGTAATGTTACTAATTCGAACAACGTTTAAGAAAATCATCAATTTATATAATATCGATTAACATAATTTTCATTTCATCGAATATTTATTTGCGATAACAACATTTGCGCTATTGATCAAAAGGTATAATGTTTATTTGATGTAATGTTCAGGTGGTATAACATGTATTTTACCGAATATTCAATTGGTGTCAAAAATCCTAACCCTAGACGGTCGACGTCATGGGCACTCCGAGGTTCGGTTAGTTAGGTAGGTCCCTTTAAACCCTGCAGACAGAAATAGGATACCCCGCGCAGCGGGGCTCCGTCGACCTGCATACGAAAACGAATTATTAATGAACTAAATATTCGGTACGATCTTTCGACTAAATAATTATTAGTCTAGTGAAACATTCGTTTAAATAAAATTAGTGCATTTGAAAATTCGGTCAAATGACATTATTTCAAATATATAAATATGCTAAATAAAAATCTACCAATGAATTATTCGGTCAAATGAATAATTATACGAAATGACTATATAGTAACTAAAATTAGTCGGAGCGATTTTCGACAAAACGTTGTTATACCAAACAAGGGTAAACCGAACAATGTACCTAAGGAATAAAAGTTGATGACTACTGAAAGATCAGTACCGTGATGACGACTAATGCGAAGAAGAAGACATGCCTCGCTGAACACAAATTATTAGGACAATGGCAAGAATATAATAATTATTAAAGTAGTTTTTGTCAGCTAAAAAAAACAAATCTGTCATTAAACAAAACCATATTTATTATACAATTTTTCTATTTGTTTGACGAGTGGTCTACTGAGCAGCTTCCCGACGTCCTTCGCCACCACGAATTCTACATGGTTGAACTTGCGCCATGTAGGAGGCCCGTCTACTTTTTCTAGGACACCGTTAGCTATAAGGAGCTCTCTTAACCGCACTATTTCCTGTAAAAAATAAGGTATCTTATTTGTAAAAATTCAGTGGCATCCGCCCCACCCCCGGCGATTAGCGAGTAGATCTGCTCATTGACCATGGGACAGGTGTCTAACATTGTCTGGAAAGCCTTTGACATATCCATAATAATATACAAAACATAGACAGCCTATATTTTATCAACTCTAGCCTTTCTGATCCGGTGTACAGATAATTTTCCAAGTAGTCGCACAAGTTAGTGTAATATGGATTTTTCAATTATTTTAGAAAATGTCGGAGTTAGCCTGTAATTTTTAATATCAGACTAGCTGTTGCCAGCGGCTTCACCCGCTACAACTCGAAAATAATCGCACGGGAAGATAAAATCGGAATAAAAACTATCCTATGTGTTAATCCAGGTTATAAACTATATGTGTACCAAATTTTATTCAAATCCGTTCAGTAGTTTTTGCGTGAAGAAGTAACAAACATATACACTAACAAACTTTCGCATTTATAATATTAAAGGATCTATAATAATATATATAAGTAGGAAGTAGGATTTAACACCCTTTTTATTTATGGAGTGGTTAAATTATAGTATTTTCTAACACAAATGGATGACTTGATCAAATGGATCGTTCATTTGATCAAGTCAGCGCTTTTTGCCGTTGCCGGATTGCCGCCGTGGGATCTGGAGGCGCTACACCGGGGGGTCACTCTGCTGCCGCGGCACATTGCTGCGCGGCGGACAGACCTCCGGTGCGATCTCATGGCGGCATGGAGACAGCGACTGTCGCAACCCCGTGCAGGGCACGCCACGATAGTGGCGGTAAGTCCCCTCTTTGAGGAGTGGCTGGAGAGGTGCCACGGCGCCCTCACCTACCGTCTGACGCAGGTCCTCACCGGACACGGCTGTTTCGGGAGGTACCTGTACCGAATCAGGCTGGAGGAAACGCCCGGATGCTTTCACTGCGAGGATCGACCGGAGGACACGGTGGAGCACACTGTGGAGGCGTGCCCTGCTTGGGCAGAGCCCCGCCGTGTTCTCGTAGCGGCGATCGGCGGCGGCGACCTCTCGCGCCCGGCCCTGGTGCAAGCCATGGTCCGGGGCGAAGAGGAATGGGACGCCTTAGCCTCCTTCTGCAAAGCAGTGATGCTAGCGAAGGAGGTGGCGGAACGAGAGAGGGAGAGACTTTGACTTTGACTTTGAACCTCTCAACGTCCCAGCCGCCGCGGAAGGCGCTCCGGGCGTCGGGGGTCACGCGATGACCTCCGGCCACCGTAGACGCGGGCCTGTGGACGGTGAGTAACGGGCTAGCTCGCCGTCCGGCCGTCGTCATGACGGCAACAGACCGTGTCTCGGCGGCGCGTACGTGTTCCACGCGCGCCTCAAAGAGATGTCAGCAAGGAGGGGCCCGCAAGGGCCGACGCCCGTCGGGGCTGTGGTTTGTCGAAAGGTTAACGCGGCTCCGACACATGGGCGAAGAAGGAACATGGGTTTGGTTTTTAGTCAGTAGAAGTCTGACACTCCCCTTCGCTCTGCCCAAGAGCGGGGGGGGGGGGTTATTCGATGATTTTCCACCCACCAAAAAAAAAAACAAGCGCTTTTTGCCGACAAGTCACCGACTATAATATATTATGGTCGGATAGTCGGCTTTCCCGACTAGTCGGTACATCTCTAACTATAGCACTACTTTTGCTCCACAATGTGTATGTATGAGAGTCTATATCAAATAAATAAATTCATTTACTTACTGCTTTACTACTAAACCGGTCATTGTCTCCATACATCAGTGCGGTAGGAACTTTGATATTACTTGTGTTGTACGGTTCGACAGGACCGTTATAACCTCCCCTGAATGTTGTGAACTCGCCTGAAAATGGAGACACGTGTATTTGAATTGAATGCTTACATAATATTCAACAATTAGCAGTGTGTAGGTACATATATAAAAATGTTATCTTGGTTTGAGTACGCTTCAAAAACTAAAAAAGTTCTGCACCGATTGAGCTGAAATTTTAGAATGATAATAATTGTTTAAATACAGCATCCACGCGGGCGAAGCCGCGGGATCAGCTAGTAAATAAATAAAGTAATAACAAGTCTGGGTGCAATAGGTATATAGTTGACTTTGCATGTAACATGGCCATAGGCGGCAAAGATTGGTGGATAACATGCTATGTAAGCTTTGATCACTCGAGTTCTTATTTTGACAAAATAAGTAGATAGATAAGTTACAGTACTACATCTGTGAATTTTAACAGTTTTACCTATAGGATAGATCGTACGTACCTGTAATTGCGATTTTCCCGTAATGCTCTAAAGAGTTCCAGCCCAACGGCTGTATTCTGTTCAAATATATGGGTGCCATATCCTGAAAGCCAACACACAAGGAATATTACAATGATATTGTAATATTTTCATCATCATATCTGTTAAGTCAGTCGCGTTCGATTTTCGCTGAGAGCAGTTGTGTTGCATGCGATCGCGCGCGTACCACAGTGTAATAAGTGCTTACGCATCAAAATAACGCTTTCGAGTCGACTGTATCGTAATGACGTAGTTATTGCGTAATGCTGACGGCTGACGGCAATATTATATTTAAATGATTGTTCTGGCTTATATCTAACAATGGAATCGAAAAAGGATACACTGAGCAATACCAATGTCGAAACAAAAACAGAGACGGAACATATTTTGCACAATTACTATTGTGACGAAAAGAATGAGCGTTTAAAGCTCCAAAAGAACCTAATTATAACTTAAAAAAACAAATAGAAAACCACCAGCAACAACTAAAACCTTAAGCGGAAAACAGATCCAAATCAGCAACAACCACCACCGAGACTTCATCACCGCCTGTTGAATATGGTCATTTGATGATTTTCCACCCACCAACAAAAAAAAAAAAGGTATTGATAAAGTCACCAAAACTCCGCTGCCACCACCTATGGCTGTAGGTGATAATCAAAATTACCAAAAATTCTTTGATTTTCTATGTGAAAGTCAATCAGCTGACGCGTTCAGCCCCAAAATGATGAATGGAAATACCGTAAAAGTAAATGCCAAAAACGAAGAATCGTATCTGATCTAAGCAATTTCAGACAACAATAAAATTGTCTTTGGCGCTCATATGAAAACAAGCAAGAAAGGCCTTTCTTGCTTGTTTTATATAGAGTTAAGGCAAAAAAATGCATCTCACGTATCCCAGAAAGAGTAGTCGAAGACTTGCGCAGCAAAGAGATTCTAGGAGCAGTCAACAAATTGAGTTGGAAAACTAAAGAGCCACTCAATATGTTTATGCTGACATTTTCAAATGATGAGGAAACGAACAAAATATTCAATATCAAACATATTTGGGGTGTAATGTGGAGATACAACCCTTAAAATTCACAAAACTGGTACCTCAATGCAAAAGGTGTCAGGCATACGGCCATACGCAAAAGTACCGCTCACCGAGGTGCGTAAAATGCACAGGTAAACATCTCACCAAGGATTGCAGAAAATTAAAAGAAGAGAAGCCAAAATGCGTCTACTGCGGAGCCCCACATCCGGCTAACTACAGGGGATGTATTGTAGCCAAAGAAATCCAGCAGCTAGGATCGAAAAAGTCGAAAGGAAGTAATGTGAATGCTCAACGTAGTGCACCTGCAGGAAGAGGTGAACACCCTGGCAAGTCCAAACCAACTCAAAGCTTGATGCAAGCAACCAGTAAAAACATTTCATACACTCAAGTCACTACACGAGGCACAGTGAAAGCGCCCTTGACTGATATGAACAGCAACAAAAAGTTGATTGAAATCTTAAAGTTAATGTCATCATTCGACGAGAGATTAAAAACTCAAACTCAAATCGTTTATTTCAATTAAGCCATTACAGGCACTTTTGTATGTCAGAAGGACGGAAGAACGAAACTACGAGTGCAATGCGCCATTCCGAAAGCCACCACGCCGAACCACACGCCACCGAATGCCCGCAACAACGAACACTGCGAGCACAAAAGCACCCAGCGACGCAAACCGCAACAACGAATGCTCGAGACCAAATTGAAAATAGCAAACAAATTGAAAATAGCAATATAACTGCTACTTCTAAAACAAGAAATGGATGCACTTAAACTTATGGCATAGAACTCAAATGGGTTACAAAAACATCAGAATGTGTTGCAAGTTGTATTAGAAATTGAAAAACATAGTTTGCCTTGTATCAGAAACGCACTTCACAAAGTAATACCATAATTATTAAATTCAAGAGGTGGAAGTGCCGTTATTGTCAAAGATAATTTTCGACACTACGAACGAATGTTTAAGTGTGAAGAGAAAAAACCTAAAAAAACTTAAGAAAAAAACAAAAAGTTAGAAGATTAATCCAGGAATACAAAAACGACTCAACCAAAACCTACCTTCAGAAACTAAGAAACGACTAAAGGACAAACTACTCCCTTTGGAAGGCTACTAAAAATCTAGAGAGGCCGATGGCCCAAATATCTCCCATCAAGTGTGAATACGCAATGGGCACGTACTAATAATGAGCTATGAGGTTTGCAGACCACCTAGAAAATATCTTTCAACCAAAAGAGGGGGAAACCATGCAAGATCACACTCTGGTTAATAATGTGATGCCAGATCATGTAGATTCCATAAAACTAGTAACACCGAGAGAAGTTGCACGAGAAATAAAACAGAAAATGAGCCCAAGGAAATCACCAGGTTACGATCTAATAACAGGAGAAATCCTTCATAACTTATCAAGAAAGGGTCTGGTTAAGTTAACAACCCTCATTAATGCTGCACTGTGGGTTAAATATGTACCAGACTTATGGAAAGATGCTGAAGTAATAATGATTGCAAAACCTGGGAAACCGGTTCACGAAACAACATCATACAGACCCATTTCCTTGCTACCAATAATGTCAAAGCTGTTTGAAAAGCCAATACTCAAACGCTTTAAACCAATCATAGATAACAGTAACATTATATCAGAGCACCAGTTTGGTTTTTGAGAAAAACACTCAACGATCGATCAAGTGCACCGAGTTACAAACGTAATAGAAAACGAGTTGGAAAACAAGAAAGTCTGTTCTACGGTTTTTGTAGACGAAGCCCAAGCATTAGATAAAGTTAGGCACGAAGGCCTCATTCTTAAGCTGAAGAGCTTGCTCCCGAAACCGTTTGCAGACATATTATAATCCTATATTTTTATACAGAGTCTTTGGAATAAGACAAGAAGATCCCTATTCAATACTTAAACCAATAAATGCTGGCGTACCACAAGGAAGTGTATTAGGTCCGGTCCTGTACCCTATGCACTTGCGATATTCCTGATCCTGAAAACAATACCATTGGGACCTTTGCTGATGATACAGCCATAATGGCCGTTGGAAACAGCCACGAAGAAGCAGTAGAAAAGGTTGAAATGGCGGTTAATCAAGTTTATGTGCATGAGATAATTTAGGTGCATTCAACATGTGGAAAGATTTATATTTTTTGTTTAATTGTAACGAAGAAATTCAAAGACTACTCGACTGATTTCTAAAATTTCCTCATCATTAGAATACCACATTATTCCTGGGTATATTTATAACAATCTTCAAATAAATAAATGTCCGCTAGTGACAGTGAGATAGACAAACAATTCACAATCATCTGTACAATTTAAAGATTAGAAGAATTGTAAACATTCCGCACCACGTCATGTTGTTCCGGTGTCACAGTACCGAACAAGAATTCTATTATAGTCGTGCAGGGGTCGTTATATGGATGCTTCTTCAGATTGCAAACGTTCAACTGGATGTACTGCAATAATTCTGGGTAGACCGCGTACCAACCGTTGGCTCTAAGTGCTTTCTGTAAACATTAAAATTCATCTAATAAGTAATAACACTAGAAAGGAGGTCACTGCTGAGATGACGAGAAATAAAAAAGTACGGAAGGAAAGAAGACATGCAGCGCCAACCCAATATAGGTTTGACATAATTAAAGTAGCTTAGTAAGTAAGAAAGTAGGCTTATTTTTATGAATGCTGGTTAACCAGTACATAGTTGGTGACTGTTTAAGTCCAAGACTGTAAAATATACGAGATAAGTAAGATATGTTGTACACAAGCTATTGGTGAACCTATAAATTAAGAAATAAGTTGGGCTAAGGGCAAGAAATAAGATTATCTGCCTTGCTATGCCCCCCCAACTGTGTTGGGTCGTTGTCTCTGCTATCCGAATGCACATTTATATAAAAAAAAAAACATATAATATTTGTTACTTCACCAACAGTTGTGTACGTTTGTACGATATATGTATCTTAAACGATGTGGCTTACCGTTATTTGCACAGTATTTAACGCAAAATTCGCTACTGTTTTAAAACTGTCCTGAAACATAGATGGTGCTATAGCCACGAAGGCTATTATCTTGTCGTTGTACTCAGGTCTCAGAGACAACATGGTGAAGAAATTGGTGTTGCCCAAGGAGTGGCCCAGGCACATGATCTTCTGTCGGCCTGTTACGTTCAGGACGTGGTCGATCACTGCCGGCAAATCGATCTGCCCGTGTTCGTGAAAACTGTAAGTGGATAAATCTTATTGAGTATTACAGGATGAAAAATGAGATCTCTGACGTCTCGACCTCGTAGTTTGTCTATCATTAGGCTTAGTAGTGCGAACTATTATACCTTGTCGAACTCTTTAACGTTAACTTCAGTCTCTGGCCGAGCTAGCGCTGCCAGGTGACAAAAATGAGATCGAGTGGACCAGGTCCACGGAATACCTCATAGGACGGACTTTCATTGAGCATTCCCAGTTTAGAACTAACTATCGCGGTGTATAGGGGAGGCCTATGTACAGCAGTGGACGTCTTTCGGCTGAAATGAAATGATGATCGCGGTGTATTACGTTTTTTTTTGTGGATGGGTATCATATATCATCAAATGACCCACCCCCCTTCCAATTCTGGGCGGAGCGGAAGGGAGTGTCAGACTTGTACTGACTAAAACCCACCCAAGTTCCTTCTTAGCCTATTATGATCCGGGGCCACGGTATCTCTTTCGAACAACCCCGTAGCCCCGGCAATTACGTGAAGGCTGAAAATTGTACTCTCGTCGATATCGTTGCTTGGTTTTGACAGGCACAGTCAGAAGAAGAGTTCTAACCTCAGGTTCTAACTCACCTGAAGTTCCAGAATTTCTCATCATTATTGGTGAGGTTCACATGCGCTGAGTGATAGGTGCCTCGTAGGTTTGGTATCCAAACGTCGTACCCTGCGTCAGCTAGGAGATACCCTGGAAACGTGAAGATGACTGTTTTCAACTTTCCCATTTCTCTCTTACAAATGTTACTTTAGGAATAGGTTGCGTAGAGTGGCTGCGGTACCAGTATGTTTTAGCATTCAGAGTGCGACTATTTAACCTACAATTTTAAAGGAATTAGGTGTTTAAGGTTGCACAAGCCAGTCATTCTTCCATACAAACGTAGTATGGTGATTACTCCTCTGGTTGACGGTGTAGGTTCAAAATTAAATTGTATCAACTGGTCTTGTCATTATCTAGGCCTCTATGGAATCAGAATTGGAAAAAAAAATTGGTTTGGAAGTTATGAGCGTCGAAACTTTCATATTTTAGCACTAATTTTAACCATCTTTGGGCGTAAATAAGTTACGTATATAGTACGAAAATGAAAAAAGTGAAACCATACAAGCATAGATTAGTTATTAAAGAATTTAAATAAATTTATTTTGAACAGATACATTCAATGGATTTTTCATGGTATCCATACTACCAAAGGTCTGCATAGAAACAATCGCGCGCCCGTTTTAGTTGTGTCTCTTTCGCTCTATGCATTTCGCTCGTGATGTCGGATGAAATAGCATGGCATGCATTTTAGCCCCGCCCACCAACTAGTTCGTGCCATTGGCTTGTTTACCCTTAATGTCTGCATTTGCATATTTTATCGGGCTGTAGAGCTGCTTTGCATTCTGAATCCTATTTTGGATCTAGTTTTGGGCGGGGTTATCACTAAATGTCAGGTTTTATGCCGACAACGGTATGCATAGGAGTTATGACTAGTGAAATGTGAACTATATTGGTACACCTCTCCCCCTTCGGGGATTATAGGCGTGATGTTAATGTTTTCAATGATATTTTAGTTTTGTAGTCCTGTTATTGTCTAAACTGTCCATTCAACAGCGCAAAACTTACCTACGCTTCTCTTAGGACCCATGATAACGAAGTTCGAACTGCAGCCACCGAGACCGTGCAGAATTAGAATGACCTTTTTCCTCTTAGCGTTGAGTTTCCCGGTCTGTCGGGCAGACAGCCTGCCTCCTGGGATCCTGTGCATCAGCAGAATGTAGCCATCTAGAGTCGGGACATGGTGAGTCTCCGAGGGGTAGCCTTCAGCTTTGGTGAGTTCAGGCTGTGGATAATGTTAAAGTTAATTGCAAACCATTCTTCCGCCATCTCGCAGGAGACTAACGTGGTGGACTACAGCCTCTCATTACTGAGAGGAGGATTATGCCCAGCAGTGGGACAGCAAGACTGCGTTTGCACCAGTGATGTGCCAGGCGAGGCGAGGTGGAGCGAGGATGCGTAGTGACACTGTGCGGTGCGAGGATGTGTAAGTTCTAACTTTTCCACTGATTCATGCTTTTATTTTATTTACCTATTTGTTTTCTGTTCAGTTAGCATCTGTCTGACAACGACGACACCGTCTAGTGACAGTTATTTTTTGGTACGCGTCCCTATATATAGCCCTCGCAACACCTTTCTCGCAACACATTCCTTGCAACACATCTTTCACTTGGTTTGTACGAGTATGTGCAAAAACCTTGCTCCGCGAAGCCGTTTTCGTAAGCAAATGAAGTGATTCTCAATGGATCCTCGCACATTTCTGGTGACGTAGCTTTTTTTTTACTCAGGAGTTAAAGAACGGCTACAATTTAAATGCTCACCAAAAAAGATTTTTAGACGTACAGTAAAGTACCAAATAAAATATTTTTACTTCAAATAAAATAAACCCACCCTATACCGAGGTGCCTAAAGAAAAACGTTTTAAGTTCCAAAATAATTAGACACTCATCAGAATAATTGTACGTGTTGTATTTATATTCTTTTTGCCTACCAAAATGGATGAATGCTCACCAAATCAATTAACCAAAATTATAATACGACCGTCTCGCGACAGTATCCTTTATGGGCGGCATGGGCACCGGGCCGTAGGCCGACGAAGGAGGCCGGCGGAGGCCCGGCACTTCGGGGACAGAAGATATTAGTGTTATTTAATATGCGAGCGAAGCGAGCGCGCGTCATGGAGATAAATTGAAAGTCGTGAAATACAATATTGGTGACATCTATTTAGTGATAATATAAAATATTTGGTCTGCAGTTAACTTTAAAGGCGTTTATAAATCTTTATGGTATAGAATAAAAAGGAAAATAGGTTCATTCACTACAATACTTTAGGAAACACAATTTGGTGAGCATTAATCCATTTTGGTCGGCATTCCGATTTTTTTTGGTAGTAAAATAGGTTCTTTTCTGGTAGGCGTTTAAACACAAGCCTTAAAGAACCACCTGATTGATATGCACGCGGACAACGCTCGAGCTGCGAGAACCTATCTCGAGGTACCTATTACTATCAGTTCGTTGCCGCTTACGACTTGTATTTTTCACAATGTTGTTATGTTAATCTACCATTTTATGTTAAAAATCGGTTGGCTTCAATTACCAAGTAGTCAAAATCATTTAGACTGCGGAAAAACAACCGTTATTTCAGCGTGTATGGAAGATTCGCTCAACAAGATCAAGAAAACATATTGAGGAAACCAGCATACCTAAAAGATATTTCTCGTCGGCATGTAAAGCCAAGTCAGAAGAACATGGGCGGCATAAAGAATTAGGTAACAAAAACTAAAACCCGACTACGACAAAAAAAACGACGCTGAAAAAGTATGAAACAAGATTTTCAGGATAGAACAAAAAGAAAAGCCGTAGTCACACGGTATTAAAGTGTTTAGGTTGGTACCTATAACGTGTGACTACGGCTTTTCTTTTTGTTCTATCCTGAAAATCTTGTTTCATACTTTTTCAGCGTCGTTTTTTTTGTCGTAGTCGGGTTTTAGTTTTTTACTTTATTTTATATAAACAATTTTGGTGTTAAATATTTTTTTTTACCCTTAACTTTTTGTCCGCTAGAGGGCGTGATTTTAAATTTGAGCAATATTTTGGAAATGTACAAGTGAGGCCCTTTCAAATGATACCAAACACGGCGTGTTTATCTCCATTTTTATTTTTTAAGCCTTACTTTTTGACCGCTAGAGGGCGCCAAATCGCTTTTTGTGACACGTCACGTAGCCTATGTTCAGCGGAAAATTAAGACGGTTCTAACGATACCTCTTAAGTCGAGTTCCGACAAGTAGATTAGAAGCTATGAGGGAACAGATGAAGATACACACATACATACATACATACATACATACAAACATACATACATACATACATACATACATACATAGCCAGTCAAAATCATAACCCTCCTTTGGCTTTGCCGTAGTCGGGTAAAAATTCGTCGATTAATATTATTAAAATCATTTCATTTAGCACTAAAATAACTTTGGTCTAGTCACTTGTGCTTCCCATTATCGACTATGCTGATGTTTGTTACTCTGATCTTTCCCAAGAACTTTTAAACAAATAATTGGATCGTCTTCTTAATAATTGCATTCGGTTTATTTTTGGCCTTCGAAAATACGATCACATATCTGCGTACCGTTCTCAGCTTAAATGGCTGCCTATCCGACTCAGAAGATCCCTCAGATCTCTTTGCACGCTCTTCACTATTATTTTAAAGGATCCATGTACTCCCGATTATTTAATTTAAAAAAAATACTTCAAAGTGTTGGGCAGTTCACACAATCGCAACCTTCGAGCTTCCAAGAACCTGAGCCAAGAACCTTCTGCTTGAAATTCCCTCACACCGTAGTACCTACTGGTTTTATGTCATCTTCTTACGCTGTCTCAACCATAAAGCTCTGGAATGCGCTACCCCCTTGCATTAAAAAAGCAGAGAGCAAGATGGCTTCCAAAAGAAAAGTCCGGAAATACTTTTTGAAATCGCACTGAATTGTTCTCAATCAAGTCACTTGTCGGTATTCGTTGGTAATTATTATGAAGTTTTCGTATTTTAGTCTGTTTGTATGTATTTAAATATCTATTAGTTTATTTAATTATATCGAGATCATTATAAATGTGTATTAGTATGCACCGATAAATATATTATGTTTGCAAAATGGTATTATCCTTATTATTATTTTTAAGCTATTGCATAGCTTCTATCGCGGGCCTTGAGCGTGGAGAGCGAATTCAGAGATTCCCTAACGAAAATATTCAAGATTCAGTATTGAACCAGGTTGCTATGGTTACGGAAAATAACAAGGTTGTCAACTGAGGTTGTCAAATTAAATAATTAATTATTTGCTGTTGATAAAAAATGCTATGCAATAGCTTTACCGCGGCAGTCTCCGAGTGCCACATTTAGTTTTTTTTTGTACTCTACCACAGTACCTACTGTCCTATTTAACCCTAAGACTGGTAGAGAATGCCTTGTGGCATTAAGTGCGCCTATGTACCACTCTTGTACATGAAGTTTAAGTAAATAAAAAAAATAATTTAAAGTAAGAAACTTTAAAAAAAAAACTTTTATTTAAATGCTCTAGAAAGAATAAAATAAACTTTTCCTTTAAAACTTTAACTATCAACTTATAACGTCATCACACAATTCATATGATATAAAAGCTTGTCGCGAGATTTAAGTACTTGTATTTACTAAGATTGAAAAAATAAAATCAATCAAACACAATAGTTTTTACATTTTCTTGTTTATCTACCTCGGTGAATCTCGCGACAAGCTTTTATATCAATTATAATTATAAGAATTAAGTGATGACGTCCTTTTTAGCGCATTTAAATAAAAGCTGGTTTTTAAGAAGTTTTTTACTTCAAATTTATTTTTTATATGTACTAGTTATTGCTGAGCAGGTTTCTCAGTCTGGTCATTTCATTTATAGCTGCAAGGTCGTTTGCCGATTAATTTTGAACAGTCTTACTCTACAATAAGGAGACCTTCTTATGATTTTACCCTACTTATCACGTTGCGGGACGCACTGAATTAGCAGTAGATTTTTTGAAGTTAAAAAATGACAGTACGTACAATTTTAAACTCTAAAGTGAGGTACGGGCATTATAGCGAAATTTTGTATAGAGGAACAAGGAAAACCGTTTTTACTGTCGTATCACATCAATCTCTCATACGTATAGAATAATTAGAACGCACAAAGTCACACATTGTATTGAAATTAAATGTGTTAGTGCGTTTTCTATGAAGTCCTCGCAAGCACACTATGGTTATGCACGCCCGTAATCGGTCTTTAAGTACAGATTCTATGCGACGGCTCGAGTAGTGTCGTTGTATTATTATTCTTTAGTATTGCTCTAGGTAAGTACGGATATAGCAGTGGTCGTAACTTGTATGGGCAATTTTACTGTCATATCGCATAATTTGAAAAAGTCATTACCGTCCCGCAACGTGATATGGCCACGTATACTTGAAACTGAAGAAATAATTGTCGACCATCCCAGAGCTTGGTTAAGGGTAAGAGGCTCTAAGGTGCAACAGAGTTCGCCCCGGTGCCCTGAGGCGATACGATCACGACATCATTTAACACCCTGATGTCACTCAGTCCTCGACACGGTGTTTGGAGGAATGCGCCACTAAAAACGCTAATCGGGCATTGCCATTGGCATCCAAACTAAACGTTTACACAAAACTTCAGCTAAATCGGTTCATCTGCTTCATAAATTGATTTGCAAGGTTCCACCCGAACAAATATAGTTTCATACATTGCAAGTTAGATAGCATGATTTTTAATCACGCTGTTTCTATAATTATAGAATATAAACGGTCTATCCTCCCAGAGGTTCAAGGACCGTTTGTGTATGGGCTTCAGTACAAAAAGGTTCACCCTGGTAACCTGTAGCGCAACGTTAGCGATATGACAAATGCTCACATTGCAATGGCATTGGGTAATCCATCTAATCAAATAGAATTCACATTCGTGACAAATGGAATGAACTTATTTTCCTAAATCTGACGGGGTTGCATACGGATATTTTTTAAGACCAAAATACTTATCAAGACGAATCAAACGAGCCCTAACGCGATGTGGCTACGTTGTTTTATTACGGACTTCCTATGGCCATTTTCCAGCTCCATCATCTGACCCTAGATATAATTTAGAGACAAAGTGCTTGTCAACTTCGAGCTCCATTATCAGTACCCTGGATACTATCTAAAGACTAAATACTCGTCAAGACGAATCATACGAGTCCAAACTCGGTGATGTTATGTCGATTTATAACGGAGGTGCAAGAATCCACCCGAACATACATACATACACATAATATTACAAACATAGCTTACAGTAAATATTTTTTTAATTTGTTTTTTTTTCGGCTTGGACATTAGTTCTACAATGACCCATTTCAAGGTTAAAATCATTTTTAAATTATTACCGGACAAACTGTTTTATTTATGATTTTGTAAAGGGTCTGATTTTATTGATATCATAATTATGTAAATTGTTAGGTACCGGTTCGTTAGGTAGGTAGGTACATCTAGTTCTAGGATATACCCTGCTACCAATTTTTATCAATTTTTAAAGGCGCAATTTATGGCGAACGTGCTCAAAGGCTTTTGACGTATCAATAAATAATGCCACTACAGAAGAAATACCTATAGTCCATAATACAAGTTGCAGTTACGGTAAAAGGTAATCTTCTATCTTCTTCTTTTCTTCTTTCTCTAAATAATAATAAATATTTATTGTCACAAGATTCAAGTAGGTACATTGCACTATTTACAGATTGAAGTTCTTACTTTAGCATTAATATGATAATATGTATAAAAGCCTGAGAATAAAAGAATGAGAATAAAAACTAAAAATATTGGGCTAGAACAATTTCGCACATGTATTCCTCTTTGACGTCGATCTTTACTTTCAAACATCTCGATATCGAGACACTTTGGGGTACCATGTTACATGAAATTTTTTGTTTACCTAGGTCTCCTCTATCCACATACCAATTTCATCGTGAGCCGTGATTTCTAAAAAAAAAAACAAAATGGCGGTGGGTTAAAAAAAAGTTCAAACCCCATTCAACCATCAAGGGGGCGAAACAAGGGATGAAAGTTTGTATAGAAAATCGTCATTTTTTATATTTTCGACATTCACATTCAAAAGCTAGTAATTAATAATAACCCCATACCGTGGTTTAGGGAATAAGAAACTATATAATAAATGTTTGCCATTTTATTATTATTGATTCGGGTCGAAAATCATTAGAATCATTATAGACCTCCTTGAATTTGACGCGCATGCAAAAGTCAGAACGTGTTCTAGAAACGCCCAAGTAGGAATGATAGTCCGGTCAATTTAGACATTCGAAGTTACATAAAGTCCCAACAAGCTGAATTTCTGTGAAGTTGTTCAAAACATAATTATAAACAATGTCTAGAAGTTCCCCATAATTCCCCTGTAAGGAAAAAAAATAATTCAAGGTTAATGGTAAAAACAATGAGTTTTTCGCGATTTTCAGCAAAACGGTAAGTTTTATCATAAAAGTACCTCAGACAAAAATTTGTACCACAGGGCAGGGTGACCAATTTCGTGTTCTGGTACAATGCAGACTCATTTGTTTTACGTCGCGAAAGACTTTTTCTATGAAAGCGACCAAAATTTTGCGACTCACGACTCACAAAATTACGCTCGTTTGGCCTCACATTATGTGTGGTAAAATTTGGCAAAAAAATATATCTTTACGACCTTTTACGATTATGCACACAACAGTATCTAACTCCACCCAAATAAATTTATCAAGTTAGTATTGATCAATTCCTTGATTTTCACAAAACACGTGTTTTACATTGAGTTATAATGTACCATGTACTAAAGGAGACACCTCAACTCGATTTTTTGTAACACACGTTTCGGTGCGTGCACTGAACCTCATTTAGTCTATGCCGAGCGGTTGCTGCGACGTGATATATTTGAGTGAAGTTTTTTGTTCTAAA
This sequence comes from Diarsia dahlii, assembly GCA_949775195.1. Classification (NCBI taxonomy): domain Eukaryota; kingdom Metazoa; phylum Arthropoda; class Insecta; order Lepidoptera; family Noctuidae; genus Diarsia; species Diarsia dahlii. The sequence goes on along the minus strand of OX459197.1, from coordinate 1,262,761 downwards.
ATATGCCTTCGTGTGCTGTAACGTTGTACGTTACCTTTCTAACTTATTAAAACATACAAACTTAAATTCAACAATTAAAACAGTAATGATCCAATGTTTGTTTACATCAACTGTCAATGACAGAACCGCAGACGTCACAATACCACAGATAATAAATGGTAGTGCCGTGGCATAATAATGTTACTAAATGATATGTTGCGCTCACGCATCCTCTAGTGTGCGAGAATATCTTCCGTTTCATACGCAATATGTCATCACGCGCCTCACTACTTGTGAGTGAACTACCAATAGTAGTTCGTTCCCGACAGTGTCATTAAATACGAGGTGCGTTGGTGACACGTTCCTTTTGGAATTCGGTGTCCGGCGCGGGCGCTGCGCCCCTAGCGGGCAGGCGCTCGCGTCCGTAACACGTGGCTACCTCTCGCCACCATCCGAGCGTAATGTTACATCTTTTTCTCCGCCATCGAGCATTTAAAATCAGTGATCATAACCCCATACTGGGTAAGTTTGAACAGCATGAACATGTGTGTATTTTTGTGTTTTCTACCTTATAGGTTATGCAGCATGTATCCCTATATTCTCCGACTTTTGCTACGCTAATTTATGTTGCCTTCAGCTCAATACATTTCGATTGTGTTTCGATGACACATCAAAATGTGCTGTCATGCCTTCTTTTCCACTCATCTCACATCATGTAAACTCCGTCTGATTGTGGCATCCCACCGGCACCTTCATTAGCGCACTGTTGCTCGCTTTGCTTAGCTTGGTGTCGCAATCAGCGGAGGTGACCTTTTGTCCACCTCTTGACACGCTGGACGTTACGTTCCAGGGTCCCAGGTTCCTGCTGGAGGAACACCTTCAACATCATTCCAAAGTTCCGGTTGAAGGAACACATACCAACTCCCTGCGCGCCGGCACAGCTCGAGCCCGTTTTGGCTCAGACGTGCGCGCCATAAAGTTCGGCACGGACTTCCCACGTTGGCCATATTTGCCACGTGGGCCTCGCCGAGCATCTCTTCGGGTCGACGCGACCACCTGTCGGCCTACACCCCTGGCATCCAGCGTGGCACCTCGCTGCGGTCATCGCCACGCCAGCTATCAGGGCAGTAACGTGCACCTCACAAGTGAAACGCAATAGGGTGCGCCATAAACCTACCCACACCCATAGTTGGTGACTTATCTTTTAAATATATATTTTTATGTTGACAAGTTTCGTGGTCTTATTTTTATAACCTGCGCCACGCAAACCTACTCTGTCACAGTGCATTGAGATACTGTACAAATAATTCAAGAAATACAAGTAAAAATCAAGGAGTGACTTTTCACCAGTAAATATAACTATTATCTTTAAAACACACATAATTTAATTATATTTTTTCCATTGTAATGTGTCATCGCGGCGGCCATTTTTACGTGAATGTCAAAGAATAAAATGCTCATACCAGATACTATCGACGTATTCAATGCTTGGCCACGAATCCTCTACATGCGAGTCAAAATTGATAGTAGGTTGTATAATATTTGCTTATGTATCAAGACAATTAATAAAAAAGTTAAAATGTGAAGATTGCATTGATAGTTTGACTATACTATAAACATCCACTTCACACATCTATCATAGGTACGTAATTTAATACGGCAAATTGGTCTTGCCCTGAAATGTGATTTTAGTTACATGTCCGTAAACACCGTAAAGCATTTAATTAGGAAAGAAGTATTTGCAAATTTGAATCAACATTCACTGTTATCTGTGATTGAATGTTGATGGCTGATTGCCATCAACATTCAATCACAGATAACATAAAAATTATTGTTACAGTTTAAGTAAATTTTTATTTATTTTTTAAGTACATACGTACAATATCAAGTAGGCAGAATAATAACATTATGTCGCATCTGCACGTATTGATAGTAATCTATGAGAACATGACACCCCCCGCCTGCCCCGCTGTCATCAAGTGCGCGCACATTTTTTGTTTGAAATAGCTTCTCTAGTACGTAGTACAATATACCTCAATGGTGTTTTATGAGTTTTGCCGTCAAATACTTTTGTGTAGTGATGTGATTTTATTGTAAATATTTGGTGGTTTTAAATATTGGTTGCCTATTAATAGCACACGAGCTTATTAATAAATAAATAAATAATAAGGCCTAGAATATGCGAGAAGAAAAATGTGGAAACTTCGATGAGGCTTAAATTGTATTCCATTTTCATATTGTACGTTGATTTTTTTATTTTATTTTAATTAGTTTTTGTATAATATTAATTTTATATCAACAGAATAGAAATACATTTAGATGGCATTATAAAAATGTGTTAATTTTACGTAACTGCTTCCAAAGTTTTGGACGGTAGTGTACATTTCAAAGCTGGTCTCATTTAAAATTGAATAATAAAATCTACCCATCAGGGTGGGGAGTTATATTCGTGATCATGGTGCTTGTAACAGCGCCGAAATATTGGGAACTCGAAACAATTGAATATCCCATTTTCAGTATTAATAAAGTGATAGTGACCATGTCAGTTTAAAAACTTATACTATTAAAAACAGGGGTTGGTAGTTTTTAACCGACTTCACAAAAAGGAGGAGGCTCTCAATTAGAATGGCTTTTTAATGTATGTACAGCGATTCTGCTGAGATTTATAATCCGCTTTTCGTGATTCTTCTTTAGTTTGATGCGGAATAATTGCCATTTGGTCCCATAAAAGTTTAACATAGTTTGGCCCAGTACTTTTCATTTTATTGTATGAAAATTTTTTTTTGTGTGTTCTCGAATATCTTCGTCGTTTATGAACCGATTTTGATGATTCTTTTCTTTATTGGAAAGGAGATATTTCACCGACTCCAGAAGCAGATTTGTCTTCTGAAGTTTATTTTTCTCTTTTTGGTGTTTTCTTGGTTTTGAAGTCGGTTTTTTGAAGTTTTTTACTACTGATTACATTATTATATTAAAACCCATCCATGTTCCTTCTTAGCCCTTTGAGTCAGGGGCCGCGGTATCTCTTTCGAACAGTCCCGGAGCCCTGGCAGCTGGATTTCCACCTGCGGTCGTTTATTATGCGAATTCGTTTACACCTTTTTAAGTTCTAAATGTAATAGTAAAATGAATTGAACAGAAACACGTACTGAAAAGCGAAAAATTAAAAACCTTTTAGAGCTAATCTCCAAAGTAAAAGTAACTTATTAATTTTCGGGAGGTGACAATAATCAATAATTGAAGGTCGATTAAGCTACCTGCTAGTCTAGTCAACAAGTGCTTTTTTGATCAACTTTTTTCAGCAGTCTCCGAAAATTATGATTGAGGTGTCATTCGATTCTAAATGTCATCCAGATGATTTTTGAAAAAATTGAAGTTCCGCTTGCAAAAATTGCAAAGTTATTAACAATTAACTAAAAAATTGAAAATGGGTTCAGTTTTTTTGCAAATATCTCAAAACCTAATTAAAATTTTTCAAATTTGAAAAAAGATTCAAAAAAAGGAGGAAATTTCCTAAAGAATGTTTTAACTTTCGGAATTGTAGGACCAATATTAATAACTTTCCCATCCCACTGCAGAGACACTATTTATAGAGAGGCTTGACCTCTCTATAAATTATCTTGTTGCAAATGTATTCGTGTGATCTGTGAAACATATTTTGTAGGTACTCACAACTGTCATATAGGCCTCCTTTTTCAACGGCCTTCGGGTCTCACAGTAAACATCGAATAATAAAATCAAAAACAATATATGTAAGAAACTCATTTTTAACAATATCAAATGTAAATCACTGTCTTTCTGCAATAATACTATTTTATAGAAAAACTAAGGTTCTATTTGCAAAGGCCACGGCCCCGCGCTGTCATCTGAATACTGGAAACACGACCGCCATGGCAAAGGCTTTTATCATTCAGGCCTGTCGAGAACATGATACCTAATTAATTCATCGATTGCTTTAAATAAACGGCCGTATGCGCGTTTTAGATAATGGAAACCACATTAAATGAAAATAAATGAATTATTCGAACATTGATTGTCCGAATATCCCGCTCCTTTTTTCTTCAAAGGTGTAAGGGTGCTTTTTCACCAGAGATGCGCTATATGCTACGTTGCTATGGATGCGTTTGATATCCACCAATCTATTTCATTGGTGCACATAGCTTATCTATGGTGGACAGGTGGAATTGGATTCAGCTAAGATATGTTTTTTACATGGAAGGATGCGTGCTATGGATGTGTGCTATGGATGCGTGCCATGGATGCGTGCTATGGATGCGTGCTATGGATGGTCGCAGGGGGTGTAGCTATGTGCAGAGCAGAGTACCTGCAGTAGACCTGCGTTTGTCGCTGAAAGTAGCACAGCTACTTTGCGGCGGCGCATCTTCATAGCACATCTTACTCGCACCGCTACATTGCTTAGTATCAGTGGAAACGGTCACATAGTTTCACAGCTTAGCTAAATCATCTTCGCAGCATAGCTGCATAGCTCACCTTTGGTGGAAATAAGGGTAAACAAGCCAACGGTACGAACTAGTTGGTGGGCGGGGCTAAAATGCATGCTATTTCATCCGTCATCACGAGCGAAATGCATAGAGCGAAACAGACACAACTAAAACGGGCGCGCGATTGTTTCTATGCAGACCTTTGGTAGTATGGATACCATGAAAAATCCATTGAATGTATCTGTTCAAATCTATGCCTGTATGGTTTCACTTTTTTCATTTTCGTTTTTTTACAAAATTTCAGAAATCATTCCGACCACCAAAATAAGGACGATGGTAAAAAAATAATAAGAAAATCGCATTTAAGTACCTACTCATAGAGGATGAGTTTGTTCTAGAGTACCGGCAATTTATTATTTTAAGTAAAAAAAAACACTTTTTTTTAATGTTTTTTTTTGTTTGTATATCTTTGGTTAGACCTACTGAACGCTGTGTTAAAATTTGTCCACCTATTTTAATGGGACCTCATATACGTAACTTATTTACACCCAAAGATGGTTAAAATTAGTGCTAAAGTGTGAAAGTTTCGACGCTCATAACTTCCAAACCAATATTTGTTTTCCAATTCTGCTTCCATAGAGGCCTAGATAATGATAAGACCAGTTGATACAGTTTTTAATTTTAAACCTACACCGTCAACCAGAGGAGTAATCACCATACTACGTTTGTATGGAAGAATGGCTTGTGCAACCTTAGCCATTTAAATACATTTATAACTAGTTTTAAGATATACACAGTATTTTCATAAAATTACAGTTTTGTTTCCTACTTATGTAAGTTATTTGATTTTTAATTGAAATGCCTTTGGTGGTAAAGGGTATTGCAATGTCAGTTGATTATTGCAGTCTGGTAAAGTGGTTTTAAAAGGTCCGGGGTGTTTTTTTTAACCTCGTCAATTTGATTTGCATCTTTATAGCGTAAATATTTTTTGAATTATTAAATTGTGTTTATAAAAAGAATACTACATATAAATAAACATGATTATTTTAAACAAATATTAACTTTTATGAACAAGTTAACATTTATTGATTGTGATCATATTTTAAAAATATTTGTATTTTATATTTTGTTTCTCCTTCAACCTGCGGAAATCAAACCGCGGAAAAAAAGCAAATTAAATCATAGTCTCCTAAAAATTGATGCCTAAAATACTTAACGTTTTATTAGTTTATTTCTTCGAAAGTGTATTGAAATCTGAAATACGTCGTTTGATACACGTGGGAAATTGTTAGTGCACTTCTCGACCCCATGAACCCTCGCCCAAACTCTTTCTGCATGTCATTTTCGAGTTTATTATAATAAGCCGCACAAATTATTATAATGAAAATATTAGCTGGACTATATTTATTTATCATACAAACAATTTTAAATAGAATCTGATTTGTGGGTACTATTCATAAATGCCCATTTTCTATATTTTATCCATCATCAAGTTTCCGCTAAGATATACAAATTCAGTTGCCAAAAGAAAAACTTGATGCTAGTTTAAATTAAAACGGAGCCAATAACTGATATATTTGTATGCTAACTTTTACTTAAGATACTAGTTCCTTATTAGTCGTCAACCCATTATAATATTGCTGCTATTGCTGGTGGAAGCGTGGAACTCTGTGGAATCGCAAATATTTATGAACGCGAAGTGCGAGTCGGAATCGCACATAAAGGGTTCCGTACCGCTGCGGGTTGTTCGAAGAGATACCGTGGCCTCGGCACAAAGGGCTAAGAAGGAACATGGGTGGTTTTTAGTCAGTAGAAGTCTGTCTGACACTCCTACCGCTCTACCCAGAGCGGGAGGAGTCATTTGACGATTTACCCCCCCCCCCCCCCCCAAAGGGTTCCGTACCATCGTAGTAAGGTTTAATGTAGTCCCTTTAATGTGTATTATTGGTTGCCATTATTTACCACAATAAATAATGTATTCCATTCCTTTGGAAAACTCGACTTCATCTAATAATTCAATTAAACCGCACGAAGATTTATAAGAAATAACAGACGCAAAGCAAATTCATAGCATTGGTGAAACTACTAGCGAAACATTTAAACAGTTTTTCGAATCAGTGTGTTCGCGACAACGTCATTCGAAATACCTTGTGGTTTTCGACTCAATGTGTTTTCGAACTGGCGTACCACTCGTAAAGTTATTCGAAATAGCATGCGTCGCAATAATGTCATTCGAATCTTCACATCACTCCCGTCAGGTACTATTTCACGCAGAAGATTTTGCAGCTCTAGATTTTGCTCTATATTATGTTTTGAAGCCAGGACGAGTTGCATCTCATACAGTTAATAACACTGAAGCGCATCAGGAAGTAGTCCAGGGTTTATTCAAAGACTAATAACAAATAATTTCCAACAAAAAGACGTTAAAAAAAATTGCAACAAATATAGGGAAACGAGATATTTGCACAAAAAAGACATTTTTGTGACCTTTGAGCTTAGATTTTAAGTGACGCGGACATACAAATGGGTTTTTCAACTGTAGAATGTCAAAATACAAGTTTATATTATACGAGTTTACCATTTCTGAAAGATTACTGCACTAATTGTCTGGGTCATACTCAGAAAAAGTGTACATTTTAAATTTGTAACTAAACTGTTACGTAACGATACTGAGAATCTCCGTCACGAAACTGATGTCATAAGGTATGGTGCACATGGATTGGGCGAATAAAACATCTGACGATATTTGGCTTATCAGTCTTATTTAGATTAATAAAAATAAAAATACCATAAACATTGGTAATTATTTAATTAAATTCCATTAAAAAACCTGTCGGCAACTATACTTACCTGTGTATTAATACACAGGTATATAGATACGCACTTGTAGTTTTTGTGAACTAAGCTTAACAATTTCTCAGTTTCGTAACGTAACGCAATGTAACGAAAATGAGAATAAAATTTGAGAAATTATAACCTCTAAAAATATTTTTACGTTAACCACGAGTTTACCACGCAAGCACTGAGCGTATTCGTTAAGATAATACAAAAAGTATGAAAAGAACAAAGTAAGTAAACAAAAAATGTAATAAACTTTCTAAAATAATAGCCGTTTATAACCCTGAGGTATTTTTTTGTAAATATTCACTTGATATACGTCTTGAGTTCATGACTACGGCGATAGCACAATGACTGCCGCGACAGTGATGTTGGCGTAAGTAATAATGTTGCCAGAATAGAAAAAAATATGTATGCTACCATAAGTCATTGCTTTTCAAATTTTATCACGCGTTACTAACCCTGAGTAACGAAACTTCATAATTTTGGGACACAATTTGTTTAATTAAAATAAATCCTTCTGTATATGATTTACGGATAAAATTGGTCTTATTTAGTTACTTGATTCATCAAGAATAATATAACCACAGTCAATGTTAAAAAAAGCGATGAATATTCGTAACGATAAATATTTCATCTCTGAAAATGTGTAATCGTCATTGGGACACAAAAAAAATGTATGACGATATTTTTAACAATGTTTTGACAATCAAAATATTTAATCTTATATTGAAAATTTAATTGAAAATACCAGAGAAATCATCATATTATTATTAAACTGATTTAGCAAAAAGGGGGGATTAAAGAAAATATATCATAATACTAAATATTTACGTAAATATGAAGTTGCGGGACAAGAAATTAAGACACCAAATGTTCACTTTTTCTGAGTATGACCCCTAAATGGCGTAATATGTCGATTGGCATACAGCTATTTGATTGAATTGAAATTAAAAAGTTATTTAAAAAAAAATATTATTGTTTGATTTGGCTTTGAAATTGAAATCCGGATTTTCGGTTAGTTATACGGAATACTCCTGGTTTTAATGATTCGGTTATCGGCATTTTACTATAATTCCATAGCTAGGTACTATTCGTCATTTCAAAATAACAGCTTTTATCAAAAGTATACACGGTATTTATAACAAAAAAAATATTGAATACGTCTGACTGTTTTTTTGCCGGCAACGGCTTGACTGATTTTGACGGAACTTTTACTGGCAGATATCTTCTAGTTCCGTGTTTTAACTGAAATCCTTGACATTGTTTACAAAATCAATCGGGAAGTAATATTTGTATAATAATTTCTTGCGAAGGAAGGTCGCGTGCAAAAGCTAGTATGTTAAAAATAAACCATTCGGAAGTTCGAGGGCAACAGCAAGCTGAGGCCTATGAGGGTCCAGTTCTTAGTCGCCGCGTAATATGTTTAAGCCCAAATTAAAAATAATAAAACGAGAAGTATTTTTGTCATTAATTATATCAGCGGTTACAATACATAAACTTCAACTCAAATAAATATTAATATGTTAAATTAAATATTCAACAAAAATCGCTCTTTGCCGTTTTATGAACGTGAACTATTTTTAATGCAATTTAAAGATTTTCGCCATCGAAAAGATGGAACGTTGTAAATCCTCTTTTTGGTGGTTCATTTGACGTTCTTTCTGTTTGTTTCGATTTTACGACATCATGTTTTCATTTATATATTTCTCAATATTTCGCTTAGATAACGTTTGGCTAATTATTACCCAATGCAATCTAGAGATTATAAGGAAGATATCAAAATATCTTATTAATTCTGTGCCTCACTCAAAGCTGAATTAGCACCGTTCGAAACCGCAGTTGATGAACCGGTGGCCTCCACACGCGTAGATGCACACCTTGAGTTCTATATCCGCTTACGTACGTTGCCTGGGAGGAATAATAAGTAGAACTGTACTCATTTGTGATGTATAATATACTGTGATGTGTATGCACTGTGATGCACTGTATATCTCGCTCGGCTCTGTAATTTATTTATTTTTAAGCAGGTACTTCCTACTTAACAGTTTACACCAACGCGTGCAGTATTTATTTATTTAAACTTTATTCACACTAGTGATACATAGGCGGACTTAATGCCACAAAGCATTCTCTACCAGTCAACCTTAGGGTTAAACAAGACAACATTGGGGTAGGGTACAAAATAACTAAAAATACAATATCAACCTAAATACAAAATAAAAAAGTATACTTATATTAATACTAATACAAATATAAAAAATAAAATAAACTAATAAATATTTTAACAAATACCAAAATAAATAACGAAAAACTACTCGACTTTTAATAATAGGGGATCGGACAAAAAAAAACTAATTAAACTGTCAGATAGATTTCCAAAAATTATTGGACACGTATTTTTTCTTTTTTCACGTAAACTTAAAATGAAGACGATACAGTGCTTCGAAAACTCGTGTGACGTCATGTGATAGTACATTTTGACGACACAAGTGACGTTTCAAGCCCCACTCCAAGATCTTTGACGCGTTTTATCTTCGTAATTTTTTATTGATTTGATAAAATAAAAAACACGTATTCAATATTTTTCGATAATCTAACTTACGGACTAAACAGAATCATATTATTTTGACCCAGTCCGATCCCCTATTGAGAGCTTTTAAGAATTTGCTTTCAGCTTTTTTAATACCAAGGGGCGCTATTACGCTATGAGATGAGATAGCGTAAGAATTTGACAAAAAACAGGTGCGGTGTAAAGGAATTTGGAGAATGAGATTTTTGGAAGCGACTATGACTACTGCCCAACACTTTGAAATAAGTTTTTAAATAATCTGGAGCACGTGGATCGTTCATAATCGAGAAGAGCATGCAAAGAAATCTGAGGGACCTCCTGAGTCGGATAGGAAGCCATTTAAGCTGAGAACGGAAGGATGATTTACGAAGGCCAAAAACAAAACGAATACAATTATTTAGAAGTCGATCCAATTTATTTAGAAGTTCTTGGGATATAGCAGCATAACAAACATCAGCATAGTAATAATGGGAAGCTCAAGGGACTGAACCAAAGTGAGTTTCGTGCTAGATGGGAGAAAATGCTTGAATCTATAGAGAGACCACAGTGAGAACGTGACTTTCTGATGCACCTAAGCGACGTGTTTATCCCAACTGAAACTGCTGTCAATGTAAAGACCCAAGTCCTTTACGTGGGATGACAAAGAAATAACGGAGTTCTCGTACCTACATCAGTGGCACAAGTTGGCTAGTGCTCACATTCCTCAAATAGTACGAGCTACCAATGAGGATGGCCTGGCATTTTTCGACGTTAACAAATACTCCAAAGCCAGACCATTCTTTGATAGTGCGAAGATCAGCATTGAGTGCTGAAATGCAATTGTCAAGGTTGGTAATGTCTGATTGAGCGTACAGTTGCAAGTCGTACAGCGTACAGATAGTAAGAGCATTTGAGGATAGCAGTAAGAGAGTTTTTAAATAATTAAAATAAGAGAGGAGAGAGTATACCGCCTTGTGGAACACCAGTTACCAGGTCACATCAGTCAGAGCAATTCTGATCAGCACGCACCGCTTGCTGGCGACCACGAAGATAAGATGAAAACCAATCGACTGGCCTGTTGGTCTAGTGGTTAGTGACCCTAACTGCTATGCCGGAGGTCGTGGGTTCGATTCCCACCCAGGACAAATGTTTGTGTGATGAGCACGATCATTTGTTCTGTGTCTGGGTGTAATTTATCTATAATATGTATGTATTTAGAAATATATAAGTATGTTTATCAGTTGTCTAGTACCCATAACACAAGCTCTGCTTAGCTTGGGACTAGATGGCGTTGTGTGATAGTTGTGAAAAAAAAAAAAAAAAGAAAAAAAAAAACCCGTAACAACGATGATACCCAATTTGCGACAGTATGGCCAGAAGAATGTCGTGATCAACGGTATTAAAAGCATTGGAGAAGTCAATTAAAACTAAGACCGTTAACCTCGAATTCTCCAGACCATCCCTAATATCTTCAGTGACTTTAAGCAGAGCTGTGGCTGTGCTGTGACCAGGATTCAACATCACACACTAACTTATCAGTTTTCACTTTTTGTGACTAAACTGCTGCACTCAGAGACGTTTAATGATTACTTAAGCCATCACTTAGTAAAGATTTTGACACTATTTAGAAGGTTTTGTAAATCTACGCTAAGTGAAAGCTTATGTAATCATTAAATATCTCTGAGTATTATATCATAATTATGGTTTTCAAAACGTTACAAAAAATATATAAACATCAAAAAATCCGACGTGGAGTCGAACCCGATACAAACGAAGCAAAGCAGCCATTGGCGTCCCAGTTCTGCTGACGCGAAACCTGGATGTACTCAGACAGTGTAACCAAGCTGCACACAGGGCTGGACAGTAATATTATAAAAACCATCATTATTATAGGAGCTGCTAAAGGAGAGAGCGTTTTAATTATATGTACTTGCATCACTTACTCAATTTGAGATTTGATTGTCTTTTACATTAACAAGCAACAAACAAAGCCCAGAGCCAAACCTTAGGGCTCGTTTACGGAGACGAAGGCGTCGCGCGGCTCGTGCAGAAGGCTCGTTTCGTGCTCTTTAATTAATTTACTAAGAGACGGGTCAACGGCAACAAACGCTGCATTTTAAACTAACGTGCGAAAATAGCTTCTCGTAAAATCAACGATTGAAATCGTTAACATTTTGATACATCGGCATGTGTTTGAATTAAAAACGCAGCACGCGCCGCGCAACGCCCCGCCTGTACGTAAACATGCACTTAGGTGTGGCAATGCTTATTACATGGTCATATCATGGTCAGACCGTCAGTTCTCACACTTAATAACATCACGCCAGGAAACTCCGAAGGTTTAGGTTAGGCAGTCTGGTGTACCTACCACCAATATTTTTCCGGTGTAAAGGGAGCGAACCTATTGCCATCAACCGGGCATTAATTCAGACTCCGTTGCTGCTCCTAAAACATTATTGATGGAATAACCCAATTACGCTAGACCCGGGAATCGAACCCAGGACCGCTCAACGCGCGCGACCACTCAACCAACGAGATAATCTCACACAAACACATTAACACGTGAATGAAATCGCGGGCAACAGCTATTAAGAGCTGGATATACGCCACTGACATTTCACCCTCCCGCTACGCGATTTGCGAGTAGCGATTACGTAAAAAAAATCTTATAAAGAATTAAGAAAATAATTGGCAAAAATAAGCTGAAGGTCCCCTCGGCATGATTTTATATTTTATACTAGCTTTTGCCAGTGGCTTCGCACGCGTGGATGTCAGAAAATATCAAAAATAACGATTTTTCATACAAACTTTCACTTCTTTCTTTCCTTTCTTAGCGGATGCCTACGTCATAACATCTACCTGCATGCCAAACAGCCCGGTCCGTCCAGTGGTTTGGGCTGTGGGTTAGGGGCGATTCGTCCCACTATGAAACTCGGACCAGGGACGAGTTGCCCCTTTTAAAAATTGATACTTAGTGCTCAACTTGTCCCACATCTCTTTTAATTTCAATCTGCCCGCGGCTTCGCCCGCGTGGATGTCGTTCAAATTATATAATAAAACCTTCCTCTTGAATCACTCTATCTATTAAAAAAAACCGCATCAAAATCCGTTGCGTAGTTTTAAAGATTTAAGCATACAGACAAACAAACAGACAAAAATAGCGACTTTGTTTTATACTATGTAAGGATGAATCATATCAAAGCATATTTTCTATATTAGTTATCGAGTGACCGCACACGCAGCTATAATATATATTTCTATGGCGTCACCAAAATATGTTGACAAATATATCTCGGTATATTTTGGCATATTAATTTATATTATGGTTTATTAGTATAATATCTTTTAAGGATACGGGCTGTTCCATTTGTTCACCGAATGCCTGTTGAACTATTCCTTACTTACTTACTTACTTATCAATTCATAGAGCTCGATAAATGCAAATCTAGAACTTCTAAAATACTATGTCAATGATAAATCATGATACAAATTAAATTCGCCACGAGCTCTCTTTTGTTTTCTACGCGACTCCACTCAAATGGTTCTATTTTTCGTTCCTAACAAATTCAGCATCGGAATCATCCTCTGAGGAACTTTCAATTAGATCTAAAAGTGAAGTGATCTTATCGAATTCATTTAGGTACCTACCTAGGCTACCTAGATTTATTAAAATGTTATTTCAACATTTGAACATCCTGTACAGAAAATAAGCTTTAAAACCGTGCGCTTGCAAGGACGATTGCAGACCGAGTGAGGGCAAAAAATATATTCTAGTATAGCTTCACGGGGACCTTCATAAGGATTTTTTTTACTACCCCTCTGGCGCCTAATAAATCGGTTGCGGGAAAGCGAAATGTCAGTGGCGTATATAATAAGTCTATATAATAAGTCTATATAGCGTATATAATAAGTCTATATAGCGTAATATAATAAGTCTAATAACATAAACTGGTTTATGTTAATATCAAAACAAAAAATCAGGCCAAGTGCGAGTCCAACTCGTAGGTACATAAAGGGTTCCGTACCATCGTGGTAGAAAAGCCCTCTTTAATTTGTATTATTTGTTGTTATAGTATAGCAGTAACAGAAATACACGGTTTGTGTAAGTTTGGTTTTCATAGTGTTTGTATGAACGACAAAGATAAATTAGCGGGTTTATGTTTTCGCTAATTTTCGTTTGAACCACTTTGGTTGAAAGTTTTCATTGGGTTCTATATTCTACAGCATATTTTTTTTTTACATTTCTAACTCTCTTAGTTTAAAAGTTAGAGGGGGGGACACCCCGTCGGGGTTGCGGGTCATTCGAAAGAGATAGGTACTGCGGCCTCGACACAAAGGGCTAAGAAAGAACATGGGTGGTTCTTTACACGACTACGGCGAAGCCTAAAAGGAGGGTTATTAAGTCAGTAGCAGTCTGACACTCCCTACCGCTCTGCCCAGAGCGGGAGGTGTCATTTGAGTCAATTGATTTCCCACCCTCCAAAAAAAGGGGGGGAACATTTCACCTGTTTGGAATTTTATTGTCTATCTTTCAAACGATTAATTTTGAGGAAAATGGTTTTAGGAACCACCATGTCATTTTTAAAGACGGTTTGATTTTTTTTATTCCGTTCCATATATGGGGAGTTAATCTTAATCGTTAATCTTTTTTTTAATTTTTTGTATAAAAATCGTAAAGCGGTTAACAGAATACAACTACGCACCTACCAAGTTTCAACTGTGTAGTCTAAATAATTTTGGAATAAACACTGTCAAACAGACAGAACGAAACTATAAATCAGGGTTCCGTTTATTGCCATTTGACTGCGGAACCCTAAAAATTACTAATAAATATAGTCAAAAGTCAACACGCTCGATGATATTAAACGTTATTTACATGCCACACAAAGGAAGGAAGAATTTTCGTTGGAATACTTAAAAAGATTTAAATATTTATAAATGAATTGCCAGCAACTGGATACATAAAAAACTTATAACTGGTTACATATCCATATATAAATATATAATTAAGATAAATTACACAGGTCATCAAGAAAAAATATTTTTTTGTGTTACCTTCGATATTTTTGCGAGATCTTTTTATTTATATCTCATATGAACAAATTCATTGATGTAATGGATGAGCTCTACTTTTTCAGTTATGGTATGTGTAGGGTAAACTTGGGCCTGTTCCCACAAGAATAATTCACAAAACATCGAGTCAAGTGAAGTAGGTAGTACTAAACTAACACAAAATATGTTATTGATAAGTATAACTATGGATCTTTGTTACCTGAAAATAAATGGATTCTATTCTATTACATGTTGAGAGTAAAAATTAAACTAAGGAAGAGGAAAATTATTTTTATTTTTCTTTATGCTCCCAATTGATGTAAAACATAAAATTGCTGTTTATTTTATTTTTGGTGTACCAGTTTTTTCAATGTTTTTTAAATATAGCGATCCATAGAATATAAAAAAAATGTTGCTTCTCCTTTAATGGTGATTCCAACGGTTGAGCACATCTAGGTTTTGCTTTGCCCCACTTGGGCGGAGCCCCGCCGCCGCCGTCTCCTCTTGTAGCGCTGCCGATACGCATCGGCTACCTCTCGCGTCTGGGCCCTGGGCCTGGTTCAATTCATGGTCGAACCCAGAACCTTTAAAAAGCATTTTATTTTTTCTTTCTTGAGATAGGTACTTACTACACAAATAAATATAATAAAATATAGCGTATCGACTCGCCCCAGTTAAGCTCGGAAGCAATATTGAACAAAAATACTTACTTATTTTGAAACGTTTCTCTGAGAACGTTTTTTTCAGTCACGTGTAATTTTAACTCTGTGATATCTTTTATACAACATTAATTCGTCATTTCTTTAGTGACATGCTTTTCATCCCTCCTCATTACATGTCCATACCAAGATAATATACGACTTCATATAATACCCACACCATGACACAACTGATTAAGTCACATGCACAACCATTACTCCAACCAATTATTTTATTTTATGGGTAATTCCGCAAGGGCCGCCGCCCGTCGCGTCGGGGCTGTGGATATCGAAAGGTTACCGCGGCTGCGACACAAGGGCGAAGAAGAAGGAACATGGGTTTGGTTTTTAGTCAGTAGATGTCTGACACTCCCCTTCGCTCTGCCCAAGAGCGGGGGGGGGGGGGTTATTCGATGATTTTCCACCCACCAAAAAAAAAAAAAAAAGGGTAGGTAGCCATAAGTGGGAAGTGACTTTTTTTTTAATTTCAACCCTAACGTGTGATATATTGTTGGAAAGGTATTTAAAAATGATATAAGAGCACACGCTCGCCTACCCGTACGCCCCTCACGTACAATACCACTTTTTGTTCCTCCTCGACTGCATAAAACATACACTCGTAATTCATTTATATACCGTTCCACTAACAATTATAATAGAGAATTTACAGACATAGATCTTTTTAACATTTCTCTTAATAGCCTTAAACAGAAACTTAGAAGTAGATATGTCACAAAATTTTAACTCATTCTATTTTTTTGCTTTGTCTACCTTCAGTTTACTTTGTAAATTAAGTTGCATTGAACATTAGTTCTGACACAAAAATTAATAAATGTATTTCTTGCACGTCTTTCCTTGTTAAGAGTTTATTGTACATATTTTTAGAACTATACCACATTGTCGGCACTATAGGTCTTTTGTAAGGAACCAATTCTTTCATAAATAATATTGTTTGTAAGTACATGACTGTTTGTTGCCAAAATAAAAAAAAATAAAAAATAAAAAATGAATAGGGGTTTACTAAAATAATTTTTTGATAATGTCAATAATTTCGGAAATACCTAATCGATCCAAAAGTAAAACACAATGTGTCCCCCTTTTAACTTTTGAACCAAAGTTTAGAAAATAAGAAAAAAATCTGAAAAGTTGAACTTTGTGGACTTTCTAGGAAAATCATTTTGAACTTGGATGGAAACAACAGTTAGCGAAGCCGCTGGCAAAACCTAGTAACCAATGTAATTTGGTCCCTGAATCGTATGAGCGCCTATACAATCCAGAGGTCAAGTTTCATTGGCCCGTAGAAGAAATTGTATAAATTATAGCATACCGTTTTGGTACGGAACCCTTCATGTGCGAGTCCGACTCGCACTTGGCCAATTTTATAAAGTAGTTTTCAAGATATCGATGTTCAAATATTGTGTGCCCAGATGAATCAGAATTTGTTACAGATGAATCAGCAACATAAATAAAATTACAATTTTTGTGTAGATGGGCGCTATATTAAGAAAATAATCATATTTTAACAACAAAAATAATCTTTTTTATGAAAACAATTATCAGTGATTTATTTATTTTATTTATTTAACACTAATTATAGCATCATTACAGAATGAATTGATGATGAATTCAACAATAACTCTGTTAAAAAATATTTTTGAAATTCCATTATATAACAATTCTTATAGTATATTATTATGGAAAAGCGAGAATATTGATTAATAACAAAAATAACTATTGCTTATAGGTATTTGTTTGTTGCATTGTTGTCAACTGCAATATTACAGTAACAGAAATTAGATAGAGACTTTGACTTAAGAATAAATAGGTTTTTATTGTTGTTAATGTCAAAAGTGAAATTTAAATAACACTGGTCTCAATTTTCTTACTTTATTGTTATTACTAAATACACTGTTGGTTATAATTGTTAATTCTAAATACCTAATATTTATTAATTTTTAACTAAGACTACGGCATATCAAAAGTGTCATATTATGTAAAATAAGTTAACACTCCTGTGATTTTTTAATTATTCAAAAGATGTTTTTTTTTTCTTAGTCTGTAGTGTCTCACTGCTGGGAAAAGGTCTCCCCATAGCTTTCCACTCGTCTCTCTGTGCGGTTTTCAAACACAAACGTTTCCAAGTCGTCACTCCAGCGTTTTTAGGCCATTTTCGGTGACGACACTTATCTTCTGGCACCCACTGCGTGACGACTTTGGCCCCTCAGTCCTGATGAATTATACAGATATGGCCCGCCTAATCCCACTTCAACTTAGCAGTCTTATTGCCTACATCAGCGACTCCGGTTTTGCAGTGTATTGTGGTATTTCGAATTTTGTAGCTCAGCTTAATACCCAATAAGCTTTGTTCTATCGCAAAAGGTTATAGCTAAGTAAATGTAATAAATAAGACTCATGGTTATAAATAAAGGAGAATTACGCAACAAAAGCCCTACTTTCATGCTAGTTTATTTTATGATTTATAAAGGGGTTTGACCATATGAATCAGGCACAGTTCAATCAGGATTTTGCCTACAATCGTGCATAACTCATCATACAGACAGACTTCAGTATTGGTATCTTTTTACACGAATCTGTAACCCAAGAGCATCACATGAAACTCAAATTGATTTTTTTTAACAATAAAATAAATATAAAGCAGGCAGTGTAATCACTATACCGCCTTAACCAAGCATAGATGAATCACATATTTACCTTCTTAACACCGAGATCTAAGCTAACCAGCCACACGTCCACCTTCTAGCAGCTAGAAGGTGGACGTGTGGCTGGTTGCCAGTCGTGCAACGGATGAGCTAGAATCTAGCTCATCCGTTGCACGACTGGCAACCCCCCACGCCGGAAGCCAGGCTCTCATTATTATTACCCGACCAGGTACAGTCGGGTAAAGCTTACGCCATATGAATCAGTATTATACGCCGGACACTTCTTATTTACTTACTTATAAATACACTAACGTATTTAAAAATAAAACTCATTTTTTTTGTAAGAGGACAACTCATGTCCTAATTTATATTGATTTATCAAAGGGAAAATGCGACATCGACCATTTTGTTCTGGAAAATGGCAAACGGACACGCTATACGAATCAGAACAACAAACTTTAAATATTTTTATTATATACCTAGGCAGCAATTATATGAAAAATATAATTTGTTCCAGTTAGGGATATAGGCAAACTGTAGGTACCATAAAAAAATTACATGCCGTTTTGTAAGTTAGTTACAGAAATATACCCCCTTATTCATCGAAAATTTGGTCTCTGAATAACTACACTTATACGGCTGTTTCTTTTCAGAGTACAGTACGATCAAATTATCTTGGCAGCTCCGAACTTCGTGCAGGTCATTTTGTTACAACGAATGTTTAAAAGTGTTATGATATTTATTTTATTTGTATTTCTCACTGTTTAAATTAGATATTTTCTGATCGTTTAAGTATTGGTTTATCTGGCAATAACAGTTTTATTCACAAGTTTACATGCGTAAAATTTCGCAAAGCCTATGTTCAGAGCTGCCAAGATAATTTGATCGCACTGTAGTCAGGTACGAAACACGTTCCCCAGTTGAAACCCGGTGAGTCGGTACCTCTGTCAGTGGTCGCCTCCTGCCGGTTTGCCCCCAGGTAAATGTGGTTCTCACACGGCGAGGAGAAACCGCCATCGGTTTCATGTCATGTCGTTCAGAAAGCTACGCTGTGTGACAGCAACGTAACGCGCCTACAGAAATTAATACAGCAACCACACACATGGCCGCGCGTTCACAAGTCAAAACTAAAAGGCGCAAACACTACTGAAACAAACACAAATAACTGGCGAACTTTATGTGTGCTTTGTGTCCTGCGTTTTTTAGCTATTATAATTTTGAAAGGCGCTAGGAATACAAATCGATTACTTGGAAAATACACTTTAGATTTATTTATTTTTTACACACACTATCATTCAAGATTCAAGATTCTTTATTTGCTTGAAATATGGTACAATATGGTCTTAAAAATAAAAAAGTTTCACATATTTCGCTTACTACATTCACACTAACCTAATACAACAGTTTAGTTAGGTACTTGTTTAGTCCCGAGACGGGGCTAAATAAGTAATTTACCCGAGGTAAACACAGTACTTTTCATTACGATTACGAGGAAAGTAAAAATAAGAACATAATTATTAACTAAAGAAAAAATGAGTGTTGATCGGATTGTCGCTTTCCCGCTTCCCGACTGTGGCGAACCCCAAAAGGAGGGTTATTTTGTTATTTGTTGTCCTCTGGTCGTCCAGATATAAGTACAGCCAGTATTTTTCAAGTTTATCATTAAAAAAACGACAAAGTTTTTTTCCGAAATATATTAATTATTTTAAAGTGATAATAAAATTATATTCTTATGTAAACTTTATGTTATTCTAATTTTAAATCGCGCTGTAATTTAGTGGCTGTATAAAAAGTTGGAACATGGTTCAATAAAAATGTGGAAGTAGACCTAGTTTTTTTTTAATAATTTGACAGCTGAAAGTGTATCTAGGGCTGAAAAGTAGTACTTTCAACCCGCTCCGCAGGCATGTTATGACCTACTTTCAGAGTATGGGCTCACCTAAAGTTCTTTACCCGAAATTGTTCTTCTTCACTCTTCCTAAAATTTTTCATCCTAAAGTTTTCATTCATACTATTTGTAGTGCTACCGGCGATGCTCGTAACACTCATGTTTCCGATTTTTTTTATCATAACGCTTTTATCACTAAACATAATTACCATAATATTTTCACTCATACAACTGTTTAGAATGATTAAAGTCGTTTCATTGTTTTTGTCTTAAATTAATGAAATTCAGGTCAGAGTGCCGTCTTGGGGGCACTATGAAAAAAAAACTTAGAAAAATTTCGCGACCAATTTTGAGGTAGCGCTCGCTCGGCTCGCGCGTAGTTGGTCACGATTCTAACCTGACATAACCTATGGATATCTTTGCATACTATATAATACTGATTATTATGAATAAAAAGAAATCTAAACAAAAAAGATATGACTTTGAATAATAGTAAAAGATGGTTATGTTGAGAAAATATAGGAAAACAATAGATGTTTATTGCTACTGACATTAAGAAGTTGAATGCTTCGGAATATGAACATTAGAGACAGAGTAGTTAGGAATTGTGATTGTTGGGATGAAAAATGTTAGGAAGAACATTTTCGGAGTTGAAAAGGGGATAGAACCGATGTGGCATATCAACCTGTCCGCCATTTTGAATTTTTTTCGAAATCGCGGCCCACGATGAAAGTGGTATGTATGGATAGAAGACATATAGACGAACAAAAAATGTCCAGTAACATGGTACCCAAAGTGTCACGTTACCGAGATATTTGAAGTTAAAGATCGACAAATGAGTACGACATTCATTAAATATTTTTTTAAATAGCCTTTTTACGTGTTTGGGCGTTAAATTATATCCAAATATAATAGTTCCCGGGTTGATTATTATTATACGCACATTAAAATCGCTTCGCATCGCAATGAAATGCTATGTAAAGTCAAAAAATAGTTTTCTCGTGCTCCTAGTAGTATGTAGGTAATGTACCTACTCTCTTTCAATAACCAGTAATAATAATAATCAACGCCTATAGACACGTAAAAGGAATAATTTTTATGTGTTCACTAGCTTTTGCCCGCGACTTCGTCCGCGTTTCCGTCGTTTTTCGTAAAAAAGTACCATATTATGTCCTTCCTCACGGTTCAGTGGTTTTGATGTAACAGAAATATAATATGTCAATCCACAATACTGTTGAAAAATATCGCAATAAGGAACCGCAGAATATTATTATTAATAGCTGTGCCCGCGACTCCGTCAGCGTGTAACTCCTTGTATGTTATTAAGTTAATGTATTGGTAATATTGTTTAGATCACTTTCACATGAGGCTTATGTACCTATAGAACGAAAATACTTCAGCGCAAAGCTTCCGGGTAAACTATGTTGAAAGTTGACCCGTCCGGCACGTGAACATAAAGATTTCTAGAACTGCTAACCCGGGAAAGAGCGACTTAAAACTGACCATGCGAGAAACAACTGACACCTAGATCCACTCCAGCAACACGAAAAGTCTGCCCTTGAGCCTTATTAATTGTCATTGCATAACACACCGATACTGGAAATTGCGTTCTTTTAAATTGGAAATGATTTGGTATTATGGGAATTCTGGGAATAAAGACGGTCTCTCCTGCACCGCAGCCTGTTAGAGCCTCGATTACATTTTGTTGCAACTGGGTTACTTTTAGCCGAGTTCCATTGCAAAGTTGTGGTGGTCTTAAATTTCGGAGCAAAATAATCAGAATGCCAATTATTAAACAAATTTCATGAGAAGGAAGTCCGGGCATATTTAAAGAAATTAAAAATTCTATCGGGTAATTAGTGGTTTATGTTGTTGGGATTGCACTATACAACATAACTCAGGCGTCAGAATAAGTTTTCCTTGATGTAGTTGTGGATAGGTACCTTCACCAATCTTTAATAATATATCAGAAAATTCAATTCAATTCAGCATTAACAGCCAAATATTGAATAAAGGCGGCAACCGTTACACAAAAATAATCCTTTTTTTTTTGGCGGGTTTAAAATCATCAAATGACCCCCCCCCCCCCGCTCTTGGGCAGAGCGAAGGGGAGTGTCAGACTTCTACTGACTAAAAACCGAACCCATGTTCCTTCTTTGCCCTTGTGCCGAGGCCACGTCATCTCGTTCTATAATCCGCGGCCCCGACGGGGCAAAAATAATCCCTATGGCATGATTCAGTATTCACGCGCGACGGTGCGATGGCTTATTAGCGTATTTCATGTATAAGTTTGGTGTTTCTATACCGATTACTATGATTCTTTTTTTTATTGAATACGTAATAATATTAACTTCTTTTAATTAGGGATGAGTAAGAGAGAGTTTATAAACGTAAGAGTAAACAAATATAATCAGAAAGCTCCGAACTGCTAAGTTATTGGGAGTTACACGTGTTATTGTGAGTCAACCATAAAAGATAGACATAATTATGCTGTTGTGGGATATTTTTTAGATAATTTTATGTAGAACAATTCCGTCGTCAATTTCTATGTAGCTTTAACCATTAAGGTAAGGCTGAACACGCGACGGAAGCTTAAAAAATGGAGCAACTTCTCCCATTTTCCCAACATTTCCCTTCACTGCTCTGCTCCTTTTGATTGTAGCGTGATGAAAAGTATACTATAACCTCCCCAGGAGTATGAAAAATAATTGTACCAAGTTTCGTTAAAATCCGTCGAGTAGTTTTTGTTTCTATAAGGAACATACAGACAGACAGACAGACAGACAGACCGACAGACAGACAGACAAAAATTTTACTGATTGCATTTTTGGCACCAGTATCGATCACTAATTACCCCCTGATAGTTATTTTGAAAATATATATCATGTACAGAATTAACCTCTCTACAGATTTAAGTATAGAAGATATATAGATTGTACTCATATGTCCATCTTTACCTTCAAATATCTCGGTAACGTGACACTTTGGGTACCGTGTTGCTGGACATTTTTTGTTCGTCTATATGTCCTCTATCCATACATACCACTTTCATCGTGGGCCGCGATTTCGAAAAAAAATCAAAATGGCGGTGGGTCGATATCATCATCATCATATCAGCCCGGAATCACCCACTGCTGAGTATAGGCCTCCCCTTTTTTCTGCCACACTTCCCGGTTCTGTGCGTACCTCATCCACGTGTTTCCGGCGACTTTGACGATATCGTCAACCCAACGAGCTTTAGGACGACCCTGGTTTCTTTGGCCTAACCTTGGCCACCACTCGGTCAAAGCCTTGCTCCATCGGCCATCTCCTCGTCTAGTCATATGCCAGCTCCCATACAAAAAAGTTCAAACCCCTTTAGGTGAACTTTGGCGCACCCGAAAAATAGTTACACCAGCAATACATACATTTCACAATGAACAATAAAAGTAGGTATCAAATACAGGTGTACTCAACTTTATCATAAGTACAATAAAGCTATAACATCGTAAAGTTAAAGAAATAAAATGCAACATAAAATAGAAATCTAAACATCTTTGACTTAAATTAAACCAGAGATCAAAATAACTAACTGATAGACTAATAACACTAGTAGACAGTAGTATAGATAAATCGACAAAATAAAAACATATCCCTAATATACGAGTAAAAGCGAATAAAAAATATAATCTGTTTTTAAATTTTTTCATGTAGGTAGTCATAATTGTATTAATTATAGGTACTATTCAACTATTTTACTTATTTATAGTAGGTAAAAGTTGAATTACCGTGATATAGTCTAGTCAACAAGTACAAAAACGTGTTACCTATAGAAGTAAAGCTCATAATTATGTCATATCAGTTTTACTTCGACGCCAAGAAAAATATTTTTTAAGGGTAACAATGGCATTTTTTATGTGCTATTAACATAAAAAATGCCATTGTTATTATCGAAATCATTATTTAGTTTTTGTTAATAATTTCTAGAACAATGATTTTTATGGAATTTTGAAAAAAGATCCTGAAAGGAAAGGAAATTTCCAATACAAAAGAACCGACTTCCGGAACTCTATCTCTATTATTTATAAAAAAAATTAACGCTGAAAGTAGGGCTCGGCGAGGTCGAAAGCCGCATAGGCGCGCCCGCTAAAACACATATCGTACCTCATAGGTATATGATATATCACCAAAACTAATTGTTTTATAGTATTAAATAACAAATTACGTGTAATCTAGACACTTGACAAAAAAAACCTCGATAACATGAAAAATATATCGATTTTTCAAAAAGTTACACCATTGTTAATTAACTAAGTAATTATTTTCCAATCTCTGTTTTTATAAATTACGGCATAAAAGTTTAAATAATTTGTCTATAATTTTATTAGGCTTTTGTTCAACGCATTAGTTCGGTGCAAGCTTGAAACTAGCGCTTGTGTGTGGAATCCTCACGATGTTACCTATATGCTCATGCTGGAAAACACTGTAAAAAATTATGTAATTTTACATGCAAAAAAATTACATAATCCTGTAAAATTTCCTAAAAATCTGGGAAATTTACGGGAAAATATGAAATTTTACATAAAAAAATGTAAAATTGACGAAAATTATGTAAAATTTCATATTTTCCCGTAAATTTCCCAGATTTTTCGGAAATATTACAGGATTATGTAATTTTTTGCATGTAAAATTACATAATTTTTAGTAAAATTACATAATTTTTAACAGTGAAGGTGCAAAAAGCTTTTCTCAGGTACCTCTACAAACGAGTCTTTGGATACTATCCCTATATGTATCCTACTAAATTCCTTTTAGGATGTTTAAATTTTAATTCCCCTAAAGTTAGGCGGGCTGTTGACCAAATAACAACAGCGTATAAAATCATACATGGTCACACCGACGCCTCAGACTTACATGCGGAGCTGTGTCAATTATTTGTTCCAAATAATTATAATCGCTCTAAAAAGCATAAATTATTTAATGTCCCATTTTGTCGCACTGTAGCTCGGTCCACCTCCCCTATACCGCGTATGCTAACGATGCTCAACGCGCTCGTGGAGACAACCCTGAATTGGATTTGTTTGCTGATGAATGGAAGACGATAATGTTAGAATGCTTGTGGTTTTGCGAGAAGACCGAATAAAAGGATTAGTTAATTTAGTGTTAATGGCTTTTGCTGTACTAAATGTAATAAATAAATAAATAAATAATTGTCCGCTTCGTGGAGCTCTTTTCGTTGAGGTAAAGATTAATTATATTTTTTATTAAATTAACAATAAATATTTTTTTAAAAAAATAATCAACTTAATTATAAATATAAACTTTTTTTTTTTTTGCATAAATTTATTAAGTACCTCAACGAAAAGAGCTCCACGAAGCGGACAATATAAGGTCCCGTTAAAATAGGTGGACAAAATTTTAGAAATTATTCAGACCACCAAAATAAAAACTCATTTAAGTACCTACTAATAAAAGATGAGTTTGTTCTAGAGTGTCGGCAATTTATTAGGTTAAGTGAAAAAAAAACACTTTATTTAGTGTTTTTTTTTTGTTTAGATATCTTTGGTTAGACGTACTGAACGCTGTGTTAAAATTTGTCCACTTATTTTAATGGGACCTTATATAATTACCCTTCCTTTTGGCTTCGCCGTAGTCGGGTAAAAACAGAGATTGGATAATAATTAGTTAATTTACAATAATTTAGGTGATATACCGGCTTTTAAGCCGGCGCGCCTATGCCATAACGCCCTATTTTCAGCGTTAAAAAATATAAATAATAGAGATAGAGTTCCGGGACGGTTCAGGGTCTTTTTTCAAAATTCCTTAGAAATCTTTATTTTAGAAATTATTATTTTGTTAATAACAATCGCAATCTTTTATGTGCTAATAAACACTTAATTAAACATTTTTCTAGGCGTCACGCGTCATTCCAAATCGAATGACCTACCGTACATATTTTTAGGAGCATTACTTCTATTTAACACGTTTTTGAACTTGTTGACTAGACCAAAATAGGTAATGACAGTGATGTGCTGGAATTTCACGAAATAATTTAACATAGAAAACTCCTAGTACCTACATACAATTGATAAAGCGTGCAAATTATTTACTGACAATTATTTGTGTAATTTGATAAATTTCCAAAAAAATAATAATAATTGTAAGGAAATAATTTGCACGCTTGCATGCAGGCAGTATACAATGACTTTTAGGATATAGGTAAGAGCTTTCCTTGTTATTTAAAAAAAAAAAATCTTGCAAATAAACATTTTAGAATTTGATTTTGATTATAAACAAATGTAGATAACTGGTTACTGTTTACAACATTATCATACATAAAACAAAACAAAAACAAAAGCTGCCAAGCTTGGCTCGTAAGACACAATTTAAATATTCAAGCAAATTTCCTGGGACGGAACGTGAGAGGTAGTCCAGCTTTAATGGCCTGTATCACGCTACAGAGAGGGTCTACAATGGGATGCCTGACGGTTTCTGGCGCGGGCATCACTGTGAAACTTGACAGAACAGCCGCTAGTCCAGCCAGGGACTGCATAATGCCGAGACGTTCTCCTGGAAAAAGTAACGGATAAGTTATTAAAGTGTGATAGTGGACTGGTAGTTACTTAAAATAACAGGTATTTTGTTATGTAGTTTAACAATTATAGTTTTTTGTACTTGTCTGCAGAGGAAAAGTTGCGGTTTTCAATAAATAATTATAAATTAAATTTATTTATAAGTAAGTTGTTCCGTGTGGTGTCGGACGTAAAGAATAGCACCATCCCATATCTTCCCGTGGGTGTCGTAAGAGGCGACTAAGGGACTTACCAGAGAATGGGCAGCAGCGTTCTCTGTGTCTTTGTAACAACCATACTGCGGTCGCCAACCCGCCTGCCAAGCGTGGCGATTTTGGCAAACCCCCCCCCCAAAAAATGATGAGCGTTAAACAAAACAGGCCCCTAGTACCCGGCAGCCCGTCTACCCTCGGCTACGGTAGCGGTCGAGGCAACGGCGTGGCAAGGGGTGCTAAGAATCCCCGGACGGGATCCGGCTACCAAACATACCGACGACTGGACCTGGTAACATATAACACGGGCACACTCCGGGCCGACGAGAAGCTGGCGGAACTCGAGGAAGAATTAAGCAGGCTGCGATGGAGTATTGTCGGATTATCTGAAGTCCGAAGAGAGGGGGAGGACACGATAATCCTGAAATCCGGCAACATGCTCTACTTCCGAGAGGGAGACCGGCAGTCACAGGGTGGTGTTGGGTTTATCGTCCACAAGTCTCTCGTGAATAACGTGGTGAAGATCGAGAGTGTGTCGAACAGGGTGGCGTACCCTATACTCAGAATATCTGCAAGATATTCGCTGAAGGTCATACAGGTCTACGCCCCGACCTCGGCATACCCCGACGATGAAGTAGAAACCATGTATGAGAATATTTCTAAAGCCATGCATGGTTTCAGAACTTACTTCACCGTTGTCATGGGGGACTTCAACGCGAAACTGGGCAAACGAAGCGAGGATGAGCAGCAAGTGGGGCAATTTGGGATTGGACTTCGGAACCACCGGGGTCACCAACTGGCCAGTTTTATGGAGAAGGAGGGCCTCTTTATGATGAACTCCTTCTTCAAAAAACGTGAGCACAGGAAGTGGACCTGGCAGAGCCCCGATGGTGCGACTAAAAATGAGATTGACTTCATCATGTCTACCAACAAGCAAATGTTCAATGATGTCTCTGTGATCAATTCGGTGAAAACCCGAAACGATCACCGCATGGTAAGAGGCACATTGAACATCAATATAAAGCTAGAAAGGTCACGACTGATGAAGTCTACGCTCCGTCCAGCACAGATCCAGATCCAAAACCCCGAGAGCTTTCAACTTGAACTCCAGAATCGCTTCGCATCGCTAGGAAGCTCAGTGGACGATTACAACGACGGGTTCGTGGAAACTGTCCATACGACCGGATCTAAATTTTTTAAGATACGTCGTATAACTAAGATCAAAAAACTCTCAGATCACACTCTCAGGCTCATGAAGGAGCGGCGTGAGATGATCCTGCAGCCTTCAGACGAAGCTCGGCAATACCGGCAGCTCAATGGACAGATCTCCAAATCCTTGAAGAGCGACCTCCGCCGCTTTAATACCGAGCGTATTAAAGACGCGATTGAACGCAACAAGGGTTCCAAGGTATTTGCAAGAGATCTGGCTATTGGGCAGAGCCAGCTCACGAAACTGAAGACCGACGATGGCAGGATCGTGTCCGCCCAACCGGAGCTTCTGAGAGAGATCGAGAGTTTTTATGGGCAGCTGTACACGTCAACTAGTCAACCCGTCGAAAATCTAGCGAAAGACCCCAGAGCTAGATTGACCCGACACTATACCGAAGACATCCCGGACGTCAGCCTGTACGAGATTAGGATGGCTCTGAAATAGCTTAAAAACGGAATTACGGCCGAACTTCTGAAGGCGGGTGGCAATCCGGTCCTTAAGGCCCTACATAAGCTGTTTGATTCCGTCATACTCGAGGGGAAAACGCCACAGGCTTGGTGCAGGGGTGTGGTGGTGCTTTTCTTCAAAAAGGGTGACAATGCCCGGTTGAAGAACTATAGGCCCGTCTCACTTCTAAGCCATGTCTACAACTTGTTTTCAAGAGTCATCACGAATCGTCTCGCACGCAGGTTTGACGATTTCCAGCCTCCCGAACAAGCTGGATTCCGAAAAGGCTTCAGTACCGTAGACCACATACATACGCTGCGGCAGGTTATACAGAAGACCGAAGAGTATAACCTGCCTCTCTGTTTAGCGTTTGTGGACTACGAGAAAGCCTTCGATTCGATCGAGACTTGGGCTGTGCTGCAGTCTCTCCAACGGTGCCAAATCGACTACCGGTACATCGAGGTGTTGAAGTGTTTGTACAAAAACGCCACCATGTCAGTCCGACTTCAGGACCAGACCTCGGAACCTATCCTTCTGCAGCGCGGTGTGAGACAGGGAGACGTCATATCTCCGAAACTGTTTACCGCTGCATTGGAGGATATCTTCAAGGTTCTGGATTGGAGAGGACTTGGCATCAACGTCAACGGCGAGTACATCACTCACCTTCGGTTTGCCGACGATATAGTGGTCATGGCTGAGACCATGGAAGACCTCAGTGCAATGCTCGATGACCTCAGTGTAGCTTCCGAAAGAGTGGGTCTTAAAATGAACATGGACAAAACCAAGGTTATGTTGAATGTTCATGTAACACCCACTCCTATCAAGATCGGAGACTCTACGCTCGAAGTTGTGGACGATTATGTCTACCTGGGACAAACGGTCCAGTTGGGTAGATCTAACTTCGAGAAAGAGGTCAATCGTCGAATCCGACTTGGCTGGGCAGCGTTCGGGAAGTTGCGCGGTATCTTCTCGTCCAACTTACCCCAGTGTCTCAAGACGAAAGTCTATGACCAGTGTGTGTTGCCAGTGATTACATACGGGACCGAAACGTGGTCGCTCACAATGGGCCTCATCAGAACGCTCAAAGTCACCCAAAGGGCAATGGAGAGGGCTATGCTCGGAGTTTCCTTGCGTGATCGGATCAGAAATGAGGACATCCGCATGAGAACCAAGGTTACCGACGTAGCCCGAAGAATCGCCAGACTTAAGTGGCAATGGGCAGGGCACATTGCTCGCAGAACGGATGGCCGATGGGGCCGAAAAGTTCTGGAATGGCGACCGCGAACCGGAAGACGTTGCGTTGGAAGGCCTCCCACTAGGTG
This sequence comes from Diarsia dahlii, assembly GCA_949775195.1. NCBI lineage: Eukaryota > Metazoa > Arthropoda > Insecta > Lepidoptera > Noctuidae > Diarsia > Diarsia dahlii. Next base: position 1,232,911 of record OX459197.1, on the reverse strand, counting down.
GACCGATGACCTGGTCAAGGTTGCAGGAACCCGCTGGATGAGAGACGCACGGGACCGGTCAATGTGGCGACGCCTGGGGGAGGCCTATGTCCAGCAGTGGACGTCTTTTGGCTGAAATGATGATAAGTTGTATCTTCCAAACGGATAGAAGTGTCGGGTGTAAAAATAAAGGAAAACAAAAGGGGGATTACAAAATGGTTTGGGTTCGTGAATCCTGAGTAATCCTGACACGATAAAACGGTTTGGCCTAGGACAAACTAGAAATCGGGTTTGCCCGGTAACGTAAACAATGGTTAATAGCGCAAACACCTTTTTTGTATTCAGTGCTGTTACGATTTTCAAGGACATGGAGTTCTTTCGTGACCAGACAATATTATCTGTATATGATTTCTATCGTTTATCTATCTACATTGAATTTACAATTTGTCGTGTTTCCGCTAATAACCGTTGAGAAGATCTCTAGCTTAGAGGTAATCTTGGCTACAGGATGAAGTTATGCTTGTCAAAATGTATTGTCACAAGAACCAATGCAGTGCGCAAAATTTCAGTTCAATCCGTTGGCGAGCTGGTTTTAAATTCAGTTGCAAGATTTGACTAATACAATACTAACAAACTAATAAGGCAAATTAAATAAAAGATTATAAAAATATCTCACCTATACATGCTCTAGGTCCTGCACCGAACGGCAGATAGAAATATTTGTTGCTGTTGTCATATGCTTCGGGATCGAACCTCTCCGGCTTGAACTGCTCTGGGTTGGGGAAATACTTTGGATCATTGTGCAGCGACTGCAATGGAATCATCACACGTATGTTCTCATCTATCGAGACGTTCAACTCCGGGAAGGTATACGGACGACTACATTGCCTAAACAAGAAGCCTAGGGAAGGAAACATCCGTAATCCTTCTTTGAACACCATCTCCAAGTAAGCCATCTCTCTGATCGAGTCATACGATAGTTTTCCGTCGTGTTTGGCTAGAACACGGTCGACGTCCTCCTGCGCCTTCTTCTGTACATCCTGATTATATGCTAACTGGTGAAGAGTATAGCTGGTGGCTGATGATGACGTCTCAAACCCGGCTGCGAAGAAGACAAACACTTGGGCAGCTATCAGACCATCGTTGAACTCTAAAGTGACAGTCTCGGGTGTACCATCAGGGTTCTTCTTTTCAATTGACTCGCCTACAATAACACCCTTCTCTTTGCACTCCAACATCAAATCTATGAAATCTCCTCTCCCGCTAGGTTTGTAGTTTCTCTTCCTGAGAATTTCTCCCACCAGTTCATTGATTTCTATTTCCACACGAGTCCAAATTTTTAAGTTTCGACATAATTCTGGGAACAATTCCTTTGCCAAGATTATAGCAATTTCTCGAGGTCGCATTTTGAAAATATTGACACCGAGTTGTCTGAACGCTGAGTTCTCGTCATTCAGTGTATTTGAATCTAGACCGAAACCACAAGCTCCGATGAAGTCGGTAGTATATCTCGCCATCAGCTCACGAGCATCTATAGACTTGCCTTCTTCAGCTTCTGTCAGTGCACGAGTCTTCATCCTCTCTGCTCTTTCAACTATCAAAGGAAACATAGCCTTCAATTTTCCAGTGGTAAAAGAAGGGGTCATTCTCTGTCTTAGCAGCTTCCAAAGATCACCTTCAGCGAAAAACAGATTCTGCATTAGAGGTTCGAACACTGTTTTATGGGGTGTGAAACCACGCTCAAAGAAATGTGCAAAATCTGTGGTCAAAATCTGCTTAACAATTTCAGGATCTCGTATCAGCAATTCAGGACGTGAAGATCGGTAGAATCCAACAACTTTTTCATTAGGATACCTCCAGTATAACTCGTCTCCAAGTTGTGTCATACTGGATTTTAACATATAACCTTTTAGATTGTTTCCGAAAAGTGGGAGTGGCTTATCGGATTTTATCCCTCTTACCTCCCAGTACTTAAAGTTTTTCGTGCCATAAAAGTACAGGGAAATCAAAAGAATCACTACTACAGCTAGGGTAATCATATTGCCAGGTCAAGGATAACTCTTGGAGTTTAAATACTTCTGAATGTAGATTGGCAATCTGTAAAATAAGAATAAGTATTGATAAGGTATCTAGGAGGTCCTATACAGATCTCAACAAATATGAAACTGGAACCAGAAACACTAAGAATCTTTGAACCCGGCTGGTTACCATGGAATATTATGACCAAAACCCTCCAAAAGAAACCTTAAAGGCGGAAAACAGGAAAAATAAATAAATATCCCACTTAAAAATTGCAACTTATCGTCATACAAACGCTTACCGGAGCTACAAGAAGCAATACAGGAAATTAATTACGACATACTAAGTATCTCAGAAATGAGAAGGCTTGGTAACAAAATTGAGGAATACGAGAACTTAATACTCTGCCACATAGGATGTATACCAGGTAAATATGGAGTAGGCTTCATTATAAATAAGTCTCTTAAAAACAACATACAGGGTTCTCTACCTATTGTGTCACCTAACTTTTTTATCCATAATTTAAAGTGCCATAACTTTTTTGTCCTGATCCTCATTTGTCCGAATGAAAACTTACCCGAACTTATCACATAATATGACATAATGTTTATTAATAATAATAATATATAAATGACAAATGGACATGTTACTGAAGTTCATAAAACTAAAACTTGAAATTCCTATGTACAAATTTCGATAAAAAGGTTTACCTCACCGTTATTTGACCAAAATGAAAAATACCGATTTATGTGTGGTATCCTGGGTTCACTAAAGTTTCACCGAAAGTCCATTGACTTTTAATTTTACAACCGATGATGATGATGTCGACCGTCTAGGGTTAGCGTTTCCATCAGCAGGTCGACGGAGCCCCACTTTAAAGGAACCTAACTAACCGAACCTCGGGGTGCCCCTGAGCCCTGACGTCGACCGTCTAGGGTTAGGGTTTCTGTCTGGTATTTGGTATTTCAAATTTCGGTGTATCAAACTTATGTGTATTAACTGTTGATATTCTAAACATTAGATATTTAGTCCAATCAGTATTTTAAACTTAGGTAATTCGTAGGTAGGTGTTAGTTGCTTAGGTATTTAAAAACATTAAGTAAGTATTAACATTAAGTAAGTATAGGTACATTAAGTAAGTAAGGGAAGGGAGGCCTTTGCCCTGCAGTGGGACAGTACCTACAGGCTCATCCAAAAAAATAAGTAAGTATTTAGATTTTTGGGATTTTGAACGTAGGTTATTTACGTTAGTTCTTTTAATTTCAGATATTGCATTTAGTCCTTAAACATTTTTTTAGGACTAAAAATATATTATAAATGAACATTCGGAATAATACACATTAAGTAAATCAATACAGAACATAAATACCTATTATGACTTTAGGTCATGTAAAATTAGGAGATTCAATTAGTATAGTACTCGATATTATGACAGAACCAAACATAAAACAAAATTTCGGGACTTTGAACATTATGGTTAATGAAGTTTATAGCAAACGTGATATGGATAATGATTTTTGGACAAACATTTTTATTAGAAGAAAGGAAGTACCAACATTGAGAGCTTTAAGTATTGGATGAACAGATCGTGTGGCAACGCCTTACGCCACACAATCATTTTTTTTTTTGCATAACTTTATTAAAAGTACCAAGACCTCCACGAAGCGAAAATTTTTTAGACCAATTATTAACACATTTATGCAATTTATGTATTTTATAAAAACAGAGATTGAAAAATAATTAATTATTTAACAATGGTGTAACTTTTTTAAAAATCGACAATTTTTTTTTCACAGATGTTTTTTTTAGTTCAAGTGTCTAGATTACACCATAATCAAATTAAATTGTTATTTAATACTCATCATCATCATCGTTCCGGCTTTAAGCGTGATTTTTTTTTTAAATAAACAATAGAGATAGAGTTCCGAGAGTCGGAACTTTTTTATTGAAAATTTCCTCTTCCTTAAAGATAATTTTTTAAAATTTCTTAAAAATCATCATTTTAGAAATTATTAACAAAAAAATAAATACCTTTTTTCTTATTTTATTAATAACAATCGCAATGTTTTATGTTCTAACAAACCCTTAAAAAAACATTTTACAAGGCATCATTTTGAATCGAATGAGCTATCGCACATATTCTAAGGAGCTTTACTTCTATTTAACACGTTTTTGAACTTGTTGACTAGACTAATGGTTTAAGGACATGACACCACTTTAAATCACAATATTGTATTGTGTTCATGGAGCACAATAACCAGATTGTGTTTCACGGAACTTCGTAACAAGTTGATAAGGGCTTATTACTCCACATTGATACTTTAATCAACAAGTTCAAGGTTTGTTTCATTTATAACAAATACCGGTGACTGGTAAACAAACACACGAGCATTATATTTGTTTAGAATAGACCCAGTAATGGTGGTTTTAAAGGGGTTCCCTACAGACTATTCTACGTAAATTGTTTCACTGACAACTATACATCTTTGCCCCACGTCGAAGCCTTGACACTGCGAAGTTATAATAAAATAATAATTTAAAAAAATAAAAACATTTATTTCAGGTTCCCCCATATTAAAATTACACGTTACAAGACACGAGATAAATACAAATAAATTGAACAGTTATTTGAAAATTAAATAAAAACAATAGTGAAAATATGTTATGTTTGGTCTTCGCCTTTTTTGTTCCCTGTTTCTTTACACCGACAACCTTACATCGACTTTTGTTTCACCGACGTTTGTTTGTTCAATGTAATAATTAGCCAACACAACTATAGTCCTTTTTTTTAAAGCTTTTATTTAACTTGCAAAGTATGTTTGTAATATGTGTATGTTCAGGCGGATTCTTGCACCTCAATTTTGAAGCAGATATCTTCAACCGATTGAGCTGGCACGCATATGGGTATCACGGGACAATGCAATATTATGGTGAGATAGAGCTGAACTGATGATGGAGCTCGAAGGTTGCCATAGAAATTCCGTTATAAATCGACATAACATGATAACACCACTGAGTTTGGACTCGAATGATTCGTCTTGACGAGCACTTGGTCTTTAAATAATATCCAGGGCCTGATAATGGAGCAGGAAGGTGGCCATAGAATCTCCGTTATAAATCGACATAACACCACCGAGTTTGGGCTCGTATGATTCCTCTTGACAATTACCTTGTCTCTGGAAAATATCCATGGTCTGATAATGAAGCAGAAAGGTGACCATAGGAACTACGTTATAAAACGACAACCCCATCGAGTTTGGGCTGGTATGATTCGTCTTGACGAGAATTCGGTCTTTAGATAGTATCCAGGGTCTTATGATGGAGCTCGAAGGTGACCATGAGAACGCTGTAATGAAACGACGCAACCTCACTGAGTTTGAACGGGTCCCCTATGTTGTTTCGAACGCCGCCGCTGTTGCGACACACGCTGTTCCGAATTAATTTTCCACTGCCTCACAGGTTCGAAAGCTCATGGACTCGAATGAAGTAGTCGCGAAAGACGCTGTTTCGAAAAACATTTTCACTGCCTCATACGCTCGAATGCTCGTGATTTCGATGTTAGAAAGGGGTGAAAGGCATATTATAGATTTGATTTAAAGATTCTAATACCTCCGGCCTACTTCTGTTCTCCTGGTAATTTACGGGACTTTACTAAATAAGTTATTTAACAAAAAGCATTCCAGTTTTCAATACCTCCTTCCTACTTCTGTTTTCCTGGTAGTTTGTGGGACTTTACTACCTTTTTTTTTGGTGGGTGGAAAATCATCAAATGATCCCCCCCCCCCCCCGCTCTTGGGCAGAGCGAAGGGGAGTGTCAGACTTCTACTGACTAAAAACCGAACCCATGTTCCTTCTTTGCCCTTGTGCCGAGGCCACGTCATCTAGTACTAAAATCCGCGGCCGGACTTTACTATCTACCACTTAGGTACCTAGTGGTAGGTAGTAAATTATAAAGATCACTCTAAGATTTTGTGTTAAGTACCGTACTCATGGAAAAAAATGTACAGTTGAGGTACCAATATTTTTGATTGTTACTTTGTTAATAATAATATTAAATGATGATGTTGACACCGAATTTGTTGATTTTATTTAATTACTGCTTACCCCTTTCTAATATCGAAATCACAAGCATTCGAGCGTGTGAGGCAGTGAGAATGTTTTTCGAAACAGCGTCTTTCGCGACTACTTCATTCGAGTCCATGAGCTATCGAACCTGTGAGGCAGTGGAAAATTAATTCGCAACAGCGTGTGTCGCAACAGCGGCGTTCGAAACAACATAGGGGACCGGTTTGAACTCATACGATTCAACTTGAGAAGCACTTTGTCTCTAAATTATATCTAGGGTCTGATTATGGACCTGGAAAGTGGCCATAGGAAGTCCATAATAAAACGATTTAACCGCATCGGGTTAAGGCTCGTATGATTCGTCTTGATAAGTACCTACATTGGTCTTAAAAAATATCCTTATGCAACCGAAAGCGAATAATAAATAATAATAATAGAATCATTTAACCGAAGTAACATTACATAAAACAAACAAACGTAGATGAAACAAAAGTCGATGTAAGGTTGTCGGTGTAAAGAAACAGCAAACAAAAAAGGCGTACACCAAATCAAGGCAATCAAGTGTATCAAGGCTTCGATGTATAGTTATCGGTGAAACAAGTTTCGCAGAATAGTGTTACTTATGGAACCCGTTTTAGTCAAACTATCTTGTTGCTGAATAATTTATAGAAGTAGTGTAAAAAAAGAAATGCAAAGTTGTAGGTACACTGTACAAGTAATTTCATATTAACTGATAAAATTGTCATCTCTGTTATAGTCTCTTTCTGCTCCAAACGATAAATAATTATACAAAAAAAGACATAGATCTATACAAAAACATTCAAATAGCCATAATTATAGGTTGTACTTGAATGTTTTTGTGTCTGTGTATGTTTTGTAAATAAAAAATTCCAAAACAACAACTTACCGACAAAAACAAATTCAGTTTAAACAGGGGGGGTCTACTCCGATATCAATATTATCACAATAAAATACGCCACACAACCATTCACAACGCATATTTTGCGCGCACTACCGATGTCATTTTATCACGATTTCATTCTGTTATCGAGTTCATGAATAATGTTAGTAAATAATCTATTTTAAATTAGTTAACAAATGCTGAGTTTGTATATGTTTTGTTATTTTGTGTATTATGATAATGAATAATAATTTATTGTTATAATAATTTAATATGATAATGATAATAACGACTTAAATTATGATGTTTTATTATTATTATTTAGATATTTGCACGCTTGCTTGCAGGCAGAATACAGTAACTTTTGAGGATTAAAGAACTTTTCCTGTAATTTGCATGTATTTCTGGCAAATAAACATTTGATTGATTAGTTATTCCAGTCACGCCAGATACTGGTTTTCTACTTGTTATGGATTTTATCAGTCATCAATGAATTTCATGATCGCGCCGCGCTTGTCTAGGTTAGCCTGTGAATGGTTGACCATCCATGACTGATCCATGCCCTAAGTAGGTACTTACCGAGTTTCCTTCGTGCCTCGGAAAGCACGAAAAACCGCGCGTTATGGGCCTACCACACACTAGAGTGTGTGGTAGGCCCATAACGCGCGGTTTTTAAGCTAGAGCTTCACCACACTCTTGGTTCACACTTCACAGTACATCGCACGGATGGCTGGTAAAACTGTATTACCATTACAAACCACACGCGCGATGTACTGTGTGCACCGTGTAATCGCGCAGGCAAGACTGTGGTGAAGTGTGAGCGTGTGGTAGGCGCATATGTCCCGTCTGTCGTTGGAGATCTTTGACAGTCGTAACTGGTAGTCAGTGGCCCGAAAGTCTGAAAACCAGTCTTACCAAGCGGTATCATATTACCTAGTACTAACTGGGTTGTGGAGCTGCAGGAGATCAGATAGGCAATCGCTCGATGTAAAATACTTGCATTCAGCTTTAAATTATACTGAAAGCCGACCATATAGTTGGGAAAAGGCCCGGCAGATGATGAAAAATCGTATAACGTTTGAAAGCATGAAACCTTTTTTATTTTGGGCAGAGTGGAAAGGAGTGTCAGACGTCTACTGACTAAAAACCACCCATTATCCTTCTTAGCCCTTGTGCTGAGGCCGCGGTATCTCTTTCGAACAACCCGCAGTCCCGTACGGGACCCGCAGCCCAGCCTTGAAGATGTTAAAACTGTTTTTATTAAATTAAATATTACGTTTTATGTACGAATGCTTGATAAAATGTTAAAATTGTTGTTAAATGAAATGTAAAATAAATGAAACACTAAATAAAATATTAATATGTATTATTAAATGAGATGAAATGTTAAATATAATGTTTAAAAAAATTCAAAGCTTTTGTTAATTGCACGGTATGTAACGATAATAGAATTGTATTGTAATGTAAAAAATGAAATTGTTAACCCGGCGGGAGCGGGGCGGGGTGTAGCATACCCCAGCTATTCTTTTTACTGGTGTACATTTTTATTATTGTAAGTTACGTGTTAGCGGCGAGGCGAGTAGCTGTAGCTGAGGTAGTGTGGAAGGGCACAGTGACGTGATCCCAGTGTGGCATCAGCCGGCATTCGAGGTTATACACGTTTATACGTACGTGGGGTAAGTAAGTACCCCACCACATAGTTTACGGAAGCATTTAATCATAACATTATTTACATTTAATTTTATTAATTACTTGTCTTTTTTTGGCATTTGACAAACATGGGTAAAATCAAAAGGGAAAATAGACTTAGGTCTATGCAGGTCTATGTAAATACGACTTACAGTTACTTATTAGAAATTTCTTCAGAAAAACCGAACTCAAAAAAAAAAAACAATTTTTTTTATATTTTTTTATTCAAGATCTCATGTTCTTTATGTTTTTCATGGTTTTTATTTTGTTTAATTTAGTAATATTTTAATAGTACATTATGGTACAAGTGTGTAATGATGGTGATTACCGCCGAGGCGCCATTGAGTCCCGAGCCGTCAGGTGAGGGTCTTAAGATAGCCGAGGACGGTAATCATCAATACACACGTTTATCATACGACGTTTTTCAACACACTTGTGAAGAAAATAATACTAAAAAGTCATCTTCAACAGTTAGAGCGAGTTCTGATTTTTTTTTCACAATAGCGGGAAAAAATTATCGGTTTTCCTATGCGCGCGCATCTACAGTTCGACCAACTTATCTGTGCAGGCGGGAAAACACGGAACTAAAATAAATGTACTAAGTTTGACGTAGCGATGCATATTTCTTGACCAGTGGCGCCAACATGAAATTCAAACTTAAAATGGTCATACTGTAACAATGACGATCGACCATATACTAAAAGAATGAGGTTAATTTATTTAAAAAAAAAGTTATATTTATAATATTACAAAAATTTTATTATTTGAGTGAAAGTTTCATTTATTAAAAACGTACAAGTTAAATTTATCTATTTAGATTCAAAGTTGCATGAAATGAGCAAGCACTAGGTACATTAATTTATTTTTACTATTGAACACGATCTTTTTTGTATCGAAACTTTTTTAAGAACATAGCAACTCAACCAATAAAATTAAAAAAAAACGGTATTACCCGGTTAAATTGAAAATGCTCTGTTTACTCGCATATAATTTGCAATATGGTAACTTAACTTTGTAGTGATAATTCTACATATCGTGCCCTTAAAGCGAAAACCAACTAAAGTCACTTATGGGCAAAAATGAGTTACAAATACCGTTAGAATTTCCTTTTCAAGATCTACATACTGGTAAAACCCGTTTTCCGATTTGACACTCCGTTCTGGATTTAATATTTTAATAGTACATTATGGTACAAGTGTGTAATGATGGTGATTACCGCCGAGGCGCCATTGAGTCACGAGCCGTCAGGTGAGGGTCTTAAGATAGCCGAGGACGGTAATCATCAATACACACGTGTATCATACGACGTTTTTCAACACACTTGTGAAGAAAATAATACTAAAAAGTCATCTTCAACAGTTAGAGCGAGTTCTGATTTTTTTTCACAATAGCGGGAAAAAATTATCGGTTTTCCTATGCGCGCGCATCTACTGCAGGCGGGAAAACACGGAACTAAAATAAATGTACTAAGTTTGACGTAGCGATGCATATTTCTTGACCAGTGGCGCCAACATGAAATTCAAACTTAAAATGGTCATACTGTAACAATGACGATCGACCATATACTAAAAGAATGAGGTTAATTTATTTAAAAAAAAAGTTATATTTGTAATATTACAAAAATTTTATTATTTGAGTGAAAGTTTCATTTATTAAAAACGTACAAGTTAAATTTATCTATTTAGATTCAAAGTTGCATGAAATGAGCAAGCACTAGGTACATTAATTTATTTTTACTATTGAACACGATCTTTTTTGTATCGAAACTTTTTTAAGAACATAGCAACTCAACCAATAAAATTAAAAAAAAAACGGTATTACCCGGTTAAATTGAAAATGCTCTGTTTACTCGCATATAATTTGCAATATGGTAACTTAACTTTGTAGTGATAATTCTACATATCGTGCCCTTAAAGCGAAAACCAACTAAAGTCACTTATGGGCAAAAATGAGTTACAAATACCGTTAGAATCTCCTTTTCAAGATCTACATACTGGTAAAACCCGTATTCCGATTTGACACTCCGTTCTGGATTTAGTTTTTAGCTAAAGTAACTTAACAGAAGATATTTTAAATAAAGAACAGTAAAAACCCAATAAGTGTCAGGTAAAGCAAAGTTTCTGCCCTGTAAACAATATTTTTCGTCAGGAAAAACATTTAATCGCCGTTTAAGTGGTTTTGGAATTATTCAAGTTTGATGAACAATAACAATTGAATAACTGAGTAAAGAGACTAAAGATTTCTACTTAGTTTCAGCAATTACCAATTAGGTGAACATACAAATTTCGTTTATTTGAATTCGTAAAAAACTGCTGTCCAAACTCTATTCTTCAAAAGATAAGAAAACATTGCGGCTACAGGAAAAACCACTAATCTGCAGCACTTATCAAGCAAATGCCTAATTTTTCCTACTTGTTTTGAGAATTAAGTTCTTTTTTCTTTTCCACCCGAATAATGAATACAATAAAAAATCAAAAATACACGTACTCTACTCATTATCAGGTATTTTAATAGAAATTTTACGATTTGAACCTTTAAACACGATTTTCTCGAAACTACATTTTATGCAGTTAGTTGGGTTTTGAAGTAAGGGCACGATATATACTATAACTCACACGTGCATAATAATATTATACACTAGTGCATAATATTGTTATGCACGTGTGAGTTATAGTTCGGTTTATGGCCCTAAGAACGATGTAATAAGGCTCACTTTACGAGCAAGTGTGTTGAAAAATATATAAATATGACTAAGTTTTTTATTTAAAGTATAAAGCTTGTGTTATAGTAAATAAAATTAAAATTTATATATTTCACAAACCGCCATCGAGTGTCGCATGTCGTACAGAAAGCTACACTGTGCAACAGCAACGCGTACAAAATGTATTACAGCATCCACACACATGGCCTCGCAGTCACAAGTCACCGCCTAAAACTAAAAGGCGCAAACACTACTGAAACAAACACAACGGTTCTCAAATCTCCAATACAACCGCCTCAGTTCATATAAGTCTCTTGAGTGACTATTCGATGAAAAAGGCATTCTTGAAAAGTATAAAATATGAACTGAGCTGGTTGTTTTGATAATTTTAATCATTATTACTCAGTAAAACGACATTTGTTACTGCCGCGAATCCTATTTCATTTAACACTAGCTAATGCCCGCGGCTTCACCCGCGTGGATGTCGTTCAAATTATATACTAAAACCTTCCTCTTGAATCACTCTATCTATTAAAAAAACCGCATCAAAATCTGTTGCGTAGTTTTAAAGATTTAAGCATACAAACAAACAAACAGACAAAAATAGCGACTTTGTTTTATACTATGTAAGGAAGGATAAGGATACGACTTGACACTGACCGGCAAATTGCAAAAAAGATAAGAAAATTCGAAATCTTAAACATAACTGGCGAACTTTATGTGTATTTTGTGCGGGTGAGGTACACCTCTGTCTAACCTTTCGGGGATTACAGGCGTGATGTTATGCTATGTTTATTGCTCACTATGATGTGTCTGTTCGAGAGGGGCTCGTGGCTTCATAGGTTATATTTAACTGCCACTCGAGTCGATCTTTAGGTGAAGCCGCGCTTGCCTAGGTTGGTCTGTGGATGGGTGGCCACCTGTTACATAACGAGTTTCCTCCGTGCCTCGGAAACTTTTCCTCTTGCGTTTTTTTGCTAGGTAACATATTTTTGAAAGGCGCTAAGAATAATAAAAATGCATTTTTTGAAAAATACGTTTTAGATTTATTTGTTTAAAATAGTTACACCAGCAGAAACATACATTTCACAATTAACAATAAAAGTAGGTACCAATTACAGGTGTGCACAACATTATCTATAAGTACATTATAGCTACAACATCGTAAAGTTATAAAAATAAAATGCAGCATAAAATAGAAAACAAAACATCTTTGACTTAAAATTATACCAGAGATCAAATAACTAACTTATAGACGAATAACACTAGTAGACAGTGGTATAGACAAAATAAAAACATATCCATAAAATACTTAAAAGCGAAAAAAAATATTATTTAATCTGTTTTATGGATAGAACCAATGTGGCATATCAACATGCCCGCCATTTTTATTTTTTTTCGAAATCGCGACTGACGATGAAAGTATACATACATAGTACCTGTTTAGATAGAGGACATAAAATATAGAAAAGTAACACGGAACCCTAAAGTGTCACGTTACCGAGATACTTGAAGGTACGGATCGACAAATGAGTACAACGACAATCATTAAAAATAGACTTATTACGTGTATAGGCTTTAAATTGTATCCAAAAAATCGTTCCCAGGTTGATTATATTATTATTATGCACGCGAGAAAATCGCTTCGCATCGCAATGAAACGCTTTGTTATGTCAAAGAAAGATTTTCTCGTGCTCCTAGTAGTATGTAATGTATCTACTCTTTTTCAATAAACAGTAATAATTATAATCAACGCCTATAGACAACGTACGTAACGTGACAACAAACACGTAAATGGTCTATTTTATGTGGTCATTGTACCTACTCCTATATCGATCTCTTTACCTTCAAATATCTCGATAACGTGACACTTTGGGGTTCCATGTTACATGACATTTTTTGTTCGTCTAGGTGTCCTCTATCCATCCATACATACCAATTTCATTGTGATGATTTCTAAAAAAAAAAATCTAATGGCGGTGGGTCGATATGCCAGCTTCCATACAAAAAAGTTCAAACCCCTTTCTAATTTTTTCATGTTTTGTATCAATTATAGGTACACTCGCGGGCAACAATTAGACTATTTACTTATTTATAAAAAAAAAAAGTTGAAAATCTTTTATAGGAATAAGTATTGGTATGACAGTGATGTGCTGGGATTTCACAAAATAATTTAACAAAGAAGATTTGCCACTCCTAGTACCACTGGACCTGCATACAATTGATAAACAAATGTAACTGGTTAGTGTTTACAACATTATCACACATAATACAAGAAACAAGCTTGACTCGTAAGACACTATTTTTTAAACATAAAAATTTCAGGCAATTTTCCTGGGAATGAACGTGAGTGGTAGTCCAGCTTTAATGGCCTGTACCACGCTCGACAGAGGGTCTACGATGGGATTCCTGACGGTTTCTGGCGCGGGCTTCACTGTGAAAGTTGACAGGACAGCTGCTAGTCCAGCCAGAGACTGCATAATGCCGAGACGTTCTCCTGGAAAAAGTAACGGATATTTTATTAATGTGTGATAGTGGACAGTTTTTTTTTTATTATTATTATGGGCTTGCACTTGACTTCAATCTTGCCCTAAGGGCAGAGATGATGTCGACAATGGAACGAGCTTACCCAGAAGAAGCCTGTTTACTCGCGACTTAAATAGATTAGGGTTATAATAAACTCGGAAAAACCGACGCAGGCAGGGAATTCCACTCCTTGGCTGTGCGCATAATAAAGGACTTAGCAAAGCGCTTCGTTCGAATGTGTGGAACGTCGATTAGGTATCGGTGATAACCTGCAGTACGTCTAGTCTCCCGATGGAAGAAGGGAGATGGTGGAATCAGTTCGTGGAGCACCTGCGCACACTCTCCGAAGTACAGTCTGTAGAAGACCGACAGACATGCGACTTTGCGACGGTGGGCCAGGCTATGTAGCTCGACAACCAGCTTCATCATTTCAGCCAAAAGACGTCCACTGCTGGACATAGGCCTCCCCATGGCATTTTTGGGGGGGTTTGCCATAATCGCCACGCTTGGCAGGCGGGTTGGCAATCGCAGTATGGTTGTTACAAAGACACAGAGAACGCTGCTGCCCATTCTCTGGTAAGTCCCTTAGTCGCCTCTTACGACACCCACGGGAAGATATGGGATGGTGCTATTCTTTACGTCCGACACCACACGGAACCAGCTTATCGTCACCAATTAGTCTCCTGGCTCTGCGCTCTACAGAGTCAAGTGTGGCTAGTTGGTATTTGGCTGAGCCATCCCAAAGGCGACAGCAATACTCCATGCCGAACCGGACTTGAGCTTTATATAATACTGAAAGCTGTCCAGGCTTGAAGTACCGCTTAACCTTCTTTAGGATACCCAGCTTTTTTGCCGCAGTTTGAGCTTTCGACTCGATGTAGGCGCCGAAGTTCAGATTCGCGCTCAACTTCGTGCCAAGAAGCTCGAGACTGTCAGTAACTTGTACAGACGCACTCCGGAAAGTAGGGGCCAGATTAAACGGACTCCTTATTCTGATTCTTATACTCCTTTTGGCGGTGAACAGACACACTTGCGTTTTGGTGGCGTTGAAATCAACCAGATTCTCGTCACCCCACTCGGAGACAAGTCTTACGATAAAACGGTTTGGCCTAGGACAAAATATAAATCGGGTTTGCCCGGTAACATAAACAATGGTTAATAGCGCAGACACCTATTTTTGTATTCAGTGCTGTTACGATTTTCAAGGATATGAAGTTCTTTCGTGACAAGACTTATCTGTAGGATCAGGTAACGATATATTTATATCGTTTATCTATCTAAATTGAATGCACAATCTGAGAAGATCTCTCGTTCGGAGGCAATCTTGGCTACAAGATGAAGTTATACTTGTGCAGTGCGCAAAATTTCAGTTCAATCGGTTGGGGGAGCTGGTTTTAAATTCAGTTGCAAGATTGGGCTACTACAAACTAACAAACTAATTAGACAAATTAAATAAAAGCTTTTAAAAATATCTCACCTATACATGCTCTAGGTCCTGCACCGAATGGCAGATAGAAATATTTGTTGCTGTTGTCATATGCTTCGGGATCGAACCTCTCCGGCTTGAACTGCTCAGGGTTCGGGAAATACTTTGGATCATTGTGCAGCGACTGCAATGGAATCATTACACGTATGTTCTCATCTATCGAGATGTCCAGCTCCGGGAAGGTAAACGGACGAGTACATTGCCTTAACAAGAAGCCTAGGGAAGGAAACATCCGTAACCCTTCTTTGAACACCATCTCCAAGTAAGCCATCTCTCTGATCGAGTCATACGATAGCTTACCGTCGTGTTTGGCTAGAACACGGTCGACTTCCTCCTGCGCCTTCTTCTGTACGTCCTGGTTGTATGCTAACTGGTGGAGAGTGTAGCTGGTGGCTGATGATGACGTCTCAAAGCCAGCTGCAAAGAAGACAAACACTTGGGCAGCTATCAGACCATCGTTGAACTCCAAAGTGACAGTCTCGGGAGTACCATCAGGGTTTTTCTTTTGAATCGACTCGCCTACAATAACACCCTTCTCTTTGCACTCCAACATCAAATCTATGAAATCTCCTCTCCCGCTAGGTTTATAGTTTCTCTTCCTGAGAATTTCTCCCACCAGTTCATTGATTTCTTTTTCCACACGAGTCCAAATCTTTAAGTTTTGACATAATTCTGGGAACAATTCCTTTGCAATGGCGATAACAATTTCACGAGGTCGAATTTTGAAAATATTGATACCGAGTTGTCTGAACGCTGAGTTTTCGTCATTCAATGTATTTGTATCTAGACCGAAACCACAAGCTCCGATGAAGTCGGTAGTATATCTCGCCATCAGCTCGCGAGCATCTATAGACTTGCCTTCTTCAGCTTCTGTCAGTGCACGAGTCTTCATCCTCTCTGCTCTTTCAACTATCAAAGGAAACATAGCCTTCAATTTTCCAGTGGTAAAAGCAGGAGTCATTCTCTGTCTTAGCAGCTTCCAAAGATCACCTTCAGCGAAAAACAGATTCTGCATTAGAGGCTCGAATACTGTTTTATGGGGTGTGAAACCACGCTCAAAGAAATGTGCAAAATCTGTGGTCAAAATCTGCTTGACAATTTCAGGATCTCTTATCAGCAATTCAGGACGTGAAGATCGGTAGAATCCAACAACTTTTTCATTAGGATACCTCCAGTATAACTCGTCTCCAAGTTGTGTCATACTGGATTTGAACATATAACCTTTTAGATTGTTTCCAAAGAGTGGGAGTGGCTTATCGAATTTTATCCCTCTTACCTCCCAGTACTTAAAGTTTTTCGTGCCATAAAAGTACAGGGAGATCAAAAGAATCACTACTACAGCCAGGGTAATCATATTGCTAGGTCAAGGATAATTCTTGTAGTTTAAATACTTCTGAATTAACGATCCAGGATGTAGATCGGCAATCTGTAAGATAAGAATAAGTATTGATAAGGTATCTAGGTAGATGTTACATTATAAATTGTTGTACTCTTGTCAATAAACTAAATGATTATTGTTATCCATTTGTTATCGTTATAATTATGAAACAAAGCTTTGCAGATAATGTTATCAATCATTTACTGCAAAAGTAAATTAGAGTATTTCTCAAAAAAAGTGTACGTAACGAAAAAGTTGTTACGAAATATTGTTATGAAATAGTTCTAGATGTTACTAAATAGTAAACATAAGGCTATAAACCAACCTATTAAATAAAGCTTAAGAGACTTTAAAATTCGTAAAGAAATATTTGCCAGTGAATGTTCACTAAGGTTTTAATATTGGCAAAGTTTTAAACTGTATACACTCAGATTTACACTATACTTTTTCATAACGTAACGAAATTCATAAAAAACGTTACGAAAAAGCAACGAAAATTTTACAAATATTAAGATCATATTAAGTCGATGGTTTGATAAAACCTGAAACTGCAAATAACATAATACGCTTAAATGTTCGTACGACACGTATTACAATAACATATATAAATCAAGACTTATCTTAATGTGAAAAAGTGAAAAAGTATTTCTTATTACGAAAAAGTAATCTCCCTTGGACAACACGTTCAAAACTGATTTTCACATTAAAAGTTATGGCGGAGACGTCAGACCTACAGCCAATCAGAATGATGCTAGTGTTGTCCGTGTTAAAAGGTAACGGATGCGTTCAGAAATTACGTGGAAGTAGAAATAAAACGTAACTAAAGAGTAAGTTACTAAAAAGTAAATGGGCACGACTCATTTTGTTTTTCGCATTTTTTTTATATTTTACTATGAAACCCCATAGAAAATCACTTTAATTAAGAAACTACATTTAATCAAGGTCTGTAATACAAAAAATGCACAATATTAACGCGACATATCGAATTTCATGAAGTGTTACATTTATGAAGTCTGGTGGTGGTGGCAATTTGATTTTTGTATGAAACGCAAAAAAACATCTTTTTAAAAAAGCTTTCTAAAATTGATTGAATACTATGGTTTTACCATTTATTCTTCACAACTTTAAAGTTTAATAGTTTTTCTTCACAAATATGTTATTTTTTGTATGTACGGTTAAATAAAAACATTGAAACTTTGTTATTATTTCGAGGCACACTTTTTTTTCAACAGATGTACACTTATTTTGAGAAATACTCATTAAAGACATATTGTTCTAAGATCTGTGTGCTTTGTGTTCATCATTCAATTGAAAGAGTCTTTAAAAATTGTTTAATCTGAAAAACGACAATTTAATTAATGACTGACAAGCGGTACTAAAATTATGTTGAACTAGCTTTTGCCCGCGACTTCGTCCGCGTTTCCGTCGTTTTTCGTAAAAAAGTACCATAATTATGTCCTTCCTCACGGTTCAGTGGCGTTTTTTAGGTGGCATTGTGTATTTTATTTTTAATTGACGGTAACGGAAAGGCTGTCAGTTACCTAGGTAACAAAATAACCTACGATAGAGGTCCTAACTATAGCTACCTTACACTTAAAATCTAAGTGCCTATTTAAACTAAAATATTCTAATAGAATTAAGTAACCCAGAAATATGTACAACTTACAACAAAAATAGAAATGAAAATAAAGCTGAAACGCCTGTGCAATACATCTACCTATACCTACTTCACTTACAAATAAATACCTATAACCAAACTATAATTAATAAAAGTATCTACGCTTTTACCTTTAAAATACAAAAATAAAATTGAACATAAATTAGCCAAAACTTACCTATCGGTATCTAAAAAACTATGCGTACTACGTATAAAATGCAAATTTGTAATTTGAACGAATATTTAAACACTACCAAACTAATACCTATTTTATAAAATAACAACAAAAGAAATTCAAATAAACTATTTAAAGACTAAAAGTCGCGCTGATAAGCATTGATTGTTAAAATCAATTATTGTCTGTCAATAAGGTCGAACGCTCTGAACGCATCAACAGCCACGACCCGCGTCGAGCACGGCAACCGTTACACAAAAATAATCCCTAAGGCATGATTCAGTACTCACGCGCGACGCGGTGGTTTATTAGACTATTTCATGTATAAGTTTGGTGTTTCTATACCGATTACTATGATTATTTTTTTATTGAATAGGTAATAATATTAACTTCTTTTAATTAGGGATGAGTGAGAGTATTATAAACGTAAGAGTAACCAAATATAATCAGAATGCTCCGAACTGCTAAGCTATCGGGAGTTACACGTGTTATTGTGAGTCAACCATAAAAGGTAGACTTATGCTGTAGTTAGATATTTTTTAGATAATTTTATGTAGAACATTTCCGTCATAAATGATTTCTATGTAGCTTTAACCATTAAGGATGCACACGCGACGGAAGCTTAAAAAATCGAGCAACTTCTCCCGTTTTCCCAACATTTCCCTTCACTGCTCTGCTCCTATTGATTGTAGCTTGATGAAAAGTATACTATAACCTCCCCAGGAGTATGAAGAATAATCGTACCAAGTTTCGTTAAAATCCGTCGAGTAGTTTTTGTTTCTATAAGGAACATACAGACAGACAGACAGACAGACAGACAGACAGACAAAAATTTTACTGATTGCATTTTTGGCATCAGTATCGATCACTAATTACCCCCTGATAGTTATTTTGAAAATATATATCATGTACAGAATTGACCTCTCTACAGATTTATTATAAGTATAGAAGATATAGATAGATGAGTCAGACACATTTTAGTCATATGCTGGATCCATTATCTATGGCTGGAGCTTTCAACCATTTAAGGGTGGAATTATGCAATAGCTCTCACTTTCTTGTGAGTGTCACCATGGAGTTTCTAGGCCATTCATCTTTATAGAGTTCTACTCTTTGGAATGAGCAACTACAGTCCTTTCACAGTCATGCCTTGTGGCTGGACTATAACTTATTTTTATTAATTCAAAAGTACCTGTAACCGGTCTGTTTGTGATAAATGCTTTGAGTTTGAGGTAAAGAAAACGAGCCTACCTATCATTAGTGACAAAAAGTACTCGAGTTATTTTTAAATAATCTTACTTAAAAACAGTAATAGTAATACTCTACGTCCGTGATACTCCATAAGTAACTGCTTATGGTAGAAGGACATGACATCACTTTAAATCGCAATAGTTTTTTGTACATGTTATTTCACGGAACTCCAAACAAGTTGATTACAGCTTATTACTTCACATTGATACTTTACTTTACATTTTATATTCTTAGTTTTTATTATAAGTATACTAAGGTTAGCTGTTTAAATTAAGCTTAGTTAATAGTTTTTATTGTGTTTTTTTTTTTATTCTAAATTATGAGTTTAATAGTATGTAATAGTTCTTGCAACATTACTTTACTGCCAACTGTGGAGGCTTGTAAATGGCTTGTCGTTGAACAATTCACTATTTATTTTTGTATTGTTAGCTGTAAGCCACCCAAATAAAATAAAAATAAAATAAAATTAATCAACAAGTTCAAGGTTTGTTTCATTTAAAATTATAACAAATACCGGTGACTGGTAAATAAACATACGGGCATTACGTTTGTTAAGAATAGACCCAGTAATGTTGTTTGGTTTTAAAAACCAAACAAAAAGTCACACTGTCTTGTTGCTGATCTCAGTTGCTGATATAATAATCTAAAGAAGCAGTATAACAAAAGAAATGCAAAGGTGTAGTAGGTACAAGTGTTTTCATATTTCTGATAAAATAGTCATCTCTGTAACAATCTTTTAATCTGCTCTAAACGATAAATAATTATATAAAAAAGACAGACAAACACAAAAAATATTCATATTCACATAGGTTGTACTTGATTTTTTTTTGTACCTGTGTATGTTTTGCAAGTATAAAATTCCAAAACATCTACTCACCGACAAAAACAAATTCAGTTTAAAAAGAATAACACAATAAAGTACGCCACACAACCATTCACAACGTATATTTTGCGCGCACTACCGAACACCGGCTGTATGTCAACAACGAGACGCTTAGATATAAATAGAAACGGCTTAACAAGATAAGTAATTATGCCAGTCACGCCAGATATTGGTTTTCTACCTGTTATGAATGTTATCAGTCGTCAATGAATTTCATGATCGCAGCGCGCTTGCCTAGGTTGGTCTGTGAATGGTTGATCATTCATGCCATCAGTAGGTACTTACCGAGTTTCCTTGCCTTGGAAACAGCTTGGAAAGCACGTTAAGCGTCCCGGCTGTCGTTGGAGATCTTTGACCCTCGCTAGAGTATATAATTATGTTCTGTGTCTTTGACAGTCGTAACTGGTAGTCAGTGGCCCGAAAGTCTGACAGACCGACTAACCAAGGTCATATTACCCAGTACTAACTGGGTTTTGGAGCAGGAAATTAGGATAGACAATCGCTCCATGTAAAATACTTGTAGGAAGCCGACCATATAGTTGGGAAACGGCCAGGCAGATGGTGAAAAATCATAGTTTAAAAACCTCAGTATTAATTTGGTATCATTATTGACAGTATTTATTCGGTACTTTAAAATTAAAATATCCACTGTGTGAAGAGGGAAAATGGGAATGTGTTGGTCTCTTTTAATATAACAATCTACATTGTACACCAAGTGCATAAAACGCACCATTTTGCGCGAGGCGTTTATCCATCCGATGCGAGCTTGCGAGCGAGGATGGATATAAAGTAGAGAGTAAAATGGGTTTTATGGACGAGTTTTACCAATCTAATTAGGAGCAAGCCTGTTGCCATCAACCGATGTAATACGGAGCAAGCCCAATGCCATCCACCGATTTAGGTAATTGAGAACAAGACTATTGTCATCAACTGATGTAATTAGGGGCAAGCCTATTGCCAGCAACCGGTATAATTAGGAGCAAGCCTAATACCATCAACCAATCTAATTAGAACGAAATTTTCGAATGTTAACTTTTACTTTTAATTGTCAATATTTTTAATAAATGCTTAACTCATAATATTATTGTGTTAATTTTTTCGCAAATGGTACGAAAAGTATTATTTATTTATTTATTTACTTATTTATTTATTTAAAACTACTCTACTTTTTCCTCGGTGATAAAGCTGTCTTAGCCTTGGGTGAACTTAAATCCCTCGCTACACTCGCGATTAAATCGTCACCCGCGACAGAAGACACTGCTTTATCCCCTTGGTTAATAATCTACTATTTACTCTCTACTTTATATCCATCCTCGCTCGCAAACTCGCATCGGACGGATAAACGTCTCGCGCAAAATGGTGCGTTTTATGCACTTGGTGTATAATCTACTATTTCACTTCTCTCGCTCTAAAATTCATCTATACGTCGTGCGTAGGCGACATAAATTCGCGTTTTATGCTCTAGAGCAGGGATGGCGAACCTTTACAGATCAACGTGCCATTTTTTCTAAAGAAATGTTTATTGAGACCTTAAACGTGCCGTCAAAAAATATTGCTTAGTCTTTATTGGCAGATAATTAAACTAAATATTTTCAACTAATAGTTTTTTTTTTGCTACCAAAAAGAAAAAAAACTTGACCTATGTCGTAATAAATGTTTCAATTCTACGTGTAATTGTAATTAAAGTAAAATTGCATCTTGGACTGGACTCCTCTACCAAACGGTTTCTAATTTGTTAAAAATTCGGTGGCGTGCCTAAAATATTCTGCAACGTGCCATCAATAGCACGCGTGCCACTGGTTCGCCATCCCTGCTCTAGAGCATAAAGTAAAATCTTCGTCGAAGACCAAGGTAATCGGCACAGGTAATCGGCCCAACAGCCACAGGAACAACTTCAACTTCATAAAATAACCTCTATAATTTAATTCGTTTCGTTAGTATTCTAAGAACAAGGGATTACGCTTACGATATTATGATGTCGCTAATTATTTATAGTTCGAGGGACTGTGCTTTTCATTACGAATGCCAGGGAAGTTGATGGGAATAGGCTTGCCCCCAATTACCTAAATTGCTTGATGGCAATAGGCTTGCTCTTAATAAGATTGGTTGCTGGCAATAGGCTTGCCCCCAATTACATCAGTTGATGGCAATAGGCTTGCTCTCAATTTCCTAAATCAGTGGATGGCAATAGGCTTGCTCCTAATTACATTGGTGGATAGCAATAGATTTGCTCCTTTACATTGGTTCATTGCAATAGGCTTGCTCCTAATTACCCCAACCGGTGGATGGCAATAGGCTTGCTCCTAATTACACCAGTTGATGGCAATAGGCTTGCCCCCAATTACATCAGTTGATGACAATAGGCTTTTCCTAATTATATCGGTTGATGGCAATAGGCTTGCCCCCAATTACATCAGTTGATGGCAATAGGCTTGCTCCTAATTAGATCGGTTGATGGCAATATGTTTGCTTCCAATTAGATTGGTTGATGGTAATAGGCTTGCTCCTAATTATACCGGTTGCTGGCAATAGGCTTGCCCCCAATTTCATCAGTTGATGGCAATAGGCTTGCTCTCAATTACCTAAATCGGTGGATGGCATTAGGCTTGCTCCGTATTACATCGGTTGCTGGCAATAGGCTTGCCCCCAATTACATCAGTTGATGGCAATAGGCTTGCTCAAAATGTTTTTATAACTGAGCAGTATGAGTAACGACCCAAGTCATGTGTTATGATGACGTGGCCTCGGCACAATGGCAAAGAAGGAACATGGGTTCGGTTTTTAGTCAGTAGAAGTCTGACACTCCCCTTCGCTCTGCCCAAGAGCCCCCCCCCCCCCGCTCTCATTTGATGATTTTCCACCCACCAAAAAAAAAAAAAAGTCATATTGTGTTATGTCACGTTTCCTACTGAAAAAAAAAAGTTAATTGACGGGAACAATAATTATTTTTACAATATTTACAAGTTGCTGTTTCATTTCCTCGCAATCGAAGTGAAAAGTAGAGTGTAAAACTCGTCCATAAAACCTTTACTCTCTACTTTATATCCATCCTCGCTCGCAAACTCGCATCGGATGGATATAAACGTCTCGCGCAAAATGGTGCGTTTTATGCACTTGGTGTACAATCTACTATTATAATGACTGTACATAAAGGGGTTTAAACTTTTTTGTATGGAAGCTAGCATATCGACTCACCGACATTTTGAATTTTTTAGAAATCACGGCCCGCGATGAAATTGGTATGTATGGGCAGGGGGCACCTAGACGAACAAAAAATGTCATGTAACACGGTACCCCAAAGTGCCATGTTAATGAGATATTTAAAGGTAGGTAAAGATCGACATGTGAGTACAATGACCACATGAAAAATAGACCTTTTAAGTTTCTATAGGCGTTCATTATTATTATTACTGTTTATTGAAAGAGTGTAGGTAGGTACATTCCATACTACTAGGAGCACGACAAAACTATGCTTTGACATAACATTGCGTTTCATTGCGATGAAGTTGCGATGCGAAGCGATTTCTCGTGCGTATAATAATAATCAACCCTCGAACTATTATTTGGAAACAATTTAACGCCTATACACGTAATAAGTATATTTATTATGATTGTCGTTGTACTCATTCGTCGATCTTTACCTTCAAATATCTCGGTAACGTGACATTTGGGGTACCGTGTGACTGGACATTTGTTGTTCGTAGGTATGTATGTCCTCTATCCATACATAACACTTTTATCGTGGACCGCGATTTCGAAAAAACATCAAAACGGCTGGCAGGTTGATATGCCACGTCGGTTCTATCCCCTTTATCAATATCTGTCAATTGACATCTCAGCAACATGCTGTTTTACGACAAAATGTTTTTTTTCTTAATCATTCTATTCTTTTTTTATTATTATCTACTTTTTAGTTCGGCTAGCTGTTACAAAAGCGTGTTTTTTAAAACTACTATTTTTTTTTGGAAGTAAAACAAAAATGAATCTGTCATACAGGTTTATATTTTTTATACAATTTGTCTATGTGTTTGACGAGTGGTTCATTGAGTAGCGTCCTGATGTCCTTCGCGAACACGAAGTCTAGGTGGTTGAACTTGGGCCATGAGGAAGCGGGCCTTACTACTTCTAGGACACCGTTAGCTTTCAGCTCCTCTGCTAACCGCAGTACTTGCTGTAAACAATAAAATTACGTCTTTTAAAAATTCCGGAACCACCCGCACTTTTTCGAAACCGTTCTGGACAATTATTTCGTTGTGGATATCGCTCATTATCAGTTACCAAGAGGGATAAGGTTCTTATAAGATAAGGATCCTTTGTTATATTCAATTTGGACCCTTAGTTTATGAACCATTGCAAGTCAATGTTCCGGGCTAGAATAAGACAAGAAAAATGATAAAAAGAGGGGACACTTTAATTGCCCCAAGTTCGCCTACTTATACTTAGGGAAAAAAAACAAATTCTCAGTGGATGTCTTAATTCGTCTTAATGCCAAGCTCGATCTGACCAGTGGTTTGAGCTGTGCGTTGAGTCAAGAAAAGGTTATAGTACTATGTAGGTATTTCCATTTCATCGGTTGGCGCTTTTTACCGACTGGTCGATACGGTACAGTCGCCCACACAAGTGCATGGATACCTTAGGGCCTATTTTTCTGTGAAGGTAGAAATCAAATTATCGAAAATAACTAATAGATGGCGTTTGGTTTCTGCACAACTGTGATAATAAACTCTTCAATCCCCAGTGTCACTTGTAGGTGGCATAAGTTTTATTTCTGTTTCTACCTGACAGCAATTTTATTTGTAATTCCTACCTAAATAATAATAAGAAATTAAACCTTGAAAGTTTTTACTTTCCGCAATGACAATATCCGGATTACCCGGTGTCACCTGTAGGTGAAATAAAAAGGAGGTAGATTTTTATAACTTAGTCCTAACTAAATGTAATCTATTCTGTTGAGATATAGAAAAAAATGGACTTTGACTTGGGAATAGGTTAGGTAAGTAAGAAGTTAGGAAACACGTATTAGGTTGGATTAAGTGAGAAGTTAAATGATAAAAAAAAAAGAAACCATAAGGAATGTTTTCATTAAGCTAATAAGTGCGCATAGCATTCAAAAATATAATATTCGAGTTAGTAGTCAGTTAGCAACAGGGATTAACGGAGACAAACAAAAAGACACTATCACACTTTTAGAGGTTTATTTCTTACACTTTATTATTCAAAAACAGACATTTATTATCGTTCAACATTATTATATTATATAAAACTTCTTATTGAGGCCATAGCTTAAGTATTCGTTTCCAAAATCGGAAAGAGGATTGAAGCTTTTATAACCTCAACAAAGACAAACAGGAGACCGGATTATTTCATCACAAAAGTGAAAAGTTAAATGAATTAAATAGGTAGGATAATAGCTATACAATTGCACAAAAACATACGAAAAGGTTCTTGTAATGTAAAAAAAAAAATTGTTGTGTTTGACTTTTTTTAGTTATTAAAAATACGTAAGTCATGTAATAGGTTATAATAACCCGGCCTCCAGTTAATATAAATAATAAGTACTAAAGTTAAGTAATATTGTTTTTAAGTATTATGAAATATAAATCCTGGATCGGCAACACTTATCTATCCCCACACGTTCACTGAAATATGACCAGCATATTGGACACTACATAACCACTTGTTTAACACGTATTATTTCGGCACCACAAACATAAGCGTCCGTGTTCACTGGACTTAAAAGTTTTTTCATCTGTAAAGATGAAAAAACATTACTCAAATCAAAGTTAACATGATCCAAAGCGAACTGTAATCTTGCCCTTTTATGGTTTTCTGTGGGCCAGAGTTTCACAACATGCCTCCTATAATGCAGCTCTTCACTTTTAAGAGCACGACGGGCATTGTCAACACTTGAGTCATATAAAGCAGCATAGTCGGTCATCGGCAGGAATCCATTTTCTTCATACTCTCATAACACGATTTGACGCTGTGATGTGTTTATGAGCCGTGGTCTACTAGTTAAGAATGGTGTTGCAAAGAACCCTCGTCTTAAAATCGTCGTATACCAATAGAACAACTGTTTTTCTCTGCAACAATATAACAGAAATATATAATACGCAATAATGATTATTTATTAAATAGTTAGTAGTCGTAACTAAAACATTTTTTTTTTCTTGTAAAAATTTTGAAATCAAAACTACTTACGTTAATAATATAAGTCGACAAGTTTCGAGTTTTTGCCTTGATTTTGCAAATCAGTTATTTGAGCTCTTGTAACGAAAACAATGTTACAACGCGTACTCATTTTGATGAAATAAGTTAATTCACCTTAAATAAAACTGAGCTAAAAATGAGGTAATCGAAACAAACTTATCGAACAATCAATTGAGCTTAGTCATAACTCATAAATCTTCAATCTATTTATTTCTACTACCTACTAATTTATTTATGAATTCATATTCGACCTACCCTCAAGTTTGAAAACTAAAACAGATAATTAAAATCAGATAGTTTTAGAATGATAATAATATTCAATTTAAACAAACATAGTAGGTAGTTAGGAATAAATTTATATAATAGAAATAATTCATTATGAATTATTTGAATGTTTATACAGAAAAAAGAAACTACATAAACATTTTATACAACGTGAGCGCCCTCTAGTTAGTGTAGCATCAACAATATAATCAATGTTGCTAATCGAGTACTTATTTACGCCAGGTGGCGTCATTTCTTGCTTCACACGGTATTTTTTCTGAACTCCCCATGCATTATTGCAGGCGATGGTACATCTCTAATTAAAACACTACTTTTGCCTCACATTGTACATACGTGATATCAAATAAATAAAACCGAAAACTTACCGACTTTTGGGTGACCTGATCATTCTCTCCATAAAGTAGTGAGACAGGAATTTTGACATTACTTATATTGTACGGTTCGACAGGTCCGTGCAAACCACCAGTGAATTTCGTGAATACGCCTGAAAATAGAGATACATACATTTTAATGTTTTTTTATAATATTCAACAGATCTTAGTCAAGCTGCAAAATTTTGGGCCAAGTCTGGAAGTCTTTTTTGTAGACCTAAATCTTCTGAACAGAAAAAGCTATATTATTATACTAATTGTATTTCGGGCACTTTATTTTCAACTGTGTATCTATGCGTATTACTTGGATAAATAAACAATTATTTTATTATAATTCTAGGCTAAACTAGGGTGTTAAAATTTTGACCAAGTCTGGGTGCAATACACGGCTGACTTTGCATGACATGTAATATGGCCATAGGAGACACAGATCGATTGAGGTCAAATGATAATGTAAGCTTTGATCACTCGAGTAAAGAAATCTTGCCCAGGGTTCAAACTCTCACCGTCGTTGGGCCTTCAGGTCTTGGCTTTTTTTTTATTTTTTTGGTTTTTTATAGTCTGTTATGCAATGCTTCAAGCAATCCCTGGAAACAGCAAACTCGCCTAATTCACGGTTTTACGTTTAGAGCTGTAAACACGTACCTGTGATGGCGATTTTTCCGTAATGCTCTAAGGAACCCCACGGCATCGGCTGTATTCTGTACACATATATTGGCAACATTTCCTGAAAGCGAACACCAAAAATATTAAAATCAAAAAGCATCCATCCGTCAGCACAATATTTGTCGCTTCCTAATATTATAATAATTTTTACGTGGGGTCTCTTGTTTGATGTACAGAATGCTTGGTTGACGGTTTCGGGAAGGGTACGTTTATACCTTGAAGATTAGAGTTGTTTGTTAAATGACATGATAAATGCATGAAAATATGTTAAGACTGTTTTTTTTCAATTAGATAAATATTAAATTAAATGTACGAATGCTTGACATTATGTTAAAATTGTTGTTAAATGAAATGTAAAGTAAATTTTAATATGTATTATTAAATGAGATGAAATGTTGGTCAGTGGGTCGTCTTAGGGGCGGTTAAACAAAATGTTTAAAAAATGCTAAAGCTTTTGTTATTTGCACGGTATGTAATGATTAAGAATAATTGTATTGTAATGTAAGAAATGAAATTGTTAAGGAAAATGTAGTTAGTAAAAGTGTAGTTCAGAAATGAGAGAGGCTTAGAAACCGGCGGGACGACTTAGAGGCATATATGAGAGATTGGCCGGAGAAAATCGCACAGAGAGAAAAGTGGAAAAGGCTATGGGGTCTTTAGAGACCAGTGCCGATGCCTTCAAAAAAGGTAAAAAAAGTAAAGAAAATTATAGTAAGATGAAATCCAATGAAAAAGGTAGAGAATATAACAAAAAATAATGGAAAAATAAATTACGGTCGATCTGAGGTCAGGAAGTGTGTTTTTAGGTATCCATATCGACAATAACCTTAATTGGAAAGCTCATAAAGATCAGCTCTGTAAAAAAAAAATCTGCCTATGCACTTTTTCAATTGGCTAGAAAAGTAAATATGCACGCGTTACTTGTTGCCTATATATCATGGCTTAGTAGTAGCCTCACTCCTACGATACGGGATTATTTTTTGGGGTGGTTCCCCGGATAAGGGATTACTATTAAGGCACAAAAAAGGTGCATCCGAGCCATGTGTGGTCTGAAAACAGATGACAGCTGTGCACCGTAGGTACATTAAATCGTTAAAAATACTTACGCTACCGGCGTTATACATTTTTTTAAGAAATTAGTATCTTCGTCAGAACAAATCCCAACCTTTGTGAAAAATGTCAATGGTACGAAATGTTCCAATGCGTAAACAGTACAGAAATGCTTTGAGTACTTGCAGATGTAAAACTGCATTACTCACAAAAAGTGTCCTTGGTATGGCTCCACGCATCTATAATAAAATTCCAGATGCTATAAAAGAATTAAAGGGGTTTGAACTTTTTTGTATGGGAGCTGGCATATCGACCCGCCGCCATTTTTTTTTTTTTGCGAAATCGCGGCTCACGATGAAAGTGGTATATATGGATAGAGGACATATAGACGAACAAAAAATGTCCAGTAACACGGTACCCAAAGTGTCACGTTACCGAGATATTTGAAGATTTGCTCACCATATTTGTACGCCTCCTGGCATAACATAGCGCTCTGTTAATCAAACATTAAGATCTGTACTTTTTCCCCTATGTTAACAATTACAAGATGATTTGGTTTGATTTGATTTGGGGTTATAATAAGGCAGAAAAACGGTTTATCTCGATTTCTGACAAAACTGCAAGCCCTATGGAAAAAACTTAAATTGCAAAGTTGTAGGTAATAAAAAGATCTAAAACTTTTGATTTAAAAAATCGGTGGGCGTTTTGTTCGTTAGAATCTTTACTTTCTGATGTTGTAAAAAAATATACATTGCAATGGTAAATTTTCTCAGAAAAAGGAAATCAGCACCCCCTTACCCCCACTTCCCGACCTCAGATCGACCGTCATTTATTTTTCCTTTATTTTTTGTTGTATTTTCTTCCTTTTCCAATGGGTTTCATCCTACTCTAATTTAGTTTGTTTTCAAAAATTATTTACCCTGGTCTATTACCAAGCAGTAGGACAATAGGCTAATTAATGGGCCTACTACACGTACGCACTTCCCCACAGTTTTCGTTCACACTTCACAGTACATCGCGCGTGTGGTTTGCAATGGTAATAACCATTACAAACCACACGCGCGATGTACTGTGTGCACCGTGTAATCCCGCAGGCAAAACTGTGGGGAAGTGCGTGCGTGTAGTAGGCCCATAAAAGTGTAGAAATAGTCCATACCGTGTCAATTTGTTCTAAATCATCTCCGATCCCAAGGCCGAGGAACAACATGCAGAGGTCGACCTCGGGTTGCTTCAGGTTACAAATGTTGTTCTGGAGGAAGTGCGTCAG
This sequence comes from Diarsia dahlii, assembly GCA_949775195.1. NCBI lineage: Eukaryota > Metazoa > Arthropoda > Insecta > Lepidoptera > Noctuidae > Diarsia > Diarsia dahlii. The sequence goes on along the minus strand of OX459197.1, from coordinate 1,202,352 downwards.
TTTCGGCATCAATGCCAACCATCCTCCGGCTTTGAACGCTGTCTGCAAACATTACAAATTAATCTTTAAAAGAAATATAACCACTAAAATTGACTAAAAACCCACAAAAAAACTTGGTTGGACTTGGTTTTTTTACTTGGTCCCTTAAGTAGGGACTGAATAAATTAACCGACTTGGTATTATAATTATGGATCTCACAACTTTTTACGGTAGAAACCGTAACGCTCATATAATATAATACCAAGTCGGTTAATTTATTCAGTCACTACGTATGGAACCTTCTGTCTTAAGTTATTGCATAATTAGCTAATATAACAACATCTTATTGGCCAATGGTCATATATATAATTATATTTTTTTAATAAAGTGGTCCATTTGCCATCGGTCGCCAGACCATAAGCAAGTTACTTGCGAGAGTTTAAATATATCCATAATATTAAAAATCTTTTGTGTTTTAAATAAATAGACTGACTTGGCCATCGCATGATAACACAATATTATTACATCTCACAAGTAATACATTATTATATTTAATTAAGAAAAGCATGCTACGCCATGCCGCTTTTTTGTTCGACTTGGCGGGGGCACTGCCGTGCGTCCAGATATAGAAATTCTGAATATGTGAGATGTAGAAAGACGTGCAACAATTTAAAAATAAATCATGGCAGCTAAGAGATGACCAGTCCCTATCCCTACTGACAGCGCTATCGTTCATGAACACGACGCATGGATCAGCACCATTCAGCTCAACCATTTTGATGGGAGTGAAAAGAGCCGACATAGTCATATATGTTACAATTTGTATCTAGAGGCCTTAAAATCATATAATTGGTATGTTTGGCACGTTGCTTTTTCACAAGTGGAATTACGATTATCTACTATTTTTGGATAAATGGTATTTAAAAGTTGTTGCTTACCGATAACTGCAATTTATTCAACGCTAGATCCGCCATTGCTCTTAAGGGGTCCTGGTAGACAGATGGTGCTAGAGCCACGAAGGCTATCAGTTTGTCATTGTACTTTGGTCTCTCAGACATCATGGTGAAGAAGCTGGTGGTGCCCATGGAGTGGCCCAGGTACATGATCTTGGCCAGGCCTGTGACCTTCAGGATGTAGTCGATCATCGCCGGTAGGTCGTATTTGCCGTGTTCATGGAAACTGTTATTTGATAAAACTTTAATGAGTACCTATCACAGGATGGGAAAGAAGATCGCCTGCGTCTTGGGCTCGTAGGTTGTCTACCATTTAGGCGTAGACGTGCGAACAGAGAGAAGCCGTGAGAAGCGGTGGCCCAGTGGTGGCGGGCCCGACTTACGAACAGTACGAAACCAGGCAGGCACATTACTTTGTTTAGTTTATTTCATCACCGCTGCTCTCTAAACGGTGAAGGAAAACATCGTGAGGAAACCGGCATGTCTTAGAACCAAAAAATTCGAAGACATGTGACATCTACCAATCCGCATTGGGCCCGCATGGTAGATTATTTGGGATTTAATTTTTTTAAATTATTATTATTATTATAGCCCATTCCCTCTCAAAGAGAGGAGGCCTGTGTCCCAGCAGTGGGAACATTAATAGGCTGTTGATGATGATGATGATGTACGAACTATTATTCCTTGGCAATCTCTTTAACTTCAGTCTCAGTGCTGCCGGATGACATTTTAAACGACATCCAGTAAGATTTATCAATGTTAAAGTCAGTAACTCACCTGAAGTCCCAGAATCTCTTGTCATTTTTGGTGAGGTTTGTATGCGCTGTGTGCTCGTTGCCTCGCATGTTGCCGAGCCAAACGTCGTACCCTGCGTCAGCTAGGAGATACCCTAGAACCATAAATATGTTTTTAGTTTTAGTCTTTTTCTTGTTGCTTTGGAGACTTTGGGAGATAAAACTCAATTATTTGAAAAGAAAATATGTTGCTTAGAGTGGATGTTGAACCGGTAGCTGTATGTTTTTTAAATATCTTAAAGATTCAAGATTCTTTATTTGCTTGAAATATGATTATGAAACAATATGGTCTAAAAAAGTTTCACATATTTCGCTTACTACATTCAGCATGCAAACTTAAAATTTAATTACCTACATTAAAACATCTAGTACCTACTCGTAATACCTACTCATATAAAAACTTTTTAACAAAAAATAAAACCGACTTCAAAAAAAACACTCAAAAGTGAAAAATAAACTTGAGAAGAAAAATCAGTTTCTGAAGTCGGTGACTTTTGTTTCTTTGATTTAATTTTTTTGTCACACTTTTGAGTGTTTTTTTTTGAAGTCGGTTTTATTTTTTGTTAAAAAGTTTTTATTTTTCACTTTTTAGTGGTTCACATGTGCTTACCCCTTCACAACGTACCGGCGTGATGTTATGTTATGAACTGGTGTAAACAATAGACAGACAATATGAGATTTCAGCAATCCTAGTCCATTTGCTATCATTTATTGAGGAGTTCCGTTGCCTATCTCCGAAGTTCTTCATCAGATCTTCACAAAATAGTTTTTATAACCTTTGTAGTGAGTACAGGTGTGATATTATGTTGTGTGATGGCGTAAACAATGCTTAGATATGCTATAGCAACAATCGCGGTTAATCTGCTGTTATTTATTGAAGAGTTCCCCCGATTTCTACAAGATCCCATCATCAGATATTGAAATGGTGACAATGAGACCACACGTGAAGCACCAGCTTTCAAATGAAAAAAGAATCATGAAAATCAGTTCACCCAGTCGCGAGTTATGAGCGAACAAACATATAAAAATAAAAAAAAATAAAAAAATACAGTCGAATTGATAACCTCCTCCTTTTTTTGAAGTCGGTTAAAAAAATACCTTTAAATTAAATAATATGTTATTGGTCGCATGCTTGGATCTAGAAAGCTCCGTGCTAAGTTATAGACTATACTGTAAGAAGATCACACATCATTTCTGAACTCATTGACCGTATAGACGTCATCATCATTTCATCCAAAAGACGTCCACTGCTCGACATAGGCCGACATCAAGTTAATACTCGTAATACCCATATTATGTCGTTTTACCCATATTATGCAAATAAATTATTTGATTTGATTGATTTGATTTGAATACTAAGACTATACTCAGTGAAGTGCCGAAACACGTGTCGAGCATAGTTGCAGGTTGCATGTTAGATTGCATGCATCATAAATATTACACCTTCTACATAAAATTTGCATATTTTTACGAATGGAAGAGCTGCTTCGCATTCTGATGTCAATCTTGGATCTAGTTTTCGCCATGTTTAAAATTTAATAATTAGTGCAATTTGCCAAAAAAGTGTAACGAAGCAAAATATGGTGGTCGGATTTTCATAGGTCTTTTTTGTTGAGATCCTAGGAATGGGGTCGACAAGTTTATAAAAACTAGCATCTCTTGTCTTGACTCGACTCGACCCAATAATACTTTTGTTCCTTGTTTTTACCATTTGGGTATGTTTTGGCTAATTTTGTTGCACTTGGTTTAATGAATTTGCATACTACTGTTTGCATTTTTGCACCCGGTTGATGACCACATTAGGCTCACTCTTCACGCAGCTCGGACGTTTTCTGGTGAAATGTGAGCGAACCATCAAGTGCCTCTACCTAACCCTTCGACAATTACTGGCGTGGTGTTAACTTTATGTTACTTTAGTTCTGTTATCCTTTTAAGTAAGTTAAGTAGTCTAACAGCACCAAACTTACCAAGGCTTCTCTCAGGTCCCATGATTATGAAGTTGGAACTGCATCCACCGAGACCGTGCAACATTAGGATGGCCTTCTTCCCCTTGGCCTTGAGTTCTCCGGTCCGTCTGGCAGAGCGCCTGCCTGCCGGGATCCTGTGCATCTGCAGGATGTAGCCATCCGACGTTATGGCGCGGTGCTTCTCCGAAGGGTAGCCAGCAGCTCTGATAAGGGCGGGCTGAGGATGATAAGAGTAATTTTATTTTTGTGACGGGAACGTGAAAAGTAAAGCCAGATATGAACTCAGTTTAAACTATCACAATCGCTAACACATGAATGGAACATTCTTTTAGAGGAACATAGATTATTTCTTGAGTATTGTAATCCTGACCTAGGGACAGGGGGCCAGGGAGGGAGCCCTACTTTTGTTACCTATAATGGTTTTTCTCATCCCATTTTTGCAGCCAATGCGAGAAATAACAGCCATATTCAGTCACTGTAATGATGTATTTGTATTCATTGATCAGAGCAATAAATATTATGGTTCCAAATCACATATTATTAAAATTTAGTTTGACAGAGTATTTTAATTTCGCAGGATGCCGTAGGTTCGTGCAGTTGCTGATAGTTGTAGAATAAGCGCAGTACATATGATTGTCCGCCATAATTATGGTATAAAATACAATTAAATAACAATCAATTTTCCACCTATTACTGCGATAAATCGATCTTCATTATGGCTAATGAATGACTCCATACACGTGATTCTGCGATTCAGCTGGTAATCGTCTTAATCTCTGTAATTATCTTCGAGAATATATTGTTTTATTTAATGAAGTCGTTTATTTTTCAATTGCTTGTTAAAAACTTCAGGCTCTTGCGGTTTTTACTGGCGTCCTATTGTTCTCTTATTCCGGTGTTCGTGTTATGATAATTGGGATTGGCGCTTTATCACATTTTATTCAATAGCAATTATGAGGTAGAAAATCAGCTCTCACTTAGGACAGTCCACCGAATCGTACTTCGCCCCTATGTTATTTTAATGCGCTTTATCTTTTATAGCCATTCCACACACTCATCACAATTTTCTCACCCTATTGTGAACGATGTACCTATAATTTAAGAAACAAATGTATTAATGTTGTCAGAAATAAGGTGGCGATATAAAAATATATTGTAAAAACTTATAACTATCATGTGAGATGTTTTATGAATGCGATGCATTTTGAACCGGTTTATATTTTCAAGGATTTTATGTGAATTATTTCCGGCATCAGGAGCTCTTTGCAAAATAAAAACAACCTAGGCTGGTCTCTGGATGGGTGCCCACTAATTTCGTACCGAGTTTCCTCCTTGCCTCGGGAAGCAAGCTAAGCTATTGATCCCGGTTGTCATTAATTGTAGATCTTCTTATAAACCTCACCTGGCCGCACCCTGATTAACTCACGTACCTTCGTTCGGCGTCGAGTCACGAGTACCCGGTGAGTTGGCGCGTCTCCTGCCGTGTAAGTGGAGGTCTCACACAGCGAGGACTAACCGCCGACCGAGTGTCGTGCAGAAAGCTGCGTTGTGCAACATCAACGTACAGCGCCTTCAATAAATATTATAGCAGCCACACACATGGCCCCGCGTTGTAGTGTGCGCTTAAAAGTCGGCGCCTAAAAAGTAACCGTTCCCGAATATTTTCGTATCAGCGCTATTGCAAGCCACGGATAATAAACTGAAATTATTGCGGGTTGATGATAGTGAGCAGACAAATCGTTATACCTAATTTGGAGCGTCGCTTTTTCTTTTTTTTTTTGTTCGCGCATATTCTAAGCATTAATTTGTTTCTATAAATTATCTTGATCTAACTTGTTTCATTCGCCCTCTGATAAGCCATTTACCACACCGTGTTGTCAGCTCGTAGAACAACGATTAATAGCCTTCTATCGAGTTCATCCCAAGCAAGTTCGATTGAAGATTAAAAAGTCGAGACTTGTCGATCGAGATGACCATTGCATGTTTTTTTTAAGTATTTTCGTTTAGTTTTTTTTTTTTGTAAATAGATCTGGCACAGTTTAGAAGTGCTTCGGATGATTATATTGATGAAAAATGAATTCAGAACCAATGAGTTTCAATCCACTGAGTGAGGCGGAATCCTGAAGAATTTTCAAATAGCCTTCTTCGTTTAGTTTTTCGGTTATTCTTACGCGGTTTCCACGTTTACTGTTGTCAGAACACCCTCAAACCATGCCATTAGGTACCATCGCCATAATTGATAGTATGCACTGTACATTCTTCGGAAGCCCTCTCTTCTTTTGGCCACTGTACAAATATACGTCTATGGTATGCGAAAATCTCAAACTTTGATTCGTCACTCCAAAGGACATTTGCCCATTAGTCTATTGTCTAACTCTAAATGAGCAATGAGCTCCATAATCCATCCTATCTCTGTCAAATTGTTACTTTTTGTTTTATACGAGTAACAGCAACACATCCGTCAGTCATCGTCCATCCTTTCCATCTTTCCGTGCCTCGGAAACCACGTTAAGCTGTAGGTCCCGGCTGCCATATATAGATCTTTGGCAGTCGTTACAGGTAGTCAGTGACCTGAAAGTCTGACAACTAGTCTCACCAAAGGGTATCGTGCCCAGTATTAACTGGGTTGCAAACTCAAAACTCAAACTCAAATCGTTTATTTCAATTAAGCCATTACAGGCACTTTTGAATGTCAGAAGGACGGAAGAAGAACGAAACTACGAGTGCAATGCGCCATTCCGAAAGCCACCACGCCGAACCACACGCCACCGAATGCCCGCAACAACGAACAAGTTGCGGAGGTCAAATAGGCCGTCACTTCATGTAAAATACCGGTACTCAGCTGCATCCGGTTCGACTGGAAGGTCACCCCAACATAGTTGGGAAAAGCCTTGGCAGATGATGATGCTGAACAGCAACACATCCCACAGAGTACTTTGTACATCCTGGAAGTCCCGCAGACAGAACACGTCTTTTGACGGTTTGAACTGAAATGTATGTAATGTAATGTACAGGCATTAGTACTAGATGACGTGGCCTCGGCACAAGGGCAAAGAAGGAACATGGGTTCGGTTTTTAGTCAGTAGAAGTCTGACACTCCCCTTCGCTCTGCCCAAGAGCGGGGGGGGGGGGTCATTCGATGATTTTCCACCCACCAAAAAAAAAGCGTCGATTCTGTTTCTGATTAAGTTATTTCTTAGATTGTTTGATGATTTAGGTCTACCAGATCTTTTTTTGCATAAGTAACTTATTCCTGTTTTTCGTTTTCTAGGAAGGGTGGGACACCTTTACAAGGCAACCCGAGCCTTTCTGCGACTTAACCTTCACTATAACCTTCCCCACAAAAAGCAAAGAGTACAAATAGCACTTCTCTGTTCAAGCGTGATTGACTTGCGTCGAAGGGCCCTCGATTAGAATTAGCTACGGGCCCCGCACTTGCTTAATCGGGCATTGTTAAAGCAGTAGTGTTATTATCACAACCTTCGCGCACCAATACTCATGTGCTTATTTAAGGTCCAAAAAATTATAAACCATTAAATATTTTCAATAAAACCACTTATTGACAAAAGAGAGTACTTGACGGATTAAGTCATAAAACACGTGATTCGTCAAAATCAATGACTTGATGAACGTAGGATCTTTTTATGTACATAAACAATAGTAAAAGAACGTAATTATTTCGTTTTGTCCAAAAACAAGTGAATTTCCAAACTTTTGAACAGAACCTGATGTATGTATGCCCAATTGCACATAAAATTAATATTGAACAAAATGGTACCATTATTTTTGTTAGGTTAAAAGTAACTGTCAGCTCTGAAACTATATAAGTACCTAGTTAACTATGCTTCCTTACAATACCTCTTCCTCAAACACATACATGCCCGTCATGGTCAATAAATTAAGTTTTAATAAAGACCTGCAAGATTTCAGTGGACCGACTCCACAAAAAGCTGACACATTTTTTGTGCAATTTAATACTTTATTTTATTCTGTTTAATTAAGTATTACATTGCAACTCCGTATCGCAAAATCAAAATTGGTTCAACATAATTATCCATTATATGCTATGCGAGCAGTTTTTTCCTTGGATATAAGTAACAGGTAGGTACCTACCTAGTTTTTTTAGAGCGGTTAAGTTTACTGCTCACGTTAAAAATGTGTTGTTCCCAGTTAAAAAACTGAACTGAAGTTATACCTTAGAATTTTATACTTCCCCTACCTACTTGTAGCTTTCCTTCCTTTTAGTAAGAATAAAGTTATCGTTTATAGAACTTGATAGATGCATTAGGTTCCATCTACTATTAATACATAATTTTATTTTTAAATTAATCGATGAAATCACTGCTTGACAGTAGCCATGAACCTGGTTATCTCACCTAGAACCCGGCCTTCATTATTTTCCTATTATTAATTATCGATATTAACTACTAATGGAAAGACCTCGACATAACTGACCGTAGTTTGCTGTTTTTGTATAACTTCAGGCAAAAACGGCAAGCATTAAAGCTTTACGCTAAGAGCGAATTGATTGACAAGAACTAATGTAAGAAAAAAAACCGAGTGCAGGGGCCCGAGTCTTCTATTCAATAGTGTCAGAATGGTCTAACATTGATCTCATAATTGTTGATTTTGACAAGTTTGGTGTTGTCAAAATCAACAATTATGAGATCGATGATAGACCATTCTGTCACTATTGAATAGCAGACTCGGGGCCCAGCAGTATCTTTTAATGACAGTGGCTAACATATTATAGTGTCTTTCAAATAACTGTCAAATGGTTAGTTTAAAAAAAAAATGTAGGTACTAAACCATAACCAATTTACAGTTAATTTATGGACACTTATGATAGCCACATTAGCCATCTGACATAAAAAAGATACGCAATAGCCCTACTGGTCAGATTCGCACATGAAATCGAAAGGTACCATCAGAAAATATCGACAAAGGTCGTTTCTTGTACGAAGGGGACCCTTTTATTTTTTAAATATTTCTCTCTATAAGCGGGGACGGAATAGCAGGCAGTGAAGCCTTAGTAATAGAGTCCCGTTGGAACCCCTTGGTTTGACGGTAAAATGTGTTGCGCCAAAACTAAAGTGGAATCGAAACCTGATGTGTAAATTCTTACTTCCTGTGTAAATGTTATAACTCAAGGAAAATTAATAGCTTTAGTTAAAATCAAAAGTTAGTTATTTAAATTAGGGACATACCTAAGACCGCCATTTCCACCTGTGGTTAGGTATAACTTCGTATAGAGACTAGAGTCTTTGCTGGGGGGAATGGCAGAACAAACACCCTTTTTTGCGGGTGGAAAATCATCAAATAATATCCCCTCTCGCTCTTGAGCAGAGTGAAAGGGAGTGTCAGACTTCTACTGACTAAAAACCACCCATGTTCCTTCTTAGCCTTTTATGTCGAGGTTGCGGTTTTTCTTGTGAACAACCCGCAGCCCCGACGGGAGAACAAACTCCCTTGCAACACATCTCTGTCTGGTCGACTTACTGGGCAGAGCGAAGGGGAGTGTCAGACTTCTACTGACTAAAAACCAAACCCATGTTCCTTCTTCGCCCTTGTGTCGACAAACCACAGACCCGACGGGCGTCGGCTCTTTGAGGCGCGCGTGGAACACGTACGCGCCGCGCCGACACGGTCTGTTGCCGTCATGACGACGGCCGGACGGCGAGCTAGCCCGTTACTCACCGTCCACAGGCCCGCGTCTACGGTGGCCGGAGGTCATCGCGTGACCCCCGACGCCCGGAGCGCCTTCCGCGGCGGCTGGGACGTTGAGAGGTTCTCGCCCTCTCTAGTTCCGCCACCTCCCTCGCTAGCATCACTGCTTCGCAGAAGGAGGCGACGGCGTCCCATTCCTCCTCGACCCGGACCATGGCTTGCACCAGGGCCGGACGCGAGAGGTCGCCGCTCGACTTACTGCTAGACCAGATCTTTACTAAGTGACGGCTTTAGTAATCATTAGACATCTTGAGCAAGGGCGGATCCAGCTTTGGTGCCAGGGGGGGGTCACAAAGAGTCGTGGCCAAGTCACAAGAAGTTATAATTTAATTTTTAAAATCATTTTTCAATAGCAAAATTAATTTTCTTTTACGTCTTCTCCCGAAACGCGTTACCACTTCATCTACCTACTTCAATGGGTACGTTTTTTACTGTGGAGAAGTGCCAGTCTGGTTAGACGTTCTTCAACCATTGAAGCTCTTAGCCACGGTTTGATTCTTCTAAGTGCTCTATAACCCTTATCCAGGGGGATAAAGCGCTGAACAATTTTCGGTGGATGGACGACTTAGAATCAGAAATGAGAATTGAAGTAGATGAGCGTCTCAAGCGAGACAGAATGGTGTAAGAGCAGGAGGGAGGCGCGAGTGAAGCGAGCGCGAATTTTTTTTTAAATTTTGGGGGATGGCAAAGATAATGTCATTGGGAGAAAAGAGTATAAAATACTGTTTTACTTGATTCGAGAAGAGATCCGCTTACTCTTATCTTGGTAGACATCAATCCTCCACTTCCTGAACCAAGCGCCTAAGACAGAGGTTCGGAAGATGTGACTGACTCGACAATGACAAACGATTATTCTTACGAAAAAAATTATTGGTGTGTACTTTGTTCATATTGGCTATATACTGAGTTTTTGTGGTCTATTAAAAGTGTACCATTCTGACCCAATACGTAAACATTTACTTAACTGTAAAACGTAAAATATGTTAGTATGTACTCAGTTTTTTCATTACCTCGGAAATAGCCAGAGCCCGAAAGTCTGACAACCAGTCATACTAAGGGATATCTCGTTGTACCCAGTACTAACTGGGTTGTGCAGTGTGCACTGTGTGCAGGCCAAGAAAGCAGTCGTTCCATGTAATATTTCGGTTTTTACCTGCATCCAGTTAGACTGGAAGCCGACTACAACATACTCGTAGTTGGGATAACGTATGTGGATCTTTTAACGTGGATTTTTCACCAGCCTATAACACTAGGGATAGTGCAAACAATCTAAGGAGTACCTACCTATCAAAATCGGTTCAGGCGTTTAGAAGTTATGGTGGATTATAAAAACTCACAAATAAACACACATGAACCCTAAAAACACTCTATTTATTGGGCTGTTGTGTAAAATATATAATAAAAAAATTACGTTTAACAATTTTAATTAGTGGTCCACCTAGGTCCTGGACCCAGCCCAGGGGGGGGTCATGACCCCCCTGACCCCCCCCCCTGGATCCGCGCCTGATCTTGAGTACGGCAGTTAGAACATAGCAGCTAAGTAATGAGATCATTTCAATCAAGATAAATATTGGATAGTTTAATAACTTATAAGAAATTCATTTTAATTGTGAATAGGATAATCTTCAAAAATACGGTAAAACCATGAGTAACAGGACATCGTAGTATTTTAAGGTTGTCCTTCCTTCCGTATAAAAATACCTACGCACCAACTTTTATTAAGGACGCACGCGCCGAACTTTTCAAGGAAACCCAATAATCGAGTGACGTCTTTTTCTAATAATTGAGGTAAAGTTTTTTAGCTTTTGCTCCTAAACAGACAGATGTGTTTTTGGGTAAGTTTTTTCCGCCATTTCACGCACCAGAAAGTAGCGGTGGGTGGGCGTTTTGAGGGACTGTCTTAAGTTAGGTATTTAAGGAAAACCAAAGAAATATAGATGGATTATCAGATTATGTGAGGCAATCTTCACATAACCCTACTAATATTGTAAACGCGAAACTTTGTAGGTAATTATGATGTTTGTTACTCTTTCACGTAAAAACTACTGAACGGATAGTTAGATAGTTTAACACATAGGATAGTTTTTATCCTGATTTTATCTTCCCGTGGGATAATTTTCAAGTTATAACGGGCGAAGCCGCGGCAACCGCGGCAGCCGCGGTACATCCATATTTCTTTATCTAATCAAAAGAAGATCTTTTTCTCTAAAAGATTTCATTCCGGAAGACCGATGTATGTTTGAATCTTATGAGTGTTCAACAGGTAATAGTAAGGGATGCCCACTTCATGACACATACATCATGAAGTGAACCTGCCTAACTTTTGTCGAAACAAAGTTTACCTACTTTTATATTATAAATACATACATATACACACACACACACATAAATTCACACTATATTCCCATGGGAGTAGGCAGAAATCACAGAACGTTCACATTCCTACATCAATTCATTCATACACGCACCGGTTACGAGTACTACGCACTTGTCCTTTCTGAAGAATGTCACCCAATAAGATCAGTGAACAGATAACGAGTAATATGCGCCTACCACACGCTCACACTTCCCCACAGTCTTGCCTGCGCGATTACACGGTGCACACAGTACATCGCGCGTGTGGTTTGTAATGGTAATACAGTTTTACCAACCATACGCGCGATGTACTGTGAAGTGTGAACGAAAAGTGTGGTGAACTGGTGAAGCTTGAGCGTGTAGTAGGCCCAATAGAGAAGTATATTGAGTCCTTTAATCTTTCTAGTACTTCCATATTAATTATCTACTCTATCATCATCATTCTCTTGCCCTTATCCTAATTCATTTGAGGTCGGCGCAGCATGTCTTCCTCTTCCATACCTCTCTGTTTCTCGTCATCTCATGAGACACCTCCTTTCTTACCATATCATTCTTAACACAGTCCATCCATCGTTTCTTTGGTCTTCCTCTACTCGTATACCCTTCCACATTCATATTCAAAACCTTCCTCACGACATTTTCCTCATTCCTCCGCATCACATGTCCATACCACGACAGTCGATTTCCACACAACTTTTCAGTCACCGGCACCACTTTCAGACTTCCTCTTATGTACTCATTCCTTATTTTATCCATTCGCGTAACACCACACATCCCCCTAAGCATTCTCATCTCAGCCACATGTAAATGCCTTTCATTCATCCTTTTTGTGGCCCAACATTGCAGCAGGACAGCAGGTCTTACCATTGTTTCATAAATCTTCCCCTTTAGTTTAAGGGGAAAGCGGGAGTCGCAGATTGTTCCCGTGACCTGCCGCCATTTCATTCATCCCGTGTTAATTCTGTGCTTAACGCTACGGTCTATTTCGCCATCGCTTTGCACAAGTGAACCGAGATACCGAAAGTCGGAGCAGACCGGAAGAAACGCGCCATCTAGCGCTATGACTCCAGGGCTGGAGAGACCGCCGAAATCGCAGAACATGTATTCGGTTGCAGTTCTGCTGATTTTCAAGCCAACATTCTCCAGCTTCTGTTGCCACTTCTCCAATCTACTCTGGATCTCAGGTCCATCTTCACTGACAAGAACAATGTCGTCGGCAAAAAGCATGCACCAGGGTGCCTCTTCCTGTATGTCCGATGTCAAAGCATTCATAATTAACAGAAAGAGGTACGGACTCACAGCCGACCCTTGGTGCAAGTCTACAGCCACATTAAACTCGTCGGTGTTGCCAGTAGCTGACCGGACGTAGGTACAAGATTGTCTGTACATCGCACGAATTAACTCTACATACTTCCCAGGCAAACCTTTCCCTTTCAAGGCCCACCACAACACATCCCGAGGTACCCTATCATACGCTTTCTCCAGATCGATGAACACCATGTGCAAGTTCTTGTGTGCACGTCTATACTTCTCGCACAATTGGCGGAGTGCAAAAGTGGCATCCATTGTCTCTCGACCTGGCATAAACCCAAACTGGTTTTGGGTGATGTCACTCTCCTCTCTTATTCTTTTCTCTATCACTTTCTCCCATACTTTCATACTATGTGACATGAGCTTTATCCCTCGATAGTTGTTGCAGTCCTGCACATCCCCTTTATTCTTAAAAATGGGCACTAGCGAACTATTGCACCATTCTTGTGGGATCACTTCCTCACACAACAACTTATTGAAAAATATAGTCAGCCACATACATCCATCTTCTTTTAAACACTTCCATACTTCTACTGGTATTTCATCAGGGCCCAAGGCCTTTTCATTTTTCATACTTTGCACTGCCTTCCTCACTTCATCCATGCTAATTTCTCTTACCAATCCATTACCAATCCCATATTTACTTGTACCTCTTTAAGCACACCGCTCCATTCATTCTCTTCATTCATTAGCTTTTCAAAATAAACCTTCTATCTCTCTTTTATTTCATCATCTTTAGACAAAACCTTACCAGCGCCGTCTTTCACACACAATATGATTCATATCTCTTGTTCTCCTTTGTCTTGCTTTTGTAATGCGGTAGAGCTCCTTCTGGCCCCTAGGACTGTCCAGAGAGTCATATAACTTCTCATGCGCCTTAGCCCTGGACACTGCTATGCTACCGCCTTTTTGGCCTTTCTCTTCCATTCTTTATTAATCTTCTTCTTTTCTTCTTCCAAACTGTCGTTCCCGTTTGCTACACCCTGCCAATCTTTAAACGCAACCTTTTTCTCTTTCAGACTTTTTTGCACCTCCTTATTCCACCACCATGTATCCCTATCTATTATACCTTTCCCTTTCGATTCTCCAAACACCTATTTTGCTACTCTTCTAATACAATCCGCCATCTCTTTCCAACATTCATTAACAGATTCTCCTTCCATATCCTTCATTTCAATCATCTTGTCATACTACCTGGCTCTCAAACATAGTTGCAAATTCTTCGTTTTCCAACATACGCCATCTGGTTTTAGGTGGGGGCCGTTCTTTGTTTTTCCTATAAAGGACACTGACTTTTACCTCTATTACAACCAACTACACTGACTTTAACCTCTATTACAATCTACTATATATAGTCTTTGCTATGTACCTATTAAAAAACAAACCTCAAAATATGGTGTCATTTAATGATGAGACTTCCTTCTTTTTTAAGATAAAAGACGGGCCCAAAATGTGGGTGACATGAATAATGCCCTATAGTTAATTCACAGCGAAAAAAAAACGACTTAATGCATACAATTTGCATTTATAGCAGTACCTATTTGATTTTTTTGGCCTCCCACCATGTGGACCGACATCGTGAGAGTCGCGGGCAAACAGTCGATGCAAGCGGCAGGTTGTCGTTCGTTATAGCGTTCTATGGGGCCTTTGTCCAGCAGTGAATATCGTCTGGCTGATGATGGTGATGACGATGTTCACTGCCCTCGAGTTCGAATCCAAGTGAAAATTTTATCACTTGCTTCGGTAATGGGAATCATCGTGAAGAAACCAGCATTCCTGTCTGAGATACATTTCTTGACGGCATGAAAGGTCAATGGGTGGCATAAAAACCCTAACACCAGTTTGAATATTAAAAAGAAACTAGAATTCGTCGATAAAACGGTTTTCCCGGGGATTACGCATTTACGCTACGCTAGATGATGCACAAGGGTCATCTTTCGCGGGGTGGCTAAGTTCAGCAACTGTTCAGAAATTAGGTAGGTATGCTGTTAGAAAAACCGTCAATTTACCGATTAAAATACCGTGAAACGGTTTACTTTAGTTATTTTTAAATAGTACAACACGAAGATGATGATATTACTAATTAAAATATGTCGATGTTTTGTGAAGTCGTAAAAACACTGAATGTAAGCGACTAAGCGGTTCGCTAGTGGAAATAATTACATTTTCACTTCTCTCGCTCTAAAATTCGTCTTTATGTCGTGCGTAGGCGACATAAAGTCGCGTTTTATGCTCTAGAGCATAAAGTAAAATCTTCGTCGAAGACCAAGGTAATCGGCACAGGTAATCGGCCCAACAGCCACAGGAACAACTTCAACTTCATAAAATATACTCTTTAATTTAATTCGTTTCGTTAGTATTCTAAGAACAAGGGATTACTGCTTTTCATTACGAATACAAGGAAACTTGATGGGAATAGGCTTCCCCCAATGGGGAACACAAAAGGGTCAGAATATTCGTATTAAATACACCTAAAATCGAAGTGTAGAACGTGTACATTACATTAGTTTTTGTTTTACTTCGATACATGCAGTATTTCCGAAGTTATAACGCCGAGAAGTTAAAGTAATTTTTTGAATTTCCGAGATTACGCGCGCTCGTACTAATACGTCACAACCCTGTTCAGCCCGCGACCGCGTCACTGCGCGGCACTTAGTCCGGTGCGTTGACCATAATAAATTAGGCGCGTCTCGTTTTATTTTGTTTCAATCGTATTCGTTTTCCTATTATGTACTTATACATACACATACATACATAAACTCACGCCCTTTTCCCATGGGGATAGGCAGAAACCACAGATCGCCACTTGCTTCGATCCTTAACTAATACATAGGTATTCCTTTTGCCTCGTCGTTGTCGTCGTACTTATAGTGTCCTTGTATTTCAAAGTAATAATAATATTATCCTTTAAATCCGATTACACTAAAGTGAAACGTGTACTGTTTAGAATGGAAGGTTTTCTAATAATTATGTCAGTCGAACAATCTGCCAAGAGTGGATAGTTTGATGGTGACTTGGTGACACAATATGTCATGAAAAATCTGGATTTTATGGCTGCTGAAAATCGTGGAATAACGATGAAAAGGTATATAGGAATGTTCTAAGTAAGCATTACCTACTCCTGGGTAGGTATTTGTTCAAACTTAAACCTAACTGAAAGTGTGTCTTTCATTTAGTTAGTACCTATAGGTAGGTACTCGCAATCAACATCTCGAATCTCGAGGTAGTCGATGATTATTTTATGTATTTTATTAGTAGGTATAAACTAAAAGAAAAATACACTATTTACCCATAAACAGAATGTAGTAAGTCTTAGCAGGTATTTACGTAGTTACCAGTTTTGTAAGTAGGCAAATACCTACCATTATTATAGTTTTATAGGTACTAAACCAGATATTTTTGATTAATTTTATTTTTAAATGAAAAGAAAATAAAATCGAAATGGTCTTCACAGCAGTGCGCTTTAGTTTTAGGACCTATTGAATCAACTCTTTTTACGGGTGTCATCCACTTTTTCTTCATTTTTTGGGTCCTCAAGCACATAAAAAAAAAGTTTAACAGGTGTTTAAACTGTTGAATTGAAGGTGATTGAAGCACCGAGGCACAATACAGTATTTTTTTCCATTTTTACCACAGAGAACTTTATAATTTTGATTTTTACTGCGCACGGGCGTGCAAACGAGAGCGTGGTTGTGGGAGTTGTGACGTCATCGGGTAGTGAGCGCCCGCCCGCGTTTTTAAAAACCTTCGGGAGGAAATACGCACTTTGATCGTTAATATCTCAGTCATTTTTTAAGATATGAAAAAAGTAAAAACACAGTTCTTCTTGTAATTTTTTGTAGATTTATTTGGTGTGTAAAGTAAAAAACGTTTGTCAGACCCATTACCTAAATCGCTTGATGGCAAAAGGCTTGCTCCTAATTACATCATTTGATGGGAATAGGCTTACTCTTAATTACATTGATTGATGGCAATAGGCTTGCTCTCAATTACCTAAATCAGTGGATGTCAATAGGCTTGCTTCTAATTACATCGGTTGATGGCAATAGGCTTGCTCCTAATAAGATATGTTGATGGCAATAGGCTTTTCCTAATTACATCGGTTGATGGCAATAGGCTTGTTCCTTATTACATCAGTTGATGGCAATAGGCTTGCTCCTAATTACATTGGTTGATGGCAATAGGCTTGGTCCCAATTACATCAGTTGATGGCAATAGGCTTGCTCCTAATTACATTGGTTGATGGCAATAAGCTTGCTCCTAATTACATTGGTTGATGGCAATAGGCTTGCTCAAAATGTTTTGACAACTGAGCAGTATGAGTAACGACATAAGTCAGGTGTTATGTCAAGTTTCCTACTGCAAAAAAAAAGTTAATTGGCGGGAACCATAATTATTTTTACAATATTTACAAGTTGCTGTTTCATTTCCTCGCAATCGAAGTGAAAAGTAGAGTGTAAAACTCGTCCATAAAACCCATTTTACTCTCTACTTTATATCCATCCTCGCTCGCAAGCTCGCATCGGATGGATAAACGTCTCGCGCAAGATGGTGCGTTTTATGCACTTGGTGTACAATCTACTATTGTTTTTCAATCACCAAGAATTTTGCGAGTCATTTTCTGAAGTGTTTTCCGTCACAATCTACACTAATATTTGAAAGAGATGTACATACCTAATTTGTTTAATTCATTATGAATAAATAAACTCAAAATCTACTAGATAGATATAGAAAATTCTTTCACTAGTAGAACGCTACATTGTCAATTTATCACTGAGTAACATTTTTTTTTTAAAATGGGATTCCTATGTAAACTCCAGAGATCAATAGCTTCAGCTGCCAAAAACGTTTTTTTTTGCATTGCAGACTTGTTACGAGTAAGTAAAAGTGTACCGCAAAAGCAAAAAACTAATTTTATACATAGAAGAGAATTACTTATTACCGCCAAAAGTGGCCACTTTTATCTGTCTCTTAATTTATCAAGTCTAGAATCATGATAAGTGATTTTAAAAATACTACAGGTTATTTGCTAGCATCATAGTTTTTTGGATTTTTCTTTGATGTGATTTTAGAGTAAAAGAAAAAAGATGTGGGTGGCGCTAGTTTCGGTGCTGTTAGCGTCTTAATTTGTTGTGCAAATGTCGGATTTTTTCTTCGTGATAACTTCCGACAGTAGAGAAGTAAAATGTTTGCGAATATTGGCGGTGCACTGTGCTCGGTAATCCATCCCCACTTCGCTTCAACGATGATGGCGACAAGTTACTCAAACCTAACGCGCCACCTTTAATATTGAATTAAACAGCTAATAATATATTTTGCATGAGCACATACAGGAAAAATAGTGTTAATTTTTAATAACAATCAAAAATTACATGTCAGGTTTTGAATAATAAATAAAAATACAAATCATTATACCTACTTTAAAACGAGTATCAAATTCAAATACATTATAATAATAAATTAGAAAAAGAATAAAGCTATAAGGAAATTCTAGTCATCGGTTTAACATCACGCCGCGCGCCGTAGGATGATCGGTGTCAGTCAGATGCGTCTATCACACTTATAATTTTATTTAAAGGCGAAAGTTTTTGAGTGTGTATGTTTGTTACTTCTTCACGTCTAAACGGCTGGAGCGATTTCAATAAAATTTTGGTACACATATAGTTTATAACCAGGATTAACACATAGGATAGTTTTTATCCCGATTTTATCATCCCGTGGAATAATTTTCAAGTTGTAGCGGGTGAAGCCGCTGGCAACAGCTAGTTAGATTTAAAGTCTACTTTATTATTGTATATTAGTATGTTTGATTGTAAATAAATTAAATAGGTGGTCCAGCATGTTTACAAATTCTACCCGTATATCAGGTCAATCGCTCAATGTTATATAGATACTGGTATTCAACTGTTCAGCTGCATCCAGTTCCAGAAAAGGCAGGCAGCTGATGATAAGGGTGAAGTAGGGAACGATTTGTATGCGACTTCTATAACGTTTGAAGCTAAAAGCATGAAACTTTATACCTACGAGTATCAAGGTCAAAAATTGGGTGACCTAGGAAACTAGTAATGTGATTCAGTTGAATAGACAACTAATTAAACTTAATGACAATGACCTCACCCATGCACCAGAAGTTACTTTTTCATCAGTCTGGGCGGAGTGCTAGTAATGAATAAAATAGGTAGCAGTTTAATTTAAAACTATAAAAACTATTTACGATTTACGATTTGCTTAAATGCTAACTAAAACTTAAGTCTGACTACCGGTTAGTTTTCTCAATTATAGTTTATGGTTCAAGTCAGGGACCGAAACCGGTATGATCAATACGGGTATTTTTTCGGTAACAACCTTTTTTTCTTTTACAGGTAATTTTAAAGGTTACCTTTATTATTAAATTGAATACTTAACCAATATTAATACCGGTTACCGAAATAAAAATTACCCCTATCTTACACGTGCCGTCGGCAATTATTGCCGACGGCACGTGTATATATTATATTATTATTACGTGTGAATATTATATTCAAAGGGTGCGCATCGCCTGTGTGTGTGACAAAGAGTCGAGCAGACACACAAACTTAGGCGAACGCGAACTTTTTTCTCGTAATCAAGGTCATTTTTAGGTATTAAAACGGTAACCTGAATAGAGGTTACATTTTTCTTCGGTCTGGTTACCCAGATAGCGGTACCCTAAGTCTGAAAAATAACCAAAATTCTTCAATACCTGTACCGTAATTTATAAAGGTTTTCGGTCCCTGGTTCAAGTAGTAGATTGGGCTGTGAAAAAAATGACTGCATGTAGCGAAGATGAGAATGTTAAGATGGATGTAAATTATTTTACAATTACCTATATTAATAAAATTATTGTAATTCCTCTAAAATTGTAAACCACTATTTTAGAGGAAGTCGCGCCCGTTATAGAAAAATAAAAAACATGACACTCCATCCATTTTTTAGTAACATGTATTGTGTTACATTACATCCCTTTTTTTTGGTGGGTGGAAAATCATGAGGAATGATATGAAAGAGAGAAGAGATTAAAATGATGCTGTGACGTCTGACAGGGGAAAATGGAAAAATAAAATGGGATAAGGGCAGGGAGATGATGACATGATGATACATTATAGTCCAAGATTGAGAAACAAAAAATATAACAATATGGAAGGAATCTTTTATTCGATAAGGTTGAATGAAGGTGAAGATGAGAGAAAAGAATAATTACGTAATACCTTACTTCTGGGTTCCTGGCCGTTATTAACTGTCATTATTATTACCTATTTCTATGTAATGTGTGTCAGAATTTTCGAAGCAAGGTACTATTTTTTAAAAGTGAACAATACGTTTATTCATTTAAACGAATACCATAATGTGCACAACATTAAATATCTTATTATTTTCCGTTAGCACACGCAAGTTTTGGACAATTGAAGCACGTGAACTACCAAACATATAATTGGTCAACAAATATGTTCGCTAGTTCATTCATTAGGGCACTCCATACTTCTCACACGACCCTGTGAGAAGCATATAGTGCCCTAATGAATGCATTCCACTTTTAAGGTTTGCGCCCCCTGGGATTTGTTAATTGTCATTGTAAATAAAAGACAATCAAATCTTAAATGGCAAGTTATTTGTAAATATTTCTATGCTGGGAATTAAGACGCCGCCGTCTTCTTTTGTAATAATGGTGGGTTTTATATTACTTACATATTACTGCCCCAAGTATGTTATACAAAGCCTGGTGTAATTGTATAGACTGGGTGCCTCAAGGTCAAGATGGGACGGCACGCCCGTTAATCCCAGGGAATTGACAAATTCAACAGGGTAGGCAAGTTCTAATGGAAGCCATCACTGTTTCTATGGATGTGTATAATATGTTACGGCTAATAGCCAAAGTGCATCCAGCTACAACTAGGAGCAGCCATAATTATTATCTTCAGTTAAAAGTTTACAACTAGGTTAATAATGTTTTTATTTCGAACAACCAGGTCCATATGTGTTAGTAAAAAATACTTGCGAAATATGTTAGTGGTAATAAATTTGCTGATTTAGTTACATTAATTAAAATTTATTCTACAATACTATTAAAATTACATTATAGTTTTATGTCACTTAGTATTGATCAACACCCTAATGTGATGACTCAGAATAGGACAGTCAAATTTTTCCTCAATAACCGCCAGAAAGCCATTGCTACTAGCACGAACTCTGTTCATTAAAGAGGCGATTTTTTTGCGCAGGATAGCTGCAAATTCATCAGTACGAGTCTCCATGAACATGCCAGATGCGCTGCAGAAACGTGGAAGACGGTAAAGCGTTCATCATAGCGGCTAGAACTAGTGCTGCAGTCGCACATCGGTGGTTAAACTTTGGCGTATCATTGTCATCGACTAGAACTAGGTCATCATCATTCTCCTACTCTAATCTCAATTTATTATAGTTACAGCAATGCCCGAGGAAGCCACAGCCACAGTTATATGATGGCACAATAAACGCTGGCTGTGAAAGAGCCGTTGACTGCGGTCGCTGCGTGTCGCGGGTTCGTTTCCCGAACGGAACAAGTTCTTAGTTCATGATTAGGTACTTTATTGAAGCCTGAAGCCCCTAGCCTGTCCTACCTTCATAACGTTGGTAATCAATTTAACATTTGGAAAATTATAAGTTATTAAAATAAAACAGGTACAAAAAGTGAACACTGGCTGAGATTCGAACTTGCGAACTTTGATTTACCGTCAGGCTACTTTTACTTCGGTTCTATTCTAATGCTTGTAATGAGTTGTTAATTTTCAAACAGTTGAGGAATATGCACGCACTATTTCCCATCCCACTAAGTTATTAACGCGATATAATAATTATACATACCCTATTCTAGACTATAATCTATCTCTGTACAAAACATCCAGATCCGTTATGCCGTGATTCTTCTAGAATCCATCCAAACTTTCGCATGTATAAAAGTAAAAATAATAAATGAGTACATAAAAGATAAAACATATTTTGTTGGTACTCACAACTGTCATGAAGGCCTCTTTTCTCGCCGGCTTCTGTGCCTCACAGTAAACACCGAATAACAAAACCAAACAGAATTTATTAAAAAAACTCATTTTTAACTAAATCAAAACTAGATCACTGTCCGCTAAAATTGATAATTTAAAAAAGGTTCTATTAGAAGTCCTTAGCCTATTTCATAGACAAACTAAGGTTCTATTTTCAAACGTCCCGCCGCGTTGTCATCTGAATACTGGAAACTCGACCGCCCTTGCAGTGGCTTTTATCATTCAGCCGTTTAAATTTCCTGCGCTAGAGGTCGTATCGAGAATACGATGTCCGCGGGAAATAGGTAGCGTAAATTAATTCAGCGATTGCTTTTAAAAAAACAAAAAAAAAGTTCGCGCACGTCTTACTTCTGCGTCGAGGGTCCCGTACCACTAAAACCTAAGTTATTTTATTCATTTTATTTAATGTCGAGCATAGGCACTTTATTCGACGCTGCTTTAGGTATTGGTGCCGCCTGCTGCTCTCCTCATCACTGTCACTGTGGCAAAGCTGTTAGCTGTCTTAGAGCCCAATGGCTAAACACGCGACGATGATGGGGCCGTGTGGTCCGAGTGTCCAAAACCATTTCAATAAAAATTCAAAACGCCTTGTTCACCTTTATTTTATTTAACTATGGGAAATCATCAAATGATCCCTCCCGCTCTGGCGGAGAAGAAGGGAGTGTCAGACTCTTACTGACTAAACTCATCCGTGTTCCTTCCTATGCCCTTTGCGTTCCAAGACCACGGTTACTTTTTCGATCAAACTCCGCAACCCTGGCAGGCACTGTACAGACATAGACACCCGAGTGGGCCCCATCTATACGCTTCCTGTGACCTAAGAGCTGACTTTTTTCTTGACCTGAGGCTAACGTGTTGCCATAAAACGTGGCAACGCTGCCAGTCTCTTGAGCACTTTACCTGCTGGCAGCGTTGATAAGGAGTTTTTCGATGCTCTTTTAGTTTAGTTTATATATTTTGTTGTTTTGTAGTTTTTAAGGACCATATAATAAAATACAGTTTGTTTATTCCCCAATAATTTAAGTGAGATAAACGTAAACACCAATTAAATATAAGTAAGCGGAAGCAAAAGTAAAACAACAGAGAATTGCAACGAAAGACACCCGTTTTGAGACGAAATTCCATTTATGTTACCACATTTACTTCCTAGCCAGATAATTAAAGGTTATTGCAGAAGATGCTTAAGTAAATTGGCTTTTAATTTTATTGCTTAAGGCTTAAACTGTCACAGTGCAAATTGATCATCATCAGGGATGTTATGGATATGATATTTCGGATCTGGATACGAATATAGGAATGGGGTTGGCAAGTGAAAGCTGATTGTAGATGGCGTGTCCATAGCTTGTCCCAATCCGACCAATGAGGTCAAGCTATTTTGAAATATAAAATGACATTGACAGATATTCAACCAATGAAGAGCTTAGGTACATGCGGTGCTCCGTGCTAGCGCCATTAGTTCCACCAGTTGCCCGTCCCATTAAATTACACCGGTTTCGGATATGGTTACGGATATATTTTTTTTCTCTTCTTTATTGCAATCTATCAATCTTGCAGATATTCAGCAATATATGTGGACGATATTATTTAATTAACGGGCTTGCACGAAGGCCGTCCAGTGACTGCATCGTTTTTTCTTGTGCCTCTCAAAGAAGGTCTTGAGGAATCTTTCTTTTCAGTCTGCGAGCAACTGTTTGGGTGTTCATTAAATTTGTAGCCAGTATATTTGGATGATGAGTGATTCGATTTTTGTACACTTTTGTCCTCTCTGATATTTCTTCCATAACACTTTTGACGCAGAGGTCGTGATGGAGTCTAGTGTTTGAGACATACCATGGTGCGTTTGTTATTATTCTGAGCATCTTTGATTGGAATCTCTGAATTATTTCAATATTTGAATTAGCTGCTGTTCCCCAGAGTTGTAGGCCATATGTCCATATGGGTTTAATTATGCATTTATAAAGCATTAGTTTATTTTGAAGTGAGAGTCTTGATTTTTTATTTAGGAGCCAGTACATAGTGCGCAACTGTTGGCCCATAGCTAATCGCTTTGTGAAAATATGCTTCTTCCATGTAAGTCGTCTATCTAAGTATATTCCAAGATACTTGGCGTGATCTTCCTGCGGTAGAGGTATGCCGTTGAGAGTGACGGGTGGTGTCTCTTTCCTGTTTGTGAAAGTAACCTGGACAGATTTGGTTTCGTTGGCTTTGATTCGCCAGTCTTTGAGCCATTTGGATACTTGATCGAGACTGCTTTGAAGCTTTTGTGCTGCAATGTCTGGTGAATTGTCCATTGATAAAATTGCTGTATCATCAGCAAATGTTCCAGTAACTACTCCATCGGTCGTAGGGAGATCAGCTGTAAAAAGTAGATACAATGTGGGACCCATGACACTGCCTTGCGGAACTCCAGCTTTGATAGCATATATGGGCGTTAACTCTTCTCCTTGTTTGACAAAAAAGTGTCTGTCGCTTAGGTATGACTTAATCAGGTTGTAGAAATTTATTGGTAGGTCCTTTTTTATTTTAAAAAGAAGTCCGTCATGCCACACTCGGTCAAATGCCTAAGATATATCCAAGAACGCTGCGACACTGTATAGTTTTGATTCGAGAGCTTTGTTTATATGTTCCACTAGTCTGTGTACTTGTTCAACAGTACCATGCTTTCTGCGAAAACCAAACTGATGGTCAGGTAGTAATTTGTTTGCGGCAATAATCGGGGATAATCTAAGTAAAATGACAATCTCCATGATTTTTGATGGGATGGGTAACAGGCTGATGGGTCTGTATGATTGCGCCTCAACCGGATTTTTTCCAGGCTTAGGAACCATAATAACTTGGGCGATTTTCCATTGGGGAGGGACCATTCCTCTTCGTAGGATAGCATTATACAGGAAAGTGAGAAATTTAATCCCTTCTTTTGGCAGCTCTCTTAAGATTTTTCCTGTAATAAGGTCGTAACCAGGGGCTTTATTTGGATCTAAAGCCTTAATTGCTGCTTTTACTTCTCTATAAGTGAGTTTATTAATGGGAAGGTCGAGTTGGTGAGTTTGGCTCAATAATTCTGCGACTTCTTGGGTTTTAGAGGAGCCTGTATCTGGATTTGGTATAAAGACCTGTTTGAGATGTTCAGCAAATGTAACAGCTTTGTCCGCATCGCTACAAGCCCATTCTGAGTTGCTTTTACGGATAGGAGGTTGATTAGTTACCGGGCGTTTAAGATTTTTAGTGACTTTCCACAAAGAGTAATTTGTCTCTGCTGTAGCATCTAGGTTTTCTAGAGATGTTTGTATTCCTAGGTTTTCATTATCTTTTAGCAGAATTTTCAGTTTTGTTTGAAGATAATTAAGATGTTTTTTTATCAGTAGGATGACCTGTTGTTTGCCACTTTTTCCGAGCTTTTCGTTTATCAGCTAATAGTTCCCTTACAGATTTTGGGTAATCTTGCTTATGGTACGAGTTTGCGGCAGCTGGGGTAGCAGACCATCAGGCAGATTGTTGAACGCAGCTATTGAAATGTTCCACCGCTTCTGTTATGTTGTCGTCCGTCTTCAAAGGAATTTTTAAATCTAATTTGTCTGTCAGTAGCTGTCTGAAGAGCTCCCAGTTAGTTTTATTGGAGTGTAGCTTACAGGGTTTAGGTACAACTGTGATTTTCCTTTTTAGTACTATTTCTACCGGGGAATGATCGGAGGATAGTTCCGTGCTCGTTTTACTTGTTATAAAGTTGTTAGGGATGCCTTTTGTAATACAGAAGTCAAGCAAGTCTGGCACTTTTTTCAAGTCTAGGCCAGTATGTAGGTTCTCCGGGAGAAACAGTATTTAGTTTTAATTTCTCAATGGCCATTAGCAGCTGCCTACCTTTAGTAGTTATAGTACGTGAGCCCCAGTAATGGTGCTTGGCATTGTAATCACCTCCAGCTATGAATCTGTGACCTAGTGTAGAAAGAAACCTTATGTAGTCTTCAAACTTAAGTTTATGTTTAGGTGGACTGTATACAGACGAGATTGTAAAAGGTCCCGCCCAGTCTTCAATGACGACATTTGTTGCTTGTATTTCATATGTGCAGTAATGTACTGTTTCATGATGTTTGATTTTATGTTTTATTATAACTGCACTTCCAGCGTGTGCTTTGCCGCCGGGGTGCATTGTGTGATAGGTTTTATAGTTCTGGATGTTAAAGTGGCTCTTTTTGGTAAAATGTGTTTCCGTAACTAGGAGGATATCTATCTTTTGTGTCTCTAAGTATGCCTTAACTTCAAGAGTATGTTGTGACAGCCCATTGGCATTCCATAGGGCAATTTTTAAGCAGTCGAAGTTGACAACTTGGTTGTGAGGGCTAATATTAGGTTTGTCATGGTGTTCAGTTGCTGCATCATTTGTTTCATTAGGTTTATTAATTCAAGCATGTCATTTTGGTTAGTGTGATTTGTCTCTGTTGTTATATTGTTCTGGAGATTTTTATTTATTAGCGCTTCTTTGTATGATGTATGTTGGCTATTTGTAGGTTCTCTATCCTTAGATTTTTTATTTTCGGCTGTAGCTTCCTGTTTCTTGCTGCGAACATAGGTGTTTCTTCGTTCGGGTGCCTTTGGAAATTTAAGATTTTGAAGCTCTCTGTAGATTTTACAGCCTTTATAATTTGCCGGGTGATTTCCGTCACAGAGGACACATTTTACATTGTCTGATCTGGTTTTCCTAGAACATTCGATCGAGAGATGGTCACCAGCACATTTGATACATTTAGAGCTCCGGCGACAGTACTTTTTGGTGTGTCCATACTGCTGGCATTTGGCACACTGTGGTAGTTCACGTTTAGGTCGATTATTTGGAATTAGACCATTTATGTTCCATGTTGCCATTCGAATCGCAGTCATTTGGACAATTTATCTACGAGTCGTGTTATGAGCATCATTAGGGTACTCATTTGTTGGAGGATTAAGTCAAATTTGTCAGACTGTTTACTTAATATCTGTTCCAGGTTCAGAGGAGGCTGTGTATCTGTTATATCTTGAGTTGTATCTTTTTTGTTTTGTGTGATCTCAGAGTACGTTTTAGGTTTGACTTCAGGATTTTCAGTGGTCTTAGCAGCTAAGTTTGGAACAGGTCTATCTCTAGTTTTTTCAGTTAAGGGTATTTGCACTTGATAGCTTGTTGCGGGTTGATACTTTGGCTTAGAACGTCTTAGCAAGATTTCCCTGTATACTTCGCACCCTTTGTAGTTTGCAGGATGTGGACCATTGCACAATGCACATTGAGCGGGAGTTGATCGGTCGCGTTTATGACACTCTGAGGTTTTATTGTGACTGTCCACATTTTACACAGCGGATATTGCTGGCATCTTTGGCACTGGACTATTGATTCTCGCTTCCTTGGGTCCTCTATGATAACCGACTGATGGTGGATGTATCTGGGTTCTTTAACAGATTTATTGTTTGGTCCAGGTGCGAGATTTACAAAAAAGGTGGATGTAGGTTTTTTGTCGGGCCCAAACTTAGCGTTTATGATTTCTCCTGTGACTGTGTTTCCTGTGGCTTCAATGTCATCTTTTATCGCGGACATTGGTGTCGTTGGGTGAAGGTTTCGTATTACTACTCTGAAACACCTCTGGTCTTTACGATTAAAGGTATGACCGATCAATCCATGTTCTCGAACTACTTTTATGATTAGCTTGTAGCTTTCAATGTCTAAGCTACTAATCCTTAACTGATTTCGGTTAACAATTCTCAAGGTGAACTGGTCTTTTTCTACAACAGTTTTCAGTAGTTCGGTGAGCTTATTGACGTCTTCTACTCCTAATACTATAGGTGGTGGTTTAGTGGGTCGTTTTTCTTAGGTTCAGCATTTGTTTCAGTGAGATCAATTGTTAAGCCTGCAAATCTATTTGAAGTTCTTAATGCTTCTGGAGAGGGGCTGTTGGACATTTTCTGTGTCTTAGGATTTCTGCTCACAGGAACTCTTTGCCAAGGTGGAGGACAAACGGGTGTTGTCTCAGTCTCAGTGTCAGAAATCATAAGCTGATCTTCAGAGGTAGAATGTGTTGTAGTTTGTTGAGTACTTCCCAGAGAAGAGGATCTGGGTCTCGTAAACAAACCTGGATGGAAAGCTTGCTGTACATGCCTTTTGCTGCTGCTGCTGCTGCTACTAGTGCTGCCAGGGGCATTCACGAACACAGGGGCCTGGTCGCCCACCCCTGTGCGGTCTTCGGTAGTAAATTTCACACTCGCAGGCCCGGGTACCTGCGAGCGCCGGGGGTTAGCCGGATCGCATGACATCGTATTCTCATTATTAGACATTTTCATATTAAAAGGGGTTGGGAGTATGAGCATAATGCTTTCCCAAGGCATTATGACCACAATTTCAGAGGGGATTTAGTCCCTCTTGGCTAGTGGGAGCACAGGAACAGGTTACTTGACCGCCGCCTGTGACTCGGCGTTATTGCTCGTTTGGCATCACCCGGGGGGCACGTGTAGGGTGGATCTAGGAAAAGATGGTAAGTCCTACGGACGCGAGCAAAGACACCCCCCATCGCCGCAGTTGAACGGGACAAAGTAGGAATTTACGGTGTCTTCTCTAGTACGTTAGTACTTATATCTCCATGAATTCATATTATGATCTGCTAAAGTGGCTTTCTGCCATTCAAAAAATGTGTAATCTCAACCTTATTTAAGTAAATCTAATGAGAGTAGTGGTGGCCCAGTGGTGGCGGCCCCGACTGAGAGTAGTGGTGGCCCAGTGGCGGCGGCCCCGACTGAGAGTAGTGGTGGCCCAGTGGCGGCGGCCCCGACTTACGAACAACGAGTCGTGGGTTCGAACCCCGTCAGGCGCATTACTTTGTGTAATTTATTTCATCACCACTGCTCTCAAAACGGTGAAGAAAAACATCGTGAGGAAACCGGCATGTCTTAGAACCAAAAAATTCGAAGACATGTGACATCTACCAATCCGCACTGGGCCCGCGTGGTAGATTATTATAGCCCATCCCTCTCCTAGAGAGGAGGTCTGAGTCCCTGCAGTGGGAACATCATAGGCTGTTGATGATGAATGATTTTGAACTATAATTACTTATTTAAATTATACAAATCGCTAATAAAAGATCAAGGTCAGAGAGTCAGCTTCGCAGGTCTCATTTTCTCCTTTTGGAAATATTATCGCCAAAAAGTCATTGTACTTAATATTTTTCCTTAAGTTTTGACTTACAAAAGTCCGATAAAATAGCCAAATTAAATTAAAAAATCTGGCCAAGTGCAAGCCGGACTTGCACATGAAGGGCTCCGTACCATTGCAGTAGATATTGAGAGTAGCGTTGTTATAAACCGGAAAGATTTCCGTTTCTTTCCAAAGTCGTTGTATTTTTCAATGTAACTTTCGAAAGATTCAAGCACATTGGCCAGTATACATGTATTTTTCCATTTTATTGGAAAAACACATTATACCTACTGGTCAATGTTCTTGACATGTATTTTTCCGTTTTATTGGAAAAACACATTATACTGGTCAATGTTCTTGAATCTTTCCAGAGTTACATTGAAAAAAAACATAGGCAATTTGTTTTTGAAGTGAAAACTTCTTTAGCGGCGCTGAGCACTTTTTTTGTATGGGTAAAAACTTTCAAACTCGCGTCAGGGTCACGTGATGCTGATCGAAAAATCTTACGATTTTTTGAAGTTATTATTGAAGTTTTCACTTCTGCCGGCACTCCTGGAGTGCTACCTTTTTTTTTTTTTCAAAAAACAACTCGGCATTTTCAACGCTAATTGAGAGATTTTCCATGTTATTTTAGCACCATAGACTTCTTAAAGGTTTTCCTGTAATCTATGTAGAACTAATTTCTGTAAGTAATTTTTTTTTCAAAATTTTAGTTTCATTAGTTTCCGTTTTAGGTTCCGTTTTTTCCTTTTGAGGTACGGAACCCTAAAAAGTACAATAAAAGGGCATGCGTTGATTTTCGATTGGTTGCCAACGACATTTTTCAAAACTTCAAGGTTAATAGAAATAAGAGAATAATCAGATAAAAAATACATAAAACCACGCTGTCACTCAAAAAAGGTACCTCTTTTTTTACCTGTTTGTGAGTAAAACATAATCTATAGTCAAAAAAGAGAACAATTACACCCTTTTTTCTAATTTTTTTTTTTAAATACATGTAATGAATGAATGGGTGATATGACCGCACGGCGCACCTGACCGAGGACTGTCCTGCTTAGTTCACTGAACGATAGGACCTGTTGTAGAATATGGGCGAAAGAGTTAAGTACCACGGCCCTGACTGAACACGGATGGGTTTTAGTCAGTAAGAGTCTAACACTCCTTCTTGCTGGAACAAAACTTGGAAGCAGGCGGGGTTCTATTTTAGTTCATTTTTTTTTTCATTTAATATTCCAATGAACCCCGCCTGCTTCCAAGTTTTGTTTAATTTAAAATGTGCTTGTTTTTTACTTTTAAGTTTTTTCAGTCGGGTTTTTTAGTTTTTTAACTACTTTTTTTATTTTCAACTTTTTAGTTCTTTTGTGTTTGTTCTTCCGTTGGTCGAGTAAAATTCTTACTTTTGTGCTTGTTTATAGGATTTGTCTCTTTGAATTTCTTTTAGACATATAAGTGTTTTATATTTTTGTAATCTCCTTTTAAAACCCTTTATTTTGATACCCTACTCGATGGTATTGGAAAATATTTTTTTTTTGAACTCCGCGATTTGGCCCCCAAAATCCGCATTTTTTTTTGTTTTTTAATTTTAATGTAGCCTATAACACTCGCGCCATCAAGACAAATCTAACGACGTATATTTCATTCAAATCCCTTCATCCGTTTAGGAGTTATGAGGGAACAAAGAAACGGACATACATACATACATACACGTCAAACACATAACCTCCTCTACGACTACGGCGAAGCCAAAAGGAAGGGTAATGATTTTGGCAGTCTATGTATGTATGTATGTATGTTCCACCGTAGCGCCTAAACTACTGAACGGATTTTAATAAATTAGGTGTCAATAGATTCGTAAGAATAGCCCGTGACATAGGCTATATAAATTTTATAAATTCTTTTTATGATGGAATTTAAATGTCAAAAACACCATGTGGCATGTCGCATTGGCATGCGACATGCCACATGGTGTTTTTGACATTTAAATTCCATCAAAAATTGATGAAAAATGATTGAAATTCATTAAAATTGTCATTAGCAAGGTGGCCCTTGCTAATGACAATTAGCAGCTGACTTCTGTAGCAATGAGAACGCCATGAAGGAGCATCAGGTATCAGTGGCATGCGACTATGAAGAATATCAGACAAGAATTATTTTCTTGTTTTCTACTTTTAAGACCGCGATTTTGTTAGTAGTCGGGTTTTAGATTTTTGAACTTAATTTTTTTATTGTTGAAATGAAACCTAGGTAGATCGATTTGTCGCCCCCGAAACCCCCTGAAAATCGTCGAAGCCGTCCGAGATTAGATACAAGAATTGCCAAGCACAAGGTCACATGGAAGGAGAACTAGGTACTGATTCTCGACTCGAATGAATCATAAAGTGCGTAGGATTCTTTTCTTATAAACGGAAATTGGTAAGTTTTGTGTGATTGTGAACCCGTGTTAGGTTTTCCCACTAGGAATCTCTCAGTAGCAGCTACGAAGTTTGGATTTGTGCCCGATTGATGGCAATAGGCTCTCCCCCTATTACATGGGATGTAAATCAATATGGGTGTACTATTATTAGGTATAGGTACATCTCTGCCTAAGCCTTCGAAGTTCGGGAATTGCAGGCGTGATGTTATGTCATAGGTATAACAAACATCCAAAATACGAGACACCTTTTAATTACTACTATGAATACTAACTAATTATGTAAGTACTAAATTGTCCGCAATTTTGTTCGATTTTAAATAGTGCTTTCAAAGTGTAGGTCAAGATGACGGGTGTATTGTAATTGTAACTATTATTTTGAGAGCCATTGTGCTTTATAGCCGTCACTTAGTAAAGATTTGACATACGAAACCTTCACTAAACTGTCAAAAGCTGGCTTAAGTAATCATTAAGTAATCGTCTCTGAGTGCGGTAGTAAGAGTCGTATAGTACGAACGTCTAATATTGATCTGTGTGCTCATAAATGTTCTTAATTTCATTGAACTTGGACTGAGCCAATGACATCAGTAAAAGTTATTTCACAGGAAAAAAATCATATTATTATGATGTATTTTTTGCAAAAAAGATTTTACTTATCCTTGTTAGTTGTGGTATGGCCGGTATGACACACAAATTCTTAAAAAAAAAATGTTGTATTTAGTATGTACCTAAGGTAGGTACTAGGATAGGGGGTAGGTAGGTGATAAGTTTTTGGCAACTCTCACTATTATCCTCTTAAGCTGTAATGGTTAATAATAATCATCAGTTCAGAAGATGATTACTCCTACTCTTATACGAAACGCCTCAATGATGTAGGTACTGAGGGCTGCTACCAAATAAATCAAAACATGCTTTTACGTTGCATTTATCATCTCTTGAAACAATCATCAGATTCTGATACTTACAACTGAATAAGAAGAATAAGAAGAATAAGAATCATTTATTTGTCAAACATGCGTTTACATAAACTGAGTAATCAGACATGCAAGGTATTGAATATTTATGTTGTGAGCGTCCATGTTTTGCCAATAACGGCGTACAAATTTTATAGGTATAAATAAGTTATTCTAAACATTACAAACTGCATGTATGATGTTTCTTATAAATTTAGTTATAGACATTCAGACACGATGTAATTTTTTTTAATGAATAAATGAATTGAACAATCGATGATGATACTTTGCAATGTATCTGGTACCACTACCAAATTCCTTAATATCCGGCAGTATGATTCTCATTCGTTAAGAAGTTGCAAAAGTCTGCCTAGCTAATCATCTGCCTACAATCTATCTTCCAATTTAACCGGATGCAGCTGAATACTTACCAGTTTTTTTCATGGATCGATTGCGTATCTTGTAACAAATCTACTGAATTTAGAAGAAATAAAAGGTTGTAGACTTGACCATTATAATATACTAGCTTTTGCCCGCGACTTCGTCCGCGTAGAAGTCGAAAATGGTTCTAATAGGATTTTTAATTGTTTTTTTACGTTATTAATTTTGTTATATCATATAGATTATGAGAAGAGGCCTTTGCCCAGCAGTGGGACAGTAATAGGCTGGTATTATTATATATTAGGTACAAATAAATTATTGTATTCAAATGTTTGAATACTTATATTTTTTTTTTATAGTGTAGGGATTTAAAGGTTAAATAAAACATGAAATTATAATAAAATTTTGTTATATTTTATGAAAACGAAGCTCAGCTCGAAATCGAAATACTACACACCTACCGCAGTATTTCTTTGTAAACACAGATAGTTTTACAATTAAAAGTTTATGTAAGTTCAACCTTTTTTGAATAAATTCGAATTTGAGACATGATGTGTCAAAATAAAAAGAAGTAATTTAAATCAAAATCACTAAGGAGTATTGATATCAACTTCGAAGCAAATCACCGCCAAAATAAGTTTCTACCCCTTTTTAACCCCGTTAGGGGATGAATTTCAATAAAATACGAAACACGTCTTCCATCAATTCTGTTAAAAAGGTTTATGCAAAATTTGAAGTAGATTGGACCAAGGAATCACTTTGTCCCATACAAACTTTGCCCCCCGTTTTCACCCCCTTAGGGGTAGAATTTCGAAAAATCCTGTCTTATCGGATGCCTACGTCATACAAAGAACACACCCTCCAAGTTTCAGGTCTCTACGATCAGCGGTTTAGGCTGTGCGTTGATCCGTCAGTCATTCAGGACAAAGCCTTTTATATGTATAGATTTAGGGAGGAGTAAAAAATGCAAAAGGAGTTATAAAAGGCACACTCTCAGAAGAGAGGAGGGAGGTTTTGAAGAACGTTAAGGTTTTTCGGTTATCAGCTTTCCAGTTTAAATTTTAAGAACCACAGAACCACTGGTACTACAGGTCACTCGGGTAGTAATATAGGAGGTCCTCTTGGCGTCAGCGTAGCGTCTCGCTCGACACCGGTCACTCGGGTAGCAGTATTGAAGGTCCTCTTGGCGTCAGCGTAGCGTCTCGACACCGTTCCGTTCACCTTGAGTAGGAAGAACCAGCAGCAGCAATGAACCAGTGTAGAATGTTAAGTATCTTATGGAGATGTTTCCTCGACCAGATTCAGACTAGAAGTCCCACGCGTGTGAAATCATTTCAGCTTTTATAGATCCACAGCTTGTCATTTTCAGTTCATTTTTCAGAATTTAAAATAGTGACTTCATATTGTCTTAGAAATGCAACTTGCCAGTATTCAAAACAGCCAGTAATATTCAATCCAAAACCTTTTCATAGAATTCTGAGAGCGTGTTAATTAATTATATGTAAGTTATAAAATACAATATCTGAGCTATGTAAGTTATAAAATACAATATTTGAGCTACCATATTAATAAAAAGAATTTAAATTACATAAATCAAAAGTAACCTTCATAGACTAAGCTAGTAAGAAACTATGACAGAAAATTAAAAGAAAAAGTATTGACAGTTTGACAGCCTGACGTAAAGTGTCATAACATAAAAATATGAAAATTATTTATTTATTTCAGATATTTTATAAGAAAACGAATCGTTTAAGACCGATTCGCAGAATAGTAATGCAAAAACCAATAAAACGTATGATAGATGCGAAGTGTAAGTAGGTATAAAGTGTAATTATAAGTAAGGATTAAAGTGTGGATTAGATGAGAACACTACAGTTCACTCAGTGAAATAAATAAAATACGTGGTTTAGAAACCACAACCCAGTGACACGGTTCCCTCAGATGATCTATGATAATTATTCCAATCCATTGAGGAGTACTCACTTTTAGAAGCCGGTTAAAAATGAGGATGCCATAAAATAATTAAATAGGTATGTGAGTGCGGCTCTGCCTGACCCGAGAATCAAACCTACGATAAACTTGTTTCACTTTGGCTAATTAAAAGTTGTCTGACATAACTCCCAGGGTGGGCACTAGGTACACACGGCTACACATCAAGCTATACATTTCCAGTATAAGCTGCGGTGAGCTGTGGTGCGAATACCAACTTGTTTTCTGCATCTCGTCTTGGAAGAGGACTTTTGGCCGCAGGGAGTGGTGTTCCGTCGCTTCCGCGGGCAAGTGCCACAAGAACGCGCCTAGTGCGCTAGTGAAGTGCTACTAACATAGTTTTAAGGCTAACTAACACAAATTGTATTTTATTATATTTATGTTAGTCTGTAAGGTAGATAAATAACTATGGGCCTTAGATGCCTGAAAATAAATTGATGATTATGATCATGATTTATGATAAGCTGGTCTCGCATTGTATAGGATTTCCGTACAATGCGAGATCAGCGTAAACTGGAAATGTATAGCTTGATGTGTAGCTGTGTGTACACGATTGTTAAGATTTAACCGACTTCAAAAATAGAAGTCGGCAGAAAGGCAATGAAATGAAACAAACAACTAACTTCCGAAAGTAAAGTTTTAGACTTGATAAGTGTTATAATTTTATTATGACGCAGTATACCTTTTTTATTTTGGCGGGTGGTAAATCATCAAATAAACCCTCCCGCTCTTGGGCAGAGCGAAAGGGAGTGTCAGACTTCTACTGACTAAAACCACCCATGTTCCTTCTTAGCCCTTGTGCCGAGGCCGCGGTATCTCTTTCGAACAACCCGCAGCCCAGACTGTACCACGTCATGCTGGCGTGGGGTCCACAATTTTGTTGCTGGGTCGAGCTCTAAACATTAGAATCTGTATGTTGTTACCTACCACTAGCTAAGTATGACGGTCCCTGTGTGCGTTGGTCTTTCCATGTGCACATTGATGTTTTCCTACAGCTGTGTTTGGTACGGGATACCTACTTCACTGCGACAAACGTTTCATCGAGTATCGTTTCTTCG
Source organism: Diarsia dahlii (assembly GCA_949775195.1). Classification (NCBI taxonomy): domain Eukaryota; kingdom Metazoa; phylum Arthropoda; class Insecta; order Lepidoptera; family Noctuidae; genus Diarsia; species Diarsia dahlii. The sequence continues at coordinate 1,166,275 of OX459197.1, read as the reverse complement.
AAAACCTTTCACCGATATCACTATACTGCGATGCTTTATTGTACTGTATAGTTTTATATCGTGTTTTACGGTTTAAATTATTGATAGGTTTGAAATAGGCACTGATAGCTCTTGTACACTTAACAGTATTATTTTATTTATTTATTGCGAGCTGTCTGGCTTGATTTTTTTATACTTGTACGCTCTCTGGCATTTAAAGTTTAAACATAGTGCACTCATTATTACCTACATCTATTATAATTATACTTAAAAGTCAAACGGATGGTTTTGTGGGTTAATAAACTTTAGCATTTTTAATAAACACAAATTATTTCGTGATTTTTATATTGAAATCATAATAAGTCCTTGGAAACAAATCTTAAACTAGTGACCTTTTATTGTCATTACTAACTTTTTATTTCAATTTGACTATTATCTAGCGAATAGAATTTTAGAATTTCGATGAGCTCGTGGCTAAATAATCACAGACGCTCCGGTCGATCTTTAGGTTAAGCCGTGCTTTTACGAAAGAAATACCGTGGCCCGGGCACACAAAGTGCTAAGAAGGAGAAGGAAAGGAGCATGGGTGAGTTTTAGTCAGTAGAAGTCTGATACTCCCTTCCGGTCCGCTCAGACCGGGAGGGGTCATTTCCAGAGGTGACCAACCTCGTTCGTGGAAGACCACCCATTACATACCAAGTTCTCCCTGTGCCTTGGAAAGCACATTAAAGTCGTTAGCTTATTTCGCTTGTTATTTGTAGATCTTTGATGGTCCTTAGGTACAGGAAGTAGCCTTAACAAGGAGTATCTTCGTCTTACGCGATAAGAACAAGACAAGGGATGTCGTTACTTTGTTATAGAGGTCAGATAGGTTTTCGCAGGTGTTCGCCTCTAATCACGACCTTAAAAAAAAGTGAAAAACTAAAACCCGACTACGACAAAAAATACGACGCTGAAAAAGTATGAAACAAGATTTTCAGGATAGAACAAAAAGAAAAGCCGTAGTCACACGGTATTAAAGTGTTTAGGTTGGTACCTATAACGTGTGACTACGGCTTTTCTTTTTGTTCTATCCTGAAAATCTTGTTTCATACTTTTTCAGCGTCGTATTTTTTGTCGTAGTCGGGTTTTAGTTTTTCACTTTTTTTATTTATACTATTTTGGTGTTAAATATTTTTTAATTACTCTTGACTTTTTGTCCGCTAGAGGGCGTGATTTTAAATTTGAGCAATATTTTGGAAATGTACAAGTGAGGCCCTTTCAAATGATACCAAACACGGCGTATTTATCTCCATTTTTATTTTTTAAGCCTTACTTTTTGTCCGCTAGAGGGCGCCAAATCGCTTTTTGTGTCACGTCACGTAGCCTATGTTCAGCGGAAAATTAAGACATTTCTAACGATACCTCATATGTCGAGTTCCGATAAGTAGATTAGAAGCTATGAGGGAACAGATGAAGATACCCACATACATACATACAAACATACATACATACATACAAACATAGCCAGTCAAAATCATAACCCTCCTTTGGCTTTGCCGTAGTCGGGTAAAAATGTGGGTAGTTTTTTGTTATTTTTGGACGGTCATATTTTCTTTACTTATTAGTTGCTGGAACGAAGGAAATGAAATGAACGTGCCTACAGTAGACCATGATATTGTATGAAAAAATATTGCTCTAGCTAGAGGCATTATTAAGAAAAAAGTGATACGTTTGTATGGAGAATTCACAGATCATGTTCCTTTTTAGGGTTCCGTAGTCAACTAGGAACCCTTATAGTTTCGCCATGTCTGTCCGTCCGTCCGTCCGTCCGTCATCGCTTAATCTCTGTGACCGTTAGCACTAGAAAGCTGAAATTTGGTACCAATATGTGTATCAATCACGCCGACAAAGTGGTAAAATAAAAATTGAAAAAAAAATGTTTTATTAGGGTAGCCTTTTTTTTTAAGTAAAGTGGGAAGTGATTTTTTTTTTTAATTTCAACCCTAACGTGTGATATATTGTTGGAAAGGTATTTAAAAATGAATAGGGGTTTACTAAAATCATTTTTTGATAATTTCAATAATTTCGGAAATAATCGCTCCAAAAGTAAAAAAAATGCGTCTCCCCCCCCCCCCCCCCCTCTAACTTTTGAACCATAAGTTTCGAAAATATGAAAAAAATCTGAAAGGTAGAACTTTATAAGGACTTTCTAGGAAAATTATTTTGAACTTGTATGGAAACAACAGATGGAAACAGCAGTTAACCAATATAATTTGGTCCCTGAATCGTATGAGTGCCTATACAATCCAGAGGTCAAGTTTCATTGGCCCGTAGAAAAAATTGTATAATATAGCATACCTACCGTTTTGGTACGGAACCCTTCATGTGCGAGTCCGACTTGCACTTGGCCAGTTTTTTTAAACGTAACTACCGTTAAATAGGATACATACCTACATGTAGCTACCTACATTATTTAACACATCTGATGCGAACCTAAAATACACCATAAAAGCACATTGCTGTAGTGATTCTCTATTCAAGCAGAACTCATTCTAATGAGTTCTGTTTGATTAACTTTTGATAAAATGATAACTTGATATCTATACCTATCCAGTTATCATTTTATCAAATGTTAATCAATATCAGCAAGCATTGTGATGAAAAAGGTCATGGCCAAACATTGATTGAGACTGTACCCCAGAATGTATACAAATATGAAATAGCTACATGACATATTATTATAACTAGCTTCTGCCCGCGACTTCGTACGCGGATCCTGTTGCTTAAGCCAACGACAACGGGTTCGCCAAAATCGAAAATTTGAAACGTCTGATGTAGAATTCTAAGGACGGGAAAACAACAGGATGAGCGAGAAATGCCCATCGGACTAAACAACTTTTGCTAAGACGTCATTCCTTAATATGTTATAATGTCGTTGGGCTTTGGAGTTCCACAAAAGGTGTTCCAGATCTGCAAATTTATTCTCACAGCAGAAAATGCTCTTCACGTGGAATATTTTTTTGCTTTGTCACCATTTTTATATCTCTTATACTTTAGCTGACAGATGCGTAGATACGCTGAGAACTCAAGTGCAATTCTCTATCAGTGAACTTCTCTGACTGGCGAGACAATACGTGACGTTCACGATCAGCGGACAGTCACGCATCATGTCCCTCGCTTGTCTCTAGAGACCTAGAAGCAGATGCGTAGATACGCTGAGAAATCAAACGCAATTCTCTATCCGTGAACGTCGGCGACTCGCGAGACAATGCATGACGTTCACGATCTACATCACGGTCTCAGAGACCCTGGATGTAGATGCGTAAATACGCTGTGAACGCAGGCGTGCTTCGCGATCCGAAAAGGTTTCTACGGAGCGATTTGCAGCCTGATGTTCTCGAACAGCATCACGTCTCTCCTGACGCTCTTGGGTAGATTCTTGGGATCTTATGATCCTCAATCTTTTATCTCCTTTGGAACGTTGGGAAAGATTTGACCTCTTATTTATTTATGCAAGGTAGAGCTAAAGATGCAAGGTGGAGTAGTTGGTTTCCGAAGATACTTGATCAATTAAAATCTAAGTGACTGCTCCCCTGCGTTACCGGGTAGGCTACCGTGTCACAAAGATAAATGGAAAAGGAAAGCCCGAAGGCATATTTATTCGATAAAATAAAATAATAAATGGGAGTTTTGTAGTGGTTTTGGCCAGTAGAGTCAAATTTTCAATGATTCATCGAAAATCAGTCCTAAACTGTTACCGCCTTCACCGCGTGGATACCTCCTCGCGGTGAAGGCGGTAACAGCTTACGTTATTTTATAGTTATACAGTGAAATTAGTGAAAGCTTTGATTTCCACATCAGGTGTTCAGAATCTTCAATTTTTCTACGTCAAAAGAGAGCGCTCATCAGGCTGAACAACTCTTGCTAAGACGTAATTCCTATATATATTATAGTAAGAGTCCAGCCTCTTGGAGTTCCACATCAGCTGTTCCAGATTTTCAATTTTTATACGTCAACAGAGAGTGCTCATCAGGCTGAACAACTTTTGCTAAGACGTCATTCCTATATTTGATAAAGTGTAGCTGGGCTCTTGGAATTCCACATGAGGTGTTCCAGATCTTCAAATTTATTCTCTTAGCAGAAAATGCTCATCACGCGGAACAATTTTTGCTATGGTACCATTTTCGCATCTCTTATAGTTTAGCTGGTCTGTTGCGGTTCTGCATCATGTGTTCAAGTTTCCAAGATAAATTATAGCCTATATGTTGCACAGACTTAATACCTATACAACAAAAAAAAAATCATTCAAATCCGTCAAGTAGTTCCGAAGATTAGCGTGTACAAACAAACAGACAAACAGACACACAGACAAACAGACAGAATTTTTTTTTTTGGATTCGTGCTCTACTACTGCTTCTAAACCCTCCTCAATTATTATTTTTTTAATATATTCAATGTGCAGACACAGTTTTTTTACTGTTTTAATATGTAGATATATAGATATAGATTACATAATATGTCGTTTAATGGTAGGTACATCGCCTCGTTGGTTTAGTGGCTTCTGAGCATGATGGCTTGGGGTCACCGGGCAAAGTTTTATTGGGTTTTTTCCACCAGGAAATTCTCAGTAGTCAGGATTTTTTCCCGGGTGATGGCAATTGGCCTGCCCACATGAGACTTACACATTACTGGCGAAATCTAGTGTACTATTAGGTAGGTACACCACTGCCTAACCGTTCGAGGACAGATGATACGACTACAGACGAGAAGTTATGATCTTAACTAACTTTTCTAATTATGATATTGTTTTTTGTACACTGTCGGGCACATTAAGGCGCTAACATCATCGAAACTAGCGCCCACCCACATCTTATTTATTTTACTCTACAATCACATTAAATTTGAAAAATCCCAAACACTCAGATCATGCTAGTAAATAACCTGTAGTACCTATATCAAGTCGAGAATCATGAAAACTCATTTTAAAAATACCACAGGTCAAAATATAATGTGATTTTAGAGTCATCATCAACATCAACAGCCTATAATGTTCCCACTGCAGGGACTCAGGCCTCCTCTCTAGGAGAGGGATGGGCTATATAATCTACCACGCGGGCCCAGTGCGGATTGGTAGATGTCACATGTCTTCGAATTTTTGGTTCTAAGACATGCCGGTTTCCTCACGATGTTTTCCTTCACCGTTTTGGGAGCAGTGGTGATGAAATAAATTACACAAAGTAATGCGCCTGACGGGGTTCGAACCCACGACTCACTGTTCGTAAGTCGGGGCCGCCACCACTGGGCCACCACTGCTCACTTTGACACACCACTGCACACGATTTTAGAGTAAAAGAATTTAATAAGATGTGGGTGCCGCATGCCGCTAGTTTCGGTGAGCTGCACAGACACCGGCTGTGTTTTTTACTTTGTAGGGGTAATTAAATAGTTTTTACCTATAGTACCTATAATTTAGAGTAACGAATAGTTTAGTAATAAGCAGGTATGGGGACACTAGCTAGTTCCTTAATGAAGGAGATCGTTCTTCAAAATTATACTACTAAATAATATTGTAGGTAGTTAGTGTGTTTCGTTTTGTAGATGTTACTGGTGTAATTAGGTACAAGTACATAAGTAACACCTTATTATTTACCTTTCAGAATCAAAAGTCATTTAACTTAATTGTGCTGAGAATCAGCAATTGAAGGTCAAAAATTACACCAGCCTGTCAATGTACCCGATGTAGCAGGTCTTCGCCACTTCCTAGTTTATACACTTGGGAAAGTAGTGACGAACAAACTCCCTAGCATCACATTTATCTGTTTAATTGTGACGGCACGGTTGGTGCAGCAGCTGCGCTGCGTGTCGCGGGTTCGATCCCCGCACGTAACATTATATATAATATGTATTTCTATGGCGTACAAGTGGCCTATTATGACGTTTAGCAGGATTTATTGCACTGAGGAAAGGAGATGGTGCTAGACACCCAGAATAGCTCAGTCACTTTTCCGCACTGAAATCAGTTTATAAGACTCCAGCTTTAACACGTCATGTAGTTGTTCCGGGTTGGGCTGGATAAGTGAGTTTACATTTTTGAACTCACGATTCAAGATACAATACTAATTATAAAGATGAACTTTATTTCTAAAGAGCACTGCTCTTTATTGGCCATGACTTATGACTTTATGATGGTTAACTTATAACTGACGAGTTGTATAACTAAGGTCGTTTAAAGTTGTAAGACTTCGACTGGCACAAATAACTTGAAATAACTTATTTTATCAAGTCTAGCGTAAATATTAAATAATTCAAATAATATTTAATAATAAAAAATAAAATTGTTGTAAAAAGCCTTGAAATAATTTCAATTTTTGAAGAGTTAACTTTTTATGCCGTACTGTATAGTGCTATTATAGTACATTGTTACCTTAGGGGTGAAAGGAACTTATTTAGTCCCCGAGTCGGGGTTTGGCGCCTGAGCGCAGCGAGGGCGCTAATAGTTCGAGGCGAGGGCGGAGGGACTAAATAAGTCTTTAACCCCACTGTGCTTTTCATTACGAATACAAGGAAAGTTGATGGTAATAGGCTTGCGCCCAATTACCTAAATCAAAACAAAGGATAAAAAAAAATTTGACAAAAAAATTAAAAAAGTAAACATAAGAGAAACACTTAAAATCGGTTAAATCTAATCGGTGGATGGCAATAGGCTTGCTCCTAATTACATCAGTTTATGGCAATAGACTTGCTCCTAATTAAATTGGTTGATGGCAATAAGCTTGGTCCCAATTACATCAGTTGATGGCAATGGGCTTGCTCCTAATTACATTTCTTGATGGCAATAGGCTTGCACCTAATCACATCAGTTGGTGGCAATAGGCTTGCTCCCAATTACATCAGTTGATGGCAATGGGCTTGCTTCTAATTACATTTAGAATAGAATAGAATTATATTTAATTGCATAAAAACATGGTATAAAACATGGTACAAAAAATTAGATACAGAGCATACATGTTTTACAACCTTCAACATTATAAGCGTGCAAATTTTCGTGCATGCATTAAATTTAATTATATAAAACATTACATTTACAGTCACTTAAATTTCTTGTCAAAAAATTCTTCAATCCATATCACCCCAAACAACAATTTGGCAAAAATGGGAGCAATAGTTACTTTGCAACGAAAACACGTCTCCCGAAGCGATTTTTGAGTGTCTGACAAACCCCTCCACTCACCCCAAGGGGGAGCCGTCCATGAGGATTTTCCACCCCGGAACAAAAAAAAATGTTGCACATCCTTTGAAAATTGTCATGACATGTCATAAAATTGTCAGTAAGTTTTAACTCAATTGAACTTTCGGCCACGAAGCGTGTGTATACTATAAAAACTATTAGTGGACAGCCAATCATACAATTTTCTTTTAAATAATCTTGTATTTAGAATTTTTAGGTCATTCGATATCTTATTAAATATTTCTACACACATATACAAACAGCTTTTATTATATTTAGCTAGCCTTGGCATGACATCCAGTACGAGCCTGTGAGGGTCGCGCCGGTTTCGAGGATGTACATCGTCTGCTTTTGTAAATAATTCCTTATGCCTCCACACAAACATACATAATATCTCATATATATAAAGAGACGGTAACGGTAACAGACCAAGTTTTTTAAATACAGGCCGACAAGTATCATCGGATTGAAGTCCGTAGATTGCTCGAATGCATTTTTTTTGTGCAACAAATGCTCTATTTTGATCGGTGCTATTGCCCCACATAATCAATCCATATCGTAACACCGATTCGACATAAGCATGGTATGATGTTATTGCCGTATGGACGTTTGTTATATTCCTAATTTTTTTTAGCGCGTGTACGAACCGATTTATACGTGTTGAGACATTATCGACATGGGATTTCCAGTTCATGTCTTGATGGCAATGGCAATAGGCTTGCACCTAATCAAATCAGTTGGTGGCAATGGGCTTGCTCCTAATTACATTTGTTGGTGGCAATAGGCTTGCACCTAACCACATCAGTTGGTGGCAATAAGCTTGCTCCTAATTACATTGGTTGATGGCAATAGGCTTGCTCCCAATTACATCAAATAATTTGACACCTGTCAGTAGAAAGCGATTCTCCCTAGGGCTGAAAAGTTGTACTTTCAACCCGCTCCGCAGGCATGTTATGACCTACTTTCAGAGTATGAGTAATGGAAAATATTTTTCTCAAAAATGGTATGTAATGTTGCCATAACATCTCTAAAAAGTATCCAGAAAGTGAACTTTACCGGAGACTTATTCACAACTGTCCAGTAAGAAGCGAGATTTTAAACTTGGAATCTCCTACTGTCCAGTAAGTAAGTATGTAATTTACTTACTGGACACTAGGTCATCCTCTTTAGATCTGTTTAGAAAAAAAAACATAGTACCAGACACAGATTAGAGTTTAGCCATTATGACATGGTTAAAGAAGGGAGGTTCCAAATATATATCTATCTCTCTTTTTGGTATGACATTTTATGAGATACCTACATATATTTTTGGAACCTTAAACAGCCATTTTATAAGTTGCGTTTTGTACTTAGTAATGTTGTAGAAGTATAGTGTGGGATTTTATGATTGTATTTAGTAATTTCAGTTTATTAAAAAGTTTTTTCAAAAGTTGTTTCCTAAACTGCCTCGTTGGTCTAGTGGTCGCAAGCTCGACTGCAGAGCGTGAGGTCCTGGGTTCGATTCCCGGGTCGGCCAAAAAGTGCTATTGTGTTTTTCACATATGAATGTAACCTTCAATATTAATTAAACGAATTTGTTGTTAAACTTTCTTTAATTTTTGAGAAAAGCATTATACAAACCTCAACCAGTAAGAAAGCCATCCTGGCCTCGTATATAACCAGACCTCACCTGCGGTTCGGTCCGGTTAACTCATACTTGGCCAGGAAGGCTTACTTACTGGATTCTGCAGTAATGTACTAATTGAACCTATGCAAAAACATTAGTGAGCAAGAGTGTTTTTACAACCACCACCGATAACTGAGATATTTTTATTATTATTTATCTTTATTTCAGACATAATGTCCATAAAAAAAAACAACAACAGAGATACAAAGAGAGCTAGTTAGTAGTGTTGTTAGTAGTACACAGAATAATATATAATAATAAGGTGTTAGTAATCTGTTAGTGCATGTTCTGGATGAGAGACGCACGGGACCGGTCAATGTGGCGACGCCTGGGGGAGGCCTATGTCCAGCAGTGGACGTCTTTTGGCTGAAATGATGAATCTGTTAGTAAACAAAACAAGTTACACAAAAACAACTAAGCCTATTTCCTATTTCTGTGCAGGTGTACACTTGCCCAGTACATAATAAAAGGAATTACCTTCTCACAGAACGTTTCTTAACGTCCGAAAACAAACAATGTTTTATTTATTTTACAAAAATTGCCACTTCAAAAATATATAATGACGGAAAAGTAAAAATTTTCTAAACTTCAAGGCTGGTCCAAATCCCGTGGGGGCTGCGGGTTGTTCGCAAGAGATACCGCGGCCTCGACACAAAGGGCTAAGAAGGAACACGAGTGGTTTTTAATCAGTAGAAGTCTGACACTCCCTTTCGCTCCGTCCAGAGCGGGAGGAGTCATTTGATGATTTCCCACCCCCCAAAAAAAAAACAATGGCTGGTCCAAATACCCACTGAAAAGTGAAACCGTGTGGACACAAATAATTACTGGACGTTCCGTCTGCACGTACTCGTATACAGTTACTCATTTCAACTCTTCCTTGGTTCATGCCATGGCAACTCTGAATACTCTACTGGCATCGACACCCGAATGTGATTTTTTTGTCTCAAGGAGGTGCAGATGTCCCGTCGGGACTGCGGGTTGTTCGAAAGAGATACCGCGGCCTCGGCACAAGGGCTAAGAAGGAACATAGGTGGTTTTTAGTCAGTAGAAGTCTGACACTCCCTACCGCTCTGCCCAGAGCGGGGGGAATCATTCGATGATATCTCACGCCCCCAAAAAAAAAAAGGTGGGCAGATGTAGATATGTCGTGTATGTTTGTTTCTGTGAGAGGATGAACGAAAGATGATTTTTTCTTGTGACTGTTCTGTGAAATGATGCACGAAATGTGACATTTTCTTGTTATTCCTGTATAATAACTTAGATTTTTCTGTCATATTGTAGTAGGTACATGTTTTACCCAAATAAATAAATAAATTATAAGTGCCAAATCTTGTTATGGCGAGGTTGCAGTAAGTACTTTATTTTTATGTACGCACGACCTCACCCCTGCCGCGCGAGCGATATAATGCCTTTTTGACTGTTTTTTGCTTCTTGGAGAAAAACTATAAAGAAATTATACAATATGTTTTCAACATTTACTTCAGAATAAAAAGTTCTATCTATTGATATAACTTTTATATAAATTCATGATGAAATGTCTTAGCAGTACACGTTTGAAATTGTGATTTAGAGTCATGTTTGATAAAAAAAGTATCGAGCCGATTATTCTAAATCGCGTTTCTATCTTTACGATTTACTAGAGAGTACCTATGTTCAATTTTTATGTAATGATTTTTATTTAATAAAAAACTCGTATTTAGTTCGATTTTAATAGGTTCAAAAATCATAAAAAGTACTGCAAGTAAGATAAAAATAGACAATTTTGCCTTGAAAGGCTGCGAGATCCTCAAGGTACCTAGTAGTGGCTACTTGGCTTCACGTGTCAGTACCAGCGTGTTTCCACCCAATTACGAACATTAATAAAACAAACACAAAAACTATTAAATGAACTCATTAGCCTAAGTGACAGCTATCATGTAAAATGCGTAATAACCTGCCTAAGTGCCTATATGCCACCAGCTCAAGGGCGGACTTTAGTGAAAGTACATGTGACATCAGAAAATTATTTCCTTATTCCTGAGTGATGGCATAAAATATTTAATTTATTTAAATCTCTTACACTTCCGGTGAACAGTGTCCATTGCAGTTAGGCTTTCATTTTTTATTTATTTAAACATTATGGTAGGTATTTATACACGTTCATGTTTGTTTTGTACCATAAAAAAAAACTATAATTTAGGGCCAAACCAAAACCCCAAACATTTAACCAAAAGTATAACTTAAAACATATCTGGTAAATTAATGTGGGTTTACTATGAGTTACACCTCTGCCTAACCCTCCGGGGATTACAGGCGTGATGTTATAATAAGTTATAATTTTGGGCGTTGCCATTGAACACCATTGCTCTTACCTGCTCAAGTATACTGTTCACATGCATCTAAGCAAGAGAGACTGTATGTTATCACAGGCGACTCACTCTGGTCTAGACTTTCGTCTTGACACACTGCGGTAAGTAATTGGACGAGAAGATACTAATCAGCTTCCGAAACGCTGCCCCGCCGAGTCGGATTCGATGATTGACCTCTTTCTTAAAGTTGGACCTACCTAACATGCATTATCATACGCCAAAGTATGATAATTTCCAACATTCTGAACCTTCCTATTTCTATACGCCCAGTTACTTTTTGATCGTGATTTATGAACGCATCTTAAGAGATCAAGTATTTTTTTGAACGCGTGCGTAGTGAGCGTGATTTTCAAAACTACTGACGCTGCTGCAGAGGTTGAATATATGTATATCAATATTTATGTATTAGTGATTCCGATGATCCCACTCTTTTATAATTATTTATAATATATATTTTTTTATTACTTCCTAAAATTCCTATCCTATTCCTAATTTTTCAAAATAGCGCATTTCGCGCGGTTATGGCAGTTGTATGATAATTTTGCATCTGGTATGATAATTTTCGAATGTTGTTAAGATAATTCGCTCACACTCGTCTGGCAACCCTGCGTTTGTCCCAGGCAGACAGACATAATCGTCTACAACTTCGAGTGTAGGATATTTACACTGTGAGTGTAGTCTCCGATCTTTATAAGAGTGGGTGTTACAAGGGCATTCTGTGAGAACTTGAATGTTTAAATAAAGGATTCTTTTAGTAATAATCAGTTTATTTCTTTCTATAACTTATCCTAATAATCTCTGTGACAGACACGATCGGAAGTGGGAAGGGAGGAAGTTGACAATAAATTATTGACATTACACAGTTCACAGATTATAAAAAAAAGTAGTTAAAAAACCAAAAAACCCGACTGAAAAACTGAATAACGAAAAACAAGCACATTTTCATTTCAGTTTTTTCAGTCAGAATTTTTGGTTTTTTAACTACTTTTTTTATTTCCAACTTTTTAGTTCTTTTGTGTTTGTTTTTTCGTTGGTCGCGTAAATTTCTTCGCAGATGATTAAAATTTAACTTTAGTGCTTGTTAGGATTTGTCACTTTGAATTTTTTTAAACATATAAGTGTTATATATTTTTGTAATCTCCTTCTAAAACCCTTTATTTTGATATCCTACTCGATGGTATTGAAACCGTTTTGGCCCCCAAAATCCACAATTTTTCTTTGTTTTTTAATTTTAATGTAACCTATAACACTCGTGCCATCAAGATGAATCTAACGACGTATATTTCATTCAAATCCCTTCGGGATGAAGGGATTTAGGAGTTATGAGGGAACAAAGAAACGGGCATACATACATCATACATACATACATACACGTCAAACACATAACCCTCCTTTTGGGCTTCGCCGCAATCGGGTAAAAATACTTTAACACATTCAACTATTCAAAGTTATTATTTACATATACATTTAAAACTGAATAAAAACTAATAACTAATTTATTTGAAAAAAAAAGGTGTTAAGAAGTTCAACTATATAACCTTCAACATTTCCGTAACTAGAATATTCCCAGGTTTATCCGCTACAAAAACAATATCACAATGGCTTTAAAAACCGATCATTACTCAAAATGCAGACAGATTATTAAATTTTATTATCTTTTGTAATACCTAATAATTACTATAAATATAAAAAATACAATATCCTAATTGTGTTTCTTGTAGACAAGAACTGTGTTGTCAAAAAATACAATAAAATAGCATTTATTTATCCCTGCAATAGATAAAAGGAAACAGCAACTCGCTGGGTAACGACGCAGCAGATGAACTAGCCAAGGGGGCTCAAAAGATACAGTGTTTGAACTAGAACCACTACTGCCCTACCTTTTTTTTTTGGCGGGTGTGAAATCATGAAATAACCCCTCCCGCTCTTGGGCAGAGCGAAAGGGAGTATCAGACTTCTACTGACTAAAAACCACCCATGTTCCTTCTTAGCCTTTGTGCCGAGGCCACGGTATCTCTTTCGAACACCTCAGGCCCAAATAAAAACATGACTGCGTTCAAGAACCACAGAAAGACAACTCACCGAATGGAGAAACAGTGATGGATGTAGGCAAACAAAAGATGCAGTTCGTTCCGGCGGCATCAATGAAGCTTACCTACCCACAATCTCATCAAACTCAAAAGGGACAAAGTCCGTAAAATCATCAGAATTTAAAACGGGTCACTGTTCGTTAAACAAACATCTATTTAACATAGCTTAGGTGTAACTGATAGCCCACTGTGCAGAGGATGCATGGAAGCGGAAGAAACGCCAACGGCACGTACTCCTAGAGTGAAGGAGCGTGGCGGATCATCGGGCACAAACTCTACGATCCCCGTTAACTTTCCCGGAAGCCTGCAGCAGTCTGGGAAGGCTGGTACAATTCTGTGACGACATTATATGTTGGTTGGAGTAGTATGTAATATTTAGACATCACGCACAATGGCCAAACAAAAAGCCGTTGAGGTCTGCTTCGCTCGGATCCACGTAGCAGCGATTGGCGGCGGAGACCTCCGGCCCTGCCTTCATACATGGTCCCTCCAGACCTCTCGCGTCCGGCCCTGGTGCAAGTCATGGTCCGGGGCGAGAGGGAATGGCACGCCTTCACCACCTACGAAGCTGTTATGCGAAGGTGGTGGCGGAATGTGAGAGGGAACTACTCGTCCCACAGTGGGCTGAAAATCGAATTTCATAGACATATTAATATTTTTTTCTCAAATGTTCACTTTTATGACTTGAAAATGTTTTGGGAGACTAAAAACATGACTTAACTCTACCATGGTGTCCTGCGAGGAATACGTCGAGTTACCATTAACCCTGTAGTGTATAGCGTCCCACCGCAATAAAAATACCCAGATAGGTTACTTTACTAACCTAACCCGGGTCATCTATATCCTAGTGCCAAACATGTAAAAGAAAGACGCATTTCTAACAACACGCCTCTGTGTTCTCACATAGCCACAAACATTCTAATAATTTAGTCCTCCAATAATCAGCAAACAAGTCCAGCCAGGGTTGGTCTCCATGAGCGCGTTGAGCATCCTCAGCATCAGAGGCCGATCGGGCTACAGTGAAAAAAAATAGGACATGAATTAATTAATGCTTAATATTATATTTATGAGAGAAAAAAATAGGAGCTCATTTGCTCCTATTTTTTTCTCTCATCATGCGCGTGATACACAAGTTTTGTGTAGCATGCTCCTCTGTGGTCGACGGGGGATCTAACATGGAACAAGGGCCAGAAGACGATTATAATCATTATAGGGATGAGAAGAAGATGCCTCGCTGGTCGAGTGGTCACCAGCGCGACTGCCGGGAGAAGTCACCAAACTTACCCAAAACCCCTAACCGTCACCTTATAAACTTACATAGGTACACAAACCAAACACGGGGATCGAACCCGCGGCACGCAGCGCAGCAGTCAATCTTTCAGCCACTGTCCGCACCATGCCGTGCCGTTTTATACCATATAAGGAACATTGACAATTGCTGGTCATCCATCCAACAACCGACCTTGGTAAGAGGAGCTTAACATTCTTTCGATTTTAGCGGCTGGTTAACTACCTACTCACAAAAGTTCGTTTTTCTATGAAAGGGATGAATCAAGGTCACCCATTGGAGAACTGCCTCCTCAGAGCAGCTTGTCACCTATTCTTACTTATCTCACGTCTGACCTACCTTCATGTCCTGAGGATATAGCCTGTCTCCAGGTGCATTCAGCAAGTCCTAAGGCTTCGGCGTTTAAAACAAGCGTGACTGACTTTTAGATGAGCTGAGAATGATATAAAATGTCGTTTTCGTCCGACGTAACTGCATCGTTAGTCGGGTAAGCAAGCGCGACTGCTGATCATTAAATCTATGATTCAATTCCGGGTCGGGAAGTTTTAATGGGTATTTCCAACAGTTACTCAGTAGCAATCATGGAGTCTGGATTTGTGTCTAGTTGAATAGGCTCGCCCCCTATTACATTATTACACACCACCAACATTTCGCCGGTGATGTTGCGAAATTAAGGGTGTGCTACTAGGTAGACCTCTACCTAACCTTTCAGGAATTTCACACGTGATGTTATGTGTAGTTAGTAGTAAAGCCAAAAAGAAGAAATATAATTTCAACAGTCTATGTAGGTATCTACGTTTGTACGGTCTGATATTATGATAGGCTAAAATATGTGTGTAAATAAATAAAATTATGACAAAAATGTTACATAGATATGTTATTGAGTGGCCTGGCAAATGAAAGAGGGGAAAATACTGAGCGCAAAAATTGCTACTTTGAAATAAGATCAGATAATTAGGTAGTTGTTTCATAATACTGGTATTCAGCTGGTTGGAGCCTACGCCAACATAGTTGGGAACCTGCGAGGCGTATGATGAAGTAAAAAATAATGTTTATAAACACTATATTTGGGAATGTTTCAGTTTCACTGTTATATTTATTTATTTATGTACCACACAAAATACGAAAAAGGATAAAAACACACAAAAGTAGAAGAGCACAAAGGTGCTGCTTATTTCATAGGAAATTAAAATTTCTTACCGCAGACCGAAAACACAAACAGGAAAATAAAAAATATATAAAATAAACATACACATAAATTTAAAAATAAACACTAGTATCGCGAATATATACTTATAATAAATAAACATACATAATATATAAGGGATATTATACTGATCACCAATATACGGAATGTTTCAGTTTTACTGTTTCACTGATCACCGCTTTAAGGAATGTTTTAGTTTTACTATTACACTGATCACCACTCTATGGAATGTTTCAGTTTCACTATTACACTGATCACCACTTTAAGGAATGTTTAAATTTTACTATTATACTGATCACCGCTATACGGAATCTTTCAGTTTTACTATTACACTGATCACCGCTATACGGAATGTTTCAATTTCACTAGTTTACTGATCACCGCTATCAAACTCAAACTCAAATATTTTATTTCAATTAAGCCATTACAGGCACTTTTGAATGTCAGAAGGACGGAAGAAGAACGAAACTACGAGTGCAATACGTCATTCCGAAAGTCACCACGCCGAACCACACGCCACCGAATGCCCGCAACAACGAACACTGCGAGCACAAAAGCACGCAGCGACGCAAACCGCAACAACGAATGCTCGAGACCCCGAATCACGGAACAACGAATGCACGCCGCAACGTGCAACCGCCGCCCCGCGACCCGGAGCCCCGCACACCCGCCGCCACAGCACACACCGCCGCGCGCCCCCGCACCCACAGCACTCGCCGCCGGTAACATCCGGTGCCGCGCAGCCCGACGCAGCAACTCCCGAAACGACGCATTGCACTCCTACGCTACAGTCACAATCACAAGGCATAATAACTTGTGAAAGTACTGCAGTTGCCAGTTCCCTAACGTAGATCTCATGAAGAAGAACGGGCAAGAAACTCCATGGACACTCTTTTAAATCAGAATTTGTTACAAAATCTTGGTACATTATATCATTCATTTTGAGATGGTATATTATGTGAGAACTATGTAGCAAGACGTGCAAGTTAAGAGCGTCCAGAGTAAAAAGATATAAAAAACAAATCAAAGAAAAATATATAAACCATGGCAGCTAAGAGATGACCAGTCTCCACTGACAGCGCCCGTTCACGAACATGACGCATGGATCAGCACCATCTAACTCAACCATTTTGAAGGGAACTAAATGATCCGACACACCCGCCACCATCAGCGAGACATTTGAGTGAGCATGACATTCTCCCAGCCACCAGGGCAACGTCACTAAAATATAACTAAATGTAAAAAGTGGCTTTATAGTAGACACATGTGCCATGCAATTATACAATATTAAGACATTGAATCTATACAATGCAAAGATATTTTTACAATCTTCTGCAGCCTCTACACTAACTTCACATGATAGTCGATTTATTTGCCCCTAAGGTTGTGGAGCAGGACCAGCATTGAGCCAAGCATTTTTATCATCAATGTAATCCCCCAATTTATAGTATGCTTGCCTACATAGTGTGCGTTTTACACAAGTTTTAAATTTCGTCTCACTCAGTTGAAGAATGTGAGGGGGTATTTTATTGTAACATTTTAAACAGTACCCCATGAAAGATGAGTCTACTTTAGCTAGCCTGAAACCTGGCTGAACTAATTGGTCCCTATTTCTCGTATTATAGTGGTGTCTACCACCTCTTTTACTAAACAAATGCAGATTTTTCCTAACGTACATGATGTTTTCATAGATGTATTGACAAGGTACTGTCATGATATTAATTTCCTTAAACAGCTCTCTCAGAGAATCGCGCCTTCGTAGACCATATATGGCTCTAATAGCTCTTTTCTGCAGAATAAATATAGACTAGATGTCTGCAGCCCGTCCCCATAGTAAAATACCGTATGACAACACTATGAAAATAGCTAAAATAGACTAGTCTCGCGGTATCTACGTCAGTAAATTGGCGGATTTTCCTAACAGCATATGCTGCTGAACTCAGCCGTCCTGCAAGAGATGTTAAATGCGGACCCCACTGTAGTCTCGAGTCAATCGTTATCTACAAGAAAACAGTTTCATCGACAAATTCTAGTGTCTCTTGATTCAATACTATGCCACAATCAGTACTTTTGACATTTGGTAGAGCAAATCTTATGCACTTCGTTTTTTTCCCATTCAAGACTAAATTATTGACGGTGAACCAATTATGAACCTGCAGTAGGGCGTTATTTACGTCATCAAGATTTGTGGCACGTCTGTTTACCTTAAATATTAAAGAAGTATCGTCGGCAAACAATACCATTTCAGGTTGGTTTTTATTGTTTTTAAATAAATGGGGTAGATCATTAATATAGACTAAAAAGAGAAAGGGACCTAATATCGAACCTTGTGGCACACCCATACTTACTTTTAAGCCCGTTGAATTGACACCATTTATTTGTACTTGCTGATGTCTATCGTTTAAATACGATTTCATTAAAGTGAGCGCAAGTTTCCCTAAACCGTAATGTTCAAGCTTTATGAGAAGGGTTTCGTGGTTGACGCAATCAAATGCTTTCGAGAGGTCACAGAAGATCCATGGCATCTTGTGACTCTTCCCAAGCAGTAAATATATGTTTTAATAAGGTGACACCGGCGTCAGTCGTACAACGTCCTTTGGTGAAACCATACTGTTTCTCATGTAAGATTTTATTGGTGTTAAAGTGGATGAGCATTTGATTAGGCATTACCTTTTCAAACACCTTGCTGAAAACTGCCAAAACGGATACGGGTCTATAGTTATTAGTGTCTTTACTGTCACCGGATTTGAAAAGTGGTATTACCTTGCTGTATTTCATAAGGTCCGGGAAGACTCCCTGGTCCACACACAAATTAAATATTAAGGCTAAATACGGAGCTACAGTCTCAATAATAGCTTGACAAACTTTAATCGACAGTACCCATAGATCTTCGGTTAATTTGACTTTAATTTCCTTAAAAGCTTTAATGACTGCTATGGGGTTTATATGTTTAGATTGAAACTCAACCGGGCAGGCTGAAACGTTCGCTCTAAGTAACTCAATAGAAAGCAAGGGTGATGAATTTAAGGTTTCAGTAGTTTTAAGTGGGATACCAGTGAAGAAATCTACAAATTCTTGAGCAACTTCGTTTTTAGAATTTAAAAGGCCACGTGAAGTCTCTAGAGTGATATCATTATTTTTTTTTTATTTATATTCGTTTCACTATTGATAATTTTCCAAACCGTCTTTATTTTATTATCGGCGGATTTAATCTTGTTGCTAATGAATAAGGCTTTAGCTACTTTGCAAGCGTTTTTGAAGGTTTTAGAGTAAGTGGCAACATATTTATTAAAAGTTTCAGAGTTAATGTAAGGCTTAAGACCGTACAGCTCATACAATCGCTCCCTACTTTTCCTAATGCCCTTTGTTGCCCAGTCACTGAACATAAACTTAGGGCAAATAGATTTAGTTTTCGTTTTTATGGTATTATTGAACTCGGTGTGAATCACCGAAAATAATTCCTCTTAACAGATTTACATTGTCAATAATTTGGCTTGGAATGCCTAAATTACTACCTAATTAAATTATCATTAAACTTATTTAAATTGTTGGGTGTTATTTGTCTAGATGTCATTTGTATTTTTTGTACTGGTGTGTAGGACTCGAAAACTACGGATTGACCGCTGTGATCAGAAGGTAGGTAATTTACAATGGATTTATCCAAGTATTCACAACCACAAAAAACATTATCAATACATGTAGCAGAATTTGCAGTAATTCGGGTTGGTTCTGAAAACACGTTTAACAGGTTAAATGATTTAAAAAGATGTAATAATCTACTGGTATTCGAATTTTTGTCTAAAATATTAACATTAAAATCACCACAGATAACTAGAGATTTATGACTAGTAGCAAGTTTTGCTAAAGCATCTTCCATTACTGACTCAAATATAGAGTAGTTTTGATAATTTGGGGGTCTGTAAACGCACACTATTATATGCTTATCGAGCTCAACACAAGACAGTTCAATATTATATTCAACCGATAGATTAACAATATCACTACGAGTTTTAAATTTAATACAATTTTTAATTAAGATTAATGAACCCCCACGAATCTTAGATTTACGGTTAAAGCAACTTCCCACACTGTAATTTGCGTAATTAATTAGCATCTCATAGTCTCTTAACCAATGCTCAGTGAGACAAACAATTTCAAACTTTGTTCTTTCTAAAAACAATTCAATTTCAAGTTGCTTTGAAGAGAAACCTTGAATATTTTGATGAAATAATTGCAAGTCGTTCTGCTTAGCCCCTTTTTTACTGACAGAAAGTAAAACCAAAGTTATTCTAACGCCCTTCGATCAATAATAGTACTAGATTAAGCGTCAGGAACAAAACTAAGGGCCGATTTTTCAATCCCCAGATAAACAGTTAGATAGTACTTATTCGACAGATAACAAAATATTGCATTTTTCAATCGTCAGATAGGCTCTATCTGGTCGTTCCCGGCCCTAACTGACGAATAAATCTATCTGCTTCTTTGACGGCCAGATAAACGTCTATTCAATGGATAAAACTAGATCCGTTGAAGTTTAGTTTGAGGTTATTTCTTCTTTTTTCAAAGTAATATCAAAATTATGGAAATTTTCGATACTATTGACGCTATGGCAATTAAAGAAGAGGTTATAATGTTTGAATATTTAAATACTGAAAGGAGACAAAGAGTAATCAGTCCAAGGCCCGACCAGTTTGCTATGTGGGATTTCTTTAAAAAAAATACAGTTTTAATTTGTAATGACCCTGACTATTTTACCTACTCTAATTTTTCACAATATGTTTGTGTTTATATCGACTAGACTAACTAGTAATTTTACTTCTGCAGTATTGAAATTAGCGGCGTGCTCTCTTTTCTTTGATTCCATTATTATCAAAATAATAAACTCAAAATCTTTATTGCATTCATGTGTTAAAAAGTTGTTACATTATATTAAGTTCCAACATGAGACCCGGTTAGGGCACGGCGACATAAAATAATAAGTCACAAATATAATTACTATTACAGACAATATTATGTACTATAAGCATTAAGTTTATATAATAACAAGTCACTGACAATAAACCAAACTACAAAAACACCACACTCGAGAAAGAGAAAAAAAGATGCACCACCAGATGTAGAGGTAATAAACGAATGTCGAAGCATTTGCTATCCTCTTCTAACACACTTTACACCGTATGCGTGCTTCACGCTCCCACAATATTACAGTGAAGTTAGCAACAAAAATCCTCAGATAACTATTCGCTTGCTACCTGACCATTGAAAAATGCAACAAGTTTATCTGTCCTTTTATCAGTCAGTTAAGTTAATTCTCTAGGTAGTTATCTGTTGAGTTATTCGATGATTGAAAAATCGGCCCTAAGTCGCTCAAGTGGCCACGTTTGCACACACGTAAACATCTACATAACATCTTAGAAAAAAGTTCAATATTATTAACAACTTCAGATGATTATAAACCTTAACACTTAAACATAACGTTTAATTATCATTGTAAAGTATATTTATTTAAGCCCTTTCATCGGAGAAAGATTAGAAGCAAAACATTTTAAATGTCGCTCCAAAATAAAAAGTCATCAGTACAAAAATATTCATTCTAAAATGAATCTTAAACTCTAAGCAATACGGTTAAAAGCATTTTGTGTACAATGTCGTGCTTATTCTATTGCGGAACTAGCGTTCCCTGTTCAAGAACATGATACAATAGTTGGTGCGTTGTAGCAAACATTGGCCAAACAATTATAATATTCGCTGATTAAATGAAAAAAGTGACCGTTGCAACGCCGCCACGCGCCTCGTTTTGTAGACTTCGGTCGGTTGCCGCACGTATACCGCACGGCTACCGGCTGATGGCGTGACTTTGAGCCAACAATACAATAAACAGCACATCGTTAGGGCGCGGGCGTAGCCCACCGTAGACAACACCCGTCTGGTTGGTGGTTGGAGAGGGAAAATCCTTTCGTTCACTAGCATTTGTTTTTAATCGCAGGAACAACTTCCTTGTTGCCGCGTCTTTGATTCCAAGTCACAATATTGTAGGTACGAAATAGTAGATTGTACACCAAGTGCATAAAACGCACCATTTTGCGCGAGACGTTTATCCATCCGATGCGAGCTTAGCGAGCGAGGATGGATATAAAGTAGAGAGCAAAATGGGTTTTATGGACGAGTTTTACACTCTACTTTTCACTTCGATTGCGAGGAAATGAAACAGCAACTTGTAAATATTGTAAAAATAATTAAGGTTCCCGCCAATTAACTTTTTTTTTTCAGTAGGAAACTTGACATCCTGACTAATGACGTATGTCGTTACTCATACTGCTCAGTTATAAAAACATTTTGTAATTAGGAGCAAGCCTATTGCCATCAACCAATGTAATTAGGAGCAAGCCTATTGCCATCAACCGATGTAATTAGGAAAAGCCTATTGCCATCAACCAATCTTATTAGGAGCAAGCCTATTGCCATCAACCGATGTAATTAGGAGCAAGCCTATTGCCATCCACTGATTTAATTAATTGAGAGCAAGCCTATTGCCATCAATCAATGTAATTAAGAGTAAGCCTATTCCCATCAAATGATGTAATTAGGAGCAAGCCTATTGCCATCAAACAACCTAATTAAGAGCAAGCCTATTGCCATCAAGCGATTTAGGTATTTGGGGGAAGCCTATTCCCATCAATTTTCCTTGTATTCGTAATGAAAAGCAGTAATCCCTTGTTCTTAGAATACTAACGAAACGAATTAAAGAGGTTATTCTATGAAGTTGAAGTTGTTCGTGTGGCTGTTGGGCCGATTACCTGTGCCGATTACCTTGGTCTTCGACGAAGATTTTACTTTATGCTCTAGAGCATAAAACGCGACTTTATGTCGCCTACGCACGACATAAAGACGAATTTTAGAGCGAGAGAAGTGAAAATACCTTACAGGAAACGCTACGTTGTTCATATTATATTGAATTCGGCAAATAATCCTGAAAACCTTTACATTAACTTTATTTTACTCTTCCACACTATTCGAAATATTTTAACTTTCCCACACTTTTCGACAGTAATTCGAAGTTGCCAGCTAGGATTTCGATTGACGCCTTTGTTCCATTTTATAAGGGGGACCTTAGACCCACAACCTTTTTCAGTTCAAAAAGTTAGTCCCGTAATCCCGTTGCATTCGGTGACTGGTGTACCTTGGTACCCTTGGCCCACGCGGCCACGTACGAAACGTTTATTTTTGTAGGGCTTAAATTAAAATTCGAATTTCGCAGGCTACCTTGTCGCATCAACCTTAAATATAATTAAAATGCAAAAATTATCCAAAATTAAGTAGTGTAAAAACTAAAAATGTAAATGATCCAGTCATGATGACGCTTTTTATTAGTCATTGTGACACACACCTATAATTTACTCTTTGATGCACACTCTACCATTCATAGATTTTTACCTATGGTTCACCTGCCAACGGGAATGTTTACGTTGCGAGGTTATGACTGTGTTCAGTTACTATTGTTCTGCTAATAAAATAATATCACCGTGAAAGATATCCAGATGTGTTTGCTTAACACAAACTCATTTAATTACTCTTAATGTCGTGACCTTACCTAGTGTAGATCGTTAAAACATTTGTTGTTACAATGTTGTTGAAATGGTTCTGGTACGTATTTATTTTTATTAGTTTACCTTGATTTTTTATTCTTTACCTTATTTACAACGATTTATTATATTAATTTAGGTACTGCTGTAGAAAAGTTTCAGTTATAAGACGCAGTTCCAGCATTTCATAAGATTGAAATCACGGTATGATCTTTCGTGACAAACATTTAAAATGAACTGATTATCTGTAAAGTTTGAATTGCCCTGATAATTTCAAGCTAGTGTTTCCGGATATTATATTTATCAATAATAATAATATAATAATAATAATATTCCACAACTATCACACAACGCCATCTAGTCCCAAGCTAAGCAGAGCTTGTGTTATGGGTACTGTACTAGACAACTGATAAACATACTTACAATGTCCTGTTGTTTCGGCAAAACACACTAAAATCGAATTCAATCATCACGACATAATTATAAAACAAAGTCCTCGACCGCTTCCTTCTGTTTGTCTGTCTGTTCGCGATAAACTCAAAAACGACTGCACCGATTTTCATGCTGTTTTCACCAATGGACGGTCAAATTATATACTAAAACCTTCCTCGAGAATCACTCTTCTCGAGGAAGGTTTTAGTATATAATTTGACCGACATCCACTCGGGCGAAGCTGCAGGCTAGTGAGACACATAACAATCATTTTATTTTTCTAGGACACTGATGATCGTCCCTGCCATCCTAGGGTTTCTTTTCTTCGTGTCGTTTGTTGTAATACCTTTCGCGTTCATCTTCGCGTCATGGTACATGAGGATAAAGGAGCGCAAGCTGCAACGGCGTGAGAAGGCGGGGGCCAACGTGGCCTTCTTCCATCCATACTGCAATGCGGGCGGTGGCGGGGAGAGGGTGCTATGGGTCGCTATCAAGGCTATACTGACCAGGTAAGTTGTTAAATCTTTAAAATCTAATAAAAAAATTACACACAATAAAATAAAATAAAAAATAAGTTTTATTATGTTGTACAAAAAACATAACTATACACTATGCAGCTTTACAACTAGGGTAACAGAGTGTTTTGAATGAGCTCTGGCACCCAATGTAAGATTTAACTTGTGTTTTAGGGTTTATTTCAAATTAGTAAGTAGGTATTATTTATTTAGAAGAGACCAGCCACAAATCACTATATAAATGAAGCTACATGCCATAAGGACGTCCCGTGAGCCTTAATATTATAACTGTGAATTGACGAAAGTACTGGCTGGAGCCCAGACCGCATAATCTCTTTGCATTATGTGTTTATGTGTTGCAACCAAACCACACCTATCTATCTCTATCTTTCTTCTATCTATAATATAAAAATGAATCGCAAAATGTGTTGGTAAGCGCATAACTCAACAACGCCTGGATCGATTTGGCTAATTTTGGTCTTGAATTATTTGTGGAAGTCCAGAGAAGGTTTATACGGTGAGAAAGTGGTTGGTAGGTAGGCAGGGTAGTAGGTAGGTAGGGTAGTAGGCAGGTAGGGTAGTAGGTAGGTAGGGTAGTAGGTAGGTAGGTAGGAAAAAAGCATTGCAACGCATGCGCGGGTTCAGCTAGTTTAGTAATAAAATTAGTGTCTGTATGAAGAAGAATGGGCGTGAAGCACCACTCTTTCTAATTCAAACAGTGTTATGAAACCTTGGTTACATCATTATACTTTATTAGGTTATACAATATAATCAGCCTAAAACAATCCCTCAAGTGAGATACAGGCTTTTTCTCTATAAGAGCCAGAGGGTCATAATCCACCATGCAATGGGTTATGCAAGACAATTGCTGCCTCATATGAACTCATATCCCGGTAAACTAAAAAAAAAAAAAAACTAAGATAAACAAAGGACAAAAAAGTCAATGTTTTACTGTACTGGTAAAACAACAAACATTCATACATAAAGCTTAACTGCGGTACTCAGAGATATTTAATGATTACTTATGCTGTCACTTAGTGAACATTGGACATACTTTTGGATGACAAAACTGTGAAAACCTTTACTAAGTGATGGCCTGCCTGGTGTCTGCCGGCGTCCCCGAAGATAAATAGAAGTGATGGCCTAAGTAATCATTAAAGCTCTCTGAGTGCGGCAGTAAGAGAGAAGATAAATATTCTAAGAGGAGTGCCGTTGCGTGTTCCATTTACCTTTACGAATTACAGGGAAAATTCATTTATAGTGCGTGCAAGTAGAAGCTTTAATAACATGTGTAAGCAGCATGATTTCGACACTTTCATAACAAGTGTGTCCTCGGCCAGAAGGTGCATGAGCCGTAGCTTTTTTAATTAAAATTTTGTTTGTTCAGGTCTTTGTTATTGTAGGTACTGAATGTGACTTATATAAAATGTGTATTTAGTTTAAGCTTGAATTGTTATTCTGTGTTTATTTTTGTGTGGCTGTATTGTGTTGTTCACACTCTTTCTTATTAATCTGTATCTAGAAGTGAGGACTTTTAATTGGCTGTCAGTCTCACATACTATTTGTTAATCTATTTATCTTAGCTGTAAGTCTTCCAAAGTTAATAAATAAATAAATAAACATTAAATGTTTATTGTCTGTGAACACACAGCCACTGCCAGGCAACTAGCTGACAGACTATAAAATGACCCCTTTATTATTCTTCAGATACCCAGACTCAAACATCCACATTTACACAGTGGAGACAGCAGAACCACAGACTATAATAGACCGGGCTCAGAACCAGTTTAACGTGAGGGTGGACCGTACTAAGATCAACTTTGTTCGCCTCAGCATGGGACGTGCTATTGAAGCACAGACCTATCCTTACTTTACGCTGCTGCTGCAGAGTTTGTGATCCATCCTGCTGGGACTTGAGGCTTTTATGAAGTTGAATCCTGGTGAGTAGATGAAAAATTCTTAAAGAAAACTCGGTGTCCTACTGTTTCATGTATGAGGATTTAATAATACATAGTACAGTGGTACACCATGTATTTACGCATTTGGTCTTTTGGAGTATAAACAATAGGTCTTGCCTGTCACTGTCCTACTGCAAGGCAATTCTTGTTATGACACAGAGAAGGTCAATCAATGTTACCTAAGGCTGATGTTCCAGGGTAGCCCGCGAAATTCAAATTTTCTTACGTTTTTGGCAATTTGCAGGCCAGTGCTAGGTTGTATGTTAGTGAAAATATGATTCGCGGCTGTGAGACGTATGCAGTTACAGAATTATAATCATCAAAATCATCATTACAACCCTCCAAGTTCATGTAACTCTCAAGAATGACCTTTTGATGAAATACTCATTCTCGACTTTTACAGCCGCGAATCATATTTTCTTCGCTAAAAACGTCAGAAAATTTGAATTTCGCGGGCTACCGTGAACATCCACCTTAAACAGCAAACCTGTGCCTAAATCTTCAAGAAGTCTGGTGTGATGTTATGTCACTTTTTTATAATTGTAAATTAAATTATTCAATAGATAGCTTGTACTGTCCTATTATTGGTCAAAGAGGTCTCTCCCCCTTTTCCACAAAATCGTATGTCTTTTACCAAAGCCGGCCAGTGTTTCTGGTAGGAGTCAGGCTCGCCACGCCATCTCCGCCTTCCTGACAGAAATCTCGACAACAAATTCAGAGAGTTTTGTACATCCGACATTATGCGAAATATTGACTGCAGAAAACATAAGAAATCCACTCACATCTGACTTGTAAATACCTTTTGTTAGTCGCCTTTCACTCATCCTCTCCACATAACCAAACCATCTAAACATACTTTTTAAAATTTTTCATCGCTCTCTTCTCGGCAGACGTATACATAGACACAACAGGCTTCGCGTTCACGTTTCCCATCTTCCGCTTCCTGGCTCAATGTCCCGTGGGGTGCTACGTCCACTTCCCCACGATCACCAGCACCATGATGCGCCGGGTGAAGCACCGCATCGTGGCCTATAACAACCAGAGCGTCATCGCGAGGAACCCGCTCTTCACGTGGCTCAAGCTGCTGTATTATAATATATTTGGATGGGTGAGTTCATTTTATAAAACTTTTTTGTTTTTGTTTAAAGGATCATGCGAAATAAATAAAGAAAGACAAAAGTATCAGATAGGTTTATACTCTTTCATTTACAGGAGACTACAGCATGCCCAATAGAATATAATAGTGTAATGATTCCATTGGCCGAAAGACGCCCACTGCTGGACATAGACCTCCCCTAAGTGTCGCCACATTGACTGGTCTCGCATCCAGCGGATCTCCGCAACCTTCACCAGGTCATCGGTCCACCTAGTGGGAGGGCTTCCAAATCACTATCTCTACATATTATAAAACAAAGTCCTCCACCGCGTCTGTCTGTCTGTTTGCGATAAACTTAAAAACTACTGCACCGAATTTCATGCTGTTTTCACCAATGGATAGTGGTATTCGGAGAAGGTTTATAATTTGACCAACATCCACGCGGGCAAGTCGCGGGCATCAACTAGTAAAATATAATATAAATGATTAATTTATATGTATATCAACCACAGATGTATGGCGTAGTGGGTCGTTGCGCCGACGTGGTGATGGCGAATGGCACGTGGACGGAGGACCACATCAACGAGCTGTGGAAGATGCCGCTCAGCACCTTCAGGGTCTACCCGCCATGCGAGGTAAGTTGGTTGAAAATGCAGTCCTATCATAGTGACGACAAGGTGCAGGAATACCAATGTTAGCTTTCTCTCCTTCGTCGTTCCTTCATTGCTAAGGCTCGCGACAAGATTCTAAGTAGGACGTCGAGACAAAATATTAAACCCCCTGCCGCAAACATCAGGTTTTTTTTAGATTTTTTAATTGTAATTCCAGGTATCAGAACTGAAACAGCTGCGCTCCCTGGTGAAGGACACGGATCCTATCCGCATCCTGTCCGTGGCGCAGTTCCGGCCGGAGAAGGACCATCCTCTCATGCTGCAAGCCATGTACGAGCTCAGGAACCTGCTCGTCAAGAACGAGGTCTTGTGGAACAAGGTAATTTATTAACAAGCAACCCAAGTTTGGTACTTTATTATTATTTGTTTATGGCCGATGGAGCAAGGCATTGACTGAGTGGTGGCCAAGTTAGGCCAAAGAAACCAGGGCCGTCCTAAAGCTCGTTTGGTTGACGAAATCGTCAAAGTCGCGGGAAAGACTTGGATTAGAGACGCACTGGATTGGGACATATGGCGGAAAAAAGGGAGGCCCCGCAGTGGGTGATTCCGGGCTGATGATATGATGATTTATGTATCACCAAATCATTTGTTGGCTTGAATATACAGGTACTAGCTTTTGCCCACGGCTTCGCCCGCGTGGATATCGGTTCAACTACAAAAGTGACGATTTTCCATACAAACTTTCATCCCCCTTTTCACCCCCTTAAAGGTTAAATTTCCAAAAACCCCTTCTTAGTGCTCCCCTACATTATAATAGGAAGCCGTGTGCAAAATTTCACATTCCTAGCCCCAGTAGTTTCGGCTGTACGTTGATATGTCACCCAGTCAGTTCTCCTTTTATATATATAGATTCCATGAGGCAAAGTCACAGTTTAGTGATCGTAAGCGCGACTGCTCAACATGAGGTCCTTGGTCTGATTCCCGGGTCATTCAGTGTTTTTGGGATTTTCCAAGAATGTCTCAGTAACAGCCATAGAATCGCCCGGTTGATGGCAATAGGCTCGCCCCGTATTACATGAGAATTAAACATAACTAGCGAAATATGGGTGTACCTACTACTTATTGGTAACTACAGGAGTGAAGAACTACCCATTCGGTGTACCTCAGGGTAGCATTCTGGGGCCAACCCTCTTTCTTGTGTTTATCAACGATCTCTGTAATCTTTCAATTCCAAATGCTGCTGTAGTTTCTTTTGCAGACGATACTGCCATCACTTTTACCGCCAATTCATGGCCGGAACTCCAAGTTACTGCGCAGGAGGGTTTCAATTCCACCTTGAGGTGGCTTTCCTCTCATACCCTTACTCTTAATGCCAACAAAACCAACTTCGTCACTTTTTCAAAGCCTAAATCCACAATCTCTATAAAAGCCCATTCGTGTCCCACACAAAGTCAACATATTTGTCAATGCCCCACCTTAACCTCAGTAGAACAGGTTAAATATCTTGGTATAGTTCTAGACAAAAACCTTAATTTCAAATATCATATTAACACCCTCGCTGGTCGCGTGCGAAAGTTAATTTACATTTTTAAAACCCTGCGTCACGTGGCCAACCAGTTCATCATTCGAAACGTTTACTTTGCAATTTGTCAGTCCATCTTAATCTACTGTATCTCTTGTTGGGGTGGTGCTGCAAAGACCATACTTAAGCCTTTGGAGGTCGCACACAGAGCTATTTTGAAAGTTGCTACATTCCGACCGATCCTTTTCCCAACTGTGGAGCTATATCAATCCTGTAACGTACTCAATGTAAGACAACAATATATTTTACATATAATCCTTCTGCAACACCGACGTACGCCATTTAAAAAAATCTCCAAACGCCGCAAAGACCTAATCTGCACAATTCCACCGTCACGCACAGCTTTTACAAAAAAATTTGCTCACTATCTTGGCCCATCTCTCTACAATAAAATTAACGCAAAAATTCCCGTTTACGGCTTAACAAACTTTAATTGCAAAAAAACTGTTCGCACCTTCCTTCTAAACCTAAACTATGACGTAACCGAAGAATTCCTGAAAAAGTAATCACTTTAAAACATACATACATCACACACCACACTAATTTTACGATAAAAACTCACCACACTACAATATACACACCACACTAACAATATACACATACACACCACTTTAAAACTCTGAACTATTTTTTATATTCATTTCTTATTTTGATTTTAAATTTACTAAATTTGTTCTTTTTAGAGTCTTAAATAATGTTGTTTTTTGTTGTATAAGAACCTATTTTGTCGCTGTTTAATGACTACTATATGTCTACTTATTAAACACTTGCTATATTACTATACATCATCCATATGTGTCGGGAATCACAACTGTTTCTCCTGAACACAGGTTACTTTGTAATCTCTCCAGGAGAGCAGTGCGGCACCCACTAGCTAGCTAGAATAAGAAAATTTTGGTTTGTGTTTTATCTTGTACATTGCCATGTAATCTAGCCATAGCCATATTTGATCAATAAACATTATTATTATTATTATTAAGTGTATGACCAAATGTATGAATGTGGACGAGGCTATAGGAGTATGTAAGGATCGCAGCAAGTGGCGTTCTGTTCTGCCTACCCCCATGGGAAAAGGGCGTGAGTTTATGTATGTATGTAATATAGCGGACGTCACGCGGTTTCACCCGCGTAGTTCCCGTTCCCGTGGGAATACAGAGATAAAAAGTAGCCTATGTCACCCGGGATGAATGTAGCTTTCTAATGGTAAAAGAATTTTTTAAATCGGTTCAGTAGATCCCGAGATTACCCCTTACAATTTAACAAATATACAAACACACAAACTTTACTTCTTTATAATATTATTATTATAGTAAAATATTATAGTAATATAGTATAGAAGTAAACCTCTGCCCTTTCCTTCGGGCAGTACAGACGTGTTGTTATGTTTCAATTGGCAAGTCCGGTATTTTTTCCTAATCTTTCTCAATCTCATTGCAGATCAAGCTAGTCTTGGTAGGCTCCTGCCGCAACTCCGCGGACGAGGAACGTGTGCAGAACCTGAAGGACCTGGCCAAGCACCTGTCCCTGGAGGACAGCGTGCAGTTCGTGGTGAACGCTCCGTACGCGCGACTGCTGCAGATGTACCAGACCTGCAGCCTCGCCATACATGCTATGTGGAATGAGCATTTTGGCATCAGTAAGTACTTACTAACCTTAGTGTCCACCAGCGGACACGAGTAGAACAGAGAAGAGGCCGATCACATTGGTCAAAATCCATATCGCGGAATCTCTCTCTCCCGTCTCCTGTCTGCTCCACTTGGAAACCGGGTCTGAAGTTTTGATAGGTCCAGGTAAGTTTGATAGAAAGCACACACATATCCAAACTTTTTCATAGACAAGCCCTGTATAAAATTCCTCATTAATTTTTTTTCGCTCTGCTTCCGGTTTAACTGGACGCAGCTGAATACAAGTATGTATTCTATATAGTAGTGCGTAATACGATACCCCTTGGCCAGGCTGGTGTTTCTAGATACAATATTTCTAAACACTACGTCTTCATCATCTCCTTGTCCAATTCTATTAGACTTCAAGTCGGCGTAACACGTTTTTTTCCCCCTGTCCCCCTGTCAGGTGTCATTTACTCTCTTTCATGGAATGATCTCCACACAATCCATCCCTATTGTCTTTAGCTTTGTCCCTCTCCATCCTTTTCCCCCATCCATCCTCTTTTAGTCATCCCTCATCATTACATGTCCATATCAAGATTAACAGGTATTATAATCATTGTTCCCGGTTCCCCCAGGTGTGGTAGAATGCATGGCGGCAGGTCTCATCACGATAGCGCACCGCTCGGGCGGGCCGCTGGCCGACATCGTGCAGACAGCTGCGGGCGCGCGGAGCGGGTACCTCGCGGCCGAGCCCGACGAGTACGCGCGCGCCGTGCTGGAGGCCATCGCACTGGCGCCGGACGAGAGGAAGCGGATCGTGGATGCTGCTAGGTACGGGCTCATTCGATATGTCTCTCTTGTCATGCCACAAAGGAACAAGTAAATGTTGTGTAGGGCTACACAATAGGGATGTTTCCTGACTAAAAAATATCTATATAAATTAAAAGAGAAGTCCTGACTGACTGACTCATCAACGCCCAGCCCAAACCCTTGAACCTAGAAAGCTGAAATTTTGCACAAAGGTTCCCTTTATAATGTAGACAAGGAATAAGGAAGGATTTTTTGAAATTCAACCCCTAAGGGAGTTAAATAGGGGATGAAAGTTTGTACGGAAAATCGTCATTTGCACGCGAGCGAAGCCGCTGGCAAAATCTAGTATTAAATATAATAGATTCTGTTTAGTCCGTCAGTTAGATTATCGAAAAATATTGGATACGTGTTTTTTTTTGTTTGTTCTAACAAATTAATAAAAATTTACGAAAATAAAACGTGTTAAAGATCATGAGTGGGCTTGTGACGTCACTTTCTGGTAAAAATGTACCAAACTGACGTCACACGACTGTACCGTAGATACCGCGGCCCCGGAAGACAAAGGGCTGAGAAAGATCATGGGTGGGTTTTACTCCCGTCTGCTTCGCCTAGAGCGGAAAAGAGGTACACAATAAAATCTGAGTCATCTACACGTTAATAAAATAAAATAAAGTCTGATTCTTCCTCCACTATAATAAGGCAATTAATTGGCCTTAGTATTTTATTGTTTTAGTTGTTATGTGTGTGTGTAGCTGTGGGTGGTCTTTAGTTAAGTTACTAACAATAGTTTTTAAGTGCAAACCTGTTACTAACAAGATATGGATCTCTTAGTTGTCCGAAATAAAATGATTTATTATATTATTATTATTAATAAAACAATCTTTTGTCTATCCCCAGAGCCTCCGTGGACCGTTTCTCCGAGATGGAGTTTGAGAAAGCATTCCTCAGGGCTGCGGAGCCTCTCATAAAACGAGAGGAGCGTTAACTTAAATATTGCAATAATACACGTGCTTCTATCCTTCTGTACATTTTGTTCCATTAGTTTTAAGTATACATTTTAAGCTTAATAATAAAATTGAACCAAAGCTTTATCTGTGTTTTTATGCAATAGCATCTTCAACACGTTTGGGAGGTCAGAAATTATCCTAGAATAACATACTGGGAAAAACTTAGTATCCTATGTTCTAACATAAGACATGGTCTAACCTTGTGCCTTCTACGAAATCCATATTCGCCTGGAAAGAAATGGTATGAGTAAGAATATTTTTCTGAGAAGATTTATATCAATAATGATGATAAAAGATGTATCGTCGGCGCCACAGGGGTTAGCCGACGACTAAAGTAGGGGGTAATGATTTATGATAGAAGGAAAATGTGAAATTAAAAATCGTTATATTTGGAAATTATTGTAAAAAATTATATAATTAACATAACGAGTTTATATATTATGTTTATAAAGTAATGCTTAAATTAACATTGGAATGATATGCATGTCTATGTGTGACCGACCCTGTCTCTGGGAATCAGCCTCAGTTCCGATCCGTGCTTCAGGAATACGTTGCCTGGAAAAAAGGAATTTAAGTCAGAATTAAAATACACATAAACCAAGTATATTAATCATAAGTTTCATAACAGAACAATAAAACTTGGATAAAATAATATTTATTTCTAAACCAGGGCGTCATCAAAACTTTCCTCATCTGTCCTTTTCGCGCACAGAACCAATAAATATGGCAGGAAAAAGGAGTGGCCAATACCTTATGGCCTTCTCTTATTCCTTCCAAACTGCTGGGTAACAATGGGTGGATCCAGGCTGAAATGATGAACTAGCCGGGGATCGCTGAAGGCGCACTAGTTCCTATGATCCCAGTACAAGGGTGGGAAGGGAACACCGGGGTGTTTTTAGTCAAGTAAAGTCTGACAAATCCCTCCTTCGCTCGCCCCAGGGCGGAGGGATCGATTTGCCACCCCAGAACAAAAGAAAAGTAAAATGATGATGATTTACCAGCTGTCTGTTGAGGGTTGATGCCGATGCCGTCATCAGTGATGATGGCGCTGGTAGCCGGTTCCACCCGGAACTCTTCGGCGGCGAACTTGAGCACCGCCGTGAATGGCGTCGCTTCCGGTACACTCAGACTGTGGGAGTTACCAGGATAATTGAATGGGTGATGCTTTTCTATATTATGGAATCTCTATCAAAATATATAGATGGGACTGAAACATCACTAGTGAGTGAAATGTGTGTGCTTTCGATTGTGATGACAATCATCAAAGCTTGTGTTTGTAGTAACATGTTGTCATTGAATAATATAAGTAAATTCAATTTCGTGATTTCTTAATACCTAATTTACTCATTTGTGTGGAATGGGTAAATTATTAACATAACATCACACCTGTAATTCCAGAAGGGTTAGGCAGAGGGTACACCCACATTGTGCTAGTTATGTTCAAGTCCCATGTTATAGGGGACAATCCTATTGCTATCAACCAGGAACAAATAAATTAAATCTAAATGTCGTAATTAATTTAATTTTAATCTCATCATCATCATTTCAGCCAAAAGACGTCCACTGCTGGACATAGGCCTCCCCCAGGCGTCGCCACATTGACCGGTCCCGTGCGTCTCTCATCCAGCGGGTTCCTGCAACCTTGACCAGGTCATCGGTCCACCTAGTGGGAGGCCTTCCAACGCAACGTCTTCCGGTTCGCGGTCGCCATTCCAGAACTTTTCGGCCCCATCGGCCATCCGTTCTGCGAGCAATGTGCCCTGCCCATTGCCACTTAAGTCTGGCGATTCTTCGGGCTACATCGGTAACCTTGGTTCTCATGCGGATGTTCTCATTTCTGATTCGATCACGCAAGGAAACTCCGAGCATAGCCCTCTCCATTGCCCTTTGGGTGACTTTGAGCTTTCTGATAAGGCCCATTGTGAACGACCACGTTTCGGTCCCGTATGTAATCACTGGCAACACACACTGGTCATAGACTTTCGTCTTGAGACACTGGGGTAAGTTGGACGAGAAGATACTGCGCAGCTTCCCGAACGCTGCCCAGCCGAGTCGGATTCGACGATTGACCTCTTTCTCGAAGTTAGATCTACCCAACTGGACCGTTTGTCCCAGGTAGACATAATCGTCCACAACTTCGAGCGTAGAGTCTCCGATCTTGATAGGAGTGGGTGTTACATGAACATTCGACATAACCTTGGTTTTGTCCATGTTCATTTTAAGACCCACTCTTTCGGAAGCTCTACTGAGGTCATCGAGCATTTTACTGAGGTCTTCCATGGTCTCAGCCATGACCACTATATCGTCGGCAAACCGAAGGTGAGTGATGTACTCGCCGTTGACATTGATGCCAAGTCCTTTCCAATCCAGAACCTTGAAGACATCCTCCAATGCAGCGGTGAACAGTTTCGGAGATATGACGTCTCCCTGTCTCACACCGCGCTGCAGAAGGATAGGTTCCGTGGTCTGGTCCTGAAGTCGGACTGACATGGTGGCGTTTTTGTACAAACACTTCAACACCTCGATGTACCAGTAGTCGATTTGGCACTGTTGGAGAGACTGCAGTACAGTCCAAGTCTCGATCGATCGAATTTTAATCTACTCATTTGTAATTAGTTAATTACTTAATTCTATATTTTTGATGTTATTTTTCCTGTCTGTAATCAATTCTCTCCTTTTTCCTATTAGAGTTCTTGCTTCTTGTCCTATTTTTTTGTCATTTTGTGTTTTTTATGATTAATTTATTTACCTCTGTCCATTATATCCATTAGTAAGAAAATTACAGAAAGCATTAGAAACCACAAGAAACAAAATAGACTAAATAAAATTAGATTCGAAATAGAGAGAACAGGAGGAGTAAAAGCTGCCTTAAAACAACTTAAGGATCATTCAACATGGATACCAAGCTTGAAAGGCAATAACCATACTAAGCAATATGTCACTTCAGAACGACCCCAGATCAGTAAAATAGCAACAGACTTTTACCGCAAGCTATACAAGTCACATGAAACGGTAACAGAAATGGAAATTCCTTACAAAGAAGAACAAATTCCGAATATTTTACAAAGTGAAATAAGGAAGGCCATTCTATCCCAAAAAAACGGAAAAGCACCTGGAGCAGACAAAATAACCAACGAGCTATTAAAAGCAACATTGGACCTTATACAACAACCGTTGACTGCCCTGTTTAATGAGATACTATACAGTGAATATATCCCAGATCAATGGACGAAGTCCACTCTAGTTCTACTCCATAAAAAAGGAGACAAAGATAAAATAGACAATTATAGACCAATTAGCTTGATGTCCAATATTTACAAACTTTTTTCTAAAATTATACTAACCAGACTCACTCAAAGACTAGACGAAGAACAGCCTAGGGAACAGGCAGGCTTCCGAGCCAATTTCTCTACAGTGGATCATATGCATGTCGTAAAACAAATAGTAGAGAAATACAATGAGTACAACAAAACATATTACATTTGACTACAACAAGGCATTTGATTCCTTATCACATAACTATATATATAAAGCCTTGGAGAATCAAGGCATCGAAAATAAATATATAAGAATTATAAAGGAAATATATAGTAATTCTACATCAAAAGTGCAACTGGAAACAACTGGAGAAGAGTTCCAGATACAGAAAGGGGTTAGACAGGGTGACCCACTGTCTCCAAAACTCTTCTCTGCTGTATTAGAAGAAGTCTTCAGGCATTTGGAATGGGACAGGAAGGGATTAAACATCAATGGAAGCATGCTATCCCATCTACGGTTTGCAGATGACATTGTGCTGTTTGCAGAGTGTCCCGGGGTTTTACAGGAAATGCTAGAACAACTCGCATTGGAGAGCAGAAAAGCTGGCCTGACAATGAATATCTCCAAAACAAAGGCAATGACTAATAGTCAGAATAAACAAGCTCTACAAATACACAACCAACAAGTAGAATATGTGGACGAATATATTTATTTAGGCCAGATCATAGCACCACAATCACAGACAGACAAAGAAATAAGACGAAGAGTCAATAACAGCTGGGCTCGGTACTGGTCTCTAAAAGAGATAATGAAAAATAAATCTATACCTATGTCCGAAAAATGCAAGGTGTACAACACATGCATCTTACCGGTGCTCACATATGGATGCCAGACCTGGGGCTTGACAAAGTCACTCAGCCAGAAATTGAAAGTGTGCCAACAAGGGATGGAACGTAGCATGCTACACATTAGGCTGAGAGACAAATGGAGATTAACCAGAATAAGAAAGGCCACCAGAGTGATTGATGTCTCTAGAAAAATTAAGAAATTAAAATGGCGCTGGACAGGACATACAATAGGGGATCGGACAAAAAAAAACTAATTAGTCCGTCAGATAGATTTCCAAAAATTATTGGACACGTATTTTTTCTTTTTTCACGTAAACTTAAAATGAAGACGATACAGTGCTTCGAAAACTCGTGTGACGTCATATGATAGTACATTTTGACGACACAAGTGACGTTTCAAGCCCCACTCCAAGATCTTTGACACGTTTTATCTTCGTCATTTTTTATTGATTTGATAAAACAAAAAACACGTATTCAATATTTTTCGATAATCTAACTTACGGACTAAACAGAATCACATTATTTTGACCCTGTCCGATCCCCTATTAGATCCTCTAGGGACAAGTGGACTAAGGAAATGCTATTCTGGTACCCGAGAGATGGAAAAAGGAGAAGGGGAAGGCAACCTAAAAGGTGGGAGGATGACCTACCACAAGGATGGCGTAGATTAGCCAGGGATCGAACCCAATGGCGCCTTCTGGAGGAGGCCTATGTCCGAGGACAACCTGGTCACGATTCAGATGCTGACTGATGTTATTAATGTTAATTTTACGTAAATAATAGATTGTAAGCATTAGAATAAGATTTATACATGTAGACCAGTGAATAAAGGCTAATTTAATTAATTTTTAATTTAATTAATTAATTTTTAATTACTTAATTATTATTCTACCTTAATTAATCAGTAGGTATATTGTTGCGATCGATCGAATTTTAATCTACTCATTTGTAATTAGTTAATTACTTAATTATTATTCTACCTTAATTAATCAGTAGGTATATTGTTGCAACTGTATGTAGCTGTAGGGCTGTAGCTAATTTATAAGACTGGAGAAACAAAACAAAATTTAGAAAGTAAAAATATAATTCACAAAATATTTTGCCAATAATCTAAATCAGAATCATAATCCTTCACAATATCAAAAAACTGAGACTTTAAGCAGTCATTGCTGCATATTCTTTGTACCACACCAACTAACTCGGAAAAATTTAACTCTATATAAAATGATTCCGAGGACATTCCCTCTCTCAACAACTTTCCACAGTCAGCTAAAGCTTCCACTATGTATGTGAAGATATCTGAGTTCTCAACACACATTTCAGTAAAATATTTGTCATTGACTTTAAACAGTAGCCTCCAGAAGTTTTTATATTGACTGTCTTTGTCTATGACTATTGTCAAGAACGCATCGGCAATTAGCTTTACTGCCTTAGAATACTTTGGATCATTATTCAATAAACTTATAACTAATAATTCTACTATATCTTGATTACAATTACTTAATAACTTCAGAATGTCGGAGTTACATGAATTAAGTTCTAATAATAGAACTTTGCTTTTAAATTCAAGTATCTTTTCATTTGGTATTTTATTGGAGACATTTCTGAGTAAGGTCTCTTTTGATGCTGCCTCAAGCATCAGCTCGGTTAGATAGTTCTCTAACTTGCCCTCAGAAAATACCTCAAGAAACAGTCTAAAACCTACATCCATTTGATTGATTTTTGTGTTAGAGTTAATTATCTTTTTTAATACATATTTTGGAGGATCAGTAAGACAGTTTTTAACAAGACTGTTTGATGTCTCATTGTAACTGTTCAATACAGATAAGAATTCACTGATGACGTTTTTCTTTTGCAGTCTGTCAAGACTTTTCTCTACATGCTGTGAAATAAGCAAAGCATTCTTCAGTTCAGTCTCGGTTGTATCATTGTCTGGCCAGTTTTCTAACTGACATAGGTTAATATAGTCTTGGAAGAAGTTGAGGAACTGTTGTACTACAGCTGTGTCCATTTTGAACCCTTGTAACTTCAACGTGGAGCCCTGGGTCAATCAGCATCTGTTGCATCTGTTGGAATGAACAAACTAAATTGGACTATGAAAATTACATGTAAGGAAAGTTATTCAGAGACATGGGCCACGTTGAAGTTACAGGGGCGTGTGGAGGTGTTGATAAAGCTAGAACTTACACTTTGAACGGCAGTTTAGGGTCAGAAGTTAGAGTAATCTTGAAAGTTACTTTCGACCTGATAAAATAAGAGAAAAATGATTGAAACACTTATATTATGGCACGAAAATCCACAACGAACATAGTTTTCATATATTACTACACTTACATTTTTTAGAATCACCAATAGAAATAGAAAAATAATTAATTAGATGAATATATTCGCAATACCAAAGAAAGGAACGTGACGTTTTCGTTTGACGTACACGTTTTTAAATGTCAATGCCAAATTTTACATGCATGTTTCGGATACATTCTCAAATCAACATGATGAAAAAGCGTTTTTCCGAGCACAACGATAAAGTGTTTGCGTTATTTTAATTACAAAATACCGTGTATTTTTTTTCGTGTAATATATTTATTAGAGTTAAACAATTGGTTCATATACCTACTTGCTAATTATTATTTCAATAATCTTTCCGCCAGCTGTACGACATATTTCCAGAATAACGTCAAAATGTCTGTCATCCGGACTCATCCGTACTGTCATAATAATATTTGTTTATTGTCACAGAAGTTGCAAAACATTGGATCGATCGATCACGTAAATATTTTAATTAATTAATCCACATCACAACTGTTTAAGCACAATGTTACTTAAAAGAAATCTTCTAGAGTGCACAACAATTCTATCATGCGCGGGAACATTTATCTGTGTGCTACTGAACTATATTACAAATATTTCGCCCATAACAGGAATATGGTTTACTCTTTACGTTCTAACTTTATTTATAGTTTCATTATGTGTTAGTTTTAAGTTTATTCAGTGGCTACTGCGTTTGAACAAGCCTATAAAGTATGATTTGGATGGCATCGTGGCGGATTACCCGTATTTATCGGTGTTGTCGCGTGTGTTGCCTCAGCCACGGAAGTTGTCGACAGAGGCGGAGTGCCGGGAGTATGACACGAACGAGCTGAGCGTGATATCGACGGTGCTGGAGAGGAAGCTGGTGTCGTCGTGGTACGTGCCGTACATATCGCAGGAGATTGGCTTCCCGTTCGCTTGCAAACAAATGTTGGATCAAATGATTGGCAAGGGTTTTCTGGTTTGTGTTTTAAATGTTTTGAATAAGCACTTTATGTATTTCTCTATTAAGGATGGATCAGACACTTATATGATTTTATCCAGAATTTATGTTGAATATCCTCCATAATCTATCATTGTAATTAATATTATTAATAATAAATACAATTTACTTACAGATCTGCAATAAGATAGAAACCAAAGATGTTTGCGTTGACATAACCACAGTCCTAACAAGCCACTTGAAAGAGTACCAGAAAGCTGAGAAACGCCATGAAAAAATGCCGAACAGCACAATAGAATGTTTGTATAAGAAATCTCACCCAATATTTGATGTGACCAACAAAACAATTCAGTCTGCAGACCATTGTACCAATATCCTTCGCATCGTATTCAGGGAACTAATACCCTGGGAGCTGTGGGACACTCCACATTCTGAATTATTGGTACGCATACTATCCAAGAAACTGGACACCTTCATCAACGGTACTCTAGCGGACCCCGCATGGCTTAATGATAAGTTGCTTACAATCTTGAAAGGGAAACAGGAACCTGTAGTTGCAGAAGAACAGATAGAAACTCAAACAGAAAAAGAAGCGGTAACAGATACAAAATCAGAAACCACAACTACGGAGCCAGATATACCCACAGGAGTCCCTAAAGGTTCTGCTACAACTCTGCCGCTGATTCTAGAAGGTTCTAAAGAGGAGTCTAAAGTGGAGAATGTAGAGAATATTGTTGAGGAAGTACCGGTTACAAGTACAGACCCGGTTGATATAAAGACTTCGCCTATTTTGAGACAGAGGAGAGGCAGGCAAGGCAGGAATGAAGTTAAGATCTATGATAGGATTATTGAAGGTTTGTAAGGAAATTGAATACAGATCTAACTACAACATTTTTAGATTTATGGTCAGCAAAGAACGTCTATTAAGACTTTATAACCCAAGTCTGGCTTCTTTGAATAAAAATAATCCATTAATTTTTCTTCAATAATGTATTCAATCAAAAACTAAAGTGTTAATAACCTTTCTCTCACTGGACCAGGTTCAATCAACAACTTTGTGTTGTAGGTAGTGTAAAGACCTGGGAGACAGACATAGACCTGCAGTGCATCAGCATGGGTCAGGACCTGCTGGCGAGCCTGGACGGCGAGATCACGCTGAGTCGCCTGTGGGGGCAGGACGCTGACACGGACGGCAGCCCCAACCCGCCCAGGAGCA
The DNA here is from genome assembly GCA_949775195.1 of Diarsia dahlii. Lineage (NCBI taxonomy): Eukaryota > Metazoa > Arthropoda > Insecta > Lepidoptera > Noctuidae > Diarsia > Diarsia dahlii. Next base: position 1,124,711 of record OX459197.1, on the reverse strand, counting down.
AGTCGCCGCAGCCGCTGTGGTTTGGTAAGTGTGTGTGGTTTTCAACAGAAATTAAGGCGCTTTGCGCATGGAGCAACTTAAGTTGAGGCAACTATCAACATTTTAAAAGTTTCCTGTAACTAGTTGATAGTTGCTACAACGTTTACGGTTGCCGCAATTTTATGGCAATATTTGAGCAACTTTCATAACCGAGTTGCTCAATCTACGCAGCGAACAGCGTTCGGTGTTACGATGAATATCGAAGAAGCAGCAATTGCTCCAATTTATTACCGTACGTCGTCACCGCCGACGTTAACTTTAATAATCGGTATTATAATATTTAACTGTTGCTAGTTACGGCAATTAGGAACTAACTTAGTCATCGATTGCAGCAACTGTAAACTGTTGACGATCACCGGAACTCGAAACTCGAGTTGCTATGTGTGCACAGTCCAATTGAAATATATTATGTGAACAGCTAGTTGCCAGTCGCCAGTTGCTGCAATAGTTGCTCCATGTGCAAAGCGCCTAAGGCAATATTTCATTTCACAGCCGTAAAAATGGGAAATTTTGGAGGGTCATATTTTCTTAGTGACTTGTCTACTGTAGACCTTGATTTTATGATAAAAATTATTGCTCTAGTGGCATTATTCTTTAGTCGCATTGGTGACCCAAAAGGAGCATTAAAGGAAGCAGGTGGCGTTAACTAGTTTCTGCCTACCCAAAATAGAAAAAAAGGCGTGAGTATGTAATATAATCTAGGCGTCTTTCTTATTTGTACGTGTCAGCGACTAACTTGACCGCACTTTGTATTGACTGTACATGTATACCTAAAATATTGCATTTCTTCCTTTAAAACCCCTAATTCCAGGCGAAGAAGAAACAATTGAAGTAGACCCCCTAGACCCGAGTCTATACAAAGAAACGAAAAAGGAACAGAGTCCAAAACCTGCGGATGCCTTGCTGAAGGACCTGCAGTCCACCGTCAGGGAGGCCAAGACGAAGATAGGGGACCTACAGGTGGAGCCCAAAGTTCCCTTAGATGTGCCCCGCAAGCAAAACTCCAGTGTATGTTGTTTGCACGATCTTTCTGCTTATGCTTATGTAATATGCGCAGGGTTCTTGATAAGCGAGGACTTTTTTATTTATATTCACTAACCTCAAGTTTCTTCAGAGTTAAGTCAGTAAAACTGTTGTAAAATACCATGAAAGCCATATTGATCAAAATGTGTTCAAATGACGACAATAGGGGATCTAACTGACTCAAAAAATATGATTCTGTTTAGTCCGTCAGTTAGATTATCGAAAAATATTGGATACGTGTTTTTTGTTTTTATCAAAACAATAAAAATTGACGAAGATAAAGCGCGTCAAAGATCATGGAGTGGGGCTTGAAACGTCAATTGAAGGTACAAAATGTACTATCATATGACGTCACACGAGTTTTCGAAGCACTGTATCGTCTTCATTATTTGTTTACGTGAAAAAAGAAAAAATACGTGGTTAATATTTTTTGGAAATCTATCTGACGGACTAATTAGTTTTTTTTTTGTCCCCTATTCGAGGCCTATACAAAAGACGTCCACTGCTGGACATAGGCCTCGAATAGGGGACAAAAAAAAAACTAATTAGTCCGTCAGATAGATTTCCAAAAAATATTAACCACGTATTTTTTCTTTTTTCACGTAAACTTAAAATGAAGACGATACAGTGCTTCGAAAACTCGTGTGACGTCATATGATAGTACATTTTGACGACACAAGTGACGTTTCAAGCCCCACTCCAAGATCTTTGACGCGTTTTATCTTCGTCATTTTTTATTGATTTGATAAAACAAAAAACACGTATTCAATATTTTTCGATAATCTAATTTACGGACTAAACAGAATCTTAATATTTTGACCCAGTCCGATCCCCTATTATTATTCCTCACGCTATCCATTTATCAGGCTTTTTTGGCCTTCCCCTCCCTCTCCATCCATCAACATAAATATCCATCATCTCTTCTCATTACATGTCTATACAAAGATAATCCTTCTAACTTTCAAACTTCCTCTAATATACTCATTCGTTACTGAATCCATTCTTGTAACTCCACACATTCATCTCAACATTCTCATCTCCGCTACATGCAATCGTTTTTTATCCCTCTGAATAATATCTTAACGATGCGGCTAAAAACGTCGTTCGCCTCGTTTCGGTTAAGACGACGCGGCTCGACTACGCGTGCGACTATTCGCTTTTATGGGTTTTTACGAGCGATAAGTGTGGCGCCGACTCCCTAACTCTGACAGCCAATTTTAATTTGTAGTTATTTTAATTCAATAGCTCCAACCTGATATTTGACAGCAGATTTACTGACCAGCTGTAAAACCGAGGGATTGCGTTCTGGTACTAGGCAAAAAACACATGCAACAGCTTTTATTTTAAGCTTGATCTTTTACCATAACGGAGATTAGTTTTTAGGGCGCTTACTTTTTTTCATAAAGGTTGAATTGATACTCATTTTCAAACCATTTTCGACCTCAAACAAGCAAACGCCATTAACATACATAGCAAAACCTGTCCTAAAGTCTCTAATACAGGAACACTCCAGATCTAAAATCCCTTGACAGCATATTCTATATTTTTGCCGATATAATAAAATATTTTGTACCGATTTTGTAGACAGGTACTACGATATAAGGAGCAAGCACCGCACTGGCTCAGGTTACGATTGCTTTGAATGTCACTGTCTCACTGTACTGTCTTACTGTTCTACTGATACTGTCTTGAACGACTGGAGTTATGTCGTACTAGGTGTTACTGTTACCTCGGGCCTTACTTGATAGTAGCTTGTAGATTTGTGTATTGGATCTTGAATATTTTTTTCTAAAATGTTTGACACTACCTATCTTTTAGACACTTGTGATTAAAATCGAGATGAAGAAATAATTGATTTTAAAAAACCTCCTGTTTTGTACAAATATGTTTTGTTTCACAATTATTCGGTTTACTTTGACTGCCTCGTTGGTTTAGTGGTTGCAAGCGCGTCTGTCGCACATGCGGTCCTGTGTTCGATTCCCAGGTCGGGCAATTTCCATCGAGAATTTCTTAGTGGCAGTCATAAAGTCTGAATTTGTGCCCAGTTGTTGGCAATAGGCTCGCCCCCTATTACATGGGCCTAAACTTATCTGGCAAAACGAGGACACCCTTATTTCGCCAGATAAGTTTTGTTAAATAGTACACACTATTAGGTACACCTCGGCCTAACCCTTTGGGGATTACAGTCGAGATGTTATGTTACGTTATATTAATTTTAAAGATAAAACAACACTTAAAATCTAAGTCAAAAATTCTTTATTTACCTAATACGTTGACAGAGTATTCTTTGCATTAAAGACTGTTTTTAGGAGATATCACAATAAATTCAAAGTCCAATAACCGATCTATATGTATAGTCAAGTAAGGCAGTTTGTTTGACTGCATGAAACAAGTGACGAGCATGTATGTCACTATGCACGGATATTTAGACCTTGTTGACTTTGTGTTAAAGTTTGATTCTGAACTGTTGTGTGACTGTGTTCATATTCCCTTGTTATACTTGAGAAATATGCTCTTATTCTTGAGAATGTACCTTTTTTCACTTCAAGTTATACCATATTTACTTGTGTTAATGTCTAATAATCCAATGAGTGTTTATTTTTAATATTTGTGACTTCTTGTTAGCCGGCAACAACTTCTTCAAACCATATTTAGAAGTTTAATTTTGGGGACTACCAACAGTCTTCATAAAAGTATTATTTAGATCTTACTTCAGAGTGGGAAAGAGATGCCGTACGTATAGCTCCGTCTCTTTCACTCACACTTACATCATCATCATCAACTACCTAGCCTTTTCCCAACTATGTCGTGGTCGGTTTCTAGTTCAAGCAGATGCAGCTGAATACCAATATTTTACATGGAGCGACAGCCTATCTGACCTCTAGTTAGCAAGACAGAAGCCCTTGGTAAGCAGTCTTACCAATCTAAAAACCAATCTCCAGTCTTAAAACCAGTGTTTTAGGACTGAAGTAATTCTTGATGAGGCAGGATTCGATAAAGTTCTTAAAAACCATATTATATTTAATACAGATAGAAGTCTATGGTGTTCAGTTTCTTGGATACCAACATTTAAAGAAGGTCTAAGAAATATAGTTTAGTTTTGATAACATAAGTTTTGTGTGAACCGTTTTATTTTTTATTTCATATGGATAAATCTATGGTGTTCAGTCTCTTGGATGGCTTGAACGTCGTAATGTAAACCTACCTATTGTTTATTTAGTTAAGTTTCTCTTTAAGTGAACTGTAATTTGTTCTTTGAGAAAATAAATGTCTTTAAACCGAAGTATAACCCCCACACTGAAGTAAGATTCAAATAATAGAGTTATAAAAGGTGATGGTTGTTCACTTGTCAAGAATCTCCTGGAACTATGACCGTTACGTACCTAATGATGTTTCTGTATGTAGGATGAAGCGGCTGGCATGATGGAAGGTCTACTGGATTTCGGCATAGCTGGACTGAAGAAGGGTCTCCGCTTTACTGGGCTCAGCGATCAGGTCAGTGTGACCTAACATCTGTGTCATGTAGGCAATTCATATTTTGTTCTTATGGTTTGGTACCCAAAGGGTAATAACGTTTTGAAGTTGGTTAAAAACGGGACAGACTTCACTGTCCGTCCGTCTGTCTATCACCAGGCTGTCCGTCTGTCTATCTCATGAACCGTGATAGCTAGACAGTTGACATTTTTACAGATGAAGTATTTCTGTTGCTGCTATAACAACAAATAATAAAAACTGAATATAATGAGTATTTACTTGGGGCTCCAATACCACAAACGTTATTTTTTCAGTTTTGAACCCTTCATGTGTGAGTAATTTTATTTAGATACAGAAAAAGCTACGTAAGTAAGAAGATAACTAGCAACACTAGTCTATACTTCTATACTAATATTATAAAGAAGTAAAGTTTGTGTGTTTGTATATTTGTTAAATTGTAAGGGGTAATCTCGGGATCTACTGAACCGATTTTAAAAATTCTTTTACCATTAGAAAGCTACATTCATCCCGGGTGACATAGGCTACTTTTTATCTCTGTATTCCCACGGGAACGGGAACTACGCGGGTGAAACCGCGTGACGTCCGCTAGTGTTCTATAAAGTGCAACTCATTTTCTTTTTTTTTTTTGTAGCTTGGGCAATGACTCCTGCCGCTCTCTGGGTAGAGCGGTAGGGAGTGTCAGACTTCTACTGACTAAAAACCACCCATGTTCCTTCTTAGCCCTTTGTGTCGAGGCCGCGGTATCTTTTCTGAACAACCCGCAGCCAAGACGGGCATCGGCCCCCTTAAATTTTGCTGACATCTCTTTGAGGCGCGCGTGGAACACGAACGCGCTGAAGTGCACCTCTCTGCTGAACTCTTCGGGTAGGTACCACAGGTGTGATGTTTATATTACATTGTGTGTTTAGGAGAAGTCGTCCCAGCACCGCGAGCGAGGCAGCGACAAGACGCCGCCGTCCGAGCACCCGCGCGGCAAGCCGATACCTGAACACAAGGATGTACTAGCGACTAATGGGCAGAGAGGTACCTACACTATTGTGTAGTTTATTTTTATAATTGCTCTAGAAATCTAAACAATATCCATAAATATATACCATTTTGAAAAAATAAATTATGCATCATAATCTATAAACTACTAGCTGTTTCCAGCGGCTTCATCCGCTACAACTCGAAAATTATCCCACGATAAAATTGGGATATAAACTGTCCTGTTGTTAATTCAGGTTATAAACTATCTGTGTACCAAATTTTATCCAAATCCGTTCAGTAGTGTTTGAGTGAAGAAGTAACAAACATACACACTCACAAACTTTCGCCTAATATTAGTGTGATTACATTATTTTTTTTTGCGTTTCGTCATCATCATTATCTTCATTCTTCTTCATTTTATTTCTTCATTTTCTTCTTGCATACTTCTCTATTATTCTCATGTCTCACGAGACACCTCCATCTAGCTATTATCATCCTTTAAACAGTTCATCCATCGTTTCTTCCTCTTCTCTTATAGCCCTCCACATTCATACTTAAAACTTTCCTCGCCACATTTTCCTCATTCCTCCGCATCACATGAACTTGTCAGTCACCGGCGCCACTTCCAGATTTCCTCTTATGTACTCATTTCTTATTTTATCCATTCGCGTAACACTGCACGAATTAAGTATTTGTGCCGACCTGATGAATTGGGATAAGGGCAAGTAGAGTAAGATCCCAGGGCCGCCAGACGTCACGTATTTTCTGACGAAGGAAATGTGGACGATTGAGTAGTGTTAGTATGAACTAAGAACACACTACTACCAGCTAGCTTGCTTGGACGGCCAATTTTCAGGTATCAGGTCATCAAGGTACACAAAAACATTACTAACTTCACGTATTTTCTACTAGCTGATTTTTACGTATATTGTAGGCAATATACTTAAAAATAAGTTGCCAATACTCGCAGACACTTCCTAGCGGCCGTTTTGCTTAACAGACGCTTTAAAGTTCCCAAAAAGTTTAGACTTAAACGTATTGTGGCTGTTTACCTGAGATCGCATGGCATCGCTCGTGTGGCTGACATACAGACCTCCACTGGACTCATTCGGTGGGCATTCAACAGGATCTGTCCATTGTCTGTGTCTTCAGAATTTTGTTGAAAACGTTGCTTTCAACGCTCGGATGCACTTTGGAGCGCCTGCCCAATATAGCATGGCAATATCCCGATCAATTAGCTTTAAGTATTAAATAATAAGGCGTTCAGAATTCTTTAAAGCGTCTGTTAAGCAATACGGCCGACGGAAAGTGTCTGCGAGTATTTGCGACTTATTTTTAAGGATATTGCCTAATATATACGTAAAAATCAGCTTGTAGAAAATACGTGAAGTAAGTGATTTTTTTGTGTACCTTGATGACCTGATACCTGAAAATTGGCCGTCCAAGCAAGTTAGCTGGTAGTAGTGTGTTCTTAGTTCATACTAACACTACTCAATCGCCCACATTTCCTTCGTCAGAAAATACGTGACGTCTGGCGGCCCTGGGATCTTGGACTAAAGAGGATGTAATGATGCGTAACACCACACATTCACCTTATCATTCTCATCTCAGCAAATATTGTTATAGCATCATTGATATAATAAAACCCAAGATACACACTCCGCGTCTCAAAACCGTCCGCTTAAAATGAGTTCACAATGAACTCATTTCAAATAGTCTCGCGCCGCTCGCGTCTCTGCACGGTCGTACACAATACTTTTTATATTGCTTTTTATAACTGCATTGTAAAAGGAATCTGCGTAAGGTTGAATTTGCCAAAAAAAATATGTTTATAGTGACGATAACTACATGTAGTAGTGCGTGTATTGGTGAGTGTTTGGCGACAGTTTCGACTGTTTGTTTTGTTCGAAACTGTGCATCTAGGGTTTTATTATATCAATGTATAGCATTAATTACATTACTATTTTTATTTCCAGATGAGAACAATGTGCATCCACTAGTGAAACAGCACAGAGTCACCTCTCAGGATAGCGTGGTGCGTTCCTTGAACTAGTTAAACGTACTGTGATAAAATAAGCATTACATTCAAAGTACGCCAAAGTCCGAAACAATGAAGTATAGTCATAACCAGCCTATAATGCGGAACAAAGAGATGTGCGTCTTCACGGCGTAAAATTTAATGAATAATAATATTTTTTCGCAAGTGTATTGAGTAACGTCATTTGTTACTGCAGTTCTTCAGCTCCATAACAAGCTCGCCCCGCGGCTCGGTTGTGAATTCCGTCTCAAATGCAATAACATATTTTCTCCAATTATATCAAAATATACTTCAATACTTTTGTTTTGGAAACACCTGTAATACTTAAAGTTAAGATACTAGTTTTGAACACAGTCTTTCAATTTCCTCTCTAGCCATCTCAAGCCCAGTCGGTCCCCAAAGCGGATCTCCCGCTGATCCCGGAGCCTGACTCCCCGGAGCCGGAGTACGAGGAGGCAGCCGACCTGTCCACCAGCATCGCCAAGTTGCGCTGTCTGCTGCAGCAACGCGCCGAGACCAGCCCGAGGTACTCTAACGTAATCCAACTCGAAAATATGTTAACAAATTTTCAAGTAGCATTTTTGGTATTAATAATGGAAAAACATTTTTTTTTAACTCCGCGATATGGCCCCCAAAATCCGCAATTTTTCTTTATTTTTTTAATTTTAATGTAGCCAGTGACACTCGCGCCTTCAAGACGAATCTAACGACGTATATTTTATTGAAATCCCTTCATCCGTTTAGGAGTTATGAGGGAACAAAGAAACAGACACATACATACACGTCAAACACATAACCCTCCTTTTGGGCTTTGCCATAGTCGGGTAAAAATAGCCAGTGTGATGTGTGGAATGTTACTGAACCAAAAATAAAAATGTATTGTCACCAGAACAAAACGTGTGCGCAAAATTCCAGTACAATCGGTTGGGGGAACTGGTTTGAAATTAAGTTGCAAGATTTTACCAATACATACATTGATATAATAAAACCCTAGATGCACAGTCTCGAACAAAACAAACACTCGAAGCTGTCGCCAAACACTCACCAATACACTTACTCACTACATGTAGTAATCGGCACTATAAACAATTTTTTTTTGGCAAATTCAACCTTACGCAGATTCCTTTTACAATGCAGTTATAAAAAGCGATATAAAAAGTATTTTGTACGACCGTGCAGAGACGCGAGCGACGCGAGACTATTTGAAATGAGTTCATTGTGAACTCATTTTAAGCGGACGGTTTTGAGACGCGGAGTGTGTATCTTGGGTTTTATTATATCAATGAATACATACTAAACACAAACACAAGTTAAATAAAGACTAATTTCATAAACATTTTACACCCCATAGATAGACGAAATCGACGATAATCTAATGTTGCAAAAGATTATTAAAAAATGTGTCGTTTCTTTGATTATACTTAAACTATTATGTTCTGAAAAAATTCCAGTCATAGAAAGATCTTTCCAACTGTTTCACCTGTAATGTGTTACCTGTAGAGCCGAGCGAGTGGAGGACGTGTGGTGGGAGAGAGCGGAGGAGACGCGCGGGAGGACGCAGCAGCACCACTCCTCGCGACCTGTGGACACCGCCACGCTAGCCGGTAACTATCTGTAGGCACTGCACTAGTACACAACGAACATGTAACCCTCCTTTTTGAACAGTAAATTCCCTAAATTGAATACCTTTTTATATAACTCTATTTGTGTGTCCCACTACTACGCAAAGACTACCCCTTTCTCCTTCCAATCTTCTCTATTCTGTGCAATATCTGGCGAAGTTCGCCGCGGTCTACCTCGACAGCGATTTCCTCCAACGAGCGTCCAGTGAATGAAGATTGTTACCCACCTCTCTCTCAACCTGTTCCAAAGGCAATTCCAAGGCTATAAAAAGTCCCGTCGGGGCTGTGGATATCGAAAGGTTACCGCGGCTCCGACACAAGGGCGAAGAAGAAGGAACATGGATTTGGTTTTTAGTCAGTAGAAGTCTGACACTCCCCTTCGCTCTGCCCAAGAGCGGGGGGGGTTATTCGATGATTTTCCACCCACCAAAAAAAAAAAAAAGGCTATAAAAAGTACTAAAATTGACCATTCTCACACAACGCTTCTTGTATGAATTACAGATGAGTACGACATGAATCTGGACAGAAACTCATCGCCCAGCCAGACGTCCAACAATATGCAGAGACTTGACAAGTGAGTTCACTGTAACAGTACTTTTTCTGCAATGTTACCTACCACTGTTATCAACAATAAGAGACATTTTACTGGGAAAAACCTAGCCTTTTCACCTTTTCGTCGACGTTTTACAAGTGCCCAATAGCGAACGGCAAGCGCTACGACAAGTTCGATGCACTCTGTTGCTCACCTGATGTTTAATAATAAATTTATTTATTGGCAAAACAAGTAAATTACATGGTCGTGAATCACTGGTGCCTGTGGTAGGTAGTGAAACACCTGTATTACAGGTCACCAGGTTTCCACTCAGAAAGCATTTACAATATCATTGCTAGGTAAGTACCAACTAATAAAAATAAAAATATTAAAACTATGAAGCAAGAAGTTATTAATATAAGAACAAAACAATGTAGAACAATAGGGGATCGGACAAAAAAAAACTAATTAGTCCGTCAGATAGATTTCCAAAAATTATTGAACACGTATTTTTTCTTATTTCACGTAAACTTAAAATGAAGACGATACAGTGCTTCGAAAACTCGTGTGACGTCAAATGATAGTACATTTTGACGACACAAGTGACGTTTCAAGCCCCACTCCAAGATCTTTGACGCGTTATATCTTCGTCATTTTTTATTGATTTGATAAAACAAAAAACACGTATTCAATATTTTTCGATAATCTAACTTACGGACTAAACAGAATCATATTATTTTGACCCAGTCCGATCCCCTATTACTTATGGTGTGTGGGAGTGTGTGTATGTGAAAGTGTGAGTGTGTTTGCGCGTGTGTGTTTGTGCATGAGTGTGTGTTAGTGTGTATGTGTAAGTTGTGCCTGTAAGTTGTAGGTTAATCAGGCCAAAACCTGCAACAGACCCTCTGTTGCGGTATATGACTGCTGTAGTAGCCAATCCTGAACAGTTATTTTAAGGTCGTATTTGTTTAGTTGGTGCACAGATAGAATTTTGTTTTTTTAGAATTTTGTGATATAAATGACGAGTTCACTAGTCGTTTCATCAAGTATTTCATTATTCATTGTTGGTTTTTTATTGGCTTACGGAAAATGTAATGTAACATTGAAATAAAGAAAAGTTACTGAAAACCCGATAATATAAATAAGTTTTTTCATATAATAAAATAAAAATTTTGGCGGAATATGATTCAAATACGGAGCTAAATGCACCCTGTCAGTTTGCAGCGAGCTGTCCCTTACACCCTATAAAAGTCATGGATCTAGATTATTTTTTTTTGGATTGTGGGAAATCGTCAAATGAAGGAGTCATTTGCGATCTTGGCAGAGCGGCGGGGAGTGTCAGACTTATACTGACTAAAAACCACCCATGTTCCTCCTTAGCCCTTTGTGTCGAGGCCGCGATATGTCTTTCGAACTACCCACAGTCCCGACGGGAGAATCGACCGACCTGAATGCTATAGGTTATCCTTTTGCCCAGAAACAGTACTAATATTGCGATTAACGTGGACACTTGTTGGGCTCAAGTACTTTGACAATCTCTTTGATCTCTCGACACGTAACTTGGCAATGTTTCGAAATTCGAATTCAAAGTTCGCGCATCGTACACTTTGTGCCACAATAAGTGGTCACTTTTATTGCTTGTCATTATTCTATGGTTATTGACATAATTTATTTTTAATAATGAAGTTAAAGAAAGGTGAAGACTTTGTGACATTTATTAGGTGTTATAAATAAAAATATGCATTTAAAAGTAAAACAAAATTTAAAACAACAAAAATAAGATTTAAAACAATAACAAAAACTAAATTTAAAACAACTAACAAAAACTAAATTTAATACACAACGACAACTCAAATTCGTAACAAAAAGAAATAACAAAAACAACACAAGTTTCGTGCACCGCAAGTGTAATCGGGAGCGAACGGAACGTATGCATTTGAATGCACCAATCACACGCGCGGATGACGCTACCTCATACCCCACACCGCCAAAGAGACCTAAAAAATGACTTCTGCGCAACTAACGACTCTTGCCAAGTTACGTGTCGGGGACTATACGAAAGATGCCGAAGAAGATTACTAGTTTTTACGTTGTATTGTAGACTGTTCCAGCGCACCGTGACGGGCGTGTTCAATTCCATCAAGACAGCCGTCGGCGCTGAGGGCGACGAGCCCGCCATCCGCACTCTGCACGACTGGACCTATGTCTGCACTTCTATTGATCTTAATGTGAGTGTGAAACTACATCAAGAAACGGGAATCGCTCCTCGGGCATCATCATCATCATTTCAGCCGAAAGACGTCCAATGCTGGACATGGCCTTCCCTCAGGCATGGCACAATAGAAAGAATCCCAATGATGACAAATACTCTTGTCTGATGTAGATTCCCTTGTTCCCCCAGGTGGGTGGCGCGGTGTCCCGGCTGGTAGGGTCTCGCCGCGCCTGCTCGCACGTGGAGGCCGCGCTGGACTCGCTGGACCAGCTCGCGCACCCCGAGCTGGCCAGGCCGCACTCGCCCGACGACTTCGGTGAGACTAACAAGTGATACAACCTACCGCTACTTGAATTTGAAGTCACCTTCTGGCCGAATTCACACTAATTGTGAATGGATCTAAATTATATTCTTTGCTTATATTGTGGTGTGATGTCAGCACGTCACGTACAGCACGTAGTATAATATGCTAAGGTAGAGAGTATGTGAATACGTGATTGTAGATTATCGACATAACATCACGTCGTAGCTATGTATATAATGTTGCTAATTAAAGGTGGAAGAGTAATCGACTCTTGGAGTAGTAACTAACATGTAGTTTACTTTGACCCCTCCATCTCCTCGCATCGCATGGCGACCTTGCCAGTCGGCTGGACGGCGTTATAGTTGCCCGACCAGGAGCTAGTCACGGTTCGTGGTTGGCGGTTTGGTTGTTCTTCATTGAGTATCACGTCAGTCGCGTCACGTCGCAGGCCATGGGAAGCACGACGTCCAAGGAAGAGGTGATTATCGCCCAGACGTCTACGAGTGGTGCAAATACCGCAACGGTTACTCAGGAGCAGCTGGCGGCTATCAAGACCGTGTTGCTGTTTGTGGCTGTGTGTATGGCAGTTGTCATCATAGGGTTGGCGGTTCGCATGTATCGGAGATGTCACCACAACTGGATTGAAGAAAGGATGAGACAGCGGGAAGTCCAGAAGGCTGTACAGATGGTTTGACCAGGAGCCGTCGGAGGAACGAAGTAAGTGTTTCTTAAGTGGAAGTTAATAAGGGTGTTTCGGTGCTTGTGTTCATCGTTAAATTTAGAGACATTAATTTAAATGGAAGTGGAGTTAACGTCGCTATTTGTACAACTTAAGTTATTAAGGGAATCTATTGTCAAGTTAGGCCCTAGTAGGCGAAAAGGCAGGAATTTTGATAGTAAGATTAGTGAGGTGAAAGCGCTTTATTGTAAATTTAAGTGTATAGTTTCAGGATATAGTAAGTTCTCGGAAGAATTGGCTCAGTTGGTATGTAAGATAGAAGCATTATACGTCGACACTATTAAGTTTGAGAGCGAAACCGGAACGGAACAAAACATGGCGGCGGAAAAGTTTTCTTTAAGAACGGCAGTTGGCCTACTCCCAAAGATGAGTGGTGATGAACAAGTTACGCAAGACTTAATTGATGCCATAGGATTATATAGTTCTATGTTAGTGGAAGCAGATAATGCTCTTTTAATTAAATTTGTTTTGACTACACGACTTACCCAGGGTGCTAGGATTCGGTTGTCCTCTAGTTACGCAACGGTAGATTGTCTGTTAGCTGATATAAAGAAGCATTTGTTAACAGTAGAGTCGGACGTAGCTGTGCAAGCGAAACTTGCTCGCGCTAGGCAGAATGATAGGTCGGTCGCGGATTTTGGGGCTGAGATAGAGAAGTTGATGGTTAATTTGACTATTTCTCAAGCCGGGGAAAGTTCGGAAGCATATGAGATTTTGCGGCCGTTGAACGAAAAGTACGCGATCAGGAAGTTTGCTGACGGGCTTCGCAATCAGCGTTTAGGTACGATCATTACGGCGCGGAATTTGACTTGTTTGAAGGATGCGATCAGGGTAGCAGAAGACGAAGGTTGTGCATCGTCGGCACAGGTTATGGCGTATCAGCGTTGGCCCGCAAGGGGTGGTTTTGATAATAGAGGTCGCGGAAGTGGTTATAGGCGGTCTACAGTAGGAAGTGGATACGCGCAACATAAAACAGCTGTTGAGCGTACGCGCAAAAATGCCACCGTATGGCATAATCGTGGAATGCGGGGACGTAGCAATAATGCTTATCGTGGTCATTCGACTCAGCAAGGTCGGAGGCGTGTAGCGTATTTCGAGCATGCGCGTAGTGATGCTGACTCAGGCGAAACGTCAATGTCACGATGTAATGAAGCAACTGACCACCAGGTGCAGTTTTTTCGAGACTAAGCGTATTTTAGCTTGCGATAGTATTAATTGGGTTAATTTTCTAGTGAATAATATAGATGCGGAATGGTTAGTGGATACGGGCGCGTCGATATCGGCTGTAAAGAGTGGTTTCTTGTTGAACAATGCTTTGTGCTGTAAGGTAGTTAAGGAGGAATTAGTGATTAATGGTGTAGGAGGTAGTTTGAGGGCTATAGGTTATGTATATTTAACGTTGGAATATGGACGGAATTTAGATGAACATAATCGGAACCTAATATCAGTATTTTCACGCTTGAGGGAAGTAAATCTAAAGTTGAATCCGTCTAAATGTGAATTTTTGAAGAAGCAAGTGCTTTATTTGGGGCATGTAATATCGGCGGAAGGTATTTCACCAGATCCAGAGAAGGTAGAAGTTATTAGAGGTTATCCGCGTCCATCGACGGTTGATGAGGTAAAGCGATTTGTAGCGTTTGCGAATTATTATAGGAAATTCATACCACAGTTTGCTGATATAGTGGTACCTATGAATAGGCTGTGTAAGAGAGGTGTTGTATTTAGTTGGTCCGATGAGTGCGAGAAGTCGTTTTTGTTGCTTAAGGAAGCGTTAATGAATCCACCGGTGTTGGATTATCCTGATTTTTCTGATAGCAATACTTTTATATTGCAAACCGATAGTTCTGGATATGCTATAGGGAGTGTGTTGTGTAATGGGAACGGAAAACCCATCGCATATGCTAGTAGGTCGTTAGGGAAGAGTGAGTTAAATTATCCGATAATAGAGAAGGAGTTGTTGGCAATAGTTTGGTCAGTTAAATATTTTAGACCGTATTTGTACGGACGGAGGTTCGTTGTAAAGACGGATCACCGGCCATTACTGTATTTGTTTAACATGACAGATCCATCTAGTAGGTTGACTAAGTTTCGGTTGTGTTTAGAGGAGTATGATTTTGAGGTTGAATATATTAAGGGCAAAGAGAATGTTCTAGCGGATGCACTTTCTAGAATAGTGATAACGAGTGAGGATTTGAAATTGATACGGGAAAAGACGATATCCGTAATGACGAGGGCGCAGTACAAGCAGTTGGGAAAGCCAAATGTTTGTGATAGGGACTCCGTGGTATCTGGGACTGATCACCCTAGGATCGTGGAAGTACTCAAGTAACAAGGAAATGACATTGAGATTTGTTTAGATGATTGGGAGAAAATGTTACGTAACAACAATAATAATAACAGCAATAATAATAATGGTTGTAGGAAGATATTTTCATAGTCGCGCAATTTGGTGTTTATGCCAGATAACTCGAGTATTTATGTAAACTATGAATCTTTATCGGGAACTTCGCGAGACGAGTTATCGAAAGACATAGTCAGCTTTTGTATTGAAGAAGGCATTAAAGAAGTAATTATTATGAAAAATCGTTATAACGTTGATTTTATTACAAGAATGGCAAAATATTTGAAGGGAAATAGAAGTTCGATTTGTGGGGATTTTAAACTGTGTGTAGTGAAGGATTTACGGAGAATAGAAGGGAAAGATGAGAAGAAGGTTATTTTGAATGATTTCCATATTTTACCCACGAGTGGTCATGCAGGAATACGTAGGATGGTGAATAATATAAAGAAGTATTATTATTGGCCTTCTATAGAGAAAGACGTAGTGGAGTACGTTGGTAAATGTGATAAATGTTGTAAGCAAAAGTATTCTAGGAATATTAGGGAACCCATGACGATTACGACTACTGCATCAACATCGTTTGAGAAGATTTATTTAGACATAGTGGGACCCCTTGATAGAGACGAAAGAGGCAATGTTTACATATTAACTCTTCAATGTGAACTTACGAAGTTTGTAGAGGCTTATCAGTTAAAGAATAAATCCGCAAATGAGGTAGCAAAAGCTTTGGCAGAGAATTTTGTTTTGAGATATGGAATACCGAAAACAATAGCTACGGATAGGGGTTGTTATCGTCATTTCGAAAGTAATGATAGAGCTATGTGATATCTTGAACATCAATAAAGTCATGTCAACGTCATATCATCGTTCTTTGGAGAATGTACATAAAACATTAGGTGCATATTTGAGGATACAGACGAATAATAACCCATCATCATGGAGTACTTGGATTCCATTTTGGTGTTTTTCTTATAATACGACAGTTAATACTGTTACCAAATATACACCTTATGAATTAGTGTTTGGAAGAATATGCAGATTACCAAGTAGTCTTCAAGGAGAAAGTGTTGAACCATTGTATAATTTTGATGATTATCCTTTAGAATTTAAGTACAGATTGCAAAGGGCACAAAATGATGCAAGGGAGAATTTAATAGCGAGTAAATTAGCTAGAAAACATTGTTATGATAAGAATCTTAATTCTGTAACCTATAAGGAAGGTGATTTAGTTTTGATTAAGAATGAAACTGGCAACAAATTGGAATGTATTTATAATGGACCTTTTGAAGTTGTAAAAGACGAGTCACCAAATGTTGTGATTAAGTATAAAAATAAAATAGATATAGTGCATAAGAATAGAACAAAATTGTATTGTAAGAATTAGAGTAATAGTTTGTAATGGAAAAAAAAAAGAAACCTTGTAATTTAGTTTTTTTTTTTTTAATTTAAGAGGGGTGATGTGGTGTGATGTCAGCACGTCACGTACAGCACGTAGTATAATATGCTAAGGTAGAGAGTATGTGAATACGTGATTGTAGATTATCGACATAACATCACGTCGTAGCTATGTATATAATGTTGCTAATTAAAGGTGGAAGAGTAATCGACTCTTGGAGTAGTAACTAACATGTAGTTTACTTTGACCCCTCCATCTCCTCGCATCGCAATATCATTGAAATTTCTGTTTGCTATATTACAGAGGAGTGGTGCGCTGTGTGCGGGCCCGCATGGAGCGGAGTCAGCTCGCTGGCGGGCGCGGCCGGGCTGGCGCGCTCGCACGTCGCGCATCGTCTCGCCACGCTACTGGTCGCAGGTAACTACTGAGCTGTGTGCGGGCCCGCATGGAGCGGAGTCAGCTCGCTGGCGGGCGCGGCCGGGCTGGCGCGCTCGCACGTCGCGCATCGTCTCGCCACGCTACTGGTCGCAGGTAACTACTGAGCTGTGTGCGGGCCCGCATGGAGCGGAGTCAGCTCGCTGGCGGGCGCGGCCGGGCTGGCGCGCTCGCACGTCGCGCATCGTCTCGCCACGCTACTGGTCGCAGGTAACTACTGAGCTGTGTGCGGGCCCGCATGGAGCGGAGTCAGCTCGCTGGCGGGCGCGGCCGGGCTGGCGCGCTCGCACGTCGCGCATCGTCTCGCCACGCTACTGGTCGCAGGTAACTACTGAGCTGTGTGCGGGCCCGCATGGAGCGGAGTCAGCTCGCTGGCGGGCGCGGCCGGGCTGGCGCGCTCGCACGTCGCGCATCGTCTCGCCACGCTACTGGTCGCAGGTAACTACTGAGCTGTGTGCGGGCCCGCATGGAGCGGAGTCAGCTCGCTGGCGGGCGCGGCCGGGCTGGCGCGCTCGCACGTCGCGCATCGTCTCGCCACGCTACTGGTCGCAGGTAACTACTGAGCTGTGTGCGGGCCCGCATGGAGCGGAGTCAGCTCGCTGGCGGGCGCGGCCGGGCTGGCGCGCTCGCACGTCGCGCATCGTCTCGCCACGCTACTGGTCGCAGGTAACTACTGAGCTGTGTGCGGGCCCGCATGGAGCGGAGTCAGCTCGCTGGCGGGCGCGGCCGGGCTGGCGCGCTCGCACGTCGCGCATCGTCTCGCCACGCTACTGGTCGCAGGTAACTACTGAGCTGTGTGCGGGCCCGCATGGAGCGGAGTCAGCTCGCTGGCGGGCGCGGCCGGGCTGGCGCGCTCGCACGTCGCGCATCGTCTCGCCACGCTACTGGTCGCAGGTAACTACTGAGCTGTGTGCGGGCCCGCATGGAGCGGAGTCAGCTCGCTGGCGGGCGCGGCCGGGCTGGCGCGCTCGCACGTCGCGCATCGTCTCGCCACGCTACTGGTCGCAGGTAACTACTGAGCTGTGTGCGGGCCCGCATGGAGCGGAGTCAGCTCGCTGGCGGGCGCGGCCGGGCTGGCGCGCTCGCACGTCGCGCATCGTCTCGCCACGCTACTGGTCGCAGGTAACTACTGAGCTGTGTGCGGGCCCGCATGGAGCGGAGTCAGCTCGCTGGCGGGCGCGGCCGGGCTGGCGCGCTCGCACGTCGCGCATCGTCTCGCCACGCTACTGGTCGCAGGTAACTACTGAGCTGTGTGCGGGCCCGCATGGAGCGGAGTCAGCTCGCTGGCGGGCGCGGCCGGGCTGGCGCGCTCGCACGTCGCGCATCGTCTCGCCACGCTACTGGTCGCAGGTAACTACTGAGCTGTGTGCGGGCCCGCATGGAGCGGAGTCAGCTCGCTGGCGGGCGCGGCCGGGCTGGCGCGCTCGCACGTCGCGCATCGTCTCGCCACGCTACTGGTCGCAGGTAACTACTGAGCTGTGTGCGGGCCCGCATGGAGCGGAGTCAGCTCGCTGGCGGGCGCGGCCGGGCTGGCGCGCTCGCACGTCGCGCATCGTCTCGCCACGCTACTGGTCGCAGGTAACTACTGAGCTGTGTGCGGGCCCGCATGGAGCGGAGTCAGCTCGCTGGCGGGCGCGGCCGGGCTGGCGCGCTCGCACGTCGCGCATCGTCTCGCCACGCTACTGGTCGCAGGTAACTACTGAGCTGTGTGCGGGCCCGCATGGAGCGGAGTCAGCTCGCTGGCGGGCGCGGCCGGGCTGGCGCGCTCGCACGTCGCGCATCGTCTCGCCACGCTACTGGTCGCAGGTAACTACTGAGCTGTGTGCGGGCCCGCATGGAGCGGAGTCAGCTCGCTGGCGGGCGCGGCCGGGCTGGCGCGCTCGCACGTCGCGCATCGTCTCGCCACGCTACTGGTCGCAGGTAACTACTGAGCTGTGTGCGGGCCCGCATGGAGCGGAGTCAGCTCGCTGGCGGGCGCGGCCGGGCTGGCGCGCTCGCACGTCGCGCATCGTCTCGCCACGCTACTGGTCGCAGGTAACTACTGAGCTGTGTGCGGGCCCGCATGGAGCGGAGTCAGCTCGCTGGCGGGCGCGGCCGGGCTGGCGCGCTCGCACGTCGCGCATCGTCTCGCCACGCTACTGGTCGCAGGTAACTACTGAGCTGTGTGCGGGCCCGCATGGAGCGGAGTCAGCTCGCTGGCGGGCGCGGCCGGGCTGGCGCGCTCGCACGTCGCGCATCGTCTCGCCACGCTACTGGTCGCAGGTAACTACTGAGCTGTGTGCGGGCCCGCATGGAGCGGAGTCAGCTCGCTGGCGGGCGCGGCCGGGCTGGCGCGCTCGCACGTCGCGCATCGTCTCGCCACGCTACTGGTCGCAGGTAACTACTGAGCTGTGTGCGGGCCCGCATGGAGCGGAGTCAGCTCGCTGGCGGGCGCGGCCGGGCTGGCGCGCTCGCACGTCGCGCATCGTCTCGCCACGCTACTGGTCGCAGGTAACTACTGAGCTGTGTGCGGGCCCGCATGGAGCGGAGTCAGCTCGCTGGCGGGCGCGGCCGGGCTGGCGCGCTCGCACGTCGCGCATCGTCTCGCCACGCTACTGGTCGCAGGTAACTACTGAGCTGTGTGCGGGCCCGCATGGAGCGGAGTCAGCTCGCTGGCGGGCGCGGCCGGGCTGGCGCGCTCGCACGTCGCGCATCGTCTCGCCACGCTACTGGTCGCAGGTAACTACTGAGCTGTGTGCGGGCCCGCATGGAGCGGAGTCAGCTCGCTGGCGGGCGCGGCCGGGCTGGCGCGCTCGCACGTCGCGCATCGTCTCGCCACGCTACTGGTCGCAGGTAACTACTGAGCTGTGTGCGGGCCCGCATGGAGCGGAGTCAGCTCGCTGGCGGGCGCGGCCGGGCTGGCGCGCTCGCACGTCGCGCATCGTCTCGCCACGCTACTGGTCGCAGGTAACTACTGAGCTGTGTGCGGGCCCGCATGGAGCGGAGTCAGCTCGCTGGCGGGCGCGGCCGGGCTGGCGCGCTCGCACGTCGCGCATCGTCTCGCCACGCTACTGGTCGCAGGTAACTACTGAGCTGTGTGCGGGCCCGCATGGAGCGGAGTCAGCTCGCTGGCGGGCGCGGCCGGGCTGGCGCGCTCGCACGTCGCGCATCGTCTCGCCACGCTACTGGTCGCAGGTAACTACTGAGCTGTGTGCGGGCCCGCATGGAGCGGAGTCAGCTCGCTGGCGGGCGCGGCCGGGCTGGCGCGCTCGCACGTCGCGCATCGTCTCGCCACGCTACTGGTCGCAGGTAACTACTGAGCTGTGTGCGGGCCCGCATGGAGCGGAGTCAGCTCGCTGGCGGGCGCGGCCGGGCTGGCGCGCTCGCACGTCGCGCATCGTCTCGCCACGCTACTGGTCGCAGGTAACTACTGAGCTGTGTGCGGGCCCGCATGGAGCGGAGTCAGCTCGCTGGCGGGCGCGGCCGGGCTGGCGCGCTCGCACGTCGCGCATCGTCTCGCCACGCTACTGGTCGCAGGTAACTACTGAGCTGTGTGCGGGCCCGCATGGAGCGGAGTCAGCTCGCTGGCGGGCGCGGCCGGGCTGGCGCGCTCGCACGTCGCGCATCGTCTCGCCACGCTACTGGTCGCAGGTAACTACTGAGCTGTGTGCGGGCCCGCATGGAGCGGAGTCAGCTCGCTGGCGGGCGCGGCCGGGCTGGCGCGCTCGCACGTCGCGCATCGTCTCGCCACGCTACTGGTCGCAGGTAACTACTGAGCTGTGTGCGGGCCCGCATGGAGCGGAGTCAGCTCGCTGGCGGGCGCGGCCGGGCTGGCGCGCTCGCACGTCGCGCATCGTCTCGCCACGCTACTGGTCGCAGGTAACTACTGAGCTGTGTGCGGGCCCGCATGGAGCGGAGTCAGCTCGCTGGCGGGCGCGGCCGGGCTGGCGCGCTCGCACGTCGCGCATCGTCTCGCCACGCTACTGGTCGCAGGTAACTACTGAGCTGTGTGCGGGCCCGCATGGAGCGGAGTCAGCTCGCTGGCGGGCGCGGCCGGGCTGGCGCGCTCGCACGTCGCGCATCGTCTCGCCACGCTACTGGTCGCAGGTAACTACTGAGCTGTGTGCGGGCCCGCATGGAGCGGAGTCAGCTCGCTGGCGGGCGCGGCCGGGCTGGCGCGCTCGCACGTCGCGCATCGTCTCGCCACGCTACTGGTCGCAGGTAACTACTGAGCTGTGTGCGGGCCCGCATGGAGCGGAGTCAGCTCGCTGGCGGGCGCGGCCGGGCTGGCGCGCTCGCACGTCGCGCATCGTCTCGCCACGCTACTGGTCGCAGGTAACTACTGAGCTGTGTGCGGGCCCGCATGGAGCGGAGTCAGCTCGCTGGCGGGCGCGGCCGGGCTGGCGCGCTCGCACGTCGCGCATCGTCTCGCCACGCTACTGGTCGCAGGTAACTACTGAGCTGTGTGCGGGCCCGCATGGAGCGGAGTCAGCTCGCTGGCGGGCGCGGCCGGGCTGGCGCGCTCGCACGTCGCGCATCGTCTCGCCACGCTACTGGTCGCAGGTAACTACTGAGCTGTGTGCGGGCCCGCATGGAGCGGAGTCAGCTCGCTGGCGGGCGCGGCCGGGCTGGCGCGCTCGCACGTCGCGCATCGTCTCGCCACGCTACTGGTCGCAGGTAACTACTGAGCTGTGTGCGGGCCCGCATGGAGCGGAGTCAGCTCGCTGGCGGGCGCGGCCGGGCTGGCGCGCTCGCACGTCGCGCATCGTCTCGCCACGCTACTGGTCGCAGGTAACTACTGAGCTGTGTGCGGGCCCGCATGGAGCGGAGTCAGCTCGCTGGCGGGCGCGGCCGGGCTGGCGCGCTCGCACGTCGCGCATCGTCTCGCCACGCTACTGGTCGCAGGTAACTACTGAGCTGTGTGCGGGCCCGCATGGAGCGGAGTCAGCTCGCTGGCGGGCGCGGCCGGGCTGGCGCGCTCGCACGTCGCGCATCGTCTCGCCACGCTACTGGTCGCAGGTAACTACTGAGCTGTGTGCGGGCCCGCATGGAGCGGAGTCAGCTCGCTGGCGGGCGCGGCCGGGCTGGCGCGCTCGCACGTCGCGCATCGTCTCGCCACGCTACTGGTCGCAGGTAACTACTGAGCTGTGTGCGGGCCCGCATGGAGCGGAGTCAGCTCGCTGGCGGGCGCGGCCGGGCTGGCGCGCTCGCACGTCGCGCATCGTCTCGCCACGCTACTGGTCGCAGGTAACTACTGAGCTGTGTGCGGGCCCGCATGGAGCGGAGTCAGCTCGCTGGCGGGCGCGGCCGGGCTGGCGCGCTCGCACGTCGCGCATCGTCTCGCCACGCTACTGGTCGCAGGTAACTACTGAGCTGTGTGCGGGCCCGCATGGAGCGGAGTCAGCTCGCTGGCGGGCGCGGCCGGGCTGGCGCGCTCGCACGTCGCGCATCGTCTCGCCACGCTACTGGTCGCAGGTAACTACTGAGCTGTGTGCGGGCCCGCATGGAGCGGAGTCAGCTCGCTGGCGGGCGCGGCCGGGCTGGCGCGCTCGCACGTCGCGCATCGTCTCGCCACGCTACTGGTCGCAGGTAACTACTGAGCTGTGTGCGGGCCCGCATGGAGCGGAGTCAGCTCGCTGGCGGGCGCGGCCGGGCTGGCGCGCTCGCACGTCGCGCATCGTCTCGCCACGCTACTGGTCGCAGGTAACTACTGAGCTGTGTGCGGGCCCGCATGGAGCGGAGTCAGCTCGCTGGCGGGCGCGGCCGGGCTGGCGCGCTCGCACGTCGCGCATCGTCTCGCCACGCTACTGGTCGCAGGTAACTACTGAGCTGTGTGCGGGCCCGCATGGAGCGGAGTCAGCTCGCTGGCGGGCGCGGCCGGGCTGGCGCGCTCGCACGTCGCGCATCGTCTCGCCACGCTACTGGTCGCAGGTAACTACTGAGCTGTGTGCGGGCCCGCATGGAGCGGAGTCAGCTCGCTGGCGGGCGCGGCCGGGCTGGCGCGCTCGCACGTCGCGCATCGTCTCGCCACGCTACTGGTCGCAGGTAACTACTGAGCTGTGTGCGGGCCCGCATGGAGCGGAGTCAGCTCGCTGGCGGGCGCGGCCGGGCTGGCGCGCTCGCACGTCGCGCATCGTCTCGCCACGCTACTGGTCGCAGGTAACTACTGAGCTGTGTGCGGGCCCGCATGGAGCGGAGTCAGCTCGCTGGCGGGCGCGGCCGGGCTGGCGCGCTCGCACGTCGCGCATCGTCTCGCCACGCTACTGGTCGCAGGTAACTACTGAGCTGTGTGCGGGCCCGCATGGAGCGGAGTCAGCTCGCTGGCGGGCGCGGCCGGGCTGGCGACCTTACGTACCGCCAATACATTCGTTCTTTCACCACTCTCTCGGACTATAAACCTCAAGCCTATGTTGCATTATTATAACGAAAAATAATGCGTTCACAATCTTTCGACAGTTTACAATCTCGCAAGCTAGCTTATAATCTAACGGTATTTACAATTTTACGGTAACATACTAACTCCCGTGTTCCAGACTTGGCGGAATCCCTGCTAGACGCGTGGCTGACCGACCTGGCCGCGTGGCTGCGGAGACAGATCTTCGTGGTGTTCGAGCAGTTGGCTGAGAAGGACAGCGCGTTTTTCGAGCCCAGGGTTCAGCTCAGGGACCTCAATGTGGACGAGACCTGTGCCGCTGTGTTGGACAATACACCAGGTAATGTGCAGCTAATGGGAAACTTATAGCCAGAGTAATGAGCCCTGGTGAGGCTCAAGCAGCCAAAGACATAATTAAATGGGAAGAGGGAAGGGAGGCCTTTAAGTAAATAAAATGAAATAAAATTCATTTATTTCAGGTTAGAGACACCCATAATAGAGACAGATAAAAAGTCACATACAATAAAATAAATAACTTCAATTTCACTGCAGTGGGACACTTCAGGCTCATAATAACGATAATAAATGAGTCGTGACCTTCACAGGCAATAAACCGATTTTATCAGGGCCAGAGTGTAAACTTATTCCCAGTTAAATGGGAGGATGCCCTGACGAGATGAGTGTTGTTCTGGTGGGCCCGCAGAGAACTAATAACGTGATGCAGGCTTTTTTTGAGTTCTTCATTTGCATCATGACTGTTCGACTTGCTCGTGGTGTGAAATAAAACTATAGTGGACGTATGAAAAAGGCTTGGTATAATGCCGACTAGATTTACAAATAAGAACTGCTCGGACAAATATATAGGTTGGTTGAGTGTCGTCCGTCGCGGTAGGCTCCGGGGAAGCGAGTGTTCAGCTCGGTCGCGTATGTGTGCCGTCACTGTGTGATTGTTGGGTTCGATTCCCAACAATGACTGTCGCAAAATGTATGTTCAAAGATAAAGATCATTTTATTTGTCCAAACATGTGTATACATGCAAGTTATGCATGCAGGATGTAACATTAAAAATTATATTTCGTACGTACATGTTTCACCCGTAAGGCGTACAAATTTATAAAATTAACAATAAACAAAAATTAAAATACAAAATAAAAGTCAGTAAAAATCATAAAATGTCACAAAAATCTAAGAGAAATAATAAATGTCAAATATTATACAAAATAAACAAGTCAGTAGAAGTCATAAAATGTCACAAAAATTTGAGAGATAAATGTCAAATAATGTAAAAAATAAGAAATTGAATAAAATATATGAAAAAGTACAAAATGTCAAATTGTGTCACTTAAAAAGTCATTTATATTATAATAACACTTGTCTGTTAATAAATCTCGAATCTTTTTTTTAAATAAATTTACTGGTAATATTTTATATGGCTGAGGTATTTTATTATAAACTAGCTTTTGCCAGCGGCTTCGCCCGCGTGAAAATGACGATTTTCCATACAAACTTTCATCCCCTATTTAACTCCCTTAGAGGTTTTTCGAAAAGTCCTTCTTTATTCCTTGTCTACATTATAAAGGGAACCTCTGTGCAAAATTTCAGCTTTCTAGGTCCAAGGGCTTGGGCTGGGCGTTGATGAGTCAGTCAGTCAGTCAGTCAGGACTTCTCTTTTTATTATGTACTAGCTTTTGCCCGCGACTTCGTCCGCGTTTCCGTCGTTTTTCGTAAAAAAATACCATTATGTCCTTCCTCACGGTTCAGTGGTTTTGATGTAACAGACAGATTAATTTTCGTATCTTAGTAGGGAAATACAATAATGTCAATCCACAATACTGTTGAAAAATATCACAAAAAGGAACCGCAGAATATTATTATTAAAAGCTGTGCCCGCGACTCCGTCAGCGTGTAACTCCTTGTATGTTATTAAGTTAATGTATTGGTAATATTGTTTAGATCACTTTCACATGAGGCTTAAGTAGGTACCTATATAGGAGCAGCGGTGGCCCAGTGGTGGCGGCCCCAACTTACGAACAGTAGGTCGTGGGTTCGAACCCAGGCAGGCACATTACTTTGTGTAATTTATTTCATCACCGCTGCTCTCAAAACGGTGAAGGAAAACATCGTGAGGAAACCGGCATGTCTTAGAACCAAAACATTCGAAGACATGTGACATCTACCAATCCGCACTGGGCCCGCGTGGTAGATTATAGCCCATTCCCTCTCTAAGAGAGGAGGCCTGTGTCCCAGCAGTGGGAACATTAATAGGCTGTTGATGATGAGGTACCTATAGCGTTCTATAGGTAAAACTTCAGCCCAAAGCTTCCGGGTAAACTATGTTGAAAGTTGACCCGTCCGGCACGTGAACATAAAGATTTCTAGAACTGCTAACCCGGGTAAGAGCGACATATATCTGACCATCCGAGAAACAACTGACACCGAGATCTACTCCAGCAACACGAAAATTCTGCCCTTGAGCCCTATTAATTTAGTAGTCACTTAAAATAAATACCTAACTACTATAATTAATAAAAGTATCTACGCTTTTACCTACTTAATACAAAAATAAAATTGATTATTAATTAGCCAAAACTTACCTATCGGTATCTAAAAATCTATGCGTACTACTTCCCCTAAAAAGAAATAAAATACGAACTATTAATAATTTGTAATTTGAACGAATATTTAAACACTACCAAAATAACTACTTAATACCTATTTTATAAAATAACAACAAAAGAAATTCAAATAAACTATTTAAAGACTAAAAGTCGCGCTGATAAGCACGGTTTGTTAATATCAATTATTGTCTGTCAATAAGGTCGAACGCTGAACGCATCAACAGCCAAATATTGAATGAAGCTCGCTCCCGTTACACAAAAATAATCCTTATGGCATGATTCAGTATTCACGCGCAGCTTATTAGCGTATTTCATATTTGGTTCAGTTTGATGTTTCTATACCGATTACTATGATTCTTTTTTTTATTGAATAGGTAATAATATTAACTTCTTTTAATTAGGGATGAGTGAGAGTATTATAAACGTAAGAGTAAACAAATATAATCAGAAAGCTCCGAACTGCTAAGCTATCGGGAGTTACACGTGTTATTGTGAGTCAACCATAAAAGATAGACATATGCTGTTGTGAGATATTTTTTAGATAATTTTATGTAGAACATTTCCGTCATAAATGATTTCTATGTAGCTTTAACCATTAAGGCTACACACGCGACGGAAGCTTAAAAAATGGAGCAACTTCTCCCGTTTTCCCAACATTTCCCTTCACTGCTCTGCTCCTTTTGATTGTAGCGTGATGAAAAGTATACTATAACCTCCCCAGGAGTATGAAGAATAATTGTACCAAGTTTCGTTAAAATCCGTCGAGTAGTTTTTGTTTCTATAAGGAACATACAGACAGGAGGACAGACAGACAGACAGACAGACAGACAGACAGACAGACAAAAATTTTACTGATTGCATTTTTGGCATCAGTATCGATCACTAATTACCCCCTGATAGTTATTTTGAAAATATATATCATGTACAGAATTGACCTCTCTACAGATTTATTATAAGTATAGATTTTAGGAGCCAAACAGAAAACGCTTTTACCATTAAAGCAGTTTTTGACGAATGCAAACACAGTTGATTATTGTCACGTCTGTTTCGGGGGAAGGTGTCACCTAATCGTGGAAATAAAATTTGGTTTACCCTAACAAATACCGCAATTTCAAAAATGTACAGAGATGGCATAGTTAGCAATTTATGTTTTTTAAATAATGGCACACAGCTGTCAGTCGACTTTAGTTTAAACATCGCACGAATGCATCTCTTTTGGGCCTTAAACGCTATATCTTTATCCGTGGAATTCCCCCAAAATAGAATACCATAGCGCAATAACGATGCAACTAGACCATGGTAGGCTGTTACTAAAGCATCTGTGTTTAACTCTTGGGCCAGTTTATATAAGGCGTACGCAGAGGAGCTCAGCCGTTTACTTAGATGTTCGATGTGTGCCTTCCAATTCAATTTAGAGTCAATTATTAAACCTAAAAATTTTGTGTCGTTGTAGTGTGCAGCTCGCCTAACCTTATATATGTAACTGCACACACTAATTATTGTCATTATTATACGAATCGTGGAACTAAACAGTTCTCTTTTATTTCGACAACATCATTATAATACATGGCGACCCTTAGCCAGCAATTAAAATTTTGCAATCTACGCGATAAGGAAGACTACGGACGAGTCAAATAAATTATGAAGATTATACCGATAGAAGTTGAAGTTTGTGAAGACGGAAATTAGAAGAAAGGAAGCAAAGAAGATTTTAAAAATTTATAGAAGAATCAGAATCCCAATAGAAGAATTTGTTTGAAGAGGTGAAATCATTAAATAAGAAGACAGAAAAGGAACGTTGCTGCCGGGTGCTGGGAGAATGCTCAAGCCTTATGATGAGAGGATATGCAGGGTGCCGGGAGTTGAATAGTACGGGTCCGATGTGGAGCAGCTGGGAGTCAGTTCCAGACCAGTGCTGAGGAGTTCATTCGTCCAAGCCACGTGAGACGTCGTGACCTACATAATCGTTGCCAGTAAAATAAGTAACTACTGCAATGTAAGTTTTGCAACGCTAGCATTATTTTTTTTATATTCTACTGTATTTCATGTTATTGTAACTGGATCATGCATTTTTGTATATTTTGTTCTGGAGATTAGGAATGTCCCAACAATTACAAGATTTGCACGCTAGATTAAAATATCTAAGAGAATATTTAGTAAAACTAGGTCCAGATAGGCGTAGAAAAGATTTAGCTTTAAAGAAACTAGAAGAAGCAGAAAAAAAATATAGTAAATTGGATTGTATTTTGACTCTGTTGAACCAAGAAGTTATAGATCGCAAGTTAAACAAAGAAGCTTGTGAGGTTTTCCAAACATTAATTAATGAAATTCAATCAAATTATCAGAAAATAAAAAGTTTACTTTCTTTAGTAGATAGTAGTTGTCAAACTAGTTCTAAAGATTTAATAGAATACACTGATTGTCTTACAAAAATGGCTGACGCATTTGATATTAAAACTGCAATTTCCCTGTTGCCAGTGTTGAATGGCCAGGAGCAGGTGACAAATCAGCTTATAGATGGTATCTTACTTTATAGTTCGCTTATTAATGAAGCCAGTAAGAGTCAATTAATACAGTTTGTGTTAAAAACACGTCTCTCGCCTAGTGCAAAATTGCGTCTTAAAACTAACTACACAAATATAGAAAGTTTGGTAGAAGATATTCGCGTTTATTTGTTAC
Organism: Diarsia dahlii; assembly: GCA_949775195.1. Taxonomy (NCBI): domain Eukaryota; kingdom Metazoa; phylum Arthropoda; class Insecta; order Lepidoptera; family Noctuidae; genus Diarsia; species Diarsia dahlii. Next base: position 1,095,917 of record OX459197.1, on the reverse strand, counting down.
CGAAGAAATCGTATGTAGCTTTACAAAGTCAATTGTTTACGGCTACTCAAGGCCGTAGGAGTATAGAAAAATTCGGTACGGAGATCGAAGAGTTATTTGTCAATCTCACGATTGCGCAGGCTAACGATAAGCGTGATGCATATGAGGTTTTGCGTCCACTCAACGAGAAGACTGCAATTAAACGGTTTAGTGATGGGTTGGCTGATAAGCGGCTCAGCACCATCATTGCCTCACGTCAGTATGCATCATTGCCTGAAGCTATAACGGCTGCGGTAGATGAACAATCCTTGTCAGTCCAGCCACAAGATCAGGTTATGCAATTTAGGGCTAACCAAAATTATAGACGAGGTAGCTTTAGAGGCTCTCGAGGCCGAGGAAATAGACAATTTTATAACAGAAATAAAACGTATAACCATAATTATGTTAAAAATAATGAAAATAGCACAAGTCAAAGAACTTTAAGCAGCGTTAATCGAGGTAAAAACTCAGGTGAACAACGTCAGCAGTTCCGCGGACGTCCGGTGCGTTGTCAGCGTGTTCAACATAACGCGCAACAGTCCAATGTCCATGACAACTTGCGCAATGATCGCACAAGTCAGGCAAATGAAAGCCTAGAATTTTTTCGTACCTAAATCGTACACACATTCTATTTTTAGTTATTGTAATTTTAGTATTATTAATTGTCAGTTAAAAAATAGTGATGTTGATCTTAATTTACTGATAGATAGTGGAGCTAGCTTATGTGTGCTAAAGTATGAATGGTTGTCGCGACATAGAAATTTATTGAATTTAGTAAAACAAGATAAGATAGTCATTAAAGGAATTAGTGGTAATTTAGAGTCCATGGGATACATTTATTTAGAAATTATAATTAATAATGTAACTTTTCAACAAAAGTTTTACATATTTGAACACTTATCTTGTGCTGCAGACGGTATACTCGGGCAAGATTTTTTTGAGCGATATAACGCTGTATTAAACTATAAAGATGGTACTCTGAGTTTGGAAACCCGAGACCAGTCTGTTAGTGTTCATGTTAATAGGAATTTATTTACAATTCCGCCTCGTTGTGAAGTAATTAAACACATCCCGACGTCACACAACAGTGATTGCGTCGTTTTGTCAAAGGAGATTTACAAAGGTGTGTTTACAGCAGGGGTAGTATCAAAGCCACATAATGGACTTATTCCTGTTAGGATACTAAATACAACTGATAGTTCGGTTGACATAAATACTTCAGATTTAAGTATTAGTTGCTTAAATAATTTTTACATTTGCAAGTTTGACGACGATAATATTTCTGTGGATAGAGTGAAAACTTTACTTACTACGTTACAACTAAATACATATTTAAATAAAGAGGAACAAAGAGGTATTGAAAACGTATGTGCCAAATATGCCGATGTTTTCCATTTGCCAGGAGATACGCTAACAACAACTAATTTAATAGAACACTCAATTAAACTAAAAGAAAATACTTCACCAGCATACGTCAAGCCTTATCGATTGCCTAAAGCATTGAAAGGCGAAGTACAGAGACAAATAGATGAAATGGTTAAAAATGATATTATTGAAGAGACTATTTCAGAATGGTCAAGTCCAGTACTATTAGTACCTAAAAAGACAGATAGGTCAGGAGAAAGGAAATGGAGACTTGTAGTGGACTATCGCCAACTCAATAATAGAATACAGGATGATAAGTTTCCGTTACCTAATATCACTGAGATACTAGATTCGTTATCTAATAACATCTATTTTTCAAAATTAGATCTTAGTCAAGGTTATTATCAGCTATCCTTAGAAGAACAGTCTAGGAAGTACACTGCATTTACAACAGACAAGCAGTATCAAATGAAACGATGTCCAATGGGACTTAAAACATCACCTAGTGCTTTTGCTCGTCTCATGACAATAGCAATGTCAGGATTAAATTATAAATCATGCTTTTTATATCAAGATGATTGCATCGTCGTAGGAAATTGTCTCGAAACGCATAACAAGAATCTTATAAAAATTTTAGAATGCCTAAGAAGAGTGAATCTAAAACTAAATCCGCTAAAGTGTGAATTTTTACGTAAAGAAATCGTTTATTTAGGACATAAAATAACCTCAGAAGGAATATTTCCCGATCCATCGAAGGTAGAATGCCTACAAAAATATCCAGTCCCGCAAAATGTAGACGACGTCAAGAGATTTGTAGCATTCGCAAATTATTATAGACGTTTCATTCCAAAGTTTGCTGAAATAGCCTATCATTTGAATGCGTTATGTAAAAAAGATGTAGCATTCGTATGGAGTGATGAATGCGAGCGAGCATTTTAGAAGTTAAAACAGATTCTTATTAGTCCGACTATACTTGACTATCCAGACTTTAGCGACAAGAACACTTTCACGTTACAAACTGACGCATCAAAACTAGGATTAGGCGCCGTATTGTCTAATAGCAATGGCAAGGTAGTCGCGTACGCAAGCCGTAACTTGAAACCAGCTGAGACGCGATACCCTGTGATTGAATTAGAATTACTTGCTATTGTTTGGGCAGTTCGACATTATAGACCTTATTTATATGGGAAAAAGTTTTACATAAAAACAGACCATAAGCCATTGATATATTTATTTAATATGACTGATCCTTCAAGCCGGTTGACAAAGTTTAGATTATATCTTGAAGAATACGATTTTGAAATCAGCTATGTCCCAGGACGGCACAACGCAGCTGCAGATGCATTGAGCCGGATACCTATTACATCCAACAGCTTAAAGGATTTGAACAAACATGCAGTATCAGTCATGACAAGGGCACAGACTCGAAGGTTGCGCACTGACTGTGACAACAACGACATGACTACTGAGGTATCCTCTACTCCAAGGCCTGATCAACCTAAGGTAGTGGAAATCCTCAAACGACCCACAGACAGTATTGAATTGATATTATTTAGTAATAAAAATACTATAAAGCAGATAGAAAAATCAAAACATTACACTAGTGACAATGGTAACTGCAAATTCGTTCCTGAAAAATCAGCAATTTATGTGATTTCTCGATCGTTATCGACCGTAAGTGTGTTAGCGAGAGAACTACAACGTTTTTGCAAGCAAATCAAAATAAACGAGCTCATAATAATTAAAACGAAGCGCTATGAAATTTTTGTTAACAATTTTATAAAGGAAATGAGTCATTTGAATGACATTCCAAAGCTACTTGTTATTAAAGATGTGACAAGAGTTTCTGACAAAGACACGAAAACAGTGATCTTAAATGACTTCCACTTATTACCCACCAGCGGCCACGCGGGAATAAACAGAATGTTAAATAATATTAGGAAGTACTATTATTGGCCAGGAATGACTAATGACGTAACAGAATTCGTACAGAAATGTAGAAGTTGTCAGATTCAAAAGCATTCTAATAGACATACAAAGGAACCAATGGTTATAACATCAACAGCATCCACTGCTTTTGAAAGAGTAAGTTTAGATTTAATGGGTCCTTTAGATGTAGATAATTTAAATTATAAGTACATTCTGACATTACAGTGCGATTTAACAAAATACGTTGAAGCCTATCCTTTAGAGAGGAAAGATACTATTTCTGTAGCTAGGTTATTTGTAAACAATTTTATTCTGAGACTAGCTGACCCGCGCAACTTCGTCTGCGTCACATAAATATAGCTATAACCTTTCTCGATATATCGCTTATCTGACATAAATTAAGCTAAATCGTAACAAACAAAAAATCTTATCTTTCCTCTTTATTAAAATAGTTTAAATGGTTTAGATTAGCTTAGATTATATTAAAGTGTGAATTACTATAGGTATCTCTTACTGTTAAATCTATACTTCTATACTAATATTATAAAGAGGTAAAGTTTGTGTGTTTGTATATTTGTATATTTGTTAAATTGTAAGGGGTAATCTCGGGATCTACTGAACCGATTTTTTAAATTCTTTCACCAATAGAAAGCCACATTATTGTTGAGTGTCATAGGCTACTTTTTATCCCTGTATTCCCACGGGAACGGGATCTACGCGGGTGAAACCGCGGGACGTCCGCTAGTATACTATAACACTCTGTACTTGTAAACATTATGATGCAGTAAATATTTTGAATTTAAATTTCCCGGAGGCCAGCCAGAATCCCCCGTACCTACATTGCGAAGCGCAAATTATTTTGCCGCGCGGATATTTTTACATTGCGATATCTTCTAAGATATTTGTTTAAACTGTATAGAGTAAAGGGCACAAATATTCTATATTAAATTTCCGTTCTAACAAACACGTTTATTTAGATATAGATTAATACCATATGGGTTAAATAAGCTTCGCAAAAAATAGCTATTTTTAACCTAACAGTTTAACAGTAAAAAAAGGTTACAGTGAGTCAATCTTAAAAGATAGATACATGCTGTCGCGGACTTTTTTTTAGAACTTTTAAAGAAGAACAATTCCTTCATACACGATATTTGCGTAACTTAAACCGTTTTCGCAGCGCACGCAGCGGAAGCTCACAAAAAGGAAATACCTTTTCCCGTTTTTGCAACAGTTTTCATTTATGCTCCGCTCCTATTAGCCGTAGCGTGATGTTATATAGCCTATAGCCTTCCCCGATAAATGGACTATCCAACACAAAAAGAATTTTTCAATTCCAACCAGCAGTTCCTGAGTTTACCGCGTTCAAACAAACAAACAAACAAACAAACAAACAAACAAACTCTTCAGCTTTATAATATTAGTATAGATATGGTATCCCTAAAAAGAAATAATAACAGACCAGGGAACAGAGTTTATGTCATCAGTTTTTACTGAGATTTGCAATTTGTTGCATATAAATAAACTGCATTCAACAGCCTATCATCATGAAACTCTGGGAGGATTGGAAAACACTCATAAGGTTCTAGGAGCTTATCTTAGGATTCAGTGTGATAATAATAAATCAGATTGGAGCAGTTGGCTTCCATTCTGGTGCTTTTCATTTAACACTGCAGTACACTCTGAGACAAAATACACTCCATTTGAGCTAGTATTTGGAAAGAATTGTAATTTACCATCCAATATTGTACAAAGTTCTTATGTTGATCCATTATATAATCCTGATTCTTACCCTTTGGAACTAAAATACAGACTACAAAGAGCACAAGCTGAAGCTAGAAATAATTTATTATTTAGTAAGGAATTAAGAAAAAATAAATTTGATAAAAATGTAAACGGATTAAAATATAAGAGTGGAGACTTAGTTCTAATTAAAAATCAAGTAGGAAATAAGTTAGATAACATTTATTTAGGACCATATAGAGTGATTGAAGATGTATCACCCAATGTTAAAATTTTAAAAGGTGACAAAGAATTTGTAATTCATAAAAACAATACGAAACTGTTTGTTACTTAGTATACTTTGGTTTTGATAAGATGTTATTTTATGTACTTAATGGTAAAAAGTATAATTATTAAAAATATGTTGTTTTTTTGTTAAAAAAAAAATGTTTTATGTACTTAGATAATAAAGCCATTTTTTTTAAAAAAAAAAGGAGAGGTGTAGTGTGCAGCTCGCCTAACCTTATATATGTAACTGCACACACTAATTATTGTCATTATTATACGAATCGTGGAACTAAACAGTTCTCTTTTATTTCGACAACATCATTATAATACATCGTCAACTTTATTAATTACAGTGTCCTGGTAAACTGCGTTCAAGTCACATATAGCCTGGGTCCGTTGCCTAAAATGCATTATAGTCGTCTTATCTAAATTTATTTGTAAGTTGTTCCTGTCTAACCACGATATTATTGATGTCAAAGATACATTTATGTCTATTTCGTATATTTCTTTATTTTTACATGCTATAGTCATAGTGCTGTCGTCGGCAAAGAGAGTCATGGGGGTGGTCAATAGCACTAGGCAGGTCATTGATGTATATAATAAATAATAAAACTCCGAGTACACTGCCTTGGGGAACACCGTATGTGGGAGTGCGTTCGCTTGACACATAAATTTCCTCCTTCTTTGTCTTAACATTAATTCTCTATATTTCTGTGTATTGTTTTCTATTAGTGAGGTATGACTGAATTAGATTTAGTATGTTTCCCCTTATGCCGTAAGCTTCTAATTTCTGTAGTAAGATCCTATGGTCAACGTAGTCAAACGCTTGCGTCATGTCGCAATATATCGCACACACTGGGATTCTCCTGTCCACATTCGTCATAACGTTGTATAAAAAGTCAAAAATTGCCATACTGGTTGACATGTTTTGTCTAAACCCCTTTTGGTCTGCACTAAATAGATGTTTCTTTTCGAAGTATGCGTACAGTTCTTTATAAAAATATTTTTCAAAAATTTTGGACATTATAGGAATTAAGGCAATTGGTCTGTAGTTAGTCATGTGTTCCTTGTTATTTTTTTTAAATAATGGTTTCACTTTAGCGACTTTTAGGGAATCCGGATATACACCTGAACTGATGCATAGATTTATTAGGTAGCTCAGATGGGTACAAATGGTATCAGACACATACTTCACAACCTTTGTAGAAATACCATCATAACCTGTGCTATTCGTGGCCTTTAAAGATTTAATTATGTTTAATATATCTACTGGTATACTGGGTGCAACAAAGATTGAGTCTTTCTGTTTTACAATATTTGCTGTTACCTTGCCTCCCGAATCTTGACTTGGTTGAATTTTATCTATGAAATAGTTGTTAAACGCGTTGGCTATTTCTAGAGGGTCATTTACTATTTTACCATCGACATTAATATAGGTAATGGATTCTTTAGGTAAAAACGGTTTTGATTTATTTATTATGCTCCATGTCATTTTAGATTTATTTGTTGCAGTTGTAATTGCGTAATTGTTTTGAGCCAGTCGAGTCAATCTCATAACTTTTTTAAACCTTTTGGTGTACGTCTTAAAAATGTTTTTATTTGTCATATTTGGTTTTAATCTGTAATGCCAGAGCAATTGGCGTTTCTTTTTGCTGCATAATTTAATGCCATGTGAGATCCATTTCGGTTTTTTAATTACATTTATCGTTGTCAGCTTATACGGAAAGCAAAGGTCATAAAATAGTTTAAAATTGTCAAAAAATATGTCAAAAGCGATATTTGGATCTTCAGTTTCATATATTTCTGAAAAAGTCAAACGTTTTAAGCAGTCCCTAAACTTAACCATATTTTCTACGTTAAAGTCCCTTCGTTTTCTACGCCAGTATTTAAGGATACAAGTTTTTTTAACCGGGCACTTTATTATTTGTGCTGTGTGGTCTGAGAGCGCAAATTCAATAACCTCCGTTTTACATTTGGCTCCAAAATTATGTGCAAAATTGTCAATGCAAGTTTTGCTATGAATTCTAGTAGGTTGCTTTACCGCTAGCTTAAGATTGAAATTTAGTAACAGACATTCGAAATCCAATACAACATTATTTTTCGTAAATCGTAGCTTATAAAACTGGCAGAAATGGAATGGACCTCCAAAAGACAGCCCTTCCTACAACAAACAATTTTTGCTTCGTCCACCTTCACATTTATCTGGTCTGCTACTCTCACTACCGTACACTTTCCCCGCAGCACTTCTGTCCGCGTTCGGCTCGGAGACAGTGAGCCAGGCTGCGCGGCTGCTGCTGACCAGCTTCACGCACAAGGAAGTCAACACTGACGTCATCTTCAGGGTCGTGGACCTGCTCGCTGGACACTTCAAGAAGTCGGCGGGAATCAGGAACCCTTCGTTTGATAGTAACTAGTGTTTTAAGGAGATAAATTAATGTTTTTAATGAGATAGTTTGATCTGTAAGTATTTAATTGTACCTTTTGCTTTTTATATTTCTGTTATTCTAGTCTTTTTTCAGATCTGAGGCTAAGTGTTGAGATTAAAAATAATCGTGATTTTTATTAAAAGTTGTAATTACTTAAAGTATTTTATGTGACATTCCATGTTTATATACTTAGTTAATTGCAGAGAGTATCAAATAAATAAATATATATTGTTTATGCTAAGTTTGTGTTTTATTTACAAGGATGAATTCGAAACCTTGTAAGACAGAATACCTACTTTTTTCTTCGAACTGCAAATCTCATTTTTTTCATTAGTAAATTGTACTCGTGAAAAACCATGGAGGGTTCAAAATAAAAATCAAATATCCACAAACCATCCTTTATTATTTAAAATCTAGAAAAATATTAAATATCACAGAGATTGCATTTTTGTTATATTTTAAAGACAACGTACGGACAGCAGCACAATCTGACTGTGTTGCTGTCTGTAGCGATAACATTAAATTAGTTTGGTTATTCATTACATTTATTCTTGTACAATCAGCATAATAAATCTTTGCAAAAATATATTCCTATTATTATATGCAACGACTTACTCGTTATACGAATGATTTCCAGTATCTTTGAAAGCAGTTGTTTAATATGCTGACTGTTTAAGTTTTATTTTACTATCTTACAATTTACATTGATATCGAAAAGTTTCTATTGGGAAATGTATTAAATCCGTAAAAATGTGCTCTATAAAGAATCCGGTCTGCATTGAGCTAAGTATATAACAAGTCCTTACATAAATCTAATAAACATTTTACCTATAAGTCTTACCAATATTCCACTTACATTTATAATATTACTAATGTTCACTAAAAACTTTTACTAACATATTAAATTCATTAGTCTTTGAGATTTGTCGATTTTCAAACACCATCGGTAACTTGGTCCATTTGATTTACTTGAACGCATTTAAACGACAAATCAAAAAATCCCTAGCAGTTTGGCTAAATATAATATTAAAAATAAAATCATAGTAATTCCTAATTGTATACATAACAAGGAACAATACAAAAATAAGAATAATCATTCCTGGCTCCTCAGCTTATTTCACCAATTACGGAATTGTCTTATAAATAAATTTGCAAAAAATAAGTATGTATCAATTTTCAGTAAGTTTAGCTGTGTATGCTTTTTTGCGGTATTTATTTGTCGAGTTGATAAAAGAGAAAAATCTTATCTTTATAAGATTAATAGAATAGTGTTATAAAAGTACAAAATTTTAAATAGTGGATCATCGATTTTATCATAAGTCAAGAACGTTTAATAACATTTATAGAAACAAAAAATATTAAGATGACAGGAAATAAGAGAGCACCAAAGTCATATCTATGTACCCGTACGTATTAGTTTAGGTAACTTTGAGCAATTATTAATATACAGCGTGTACCACAAAGGTGTGGCCGAAACATTTCGATCGGTATTGTGGTTTTGTATGGATTGTTCCCATTAATAAAGTGGATCAGTTTAATGATCCATCCCACATCTATATGTATGATCACACTGTCTTCTGATACATTTTTGTACTAAAGTGCTTCACCAATACATCGTTCTACATTCTAATTCGATTTTAATTGGTGAGATTCAAAGCAGACTTTCAATTCTTCAAACATTGTGAATCTATTTTGATAAGTGTAAAGTCATCTGGAAGTCCATTCTATAGGACTTATTTTATTACACAATCCCTTTATTTAATTCAATACAAACACTTTTCCCATTAAAATTACCAAAGCACTCTGTGATCGAGATAAAAACAAACTAGAAATATTACCACTTGTTTTGAAAACAAGTACTAATGTTTTGTGTTCCTTACAAATATTTTGTTTTGGGTTTTCTCGACTCGTTTTGACCTCGAACAGTTCACAGTTCGAAACTTCATCATTTTTGATGGTCCCGACTTCAATCGATTTTGCAACGTCGAGCAAACCCAAAAATAAAATGACAGTCGACCACAGAGTTTTTAGGAACCTAACCTATCTCGTTAGACAGCTATCCTTTTTGAAATCTAGCTATTACCATGGCCTGACATAAGTAGCGTTAAGTAATAGTGTAGTGAACTATAGTTATAGTGAGGTGACGTCAACGAGCTCCTCACTCGGTGTGATTGTCTCTGGCGGTGGCTGTATGATTGTCTCTGGCAGAGGGAGGGGCTCCACTTCTACCGCGTCAGACTCTATGTCGGACGGGTCTGTGAAACTCATGAACATCTGCGGGAAATACAGGGAAAAAATAAGTGAAATGTTGAATAATTAGACGCAAATGTTTTGGTTAGCAAGAGATTTTGAGTTCTCGGTATATTTCAATATTTGGAGGAAGTAATCATTTGTTCCTATTTTGATAACGAATCGGATGGAATTAGAAAGTTTTGTAAAAGAAGAGGGGCTAATTTATGTAGCTGAGTGTAATTCATTGGGTTTCTTAGCTAACTTGACGCTATAGAGAGATATAAATTTGCATATCTCACCTGCTCGAGTGAGCTTTGGTTGACGGTGTAGTCTTCGATATCACAGGTGCTCTGCAGCTCCGCCATTAGCCTGAAGATGTCGCTCAAACGAGTCGTCACTTCTTTCTTGTTAACTGCAAGGGGGAACATTCGGACATTATAGATAGGTACAGCAGATTCTGAAATATTTTTATTATTGCACCGAGTGCCTGATTTAGAGCCAGAGCGTCAGCGAGGGCTCTAATCTAACAGGCACGAGGGCAATTATAAATTACTTATGGCGAGGTGCATAATCTGCTTTTCTTTCAACTATTACCGAAATAAAATAGAAGATAAAAGAAACTCATATCAAACAGTAAAAAGATTTTCTATAACACTGTCGGCTTCATTTAGAATGTGTTCCGGAGTTAATGTGTCGCTAGATGATTCCATTTTAACTCGAAGCCGAAGCACTCAAAATCAGATAGTATCACACTTCATCGTTTCCAAAAATATTGTCAAGCAAAATTAACAAAGTTCAATAACAAATCACTTTTTTAAATTTCTTTCATTTTTAAATCACAGTCAGCAATCATTTTTTTAAATTTGGAACAAGTAGGATAGAAACGAATAATACGTACGTAAAAAAAAAAGTATTGATATCGGCTGGCTGAATAGAGCTAATCTGAGCTAATCCATTGAGATTGGCACCTTTTGGTGCGATTAAAAAATAAACTGTGCAATAATGAAATTTCATACATTTTTATTGCTAGAGCATTATAGACTCGCTTTGTACTGAGTTTTTAGTGTGATTGTGATGAAATTAAAGCATAGTTGGAAGAAAAATTACTTTGTGCTCGATGCAATAATCTACTATTAAAGGTCGATGTGCTGTATTACTAATCGCTTTATGCTGGGTACGTATAGAAATTGTCTAAAATAAACAACAAGTCTGCATAGTTTTTTCACAGCCAAGGAGCATTATTTTACCCAGTAACTGGATTTATGTGGCTAGTTAGGCAGTGATTTCGTGTAAAATCATTCTGCATCGAGGCACGCCACGTTCCCGACCTCAGGCGACGTGTCATTGTCAAGTGAGACGCGTGCACCACTCGAGTACTGTGGTTGCTGTATAACGTATCATTCTCTAAAGCTCAACAACTTTCTTTTTCTCAAACATGCTTGGAAATTTGAGCATTATTTTGACAACCTTCTTCGAGATAAATCGAAATTGCTGTACTGGCCAGATACATGCGACCAGCGGCCGGCAAAAGTTGTATGAAAATCCATATCTGTCGTGTTTAGCGGCCAAATAAATTACATACTAAACTCATATCTGTCGTGTTATTTAAAAATGGAACGATCTTTTACTCTGAACCATAGCAACCAAGGAGGTGACTTATTAAAGGTTTTATTTAAATTTCGAATTGGCTGAACTCTTCAACGCGTGAAAAATTATTGTTGTATGTGATTTTGAAAAGTAAATTGTATTTAAATTTCCTCGCATTATTTGAGAAAAGTACTATACAAGCCTTGGCCACAACTAGGCATTGATGGACTTACGTATGTGTGCCTCGGCTTCGCCTCGGCCCACATTAACACGTTCGTCCATCAATGCCTCTGTTGCTGGCCGCTGCAGTAATGTACTATTAGTTTCTTTATATGTATATTGCTTTTCCAACACACGTGTCGGGCGAGCGTGCAGTTCGTAGTCCCAACATAGCTGGGTCAAATACTGGCACACGGTGATAGTATACCTGTGGTGTAGGTAGGCAGCAGGAAGTGCAGCGTGTGCTGGTGCAGCACGCGCAGCTGTGCGGCGGGAGCGCGCGCCAGCACGCGGCGCCACGCCACGCGCGTGCTCGTGCGCGACACGCGGCACTGCACCACGTAGCCGCCGCCGAACCTACGGAACAATACACATGTTACTACAACATAGGCTACGAACGAATGCTACGATCCTTAGGAGCCGAGCAACAAGTGAAACAGCGGGGCTAGTTTTTATTATTTAAAGAAATTTAACGTCGTAAGAATAAAAAGTTGAAGTTTTTTGTAGTCTTATCGGCAAAACGGCCCCTAACCTTTAAAACTAGCTAGCCAGCAGTGGAATGTTCTTTGTGGAACTGGAACTGGTGTGGAAGACACCAGTAAAAAAACAGTGGAAAAATCACAATTTTATCACTAGTTCTGCAAAAGCGCTGGTTCCCACTCAATTAACGAGTGATATTAGTTTCATGTATTGCTTGCAGGATGAGCTTCTGCAAGGCAACAGGAAGATTCGCGATGCCGACCACCAGTAACCCATGAAGGGGATCCACCAAAATGGGGAACTGGGCGAAATAATTCACAACGAAAGGACTGATCGCCCGTCTGGTGTCTGCCGGCGTCCCCGAAGATAAATAGCTTTAAAATATAATTGCTTGCAGGATCCCGGTATTTCGGGATATCGGTAATTCGGTAGTTATTACTTCCACGGAGATTTACTACCACATTATTGATCTTGTATAATTGAACCACTCACCTATTCAAGCACTCGTCAAGCGACGCGAGCGCGACCAGCTCTCCCTGGCGCAGCAGCGCGACGCGTGCAGCCAGGCGGCGCGCGTCGTCCAGCGCGTGCGTGGACAGCAGCACGCCGCGTGCGTGCGCGCACGCCGACACCACGCCGCGCGCCACGCAGCCACGAGACACCGGGTCCATGCCGCTGCGGACAGAACACGACTTGTTAGTGACGGAACTACACTTATTTGATTGTGTACAAGTAGGTGCAGTGTATATGGAATTCTGTCATGCTTTCAACAAGATAGACCATGAAACACTATCAACTAAATAAAATAGCGTTCAACGGAATCCGTGGGAATCTTCTGATGTGGTTTAAAAATGTAATAATCCATTGCAGTTAGACGGTTGGTCGATGGTCACCAATCTATCGCACTATTGATCTCTGGTGTACCTCAAGGTCCTTACTTGGTCCCTTTTTGTTTTATACATTAATAACATCAGCCAATGTTTCCGCAATCTTATGCCGACGAATTTATTCTAGTAGTACATTGAATTGAATTTTTGGAAGTTGTAACATACCGTACTTATTAATTCTACGGTACAGAAAATAATTTCTATTAGACAAAGTGGCTGCTACAAAGTTTAAATTAAATAAGATAGGCCAGTTGTACTGATAAATTTTAAAATTTTAAAATTACACTTTCACTGCCCAGTTCAAACCATTAATTATGAGCACAAGTCTTCCATAGCTAGTCAGCTACCTGTAGCGACGCCTTGCAGGCGGGTTGTCAGTATATTCACCTGGTGGGCTCGTCCAGCAGCACGAGCGGCGTGCGCGCCATGAAGGCGATGGCGGTGCACAGCTTGCGCTTGTTGCCGCCGCTCAGCGTGCCGGCCAGCACCGAGCTGTACTTGCCCAGGTCGAACATTTGCACTGTCCGTTTTATCACCTGCAAAGATAGAAATAGTATTCATTTTAAGTAGAATGCGCTTTGCCTTTGCCCAGTAGTTCAAAAATATAGGCTACTTAGTTTTTAAAAATGAAGATATGGGAGTGGGACTACGAAGAAGTATAATGTAAATAGTTCCGTAAAAGATAACGTAAATCTAGAATGCAAAATTCCTGTATAACGACTGTATTCCTTACATTTTCCTGATCGGTGATACCCCTGAGTCTGCAGTAGAACCTCAGCGTCTCGGTCGGTGTCAGCAGCGGGTCTATCGCGTCGCTTTGAGGACAGTAGCCTGCGAATTACACAATTATATTAGGAACAAACGGAATAAATTATTTTGCGGATGACATTTACCAGACTACACGATTGTGTTATGTGGTGGACTGTTCATTCTCCTACCCTTATCCCATTTCTTTTTAGTGATGGCGTAACACGTCGTCTTTTTAAAAAAAACGCAAAAAGTCAAAAGTCAACTCTTTTCTAGCCATATCATCTATCACTCAGCCCATCCAATGCGCGAGTTACACCCACTAAACTAAACCCGATCAGCGCATCTAAACCGCGTTCAAGAGCTGCCAGTTTCATAAGTGTAAATCGCTCTTGGTATACTGCTTTAAACGCAAGCCAGGCCAGCCCAGGTTGATTAAATGACACTTACTGATAAGTCCTTTGCACAGCTGCGTGGAGTTAACGAGCTCATTGTTGAGGTACAGCTGTCCGGACGAGGGCCGCACTTCTCCCGTCAACATGGCGAATGTGGTGGACTTGCCGGCGCCGTTCTGACCCAGCAGGGCTGTGCACTGTGTGAGACAGAACAAAGAATGAGTAGTTAGATATCACGTGTCTTAGGAATTTTTGGTTTGGTAATATTGCTCCAGAAATGTCGTGGTGATGAAATAAATTACTTAAATAAAGAAAAAAGCCACGACAACTCAAGTCGGGGCCATTGCCACTGAGCTCCCATTGGTCCTAAACTTAATTCATTTAAGAGTTGATGTGAAGAAGAGAAAAACAACTTCGTGTCACTTCTAGTTACGACGATTGACATCTGACTGAGCATGAGGTCGGAGCGGTTTCCTGGATTCCCAGGACGGGCAAATTATTGTTGGGTTTTTTCACCAGGAGTTCATCATTAGTAGCCACGGAGTCTGATTTTAGATTTAAACCCGGTTGATGACAATAAGTTCGCCCCCTGTTACACGGTACACGTCTGCCTAATTCTTCGGGAATTACAGATTAATGTATGTATACATGTTTAGAGGAGATGATTTATGAGAGCTATCTTATGTTTCACAATGGCGGCGGCCGGAAGGGGTGATTTTTAAAGTGTTGCCACAATACGCCACACATGTAACTGACCTGTCCAGGCGGTATGCCCAGCGTGAGTCCCCGCAGCGCGACCCGTTGTCCAGTAAAGCCGGGGTAGGCCTTGGCGAGCTCCACGCACTGCGCCGCGTCTGACGTGTGAGATACGACGCGCTGCATCGAGTTCTTCTTGCCCTCCGTGTGGACGAAGCCTTGGAGACGAAATATTAGTTAGTGTTTTTTTACACATAGTTTATGGTGTTTTGTAACGTAGGTACCTATATTTTTATAACGTTTCCAATTGATGAATTCTGGAGCATATTTATTATTAACTAGCTGTGCCCGCGACTTCGTTCGAGTGGTTGTCGAAAACTAAAATGCGCCGCTTAGACAAAAGTAGGTACATTAAATCATTGCCCTGCGTTAACTTACTGACGCAGTAGAAAATAAGAAGAGTGTAGGTAATGCAAAGCACTGACTATGTCTAATACTGAAGTTTAGATGGATGGATGTTTGTTATTCACGTCAGAACGGCCGAACGGATCTTGATGAAATTTGAAACAGAGTAGAAGACTGACCCTCCCTTCCGCTCTGGCCAGAGCGGGAGGAGTTCTACTAACTGAAAACCACCCATGTTCCTTCTTAGCCCTTGTGCCGAGGCTGCGTTATGTCTTTCGAACAACCCTCAGCCCCGACGGGACCCGCAGCCTTGACGGATGGTTTTGGTAGCCTGACTTGAGTCTAACATGCACTTTACAGCTTAATATTCCACAAACGAATCCCTTATTGGAAAAAGTGTTTGAGCAAAGTCACAATCTTTTTAGGGTTCCGTAGTCAACTAGGAACCCTTATAGTTTCGCCATGTCTGTCTGTCCGTCCGTCCGTCCTCGCTTAATCTCTGTGACCGTTAGCACTAGAAAGCTGAAATTTGGTACCAATATGTGTATCAATCACGCCGACAAAGTGGTAAAATAAAAACTGGAAAAAAATGTTTTATTAGGATAGCCCCCCTATATGTAAAGTGGGCAGTGATTTTTTTTTTAATTTCAACCCTAACGTGTGATTTATATTGTTGGAAAGGTATTTAAAAATGAATAGGGGTTTACTAAAATCATTTTTTGATAATGTCAATAATTTCGGAAATAATCGCTCCAAAAGTAAAAAACAATGCGTCCCCCCCCCTCTAACTTTTGAACCATAAGTCTAGAAAATATGAAAAAAATCTGAAAAGTAGAACTTTATAAGGACTTTCTAGGAAAATCATTTTGAACTTGGATGGAAACTACAGATGGAAACAGCAATTAACCAATATAATTTGGTCCCTGAATCGTATGAGCGCCTATACAATCTAGAGGTCAAGTTTCATTGGCCATAGAAGAAATTGTATAAATTATTATAGCATACCGTTTTGGTACGGAACCCTTCATGTGCGAGTCCGACTCGCACTTGGCCAGTTTTTTAAAGACCTATCTAACGACACCCCACACTATGGTCTTCGCAAGAAAAAAAACATTCACTCTTTTATGTGTACTGGAAAAAAAAAAAAAAAAAAAAAAAAAAAAAAAAAAGGCCCGGTACCCTAAAAAAATATGTTGCGGGATTTTATTTTACGGCGTAACTCATCTGTATATTCATGCTAAATGACAGCTTCCTAGTACCTACTAAGAGTCCCTGAGCAATAGTGCGGACGGACGGCCAGACAGACAGGCAGACAGACGGACATGGCGAAACTATAAGGGTTCCTTTTTGACAACAGAACCCAATTTTATACTGTGTATTGGTCAATTTTTATTTGATGAGTATTCACCGAACATATTTTTAATTATCACCGCGGTTCAGAAAATGGCATCAAATGAACAACGCCATCTATTGAAGACGAAGATCATCATCATCTGCCTAGCCTTTTCCCAACTATATTGGGGTCGGCTTCCAGTCTAACCGCGGATGCAGCTGAATACCAGTATTTTACATGGAGCGACTGCCTATCTGACCTCCACAACCCAGTTAATACTAGGTAATACAATACCCTTTGGTAATTTAAGACTGGATGTCAGAATTTCAGGTCACTACCTGTAACGACTGCCAAAGATCTATATTTAGATGGCAGCCGGGACCAACAGCTCGTTAAGCTGCTTTCCGAGGCACGGAGGAAACTCGGTATGTCGGGCGGTCACCAATCCACAGACCGACCTAGGCAAGCACAGCTTTACCTAAAGATCGACCGAGTGGCAGTTCTTATTAAGCCACGAGCTCCTCTCATATTGAAGACGAAGATAAACTGCTAAAATTGAATGCATGGAAAGCGATCAATCACACTATGAAAAACTATAGACACTATAGACTTTGAAAGCAGCGTCATTTAGACTACCTACATAAAGAGTACCTTTAGCTATCATAAATTTTTTAAAGTTAGCCTTTTGAGGCATTTATTATTAAGTACCTACCATATTCGTTTAATAGATGTCGTTGCATGTCTCATTCTTGATCATAATGATAAAGTTCTTCTTGAAGAAAACTATAAATTCAAATATCTTTTGATAGAGAGCATCGATTACGATGAAACAAAGACTAAGTAATACCCCAAGTTATGCACAATATTTATGTATAAAAGTTACCTACATTAGTTTCGTCAATTTTACGTGATGCTTAATCATCGAAACAGACAAACAGACAAAACTTCCAAAAATGCTGGAAATGAGTTCTGTTGGATATACTATAACACCCTGACAATTCCTTTTTTAAATATTTTCAATGTACAAAAATATTTTTTCTACAGACTTATTATATGTATAGATTTGAGCTACAATAACATCTATTGACAAGTTGGTATAAATAATAATAAATAATAATAATATTCCACAACTATCACACAACGCCATCTAGTCCCAAGCTAAGCAGAGCTTGTGTTATGGGTACTAGACAACTGATAAACATACTTATATATTTCTAAATACATACATATTATAGATAAATTACACTAATAAATAATTATTAATTATTTAATTAGTACCTATTCTTTTCGCGTGCGCTAACGGCTTCATCTTCTCTAGAAGATACACCTTTGCTTGTGCCATGCAGTAGCAATAGTCACTTTTGTTATAAAAACCGTTCTACTTTTACAACATGATGACGCAAGAAGGAAAACATTCGTAAGGAATCTTGCATGCCTTTTTTTGGAGGGTGGGAAATCATCAAATGACTCCTCCCGCTCTGGACGGAGCGGAAGGGAGTGTCAGACTTCCACTGACTAAAAACCACCCATGTTCTTTCTTCCTTTGTGTCCGGGTCCGCGGTATCTCTTTCAAACAACCCGCAGCCCAAATGCAGCATGTCTGACAGATATTTCTCGGCGGTATAATATGTAAAGCCAAGCCAAAGGTCCATGGGTGGCATACAAACTGACACCTGGCTAGGCACGAACCAATAAAGAAGAAATGTCAAACAACCACTCACCTCTGTTAATATTCCCGATAGTGTTGACTCTGAGCGGTGCATGTAGCACACGTGAGGCATGCACTCGCTTCCTCTCCGCAGTCACTTCTAGAGGCTCCAGCTCATCACCCATTCGGGGAGGAATGATCTCTGGCCGGAACCTGGATCAAAACATTAAGAAGACACTTTACAAACACTTATTACACGTCCTTTTTTTTTAAATGGGTCCAGTGATTCGTACCTGACTACTCTGAGAAGGAACAGCCGATAAACTCAGAGGTCACACAGTCTCTTTTAAGGTCCAAACATAAACTTTGTCAACTCACATGAGGACTATGAAGATTAGTGTCTGAGATGGTCGTTTGAAGAAATAACCACATAGATTTGACCTGTCCAGTCAGCGGCATTTGTCAATTATCGTGTAACTCTTATAACTCAAGGAGCTCAAGAAGTGATCCTGCAGCTCGACTTAAAACTCAAGGAGCTCAAAATCAAATCTATCTCAAATCGATAATCATTTTAAGACTTTCAGGCATTAGACTACTTGCCGAAACAGGAGATTTTGACGAAGAAACATCAGCAGTTCAATAAAGACACTTTCAAATTCATATGAATGAGTAGTAACCTGGCGATCAGCTTGTCGAAGCAGTTGTACTCGATGGCCAGGTTGATGAACAGCAGCGCCGTGCCGACCACGATGAGGTACACGATGTGCAGGTTCAGCAGACTGCTTCGCAGTGGGTCCTTGTACGTGTCCATACCGAAACGACGCAGCACCTAACGAGGGAACAATTCACGTTAATACGTACGTTTGTGGAGGTACGAGGGAAGAAGGATACGACACAAGCTTAATAATAAATGCTGATTGGGTCGATCTTTATGGGGATGCGTAACCGCGCCCATTACATACCAAGTTTCCTCAATATCTTGGAGATCAAATTAAGGCGGGGTTGCAGTACTTTTTAAGATTTTTGAACCTATAAAAATCGAACTAAATACGAGTTTTTTAATAAATAAAAATCATTACATAAAAATTGAACATACTCTCTAGTAAATCGTAAAGATAGAAACGCGATTTAGAATGATCGGCTTGATACTTTTTTTTATCAAACATGACTCTAAATCACAATTTCAAACGTATACTGCTAAGACATTTCATCATGAATTTATATAAAAGTTATATCAATAGATAGAACTTTTTATTCTGAAGTAAATGTTGAAAACATATTGTATAATTTCTTTTTAGTTTTTCTCCAAAAAGCAAAAAACAGTCAAAATTTAGGCATTATATCGCTCGCGCGGCAGGGCGGGCGGTGAGGTCGTGCGTACATAAAAACAAAGTACTGCATCCTCGCCTTAAGCTGTTGGTCCCAGCAGCCATGTCTAGATTTGGCAGTCGTTACAGGAAGTCAGGGGGTTTAAAGTCTGACAAACAGTCATAGCAAGGGGTATATTTATATATTACCCAATACGAGTTGGGTCAGACAGGCAGTCGGTCCATATAAAATAATGGTAGGTATTCAGCTGCATTAGGTTGGAAGGCTAGGCATATGATGATGTGAAACCGCTATTAGTTGATGCATTATTACTTTTCGTTCGGCATCTTTAAACACAAAATAAAACCCTTTTCTTGCAGTTGGGTAAAAACTAAAAAAACAACGAAATGGTGAACTGTGAATAAACCGAACATACCTGTGCTTGTATGGTGTTCTTGGCGATGTCCAGCAGACCGTCTCCGAGCGCGAACTGCGGCGCGAACATGAACAGCTTGTGCAGCCACCAGCGGGCGTTGTCTGTCGCCTGTGGGGGGGGGGAGGGGGAGATATAAGTGTACATGAGTAGGATATAGATATAAGTGATAGCCTAGCAGGTGGCCGTTGTACTACTAAGCCAAAAGTTTCGCATTCGAACCCAACAGGTTCATGGGCGGCACAGAATCTCTTACACCAGGTTAGGCTCTAACTACACGATAAAGAAATAAAGAAGCCTATGTGGAGGCTTCGTGTCTAAGATAGGGATTGGGCTATAATAGTCCTCCTGACCGTTTTTCGGCCACGGCGGCCAATCCCAGCGGAGATTAGCGCACTGCGCGGGAGATGTTATAGTTGCGGCGTGTGTGCGCAGGAACAGGTGCACTCTTTGTTCCCTTTCCTCTCATAGTCCTCAGGGACGGCACTCCGACACTCGCGGGGAGAGATCAGGCGCAGGACCAACGGCGAAACGTGCTTTCCGAGGCACGGGGGTATTATACCACCAACTTCCAAACTCCGGGCTACTACTGGGAAATTTCTAATGAAAAACTCAATAGCACTTTTTGGTCGACCCGGGAATCGAACCCAGGACCTCACGCTCTGCAGTCTCGCTTGCGACCACTAGAATCTACATGTGTACAGTTAACTATTTAGGCTTCATTTTTCTTTTCTTTTTGAATTTTTAGAACATAAGCAATGTGCCTTCGATGAGGTCTCCTATCGGTAACTTTTCAGAGCGTACTTATCTATTGAACCCTACTCATATTCTAACCCATAAGAAACATATCTTTCTAAAGGCATCCTATTTCATAAAAACTTAACGTTTCTCAATAACAACTTATAACCACAACATACGTCAGACTCGGAGATGATATCGAACATGAGCAGCGTAGCCATGAACGACAGTCCCAGGAACGCGTTCCCACAGAACAGGATCATGTTCGCCATGCTGGCGTCGTTGAAGAACTTCTCCGCTAGATGGATGAAACTGCCACACGCGTATCTAAGGATAACAGAAGTATATTCATATTTTGTTAAGTACTGTTATTAGGTATACCATGAAATTTCAAGTTATAATTGCATTTCAAGTTATAAAGTCAAAGTCAAAGCATTTATTTCGATTAAACCATTATAGGCACTTTTGAATGTCATAAAAACTACATAAAACTAAGCCACAGTCATAAGGCATAATAACTTGTGAAAGTACTGTAGTTGCCCATTCCCTAGCGTAGATCTGTATGAAGAAGAACGGGCAAGAAACTCCATGGACACTCTTTTAAATCAGAATATGGTTACATAAAACTTTGGTAACATCATTCATGTTGAGATGGTATACTATGTGACTGTAACTTATTACAATGTTATAAGAGTCATTTGATGCAAGTTAGTTACTTGCCCTTTGTGTCACCCTATGTGAAATGATTTCTTTATGTGAATTGTTTGTATGGTGTACATAAAGAATATTCCATGTATCTATCTCGCATTTAAAGAAAATAAAATTATGATAGGATCAGGCTCGAAGTTTTAGTAGAAATTATGAAGCCATATTTACCTATTCATTTGTAAATGACTTCATATATAATTATTATAATGTAACAGTCTGTTTTTTGCGCTTTCATGCCTTAGTGGGTAAATTGATTTGAAAGAAAAGCAAGGATGGATACTGATCTTGCCGTGGAATATTTCCGTCCTTCACGCGAACTTAACGAAAGCAAAGCGTGGGTAATAAATTAGCAGTAAAACATCTATTTTGAATTCATCCACCTTCAGGAATGATGACTCAAGGCATTTTTTTTTGGGTTGGATGGAAAATCATCAAATGACCCTCTTGGGCAGAGCGAAAGGGAGTGTCAGACTTCTACTGACTAAAAACCACCTCCTTCCTTCTTAGCCCTTTAAGTCGAGGCCGCGGTATCTTTGCGATCAACCCGCAGCCCAAGACTCAAGGCTGGAGTACAAAATATATCTTACAATGGTCATAACAAGACTCAAATTAACATTAAAAATATTTGAAAAGGAAGACTACTCACCCATAGAGCGCGAACAGCATGAGGATAGCGGGCAGGTTGTGTCGCTCCACGAACACCGGGAAACCGAAGGCGAGCATCACGCACGCCGTTATAACCATGTTTATTGCCATTATCTGTAAACACAAATCAATCATTAGATTTCAAATTATTTTCAGTATGAAATAAATCTTCTATAATATAAAAATGAATCGCAAAATGTGTTGGTAAGCGCATAACTCAACAACGCCTGGATCGATTTGGCTAATTTTGGTCTTGAATTATTTGTGGAAGTCCAGAGAAGGTTTTAACGAGGTGAAAGTGGTTGGTAGGTAGGCAGGGTAGTAGGTAGGTAGGGTAGTAAGTAGGTAGGGTAGTAGGTAGGTATTGTAGTAGGTAGGTAGGGTAGTAGGTAGGTATTGTAGTAGGTAGGTAGGGTAGTAGGTAGGTAGGGTAGTAGGTAGGTAGGGTAGTAGGTAGGTAGGGTAGTAGGTAGGTAGAGTAGTAGGTAGGGTAGTAGGAAAAAAGCATTGCAACGCATGCGCGGGTTCAGCTAGTAAATAAATAAAACTGCTTTCATGATACTGTACTGGGCCCAACTGGTCCAAACAGAAAACAAAAGACTAGAAAAGAAAAACTTATTTACACTATTTGATTAGAAAGACTGTCTCGTTGGTCTAGTAGTCGCAAGCACGACTATGTGCATGAGGTCCTCGGTTAGATTCCCAGGTCGGGCAGTGTTATTGGGTTTTTCCATTAGAAATTTCTCAGTAGCAGCCACGGAGACTGGATTTGTGCCCGATTGATGGCAATAGGCTCGCTCCCTATTACTTTGGACTCAAACATAACTCGCGAAATGTGGGTGTACTCGTTATACCTCTGCCTAACCCTTCGGGTATTACAGGCGTGACGTTATTTATGAGTCGTAAGTAGTAGAAGACCACTTTCCACAGCCCTTACAACTACACAGGTACACAAAAAAAATCAATAGCTTACCATCATATCCCACACGAGGGCCGTTCCCCAGTACATCGCTGGGCTGACTCCACAGAGCAGCTGCAGGCGCTTCTCCTGGCTGGTCCGCGCGCGCACCAGGTAGATGGCACCACCAGCGCTCACCAGCCCGTACGCCAGCAGCACCAGGCCGGAGATACCGGCGTCTGCTATGTGCTGGTAACTGGGGGGGGGGGAAGGAATAAAGGTCATTTCATTTAGACGGGATACCTGACAGCAGAAAGTCTAGCGGTACTGGTCATAGGGTCCTGTGTTCCAAGTGTTTATATTTTTGTAAGACTGACGAAACAAACCTGGCTTGGCTCAAGAAAGAACTTTTCATCTTATTACTATTATGGATGCTAAAGTTTGGATGGATGTGTGTTATTCTATCACGCCATAACGGCTGAACGAATCTGGATAAAATTTGGCACCGAGGCTAATTTTTTTTACACATATCCACCAAAATTACCACGTCGACAAAGACGCGGGCAACAGATAGTCTCAAAAATCATCATCATTTCAGTCGAAAGATGTCCGCAGCTGGACATAGGCCTCCCCAAAGAATCGCATGTGTCTCGCATCCAGCGGATGCTACCTTTACCAGGTCATCGGTCTACCTAGTGGGTCTCCTAGTCTAAAATAAGTTAGAGAATTGAGTACTTACACTGTAGCCTTACTGATCTGTTCTGTGGAAATCTTGAGCGGGTGTGTGTACGTGGTGATGTTAGCTTGCGGTGCGTTGGAGATGGTCCTCAGTATAGCGCTGTTCACTGTGTTGATGGTGGCAGGCAGAGCGTGGTGACCCTTGTTGTTGTACCAGGCGACCAGGATCGTGCGGTTCTGGTGCAGCGAGGCTGAGTAGCCGCTGTATCTGTGGACGGATCGAGGTGGTTAGTGGTCTGGAAGATGATTTCTTGGGTGTAAAATAAAGACCTGAAAATTTTATCTACTGTCGTGGACATCCTCGAATGTTTTGATTTAGGAATATTAAATAATGAAATTGGTTCGGCTTGTGACAGAAGCTGTGTGCTAAACATATTTATGAGTACAAACTGCCATCTTATGGTGTAATTACACGACTTACCATGCTTTGTGTGTTAGGAACCACATTTTTCGAAATCGGCTTGACCCGATCTCGTATCACAACATTTGTCGCATTAACTTGGGCTAGTTATACAGTCATATCGTACGAACCGAATGAATATTTTTTGCTATTTACACTACATGCCCCTCAGACATTTTGAAATAATGTACTTCCGGAGATCGCAGAAAGGAAAATTTTCGGAGAAGTTGTCTTCGGAAGTGCAGATTTTTTTTTACGAAATTTGCAAATTGTGAAATGTTTTATGACATTCTGCACTTGTTTTCATTTTCGAATTTATTACTATCTTAAATACCTCTTCTCGATGTAGATCTGCTGTGTGTCGACCAGCCAGTGGTTCATGGTGTCAGCGTCGGGCGCGATCAACATCTCCGGCAGAGATCGCGTCTGGTTCTCTGTGATAACGCATTGCTGACTGAAGTCATCTAAGCACTCGCACTTCGGGTTGTCCTGACAAATGTAACATTATGTTGTTAGAATTGCTATAAAACAACGCATTGTATGCAGAAGAATGAACAAGGGCGCCAATGTTAATCTTTGAAAATGTTTAAAAATGTATTGTATGTCACGAAACATGACAATGTGATGACAATGGGCCCAGAACATGGAAACTAATACAAAATAGGTACCTATTTGACATAGGTATAATAGATCTATTTTATGAACAGTAGGAACTTGTGGGCTTTGGGAAGTTTTAAAATAGGTACTCCAAGTACAATCTTTACGGAAAAGAGAACTAGTAGTAAGACAAGCAACACTTACGTCAGCGGTCCAGTTTTTAGCCTGTTTGTCCCTTTTGAGGTTTTGTAAGACGGTCTCCGCAAACGAAGGATCCAACTCTTCAGTGTATATTGATGGCTTCGGTCTGCATGCAATAAAGATAATAGGTTAAGAACAGATTGAGGGAAATATAGTGGGGTCGGAATATTCACAAATAGTATGTAGCAGACTGTGTAGGGATTGAACACATAGCGCAGCAGTCAACTGCATGAACCACTGCGTCAACCATGCAGTGGAACATTCAAGGCTTTAAAAATAATGAATGCGTTCGTAAATACTTACACTATGAACTCAGTAGATCCCTGATACAAGTGATCATCAAGTCGCAGCGAGATCTCGTTGTCTGGCGGTGGACGCAGCATGGAGAAGCCCATTGCCATCGTGATGAACATCGCGGGCAGCAGGATCAGCATGAACAGCAACCATCTAGGAAACAACATGTTGTATGAGATCAATGTGGCAATGTAAAGTCGAACAAGCTAATAAGTATACAGGTAGTAGTATCTTTATAACTCTAGAATACTGAAAATATTGGTTGTTTAGGGACGTGTTAGTTAATAAGACTGTGTAAGGGAGATGATGCAATAAAGATATACGTGTTGCTGTTAACTGCGTTTTATTGCGACTAAATTTAAAGCTTACATGGCGTGCGCAGACGCCTTTACACACATACATAAGTGCATGCCTATGCAGTAATCCAATACCCTACAGTTGTAATTTTGTTTTAGAAAGAAAGTCATAACAGTTACTTGTTCGCCCTGTCATTGGGATTTTTTTTATTCTAGACCTATAATACTACAAGTTTTTAATGTTATAACTTTATTTAACTTTACTTGTTTTCTTCTTTTTCAGAAAAGTTAAAAAATAAAAGTAATTTATTTTTTAACTTTTCTTTGAATACCTTTTACGTTTATTCAACACAATGTTTTGATTGCGTTACATTGAGTCCAACAGTAAAATGTGATTTATCACTTCAAGAATAAGTCATCTCCTCGCACTTATGTTTGCGTACCTAGTTACTTAGTGTGATAGATAGAATGCTTGGTTGCTAGTTGCTATGCTTAAAAATAGGCATCGAGTTGTAAAGACCAAAGAAACGATGGTTGGACTGTGTGAAGGATGATATGGTTAGAAAGGAGGTGACTGCTGAGATGACGAGAAATAGAGAAGTACGGAAGAAGAAGACATGTTGCGCCGACCCCAAATAAATTGGGTTAAGGGCAGGAGAATGATGATGACTATAAAGTAAATCCTAGAACTCCTAGTAAACAACCATCATCGTCATCATCAGCCTATAATGTTCCCACTGCAGGGACTCAGGCCTCCTCTCTAGGAGAGGGATGGGCTATAATCTACCACGCGGGCCCAGTGCGGATTGGTAGATGTCACATATCTTCGAATTTTTTGGTTCAAAGACATGCCGGTTTCCTCACGATGTTTTCCTTCACCGTTTTGAGAACAGTGGTGATGAAATAAATTACACAAAGTAATGTGCCTGACGGGGTTCGAACCCACGATTTACTGTTCGTAAGTCGAGGCCACCACCACTGGGCCACCACTGCTCTCAAACAATCAACACGTACCCATTCCTAGTGTGATGTAAGTATCTGGCGTGCATGAGCGCCGTGAACTGTTGCCAGGCGGAGCCCTTCAGCGGGCCCTCCGGCGGGACCAACTCCTGGGTGGTGCGGTCTGTCTTGATGCTCGAGCTGGACGCACTCTTCGATGGAGTGCCTTCAGGTACTGTGGAGGCTGTGGAGCAGACAATGTAAGATTAACAAGGTTCAATTAAATTCAATATCAGGAGAATATTTTTGCTGTTTTATTCTGGTGTCAATGACCGTGACTAGTTAAAGTATGAATTTGGAAAATCGGTTTATCGGGTAAGAATATCTAACACGCCTGTATTTAGACAATCGTTTATTCGATTTTAATTAAATTAATCTAAATGATGTCGGCCCGATGTTTTGATGAGACTTGGAAAGGAATGGGGGAGGCCTTTGCTCAGCAGTGGGACAAAACAGGCTAGTAAGAAAAAGTCGGACCAAAATTGATCTACTACTTAGCGGCTATCAGTTCGTTTAGTAAACAGACAACAAGACACGTAGGATACGATATTAAGTGCCCCGTCGTTTTCGAACAGCAAAACATTTACAGTTCAATGCAGAGTTATTAACGAATCTCTTTACACAATAAATAACTGATGTTTTAACCCTCATTCCAAGTTACTGCATCACATGTGGTCTTTGATCTCAAACATCTTTTTTTTTTTCTATTATCATGTTTTAGCTATTGATACTCATCAAATGAAATAATATTCCAACATTTCACTTACCATATTCGATTCCGTGATGAGGCGCATCGGCTTGTGAGCAGATATTGAAGAACACCTGCTCCAGGCTGCTGCAGTCCAGGGTGTAGTTCTTGAAGCCCAGAGCTGACTGAGACGCTTCTAGTACCGAGCATAGCTGCAAGAAGCTGGGGGACGAAAATATTAAAGTTTAAGGATAGTTAATATCCCGTCGAGGCTGCGGGTTGTTCGAAAGAGATACCGAAGCCTCGGCACAAAGGGCTAAGAAGGAACATGGGTGGTTTTTAGTGAGTGGAAGTCTGACACTCCCTACCGCTCTGCCCAGAGCGGGAGGAGTCATTTGATTATTTCCCACCCTCCAAAAATAAGGTTAGTTAATAATATTTATGTCAATTTGTTCAACTTACAGTTAACACTTTTAAAATCTACGAATAGTATTATGTACTAATATTTCCTATGACTGCAGCTTCGTTCGTTAAGTGGTCTCATGCTGAGCATGAGGTCCTGGGTGCAATTCCCGGGTCGGGCAAAGTGTTATTGGGTTTTTCATTCAGGAATTTCTCAGTAGCTGTCGCGGTGTCTGGATTTATGTCTGGTTCATGGTAATACGCTCGCCTCTTATTACATGGCACTTAAAAAAATATGGTGAAATGTGGGTATCCTATTATAGTTACACCTCTGCCTAAATCTTCGGGGATTACAGGCGTGATATTATGTTTATGGATGTAGATTAATATTCAAAATTACACTCACTTATTATTCAATCCATTGGGATCAAAGAAAGGCAGCGCGATCTCTACTTCAAGTCCATTCACATCAACGACATTGGCGTTCTTCACGACGTCCCTGACCACGGTGAGGAGTTGCTTGGTCTTCTCCTCCTGGCTGGCTTCCTCCCAGGGCTCCAGTTCAGGGTCGTGGCTGGGGTAGATGACGGTCAGCTTGTAACCGTTGCCTAGCGTTCGTTTGATTTCGATGGGGGAGCCCGTCGTGTGGATCTGGCCCTGTTTGACAAAAAAATTGGATATAATTTATTTGTGATACTAAATTATTCTGGTATAGTAATTTGTTAGCTTCTGACACGCACACAAATTTATGGAGAAAGGTATTTAATATTGAGAAGTGTAGAACTGGGCGGCTAGGGGCTTTGGATAAGAGGCAAGAAGTTTTTCAATCAGCACAATGCTATGGTACCTTTACATGAGAAAACACAGCATAAGTCTAATCCCGTCACGCAAAGTGTACAAAATATAATTACCCACTTGTCGTAATAAAATGTGAGAAAATTAACTTAATTTTAAAAAATAAGAAAATATTCTCGTCACTTTAATTTTACAATAATCACTACCTCTACTAAATTACTTAATTACATAAGTATTTCGACGTCTTTCATTGTGTAAACAAAGAAAACATTACCTAGAACTACTAATGCTACAAAACCCAAGCAAGATCATACCACCACATTCTTCAAAAACCTTCCAGAATCTACAAAAAGTGTTTTTCCAAAATTTCTTAAAAGATTTCATATCGAAACCAACAAAAGAGGGTCAAAGCGGCTACTACCGTATGGTTTGAGAGTGTTTCATCTCCATTATCTTGACCTGTTTCGGTTTTCGCTTAGTTTTACATGGAAACTAAATCTTAATAGCATACCATGTTTTGGGGCAGGACTTAGACCGGCTCCTGCCAGCACCGGCTTCCGGAGTAGCCACGGACCCCCCGACGTACTAACATGACTCGGTCTTCCATAGTAAACTGACGTGAAAACTTTACTTGCGCGATGTAGGATTTCAACTTTGAGAATTTATTACGAGAAACGTGTCTTACTTTTGTTTTATGTTTTGATTCAGAACGTATTTAAATCGAAATAAGTTTATAATAGTATTTTTTCATTTGGCTAATTTTAAGTTTACCCTATATTATTTAAAAAAAATATTACAGAAGATACGTAAATGTAGTTTCTTATGAGGTTGACAGAGATAGGCAGATGTTTGCGCACTTTTATTTCCGCCCAAGCAACCCTCGCTCCAGTTGATCCCGCCCAGTTATTGATTTAAAGGTAGTTTACTTCCGCTTTCGTTTCCTTGACAAACACATCTACAGAAGTTTTAGTAAAGTTTTATTGTATAATCGTGACCATATTATTATGAAACTTCTGTATATGTTTTTGGACGTTCTTTTCATAAAGTGGCTATAATTTCACCGCAATTAGGCACATAATGACACCTATAATCAAACTGTGACTTTTTCATTATTATTATTCACTAGTGAGTTATAAGGTTTTTTTTTAAATTTTATTGGTTGAGTTGCTACGTTCATAAAAAAGTTTCGATACAAAAAAGATCGTGTTCAATATTAAAAATAAATTAATGTACTTAGTGCTTGCTCATTTCATGCAAATTTGGATTTAAATAGATAATTTCAACTTGTAGGTTTTTATTAAATGAAACTTTCACTCAAATAATATAACTTAAATAATAAAGAAAACTTTTTCCTCATTATAAACGTGGCTAAAACTCTATCGCGCTCATTCATTTAGTCTATGGTCGATTGTCATTGTTACAGTATGACCATTTTAAATGTGAATTTTATGGTGGCGCCACTGGTCAAGAAAAAATGCATCGCTACGTCAAACTTAGTACATTTATTTTAGTTCCGTGTTTTCGATAGCGATTTCGACAGATAAGTTGGTCGAACTGTAGATGCGCGCGCATAGGAAAACCGATTAATTTTTCCCGCTATTGTGAAAAAAAATTAACTCGTTTTAACTGTTGAAGATGACTTTTTAGTATTATTTTATTCACAAGTGTGTTGAAAAACGTCGTATGATACACGTGTGTATTGATGATTACCGTCCTCGGCTTTCTTAAGACCCTCACCTGACGGCTCGGGTCTCAATGGCGCCTCAGCGGTAATCACCAACGTTACACACTTGTACCATAATGTACTATTATAAAGCCGAGAAAAAAAAAATAGAAACAGCGTATAACGTGCTACGACGTAGCAATGCGCAAGCTACGTCGTAGCACAGCACGTGCTACGCCGTAGCGGGGCTACGATAGGATTGTTTGACCGCGCTTTGAATTCTTTTCAGTTTCTTGTGCGTCAAAGGAAAAAATCGATTTTGTTTTTAATTGTGATGGTTCAGAAACCTCTTTTTGCATGTTTTGGAAGTTTTTTGAATAATTTAGTGCTGAATCTTACTGGTTTTTGTAAAAGTTTTAGTGGAAATTAAAACTTTTTGAGAATAGATCTATAGATTACAACCAGGAAGCTATTAACAAAACTATTACAAGCTATTAACCAGGAAGCTATTATAACTATTCAAAAAAATGCACAAATAGGTTTCTGAAACATTTCTTATTATGGAATCTAAACAAAACCACAAAAGAGGGTCAAAGGGGCTACTACCGGGGGTTTGAGACTACAGTCTCTATTCCTCGTTTTCTTAACATGGATTCAATTGTTTATCGACAACTTTTACATGATGCTCAATAATAATTGGCAAAGCATGCTTTGATAGCAGGACTTAGACCGGCTCCTGCCAGCACCGGTTTCCGGAGTAGCCACGGACCCCCCGACGTACAGGCTTGAATTTGTCTCCGCTAGAAATCTGACGTGATAACTTTACTTGCGAGATGTAGGATTTCAACTTTGAGAATTTGTTACGAGATACGTGTCTTACTTTTGTGTAATGTTTTGATTCAGAAGTTATTTAAATACGAATAAGTTTCTTATGGTATTTTTTATTTTGAATAATTATCAGTATTTCTTACTGTATTATAAAAAATGGTTTCAGAAAATTCGTTAACGAATTTCCCTATGAGGGTGAGAGAGATAGGCAGATGTTTGCGCCCTTCCGTTCTCGACCAAGCCACCCTCGCGCCAGTTGATGCCACCCACTACGACACAGCAAACTGCGTGCTACGCCGTAGCGTCGCTACGAAACGTTTGTCAAACACCACACTCTGCCAGTCGTAATTGGGAGCCAAAGTTGTTCATCAACTACTGAATTTGTTCGTACTTTTTTATCTTTGCAATAGGTAATCATTAATAGGGATTTTTTTCACTTTCTTGAGTGATTAACACTTGCTGGTAATTTCTATCTATTTTGAATGAACCGTTAACAATTTTATACATAATATGCTTATCTCTTATTCTCTGAAATCCGTGAAGGTGAGAAATTCAGTTATATATAAAAAAATTGCAATTCACATACCCTTACATCGCGCCTGTTTTTATTTCAGGGTCTCTCTGAATTTCAGTTATTCCTCTACGGAGTGTACGCCTCTACGGAGCACATACTGAAGTTCACGCACATATCAACAATAGGGGATCGGACAAAAAAAAAACTAATTAGTCCGTCAGATAGATTTCCAAAAAATATTGACCACATGTTTTTTCTTTTTTCACGTAAACAAAAAATGAAGACGATACAGTGTTTCGAAAACTCGTGTGACGTCATATGATAGTACATTTTGTACCTTCAAGTGACGTTTCAAGCCCCACTCCATCCATCCATCCATCCATCCTCCATCTTTGACGCGCTTTATCTTCGTCAATTTTTATTGATTTGATAAAACAAAAAACACGTATCCAATATTTTTCGATAATCTAACTGACGGACTAAACAGAATTCTAGTTTTTTGAGTCAGTCCGATCCCCTATTATGTTTAACATCTATACTACCCGTTAGGAGACAAAAGCCGTGACTGACCTGTTGTGAAATCACGCATGTTCTAACTGGACCACTGAGCACATTGTCAGAGATTGTCAGGGTCACACAGGTGAAGAAGTATACTTTCAATTTTTTAAATTCAATATGCGAATATAATACGACTTTCATTTGAATACAACATTAGTCTGTAAGTTTATGATTTTCATTAAAAAAATAACAAAAACCAACAGGACATACCAACAAATCTTTCAAAAAACTACGAAAAAATGCATAAAGAAGTTTTCATATTTCTGTTTCCGAATTTCTTTAACAAAACCAACAAAAGAGGGTCAAAGGGGCTACTACCGGTGGGGCTGAGACTTGGGTCTCAATTCATTGGATTTATTCTGTTCTGAGGCTTATAAGTAAACTTATCATAATTGCTTCATACTTCTTAGATAGCAGGATTTAGACCGGCTCCTGCCAGCACCGGTTTCCGGAGTAGCCACGGACCCCCCGACGTACAAGATTGAATTTGTCTCCCCTAGTAAAGTAACGTGAAAACTTTGCTTGCGAGATGTAGGATTTCGACTTTGAGAATTTATTACGAGATACGCGTCTTACTTATGTTTAATATTTTGATTCAGAAGGTATTTAAATCGGAATATTTTTCTTATAGTATTTTTTATTTTGGATAATTATCAGTATTATCTATTGTATTTAAAAAAATGGTTTCAGAAAATACGTAAATGTAGTTTCGTATGAGGGTGAGAGAGATAGGCAGATGTCTGCACCCTTCCACTCCAGTGTGAACGACCCTTCGCGTCTGTTCCCCTCTATTATTGATTAGAGGGGTGCTTTGTTTTCGCTTTCGTTCACACGACAAACACATCTGCAGAAGTTTTATTAAAGTTTTATTGAATGATCGTGACGATATGAAACTTCTGTATATTTGTTCGTTATGTTGATGGCGTATAATTTAACAAGTTTTTTTTATGGACTTTCCTTTGTATTTAGTCTTATACACGAGTATACGAAATAACATGAATGGCTGTGACAATGTCGAACAATTTTATGTACTGGGTAAATTTTCAAATGAGCGAGGATGATCACATCCGAAACTATGAGGTGTAGTAAAAACTCATAAAAGGAGTCGCGAGCCCTAGTTTAATGAAAACTAAAACTGCATCATCGGATTTCTGATAGATCAATATTCCTAGCCAGGTATCAAACACGTTGATTAAAAAAAACACATAGAGGAGTACACCATTCAATAGCGTCGCTATTAAGAATCTAATTCAAGGAAGAAACAATGTTCCAACAAACTTCCAATTATTTGAAAAATGGGAAAAAAGGTTTTGAACGATTCTTCTCAAATAAAATCGTAAGTTAAACAACAAAAGAGGGTCAAATTGGCTACTACCGGGGGGATGAGACTTGCGTCTCTAATCATCATTTTCTTGACTTTGTTTTACAGATCTATTTATTCATTTACATGATTGCACAATAATCGGCATTGCATGTTTTGATAGCAGGACTTAGACCGGCTCCTGCCAGCACCGGTTTCCGGAGTAGCCACGGACCCCCCGACGTTTCAACTAAAATCGGGCTCCGCTAGAAAACTGACGTGAAAACTTTACTTGCGAGATGTAGGATTTCAACTTTGAGAATTTATTACGAGATACGTGTCTTACTTTTGTTTAATGTTTTGATTCAAAAGGTATTTAAATCGGAATATTTTTCTTAAAGTATTTTTTATTTTGACTAGTAAACAGTATTTCCTATTGTATTTAAAAAAATGGTTTCAGAAAATACGTAAATGTATTTTTCTATGAGGGTGAGAGAGATACGTAGATGTTTGCACCCTTCCGTTTCCGCCCAAGTGATCGTCGAACCAGTTGATCCCGCCCAGTTATTGAAGGGTAGTTTGCTTTCGCTTTCATTTCCTCCACAAATATATCTGCAGAAGTTTTAATAAAGCTTTGTTGAATGAACAAAGTGTTACTAATACTTCTGTAGGTTTGTTTATTTATTTATTTATTTTATTATTATTTTTTTTATTATTTTTTTTGTGCGTTTATTGACAGCATATTTTAACTTTTACAATTAAAAATAAGTTTTAGGCGATTTCCAGTATCATTCCGAAGATTCGAAAAATAAACAACATCATAATACTTTGTATTATTGTCAACTGAATGAAACTAAAACCTATGCTACGGCGTAGCACGGTTGAAGCTACGCCGTAGCATCGTAGCAACACGGGCAATAAACAGCCTGTTCGTTTCTCGGGATCTCTCTGCATAACCACACATGTTTTGAAAATTATGTTTAACCCCTAGATCAGTTAGGAGATGAAAATGATAACATATATTATAGTAGTTCTACTTTGCTCTGTAGTTAACTTTAGTGATTTCGGTAGGAAACTTTCCAATCAGTGTAACGCTGCATGTTCGGGACCAAACATTGTCAGGGTTACATAGCGAAGAAATTTTAATATACTTTTAAATGAAATGTGAGAATGAAATACGACTTCGAACTTTCACTTTTAATAGGTACAACAACAATCTGGAAATTTATGATTTTCATTAAAACATTAACACCAACAAGACCATTAACAAATCGTATAAAAAACTAACAAAAAACGCAAAAAGAAGTTTCAATGTTAATGTTTTCACATTCCTTTAACAAAACCACACAAAATAACGTCGAAGGGGTCTCTACCATAGGAAGCGGACTTGAGAGCTAAAGTGAGACATTGGGTCATTCATCATTATAAAATAAGAATTTTTATAGTTAACGTTTAAACTCATTAAACAGTTGCACGTTGGTGATTGTAGTAAGAAATGTTATTAAATATCAGCACTACGCTGTATAATAAAAGGTGGCCAAGAGACAAGAAACTTTTTAATTTCTACGATTTACGAACTTATAAAAAACCCCACAACGTATACGTATACGTAGACAAACTATCCAAAAATCTTTCAAGAAATACAAAAAGAGGTTTACTTGAAACTTTCTTAACAAAACCAACAAAAGAGGGTCAAAGGGGCTACTACCGGTGGGGCTGAGACTTGCGTCTCTATTTCATTGTTTGTTTATTCTGTTCAGCACTGATGCTCACTTATCATAATTACTGCAAACTTCTTAGTAGCAGGACTTAGACCGGCTCCTGCCAGCACCGGCTTCCGGAGTAGCCACGGACCCCCCGACGTACTAACATGACTCGGTCTTCCATAGTCAAGTGACGTGAAAACTTCACTTGCGAGATGTAGGATTTCAACTTTGACAATTTATTACGAGATACGTGTCTTACTTTTGTGTAATGTTTTGATTCAAAAGGTATTTAAATCCGAATAAGTTTATCATAGTATTTTTTATTATGGCTCATTATCAGTATTTTTTATTGTATTTTAAAAAGTGGTTTCAGAAAATACGTAAATGTGATTTCCTATGAGGGTGAGGGAGATAGACAGATGATTGCGCGCCTCCGTTCCTGTCGTGGTCACCCTAGCACCAGTAACCCCGCCCAGTTTATTTTAGGGGTGCTTTGCTTCATTGTATGAACCCAATATTACTAAAACTTCGTTAGTTCGTTTACTTTGATAGCATGGATATAATTCGTAAAAAGATAAAGACCTAGTGTACAATCAATTTAAAAACACAATATCAAAAGCCACTGTAGAAGATGTACTACGTGCCATCCGAAACTAAAGCTTATTCTACGAGGTAGCAAGGTGCGAGATGCCATGTAGCCCGGTGCGTGCTAAAACGTAAGGATGTTTCCACAATGTTGCTCTTGTAATGTTTTTCGCTTTCATTTAAGTTCAAACCTAGTATGGTATATTAAAAAAAATACGTTTTAACTTTCACTAATACTGTTATTGCCAGGTGAAATGTGGGTGCACTACTGCATTAGATTTCGAGTGTGAATATTGTAATGTTGTTACCTCAATAGTCAGAAATAAAAATAAAATTATTTAAAACACAGCACATTTCACCAATTATTATGTTTAACTACCGCAGTCAGAGACGTTTAATGATTACATAAGCTATCACTTAGTACCTAAAGATTTTGACACTTTAGTGAAGGTATTGTTTATCAACTTTGATTAGAGGAAGAAAATTTATGAGTTGCTTATTTCATATCTTGTCTTTTAGATATATAAAAATGAAACCCGTTTTCCGTTGTCACGACATAGCATGAAAACGGCTTGACCAATTTGGCTGAAAATTGGTAGGGGGGTAGCTAAGAACCAGGAGAAGTACTTTTTTTTTTTTTTAGGTAGTTTAGTAGGTAGGTAGGGTAGTAGGTAGGGTAGTAGGTAGGTAGGTAGGATAAAACGCATTGCAACGCATGCGCGGGTTCAGCTAGTAATCAATAAATCTTAGCGAAAACATTAATGAAATAAATAAACATAATGGGAAGAAAATGATAACCTAGCAGTCCTACTTTGCTCTGCTACAAATATAAATCCTACAAGTGCTATGATTTTTTATCAAACTTATTCTACAAGAACTACATTCTACCGTAGGTCACTGCTGTACATATCCTTTTCCGATTGTACACCACTCAGCTGGATTCTCGTTAACTCTCAACATTCTGCAGAGATCGTCGCTCCACCTAGTTTGAGGGCGTCCCACTTTACGCTTGAGATTCGCGGTCTTCATTCAAGAAACCTAACTGTAAACCTCTTTCAGGAGCACTATCTTCCCGGCGGGGCTGCGGGTTGCTCGAAAGAGATACCGCGGCCACGGCACAAGGGCTAAGAAGGGACATGGGTGATTTTTAGTCAGTAGAAGTCTGACACTCCCTTCTGCCCAAAAGCGGGAGGGGTTATTTTATGATTTCCCACCCGCCTAAAAAAGGTGCACTATCTTCGACCTGCAATACATGAGATCTGCAATACAAGTGACCGGTGCAGGTGTACTCTTACCCTGTGCATGATGACGATCTGGTCGCTGAGCAGTTCTGCCTCGTCCAGGTGATGCGTAGTCAGCAGGATCGTGCGGTCCTCCTTCAGCTTCACTATCATCGACCATATGTCCCTGGAAATAAGGTCAGTTTTAGAGTACTCTAACATAACATAACATCACGTTATCCCTGAAGAGTTAGGAAGAGTTGTACCTAATAGGGAAGTTTACAAAAAAAAAATCTAATTAGTCCGTCAGATAGATTTCCAAAAAATATTGAACACGTATTTTCTTTTTACACGTAAACCAAAAATGAAGACGATACAGTGCTTCGAAAACTCATGTGACGTCACATTGCACTACATTTTTTACCACGTAGTAACGTCAAAAGCCCCCTGATCTTTGACGCGTTTTATCTTCGTCAATTTTTATTAATTTGAAAAAACAAAAAACACGTACCTATCTAATATTTTTCGATAATCTAACGACGGACTAAACGGAATCATAATTTTTGGACCCAGGACACATCCCTATTGCATCCCTATTCCCTTATTTAGCTACTCGTAGATATTTTTAAGTCCCATGACGAGGTGAGCCTATTGCCATCAACCAGCCAAATCCAGTCTCCATGGTGGTAGCTAGTGAGAAATTCCTGAAGGAAAAACCCAATAACACTCTGCTTGTTTTTATAATTGAAAATCATATTATGTGTAGGTACGCCAAATGGAAAAACAGACCGCATATGAAAATGTAACATCTCTTTGTAATTATTACCTTTAGATACTAACAAGTAAAGATTCTGATTCGACTTGATGTTAAATTAGGATGAAAACTTAATGCATTTCATCCTAATTTAACAACAGGTAAAATGATGTAAGAGACATAAAGCGTTCAGCCGGATTAGTAACATCCGGTGCTCCAAGTCAATCAAATGAAAAAAAAACAACAGACACTCAATGCCTCTTAAAAACATTAGATAATCAGGCTTCTTATCCCTATAAGGCGTTTCAAATATCCACCGTCGAATTGTTTAGCTTTATGGTGACCAGCTCACCTCCTGGCAGCAGGGTCCACTCCAGCTGTGGGCTCGTCCAGAGACACGAGATGTGGCTTGCCGATGAAGGCCAGCGCCACGCACAGGCGGCGCCGCGTGCCGCCCGAGAGACGCGACACAGGCTCCGAGCAGATCGGGCCCAGGGACAGGACTTGCAGCATTCTGGAATAGAGGAGGAATTTAGATGGTTCCTTCTTCTTTTTCAACCTTTGACCACCCAATGCTGAGTGAGTATACTTAGGTCTCTTTCAACCTCTTCACTTTTGGCGGTTTTCTGTCTTGGCTATCCAGTTATAGTTCGATATAGTTTGCCAGGTTTTAAGTACGACGTGTATAAATACAACATGAATAGAATGGGCACCAAATGATTTTAACGTGAATAATACACTGAGTTCATTGTTCACGTAAACGTCTCAAATCATATCATGATATCATCATCTGCCTAGCCTTTTTCCAACTAACTCCGCCTTATTACAAAACGTTGTTAAACCTGGTTTAACTTAGACTTGGTTTATCTCGCATGACGTCTCACTTCAATAATATTCAAAAGAAAGTGACAGCATGCGAGATAAACCAGGTCTAAGTTAAACCAGGTTTAACTACCTTTTGTAATAAGGCGGTTTATGTTGGGGTCGGCTTCCAGTCTTACCGGATACAGTATATGAGAATTCAGAATACCAGTATTTTGCCTAAACAGTCCAGTTAGTACAGGATCATATGATAACCCTTGGTAACACTGGTTATCAGACTATCCAAGGCAAGGAGGAATCTTGGTATGTAATGACCCATCCAATCTATGCAACCTCGCCACAACCAAAATATTGATCGGAATTAGTTTAAAGTGAACATATCGAATACAAGCTCGCTCGTTTGCTACAACGTCTCCATGATAAGCTACTCAGTCCTACTCACTTGTCCACCTCGTCCTGAACCTCAGCCGCGGTCTTCCCGCTCTTGAGCTGCGCGTACAGCTGCACGTGCTCGCGCGCGCTCATGTACTCCAGCAGCACGTCGCGCTGCGGGCACACGCCCAGCAACGTGCGCGCGCCGTCAGACCGCACGATCACGTGGCCTTTCGTTGGCTTCAACATGCCCGTGAGGATCTTACTGTGGAGTGGAACACAGGATTAGGAAAAATAAAATAAAAAGTGTTTATTCGTGGTGAAATTGTAAGCTTTACAAAAATTGTTACTTCTGTCAAACTGTAGTTTGTTGGCAGATTTAGCCCATATTATATTACAAAATTACTTATATTTTGATGTCACTACTGGTTTTTACAGTTACGACTTACGATATAGTATGAAGTGGGGGATTCAGCAACAGCTTCATACAATTTAAATATTTGAAAAATTTGAACGAGATAGAAAGAAAAAGTATTGTTAGTCTCGCACACGACTAAACAAATTAATTCAAATTAAAAAAATATATAATAAAAAGTAGACAATTTAATGAAAGCTTAAAAAAGACACCCATTAAACTAAGTTTGCTCCTGTAGGAGCCGAAATCAAAATCAACTTACATAAGCGTAGTCTTCCCAGCCCCGTTATGCCCCAGGAGCGTGGTGATCTGTCCCTTATGCAGTTCGATGGACACATTGTCCAGCGCAATCTTGGGTCTTCTGGACTTCTCCTTGTAGATCTTGGTCACGTTCACTATGCTGACTCCTGCCTTCTCCTCTGTCGTCGTGCAGTGCGTTATGTTGCTTTTTATCGTTTTAATCCCTGGTGGGAATAGAGTCATTCTTGAGTTGAGGTGGAGGTGGAGGAGTGGAGGTTTAATAAGGAAACATGGATGCCAGCAAGATGACGTACAGCATAATTATAACACATTCAGGACTAAAAAAGTGTTGGGTATATAAATTTAGGGATGGAGAGGGAGAGAAAGGCCAAAATATAAAAATATAAAGCACATAAAGGGTTCCGTATCAAGACTTCTTATAGGTTTTCCTGTAATCTATACGTGTTGAACTAATTTCTGTATTTTTTTCAGAATTTTAGGCCCAGTAGTTTCGGAGATAAGGGGGATAAGGGGGAATGGTCGGACAGACAGACACACGAGTGATCCTTTAAAGGTTCCTTTTTTTCCTTTTGAGGTACGGAACCCTAAGAAAGAAGTAAAATAATGGAAGAGGAGAATGTGTTGCGCCGAGCCCAAATATAATGGAAAAGGGCAGGAAGGTGATGGTAATGACATGTAAGAAGAAGAAACTCACCGTAATATCTGTCAATAAGCTTCCCAATGATGAAGTACAGCAAGGCATCAGCGCACATCATGATAGCAGCCAGTCCGATGCTCATGTCCTCGCTCTCACCAGGAGTGGCCCACAGGTCCGCCCAGTGCGCCCCCGTGCCGTGCGCCTCGTACCGCGTGATGTACAGGAACGCGTAGCAGAGGGACGAGGACATCGACAGGCACTGGGGGAAGTGTGGGGTTATATGCATGGAGAACATAACATAACATCACGCCTGTAATCCCCAAAGGGTTAGGCAGAGGTATACCCAATAGTACACCCAGATTTCATCAGATATATTGAAGTTCCATGTAATAGGTAACTTATGACCTAGCTGGCTGGCTACTGAGAAATTCCTGATGGAAAAGCAAAATAACACTTTGCCCGATGTGGGAATCGAACCCAGGACCTCAAGCACAGCGGTTGCGCTAGCGACCACTAAACCAAATAGGCAGATCGGAAAACATTTAAGCCATTTTTTTGCAACATAAATTCGTTATTTTCCATTTCCTTAGTAGTAAACCAGATTCTTAAGATAGAGGTCCAAAATCGATTTTGTAATCTAAAATGCACTTTTTGACCGGTACTAAATAAAATAACATAATACAACAATAAAAACATCATACTAATATTATAAATGTGAATGTAAGTTTGTTTGTTACGCTTTCACGCGAAAAACCGATCATCATGAAACTTCTTGGAGGTATTAGAAGTAACTTAGGATACTTTTTATGAAAAAAAGGATAGAAAAACCATGCGAACGAAGTCACGGGTAAGAGCTAGTAATAACATAATTTACAACAATAAAAACATATAAAACAAATAAGTGTACTTACAATAAAAGTCTTCAGTGAGCTGTAGAGCACAGCCTCCAGCGACAGGATTATGATGAAGGGCATGAAGCTGACCAGGTACAGGATGGCAGTGAACACGGCTGCCAGGCTGGCTGACGAGAACAGCCTCGAGAGCATGTAGCTGTGGACAGCAATGGTGCATTAGGGAGAAGCAACGAGCAGTGGTGGCCCAGTGGTGTCGGCCACGACTTACGAACAGTAGGTCGTGGGTTCGAACCCAGGCAGGCGCATTACTTTGTGTAATTTATATCATCACCGCTGCTCTCAAAACGGTGAAGGAAAACATCGTGAGGAAACGTCTTATGTCTTAGAACCAAAAATTCGAAGACATGTGACATCTACCAATCCGCACTGGGCCCGCGTGGTGGATTATAGCCCATCCCTCTCCTAGAGAGGAGGCCTGAGTCCCTGCAGTGGGAACAATATAGGCTGATGATGATGATGATGAACGAGCTGGAACAAACCCTAAAGAGTTAGGCAAAGGTGGTGCCTAATAGTACACCCACATTTTTCAAGTTATGTTTTTTTTTAAGTCCCATGTAATAGGGGGTGAGTCTTTTGCCATTAACCGGAAACCGGAACAAATCCAGACACCGCGGCTGCTACTGAGAAATTCCTGACACAAAACTCCAATAGCACTTTGCCCAACCCGGGTATCGAACCAAAGATCTCATACTCAGCAGTCGCGCTTGCGACCACTAAACAGCAGTGCTACAGCCACACATTACTTAAAATTATCATCCCACACATAAAACTGAAATGTTGTCACGTGCCTGCTGCAAGGGTCTACTATAATCATCGTGGAGAATCAAAATTTTAAAGACATGTGACATCTACTTACCCCGTTCTTCCCCCTCTCTCATAGAGAGTAGGCCTGTGTCCCAGCAGAGGGATTGTTATACGCTAATAGGCATAGAATGTTTCATAGCCTTCCAACCAAAACACATAATTATTTTAAATCATGAGAACTTACCAGAAACTAAGCACGCTAAGTCCAAATATGAAGAGCAGCACGAACACGAGGCTGGGGTCGGTGTTCGGCAGCACGTTACCGACGTACAGGATCACGGTGCCGATGGTCATGGTCAGCGTCATCTCCAGGAAGCACGAGATGAACCAGGCGAGCGTGTGCCAGCGCAGGTCCACGCCCATCACTGACATGAGCTAGGGGAAGAGATGAGGTGATATTGTAATGAGGTGTAGTTGATCTCGTCAGTGGTTAACTTTTGGATGTAAACTTCTACTAACTCCCTCTAAACTGAAAATTATATTAATCAGACACATACGCAGAAAACTTAATCGGCACGGTTCGCGCAGTGGCTCAAGCAATGAACTACGCTGCATGTTGCGGATTCGATCTCCGAACGGAACAAATATATAATAATAGTCCTCCTGACCGTTTTTCGGCCACGGCGGCCAATCCCAGCGGAGATTAGCCATCTGCGCGGGAGATATTATAGTGCACAAGTGTGTGCGCAGGCACAAGTGCACTCTCTGTTCCCTTTCTCTCATAGATCATGATCTACAGATAGTTGTTCCGGATCTGGGTATTTGTGTATGTGATTTTCACCCCCTTATTAATAAAAAAAAGTTAAACCTGGTTTAACTTACGCTTGGTTTATCTCGCATGCCGTCACTTTCTTTTGAATATTTTTGAAGTGAGACGGCATGCGAGATAAACCAAGCGTAAGTTAAACCAGGTTTAACTTTTTTTTATTAATAAGGCCGTTAATGTTTGTGAACGCACCCACGATACAGGAGAAATTCCTAGTGTGGGTAACGGTTTATATAAAAAATCTCGTTCACTGCTCGTTTGCAGTCTTTCTTTCTGGTGTAGTGCCTAATCTGGTGTGAGATTTTCTGTCGCACAGGAGCCTCTGACTTGAACTTACATGCCGTCGAGATATATATCTTTCAGGCATGCCGTATTCTAGTTTCGAAAAATCAGAGGTGCGTGTGTTGGCTTCGAAC
Organism: Diarsia dahlii; assembly: GCA_949775195.1. Lineage (NCBI taxonomy): Eukaryota > Metazoa > Arthropoda > Insecta > Lepidoptera > Noctuidae > Diarsia > Diarsia dahlii. The sequence continues at coordinate 1,052,868 of OX459197.1, read as the reverse complement.
TCGAGACAAGTCAAGTGCCAAGTCATAGGGACTTGGCACTTCCGATGATCACACTACTTGACTATTATTAATTTTTACTATAATTCAAGTGAAACTCAAGTATGTAAGGTAATAAAGTTACTACGGCGGCAAATAAACATTACACAGGAAATATAATTTCAAAATTTGAGTAGATTTTTTGCAGGAATGTGCATTTGACCATTTCAAGTTTGATCTAATGTTTTGTCGCACAAACGTTGTTCGCCCTTGGTTTATCCCACTCCCGTTGAAGAAGTCCTGTTTTTTTACCGTCAGCAGAATTATCTTACCATAGTATTTCCAGTCTCCCGGTCAGACACGATGAACCGGACGCAAGACGCGACGGTGAACAGCAGTGAGAAGAAGAACGCCACGATCAGAGACTGCGACTCGTATAGCGAGGTCTGGTAGCTGTGACAATAACATACTGTTAACAGAAGCACGTGGCATAACGTGGGGTGTCCGACTCAGGCTACAAAGTTAGCCGGAGTTGCAGGTCTGTTCGAAAGATATATACCGCGGCCTCGGAACATAAAAGGCTAAGAAGAAACACGGGTGGGTTTTAGTAAGTACATACAAGTCTGACATTCCCTTCCAGAAGGGAAGGGGTCATTAAAATTTGATGATTTCCCTTCCACAAAAAATGGTACAAAAAACCACTTTAAACGCGAATTAAAGTTACATAAGGATTAACTTCGAGATTAGTATAACTTCATTCAGAATTGCATTTTAAACTGGTTCCTAGAAAAACAAAATAAAAACTTGCTAATAATATCTTTGTAAAAAATTCGAGCCTATTGCCATCAACCTGGCACAAATTCACACTCCGTGAAAATTCGTTCTGGAAAAGCTCATTAACGCTTTGTATGACCTGGGAATCTAACCCACAACCTCTCATGCAGTCAGATTAGGGTGCCCCAGGGTGCCCGAGTTTCCCTTAGAGATTTTTTTAAGGAGATTGGTATTCTCACGGTTGCTTCTCAGTACATCTTTGCCAACATTTTATATATTAGACAAAATATCCACCTGTACACTAAAAACAGTGATATCCATAAGTTTAACACTAGAAATAAGCATAAACAACGCGCTCCTTTTCACCGGCTTCACAAAGTTCATAATTCATTCGTAGGGCTCGGGATAACATTTTATAATAAACTGCCATCTGCTTTTCTAGACTTGCCATTTAATGAATTTAAAGCCAAAGTTAAATCTAATCTTTGTTTAAAAGCTTACTATTCTATTAACGACTACTTAGATGAAGAATAGCTGTTGGTCGCTGAGTTGAACACAAGACAATGTTTGTTATTTATGTTCTTTCTCCAAAATTAGTTTACTGTTATGTCATGTATTTATTATTTTATTTTTACATTGTTTATTGTTATATACTTTTGTTTATTACTGATAGTAAATCTTAAATTTAACTTACACCTTGCTATTGTATCGAGTCTGGTTGTTCTAACCAACCTAACAGACAGATGTGTGCTGGCAAGTTTGTTCCACCATTTCTTCTTTCCAGCTAAACACTAGGAAGTGTCGATGGGTGGGCGTTTTGGGGGACTGTCTTATAAAAATGTTAATAGTAAAGTAAAGTAAATTTTGACCTTCGAAAAGTGCTGTTTATCAGCCTAGTTTGAATAAATGAGTTTTGATTTTGATTATAGGATAGGGTTAAGAATACTTACAAGTCCTGCCTATAGCAAGGGTAAGGTGCCTGCTGCGCGAACAGCGCCCAGTCTTTCTCCTTCTCTTGTATCTCTCTCTTGCTCCGAGTGGAGTTGTGAGAGAGACGAATGATGGCCTTGTCTATAATGTCCTGGATCACCACGAAGCCGCGGAAGTAACGCATGTGCTCAGCGAAACTGGCATCTGGTCCTGGGATCCACAGGCTATGGGGAAAAGAGGAGTTTTAGTAATGGTTGCAGCTATTTTCACTATTTTGTGTTGTTTTTCAGCATAACTGCATGCAGCTGAATATCAGTTTTTTCACACTAGGAATTTCTTCTGTATCGTGGGTGCGTTCACAAACATATAAACTCACATACACAAATACCCAGACCCGAAACAACTATCTGTAGGCCATACAAATATTTGTTCCGTGCGGAGGTGGAACCCGCGACACGCAGCGCAGCAGTCCAATCGCTCAGCCACTGCGCCAACCGTGCCGTCATTGCATTTTACATAGGGCGACTGCCTATCTGTCCTCCACTTTCCAATTTCTGGTTCGCACGAGGACGGTCATCAGATTGTCGAGCTTATGACTACAAGTTCAGACTCCGTGGCTGCTATCGAGAAATTCCTGAGGAAAAATCTCAATAACACTTGGCCCGATATGGGAATCGAACCCAGGAACTCATGTTCACCAGTCGCGCTTGTGACGACTAGACCAATGAGGCAGACGGATAATCCTGCTAATATTATAAACGCGAAAGTTTGTAAGTATGTATGCATGGATAGATGTTTGTTACTCTTTCACGCAAAAACTACTGAACGGATTTGGACAAAATTTGGTAGACAGATAGTTTATAACCTGGATTAACACATAGGATAGTTTTTATCCCGATTATGTCTTCCCGTGGGATAATTTTCGAGTTGTAGCGGACGAAGCCGCTGGCAGCAGCTAGTCTATATATATAAAATTTTATGTTGGTTTGTGTACGCTTCGAAAACTCAAAAAGTTCTGCACCGATCGAGCTGAAATTTTAGAATGATATATAATCCGCATCAAGGATTGTTTTTACAGTATCCACGCTGGCGAAGCCGCGGGCATCAGCTAGTATCACATAAAATAGGAAGAGTTACAAATATACGTACTAGTCCTTCAATCTCTTGGTCGTGGGTGAGTTCTCGATGTCCATCCTGATCTTATACTCCACGTTTGTGAACGACTCATCATCGTCTTTGGGGTTTAAGAACACTAAACCTGGTGTAAAATAAGAAAATATGTTATTGTTTGTGGAGACCTTATAGGAATACATTGAAGTGTATGTATGAGCCCATTCTGGGCTTGGGCTTCAAAATGCAAGTTTGGTTTTGGGTGTCTTTTTATGGGGATCGGACAAAAAAAAACTAATTAGTCCGTCAGATAGATTTCCAAAAATTATTGGACACGTATTTTTTCTTTTTTCACGTAAACTTAAAATGAAGACGATACAGTGCTTCGAAAACTCGTGTGACGTCATATGATAGTACATTTTGAAGACACTAGTGACGTTTCAAGCCCCACTCCAAGATCTTTGATGCGTTTTATCTTCGTAATTTTTTATTGATTTGATAAAACAAAAAACACGTATTCAATATTTTTCGATAATCTAACTTACGGACTAAAAATAATCATATTATTTTGACCCAGTCCGATCCCCTATTGTTAGGGCTGACCTGACACACAACACAACACTGAAGTAAGATTGAAATAAATATTCCTCACCATGTTTTCATCATCATTTCAGCCAAAAGACGTCCACTACTGGACATCGGCCTCCTCTAAGTGTTGCCACATTGACCGGTGCCGTGCGCCTCGCCGAAGCGTAATCATTGATATAATACAAAATACACATCGGAATCCGAAAAAAATCAGAGGTACGGATCATAGGTTCGAACACTAGTATGACTTGGCAGTCCAACGGTCACACCACTACACTATCACTACTCCTTGTATGTTCTTGTTTCTGCGACAAATAATAGTACATTGTTACCTTAAGGGTGAAAGGAACTTATTCAGTCCCGAGTCGGGGTTTGGCGCCTGAGCGCAGCGAGGGCGCTAATAGTTCGAGGGACTAAATAAGTCTTAACCCGAGGTAAACACGGTGCTTTTCATTACGAATACAAGGAAAGTTGATGGGAATAGGCTTGCCCCCAATTACCTAAATCAGTGAATAGGCTTTGCTCCTAATTACATCGGTTGATGGCAATAGGCTTGATCCTTATTAGATTAATTGATGGCAATAGGTTTGATCCTGATTAGATTAGTTGATGGCAATTGGCTTGATCCTAATTACATCGGTTGGGGGCAATAGGCTTGCCACCAATTACATCCGTTGATGACAATAGGCTTGCTCCTAATTAGCTTGGTTGATGGCAATAGTCTTGCTCCTAATTACATTGGTTGATGGCAATAGGCTTGCTCTCAATTACCTAAATCGGTGGATGGCAATAGGCTTGCCCCCAATTACATCAGTTAATGGTAATAGGCTTGCTCCTAATTACATTGTTTGATGGCAATAGGCTTGGTCCCAATTACATCAGTTGATGGCAATAGGCTTGCTCCTAATAACATTTGTTGATGGTAATAGGCTTGCTCCTAATCACATCGGTTGGTGGCAATAGGCTTGCTCTTAATTACATTGGTTGATGGCAATAGGTTTGCTCCCAATTACAACAAATAATTTGACAGCTGTCAGTAGGAAGCGATTCTCCCTAGGGCTGAAAAGTAGTACTTACAACCCGCTCCTCGGGCATATTCTGACCTACTTTCAGAGTATGAGTAATGAAAATATTTTTTCTTTCTTTCTGTCTTACTTACCAGCAGTGAATTCATCAACTCTGCTGAGTTTCGCCGCGCGGTGTGTCATTGATACTTCGTCCGGAGAGGGGTGGAAGCGGTTCAAGTTCATGCAGTGAAGCATGTCTGATGCCTTCGATAGCATGTTGCCTAGGCCCTGGGGAGATATGGAGCGTTAATGTATATACTTAGAAGAAAAGCCAAGGATTTGTTAAAAAGTATCACTTTTGGTCTGGATTTGATAAGGATTCTTGGTTAAGTATTACTTCATCACTGATGGACAGTAGCTAGGTGAATGGTATAGATGGACCACGTACAAATACTTTTTGCGACATATTTCTAGAATCTATTTACCAAGTCAATCGCAATATCCTCAGCGAATGGTATTCATTAGATACCTACCAGTAGTGTGCTTGCTGTTTGTCACTAAGCAATGTAAAATGTAATTTTATGTAAATTATAATGTAGAACCCAAACGCACATTGCGTACTTTGTATGGCTTATCATAATGTAACATTTGAAATAAATGGTTTTAGCTTGCAACAACAAACTCAAACCCAAAACATATATAAGTTATCCTTACTTCCACATCTCCGAACATATCCAACAAATCATCGATATTCAGGTCAGGGATTTCGATGTTCTCTCCCTTAATGATCATCTTCTGCAGTGCACTGAACTGAGGAGAGGTCAGGGTCCTCTTCAACGCCTCCAGACCTTCGGCGTGAGTGACCAGCTTCGAGATGGCTGGGAACGCCGACGAGAACGAGTGGATCAGACCCGTGAACTTCACTGTTGTTGCGAACGTTTCGTTGGCCTGTGGATGAACAAAAGGTCATTCCGTCTTAATGGGCTACAAAAGTATTAAGGCATCGGAATTCCACTAACTCGCGTGATGGATGATAACAGCCGAGAAGGTTTATGTGCAGACGGATAACTGATAAATGCTTGCACTGATTGGACAGGTCCACTCAAATCTACTTAGTTATTTTTCGAAAGACCATCTCAGACATTAATCCCCATAGTCCTCAAGTGACTACAAGATTATATTGTCTGGGTCCTAAAAGAGACTATGACCTCTGAGCATGTTTCGGCTGTTTTTTTCTCACAGTACCGTACTTAGGAATGAAACAACGGTTTAAAAAAAAAATCGGTTGTCTGTAAAGTCGGTTTACTGGCGATACTTGAACGTGACAACGTCATAAGAAAATATAGCACTTACATTGCTATAAACAAACAATTAACACGCCGTTGCTATGGAACGACAATTAACACGCCGTTGCTATGGAACGCCTCAGAGCGAGGTAACGCCTCAGAGCGAGGTAACGCCTCAGAGCGAGGTAATGCCTCAGAGCGAGGTAACGACTCATGACGTCATCTTTTTTCGTTCGTGCAGCCGGCCATCGAATTATAAGACGTTATCACGTCAAAATCTAAATTTTAAAAGAGTCTAAGAACCTGTTTGGTAAATAAACATCATTTATCTATTACCTTCTTTATAATTCGTTCGACTGCGGGCGTAGCGGGAGTGTACAATATCTTGCCCATGACGAGAGGCTTCATGAAGCTCCACACTATCTTGCCTCCTTCCACGTTGATAATGTCCTTGTATAAGTTACGGCAAAATTCGGCTGAGAAACACAAGAATCATTAGTCAATTTAATAAACCAGTTGAGACTTCAGGAGAGGAATTAAGAGCCTCCGTAGTATATGATCAGTAAATAAATTTACAAATTGTTGAGCTACTTCCTGTTTAGCACTTTTAGGACCACTTGCTGTATTTAATGTGTAGCTAGTGTCACGAATTTTTTTCTTGTTAGTCTCGTTATTTATGACTTTCAAACTATTTTTATTTTATTTTCTGCTGTTTTGATCTTGTTGCTAATGTGCAGGGCTTGAGCAACCTTGCAAGTATTTCGTAATATCTTTGAATACTTAGCAACATACTTGTTAAAAGTTTCAGTTTTAATAAGGCTTAAGGCCATACAGCTCAAAAAGCTGTTTTGTACGAGAACTTACTGGGCAGTACTTCAAGCTGTGCCTGGTCCGGTTCCGTGTTCAAGTCCTGGATTTCGATGAGGGTCTTGTAGAAACGCTGTTGTGTATTTGTGTTCATCTGGAACTCCTTGCCACACATCATGCTACCCATTCTCTTGAATACATCGGGCGCTGCGGAATTCGTTCAAAATCAAAATATTTCATTTCACATAGGCCTACATAAGCACTAATATAAGGTCGACAAAAAGGTGCACGGTTAGGGTTGGTTGTTTCCTATGGAGAAGAACCGGCTAGAAACTCCATTGTTACTGTTTTAAAATGGTTCATAATCAAGATAGAAAAAAAAACTACAAAATCAAACGTCATTCATTCAATTTGACGGCACAGTTGGCGGAGTGGCTCAAGCAATGGACTGCTGCGCTGCGTGTCGCGGGTTCGATCCCCGCACGGAACAAATATTTGTATGACCTACAGATAGTTGTTTCGGGTCTGGGTATTTGTGTATGTGAGTTTAAATGTTTGTGAACGCACCCACGATACAGGAGAAATTCCTAGTGTGGGGCAACGTTTAAAAAAAAAAAAACTTTAGGCTAAGAGTCGTGTTTGACGTTAATAACTTCCGCACTCAAAGAGCTTTAATGATTACTTAGGTTAGGCCATCACTGAGTAAAGGTTTTTACAGTTTTGTCATACAAAAGTATGTCAAACCTTCAGCTTAAGTAATCATTAAATATCTCTGAGTACCGCAGTCAGTCTAAACCTATTAACACTTTGTCCGACCTGAGGATCGAACCCAGGACCACACGCGCAGTAATCGCGCTTACTACCACTACACTAACGAGCAGTCTCTTGCAAGTTGTTTATGATTTTATTCACCTTGTCTCAAGTATGTTCTCTAACTTTACATATTTTAAAACAATGTCACTCCCGCTGTTCCTACGGTAAGATCTTTTAAACTACGCAACGGATTTAAACGGAGTCTTCAGCAATAGATGGAGTAATTCAATAGGACGTTTATATGCAGTTTACATGCATATTCATCAATCATCATTTCAGCCAAAAGACGTCCACTGCTGGACATAGGCCTCCCCAGGCATTTTTGGGGGGGTTTGCCATAATCGCCACGCTTGGCAGGCGGGTTGGCGATCGCAGTATGGTTGTTACAAAGACACAGAGAACGCTGCTGCCCATTCTCTGGTAAGTCCCTTAGTCGCCTCTTACGACACCCACGGGAAGATATGCATGCATATTATAGTGGCGAAAAGCCAAGAAATTCAGTATCTAAATTACACCTGTGCGAAGCAGGGGCGTGTCACTAATTGTAGATATAAGAAAGTGTCTGGCAATACATACACGACATCATATCCCCAAGGGCCTTCACGTCCATCAGGCTCTGGAACATGGGCTCGTTAACGATGGTCTTAGCCATATCTGCGAAGCTCTCGATGATCATGGGGATCATTGCTGCCATCTTTGGGTACTTGACCATCAATGTGGAACCTTCTTCTTCCGTCAGGTTCGAGGTGCTGAAAAGTTTGGCTAAGATAGTGCTGGAAACCTGAAAGTATTGATTATATTAACCTTTTGAGCGCCACAGTCACGTATAGACGACAAGCCGAACAAGCAATAAAGTGCCCTAAGTCTGTCGACTTAAGGTACTTTTTGGCTTGTCATCTTACTTGACCGTGGCGGTAAATGGGTTAAAAAAGAAAGACGACGCGATCATGTAAGATTAATAACAGACTTGTCCCTCTTATAGCACTTTCATTTTAATGTTACTTCAGTTTCTTAATAACCGAAGGGTTTATTACGTATTACTTAGGGGATCATCATCATCATCAGCCTATAATGTTCCCACTGCAGGGACTCAGGCCTCCTCTCTAGGAGAGGGATGGGCTATAATCCACCACGCGGGCCCAGTGCGGATTGGTAGATGTCACATGTCTTTGAATTTTTTGGTTCTAAGACATGCCGGTTTCCTCACGATGTTTTACTTCACTGTTTTGAGAGCAGCGGTGATGAAATAAATTACACAAAGTAATGCGCCTGCCTGGGTTCGAACCCACGACCTACTGTAAGTCGGGACCGATATCACTGGGCCACCACTGCTCATAGGCGGCTCGTAGGGGATAATAAAAGAAAAAAAAAAGCGTGCCGAACCCAAGTAGAATGGGACAAGGGTAGGACGATGATGATCTGATGATCGTATTACCCAGTGACGGGTTGTGGTCAGATAGGCAGTCGATCCTTGTAAAATACTGGTATCTAGCTACTTCCTGATAGACTGAAGGCCGAACCTGACATGGTCTGGATAAAGGATGATGATGATAATAACTTTAGTATGGGAAAGAAAATCCCGTTTTTTGAGATGTTTCCACCAACCCTAGGACCATCTCAGACAGTAATCTGCATAGTCTTCATGTGTGTATTATACCAAGATTATGTCTGTACCTTGAACATATTGTAAACCCAAACGATTTTAAAAGAGTGTCCATGAAGTTTCTTGCCATTCTTCTCATGAGACCAACGCTTTGGAATGGGCAACTACAGTACACTCACGAGTTATTATGCCTTGTGACTGGGACTGTAGCTTAGTTTATTTAGCTTCATTAGTTTAGTAGTTTACTGCCGCACTCGGAGAGCTTCAGTGGTTGCTTGGGCCGTCGCTTGGTAAAGGTTTTGGCAGTTACGTCATACAAAAGTATGTCAGCTAGGCCTTTGCTGGGTGGCGGCTTGAGTAATCGTTGGATATCTCTGAGTGCCGCAGTTAGTTTAATTCGACTATTCAAAAGTGCCTGTTACTGGCCTACTTGAAATAAATATTTTGATTTTTTAGGAAGAACAAACATGAGTCACCAACATACCTGATCAAGAATCACGCTATAATTCAAGTGGCGGATCAGCACAGGCACCATTTGCTTGGCCACATCGTCAGGCAGGCCACAGAACTGCTCTATAACAGCTCCATACACATCCTCGGCTGACACCACGTCCAGGTCTGCAGGGTACAGGATCGTGGACATGGGCTCCATCTGACACACGTAGTTCGCGATGTGGCTGTCATCCGGCTTCAGGGTGAGCAGCTGAGGAAGCGAATTTTGTGGTCACTGATTGTGCTTTTGTTGACTAAATAAAATATATTAAGCCAAAATAATAAGGGTCTTGATCACAATAAAATAATTTCCGACATACCGGTTTGAGCTGCATATGTCCAGCATATATCCTGGGCGCGGCGATGGACCAGAAGTTCGTGTTGTTGATGCCAAGCGCGCTCAGAGCCATCTCCAGCTCATCAGGATCGGAGAACAGCTTCGATACTTCCACTGGGACAAGAATATTATTCAATATTATAGAAATCAAAATCACTATTAAATTGTAGGAACAAATAGGTACAACAATGCAATTTAACTACAATCTCAGTCACAAGGCATATGAGTTTAAAGGTGAGTATCCGTTATGTTTATTTTTTTTTTTATTTATATATTTTTAATTTTTTTTTTCACTTTCAAAATGATTTTCCTAGAAAGTCCCTAGAAAGTTCTACTTTTCAGGTTTTTTTCATATTTTCTAAACTTATGGTTCAAAAGTTAGAGGGGGGGGGGACACACATTGTTTTTTACTTTTGGAGCGATTATTACCGAAATAATTGACATTATCAAAAAATGATTTTAGTAAACCCTATTCATTTTTAAATACCTTTCCAACAATATATCACACGTTAGGGTTGAAATTAAAAAAAAAATCACTTCCCACTTTACATAATTATAGGGGGGCTACCCTAATAAAACATTTTTTTCCAATTTTTATTTTACCACATTGTCGGCGTGATTGATACACATATTGGTACCGAATTTCAGCTTTCTAGTGCCAACGGTCACAGAGATTAAGCGAGGACGGACAGACGGACGGACGGACGGACAGACAGGCATGGCGAAACTATAAGGGTTCCTAGTTGACTACGGAACCCTAAAAACGGAGAAAATACTGTAGTTGCCAATTCAAAAGCGTAGAACGGGCAAGAAATTCCATGATTCAGATCACGCCTGTTAGCGCCGAAGGAAGGAGAAGTGTGTTTAAAATTAAATCCCATGTAATATGGGACGAGGCTGTTACTGTCAACCTCATATATCAAAAGTAAGGGCTGCTATTGGTGAAAAACAAAATAATACTTATAACGACCAGGATATTAACGAATGATCAAAATTCCATAGATCGTCTTTTACTCGTATTCGCTTACTTTTAAGATCGGCTTCCTGCACCATATAATTCTTGAGCTTCCGTACGATGACCAGCCCAGAGGTCAGCGACTCCAGGTCCCTGCCGAGAGGAGTACCTCCCAGCAGCGGCTGCAGCTCCTTTGTTATACCTTGCAGACTGAAAGTATTGTGGGTTCAGAGAGAGAGCTTATTTAACAAGTACATTATTATAGCGATTACTTTGACTTTCTACTTTCGAAATGTTTGTGACAATATTCTCGTAACTCGTTGCAGAAACACGAAAAGACAGTGAAATCGAATATCATTTGTCTAGAACATCACAGTGCCAACTCAGTTTTGATTTTCACCTTGTTATTAATAGACCTCTAACGACAATAACCCTATCGCAAAGATAATGAAGCAATAAAATATGTGCGAGAAGTTTATATCCAAGATTCCAAGCTCACCTGAACATCACAGTATCCAAAGACTCTTCGGTACCAATCATCAGCAGAGCGTCCACCATGGCTTCCAGCCGGCCCTCCACGATGCTGGTCATGTCCACCTTGCTGGCCAGTCCCAGGAGACGGGTGCCGTGAGACACGAACTCACCGATGTGTTCCGCGATGGATGATAGGAAGGTGAAGCGCCAGAACTCTTCGTCTTGGTAATTTGGAAGCTGGAAAGAATGTTTTATTACAATTGTAGAATACCGAAGAGTTCACAAGGGTTTTTTTAGTGCGGATTTTATTGTAATACTTCTTCTTTTTAAAAAACGTCGCGCCACACAAAAAATGTCTTCTGTATTGATGAGGCAAGGGGCACAAATAGTCAGACCCTGAACAACTACCTGAAGGTATTTGTGCCGTGTGGGGATCGAACCCGCGACACGCAGCGTAACAGCCAATAGTTCAGCCAGATCGCCAAACGTGCTTTCGAAATTAGTGCATATCACATTGTGCGTTACCCTGCTAAAAGTTTACCGTACTTGAAAACGACCACTTTTCTAAAACTCGCAAAGGTACTAAGAGATAAAAACAATAGGTTCTGCACACCTGGAAGGAATACTAATTCTAAAGCACGGCTCACGGCCTCGGGTCGATGCAACGTGTGACAAGTCTACCCACACGTCACTTGTTTCCATCGTGTGCGACCTAGTGTCACAGAGACTCGTGTAATGTTAAGTAATTTCATTTTCATTCCATCTATTCGAAAAGGTCCAATTGGTTCGCCTTTATGTGCACCCAAAGGTGGTGTTTTCTCTAAGAAACTTTTAGCGGGCAGTAATGAGTTTTTACGCGCACTTATAAAATTACAAATTCAAAAAGTGCGCCGCAATAGTAGATTGTATCTTATGGGAGCGAAATAATATTTTTACGGCGAGGGAGCTTTTTTGAATCCAGAGCGAAGTGAGGGATTCTAGAGTAATAACGACGTAAAACTGGTCACTTAATCGTAATTCGTATGTGAAGAGGATGTCTGATGGATTTAAACGTGTCGTTACTCTATGTTTTATTGAAAAATAATATTAATATGAGATGAGGCGCCTTTTATTTTCTCATAGAGAGTGATGAAAAGTAGAGTGTATCACTTGGGCGTAAAATATATTTTTGGCTCGGGCGACGTACTTTGAATCCCTCGCTACGTTCAGGATTTTACTAAAGAATCCCTCACTTCGCTCTGGATTCAAAAAAGCGCCCTCGCGGTAAAAATATCATTTTACTCCCATATGATACAATCTACTATTGTTCTCCCTGCAGTTACAGCCCAAACACGCGTCCCGCTTGATCGTGTAGATTGTGGTCAAGTAATAAACGGAATTTTGTTCCTCCTTATTTTCTTGGTTTAAAAAATGTTGGAAACAATATGAGTGAGCATTATGATTACTTACAGCTTTATCAATTAGTGTTGTGTTGAGATTGTTCTTGATAACCGAGACGATTTTACTGCAGTTGTATTTCTCACAGATGGTGGTCCAGCCACTGTTCGGAACAACGACGTCTGTATCTGACGGCGCTGAGATACTACGGATCTGAAAAAAATATACCTACTGTGAAAATACTGAAAGTATTTAAAACATAAACAGATGAGAATATAACCAGTCGTTTTAGACCAGCTTTTAAAAGCTTTAATAATAATAGCCTGTTCACAGATTTCTATATCGGCCACTGTGGGTGCAGATGCAACGTTCTACCAGCAGAAAAACTTCTCTGCATGTGCGATGAAGTGTGGAGGGGCCGCTGTCGATCCAATTTGGTCCACTTTGGTATATTGGGTATGATCAATCCAGCTCGGATACAATGCGAGTGTGGAGTCCGAACACAAGATATGTCACTTCCTCTTTAGCCAGTCGAGTTTTTATTGTACCCTCCAGGATTTGAATGAAGGAAACGACAGAGCTATCTAGCTTGCTACGTAGGTACTAGTCGGATAAAATATCAGTCATCGATTTCAGAAGAAAATAAAAACTAAAAAACCCGACTGAAAAAACTGAAAAGCAAAACACAAGCACATTTTAAATTAAACAAAACTTGGAAGCTGGCGGGGTCCATTCTAGTTTTCATTTTTTCTTTTCATAATTTAATATTTAAATGAACCCCGCCTGCTTCCAAGTTTTGTTTAATTTAAAATGTGCTTGTGTTTTGCTTTTCAGTTTTTTCAGTCGGGTTTTTTAGTTTTTAACTACTTTTTTTATTTCCAGCTTTTTAGTTCTTTTGTGTTTGTTCTTTCGTTGGTCGCGTAAAATTCTTCGCAGATGATTTAACTTTTGTGCTTGTTTATATGATTTTCCACTTTGTATTTCTTTTATACATATAAGTGTTATATATTTTTGTAATCTCCTTTTAAAACCCTTTATTTTGATACCCTACTCAATGTTATTGGAAAAAAAAACATTTTTTGAACTCCGCGATTTGGCCCCCAAAATCCGCAATTTTTCTTTGTTTTTTAATTTTAATGTCTATAACACTCGCGCCATCAAGACGAATCTAATGACGCATATTTCATTCAAATCGGTTCTTCCGTTTATGAGTTATGAGGGAACAAAGAAACGGACATACATACATACATACTTACATACATACACGTCAAACACATAACCCTCCTTTTGGGCTTCGCCGCAGTCGGGTAAAAAAGCCTTGAAATAGTACAGAGTATATAGATACTGACTATAAAAAACTACTCACTTTTCGTAAATTGACCTGCGCATTCTCAATGTCACCAACAACATCACGATCACTGACGATCTTCATCACTTCTCCGTGCAAGTTGTTCTTCTCCATGAGGTAGTCCTTCAGGGGCTTCACAACGTCAAGGTTGTGAGCTACTTCCTTTGACAAGTCCTTGAGGAAGGGCAGGTCCCTCACGCCCTCGACCTCGTGGATGTGGGGCAGTTCTGCCCTGATGAGCTTGGTTGTGAGGGCTAGGACGGATGTAAACCTGGCAATGTGAATAAGTTTTATTGTACTGAGGTCTTCGCATAAGTTTAATTAATGATTATGTCTGTTTAAGTCCCATGTAATAGGGGGCGCTCATATTGCCATCAACTGCGTACAAATTCAGACTTCATGGGTGCTACTGAGAATTCCTGATTGAAAAACCCAATAACACTATTATAAGTTTTTAAACTGACATGGTCACTGACATTACTATGAATAGCATAGCATTTGTTTCTATTTGTTCGCGAGTGGACACAGTGAGTTTTGTGTGTCGGGAATAGAATCGTACAGTGAGTGACAATGGTAGTGGTACCGAGCGCAAAAAACGAACTAGAAAGAGGGTAGACCGATTTGTCTGCTCATAAACATCCACCCGCAATGACTTCAGTTTATCCGTGATCATGGTGCTTGTAACAGCGCCGAAATATCGGGAACTCGAAACAATAAGAAAACATGGTAAATATCCCGTTTATAGTATTCATAGCAATAACACTATGTCTGACCCAAAAACCGAACCCAGGATCTATGCTAAAGCAGTCACACTTGCGACCACTAGACCACGGAGGCAATCAAAGTCAAAAGTCGAAGATGGTACTAGCATTGGATAACTGATACACAAAACTAGCATGTGCCAGCGGCTTCGCCCACGTGGAGTTCTATAACTGTCCAACGGGATCATTCTACCGGGATAAGAAATATCCTATGTGTTAATCTAGGTTATAAACTATCTGTGTACCAAATTTTATCCAAATCTGTTCAGTAGTTTTTGCGTGAAAGAGTAACAAACCTCCTTCCGTCCATACGTGCATTCTTACAAACTTACGCGTTTAATATTAGTCAAAGTCAAAGTCAAAATTATTTATTTGCAACAAATGTGGTAAAAGAGATGGTAAAATAATACATAAGTAGTGCAATGACACATTTCGCCATTAAGTTGGCATGCAAACATTAAGTACGTAGTTTTTTTTAGTAGTTTTAGTAATTATATATTTTTCGTAATTAGTAGGGTATAGTAGGATTTAGTCAACGTACTCCCTAAATAAGCTAATATCTAAGTGAAAAACTCACATAGTAGCATTTCCGAATTCGTTCCTGGAGATGTTCTTCGCGAGGCACTCCGACAACTTGGTACTCTTGGCGTTCATGTCCTCCAGTAGGTGCACCTTCACCTGTCCCAGGAACTCGTTCATCGACTTGTTCATCTCGTACTTCGTGTAGTTCCGAGTTGAGATTAACTGTGGAAATTAAATGGTTTTAAAGTGAAGTCCACTTTTGTATGCCATGGCGCTTAATTCAACCCGAGGGTTGACTTAAAGAGAGTTGTTGTTCGAAAGAGATACGGCGGTCTTGGAACACAAAGGGCTAAGAAGGAACATGCGTGGTTTTTTTTTTTTTTTTTTCTTATTTATGATTTACCAACCACAACAAAAGGTAAATTCGTTGTACCTACTTCTGTTCCCACTCACCTCTTTAATGGCCATATCCCAATGGAACTCATTCTTCAGCGAATGGTATACATCGTCCAGGCTCATACTCTGCAGGTGGCAGAGAAGGTTGTCGTACTCCTGCTTCTTGTACAGCTGTAAGTTCAGTTGTTTGAACCACGTCGTCAGTTGAGAACAATATGTGCATTGGCTGAAAGACAAAACATAATATAAAATTGCGCACCTATTTTTCCTGATGCGATGATAGACCGACTGATTTATGTCACTTCCTGACCCAACATACTCATTTCGCGAGCTAGGTATAAGGGCTTTGAAATTGGGGGTTGACCTATTGCCCCGTAGTTACCTGGGTAGGTACTCACCCAATACTGACTACGATATTAAGAATCCCGAATGCAAATTGGAAGTTTGGAACCGATGTTCATTCAGCAACAAATGGTTCGCAACACGTAGCCGCCACAACATGGCAGTCCAACTTTTTAAATTATTGTAATTACCTGACGATCTGAAGTTCTGAACTCATTCTTAACAAATTGAACTGTGAAGGCAAATATCAAACTGGAAAGTCTTGGGGAGAGGCCTTTGTGCAGCAGTGGGACAGAGTAGGATGAAGAAAGAAAAAAATACCTGTTATTCAAGAACAGCGTGCCAGCATCGACTACATTGCTGATCAACGCAAAAGAGATCTTCGTCAGGGAGTCCTTGCCCAACAGCTGGAGACCCACAGTCCTCAGATGCTCTATCTTCTCATCTGTCACCCAGGATGGGTTCTGCGGCGCTTTCGGTCCATCCCTGATGAGGCCTAGTCTCGATTCGACCGCGGAAATGGTCGCATCGACAGAAGTGTAGTCGACATCTTTGGATATTGTTGAGGCGTTTTCGTAACCCTGAAATTTTTTTTTTGTTAAAATTTTTGCTTTAGAAGCTTGGTAGTTTAGTAGTCTCAACTTTTGATTTAAAGTGTGTGCTACAAGTATTTTTTTGGAACTTCTTAAGTTCCAAAAAAATACTTGTAGCCGCTTCTATGACTTGCACATAAATGGCTTGACAGGCAGCATGAAGTATGGAGTAAGAAATGATGCTGCGTCGACCTTAAGTAAATTTATATAAGGACAGAAGAATGATGATGTTTATGAGCTGGTACAAATATGAAATAGGGAGAACTTATGTAAAGCTGATGAAAACACCAGGAGCCGTATTCAAAGCTTCTAGGTTTGCATAGGACTATTAAAGAATCTAGACAAAAAATATCCTACACATACAAAATACACTGTAAATCAAATCAAATCAAAACCCATTTATTCAAACTAGGCTGATAATCAGCACTTTTCGAACGTCAAAAATTACTTTACTTTACTATTTACATTTTTATAAGACAGTTCCCCCAAAACGCCCACCCATCGACACTTCCTAGTGTTTAGCTGGAAATGACTTACTAGAGAAGGATACAACAGCGGCGGCAATTCGTTAAACACCTCGTACTTCTCCGCTTCACATAACTGTTTCTTGAGGTGGGACCACAGTCCTGTCCGGTCCGGGAAGTAGTCGGACAGCGTGATGTTTGGCTGGCAGAACGATTCCGTCTGATTCACGTCGACGTCGTGGAAAAGGCGGACGATCTGAGGAGAAGAAATTCAACAAATTATATTTATGTTTTGGAAGATGAGATGCTCGTGATTATAGTTTATATCATATCAATACCCTACCGTGCCTTGGGAAGCATGTTAGCCGTAGATGTTACAGTTTCTTAGTTGCCTGAAAGACTGACACCCAGTCCAACCAAAACGTGGGTTGCAGTGAGCAGTCGGAAACTAAAAGGCAGTTGCTCTATGTAATTAGCTGCGTCTGGTTAAACTAGCTAAGCTAACCTCAACATAATTGAGAAGACATGCAGATGATCCAAAACTTACATGTATCTCATCGAAATTAGTGAACAGATCTTCGGTAACATCAAAGCTGTTCTCCAAGTATCCCAGGAACTTGTTTGCATAGGGTCCGTTGTATAGTTCCCTGAGGAGTTTCCACCAGTCCTCGCCGGCCAGGAAGCTCAGAATGACGTCATAGCTCTGAATGTTGGACTGCAAGTACTTCAGGTAGATGGGGATGTTCAGCTCATAGGAGTGCTTGGTCGAAGTACGCAGTGCCTTTATGAGTTGTTTCCTGTGTGGATTAAGGAATATGTGAGATTTTACAGATTTATAAGTATTACAACAATTTAAACATCTGGATTTGCTTTTTGAATAAAATGTTATACATTTTTTATAAACATAAAATAAATTGTATTTGTTGTTAAACTTGGTTCGTGACATTTAAACAAAAAACATCGTCTTTGAAATGAGAGATCTAAAAGAGGTGTGTTTAAGAAATAATAAAAGAAGGAACTTCACTTACCTATTACTTAGAAATTCAAAAACATCTGTCACATTTTCTTCAGCATCTTTCAAGGTATTTACTAGATTCATCAAACTCTTCCTCGCATTTGTATAATCGTTTACTGTTACATTTTGGGCAGCGCCATATATCAGACGATAATACTCCTTCGAGCAAATCTGATTAACACTTTCCTCAGTAACTAATATCTTCTTACTTGCATTTGCTTTTAAATTTGTACACATTTTGTCAATGGCATCAACTATGTTATAATTCTCATTATTAGTCCATAGAAGATCTGTTATTATGTCAAAATGTATATTGATTGCGTCTACTGGTTTTCTTCTAAACAGATATTTGATCACCCTAAAGTCTCCTGCGAGTTTTTTCATTTGTTCTTCAGTGCCGTCGTATATTGTTGTTACATCTAATGAATAGATCGCTTCAGATAGTTTATTGATAATACTAACTACTCTAGTCAAATAAATATGTGCTGTAAATTGTTTCATATTAATTTCGTTGAATCGCCGGTAGGAAGGACTCGTTACATTGATCTTAAAATTCAGTATTGAATTGACCATTTTCTCCAGTTTGCCTTCCATGGAATTCATTTTGGTTTCTTCCTTTGTAATTTGTGTTTTGTTCTTTTTGGATACCTCAGTCAAGTAATCAGCTAGTTCTACAGCTTTTGTGTATGCGTTTTCGAATCTGCTCGTGAGATTTGCTACGGGAATCGTGAAGAAGTAATATTGCTGAAAAGAAAACCATTTTTTTTTAGATATTGAAACCTTATAATCTTCTAGTTGTAGCCCAGCATGAATAGGGTAGTTGACTGACTAAAAAAAATATGATTCTGTTTAGTCCGTTCAGTTAGATTATCGAAAAATATTGGATACGTGTTTTTTGTTTTATCAAATTAACAAAAATTGATGAAAATAAAGCTTGTCAAAGATCATGGAGAGGGGGCTTTTGACGTCATAGTCTGGTAAAAATAGACCAACCTGTGACGTTACACGACTTTTCGAAACACTGTATCGTCTTCATTTTTTGTTTACGTGAAAAAAGAAAAAATACATGTTCAATATATATTTTTTGGAAATCTATCTGACGGACTAATTAGATTTTTTTTGTCAACGATTGTTGATTTTTATTAGACGACCAAAAAGAATATTAAATTTTCAGACACGTCAGACGAAATACGAGCCTAACGGAATCTGGTCTCTAAAGACCTTTAAAATAACTAAGCATCAACCTACATACGGTTTATTCATTAAAGAAACATATACTTCAAATGAATACTCACAGGTTTAGCGAACACATCCATGAGCGTGTTCTCTCCCCTGGGCAGGGAGACCCAGTGCAGTATGGTGGGGCACACGGCGGGCTGCACCTTCCTCAGGAAGGCGGCGTCTATCGGGCTGCCCGGCGGGATCACCATGGCCTGCACCACCGTGTCGCAGTCCCAGAACTCCGACAGAGCTGCGCGCCGGACCTGGACGTGGGTTCAGGTGGAAACTGAGTCTTGGTGTATGGGTCTAAGAGACAATTTTAGGTTTTCAGTTTATATGTATGGTGGGATACACACTTGTTTTAGAGCGACATCCCACCATACATATAAACTGACATCTCAATGTTTTCCCCTTTTTTCACAGGTCATACACGTTCTATAGTTTTGACCATGGGAAAGAGACACGATTTTATTTATAGTACGTTTTGTATCACAGTAACTAATTCATATAACATCTCACGCCAATAGCCATAATATTGTTTGTAGAAAACAAAGGGAAAATTTGTAGAAAGAAAAAACATCTTCAACCTAGTTACGCAAATATAAGTTCTATGGGAAACTTACTGATTATGAATGATGTTTATTAAGTCAAACCGATTCAGTTCTGCAAATGTGTTATTAAATTCTAGTTTAGGAGGATGAGACTGGTCAACATTACCTGACTCATAAACCCGAAGTCCCAGTAGGAGTTGAGCAGAACCCCCATGAACTCTGGCATGTTTTCGTACAAGCTGTAAAGTCCCGTGCTGCGAGTGAAACCGAATGTTTGCAGTATGTTCGCGTCTGGCTCTGTAAAGAATAGACAGGAGATTCAATACAGAAAGTGTTTGAATTGCTAAGAAGGAAGTGAATGTTTATGATAATGATACCTACATGGAAAAACAACATGTTCCACTCCTGACTCAAATTCGGTATCAAAGATATCAATATAAAGTCAGGATTTCTATTCAAAATTAAATACAAGTCATGCAGAAAACGCAGCAAAATAAATTAAGACATTACCGTTAATTTCCGTAATGTAAATCTTCAAATCAGTGGAAATATTCTCGAGTATGATCGACAGGGCTTCGAAGAAGTACTTCCATGCCTTCCTGCCAAGGAGAAGGCAGTCATCATCCATCTTGTTTTTTATGCACTTGGAGTACCTCTCCCAGAGGTTGTTCATCGACACGTCGCTGGGGATCGAGGAGTCGTCCATAGCGTTGAAGACTATGTCAACCTTGGAGAAGAATTTACTGCAAAAGGAAAATTCGATGAAATTAAAAACAAGTTAAGTGATTACGATTTACGACGATGGCATTTTCATGCCTTTTAGTGATACCAGTTGTAGATAAACACAACATCACACCTGTACAACCCGATTGCCTTAGCATTAGATTTTGTCTACTGCCAGGAAAACTTACGCCAGATAGGCTCCCAGTGATATAGAATAAGCTTACACTAATACCACAGAATACATAATAGTACTACGTACAGAAGGGACACTCCCTTCCCCGCGTTCATATTAAATACCGCACCTCACCCCGCACTTCGAGGTATTCGTCGTCCACACTTGAGCAATGGCTCGCGCTCGTATTAGTCGTCGTTCGGTTTTCGCGACGCAGACCGTTGCACTTTCCGCGCCATTTTTTAGGCTACGATAACCCTACTAGAGTTTACGCACACATTTGCACGTGCACGTCGTGCACAAACGTTATTTGTTTATGTAGTAGTAATAGGTAATTATTTTGCGGGCGTTTTATGGAGTGTCCGAGGTGTGCTAATACTAGACCATTCAGGGAAATTCTACCAAACAAACCAAAGAACATTTTGCACGGATCCCTTAGAGGCTCGGTAGACGAGTTTGCGATCACAAAACCTATAATAGTTTAACATTAGTTACATACGTTAATATAACATCTCTCTCCGTAGTATTGAGTCTGTCCACAGCATACTTCCAGGCTTCCTTCAAACCCAGGCGTCCGTCAACAGTGTCATTCTTCACAAACTGTACGGTGTCTCTCGTGACCAGAATGTCTTCCACTAAGGAGTCGAACATGGACGAGAACTTGAGGAACAGATGGGGCTGGTAGTCTGTGGTGTTCCATGTGTCGGGGATCTGGAAAGTACAAGGGATTTAAGACATTTTGGAAGACCTGGCAGCATGAAGTTTACGGAAAAGCATCTTATAAAGCAGTGACAAGTTGATAGTACCAATCGCACCAAATACAAGAAAAGGTTATGTGCAGAACTGCAGACGCTAGCACTGCCCGTAACTGTAAAATTTTAATATTCAACCTTGAACCAAATGTTGCGATAAAGTTGAAAATGAATTAAAGAAAGAACAGTGGCGAACTCTCGAACAAATTTTTGTTGACATTTTTTTTTTGCGTCAGCCTATGAAAAAAATATATTTGTATAGAGTTTGAATTCCTGAACAGTTTTGTCTTCAGTTATACTTTTATAGGTGCGCCAGAATTAAAGATATTCCTGTTTAAAGTTTAAGAGGTTTTGTTGTATTAACAATGGACTAATCGAAAAAGAACTATAGAAATACAAAATAAACTACGGACGTTTTCAGAATGTTAAAGCCCGGTGTCGGTCGCAAGCTGAGCGGACCCATTAATGATTTATTTTACCTCCTCGCAATAGAAAACTGCTTACGTGTATGTTTCCACCAACACCAACAAAACACCAATACAGAGTCGAGCGGAAACGAGTAAAAATGAGCTTGCTCTGCTACGCCAGAATTTACAGAAAGATATTCCTGTTTAAAGTTTTAGAGGTTATGTCGTACAAACAACGGACTAATCACCCTACTTACCCTTTAGATATCATTGATAGAAATGCATTTACACATTATAAACTACGGACTACCGTATTCAGAATACTAAGTCCAACCGATGCAAGATACCGCGGCCTCGACATAAAGGGCTAAGAAGGAACATGGTGAGTGTCAGTAGAAGTCTGACACTCCTTTTCGCTGTCCAAGAGCGGGAGGGGTTATTTGTTGATTTCCCAACCACCCCAAAAAAAAGGGTTTACCTACCCTTACCATTTTGGTAGATACATTTATTTAAAATAGGTACCTACACCAAATAGTATGCACATTTCACAATCATTCATGACAATATTATGCAGGCTAGGGATGTTATGGTATCAATTGCAATATCATCGTAAAGACAAATTGTAGGGCCCTTTTTCTTGGTCGGTGGTAAATCATCAAATGACTCCACCCGCTCTGGGTGGAGCGGTAGGGTGTATCAGACTTCTAAGTTCTACTGACTAAAAAACACCCATGTTCCTTCTTGGCTCTTTGTGTCCGAGGCCACGGTATCTCTTTCGAAAATAGTAGGGGCTTGATGTGCCTCAGAACGTAAAGTGGATTCATAGGTATTTGTTTTTAATCATTCATCTTCAAGACATTTAATCCTGAATCATTAGAGCGTTGTCGCTGAGCGGTAGCTCTTGCAGTTGTTCAGTGGTGGCCGTAGTCCATACTATTACCATAAATTCGAAAGAACCAGTATCTGTCGAGTTAGCATTTATAACCTTTGCTAACGGGGTGTCCTGCGTGAGCGACGATTACGACGCGACGCTGCGAACGCGACGAACGCGATCAACTCAACGGAATACCCCAAAACAAATACGCGTTACGTCACGTCTCGCCGCAGACTGCCACATAGTCCACAAGCAGGGTATGCCGTTGATTTGATCGCGTTCGTCGCGATCGCAGAATCGCGTCGCGTCGTATTCGTCGCTCTCGCAGGACACCCCGTTAAAATATGTTAGATTTGTAACTTACTTTAACAGAACTATTCTTAGCAGTGAGGTACTGGGTCCATTCACCCAGGAAGTCCTTGTTCATACACAGTATGGTCTCTATTCCTGTCACTGCCTGCCTGGAGCCAGGGTTGAACTGGAGCAGTTCTCCCATGCTGCTATCAGAACAGGGCCAGGGCGGGTCATCGTTCATTAGTGATATTATGGGTTCCATCTGGAAATAAAACATACGTTTAAATTAAAATAAAATAAACATTTACTTCAGGTGTCATAACACACATTAGACACATGTTTAAATCATGCAACAATATATAAAAAATCACATAAAATAAATCCATTTCCAATAAAAAGTAAATTTTACTATACAGACAGTTATTAGAAGACGAAAGGGTCAGATTTAGGAAAAGACTGTTTATGGCAAAATTATCACTTGAGTTGATGACTAGATTCGAATGTTTGCCTTTTCAAAATTCAGTTTATATTTAGTACATATAACTATAAGCCTGAAATGTTACCACTTCTGAGAATTATTTAGGGAATGACACCGTTTGTAGTTTAACCGTTATCTATGAATTCCCTTCTTTGCATTGATCAAATGATGCGGTCTGCTGGACACTTTTTAATATTAACTCATTAGTATGGCCCACAATCTAAGGTTGCTACTACTGTTGATAAATCTTTCGCGGTTGCGAATACTACGCACCTGTCCCTTCTGAAAAACCTCATCAATAAGGTCAGTATGTTTATTAGGGAGCTGTACTTACTTCCGTATCGTCTTTAATGATGATGTCCACAGCATCAACCGTGAGCTGAGGGATGTTCGGGATGATGTTGCTGAGAGCTTGTACGGTCGTGGGAGGAAGATTGCTGGTGAACGTCTCATTTCTCAGTAACGCTGAAATTGTAACACAGGTTCATTAGAATACGGGTCATCATCTTCTACTTAGCCTTTTACCAAATATATTGGAGTCGACTTCTAGTCTAGTCGGATTTAAAATGAAAATACTGCCCATTGCTAGACTGTGTGTCGCCTAATAATTCAAAATCAGGCGCTTTGGTTCATTACGAGGGTTGGTCACATAGTCTTTCTCATAAATTACATTATCCGTAGCTTCCTCCGGACAATCACGTATTTTCGGAAGTAAGTTTACAGTGGCGATGACAATATGTGGGTTGCACACTACCTACGTTACCTACCAATAGGCAAATAGAATTGAATTTTAGCATAGTTCAAATTCTATTAGTTCAAAACATGTAAAGTAGAGGAAAGTGAGTGTTACCTCCAACCAGTTTGATGGTATCATCGAAAATGCTGACGGGTGCTGCATTGGTGGCGATGGCGTATTTCATCTTCAACCAGAATTCCCCAGTCACGTTGAACAGACCGTGGTCCAGGATGTCCATTAAACGGCATGCTAGTTTTACGCTGAAATGGAAGAGGGAGAAGAGACTGTAATGATGATCATACATCGTTGAAAAAGAAAGAGACATAGCTATTTGTCAAACTGTTTTAATTTCATATGAAATCTTTATAGGTACTGGGCAGGATTTGTACCTAACCCAACATTGTGCTCCAGGCAGAAATCTTAAGTGGATGATATAGGTACCTAGCGATTGAAAGAGACCTGTTTTGTTATAGAAGTAAAGGAAATAATTGTGATAATTAATCTTTCATACATTTTAATCACACTTCAATTATCACATATATTGTTATTATAACTAATTAATTATTTGTCATGCTTCTCGGATCATTAAGGATTTCTTGAAAAGATAACGATTAATAAAATTAAGTTCCGCTTATTAGAACCCGAGTTTAATCTAACAAATGATTACCTTTTGACCTCTTTGAAGTAACCGGATGTCCCGATATCATTAGCGGTTCTGGGAAACTCGCTTTTAATCGATTACTTACTTGTCAATAGATAGGTATCAAATGATGTGTAACTAATTATATTTGTATTCGCTTAGGGAAACATCCTCATTCCGGCAGTTATGTTATAAGTCTCATGTAATGGGGAAAAAAATAATATAAAGTTGTTTGCATTCAAATAACATCACTAATGTTGTACAAAATGAATCGGTTGCACCCCTGGGTACCAAGTCTGACCTTAATGCTGTGAGTCACTGTAACTCTTTTTTTTGGTGGGTGGAAAATCATCGAATAACCCCCCCCGCCCCCCCGCTCTTGGGCAGAGCGAAGGGGAGTGTCAGACTTCTACTGACTAAAAACCAAACCCATGTTCCTTCTTCGCCCTTGTGCCGAGGCCGCGTTATGCCTTTCGATAATCCGCAGCACCGACGGGCGTCGGCCCTTGCGGGCCCCTTCCACGTTGCTGACATCTCTTTGAGGCGCGCGCCGCACGTGGAACACGAACGCGCCGTCCAAACGGTCTGTTGCCGTCATGACGACGGCCGGACGGCGAGCTAGCCCGTTACTCACCGTCCACAGGCCCGCTTCTACGGTGGCCGGAAGCCATCACGTGGCCCCCGACGCCCGGAGCGTCTCCCGCGGCGGCTGGGACGTTGAGAGGTTCTTTCCCTGTCACGTTCCGCCACCTCCTTCGCTAGCATCACTGCTTCGCAGAAGGAGGCGACGGCGTCCCATTCCTCTTCACCCCGGACCAAGGCTTGCACCAGGACCGGACGCGGGAGGTCGCCGCCGCCGATCGCCGCTACGAGAACACGGCGGGGCTCTGCCCAAGCAGGGCACACCTCCACAGTGTGCTCCACCGTGTCCTCCGGTCGATCCTCGCAGTGAAAGCATCCGGGCGTTTCCTCCCGCCTGATTCGGTACAGGTACCTCCCGAAACATCCATGTCCGGTGAGGACCTGCGTCAGACGGAAGGTGAGGGCGCCGTGACTCCTCTGTAGCCACTCCTCAAAGAGGGGACTTACCGCCACTGTCGTGGCGTGCCCTGTCACTGTAACTCTCAGATGGACTTTTACGACAACAAGAGTCTTTCAGTCTTCTGACTACCCTCAAAGACTGCCAAAGATCTATACATGACATTTGGGACATTTTGGTTTAACGTGCTTTCCGTGGCACGGAGACTTGATATTTGACTAAATATTTCTTTTTACCCATTCATCTGTCCAGACGGAATAACACTTATCTAGAACAAATGTATCGAGTTTGACAAAAGGATTCCTGACAAGCTACCTTGAACTGTACATTTAAAGTGGTCATATGGACAGTCCATCTACATGCACGGTAAGTTTAGCTTACTCTTTGAACACCTATACGGGTTTTTATTTAGTCATGAGCCCCTTTAGCGTCTTAAAGTCATCATCATCATTTCAGCCGAAAGACGTCCACTGCTGGACATAGGCCTCCCCTAAGTGTAATTTTTGCTTAGGGGGGGTTTGCCATAATCGCCACGCTTGGCAGGCGGGTTGGCGATCGCAGTACGGTCGATACAAAAAGCTCAGAGAACGCTGCTGCCCATTCTCTGGTACATCCCTTAGTCGCCTCTTACGACACCCACGGGAAGACATGGGATGGTGCTATTCTTTGCGTCCGACACCATACGGAACTTAAAGTATGATTCGAAAATTCAAGGTCTACTAACTATACCATTTGTAACATGCATATATACCTCAGCCTCAAACTCCTCTCCATATTCGGGAGTCCGAACCAGAACTCCTTGGCTTCTCCAAACAAGTAGTCGACCCTCTTCTTGGTGATCTCATCCATGTTGTAACTGCTAAACTGGAAGAGGTATGTGTAGTCCCTGTCCAGCTTCAAGTACAGATGCTTCAGGTTTGAGATGAGGCTGTTCCAGTTCACTGTTATCATTGGGTGGGAGGAGTTCTTGATGGTTTGGATCTGAGAAAGAAATTGACGTTTAAAATTTTGGTTTACAGTTAATAATATCGTACCTGTAGTCTTCTAGGGGTTTGGACACAGGTTTAAATATTAGTCGGACAATAAAGTAACTTTGGGCTTTTTGTAACTAAGAAATTTATAATAGGAACATTCAATTCCTAAAGAGTTCCTGACCTGGGAATTGCATCTAAAAATTCATGCTCAGTAAAGTTTTTAATTCACCAATTGGTTCACCCGAAAAGGAATAATTAGTGTTCACATTAACAGCAAATATCCCTAATACACTTACAGCTTTAGTAACAACAGAGTCAGCAGTCAATCCATTCTCTATGGCAATCGTGGCGTCACACAGAGCTTGAACCATCTTCTTCTTTTTATTATCATCTTCAGATGTAAGCACCAAGTACTCACTCGCTGTGTCTACACCGTTGCACAGCATGTCCTCACCATAGGTGGATAAGGCTTTGTAAGTCTGAAATTGAAATACAAGTAAGAGAATAAAAAGTAAGAGAATAAATTTAAGTAAGAGAAAGAGGTAAAAAGAAGTTTTGTAAAAAAACTGTAGGCTATTGTATAATGTATAATGTGGTGGCCAAATTATTAGGGACAGTGCTTGATTTTATGTAGTTTATAGTTTATTATGTATATTTGAAAAAATATGATGAATTTAAAGGGTTATTTTATCTGATATAGCTACTGCTTCTATTATTGTTTTTGCCAAGTGGCAACACAGTGAATCCGTGCGTCATTTGTCAATTTTGGGACGTTTCTTCTAATTCGGTCATTGTCTGTTAAAAAGCGCGGTTCGCAGTATATATTTTTGAATTTTCAAGAAACTGTTTTTTCATTTGATTTTTATTTTAGACAAAAAAAGTCAGTTAACTGACTTTTTTTGTCTAAAATAATCAAAAGATAAGTAATGCCCCGAAGTAAAATAGTTTTGCTATGTTTTGTCTATGAATTTACATTTTATTAATAGTTAGACGCAATATAAGACCATTTGTTCTGTGTCTGGGTGTAATTTATCTATAATATGTATGTATTTAGAAATATATAAGTATGTTTATCAGTTGTCTAGTACCCATAACACAAGCTCTGCTTAGCTTGGGACTAGATGGCGTTGTGTGATAGTTGTGGAATATTATTATTATTATATCCTCAAATATTTTTTTTTATGATAGACAAGGCTTTGGACACCTCTCCAAGAAAATGTAGAGAGATACTAACATTGTTACTGCACTCCACTCATTCCCAGAGAGTCTTAGCTGCTATGGCTGAGGTTTTAAAATCTGTCGTAAATCGAATAAAAATAAAAATTGACAATAAAAAGCCTCTTGAGGCAATTCGGGTTGGCAAATGTGGCAGAAAAAGGATCACCACACTTCGTACCGATCGAAGAGTTAGGAGCATCTGCCTCGAAACTCATTAAAAGAGTGTTGCTCATTTGACCACGATGATGAACGACGAGGGTGTAAGGATTTCGGAAAGAACAATGCGTAGGCGGTTGGTCGAATTGAACTTGATAGGACGGCGGCCTTCAAAAAAACCACGCCTTACCGACAGTATGAAGAAGAAACGACTCCAATGGGCCAGACAACATCGAAATATGACTGTCGCAGGTTGGAGTCGAGAAAAATAACTTTTTTGAATTATGCAATTAGTCAATAACTTTTCTACTATTTTCTACTACCTATTCATTCTGTTAATTAACAGGTGTGCCTTTCTGACGAATCAACTTTTCAAATTTTGGTCGACAAAAGTTTTTTTGTAAGACGACGCCTTGGTCAACGATTCCACGCCGATTTCATCGTAGAGAGGGTTAAACATCCGGTTAGTGTTACGGTTTGGTCTGTCATCTCAGCCAAAGGCATGGGGCGCCTATACATACACCATAAGAGGAACGATGAAACAAGACCAATACAAGCGAGTATTAGAAACCCAGGTATTGCCGCAGGTCAATTAATGGTTCCCCGATGATGTCGAATACATTTTTATGCATGACTCAGTACGCTGCCACAAAGCCAGAAGCGTTACTGAATTTTTGGCTGAAAGAATGACACTGTTTTGCCTTGGCCAGAGAATTCAACTGACATGAATCCCATTGAGAAAATGTGGGAACTCACCAAAGGGGCCATTGCCAAAGAAGTGTATACCACCGAAAGGCAACTTATAGAAACCCTCACCAGAGAATGGCATCATAATGCCAAACTAAAGGAAAATGCAAAACATTCTATTTAGAGCATGCCCCGACACATAGAAGCTCTTATTTCAGCAAAGGGTGATACCACCCTTTGCTGAAATAAGAGCTTCACCAAATATATTTTTTTTACCTGATTAATAATGAACAGTTTTGTATACATTTTGGATTTTATGTGATCCCAATAGAACATAGATACTAATAAAAAATATATAAGAGACCTACAACCAATTATTTATTACACAAATCAACTTAAACTCGAAAATTCAAAAATCTTATTACTGTCCCTATTAATTTGGCCACCGATGGTATTTCAAGATGATCGGATAATTCTTATCATTATGGTAGTACATTCATTGCATAGTTATTATGGTAACATAATGGATGGACTGTGTGAAGGATAATATTGCTAGCAAAAAATCGAATGCTGTGATGATGACTGAGAGCATCGGTGGCCCAGTGGTGGCGGCCCCGACTTACGAACAGTAGGTCGTAGGTTCGAACCCAGGCAGGCACATTACTTTATGTAATTTATTTCATCACCGCTGCTCTCAAAACGGTGAAGGAAAACATCGTGAGGAAACCGGCATGTCTTAGAACCAAAAATTCGAAGACATGTGACATCTACCAATCCGCACTGGGCCCGCGTGGTAGATTATAACCCATTCCCTCTCAAAGAGAGGAGGCCTGTGTCCCAGCAGTGGGAACATTAATAGGCTGTTGATGATGATGGTGATGACTAATAAAGAATTAAGGAAGAAGAAGACACATTGTACTGACATCAAATAAAATAGGGATAAGGACAGGAGAATGATTATGATACTTGTTTGCATAGCTTAACATACCTTTTCCTCATTCAGCGCCGTCATCAACAACGTCATGACCACATCAGGGTACACCTCTTTGAGGGTCTGTGCTTGAGCCTCAGTGGTGTGCTCCAACTGCTCATTAAAGGCAGATACCAGAATAATGACGTCGTTCAAGTACGGGGAGATCTTGAAGTCCAAGATCGGATTCTGCTGAACGATTTCTTTGGCTATCGCTCCGTGCAGTACAATCCTGGAAGATAATTAACAGCATTAGCGAAAATTTACCGTGGTTTTCAAAAGTAAGTTAAGATCCCAACAAAATTTCTTCACTTTCTTCGTCGATGATTTCAATATTTGTTTTAGGTTAAATAAAACGAGCTCAGATCAGAACTCGACCACGTCTATAGCAGCGTTGCTTAATAGTCGAAAACATTTTTTTTTTATTAAATTCTAATTTTTAAAGACTTCTGATTATTTTTATAAACTTACAGCATCGGTTTCCCCAGATGTGCCTTCGCTCTGACCACGTGCAAAAGCTCTGACTCTTCATCGACCTTGAACAGACTGGCCCAGTTCACCACAGGTTTCTTCTCCGTCTCCATCCTTACGAGTGCCTGGGTGAAGTTCTTGAGGACCTTGAAGTCTTGCTCGATAGTGTACAGTTGCTTAGTTGTGTCCTTGCCCAGGGTCTCTTGGATGAGGAGCGATGCCATGTTGTTTATCTAGAAAGTGGGACATTTTTATGTTGATAATTGTTGGGTACGTTGCACAATTTTGAAGATGAAAAAAGGAAAAAAAACATTCTCGAGTTCAGTTAGGAATTCAGTTTTTACTAAGCGAAAATACCGAATATAATTTTACTTCCAACTTTCAAGATACTTCTAGGATATATTTTTTTTATTGATAATATTTTTTAAAACAACTGAGCTGTAGCCGAATCTCAACTCACATTGTTTTTAACTTCATGTACTCCAAAAGAACTGACTAAATCAGTCACATAGTTCTTCCAGACATCGGTGCACAGCTGCTTCTTAAGAGACTCAGCTTCCGGTTTAGATATATTGAAGAACGCTTGTAGCTTGTTGATATCACAGAACATTTGTCCTGGGACGTTAATTTTTGATGTCAGGATCTAAAAACAGTAAAAAATATAACAGTCGAAAATCACCCAAAAGAAAGGATTTTTCATAAGCATTTGACAAACTCACTCGCTCTTTGTTATTATTATAACTTGTTGAAATTAAATATTAAACTGTAATTTGACAAAATTTCGAGTACCTGTGTCCTTTCAGAATTAGCCAAAGCCTCGAAAGCGTTGCCAACAATATTCGGTGGCATTCCTTTAAGTATTTCTATAGCCCCGGGGTGCCTCAGGGTAACATTGTAGGTCAATTGCTCTATATTCATGTTTATGTCGACTACTCTGTACCCACTCTCCATCAGCTTGGCTAGGAGCGTGGAGTAGAATAAGACATCATGTTTGGTCTTTTTTTCGAGGAACCTATTGATAAAGTTCATAACTTGGGACAAGCTGAAATATGGAAAGTTTTCATTAAATTCACGATCGATTTGGTTCTTGCTTAATAACTAAGGGTTATTTTGTTGCTCAAGACTTACATACTGAACGCATCAAGCGACTTATCTTTCTCCATTGCTTCTTCAAACACTTGAGCAGCATTGTGAAATACATTCGACACGGTTTGTAAGCCATCTGTTTCTTGTTTTTTGGAGTCTGTAGGTCCTCCTATTTCGTCCTGGCGTTGTTTAACTTTGTCCATATATTGGAGTCCAACCGTAATGGCATCAGTGAAATCTTTGACTGTTCCGTAAGACTCAGTATCGCCAAATGTTGGTTTGAACAGATCCATTACTTTTTGTATTCTGAGACGAAAATAGTTATTATTATTATTAATTTCAACAATGGGCGTAAACCTTAATATTATGTCAATTATTTGGTCACTTACAAACTTAGCTGTACGTAACTGAAGTCTGACTCTTGACCTTGGAAGACGGAGACCATCTCGGGAGGCAGGAAGTTCTGCAGTTTTATCATACGCAACACAGATGTCATCATTTTGCCTACAGTACGTAATCTATTGTCTCCTGACATTTTGAAGTACATATCACCTATCTGAAACAAAATGGCATATTATAGGTCTTTTGTATAGTTTTACGAAGTAGTAACCTCGTCAAGTTTTAGAAATAACATAACATTACGCCTGTAGTCCTTGAAGGGTTAGGCAGAGTTGTACCTAATAGCACGTCACGTTGTCGCAGTATTGTTAAAACGTCTCACATAACAATTATGTTTTTAATAAAAATATAATAAATAAATAGTAAAATAAGTACTTACTTTATAAATCAGTTAAAATAAATAAAGTTCAGTATCTGTTTGTAACTCACCATCGACAGATATTTGTTATAATCGACTTCGAGTAGCACTTCCATAAATATCTTTTGTAAATCCGACATAGGCGTGGAACACAACTTTTCAACTAATATTTTCATGTGCTCAGGGTTTGCTATTAATAACGTATCATTTACGGAGGTTACGCTGCACCTGTTCAAGTCGCCTTTCATCATCTGTTATTGAAATCACATTTAAAAGATCATTATACATTTCAAGTAATTAATAACTTTTTTTTTTTCATCTATTTGCATAGTACTTGTTTACGTTAGACAATAACGTTTTTTTTCATTACATAATTAATACTCTATTTACATTTTTTTCACATTAATAATTGATTAATTGTTAGTAGAGTTTATTTAATTTTCTAATCCCAGCATTAGTGCGTTCTCTTACACTTGTGTTAAATGTTACTCATCCTCTACTGTTGGTATACTGTCATTAATAGAGTTATTTTCAGCTGAACATAAACTTACACCTTGAAAACTGATATCCGCATCCATGATACTCTGTACTACTTCATTATCCAACTTCAACTTGTCTACCACGTATCGTCGTACTCTTGTCGGTTTGGCGAATAGGTCTTTTACTTTTATACCATTTTCTGGAAGAAGAATATCATTATTTGTATGTTTTAGTGGCATTTGTATGATAAATTCATTTTCTTAGTACTCTTTCTCTACTTCTTTATGGCTTAAAGAAGTAAAAAAGGAGTATACAATTAGTAGTTCAAGTTTCTCAGGTTTTAAGAACATAGGTCATAAATCACAGTATTTTAATCCCCTCTCTCTTAGATCCAAGTGGCCTACATTAGATTAGAATTTAATTTAATGGCAGAGAGACAACCATATCCACTGTTGTGTGCCGTGCCTATTTAGTATTCCAACTATGTTGGAGACATAGTTGAAAAAGGCTATGCAGATGATGACTAGACGGCTTCCAATCAAGCCGGATGCAGCTGAATACTAGTATTTAAAATGGAGCGACTGCCTATCTGACCTCCACAACTCAATTAGTACTAGGTAATATGATACTCCTAGGCAAGACTTGGGGGACAGACTACTTGTTACGACTATCAAAGATCTACAACTCTTTCACTCCTCGTTTACATCCGTATCTATGGTCAAGTTAAAGTAATTAATTGAACTTAAGTTGAACTGCAAACATTTTTATGCAATGGGCAAGAATTTAAACGAAATTCGAACCGTCAATGAAAGCAAACCTAAGAATTCTAACCTTTGACAGTTCTAACATCAAGGAGTTACTAAACTACAGAGAAAAAATCGTATCTTAAACAATGACTTTTACTCAAGTAATCACTATGATTTGTTTATAGATACCGGCGGTGTTAGTACTTACTACTTATTTCTATAAACGCTGGGTCGTCTGTCACGTCTGCCAATGTGGCCATGAGTTTGATACCATCTGGCACAGAGGTCGCTATGTCCAGCACTGCGTCTTCAAAAAGCGGTGCTAGCTTTCGCTGCATTATGGTAAGTCTGGAAAATAGGTGAAAAGTTGATCCAAACATTCTACAAAACTAGATATACCCGCGGTTTTACCTGCCACATGGCTTCTTAGGGTCTGGGTAATGTAAGTAACTTTCCTCAAGAATGAGTTATGATTTTTTTTTAATTTTCTGCTGGTATTTTCAGACATCAACGTGGTGGAACAAAAATCTCTTCAGATTTACATAATTCGGGTAGAGGTAGTAGGTACTTACGTGGAATTCTCAAATGTAGGTATTTCGTCATATTGATCCAGTGGTGAGCAGTCGTTCATGATAGTACACATGAAGGATTGTATGAAGGTCATCACACCAGCGCTGGGTAGCGCACGCGCAGGGAACGCACCTGGAGACAATCACACAATTAATGCGGTCAAGATGAGAAATATAATATTATATTGTCAAGAACATTAAGAATACGATAGAGGACGTTATGCTATTTTAAAAGAAAGAGAAAATAAATAAGTAAAGATGATATAAATAGATGATATGACTAAGGAGGAGGATGAATAAGAAGAAGGGGGCTGATACACTTTTATAAGAAGAAAAGCAGACTGCCCGAAAGTCAAATACATCGAATTATGGGGCTGGGGAACGTAGGAAAAATACTACAAGAATATAGAAAAAGTTTCACAGGCATTATATTAAAGTGAGATATCATTGATCTCCCTATTAAACGCAATTCCGGGGTGAACGTTAGTACCAAATCTGTGCCATTTGCTCATTAAACTCAGACACAGAGTCAACCGGAGACGATGAAACAATTTTTCCCATCTGACACTAAACAAGGGCACGGAGAAAGTTCAGATGGATTGTGAAGTATTTACCTTTTCAAAACCTAAATATTTCTATTGTTTTTCTTTGTGATATGATTATGATTAAAGGCATAAAGTAAACGTTGTACGAGTACGTAATCGACCCTTACCATTCTTGCTCCTCGGCAGATAAGTCACTTTCACATTGTGCGGGGTCATGGCAGAATCGTATTGTTTCTACGAGTAGTTTTGTATAAGACGGATCATAATAATTCTTGATGTTCTCATAAGAAACTCTCACTCAACAGACATTTGGCGGCCGGGACCACCGGCTTATTAGTGCCTTCTGAAGCACGGAACCATATTCTTCCCGTGGGAATCGAACCCACCACCACCGGGTCACAAGGCAAGCGCCTAAACCACTCGACCACGGAGGCAGTTGATTTTGAACAAATGTTAGAAAAGAGAAAATGTGTCAAAAGGAAATGACATGAGGTACTTACATGTAGGATGGTCTTCATTGTATATGTTCAACCTGACTACGGTCAAGCTGCACATGATCGAGCACGACCACACGATGCCCAACAGTGTGATCTGAAACAAATGAGAGGGGTAAAACATTCTCCTAGTATCTTTACAATCACTGCCGTCTTTTTGTTCGTCGAATATCCTATACTTGTTGTTTAAGTCTACACGAAAATTGTTCAGGATTACCATTAAAACCGAAAACGGGATATTTACCATGTTTAATTTGAGTTCCCAATATTTAACTTTAATTTATTTATGTGCCAAAATATCGGGAGCTCAGAACAAATAGATTTATTAGCGCCCGTACGTTGCTCCACACTAGGAGGTGCGTTTACAAACGTTTAAACTCACGTTCACAACACCCAGACCCGAAATATTATAGAACTGAACAGTGGTCACTCCGTCCCGTCAGTTCCATGGCATAATCACGCCTGTAATCCCCGAAGAGTTAGGCAGAGGTGTACCCATTAGTATACCCACATTTGGCCAGTTATATTTAAGCTCCATGTAATAAGGGGCGAGCATATTGTCATCAACCAGGTCTAAAGCCAGACTTTGTGGCTGCTACTAAGAAATTCCTAATAACACTTTGCTTGACCTAGGAATCGGACCCTGGCTCTAATGTTCAGCAGTCGCGCTTGTGACCACTAAACCGACGAGGCAGGCAGGTCAAATTCGACATTTCATGTTAATATTTTATTTTGTATTTATTAAAACTGTATACACATGAAAAAAACACTTTGAGCATTTTCCACTAAACTACCTTAGGGTATAGTATACTCAACGTACCAATTTTCGCTTTCGTATGAGGTAGTCCTTCCACAGCAGCAAGCGTAGTTGCTGCCTGCCCGCCATTTTGAACCGCTAGTAGTGCCACGAGACATTCCTGAAACAATACAAGCAACAGTTGTAGTACATGTTGATAATATACAATAATTCGTACAAATTACATGGCCACTGGCAGAAGGGTACGTCTTTCTGGACATTTGTTACATCCGAGTCCAGTTTTGCCCCCTAAGGGGGATTTTCTCAGGGGGAAAAAGTGGAATAAGCCCGTAGAAAGATAATTTAATCGTAAGTTCATAGTTAATACTGTTGATGAAGGGAGAGAGAAGAGAAGGGTCAAAGGAAAGATGAATGGATTGTGTGAGGAATGATAACTAAAGAAATGGGGGTGAATAGGAAACGATTGACGGGGACAATGGAACAAGAAAAGAGTTGCGCTGAGCACATTGTAATATGAGACAAGAGTAAGAAAATGATGATACGGTACCATTCCTTGAATTAACAAAAATCGCGGTGTACCTTTTGAGCGGTAAGAACTACTAAGGATGAGTCCTTAGCTTCATGAAGATCTATAGTTTAAACTTTTTAGCAATGTAACTAATTTACGATGACTACTGATGAGATTATTTTTAACAGCAAAAGTAAAATATAAATTTAATAAAGAGCTCATAAACGTGACACAGTAATAATAACAGACGACAAACAACATAACTCATTCAAATTACAGATTACAAATCCAGTTCAATTTCAACACAAAAAATCTTTACACCCAATTGTGTTTCAACAAAATTTAACGTTAATGAGACATTTCCGACTCATACAATGTATGACGATCACATACATACAGTCATACAATATTCGCAGCATTGCGATATACATCGTTTTGGGGAAATCCGTGACAATTAAGATTCGCTTAAAACTTTGATAAGGATCAAACGAAATGGAAGTATGAAGTTTTAATTGTGTCTAGGTATTTTTAAGTGCCATCTAAGATTATGGGAATACCACATCACATCGTAGGCATGGAATCATTCAAAGATGAACCTTGGACCGCTGCTGTAAATTGTGAAATCGTTGTAATAATTCCCGAAAGACACTGCCAGCTATAGTTAGATACATTTGATCTGAAGACCTTAGAAGAGCTGTATATTCGAACAGCGAAAATAATGTGAAGTAAAGTCAGAAATGTTTTGAATTTGAATTCACATACGAGCTAACGATACGCCAATTCTGTTGAAATTCATCGTAAAAAAACGATTGAATATGAATATCATTTATAATCAGTGTTGTTCGTTAGACTGTGTGATCGACAAGTTCAGTATTAAAAATAAAATAAATATCAAAAGCTTTGGAATATTGTTCAAACCCTTCATGTTGTGATTGAAGAAAGTATGCTACGGTACTCAAGTGCTGGTTGAAACGAAAAGAGAAGAAGAAATCGAGCTGTGGACTATACGGATATAGTTAAAGCCAACGGAAGAACCAAGCAGCTATTGGCAAAGACTTCCCGTAAACGACACGTGTTCCATGTTTTGGCTAAAAGCAAACATGAGCTATAGTTTCTAAACAACACCTCCCAATTGGATTCGGTGCTGCTTCCATTGTTGAGTTAGTATAAGTCCGTGTTGTATAAATAATGCCGAGTAGTTGCCGGTACAATTATCAGCTCCGAGGCCATTGTGGTTCCTATGGAATTGGAAATGGTGTTGATTGCCATTCACAGCTGTCATGACCTAATGTTCATTGAGAATGGTAATTGAGTTTACCGGTGTAGGCTAACATAATGCTATAGTGACATAAGTACGAATCAGGTTGCTGTGTTCTTCGTCAAATGCCTGAAATATATTTAGTCTTCTTCGCAGCGGAAGAAGAGATATTTTTATTAATGCAGACTTTGTAATGCCACCGTATTGAAATCACCGTAGACGAAATGGACTCCGTCAAAGCAGGGACGAGCGGAGATGTGCGATACAGAAAAGAGAAGAGAAGTGACAAAGCTAGGGTGTAATAGGGGATCGGACTGACTCAAAAAAATATGAATCTATTTAGTCCGTCAGGATTATCGAAAAATATTAGATACGTGTTTTTTGTTTTATCAAATCAATAAAAATTGACGAAGATAAAGCGCGTTAAAGATCATGGAGTGGGGCTTGAAACGTCACATGAAGGTACAAAATGTACTATCAGATGACGTCACACGAGTTTTCGAAGCACTGTATTGTCTTCATTTTTAAGATTAAATTAAACTCATGGCTTCAAACACTGGATTACCAACAGACGGAAAACCTAATTAAAGAACAATACCACTCTCGAGATGACAAATAGTTAGGTAGGCAAACCAAGTCCAAGTTGTAACCCAATTTTAGCCACCAACTACGTTCACTCACACAGTCACACCACACACCCACACCACACACACACATAGTCGCACCACACACCAAACACACACACACACGCACAGACATAGACACAACACACTCACTAATTCACACCTACGCTTAAACACACGTACACACACCACACAAGAGCACGCATGCATTATTATTATTATTAATGGTTATTTTTGTTTTTCCTTATAGTATTTTTTTTTCTTTTAAATTTCTGATGCATAATAATTTGTAAACTTTAGTACCAAAAAGGGGTGCGCCAAAGTTCACCTAAAATTTCAACTCCGATAATTGGAAATCCGAAAATGTTCTTCCTAACATTTTTCATCCTAACAATCGCAATTCCTAACTTCTCTGTCTCTAATGTTTTAATTCCGAAGCATTCGACTTCATAATGTCTGTAGCAATAAACATCTATTACACTATTATTTGTTTTCCTATATTTTCTCAACCTAACCATCTTTTACACTATTATTCAAAGTCATATCTTTTTTTTTGTTTATATTACTTTTTATTCATAATAATCAGTATTATAAGAGGTCCCATTAAAATAGGTGGACAAAATTTTAGAAATCATTCAGACCGCTAAAATAAGGACAATAGCAAAAAAAAATATAAGAATAAGAAATAAAATACCTACTTTTATAGGATGAGTTTGTTCTAGAGTGCCGGCAATTTATTATTTTAAGTCAAAATAAAATCACTTTATAAATAGTATTTTTTTTTTGTTTAGATGTCTTTAGTTAGGCTTAATAAACGCTGTGTTAAAATTTGTCCACCTATTTTAATGGGACCTTATATACTATGCAAAGATATCCATAGGTTAGGTTAGGTTAGAACTGTGACCAACTACGCGCGAGCCGAGCGAGCGTAGCGAGCGGTGCCGCGGCAGCGGCCGGCGAGCGCTACCTCGAAATTGGTCGCGAAATTTTTCTAAGTATTTTTTTCATATTGCCCCCAAGACGACACTCGGACCTGAATTTCATTCATTTATTTTATTTCAAGACAAAAATCAGTGAAACGACCTTTAATCATTCTAAACAGTTGTATGAGTGAAAATATTATGGTAATTATGTTTAGGAATAAAAGCGTTAGGATAAAAAACAGTAGGAGTTCCAATTTTCGGAAACATGAGTGTTATGAACATCGTCGGTAGGACTACAAATAGTATGAATGAAAACTTTAGGATGAAAAATTTTAGGAAGAGTGATCATTCGGATTACAAATCGTTAGGAAGAACAATTTCGGATAAAGAACTTTAGGTGAGCCAATATGGACCCACCAAAAAGGGGTGTAGACACTGACTTCTGTAACACAGGTCTCACCTAGCACAGGAGTCAGGGTTTCAAATCGAAATGTATAACTTTTTTCTTGTGTCAATAAAAATATTTATTATTATTATTATTTTTTGTTTACGTGAAAAAGGAAAAAATATGTGGTCAATATTTTTTGGAAATTTATCTGACGGACTAATTAGTTTTTTTTTGTCCGATCCCCTATTGTACCCACCGCAGAAGTTTTGGGAGTTGCGCGGTTGCGCCCACTACGCTACCGAAGGCACTCGAAGTAACTTTAAGTATTACTGTCAATGCGAGAAAAGTAGAAGTATTGCATAACGGGACTTATGGGACTTTATGCTTAATTTCTACCGCCGAAGAGTATTTTGCTCCTAGTTTTGTTTGTAAGCTTATGAGAGCCGCTGCCATTGAAGATAAAGAAAGTCTTTTGAGCCAAACGCAGTGTAATGTAATGGGCTTACCTTGATTTTGACAAGTCTAATGTGAATGAAGCCTATGCAATATTACAGAACATAATTATTAATATCATCTACCGTAAAACTCTCAGTAAAAATCCATTCACAAACTTAAAACAAGCTACCATACAAATCCCGTCGGGGCTGTGGATTGTCGAAAGGTTAACGCGGCTCCGACAAAAGGGCGAAGAAGGAACATGGGTTTGGTTTTTAGTCAGTAGAAGTCTGACACTCCCCTTCGCTCTGACCAAGAGCGGGGGGGGGGAGGGTTATTCGATGATTTTCCACCCACCAAAAAAAAAAAAAAAGCTACCATATAATTATTCATGAAAGCTACCTCCAGCTCTTGAATAAATCACACTAATACTATAATGGCGAAAGTTTGTGTGTATGTTTGTTACTTCTTCACGCAAAAACTATTGAACGGATTTGGATAAAATTTGGTACACAGATAGTACATAACCTGGATGAGTACATAGAATAGTTTTTAATCCCGATTTTACCTTCCCGTGGGATAATTTTCGAGTTGTAGCGGGTGAAGCCGCTGGCAACAGCTAGTATGTAATAACAAAGTATTGTATGTTTCAACCTTCGCGATGTCTCGTGTTACGAGTGTTCGTGTTTCGTCGCATCCTGTGTCGACGTCAAGCAAGATGTCACTCTGATTATATGTTTACCACTTCGGTAATTTATACGTAAGGCACACGGAGTGATGTCGAAGGTCTTGGCTTTGAAGTACTGTACGTTATCATCTTCATTTGTCTCCTTTTACAATTAAACTGACCGCATTTATTTCAATTAGATCCTCAGGCACTTTTTTATAAGTATAGGAAAGCGAGGAGTCTCTTTTGTGCCATTACTCCCTGGTCTACGCAAGTCTCAACCAGGTCTTACTCGCGATCTTCTGGGTGTCATCCTTGCTAGGAGCGCCAGTAAAACTAATCAGGCATTTTAAGACAAATAGGAGAATACGTAACGGGTGGGTACCCGTTTGGTATTAGTAAACCACTCTTTCATTCTACTCTTGGGTCGAAAACTTGTTGGTATACTGAGAAATTCCTGCTAGGAAAACCCAGTAACATTTTCCCCAACCCGGGAATCGAATTCAGAACCACATGCTCCGCAGTCGCGATTGCGACCACTCGACCAATGAGGTAGTCATATTGTATTCAGAGTTTCAGACAGATGGCATTTAAGGATAAAGAAATACAAAACTACTGTTTGGACTCGAAATAGAACCCGCATATTCAATTCTTATTGCAATAGTTATATATGCAGATCTTTATATACTTACTCGTATTTTTTAAATTATTAACAATTTAAATAACAAAGATCGTAACACGATTTTGCACTTAAATTTGCGCGTTAAATTATTTTTAAAGGGATTGCCTCTTTTTTTTATTACTTAGATTAGAAAATATACACAGACATGTTATATACCATAATAATAACTACATAATACATTTTTTCTAATTTAATAACAAACAGATGCGTTGTTGGGGAGTTTGTTCCGCCACTTCTTTTTCCCAGCTAAGGGTGGGCGTTTCGTCTCTTATATTTGATGTTCAAAAAGTGTTGATTTATCAGCCATAGTTAGAATAAATGACCTTCCACATCTATCAATGAGGGAGGCCAGTATGCAGTGATCGGTGTGTGTACTTGCTGTATTATCCATCCTAATTTATGTGGAGGTCGACGCAGTAATTATTTATCATTCCAGTGGCTTCTTTCTAGGTTAATCATCTTCTACATGTGGGATAATTAGTACTTATAAACACCACTTAATTATCTAGTCATCGTTCTCCCTTTCGATCCTCGTCCTACCGCGACACTGAGAAAGTAGTTTGAAACCAGCCCCTAAATGCCCTCCCGAATGAAGCTCTACGTCAACCCTCGATGATGGAAGGTGGTATGGTACCCTTAGCGCGCTGTCACCTGTTTCTTAGATGAACGCCCTGGCTGGAGGCCTAATACTCGGAATAGTCCGGTCATGTGAGGTGCCATGTCAAGAAATAGTCATCGATCCCCTAACCTAATGTTTTTTCATACCATCATCATTTGCTACATGTGTATAATACATCCTATTACATATTACACAAACACCTTGCTATGTTCTTAAGAGTTACTACCGCAGTAGGTACTGTCAGTTTGATGGCAGTGTTATTGAATATTTTGTCACGTTTCGGGAGTTCTGCGATAACACGCGTGTGCATCATCACGTTTTGTGAGCTACTCGGAAATACATCCAATTTTGCATTTTTTGTGATATAATGCAGACGAATAATGTGTCATTAAATGAATATTAAAAGTCTTGTCGTCATATTAACTAGTCATAATAAAACCTCTCACCCTAAACGCATATAGGTACCTTCTCCGTTCCCTCGGAGGTAAAAATACTTTTCTACTCGACTATACAAATCATTAAAGACAGCGGGTCCAGTTGACCAATTCAAAAAGAGTTTTGGTCGATTGGACCCGCGGGTCAAAGCTGATTGGGATCAATTTACCAATGAGAAATCACCACGGAAAATCAAAAGCTCTGACTGACAATGTACTGAAGTAGATGTTGATGTAGGTACTGGTAATTACCCAGGGTCCAGTCACGGTCCAGTGTTCACGTTCCCAATGTATGTCCGTCCGTAGGTACCCCCCTATTGACTGATCGGTTATTAAGATTCCCGATCTAATATTTCTCTTTTGTTGCCAATAACATTATGCTTTTTCTAATAACTAATCTGAAAATAGAAACAAGTTTTTATCATCAGGGAAAACCAAGAGATTGCAAACAACGTATACTGTCGACCTAATAAAAAGTCTTGCAAAGAGTTGATCTAAAAAAACATGGAAACTTCCACAGACAAACATACATAACGCCACTTAAAAGCAGGTAGGTAGGTACAATTATTTTTATTTGTACCTAAAACTAAGTGGACAATAAAAACAATGTTAGTAAACACATTACTCTTCCTTCACAGATGGCTGCTTCCTAGATCTAAATCTTCTAAATGATACTTGCAAAAGTAAATCTGTCTGTTTGTGTGACCTTTAGACCAAAACGGCTAATACGTACTGCTATCAATATTCCTAGCGATTAGTTCTATTATTACCCAAAATTCTACGCCTACTTGTGGACAGCGTTTGCGGGTTAGTTTATGACCAATTGTTATTATGTTAAATTAGTTGTGGGTCCTTATTTTGTAACTGTTTGCTGTTCCTATTAATAAAAATTAAAAATTAAAAAAAATTTTGATGCGCACACATTTTGATTTTTTTGATCTGGACCATACTTGGACACCTTCTATTTACGGATATCATCATCATTGCAGCTCGCATCACCCACTGTTGGGTACATAGGCTTACCCATTCTTCTTTCATTCTTCTCAGTTTTGTACATTAGTTAGGTACCCCAATATTATTAAATGCATTCATCAGCACAATGTTTGGAGTGCGTTACATTAAGTCTGATGATTTCAATGATTTTTCAGTCCAAAAACCGAGCTTCGCCACGGGCAAACAAATACTAGTTAGTTGTATTTTATGAAATTCTGATTGACATTCAGCACGTGTTTTATTTTGACGGTAATTAATTCGTATATAATTAGGAATGATGTGAAGCTGCGTAATAACATTTCACACGTCTCATCTTCCGTCATGAACTCATAAAATAATACAAGGTTACATTAAGTTAGGTTCGGCTTCCAGTCTAAGCGGATGCAGCTGAATACTAGTAT
The DNA here is from genome assembly GCA_949775195.1 of Diarsia dahlii. NCBI lineage: Eukaryota > Metazoa > Arthropoda > Insecta > Lepidoptera > Noctuidae > Diarsia > Diarsia dahlii. Next base: position 1,009,170 of record OX459197.1, on the reverse strand, counting down.
TTTACATGGAATGACTGCTCTGACCTCCACAACCCACTGGGCAATACGATAACTCTTGGTAAGATTGGTTGTCAGAGTTTCGTACCAAGTACTACAGCTGTAACGATTGTCAAAGATGTACCTATGTGTTACAACACATTATGATGTGTGTGTAACAGCTTAAAGTGCTTTTCGAGGTTACTATGAATACTATAAACGGGATATTTACCATGTTTTCTTATTGTTTCGAGTTCCCGATATTTCGGCGCTGTTACAAGCACCATGATCACGGATAAACTGAAGTCATTGCGGGTGGATGTTTATGAGCAGACAAAACGGTCTACCCTCTTTCTCGTTCGTTTTTTGCGCTCGGTACCACTACCATTGTCACTCACTACACGATTCTGTTCCCGACACACAAAACTCACTGTGTCCACTCGCGAACATTTTTCGGCACTTTTTCGGTTTTTACACAGCTGAACCACTGGATTCCAGGCTCTCGACCGGGAGGATGGGTTTCAACTGTCGAGAGTGAGTTTTGTGTGTCGAGAACAGAATCGTGTAGTGAGTGACAATGGTAGTGGTACCGAGCGCAAAAAACGAACGAGAAAGAGGGTAGACCGATTTGTCTGCTCATAAACATCCACCCGCAATTACTTCAGTTTATCCGTGATCATGGTGCTTGTAACAGCGCCGAAATATCGGGAACTCGAAACAATAAGAAAACATGGTAAATATCCCGTTTATAGTATTCATAGTAATGTCAGTGACCATGTCAGTTTAAAAACTTATATTGTCGAGGCTTCGGAAGAAATTCAATATGTAATGGGTGGTCCACGTGCCTAACTAGGTAACCTAAAGATCGCATCGAGGCAGCTATTATTATTTAGGCACAACTACTACGAGTTTATTAAGGCTTATTACTCTAATTACGAGACTGGATTGGATTGGACTGTGAGAGGTGTACCTAATAAGGTACACGTCTGCTTAATGATGTCATGTTATACTACTCTAAATTATAACAAGTCCCACAATGATATCAACAGTACATTAAATTAAGCTAGACATGTACAAATTAGCAAGTTTTTCAACAGAGCGATCACATGGCATCACAAGCTATCATTACGACCAGTAATTTCACAAATGGATAAGCGAAATTATTGCTGTGTGAACGATGATTTTTATTTTTCACAGGAAACAGAAGTTTTTCTGTTTCTCATGTAATTGGTGATTTGAAGAAGATTTCTGGTATTAGAATAGAATAATATAGTGATAGTTATAAATTGTCACAAGTTTTATATTTTTTATTCTGGTTTCGAAAATACAGTTTTATGTAACAGGTTAAAAATCTAGACAGACAGGCTTTTCAAGTTATCTATAGGTATATAATTAATCAGGCATTTTTATTAACAAAGTTGAATCAAAGAACAATATTGTGAGGATATTTTAAACTTTAACTATTTCGAAAAAAAAGATCATTTTTTATTCTCAGTTCAACAGAACAGGTAAAACAGGTCGTCAACAATACAAAACATGTTTAAGAATTACATAAACATGTTTAATAACTGCTATCTAAAGTAACTGACATACTGACAAATTACGTCACTGTATGTTTTATTTCTTACTGATTTTTGCCTGCAGCTTTGCTTGCGTTTTGTTCGCATATTGTCCCAAAGGTAAGTTTTAAATATAACCTACAACAGTTGGGGATAATATAGGATGTTTTTTAGTATCCCATAACTATAAATCTAATCTCGTCGTCATCGAGGCAGACCCAAGAAACGTTGGCGTGACGATCTGGACTCGTTCGTGACTGATTGGCCAGAGAAGGCACAACACCGGGAGAGCTGGAAAGAAATGGGGGAGGCCTTTGCCCAGCAGTGGGACAGAATAGGCTAATTAAAAAAAAAAAAAATCTAAGGCATGATTGAGACCCGTCGGGGCTGCGGGATGCTCACAGGATACCGCGGCCTCGGTTCTTAGTCAGTAGAAGTCTGACACTCCCTTTCGCTCTGCCCAAGAGCAGGAGAAGTTATTTCATGATTTCCCACACTCGAAAAAAGCCATGTGATTGAGACATTACCTATACCATATCAAAGAATGAACTGGAGTATGAATTGTTTTTCGATTTTCGTTGGTTCATTCTTCTTACAAAACCATTAGACAAAGTCAAAATTATTAATGTAAGACAAGATATAAAATAAAGCGCATATTTAATTTTATGCGTTATTTATTGCAGTTTGCCCAGCTATTAGTATTGTTTTATGATCTGCTAGCTGATGCCCACGGCTTCGCTCGCGTGGATATCGGTCCAATTATATACTAAAACCTTCCTCGAGAACCACTCTATCCATTAGGGAACACAGCATGAAAATCGGTGAAGTAGTTTTCGAGTTTATCGCAAACAGACAGCCATATATACAGAGGCGGCGGAGGACTTTGTTACTCTCGACACTCGATCTCAATCGGAATTGGAAATTGGGATCGAAATCTTGCCATTTGGCACTCTTGAATGCTACTCTAGCGCACGATTGGAATCGGCATAGGTGGATCTTTTTGGTACTAAATGAAATCGACTTTACTCGAACGAATACCTTCCATACCCGTCATGTTACGACCTCTTTGGTATAGTAGAAGCCAGTGGTACTGTTGAACACACAGGTTGAACATTAGGTTCTGCGTTCTCAATGCAATGCGATTAAAATGTTGGGATTTTTTCGTTAAGAATTTTGATGCAATATACCCTAGGGATGTGAAGATTGGCACAAGCAAAGCTCTCTTTTTGCTAGAAGTCACAGTGGGTATGATGTTATGATAATGGCAATAGGCTCCGCAGCTACTACTTGGGACTTAAGCACAACTAGCGAAATGTGGGGGTACTTAGAGGTACACTATTTTTTCGAACTGTGAGGCGTCTTACACATCGAGATATAAGTACTAACGTACTAGAGACACCGTAAATTCCTACTTTGTCCCGTTCAACTGCGGCGATCGCGCCGCACCGTCGCCGAAGAAAACGCGTAAGTGCCGTGATTTACATGGCGCTTAAGACCGGAAACTGAACTAATTTACTACTTTTCTTTAACTTGTGGTAAATTAGTTACGGTTTAGACGAATTGTTATTATTTTAGCGCTGCAGCGAACTAAAGATTCAAATTACGAAATGGAACAATTCTGTTATTTGACGTAGCTTCTCTAGTACGTTAGTACTTATATCTCGATGGTCTTACATAATTTTACATCATCTGAAGATAACTCTGATAAAATTGTTGCAAATAGGTACAGATAGCTGTTGCACAAAGAATCTCTTGATTCCATGGTTGCTATTGACAACTAAGTTACAAAAACTATTAAGGTTGATCGTAACACGCGATCTCTTGTCAGATGGCAGGTCATGGCGCGTTATTTACATTTATACATCAACAATAATTAATGAGGTACCATTTATAAAGACGATCTTCTATAGAAGCTAGGTTTGATGATATTAGTAAGAATTCAGGTGCGTGGTTCTCGAAACCGGCGGTGTTCGCGCAAAAATCGGTATTAATCGATATTATGTACTTGGGGTAATAAAATTGTTAACGTAACAAAAACGTGTCCAAATTAATTGTTTTTTACTCGGTAGGACAAAACTTGCTAAAAATATAAATCGTTGCCCTCGTGTGGGCAAAAGACAGGCAAACTAATTAATCAATCCATGGTCATCATTCTCGTGCCCTTATCCCAATACATTTGGGATCGGCGCAGCATGTTCTTCTTCCATATTATGCTATTACTCGTCATCTCATGAGACACCTCCTAATTCCTTATTAACTGAAGACTCTAATCAACAAATCATATTTTGAACCTTGATCACCTACTTTTGGGTTCAATATCCTTGAAATGTTTTAGGTCATCGTGTCATTTACACTTAAACAGGTTTTCAGTTATTTTAGTGAGCAATTAATAAATATATGGGTTTATTATTTGTATTCCAAGCGTCAGGTTTTGTTCGTAATGTCAAGTATATTAAACTGTTGCTTTGTTTCGTATTTGCTTTTCACGTATTACAGCTGTTGCTGCAATCGAAGTGTCAACGGCTTTACGTGTCGTCAGGACCCGGTATAACTACAAATAGCATCACGGCTGTAATCCACGAAGTCTTAGGCAGAGATGTACTTAATATATTTACTACACCCACATTTCTCCAGTTAAGTTTAAGTCCCATACAATAGGGGGCGACTCTATTGCTATCTACCGGGCACACATCCCGATTCCGTAGCTGTTACCGAGACATTCCTAATGGAAAAATCCAATAACAATTTGCCCGTTCCAGGAATCTAACCCTGAACCTCATGGTCAGCAGTCGTGCTTACGACCACTAGACCAACGAGGCAGTCTTAAGAAAAAGAAGAATCCGGATATAGGTACCAAATGCAATGCGTAATATATTAAGTAATGCGTAGGATGAAACGCGTGCGTAGTTTGATATAGCGTACAGTGCGATCAAATTATCTTGGCAGCTCCGAACTTCGTGCAGGTCATTTTGTTACAACGAATGTTTAAAAGTGTTATGATATTTATTTTATTTGTATTTTTCACTGTTTAAATTAGATATTTTCTGATCGTTTAAGTATTGGTTTATCTGGCAATAACAGTTTTATTCCCAAGTTTACATGCGTAAAATTTCGCAAAGCCTATGTTCAGAGCTGCCAAGATAATTTGATCGCACTGTAAGTATAATCAAATCAGCCAATAATGTTCCCACTGTAGGACTAGGACTCACATGCAGTGCAGGCATCCTATTCGTAATTGCGTTTTATTTCTGTGCACTTGGTATGAAATTTGAATGTCGGCGCCCGACGCCAGTTATGTGTGGCCTGTGCCTAAGATTGCGCCATAACGCACCACGCATTATATTACGTGAGATTACACAGGCGTCAGTGCGAATGTCACGTAATATCTTTAAAATGTACAATACAGTACCTTTTTCAGTACGTTTGTTACAATGTTTTCCTTCTTTTTGTTCTTGAAGGCCAATATTATTGTGTTTCTTCGAAAGGTGACTAGTTTCCAATTCATCCCCAATCGAGTTGGGCTCAAAAGGGTTTAGAATTTTTCATTACCCATTTTCCGACTTACTAGGTTATGCAGTAAATGCGTTTTAAAGGGGTTTGAACTTTTTGTATGGGAGCTGGCATATCGACCCACCGCCATTTTGATTTTTTTTCGAAATCGCGGCCCACGATGAAAGTGGTATGTATGGATAGATGACATATAGACGAACAAAAAATGTCCAGCAACACGATACCCAAAGTGTCACGTTACCGAGATATTTGAAGGTAAAGATGGACATATCAGTACAATGACCACATAAAAATTAGACCTTTTACGTGTCTATAGGCGTTGATTATTATTATTAATGGTTATTGAAAGAGAGTAGGTACATTACATACTACTAGGAGCACGAGAAAACTATTTTTTGACATTACATAGCGTTTCATTGCGATGCGAAGCGATTTTAATGTGCGTATAATAATAATCAACCTGGGAACTATTATTTGGATATAATTTAACGCCCAAACACGTAAAAAGGCTATTTAAAAAAATATTTAATGATTGTCGTTGTACTTATTTGTCGATCTTTAACTTCAAATATCTCGGTAACGTGACACTTTAGGTACCGTGTTACTGGACATTTTTTGTTCGTCTATTTGTCCTCTATCCATACATACCACTTTCACCGTGGGCCGCGATTTCGAAAAAAAATCAAAATGGCGGACAGGTTGATATGCCACATCGGTTCTATCCCCTTTATTTATTTCTACAAATGTTAAGTATATGAGTTGGTATTACACAAATAGTCTGTGCCAAACTGCAGGACAGCTTGTCGATAGTGTTCTCGTAGATGAGCTCTTAGTTAAAATAACATTAATGCATCATTCAGTATATCATAACGGTAAGAGAATAAACATCTAATCATCGTTAGGTGCGTCTGTGGTGGACGAAAATGTAGTCAGTAAACATTATAAAAACAAAAAATACTTCGCCAACACGGCGACAACAAAATTGCTTAACAGAAATAAACCATAATAAATCAAATTCTTGTATTTGAATGAACATGGTTTTATTTTATATGCCTACTTAGAAACCGATGCGACAGAATATCATATATCAATTCTCTGTTTATTAAACAGTCATTAGAGGTATTTTTCGTATAGCATAATGTATCTTTATATTAATGCAATAAAACCTCAAAGAAAAGAATTTATGATCAAGATCAAATCGATGAATAAATATTTTACAAATAACTTTATTTTTCCGTTTTATTTAACATTGTGTTTTAACTTGACCGCCTCGTAGGTCCAGTGGTCGCGACTGCTGTCCTTAGGGTCCTGGGTTTGATTTTTCTATCAGGAATTTTTCCTTAACTACCACGGCCACGGAGTCAGCCTTTGTGCCCAGTTGATGACAATACGCTCACCCCCAATTACATGGGACCTAAACAAGAGCGAAATGTGGGTGTACGTAATAATGAGTTCACCTTTCGTAGGTTGGGAATTCGTCAAAATGACTTCTCCCGCGGTAGGGTGTGTCAGACTTCTACAGACTAAAAACCACCCATGTTCCTTCTTAGCCCTTTGTGCCGAGGCCGCGGTATCTCATTCAAACACGCAGCCCTGACGGGTAATGAGTACACTTCTACCTAACTCTTTGAGGATTACCTACAGGTAGTGGTATCGTGGTCCAGTGGTAAGAGCTCCGACTTATAAGTTGTAGGACGAGGGTTTGAACCCAGGCAGGGCCTGCAGTCTCTACACTAATAACTTTTTTTCAACAGCATAAGGTTTAAAATCTATTAAAGAAAGTTTACGATTTTACGAGTTAGCGACATTCATAGCGTCGTTGTTAGTGTAGAGACTGCAGGGCCTGGGCCTGCAGTCTCTACACTAATAACGACGCTACGAATGTCGTTAAGTCGAGAAATCTTAAACTTTCTGTAATAGATTTTCAGCTTTATTTCAACAGCATAAGGTTCAAAATCTATTAAAGAAAGTTTACGATTTTACGACTTAGCGACAGATTTTTATCGTTATTTAGTGTAGAGACTGCAGGCTCAGGGCCGGCAGTCTCTACAAAGATAACGACAAAATCGCTAACTTTCGATTGCTAATTACCAACGAATAAATTCGGTTGCAATATTGATGCTTGCAAGTAAAGCAAGTCTCTACATCCAAGATGCGTTTCTCGCAAGCATCATTATTGCAACCGAATTTATTCGTTGGTAAAATAATTAGCAATCGAAAGTTAGCAATTTTGTCGTTATTTCTGTAGAGACTGCCGGCCCAGGTGTGTAACTTTGTGTAATTTATTTCACCACCACAGCTCTTGAAATGATCAAGGGAAACATCGCAAATGAACCTCCATAATATCTAATTTAGAACTACTCGTAACTATTTTAACACCGTGTGTTATTTACGAACCTGGCCCAGGCCCTGCAGTCTCTACACTAATAACGACGCTACGAATGTCGTTAAGTCGAGAAATCGTAAACTTTCTGTACTAGATTTTCAGCTGCAGTAGAGACTGCAGGCCCAGGCCCTGCAGTCTCTACACTAACAACGACGCTATGAATGTCGCTAACTCGTAAAATCGTAAACTTTCTTTAATAGATTTTAAACCTTATGCTGTTGAAAAAAAGCTGAAAATCTAGTACAGAAAGTTTACGATTTCTCGACTTAACGACATTCGTAGCGTCGTTATTAGTGTAGAGACTGCAGACTGCTATTATGCTCGTAGAGTTGCCGAAAATCGAGTTGAGTGGCGCAAGATTAAAGAGGCCTATATCCAGTAGTGGATTGCAATAGGCTGATTATGATTATGCTCACTTGGTGGAGGAGTTCTGTGTCCTAACAATGGGACACTTTGACTGACTATGTTATGTTACATTTCCTTGCGCACACTTTCTATCCAACTAAAAATCTACAAAATGCCTTTCGACTTGATACATAATAAAATTGTCATTATTGCTTGAAGTGCATTCAAAAACACCTCGTTAGTGCAAGTTTTAAGTATGCTCAGCTGTTTTGTAAACAATAACAAATTAAATGGAGGACTAGTTGTTATTGTTGTGATAATAATATCATTGAAACTAGAGTTTTTCTTTCTCAAAAAGTGTGATTATTTTTTTTTTTATTTGGGACAAGCCCGCCACACTATTCCCAAACCACAGTAACTCCTGTGCGGCAGAATCAAGTGGCGACCACAAGAAAAGCGCCGAGACCACAGATGAATATAGAATAGAAGAATAGAATGCATTTATTTGTCAGAATATTGTACAAAGCTGGAAGGTTTTTTATATGTAGAACAGAATATTCTGCCGTTTCCGGCGTACAAACATGTATAGTTTTGGATTATCGTTACATTAAAATTAAGTTATCAATTAATAGAAATTACAAATAATATAAATGAGTTGAAATAAATTATAAAACAGATTAATTACTGAAGTCAAAATTGAAGCCCGACGAAGTCCTATAGATACGAGAAACAATTTTAACTGTCTTAGATCCCGCAACGAAATTAATCAGAAAAGAATAGCGGAGGAGTAGGAAAAACATAATTTCCACTTTCCTCCAAATCAGCAGGAGACAGAACAGAACAAGGCCAATAGGCACACAGGGACGTATACAACTGGGATAAGCCCAGTTGCCTGGCACCACGGATATTATTGTCATTATTAATATGTATTACTGGGTCCTAATAGGAGAATTAAATATTGCAAAACTTAGGCCAGTTATTAAGTACTTATAAGAAAAAAAACAATGTGCTGTAAAATAATAGACGCCGTGAAAGCCACGCCCTTTTAATGAAATATAAAGATGCAAGGAAGATTCCATTAGGTCCATTAGAACGTGACGTCATAAGTTTTTATGAACAGCGGAACAACATTATCATTACGCGTAATAGTCTGTAATTCTAGATAATATGCATTTTAAGCGGGTACAGGCGACGACAAAAGGGTTTCGGAAAGAAGAATTAATGTTTTTAAGATGACATTGTGCGTTAAGTTATGGAAAAATATTGAAGGTCTTGGTATGTCTTCTCCGTATTGGACAATAGTCAAATTAAACTATTAAGTTTTTGTAATCTTTTAATGCTTATTATTGGCAGTCTTTTTATATTTTAATTGCTAAGGTAGGTACATATTCTACAACAAAATCATTATGATGATGAATGATGATTTAAAATTTATGAAAAATTAAAATGAACCAAGAAAAAGATTCCTCCATTTTGGTAATAAGAACGACGCACGTTTTAACTCAAGAATGACCTAGTTTGCAAATGCTGTGCAGAAAATTATAATATGAAATGATGATTTGATTCGTTCATGCGATTAAGGCTCCTTCCACGAAATCATCTCATTTTGATCAATTTTGATCGGTTCGTGTGGGAAATCTATGAAGAATTTGAAGCTTCCTTTTGGCTATTATAAGAGACGAGTTCTTTTTCTGGTGAATAGTGAACAAGAATTTTCAAAATAATGTTTATATTAATGGCAATCACCCGTATTCAAAAGCCCTTTTCCGCAAAAATACCGATCGAGTTACGTTTGGCTTAGCCGAACATAACACTACAAACGATTCTAAACATTAAAAAAAATATAAATAACATCACCATATGGTCTACTGGTGTACCAAGGTGTCACATTTTCGACATCAATACAAAAAATAGCAGAAAAAAAATGTTAAAACATCGCAATTTTTACAAAATGTCTCGACAACTAAGATTTTTTTTCTATACCTTAGAATAACTTTAGAGAAAATTCAAAAACTACGTATTAATTTTAAGGTAACCTTCTAATAGAATCGTATTTTTATTTTATCAAAAAACTATAATTTCATTTCGTAAATTGAATCCAAAGTTAACTATATCATCGACCGCGCAAACTCTATCTCGCCAGTACGAATCGGCCACTGCCAAAGGACGGACGTATCGCTTTGTGTCACAAACGCTCCCGTGTTTTTCGTAAACATATTTTCGAGATTGTAAGCCGATTACCACAATTTGATACACTTATTAATTTTGATCAAACATGTTTTTTTTGCTAGTTTGTAAAGATTGCTAAAATTTTTTTCATCTTCAAATCGAAGTCGAATTTCAAGATCGATTGTTATTGTCGATTGTACTTCGATATATATTTTTAACCGACCTCCAAAACAGAGGAGGTTCTCTATTCGTGTTTGTATGTCCGCGAATATCTCCGTCAATTGTGGACTGATTTTCAAAATTCTTTTTGTCTTGGAAAGGGTATACTCCCGAGGTGGTCCCATTGTCACCAAGTCAGTTTCTGATGATGGGAGCTCTGAGAAATTGAGGGCAACCCTCGAATGTCATAGGCGCACATAACGTTTTCCATACATTTTCAGAAGCTGTTCAAGTATTTGCGTCTGATAATCATAATTTCATGAGGCTGCGCTGATGACGGAAGGTGCAACTCCTCAACGGTCAGGACTTGAAAGAAAATTCCTTCAAAATTATACGTACTTATGGATCGATAGTTGTATTCTTTCAGGCTATTAGGTTGAACTGATGATAGACGGTACATCTCATTAACCGACTTAAAAAAAAGGAGGTTCTCAATTCGTCGGCTAGGAAAACTTTAGGTTTTTCCGTCATGGGTGTCGTTTTCATGGTTTTTGGGGTCGCTGATAACGAAAATGAGGTCAAAATGAAAATCCAAGATGGCGGTCAGGAAATTTTTTGGTTTTCCGTCATGGATGTCGTTTTCATGGTTTTTGGGGTCGCTGATTACGAAAATGAGGTCAAAATGAAAATCAAGATGGCGCCGACGAAAATTTTTGGTTTTTCCGTCATGGGTGTCGTTTTCATGGCTATAGGGGTCGCTGATTACGAAAATGAGGTCAAAATGAAAATCCAAGATGGCGGTCAGGATATTTTTTTATTTTTCCGTCATAAGTGTCGTTTTCATGGTTTTTGGGGTAGCTGATTACGAAAATGAGGTCAAAATGAAAATTCAAGATGGCGGTCAGGATTTTTTTTGGTTTTTCCGTCATTGGTGTCGTTTTCATAGTTTTCGGGGTCGCTGATTACGAAAATGAAGCCAAAATGAAAATCCAAGATGACAGCCAGGAATTTTTTTGGTTTGTCCGTCATGGGTGTCGTTTTGATGGTTTTTGGGGTCGCTGATTACGAAAATGAGGTCAAAATGAAAATTCAAGATGGCGGCCAGGAAAATTTTTGGTTTTTCCGTCATGGGTGTCGTTTGGATGGTTTTTGGGATCGCTGATTACGAAAATGAGGTCAAAATGAAAATTCAAGATGGCGGCCAGGAAAATTTTTGGTATTTCCGTCATGGGTGTCGTTTTCATGGTTTTTGGGGTCGCTGATTACGAAAATGAGGTCAAAATGAAAATTCAAGATGGCGGCCAGGTTTTTTTTTGGTTTTTCTGTCATGAATGTCGTTTTCATGGTTTTTGGGGTCGCTGATTACGAAAATGAGGTCAAAATAAAAATTCAAGATGGCGGCCAGGAAAATTTTTGGTTTTTCCGTCATGGGTGTCGTTTTCATTGTTTTTGAGGTCGCTGATTGCGAAAATGAGGTCAAAATGAAAATCCAAGATGGCAGCCAGGAAATTTTTGGTTTGTCCGTCATGGGTGTCGTTTTGATGGTTTTTGGTATCGCTGATTACGAAAATAAGGTCAAAATGAAAATCAAGATGGCGCCGACGAAAATTTTTGGTTTTTCCGTCATTTGTGTCGTTTTCATGGTTTTCGGGGTCGCTGATTACGAAAATGAAGCCAAAATGAAAATCCAAGATGGCGGTCAGGAAAATATTTAGTTTTTCCGTCATGGGTGTCGTTTTCATGGTTTTTGGGGTCGTCGACCACGAAAATAAGATCAAAATGAAAATCCAAGATGGCGCCGACGAAATTTTTGGTTTTTCCGTCATGGGTGTCGTTTTCATGGTTTTTGGGGTCGCTGATTACGAAAATAAGGTCAAAATGAAAATCAAGATGGCGCCGACGAAAATTTTTGGTTTTTCCTTCATGGGTGTCGTTTTCATGGTTTTCGGGGTCGCTGATTACGAAAATGAAGCCAAAATGAAAATCCAAGATGGCGGCCAGGAAAATTTTTAGTTTTTCCGTCATGGGTGTCGTTTTCATGGTTTTTGGGGTCGCCGACTACGACAATAAGGTCAAAATGATGCCTGATGCCAGTTACTGCGAAATACTGGAAAAAGTAATAAGTAGTAAATACAGCTCATCAACTACTATCATCATTCTGGTCGGGAGAAGGGGAAAAGCAAGCGGTAGAAAAATAAAAATGTATTTTGATTATTTAGCCAAGTTAAATGTTAAAAAAATAGTCTTGTTTGCCTTTCCCTATTGTAATGGTTTGCCACAGACTGAAAATAATATTAGAAATAAGTCCAATATTAGATTACATACCATGACATTATATAATGAAAAATTTAGTTTTATTGACTCTAACGTACTTATTAGTAAAAATTACTTTATGACCGAAGATAATTATTATCTTTGTAACTTTTTTAAAGGACAGATAGTAGACTCGCTATCCTATTGTATTTTTAATTGTAATAGTTTTTTAAGCAACTATACTGCTTCTATTGAGCAATTTAGTGATGTAACTACTAGTGTAAATGCGCAGGAGTTGGATGTTTCTTTAGGTCATTTAAATTAAAACATGGGACAATAGAGTCACCCTCTAGCAGTAATTGTAATACCGAGATAGACTTGATCAATATTTCTAAGGACATTGAGACAACAGAGTTAAACTCTAGCAATAATTTGGACCAATGTTCGTTGCCACAACGTTCAAACTGCAAAACTAAATTAAATAATAATATAAATATATATATATAAATAGCTCATCAGAATATACAGGGTGTAAAACGTAAAGAATTGGAATTGGAGTTGTTTTTGAACAGCAATTGTATTGACATCTTGTGCATAACTGAACATTGGTTAAAATCTCACCAGCTTCTGTTTAGCTTTAATAACCACCAGATTGCCAGCTCGTTCAGCAGAGTGAATATAATACGTGGTGGCTCCCTTATAATTGCACATAATAATTTGAAATTCAAAGAACGTAGTGATATTGTGGATCTCTCTGTTGAGCGAGTAATCGAAGTGGCTTGCATTGAGCTTGAGCGGTACATTCTAATGAGCGTGTACAGGCCCCCAGGTGCGCCTTATGATATTTTTGAGCAACATATGGAGGACATTTTATTAAAGACATGCAACAATAATAAAACAGTTGTTGTCTGTGGAGATTTCAACATTAATTTACTTGAAAAATCGGTTACAGTAAATAAATTCTTGACATTATTAAAATCATATAACTTGCACAGTAATTTCGCTGAACCGACCAGAATAACTACCACTAGTGCTACCTGTATAGATAACATATTTACAAATCTAAAACCATTGATCCATTTAATTTTAAACGAGTTAGACTCAGATCATTGTGGCCAGTTAGTTGCTTTTCCTCGGCAAATAGTCAGAGTTCCGAAAAAACTTGTCAGTTTTGTTCCTATAAATAAAAGACGTTTAGACCTATTTAGAAATAATGTAATGGAAAAACTTCCCGCTTTGCCATATCACGATAACGCTGATCGAGCATATACTTTGTTATTTAACTTAATCAATTTAGAATTCAATAAAGTGTTTACCTCCAAAACATTGTCTGTTTCTGATCGCGTTTTATTTAGTGACTGGGCAACACCGGGTATTTTTAAAAGTAGCCGGAGGCTATATGAACTATATAATGAAAAATTATATAACCATAATGAAAACTAGAATACGTTAAAAATTACTCAAAAATATTTAGAAGAGCCTGCTCCTCAGCTAAAACCATTTATTTTAAAAATAAAATCAAAGAATCTGATAATAAAATAAAAACAACCTGGAATATTATAAACTCCGAAATGGGAAGGAACACAGCACGAAGCCGTGACTTTCATCTAAAAATAAATGATCTTGAGGCAGACATGGAGGTTGCAGCAGAGTTTGATAATTTCTTTACTAATATCCCTATTGTAACAACTAAAACTCTGCCATCATCCTCCACTTCTGCTTACTCAATTTTGCAGGAATGTGTACCAGAATGTGTTGAATCTTTTAAATTTATAGTTGTTACCCCAAAGGACATTATTGAATCTTTTAAAGATCTAGATGTCAAAAGAACCGCCGATCTTTGGGGATTATCAGTACATACCATGTCATCAATCATAGATATTATTTCACCTTTCCTGGCAATTATTTTTAACTCTTGTGTTGATTCCGGTGTATTTCCTGATTTGATGAAAATTAGCAAAGTGATTCCGCTGTTCAAATCTGGTAGCACAACCGACCCCACAAACTTTCGACCTATTTCCATATTACCTACTTTAAGCAAAATTTTTGAAAAATTAATTCTGAAGCAAATGTTAAAACATTTCAATAAAAATAATTTAATGCACTTGAAACAGTTTGGCTTCACAAAGGGACGGTCAACTACAGACGCGGGCGTGGAATTACTTAAGAGCATATTCGAGGCCTGGGAGGAATCGCAGGATGCTCTTGGTGTCTTCTGCGACTTGTCCAAGGCCTTCGATTGCGTGCAGCATGAAACGCTTATACGGAAACTATACCATTATGGTGTGAGGGACAAGGCTCTAGACCTTCTGACTTCTTATTTAAATAACAGAACTCAGAGGGTTGATGCTAATGGCAAGAAATCTTCAGGGTCTGCGGTCACTATGGGCGTCCCACAGGGCTCAATTCTAGGTCCATTCTTATTTTTAATATATATCAATGACTTGCCATATCACATGAGGGATAATCACAAGATTGTATTGTTCGCGGATGACACATCTCTCATTTTTAAAATTAAACGTCAATTAGTAAACTTTGACGAAGTGAACAATGCACTATCTGAGATTGTTCATTGCTTCAATGTAAATAATCTACTCCTGAATGGAAAAAAGACCAAGTTGATTAAATTCTCAACTCCTAATGTGAGGCAGTTATCTACAAATGTTCAACTTAATGGAATAGAGTTGGATCCTGTTGAGTCAACAGTTTTTCTTGGTATAACTATTGATTCAAAATTACAGTGGGGCCCACATATTGTGACATTGTCAAAAAAACTTAGTTCGGCCGCCTACGCTGTCAAGAAAATTAGACAGGTTACTGATGTTGATACGGCCAGAATTGTTTATTTCAGTTATTTTCATAGCGTCATGTCGTATGGGATTCTTCTCTGGGGTGCCTGTGCGGACATCGACGCTATCTTTGTTCTACAAAAAAGGGCTGTTAGGGCCATTTACAATCTAGGTCCTAGGGATTCCCTCCGAGAGAAATTCAAAGAGATGAATATTCTGACCGTAGCCTCTCAATACATTTTTGAAAATTTACTGTATGTTCATCATAAATCAGCGACCCCAAAAACAATGAAAACGACACCCATGACAGAAAAACCAAAAATTTTCCTAGCCGCCATCTTGGATTTTAATTTTGGTCTCATTTTCGTAATCAGCGACCTCAAAAACAATGAAAACGACACCCATGACGGAAAAACCAAAAATTTTCCTGGCCGCCATCTTGGATTTTCATTTTGGCTTCATTTTCGTAATCAGCGACCCCAAAAACTATGAAAACGACACCAATGACGGAACCAAAAATTTTCGTCAGCGCCATCTTGATTTTCATTTTGACCTTATTTTCGTAGTCGGTGACCCCAAAAACCATGAAAACGACACCCATGACGGAAAAACCAAAAAAAAATTCTAGCCGCCATCTTGGATTTAAATTTTGGTCTCATTTTCGTAATCAGCGACCCCGAAAACCATGAAAACGACACCCATGACGGAAAAACCAAAAAATGTTCCTGGCCGCCATCTTGGATTTTCATTTTGGCTTCATTTTCGTAATCAGCGACCCCAAAAACTATGAAAACGACACCAATGACCAATGACGGAAAAACCAAAAATTTTCGTCAGCGCCATCTTGACTTTCAATTTGACCTTATTTTCGTAGTCGGTGACCCCAAAAACAATGAAAACGACACCCATGACGGAAAAACCAAAAATTTTCCTAGCCGCCATCTTGGATTTTAATTTTGGTCTCATTTTCGTAATCAGCGACCTCAAAAACAATGAAAACGACACCCATGACGGAAAAACCAAAAATTTTCCTGGCCGCCATCTTGGATTTTCATTTTGGCTTCATTTTCGTAATCAGCGACCCCAAAAACTATGAAAACGACACCAATGACGGAACCAAAAATTTTCGTCAGCGCCATCTTGATTTTCATTTTGACCTTATTTTCGTAGTCGGTGACCCCAAAAACCATGAAAACGACACCCATGACGGAAAAACCAAAAAAAATTCCTAGCCGCCATCTTGGATTTTAATTTTGGTCTCATTTTCGTAATCAGCGACCCCGAAAACCATGAAAGTCGGACACCCATGACGGAAAAACCAAAAAATGTTCCTGGCCGCCATCTTGGATTTTCATTTTGGCTTCATTTTCGTAATCAGCGACCCCAAAAACTATGAAAACGACACCAATGACCAATGACGGAAAAACCAAAAATTTTCGTCAGCGCCATCTTGACTTTCAATTTGACCTTATTTTCGTAGTCGGTGACCCCAAAAACCATGAAAACGACACCCATGACGGAAAAACCAAAAATTTTCCTAGCCGCCATCTTGGATTTTAATTTTGGTCTCATTTTCGTAATCAGCGACCTCAAAAACAATGAAAACGACACCCATGACGGAAAAACCAAAAATTTTCCTGGCCGCCATCTTGGATTTTCATTTTGGCTTCATTTTCGTAATCAGCGACCCCAAAAACTATGAAAACGACACCAATGACGGAACCAAAAATTTTCGTCAGCGCCATCTTGATTTTCATTTTGACCTTATTTTCGTAGTCGGTGACCCCAAAAACCATGAAAACGACACCCATGACGGAAAAACCAAAAAAAAATTCCTAGCCGCCATCTTGGATTTTAATTTTGGTCTCATTTTCGTAATCAGCGACCCCGAAAACCATGAAAACGACACCCATGACGGAAAAACCAAAAAATGTTCCTTGCCGCCATCTTGGATTTTCATTTTGGCTTCATTTTCGTAATCAGCGACCCCAAAAACTATGAAAACGACACCAATGACGGAAAAACCAAAAATTTTCGTCAGCGCCATCTTGATTTTCAATTTGACCTTATTTTCGTAGTCGGTGACCCCAAAAACAATGAAAACGACACCCATGACGGAAAAACCAAAAAATTTCCTGGCCGCCATCTTGGATTTTCATTTTGGCTTCATTTTCGTAATCAGCGACCTCAAAAACAATGAAAACGACACCCATGACGGAAAAACCAAAAATTTTCCTGGCCGCCATCTTGGATTTTCATTTTGGCTTCATTTTCGTAATCAGCGACCCCAAAAACTATGAAAACGACACCAATGACGGAACCAAAAATTTTCGTCAGCGCCATCTTGATTTTCATTTTGACCTTATTTTCGTAGTCGGTGACCCCAAAAACCATGAAAACGACACCCATGACGGAAAAACCAAAAAAAAATCCTAGCCGCCATCTTGGATTTTAATTTTGGTCTCATTTTCGTAATCAGCGACCCCGAAAACCATGAAGTCGGACACCCATGACGGAAAAACCAAAAAATGTTCCTGGCCGCCATCTTGGATTTTCATTTTGGCTTCATTTTCGTAATCAGCGACCCCAAAAACCATGAAAACGACACCCATGACGGAGAAACCTAAAATTTTCCTAGCCGACGAATTGAGAACCTCCTTTTTTTTAAGTCGGTTAATGAGATTTACCGTCTATCATCAGTTCAACCTAATAGCCTGAAAGAATACAACTATCGATCCATAAGTACGTGTAATTTTGAAGGAATTTTCTTTTAAGTCCTGACCGTTGAGGAGTTGCACCTTCCGTCATCAGCGCAGCCACATGAAATTATGATTATCAGACGCAAATACTTGAACAGCTTCTGTAAATGTATGGAAAACGTTATGTGCGCCTATGATATTCGAGGGTTGCCCTCAATTTCTCAGAGTTCCCATCATCAGAAACTGACTTGGTGACAATGGGACCACCTTGGGAGTATACCTTTTCAAACAAAAAAATAATTTTGAAAATCGGTCCACACTTGTCGGAGATATGCGCGGACACACATAAAAAAAACATACGAATAGAGAACCTACTTCCTTTTTAGAAGTCGGTTAAAAAGAGACGGAAACATTATTTATTTTTGACGTGTTAAAGTGCTTTCACAACCAATTTACAGCAAATATTAAAATCTGTGATTAAAATAGATATCATAATTTTTGATTTTAATTCATCTAACACCTAATTGAACCATTTTTATGTTGATTGATATACTGTATCTATACACAACACACATTCCAGACTTTTTTTCAAAACCGTACGCGTGTACTTACTTACTATAAAATTATGTCACCTAAAATAATAATCGTCTAAATGATCAAATTTTTCAACCGTAGTTCAACGCTCGAAATGCCCGTGTGTGCGTTCGTCGGTGTTATCGCTGCACACAAACATAGAAATTGCCTAAAGTTCCGCAAGTCTTGTCTGTACAAGGCCTCTTAATTATCATTTCATTTATAAACGAGCTATAAATATAAATAACTAATGCTTGATTACATGATTAAAACGAAATGTTTATAGTATTTAATATTGTCTGGATGTCAGACCAACACCATTTATTTAAGGAAACGGACTATTACTATTCCAAAAGCTGGATATTTACGAAAAAGTCCGTCTGTCTACCTTTTTTCCGGTTTCTTTTTTTTGTTGCAAACTGGACCTGTTCTTGACCTCGACCCCGCTTTTTAACGATTTTACTTTGTATAAGTCCAAAAAAAAAACTACAATTGAATATTGCGGGAAGAATGAACGACCAGACAAAGCCAGGATGGCGCCAAAACGCAGAAAAGACTGAGCATGCCCGAACAAATTTCGACGGATGTTAACCTTCCTTAGAATTTTAGAATGTAAAGTGTAGAGGAATGTCTCGGAGAGTTCTACGAAACTGATCCTCGATCAATTAATGTTTGTTTCGTGGCACGATTCGCACGCCGAGCGAGACTCTGAAGCAACATTATACCTGGGACTGTGAACAAGCAACTAATTTTATACTTTTAAAGGTTTTTCTTTTGTTTTCCATAACAAATGCCACACGCTATGCTATTAAATGTTTCGTCATTGCAGAAACATAATTTATAGATGCATGTACTATTG
Source organism: Diarsia dahlii (assembly GCA_949775195.1). NCBI lineage: Eukaryota > Metazoa > Arthropoda > Insecta > Lepidoptera > Noctuidae > Diarsia > Diarsia dahlii. The sequence goes on along the minus strand of OX459197.1, from coordinate 989,893 downwards.
AAATGTTAGCAAACTGGTTCAGAAAGCTAAGTATGCGGGTATAATACGGGTGCCTGTATGGACTTTACAAGAAAAACCATGACCCAACAATAGATTCAATGAGTAGCCATGCTCTATTTATGAATAGTAAAAAATAACGACTGTTTCTGTCTGTGTGTGTTTACATACACCCAGTGTTTTTTTTTTAATTTTGCTCAACTGATTTTTACGCAGTTTTGACTAACATTTAGAGAATTTATTCCGGCAATTTTAAAGAAGGCTTACAGACTAACAAACCAATAAAATAAAGAATATAAAATTAAAAAATTGCTAATAACAAGCCTCCACATATGGTTAACAAAAAAAAAGTCGATAAAAAGAAGAAAAAAAATACATACAAGTTAATGAAAAGTTAACTGTCCCTGAAAAATGACTGTGCCAATAGCCGTCTTAAAGTCGCCACACTAGTGCAGAACAAGTCGACATTAAGGTCCCTAGGAAGCCTATTGAAACTGAGTGCACTTCTTATTGAGAATACATTCCGCCTATAATTAGTCATTGCGAAAGGTACATTTAATAATAAAATATATTTAAATAAATATATAAAATATATTTGTAATATTATATATTTTATCTGGTATACAGTTTATTTTATTTTATCATTTTGCAAAATAATTCAGTTAGAGATAAAGTCACGATGTTTCAAGGTCTAATCTTTCTTTAACTGGGACTTCACCTCTAATACAAAATATTATGTGAACTCCAAGTTATCACGAGATAAAAATCTAAGTGTTTATGTACTGACATAATCAACATCTAATAATTTACCTTCTGCGCCAAATGTGAATGAAATATAAACATAATGGCGACTTTAGGATACCTATAAGTTGAATGCGCATCTCAGAACTGATGTTTCTTCAAATACTTAAATACCTATTATTTATTATGACCACGAATATCACGGAGCTTTACATTTTGTTGTGACAATACTTAAGTATTTATCACTAACTAGCGGACGTCCCGCGGTTTCACCCGCGTAGATCCCGTTCCCGTGGGAATACAGGGATAAAAAGTAGCCTATGTTACTCAGGGTGAATGTAGCTTTCCAAGGGTGAAAGAATTTTTGAAATCGGCCCAGTACTTTTTGAGCCTATTCATTACAAACATACAAAAATACAAAAATAGGTACAAATCTTTCCTCTTTATAATATTAGTGTAGATAGTGTAGATGTAGAAGTGTAGATGTAGATGTAGATATATTGCATGGTAATATTATTTAAATAGATATTACCATTATCATCCTCTCCCTAACCTTTACCCAACTATGTATGTATAGCTACCCTGCATAATCATTTTCTAGTTTTGATAGCAAATGTAACTGGTTTTCAAAAATTTTGCAAAATTACGTATTTAACCAGTTACCTAGTTTTCATTGTATTTTTATGGCTTTGTTGGCTTTATGTGTTTTAATAAAATATGTTACACGATTCCGGGGTTCATTAACTAAATATCGCAGTGGTATTTCCAAAACCTGTTTCATTTTCATTGTCTAAAAAGATAAGTATTTAGCATACGCGTTTAGTTCAGTTACTCGTACAATGTTTTTAATTTGCAACAACAACAAACACGAATTCTCTACATAACGAAATAAGCACTTGATTAGTTTTTTCAACTTTTGGCAAATAAAAAACAACGACTTATAAAATAAAACCTAAATCACTTAAAAGCAACACAATATAAAAACGTCATTTCATTTTGAATCTTATCACAGACAAAAAATAAGATAACATAGAGTTTAACACGTTTGCACGCGACAGTACTTACAGTCAAGACAGTTCATAAAACTGCCACTCGTCTGTCCAACAGTCCAACGCTTGTGCATTCACTTAAACTAACAATAGGAAGTGTGTCTGTCCTGTCTGTCTGTTTGTCCATACGCACTCATATTAGTAATGAATGGACACAGTCATTTCGATGCTTTTCGTGTGCTTAAATAGCTCTTTTGTGCGACAAAGGCTCGGTAAACCTTGGATATTTAAGGTAGGTAGGTAGGTATTAGACAAACATCTATGCAAATGTGGGAAAATTGTTGAAATGTATTACCTATTGTTATTTATGTTTCTTAAATATTTGACAGGTTCTTGCGGAAATATTTTATTTTATGCTAAAATTCTGACAAGTATTAGAGTTTTTTGTATTAAATTTAATCGGTGTTTGGTTAGGTAGATACCTACTTATAAAGGGTGTCAATCCACCATTAACGAAGCCAAAAAGCATTAGTTCTTCCCGTCCGTGATTGTGCACTTTCTTTTGTTCTGGACCATACGTGGAAATCTTGTAGTTACGGAGATATTGAAGGTCAAACTTCCAACTTTTTGACAAGTATTATTAAAATACATTTTTTTTGGGTTCATTAAATTGAGTCCTACCGTAAAACGTGAACCCACTTAAAAAAAAAAGTAATTTCCCAGTAACAATCTTTGCGTACCTAGAGTTACTTAGTTTGATGTACAGAATGCCTGGTTGACGGCATCGTGAAGGTTCCGTTTACACCTTGTATATATTTTTTATTTAAAGTCTTTGGAAGCTGTTTATTTGTCTTAGGTAAACAACAACAATCGGGTTCATCAATAATCATGAATTGTCAAACACAAGTCAAGTCCCAAGTGAAAAATAATGAATAGAGTTTGGTCATAGCATAATTTATAACTACCTGTGACCTAATTCATTATTTTAGAACAAAGCAGACAATCCGAGTTTCATTGTTCATGAACAAACTCCAAATATTTATAAATTTCAGAATTACGATTTCAATTCTGCTAGATGGCCGTATTATACCTAAGAAGAAAAGCTGATTGTGGTTTTATTTTTCTTGGGTTAAAAGATATATTTTTCTCTCTACTCTAATTTACAAAACATATTTATATCTATTCTCCATTTTAGCTAAAAAAAAAAAGTCTGCCTATCAGTTTTGTTTTTGCATTGATTGATATTATATTATAAAACGTTGATTCAATGTATGTAGATATTGTTTCCCTGCATTTTTCTTTAAGTATGTGAATATAATTTGCATACTATGTTTTATAATAAATGTTAATAAGTTATTTCCTTCTATGTAATAAATAAAACAAGTGTTCGCCATTAATTATTTCTAAGTTAATAAATTCATACTTGTGTAAATCAATACCGACAATTCTTTGTGGTGTGGGTAGTTATTATGTAATAAACACTTCAGTACAGTACGATCAAATTATCTTGACAGGTCTGAACATAGGCTCTGCGAACTTTTACCCATGTAAACTTGTGAAGAAAACTGTTATTGCCAGATAAACCAATACCTATACGATCAGAAAATACAGTGAGAAATACAAATAAAATAAATATCAAAACACTTTTAGACATTAGTTGTAACAAAATAACCTGCACGAAGTTCGGACCTGCCAAGATAATTTGATTGCACTGTACGTGTGACAATTTTTTTTTTTTTGTTTACTAAAACATTATCTTTAGAACGCTTTTACATCAGGTTTCTGGAACTAAAATTAAACAGAAGGAAAGTGTCCCGATTGGCTGTTGAGCCTATGGTTCCAATCACTGTAATTGATAACCATAATCCTTTTCTAGGTAGGTAATATTTTATTCTTCTTCACTCTTATTAGTTTCATTCTAAAAACAATTAATAGTATCATAACTATCATTTAAAAAAAAAAAAAAAACTGGCCGAGTGCAAGTCGGACTTGTACATGAAGGGTTCCGTAACGTACCATTGTAGTAGATATTAAGAGATTTTCCATGTTAATGTAACACCATAGACTTCTTATAGGTTTTCTTGTAATCTATAAGTGTTGAACTGCTGTGTTGTTGCTGTGTTTTTTTCAAAATTGTAGGCTCAGTAGTTTCGGAGATGAGGGGGGGATGGTCGGACAGACAGACAGACACACGAGTGATCCTTTAAGGCTTCCGTTTTTTCCTTTTGAGGTATGGAACCCTAAAAAACAAGAACAAGGTCCATGCTGCCCGATGTACATAGGTGGTTTTAAGTCAGTAGATTTCTGACACTCCCTTACACTCCACCCAGAGTGGCAGGAGTTATTTATTGATTTTCCACCCCAGTTTTGACTATTATCAATAATTAAATTAATTAGAAAAGACCATCTTAAAGTGAAAAAGTATTTTTAATACAGAAGCAAATAAAAATCTTATATTGCCTACCTATACGTATAAATGTTAAGAAAGCTGTATGTTTTATGGTGGCACGAGCTTCGAATATAAATAGCGCACCATAGCCGTGTAGTGGTAGTGATGCATTGGCCGGGCAATGAACCTGGGACAGCATGCGCCGCGGAACACAATACGTTTATTTACTTTACTTGGATGCTATCGCTATGTCTAGCGTAGAGCTTTCGTTTCAAAAAAATTATAAAGGCAAAAGTTTGTGTGTGAGTGTGTTTGTTTGTTACTTCTTCACGTCTAAAGGCCTGGAGCGATTTAAAAAAAAAATTGGTATGGACATAGGATAGGGTTTTTATCCCGATTTTATCTTCCCATAATTAACAACTAGTGAATTATAAAATAAAGCTTGTATTCCCAGAAGGCTAAAGCAGAAGTATATGACACAAGCTTTTCACCAGTTATGAGGTTTGACCTTTATCTGGTAGCTCGGAATTGCACTTTTCCATGCTCTTATCCTTTTCTGTCGCTCAGAGCTGAAATTTCTACATTATGACAGCCAAGACCACTGTAATGCTTAGCGCGCTGTCACCTAGTCCATAAGTTTTACGCTCTGACTGGAGGCTGTACACTCAAGGCCAACCAAGGTTGACCTGTGAGATCCCATGCAAAAGCAGTTTCTAGCTCTACCCGCTTATCGCTATTCGCTGGCAGTACGACAGGAGCCCAAGATGTCATAATCATAAGTTTTACGCAGACCAGGTAAAGTTAATGACCTACTTTATGAACAACAGCGATGAAGATGAAAACACTCCCATATTCAGTCGTAGAAGGTTCTTATTTCGCACAAACATAATTATTACAGATTAGGACAAACGTGCCATATACAGACATAAAGACGTTCTTAATCGTTATATAACATCACGCCTGTTATACCCGAAAGGTTTAGGCAGAGGTCAGAGACGTCCATATTTCACCAGTTTTTATTTTACTTTTTTATTTAGCCTATGTTGTCCCACTGTTGGGCAAAGACCTCCTCCGTAGCCTTCCAGTCATCTCTCCATGCGTCCTTTTCTGTTTTTTGCCTCAATGTTATCAACTAGTGGAATCCAGACTCCGTGAATGATAATGAAAAACTGATGGCTAAATCCAATAGCACTTTACTCTACCTGGGAGTCGAACCCTTATGCTCAATAGTCCACTAAACCAACGACCCACTTAAGTAGATTAAGAGAAATATGGCATACATCACCAGTAGTAACAAGGACAATTTAAATCGTAACCTTAAAATTAACAATAAGTTCAGCGTGCTCCTATTAATTGAGCAGTTAACTATGGAGGTCAAGGTATTAGTGAACTGATCAAAATGTCTTATGTAATGTGAGCTTGCATGTAACTTGGTAAAACCTGTTCTTGTACGACGTCACATATCGTTCGTGCCCTAGGCCTGCGGCCTAGCACGAGAGCACGGTGTAAACATAACGTAAATACATTGATTTCTAGCACTTACCCACCATCATCAACCTATAATGTTCCCACTGCAGGGACTCAGGGCTCCTCTCTAGGAGAGGAATGGGCTATAATCCACCACGCGGGCCCAGTGCGGGTTGGTAGATCCCATATAAAAAACATTGTAATGTATGACGAATTCATGCATATTTTAGCAAGTACTTCGTTCAACCAAATACTTGTATGTGTAGTGTTACTGTAAATATATTAAGTTTGTTATAAATTAAATATAATAAAATTAAAAACACGTGTTCCACATGTAATATTTTATGGCTAGAAATACGTTTTTACGTTACGTTTACAGCGCGCGTTTACATCGTGCTGGGTCCTCTAGTCGTGCCGCATTAAACAACTGCTATAGTTTATGTAGTTTACTCGTCTTCTTCACTGTGAAGATCATGATCATCATCATTTCAGCCGTCCACTGTTAGTTATAGGCCTAGGAGAAAGAGGTTTCTTCTGCCATTCTTCTCTGTTCTATGCGTCCCTCATCCACCCGTTTCCCGCGACCCCAACAATATCGTCTACCCAAAATTGTTGGGATGTGGTATGCACTTTGTTTCTCCGACGTGAGTGGGGCAAAAATAAAATGTTAAGATTAGGAGAGCTACACTACTAAATACGAGCAAAAAGTAATACTTTTCGCTTTATCGAAAGCTATCAAACCACAAATTTCAATCTCGCTGACAAAATAAGTCTTTAACATAACTTAACGATTATCGATACATATATTATGCAAATTTCCCCAAATTTGCTTGTTTAGAATTTGCAAAATTAAGGCAAGGTTTTGGAAGGTTCGTAGTCTCGGTCAGGGCCAACACGGGGCAACATTGGCCCAATTCGGGACACCAATGGCATCATATAGCCCCCATTTTTTTTAATTGCCACGCCAGACATTTCTGGTTTCACCTTTCATATCAGACTGTTTATGTTATTTCCTCGTCGCTGCAATTTCGTTAATTATAGCAAACGTGTTAAAACAGGTTAAAAAGGTCGATTACATGTTGTTAATGACGTTGAATGAACTGAAAACATGACAACTAAAGATAAAAATGATTTTGTGCAAGGATCCTTTAACGAGTGCTTTTAAAGTTTTACACACCACCCGACCTTTTTTTTAAATATTTTTTACAAAATTTTATCAATATAATAGGGCGGGCGTAGGGATCGGTTCCTTTAGCAATCTGGGTCAAAGTAAGTCAGACTGTGGTAGAAATAGGGTATTATACGAGACATACAGCTGGTCTACAGGTAAGTTGATGTTTGGCGCAGTGGCTGAGCAATTGGCTGCTATGCTGCGTGTCGCGAGTGCGATTCCCACGAACTAATATTTGTAAGGCTTACAGTAGTTGTTGCGGGTCTGGCTGATTGTGGACACACCCAAGATACGGTATGTGGGTGAATTAAATACGCAGTACACTTCTACCTAATCCTTGACAGAATACACGCGTGATGTTATGTAATGTATATTCACATTAATATTGTGCATATTTGGCATAAAAAAAAACCATTGCCATCTAGAATGCACTTATGCATTCACTTAACGAGCTCACTTTGAAGTCAGTCAAGCAATCATATGAATAAAAATAGCAACTTATATAACATGATATCTCATTTCTCGCCGCTTGCGCAGATCGGATAGACAGACAGACGGTTTTATGTAACATGTTATGTATGTAGTTATCCTTATTTTGTTAATATTATTATTTCTGACCTTTCCAAGAGATTTTTAGTCGCATGCGAATTCGGCATTGATGAGTGGGATGGCCTTTTTTACTGAGTCAATAACCCAACTTTTTAAAATCGTCATATTCATTTTGAATACGTCATTTGGACCTTCGACATGGAAAAAGTCTTATTCACTGTAAGGATTGAAGGTTCCCCCGTCGCGCGTCGGGGCTGCGGGTTGTTCGAAAGAGATACCGCGGCCTCGGCACAAGGGCTAAGAAGGAACATGGGTGGTTTTTAGTCAGTAGAAGTCTGACACTCCCTACCGCTCTGCCCAGAGCGGGAGGAGTCATTTGATGATTTACAACACCCAAAAAAATAAGTTTTGAAGGTTCTCGTGTCATGATATAAGGCTTTTGTATAAAGTTCTTTATCTTAAAATTTACCTTCAAGCCTTTGTATATTCAAGTTTGGTAGCTAACGATATAGGCAGGACCGGACACATTCTTGTTTTTATATACGTCGATGATTCCCATAGTTATTTTATTAATTAATTAGTATCGACCACAACTCAGCAATATCGGCGGCCACGTTATCATTGGTTTACCCAATGTTTCTTTTCAAGGAAATCCCAGTAGACACTGTTTCTAAGAATCCAAACTTGTTCCCTAGGTAGGAATATTATTTCCAAATTAAGACTATAACGGAATAGCGATACAATATTAATATGTATTTAATTGTTAGTTCTTGGAAACTATTATTTTGCTAAAACTCTTGACAGGTTACACAAGATCGTCATAACTTGATTCTCTTTTTGTTTTGTTTTTACCCGACTGCGGCGAAGCCCAAAAGGAGGGTTATGTGTTTTTACTCCTAATGTTGCAGACCAATTTTAATTCAAATTTTATACGATCACACAATTTTATACCTTCACTTTGTACGTTACTCGGGCAACACCATCTTTTGAATTGTGTCTAGTTAATGTAATAGTTATAAAATAACATAACATCACGCATTTAATCCCTGAAGGATTATAGTCAAAGGTGTACTTATTCGGTACTCCTACATTTTATCACTTGTTTAAGGGTCATGTAATAGGGGGCGATCGTAGTGCCATCTTTTGGGCACATTGGTATCCCGACTCGGTAGCCACTATTGAGAAATTCCTGATAGAAAACCCCAATAACCCTTTGCCCGATCCGGGAATCGAACCTAGCACCTCAGTGTCTAATATAGACACAAAATAAGGAATATAGTCACGTAGGTTAAGGAAACATTTTAACAACACAATATTTTATTCACGTACCAATCATTAGAGTTCTTACTGTATTTTTTGCCTTCATCTACGCGAGGTGGCATCCATCTTAATTGTTACCACAAAAACCAGTGTTTACAAGTAGCTATCGTGCAGCAGTGAGAAATATTGCAAAACAAGGTTATGTAACATTCGCCGGCGACAATCTCGCGACTCTGATGCAACTATTAGTGGGAACGATTGTCGTTTAAAGGCTATACAGATGCTTTTTATCATTTATCAATCACTAGCTATCAATGCCTTGGTTTAGTGGTCGCAAGCGCGATTGCAGAGCATGAGGTCCTGGGTTGGATTCCCGTAATTCGACTTCATGTTATCAAAGGGCAGACGGAAAAAGAAACGAAAGTACTGAACCGATTTTGAACGGAAAGCATTTTTTAAATGGCTAAATAAACGATGGAGTTATGAGATAGCTACTTTTTTGAAGTCGGTTAAAAACCCGTTTTGCGACTGCAGAATGGACGTAATATTATGTTATGCGACCGGGTGTCACTCCCCCCGACCCACTCCCTAACGAAGAGAGGAGGTGTGTGGATACCTAGATCCCAGCTGCCTTATAGATCTTTCTTTGGCAGTCGTTGCAGGTAATCAGTTGCAATTTGAGTATTCTTTCACTTCCAGTTGCTGCATTAGTAATATTAGCTAGATCATAAAACTGGTTCATTTAATTTTTATGCATTAATCTTTAATCTTTCCATTGCTGATACAATCTTATGCTCAGAACCAGGTATAACGAACAATATAATTACATTATTTAGCTCTAGGTACCTACGTCCACAGATAGGTCTACCTACGCTTAGGTAACGTACGCAGTACAACGCGAATGACACGAAGTAATCACGTGGGCCCGAGAGATGCTACTGATAAATGGCTGAGACTGATTTAGATCACTAAGAATACTCGAAGTTTTATTATTAAAAATGCCAAAGTGTGGAACTCTCTGTATCTGTGATCCCTCCCACATTTATCACGTCTGCCTTCAAAGCAAAGTTGAACAAGCATTACAATCAAAATCAAAACTCAATTCAAACTAGGCTGATAAAATCAGCACTTTTCGAACGTCATACTAATTTACAAGAGACAGTCCCCCAAAAGTCCCCCACCCTTCTTCTGGCCAGGCTCGTTTCATCATAGGCCTGATCCATCGCTTTCCATCAGGCGTGATCGAAGTCAATATCAGGCCCGTATTGGAATAAAACATTTGATTCCTCAATATCATCTGCCTGGACACAAAGTTGAGGTCGGCTTCCAGTCTAGTCGGATGCAACTCAAATCCAGTACACATTATACATGGAGCGACTGCCTATCTGAACTCTAAAGAAACATTATTTGCCAGATTATCGTTTGTGTTTCTGACTTCCCGGAATGATGAGCAACAGTGAAAAGCAACATACATCACCAGAGTGATAAACCTCCCAAGAGATGCCTTCCTATAATATTGTGAGCTTGTCATAAAATTTGTGTCATTATAAACCGTCATCTCCGGAACAGCTAAGCCCTACTATTTACAACGCTTGACCGATCCAAAGACATGCTATTATAATGTCGTTAAAATATGAATGTCTACTCTCACATTTACAATAGATGAAATAATGCTTCTAATTTATACAAAACAAAGGTTCAAGTTTAAAAAAAAGAACCAGTAGGGGAGCATCTCTTCCAAACTTAAGCGACTGTGAAGCAGGACCAGCATTGAGTCAAGCATTTTTATCACCAATATACAATCTTCCAATCGCTTATATCATGTTTAGAGTGCGTTTCATGCATGTTTACTCATTTTGTTGTAGAATGTCAAGTGGTATTTCATTGTTACAACACTTTATCTAGTAACCAAACCAACCCATCACAATAGGGGATCGGACTGGGTCAAAATAATATGATTCTGTTTAGTCCGTAAGTTAGATTATCGAAAAATATTGGATACGTGTTTTTTGTTTTATCAAATCAATAAAAAATTACGAAGCTAAAGCGCGTCAAAGATCATGGAGTGGGGCTTGAAACGTCACATGTAGGTACAAAATGTACTATCATATGACGTCACACGAGTTTTCGAAGCACTGTATCGTCTTCATTTTTTGATTACGTGAAAAAAGAAAAAATACGTGTCCAATAATTTTTGGAAATCTATCTGACGGACTAATTAGTTTTTTTTTGTCCGATCCTCTATTCCAGAAATTGCGTTCTACCAAAAAAATCTTTTCTCTCTTTTTTTCCGTAGTCGGCTCCAAAGCTTTGAATGTTCATAATAAACGAGCTAACTATGTAGTGCGACATCTAGTTGCAATGATTATCGTAATGACCATCATCTGGACTGTGCTCCCTCTAATTGAGCTACCATTGTTCGCTTGAGAACATCTGATGCAGTCTGACGGGTTATTACTAGAAGCTGCGAGCGTTGTAAGAAACGAGACGGTGTTTAGAAATGATTTACCAGTATTTTGATGTAGCAGGGCAAAAAAGGAGGTATCTGATGACGAGGAATAGAGAAGTATGGTGGAAGAAGGCATACTGCGCCGACCCCAAATTAATTGGGATAAGAGCAAGAGAATCATGCATGATGCTGATGATGATTTTGGGTGAAATAAGCCACAGATTGGTTCCCTGCTGATTGATATAGTGAGACTAGTTAGACTCCTGTTAGCTGTGGCTTTTGCGTTGCATGTAGAACATTACAGGCCTACCTACAACAATAAAACTGCATTTGAAGACTGATGGTAGTAACATGTGTAAATATACAAGCAGAATAAATAACATAACATTCTTCGTTTTGGCCATATCTGTAGGCTTTTCCAGCACGGACTAGCTTATAAATAATAGTACCTTCTAAATAATATTTTCACAGGTGAGTACTGAAAACCAACACTATGCTGTGGGCCCGCATAGCACAGCATCGTGCTGAGAGGTACTATTGGTATCTTGCTTGTCACATTCACGACGTGCAAGCTTACAACTTATTTTTTGTTGTCCTTTTGTATTTATATTATAAAAGCTTTATATAGTATAATATTTGTTATGCGTTGTATGTTTATTTAATTTTTTGTCATTTTGTAAGCACGTCGCGTCGTGAAATCATGTCCTTACGATGTAAATAAATATTTTTTTCTATCAAACGTAAATGTTTATTGTGTCTCAAACTCTCAATAGTGTTACATAATATACCTACGTAAGTTGAGACAGCCCCAGTACGTAATTAATAATACTTGGGGTTGAAAAGTTTGTAGAGCAGCCCCAATTTGATGTACAATTTATACAGAAACATAATTTTCCCATAATACAGACGGCTCGCCAACCATGGCTAGCAGGCGAGGTCTTACATACTACTGACGTTGCTAAGTCAATAAGTTCATTGTTTAATGTCAATAAGTCCGTCCAGTAACATCCTATAATGCAATTACCAGGAAAATGAAACAACAATGTGCAAGAAGTGAATAAGTCAAAACGATTATTTAATATAAATAGCAACAAGAAGTCAACTGTGGCTGTGTGTATAAAGAGATAATTAAATTACCAATCAGATCTAATAGTGAGAAAAGCAAACTATGTGAAAAACAAGTGGTTCTTGTAATCTTAAGGTACACAGTCAATTGTGACACTTAAAATTGTCGGTTGTAGAGATTCAACAACAACAATATAGAACCTAATTAATTCAAGCTTAGGACTTCGTTAGTATTTTAAATGTTGAGTGGTATGTACACTACATTCATTGTTATGTTTCCAATGCCCATCGAATGCCTTTTCATGAAATCTGTGATTACAAATACGTAAATACAAATACATATGTATACGTACGACAATCATATTGTTCGACATAAAGCTTGATACTGATCGGAAAATTGCAAAAATGTAACAAAATTTGACTTATGCAAAATTTCCTAGCCCACACATACTTACATAAACTCACGCCCTTTTTCCATGGGGGTAGGCAGAAACCACAGACCCACAAAATGCAGCACAATGGTGAGTTCCTATTCATTTACAGTTTATTTATCTATAATATGTATGTATTTAGAAATATATAAGTATGTTTATCAGTTGTCTAGTCCCCATAACACAAGCTCTGCTTAGCTTGGGAATAGATGGCGTTGTGTGATAGTTGTGGAATATTATTATTGTCTTTATTTATTTTCCTTACATACTAATTTACATTTTTAAATATTTGTTAAAAAAAGAAAAAAAACATTTAAAAATATAAAAAAATAGTAGTCCACCGGTGTCGGGAGCAGGGTCCGAGCCACCGGTGGTTAGGGTTCCAGAGACAGGAACCTCCTCACAATACGGGCCGTATCGAGAAGTACTACCTTCTGAATCAGGCCCTTGATCCAACCGCCAAGTGAAAGTTTTGACAGGTGGTCGTCCATGCTTTTTGCTATCAGGCCATTGGCCGTGACGACTATCGGCACAATGATAGCCGAGTTCACATGCCACATATCGACAACCTCGTGTGCTAAGTCCAGATATTTTATTTGCTTCTCTTTCTCAGCTTTCACGAGGTTCTCGTCATGTGGGATGGTAACATCGATTATCATTACGCGGCGCGCTGATCGGTCTATCACCACTATGTCAGGTTTATTGGCAACAATAGTCCTGTCAGTGATGATAGACTGATCCCAGTACAACGTGACATGGTCTTTTTCGAGAACTGGGTCGGGCACATACCTGTAGTACGGTACCTCAGACTCCACGAGTTTATATTTCAAGGCAAGTTGCTGGTGAATAATCCTGGCCACTTGATTGTGCCTGTGCAAGTACTCGCCGTTAGCCAGACGAGAACAACCAGAAATAATATGTCTGATGGACTCACCCGGACGGTGGCATGCCCGACACGTGTCAACCGTCCCATCCCTCATAATATATTTCCGGTAGTTGTTCGTCAACATAACTTCGTCCATAATTGCACAGACAAAACCTTCAGTTTCCCCAAAGAGGTCGCCGAAACGTAGCCAGGACACGGACGCTAGAAAATCTACATCGGGCCCATGAAGCGACCGGTAGAAGCGCCCGTGAAGCTCCTTGCTTTGCCATACTTCCTTGCGGTTATCAGTAGTAAGTACCACAGGTTTGCGCCAGTTCTCGTTAGCCATGGACAGCGGGGTGAGTCCCTTGTCCACTGCGACCACATCTCGGTGCATACCCACATCGGCCTTTAAAAAATATTCTCTGAGACTGCACACCTCGCGGTTTTGGAGGGTCTTCGCGTTTAAAAAGCCTCGACCCCCACATTTCCGCGGGATGTACAGTCTCATGACCGATGATCGTGGGTGATGCATCCGATTTGCGGTCAGCAATGTACGGACTCTCCTATCCAAGGTATCGAGTTCAGTCTGAGTCCATTTGAGTATGCCGAAAGAGTACATCAAAACTGGCATGACCCAACCGTTGAAGGCGCGCACCTTATTCCCACCCGAAAGAAGGCTATTTAGAACCTTCTTCAGGCGTCCGAAGAAGCGCTCCCTCAACGATTGCTTCATGTCAGCTACGTTAATGCCTAACGCTTCCGACATACCCAAATATTTATAGCTTTCGGATGAGGAGAGGGATCTGAGGTGTATGGAATCCGAGAGCTGAATTCCCTCGGATTCCATAATCTCCCCTCTCTTTACATGCATGACTGCACATTTGTCCACACCAAATTCCATCCTGATGGCGCTACTAAAAGAATCAGTTATTTTTAGTAACTCCATCAGTCGCAATCTGTTGGGGGCAAACAGTTTTAGATCATCCATGTAAAGAAGGTGAGATATGACCTGACCATCTCTCCTCAACCGGTAGCCTAGACCTGAATCCTCCAGCAATGTGCTAAGAGGATTCAGGGCTAGACAGAACCAAAGCGGGCTCAGACTGTCCCCCTGGAATATTCCCCGTTTAATCCATACAGGTTCATCGTTCCCCTGAATCTGTCGACATCCTGGATATCGAAGGACCGTCTTCCATTGCCCCATACACGACTCAAGGAAGGCGCGTAGAGTTGCATCTATCTTGTACAACTCCAGCACCTTCATCAGCCATGTATGTGGCACCGAGTCGTAGGCCTTCTTATAATCTATCCAACATGTCGACAGATCCTTGCGGGCTCGACGAACCTGTTGGCCAATGGCCATGTCGATGAGGAGTAGCTCCTTAGTACCGCGGGACCCGTTCCTACATCCATTCTGAGAAGCAGACATAATGCAGTTTTGCTCAATGTGTTTATTAATTTTCGCCCTCAAAATGGATGTAAGAAGTTTATAGACCGTCGACAAACACGTAATCGGTCTATAATTCTTGGGTTCCGCGGGACTACCTGACTTATGGAGCAGGTGGGTAACGCCTGTGGTTAAAAACGAGATCTCACCATTAATTCTTGCCCCAGCACTGTTGATAAACAGATCATAATTCACATTTTCTATAGGCACAGATTCCCACGTGCGCTATTGGCCGCGAGACTGGTGACGTCACAGATTGGCCAAGCGACGCGGGCGCAACTTACGACACTCTATGGTAACTGTCGCACATTACTATAATACCCAGTTTTTTGTATATCATATCAATACTTATTTTATCAACGGAGATTGGCTGAGAGAAAGAAACATAACACTTATGTTTACCATGTTTTTGGTACTGTAGAACATGAGAGAAATACATCGTTTGGTGTGGGAGATCTTTGCATGACTGCGTCTAGTTAAAGGGAAAAACGAATAAGTAATAGAGAAGTCTGGTAAAAGATAAGCTGCGTCGACCCCAAATAGATCTTGTCCTATACAAGAGAATGATGAGGGCCTAGAAGAAGTGATACTCTATCAGTTTTTTGGTAGCTTTGTCCACTACAGATAAGTGTTTGTTTGACACAAGCTAACAAAAAACCTATGCTGATTCTGCTGAAAGTCATTTTAGAAGTAAAAGTGTAAAGTGAACGATGGAATAAATACTCTCCTGTTAATGATGGAATAAAATGTATGACGATTTTGAACAAAATTCCGTTCAACTATCTTCCATAATTTGTTCTATGTATGTCATTCTTGGCTAGAGCAAGAATCGTTGCGGGGATTGTATCATAGATCGGCAACGTATGTCGGATATTAGTACATCATTAGCTGTTAAGTAACCTACGATCACATTGAGCTTACCAATACTTGTGTAGAAAGATATAATAAACTAGCGGACGTCCCACGGTTTCACCCGCGTAGATCCCGTTCCTGTGGGAATACAGGGATAAAAAGTAGCCTATGTTACTCGTGGATAATGTAGCTTTCGAATGGTGAAAGAATTTTTAAAAACGGTCCAGTAGTTTTTAAGCCTATTCATTACAGCCAAACAAACAAAGGTTTCCTCTTTATAATATTAGTGTAGATAAGGTAATGTATCTTTGTCCTTTGATATCGATTGAAGATTCGTAATATTTATTTAAGATTCCCATTCTGAATATATCTGGATGGCAATTTTTTCATCGACCACTTTTAAAAGCGACTTTAATACACAACTGCAAAATGTAGTGCACTAGTAGGTACGTATACATCCGCCTGAATCTTAGGGGTTAACAGGTATGATGTTATAGTGAGTTTTTAATCTACAATATTTACAGAATTACAATTATAATAAAATATGTAGATACAAGTATTAAAAAGGAAAATATTACAGGTCGTCGAAGACTGGCAGCATTGCCACTTTGGATAGCAATACTGATTCTTTGGCCAAAAATGGGCCAGCCCTCTGGCCAGATGAAATTCTGTATACCTCCAGGGAAGGTAGGGAATATAAGAACTTCCTGTTTATCATTGCAGTAAAGGGTAATGACAATAGACTAGGCCGCACGAGTTTAAATAACAGGTTTATGAATAGCCATAAATCTCATTTCATGAGTGGTCTTCAAATCAATGCCAACGGAATATAATGGGCTTTTGATAAATATAATGAATTTTATTGTTAATTCAGCCCATTGTAATTTACTACGTCTTTCATTAGTGACTATCTCGTTGGCCTAGTTGTCACAAGCGCAACTGATGCGTGAGATCCTGGGTACGATTCCCAGGTCGGCCAAAGAGTTGTTTTGTTATTGTTTTTCCTTCTGGATTTTTTTAGTAGCAATCACGGAGTCTGGATTTTGCCCTATCTATATTCTATATATATATATAAAAATGTTATGTTGGTTTGTGTACGCTTCAAAAACTCAAAAAGTTTTGCACCGATCGAGCTGAAATTTTAGAATGATATATAATCCGCATCAAGGATTGTTTTTACAGTATCCACGCGGGCGAAGCCGCGGGCATCAGCTAGTTGATGATAATTTAGGCTCGCCTCCTATAGTCCAGTTAACTACATGGGACTATAATACATACAACTCTGCCTAGCCCTTCGGGAATTACGTTCTGTTTAATTTGTCAATTGAATAAAGTTATTTGATTTCTCACAGTTCAGGTTTGTTTTTTGTTGACGAGTTCAAACGTTAGAGCGAACCGGTTCTCAAAGTTGTTTTATGATTGCTCACCGTTTTATTACGAATACGGACATAATATAATATGCAACCAGTACACATTAATGTTTGTTACACATCAAATAGGATAGTATCAGTATGCAATCCACATAGTTTTATTTGTTATACCCGTGGTCGATGACTGGGTTATGAAATAATTATTGTTTAATTTTTCTATCAGGAATATATCAGTAGCAGCCACAGTGTCTGGTTTTGTGTCCGGTTGATGGCAATCTTCTTCTTCTTATCGTGTGGGCAGTAAGGTCTAACGACCCCACACACCCTAGTGTCAGAGTATCTAAGCCGCCGCAAAGGCATCTGACATGGTTTGACAACCGCCATTTGGCGGCCAGGACCACCTGCTTATACGTGCCTTCCGAAGCACGGAACCATCTTTTTATCAGATAATCAGGTGATTCAAGCCTGCAATGTCCTAACCAAACTGGAAACAACTTCACAAAGTATGCTTCCCGTGGGAATCGAATCGAACCCACGACCACCGGGTCACAAGGCAAACGCCTAAACCACTCGACCACGGAGGCAGTTGCAATGTGTGGTGGCAATATGTGACCCTAATACTTGGCATTTAAAAATAACTGGAAGGAAGAAAGTATTATTATGTTCCATTCTGCCTTACCCGTCGAGGATTACAGGCGTGATGTTATGTTATGCTATACCTATCTTGTTTGAAAGAAAAACAAAACCTATTGTTTTCATTTCAACCCAGCTTACTACACCTAGCCCCAACTGAAAATATTCATAATCTTGTACAGGAAAACAGTCAACGTGCCTGTCCTTGAAAACAGTATTTCCTTTGTCAGTCATTAATCTGATCGTCGATATTCGTCAGTCACGGCTGCCACGTGCGCCGGCGCAAGGCAATCCAGATCGTAAGGATAAGAATTCCAAGTTTTTCAGGTTGTCGTGAGATTATTTTGTTTAAAAAGATTATAATGTTTACGAGATGAGAGATCAGCATAGCGGTTGGAAGTAGTAAATGTTTATAAGATTTATGTTTTTTACGGCAGAGAATTTGGTTGTCAGACTTTTGGGCCACTGAGTACCTGTTGACTGTCAAAGATCTACAGCCTGGACCAACGACTCAACGTACTTTCCGTGTCATACGGAGGAAACTCTGTATGATCTGTATCTGGAGTGCGATTCACTAAGGCACAACATCTTTACAACCAAGAAATCATCGTTGAAACACGCTGTTTTCGGCTGTGTTTCAACGATGATTTCTTGGTTGTAAAGATGTTGTGCCTTAGTGAATCGCACTCCTGTACCGTCTGTACGGCTTGACCTGAAAATCGATCCGCGTGACTGTTATTGCTTAGCCATGAGCTTCTCTAAATGACAAAGCTGGAAACTGGATGAATGAAGTTTTACAACCGGGTAGTACGATTGATTGGGACAAGCCCGCTACACTATTCCCAAACCACTGTAACTCCTGTTAGCCAGAATCAACAGTGGCGACCACAAGAAAAGCGCTGAGACGATTACGGGTAGTACGATTATGTTAATTCAATAAATGAGTTTCCCGTGTCATACCTATTCCAAGAAGGTTTATTCCTTATAGAGCTTAAATAGGCCGTTCGCTATTCAACGAACCACAGTAACCACTATTATGCTAATGCAATCAAAGGTAGAAGGAAAAAAAAAACAATTTGTAAACACTCTTGTTTATAATGCGAAACCAGCTGCGTGGTGTTTGGTAAATGATAAACCATTGCTGTACAGTCAGCCACACGGTCATGATACGAATTCGAGTTTGATTACGAATTGCGATTGAGATGCAGCAGTATACATTTTATTATAGGGACGAGTAACAGAAAGGATGAAAGAAGACATGCTTCGCCGACCAAAAATTTAATTGTAATAAGGGCAAGAGATGATGATAAGTTTTTTTAACTAAAATTCAACCGATGAAACACGATCGGAAAAGTAAATAAAAACCTTTTAGCCTAGTTAAGCTCTAAAGTAATTAATTTGGAGGCGGTGTCAACAAACAATAAGCGAAGATCAATCAAGCTTAACCAATACAGAAATATTGATGTTTTGTTTGTTCGATTAACACCAAAAGATACGTACAAATTACGATACGCGTCGAATTGAGTACCTGCTGCTTTTTATTGTCGGTTAAAAAGCGATTTGGTTCAGTTGTTATAATAATTGAACACTCACGCGCGACTGACTGTACTTAGTTTACCTATTGTCTTTTACGCACATGTTTGAAATACTTGATCTAACATAGTTTCATTTCGAGGAAAGTGAGAGTGTATAACATAATCTAGTATTACAATGGGACTGTGTATTTATTACTTTTAATGGTCTCGAGATTCATTCTTAAAGCAAATGAGCTTACTATTGTTCATAGTTTGGGTATGTTTGTCTGTCTAGGACTCAAGATTTTATAGTTAGTGTCTATTGAAAGGTGTTTAAACCTTCCTAACAGGTCGCTGGCACGCATTTTGGTACAATCATCAGTAAAATTGCAGGCAACACATAAATGGTGTGGGGCGCGGACATGGCGCGTGCGGCGAAATGGCGAGTCAGATCCACGCCCGAGCCATGTCATTCCGTGTGCCGACAAAGCGCCCATGCCACGTCCGCGCCCGACGCCATTTATGTGTGGCCTTCGCCAAAGTGAGGAAACAGGAAAGTCCAAGAACTAAAAAAAGAGACTGCATGTATTATTTCGCATGGACTCAAGCGGTGCAAACACCTGGGGGACGAAAGTTAACCAGTTGATCCTGCGCCTGATCTCTCTCTGTCCGTGTCGGGTCGCCGTATCATCGGACTATGAGAGTGAAACGAAAGAGAGTGCACCTGTCAACCTTCAGGAATAATATTATTATTTTTTATATGAACAATGTTTCATAATTTCCTGACCTACCACTGCATTCAGTGACCATTGTTAGCCCTCAACAGTAGGTATACTTACGTATTTAACAAAGTATTGTATAGTATAATATACCTTTATTTAAATTCATTCACACCTGCTACGAGCTGACTCAGTCTTCTCAACGAAATGACAGTACTCAGTAACTATTGTAGTATTGTACGCGGTTACCAGCGAGTATACTCGTACTAAGTGTATTTGAAAATTACTTCCGTTGCCAAGACAAACATTAGCATTGCAATGTCATGTACAGGAAAAAATGCAGGTTATAGAGTCGCAAACAAAGAAAATTGTACATTTATTTAAAACACAAGGGCTCATTTTGGCGGCCTAGTCAATTTGGCACCCTAGAAAAATTGGATATGATTGTATACTTAAACGAGTATATAACGTTTTAACCGTATTTTATGACGAAGGATGCATTATTTCTCAATATTATGCACTCAAACTTTTAAATTGACTAACCGTTTTCATGAAACATGGAGCCGTTGTCAATATCAGGTGCTAAGCTAAGACAAAATATTTGATCCAACTACTTTGATCCCACGCGCTCCTAATTAATTAACTATATTCGTTAGCGACCACTTCCTTCAGAACCTAGCGACCACTACCGTCAGATCCTAGCGACCACTACCGTCAGATCCTAGCGACCACTACCGTCAGATCCTAGCGACCACTACCGTCAGATCCTAGCGACCACTACCGTCAGATCCTAGCGACCACTACCGTCAGATCCTAGCGACCACTACCGTCAGATCCTAGCGACCACTACCGTCAGATCCTAGCGACCACTACCGTCAGATCCTAGCGACCACTACCGTCAGATCCTAGCGACCACTACCGTCAGATCCTAGCGCCCACTACCGTCAGAACCTAGCGACCACTACCGTCAGAACCTAGCGACCACTACAGTCATATCCTAGCGACCACTACCGTCAGATCCTAGCGACCACTACCGTCAGATCCTAGCGACCACTACCGTCAGATCCTAGGTTTGAGGAAAACATCATCATCAACTTCCTGCCCTCGTCTCATTCTACTTGGGGATCGTCGCTCACGTATAATTCTTCCACTCTACTCTTACAAACGTCACGGCATCATTTTCCTTTTTATCTTTATTAGAATAGTCTTAGTCATACGACTGAAAGTCTGACAACTAGTCTTCAATTACATAAGTAAGAAAATCAGCTCCATCCTATTAGTTTGGAAGCTTGTCCCAACATAACTATGTTGCACAGATGATGTTGAGTGGATTAATCATCATCAGCCTATAATGTTCCCACTGCAGGAACTCAGGCGTCCTCTCTAGGAGAGGGATGGGCTATAATCCACCACGCGGGCCCAGTGCGGGTTGAATTGGTAGTTAGGTAATTCTATTATGACATAGCTTTTTTGTCAAAAGCGCTTCCTGACAAAAATATCTAAATACTAAAGTTAAATAACCACAACATTAAAGGTTTCCAGGGAAGTAAAAAAACAATGGATTTGCGAATAAATATCCTGTACTTAATGTGAATCTATATAAATAAAAAGAGAAGTCCTGACTGACTGACTGACTGATTGACTGACTGACTCATCAACGCCCAGCCCAAACCCTTGGACCTAGAAAGCTGAAATTTTGCACAGAGGTTCCCTTTATAATGTAGACAAGGAATAAGGAAGGATTTTTCGAAATTCAACCCCTAAGGGAGTTAAATAGGGGATGAAAGTTTGTATGGAAAATCGTCATTTTCATCTATATATCTATATACACTCGAGAGCAATGAATCCGGGTCACTTAAAGAATGTTAAAAATCTCGGAAACTAAAAATGATATGTTAATGCAATAAATTGTATTTAATAGACAATGTAATACTCCTTAGATGAAGGTATTAAAACTTCTTAGTTATTGCAAAGTTATATCATAAAAAAATCAAATTTGAAAAAGGGCCACTTTCGATGATGGAACTACGTAATTACAGCATTTGGTTTTGCTTTTGTTTGTAATCTGTCATTTATGTGGGTACATAAACCATGTTGATAGTGCTCTATATTCATTATTCAAGCTGAAATTATGTCGCTTACGCCTGAAGAATGCACCAGAATACTTACAATGCTGGAAACCGGCCGGAGTCAGCGCGATACAGCCAGGACTGTCGGTGTGTCGCTGTCAACAGTACAAAGAGTTCTCCGACGTTACGAAGAAACTGGTTCTAACCTACGCAGACCAGGAACGGGCAGAACCAGGTGTACGAGAAGACCGATACTTGGTGAACACCATGCTTCGAAATCGCTTTCTCACAGGAACTGAACTCACAAATCAGTTTCGACGCCTCGGAGGAAGTAACCCAAGTGCATGGACAGTAAGACGTCGGCTTGCTGAATCTAACTTAAAACCCCTTAGACCTGCAAACGGCCCTAAACTGGAGCGTGGGCATCGTATTTCAAGACTAAGATATGCCCAGAGCCACGTAAATTGGAGTATTGAAGATTGGTCAAAAGTTATGTTCTCCGACGAATCAAAATTTATGCTCTACAAGCACGATGGAAGACACAGAGTGTATCGAAGACCAGGGGAAAGATTCAAGTAAGCATGCATCGAAGAAAGCCTACGGTGGTGGGTCTGTACTTGTGTGGGCCGGAATTTCTTCTGAAAGTCGCACAGAGCTGGTGATCATAGAAAACGGCTCTTTAACTAGCGAAAGATATGTGGAAGAAATCCTCAATGATCACGTTGGTCCATTTATGGTCAATTTAGGTGAGGATGCTATATTTATGCATGACAATTATGCCCGACCTCATACAGGTAGGATTGTGAATGACTACCTTCAAGAGATGAACATTACTCGTATGGAGTGGCCAGCGCGCAGCCCGGATATCAACCCGATCGAGCATGCTTGGGACGAGCTAGGCAGATGCGTAAAACAACGAAACCCTCCCCCAATCACGCTTCGTGAGCTCAAAATTGCTCTCACAGAGGAATGGGAGAATATTCCCCAAAATCGTATAAGGAACTTGGTGTACAGCATGCCAAACCGCGTAAACGCAGTAATGGAAGCACGAGGAGGCAATACGAAGTATTAAAATTCAAGAAAATCGTAATAAAGTTCAAAAATTTCATGTTTCCTATTTTTGTTTTAAGGAGAGATCAGCAGTTTTTTTCTTTATGTAATTTTGTGTTAATAAAATGTATGGTGACTCATATTTTTTTTACTTTCATTTAAGGAGTATTACATTGTCTATTAAATACAATTTATTGCATGAACCTATCATTTTTAGTTTCCGAGATTTTTAACATTCTTTAAGTGACCCGGATTCATTGCTCACGAGTGTATATATATATAAATAAAAAGAGAAGTCCTGACTGACTGACTGACTGACTGATTGACTGACTGACTCATCAACGCCCAGCCCAAACCCTTGGACCTAGAAAGCTGAAATTTTGCACAGAGGTTCCCTTTATAATGTAGACAAGGAATAAGGAAGGATTTTTCGAAATTCAACCCCTAAGGGAGTTAAATAGGGGATGAAAGTTTGTATGGAAAATCGTCATTTTCACGCGGGCGAAGCCGCTGGCAAAAGCTAGTGTCATTATATTAAGACTTGTATCATTAGATATAATAATTGAAATAAAACAACGACCTTTGGGCTCGAGGTTTTGCGATATGTATCTTTAAAAGATATTTAATAAGCACTTAGGAACATTTTACGTCCTAAGTGGCAATTTGGAAGTGCTTCTTTGAGATGTTTCTAGACTAATTTGTCAAGAATTGAGGGCGCTTAAAAGTATGTGTATATTATTTTAAAATATAACGATCGCAGGGGGCTTATTTTCTTCATATTATTCGCACAACTTACAAATGCATTTTAGATTACCATCAGGTCTGTAATGCCTTTATCATCTTTCTAGCCTTTTCCCAACTATGTTGATGTCGACTTCCAGTCTTACCAGATGCCGCTGAATAGCAGTATTTTACATGGAGCGACTGCCTATCTGAAATCATCATCACTACATAATTATGATAAAAGAAAGTCCTCCGCCACGTCTGTCTGCTCGCGATAAACTGAAAAACTACTGCAACGATTTTATACTGTTTTTA
The DNA here is from genome assembly GCA_949775195.1 of Diarsia dahlii. Lineage (NCBI taxonomy): Eukaryota > Metazoa > Arthropoda > Insecta > Lepidoptera > Noctuidae > Diarsia > Diarsia dahlii. Next base: position 965,825 of record OX459197.1, on the reverse strand, counting down.
CCAAAGAAAAGAGTGGGTCTCGAGGAAGGTCTTAATATATAATTTATCCCGGGAATATGTTCCCATGGGTTGCAGGAACGAGATCAAAATTTCATGATTGCATTTGGTCACGTTAGCCGACATCTACGCGGGCGAAGCTGCGGGCATCAGCTAAAGCAGAAGATTAATTCGTCCATACGCCGAGGGTTCCGATCTGCTATTTTCAAATTGAAAAACGCAATAGGTCTTACCTTTTCTCTGACCCATAACTACAATCTCAACTGTCGCTTTTCAATCCCTAGACCAACGCTATTGTTACAATAGATTACAATTCACACTTTTTCTTCTCGCCGTACAATACAGTATGACGGTTGTTTACTGTTTTCACTCTTGAAATTTTTCTTACGTGTGAAAATTCTTTACAAACTATAACATTTATTTTCAAGTCACTTAGATGACTTGAAATAATAAAGTCGCATCTGATAGCTATAAAGGGTGTAACAGTACCTAATCTTATCGAAGTCAAAAGACACTTGTTGTTACCATCACTGTGATATTGTTTTTTGTTCTAGACCATACCAAGGAACCCCCCTGGTTACAAAGATATTAGGAGTCAAAGTTCCAAATTTTTCACAGCTGTTTTTTTAATTTCCAGTTTTTATTTCTTTATATAATATTTATTTAAACTTCATGCACAAGAGTGGTACATAGGCGGACTTAATGCCACAAGGCATTCTCTACCAATCAACCTTAGGGTCAAATATGACAGCACTGTGGTAAAGTACAAAAAAAATAAAAAAAAATAAGGAGAAAGCCATTTTGTTATATAAGTTGATATAGTTGAAGATTATAACTGTACTTAAATACCTCCATGACCTGTTTACTATTCAAAGCATCCACTAACACAATGTTTTAATAGTGCTACATTGAGTTTTACCATAAAATGTGATTTTTTACCCGAAAAAAAGACTCATTTCCCAGTAAAAAAAATTGCGTAGGGATAGGACCTAGTTTGGTGTACATAATGCTTGGTTGACAGATTCGTGTAGAGTTCGTTTACTTTACATAGTTTACATCCTGAATAGCTTACCAACGTGTATCGTATTACGTTAGATATACAAGCCATGTAGAATACTGGTATTAAGCTGCATCTAGTAAGACTGGAGGGTCGGCCTCCAAACTTACCGGATGCAATATAAAACTAGTGTCCGACCGAAACAGGATTTTCAGCCGAAACCGAAACTAATTTTTTAATTTTACAAATAAAGAGCTATTTATGTTACATGCATATCTATTAAACTGTTGCATTTTTTTACATGTGTTAACTGTCTATTTATGCGTAAAAATACAATAGATTTAACATGCTATAAAAAAATCAAATAAGTTTCGGTTTCGGTTTCGGCTGAAAATCCTGTTTTGAAAAACTAGCCAAGTGCAAGTCGGACTTGCACATGAAGGGTTCCGTATCATGACTTCTTAAAGGTTTTCCTGTAATCTATACGTGTTGAAATAATTTCTGTATATTTTTCAGAATTTTAGGCTCAGTAGTTTCGGAGATTAGGGGGCGGGAATGGTCGGACAGACAGACACACGAGTGATCCTAAAAGGGTTCCGTTTTTTCCTTTTGAGATACGGAACCCTAAAATCAACATGGGTGGGAAAATGCTATAGTCTGATGATGAGATAGCTATACCGGAGTAGAGAAACCCGATTTATTATATTTACAAATCTCGCGGTGTCTAGACTTATATTAATTTCCGTGAACACTTGCAATAACAACTTGTTGTCACATCTATCTAATAAGAAACTCAAACGATTGGATTACAGGTATTTCCCAATGACGCTTGTATCTTGTGTAATGTTATCTTTCCTTTTCAGAAGTTTATCGCCAAATTAATATTAATTCAGCTTATGAATGTTTTCAAGAATTGTTTTTATTATTTTATAAGTTATGTTTTCCTAATGTTAAAATTAAAATGACAAATAAATGTAAGACAACTAACTGGATAACTAAAGGTCTCAGAATCAGCAGCAAACGTAAACGTTCATTACGTTTTATATACTATAGACATAAGTCAGAACGCAATAAACTAGTATATAAAAAATACAGTAAATTACTAAGAAGTTGTATCACTAGCTCTATAAAAAAATCAAATGATAATATATTAAAAAAATCTAAAAATAAAAGTAAAGCTGCATGGACACTTATAAAGCAAGAATCAGAATTTACGAGTAAACTATCACTTATAACGAATTTAAACATCGATGGTAAAATAGAAAACAACCCAAAAGAAATTGCGGACTCGTTTAACAACTATTGGATAGACTTAACAAATCAACAGAACGATAGTGTAAGCGATACATGCAAAGCGAGCACGTGCGAAAGTCTGTTCCTTCGGCCATATGGCTACATTGACATACAAAGAATTATACTGTCCCTAAACAACACAGGAGCAGTCGGGTATGATGAGATCTCGACCAAAATTCTAAAGGCCTGCTCAGCAGAAATAACTCCTGTGTTGACATACTTAATAAATTTGTCATTTTCAGAAGGCTGCTTACCAGAGTTGCTAAAGTCTGTGATTGTTAAGCCTCTCCATAAAAAAGGCGACTGCTCGAAGGTAGATAATTATAGACCTATTAGCCTTATACCAATAATTTCTAAAGTTTTTGAAAAAGCTATGCAAAACCGTCTCATGGAATTTATCGGGAAACATCAGATTCTAAGGAAGGAACAATACGGGTTCCAAAAACGGAAATCAACCACTCTTGCATGCTTCAATCTGGTAAAAAATATAATTGATGAAGTAGACATGGGGAAAAGAGTATCGGTTGTATTTTTCGATATGTCGAAGGCTTTTGACTTTGTGTCCCACAGATTACTGCTTTCGAAGTTAGAACGATATGGCATTCGAGGACCGGCTCTTAGCTGGCTTGAAACTTACCTAGTGGGCAGAAAGCAATGTGTGGAAATATTAAGTATGACTAGAAACAAAGAACTACAGGGAATAAGATCTCTTCCCAAATACAACAACTCAGGTGTACCACAAGGAAGCGTTTTGGGTCCCCCTTTGTTTCTTTTATATATTAATGATCTCCCTGAACACACACCCAATCCATGCACATTGTTTGCGGATGACATTTCAATCATTATGACATCACCAATTAATACTGACATAAATAATTACAGAAATGACATTAATAATACAATTGACTCAATAATTTCATGGTTAAGTAATAATAATTTGCATGTAAATATAAGTAAAACAAAAATTATTCAATTTAGGACATATGGTCGCAAGCGGGATAAACTTGACATTATTTATGACGGACAACCTCTAATGGAGACAGATGAAACCATTTTTCTGGGAGTAGCACTGGATGGGTACTTCTCTTGGAAACCGCACGTAGAGAAAGTTTGCAACAAATTAAACAAATTCGTTTACGTACTCTACACACTGCGAAAGACCTCGTCGCAGAGTACTATGTTAACTGCGTATCACGGCTGTGTTGCTTCCACTCTACAATACGGCCTCATACTATGGGGTAACTCAACAGATGTGGATAAAGCATTCAGGGCACAAAAGAAATGCATCCGGGCTATTTGTGGCATTCCACCATGGGAATCCTGTAAACCGTTGTTCCAAAAATTAAAGCTTCTTACATTACCCTGTATGTACATTCTAGAATGCGTTAAATTTGTTCGGCAGCATTTTGATTTATTTAAAAAGGCTGAAGACCGTTACCCTCGTAAAATAAGAGATCCAGATAGAATAGTTCTGCCTAGAGCGCCAAAGACTGCTCTATATAGAAAGAACTCCTATAGTATGTGTGGGTTAATTTATAACAAAATTCCAAAGAATCTTAAAGACTTAACTAATCATTTATTTTTTGTTAAGTTAAAATTATGGCTTCTGGAGAAACAATTTTATTCTGTAAATGAATTTTTAAATAATGTTAATAAATAATCTTTTTTTTTTTAATTAGTTAATGAATGTTTTGTTATGTATAATAGTATTGAATAATTATATATTTTCTATGATAATTTAATAATGGTAATTGCACGGTAATAACGACATAAATTATGATTGGAAATGTAAGCTTGTAAATAATTTGCACGCTTAATAAGAATGTATCAAGACGATTATCATTTACCCGCTAATATTATGGAAATGTATCTAATGACAATAGTACTCAATTTAATTTTAATGTATTACTATGACTTTAATACAATTATGAAACCCAAATGTTTGCATGTCACATTATTATGACTAAGTATTATGGATCTAAATTATTTATGTTACGACCGAAACTGTACCAATACTTTTAGCAAATAAATTGATTTGATTTGATTTGATTTATATTTATTTTAACACATACGCAGTATTGTTTATTTCTGTTTATTGCTTATAGGGGTGTCACTACTGGTTATTAAACGGGAAGTCATTAATTGTTGGGAAACAACAAATTTGCGATTACTGTGCATGAGGTCCTGGGTTCAATTCCCACGTTGGGCAAAGTGGTATTGGTCTGCCATTGGGGATTTTACAGTAGTAGCCACAAAGCATTGATTTCGGCTCGGTTGGTGGCAATATAATGCTCGCCCTCTACTACTACATAGGACTTAAAAATAACAGGTGAAATATTGGTGTTTAAATGGGTAGGTACACCTCTGCCTAACCCTTCGGGGATTGCAGGTGTGATGTTACGTTATTTTATCCTAAAGTCTAGCCCACTTTCTCATAAGCGTTATTGGATCTGTTGTGAAAACACGGCGTTCTTCGTATGGCAAGGACTGAACGCGTTTTTACCCGCAGTCTTTTATAAACATCAGCTACATCAGAGACTAGCTAAAGTTTAGTACACCCGGTTACATTATTTGTTACACCTTTAGTTCCTTAACTGTGGACTTGGTTCGAAACAATTTATATACTGACTATACTCCTGGTAGTTTGGACCGTAGTTGTACCCTAAACTGTGTGATAGAACGAATGAGAAACTTGAGTCCCGCTGGTTTTACGATTTTGTAACATTCTTTATCGTAGAACTAGTGGGAACGAAAAAATTTATTGACTTTTCGTTCCCATTAGTTCTACGATTTCGTACCACCTTGAATCGTAGAACTAGTGGGAAAAATATTTAAAAAGAAGTTCCCACTAGTTCTATCGTAGAACTGTGCAGTAGAACTAGTCGGAATGATCCGTCAGACTAGTTTGCCACATGGCATTTGCACTTAGTCTTATAAATTAGGTGTTTACATATTATAAAATATGAGGAATTTCTGAAAAGGAAGTTGGATCCGATTTAAATGGAGATGGGCAGCCCAACTCCTATCAAGCCGCGTTGATGGCAGGTGGACTAAAGCAGTAACCGAGTGGCGTCCAAGGACCGGAAAGAGAAGTCGATCACGGCGGCGAAAAGGGCAGGCGAAATAGTTCCCACCATGGGAAAAACCTGGATGCGGCTGGCACAAGATCGTGGAGATTAGCAAAAGAAAAGAGGGTCTATACCCAGACATGGTTAAATTAAAGCTGTGGATGATGATGATGAAGTAGGATCAAACAGCGACACACTACTTACTATTGAATAATGACGACATGAATTAATGTAAAGCAATGCCGAGCAAACAGTCATGGGTTTAACGTGAACGCTAGGGAGTGGCCCTATTATGGTAATTATTTAATTACACACTTAGATATGAGCATTGGGTGTAAATCATGGCTTGCTGTACATTTCAATGGAGACATTAGAGAGAGAGACTATGATTGTGACTACACAGCTATATTTGTAAACACACAAATCTGCAGATATATTATTATTAAATAGTGGCTAGATATTGGTTCTGCTAATTAGAATCACTGACAGCAACGCAGAGTCTAAGCCACTGGGTCTACACTAATAATACACTCGAGAGCAATGAATCCGGGTCACTTAAAGAATGTTAAAAATCTCGGAAACTAAAAATGATAGGTTAATGCAATAAATTGTATTTAATAGACAATGTAATACTCCTTAAATGAAGGTATTAAAACTTCTTAGTTATTGTAAAGTTATATCATAAAAAAATCAAATTTGAAAAAGGGCCACTTTCGAAGATGGAACTACGTAATTACAGCATTTGGTTTTGCTTTTGTTTGTAATCTGTCATTTATGTGGGTACATAAACCATGTTGATAGTGCTCTATATTCATTATTCAAGCTGAAATTATGTCGCTTACGCCTGAAGAATGCACCAGAATACTTACAATGCTGGAAACCGGCCGGAGTCAGCGCGATACAGCCAGGACTGTCGGTGTGTCGCTGTCAACAGTACAAAGAGTTCTCCGACGTTACGAAGAAACTGGTTCTAACCTACGCAGACCAGGAACGGGCAGAACCAGGTGTACCATAGCACGAGAAGACCGACACTTGGTGAACACCATGCTTCGAAATCGCTTTCTCACAGGAACTGAACTAACAAATCAGTTTCGACGCCTCGGAGGAAGTACCCCAAGTGCATGGACAGTACGACGTCGGCTTGCTGAATCTAACTTAAAACCCCTTAGACCTGCAAACGGCCCTAAACTGGAGCGTGGGCATCGTATTTCAAGACTAAGATATGCCCAGAGCCACGTAAATTGGAGTATTGAAGATTGGTCAAAAGTTATGTTCTCCGACGAATCAAAATTTATGCTCTACAAGCACGATGAAAGACACAGAGTGTATCGAAGACCAGGGGAAAGATTCAAGCAAGCATGCATCGAAGAAAAAGTAGCCTACGGTGGTGGGTCTGTACTTGTGTGGGCCGGAATTTCTTCTGAAAGTCGCACAGAGCTGGTGATCATAGAAAACGGCTCTTTAACTAGCGAAAGATATGTGGAAGAAATCCTCAATGATCACGTTGGTCCATTTATGGTCAATTTAGGTGAGGATGCTATATTTATGCATGACAATGCCCGAACTCATACAGGTAGGATTGTGAATGACTACCTTCAAGAGATGAACATTACTCGTATGGAGTGGCCAGCGCGCAGCCCGGATATCAACCCGATCGAGCATGCTTGGGACGAGCTAGGCAGATGCGTAAAACAACGAAACCCTCCCCCAATCACGCTTCGTGAGCTCAAAATTGCTCTCACAGAGGAATGGGAGAATATTCCCCAAAATCGTATCAGGAACTTGGTGTACAGCATGCCAAACCGCGTAAACGCAGTAATGGAAGCACGAGGAGGCAATACGAAGTATTAAAATTCAAGAAAATCGTAATAAAGTTCAAAAATTTCATGTTTCCTATTTTTGTTTTAAGGAGAGATCAGCAGTTTTTTTCTTTATGTAATTTTGTGTTAATAAAATGTATGGTGACTCATATTTTTTTACTTTGATTTAAGGAGTATTACATTGTCTATTAAATACAATTTATTGCATTAACCTATCATTTTTAGTTTCCGAGATTTTTAACATTCTTTAAGTGACCCGGATTCATTGCTCTCGAGTGTATTTTGATCAAAAAAGTCCCTTCTCTAACGAAGGTAAGCAAAGGTACGAAAAGAGTTAGCCTGAAACTAGTTAGTAAAAGGTTAAACGTTTGCATGAATATCCGTCATCTTAACCGACGATGGGTCATTCCATAAGGCCATGCCAGGTGACTTTTTTTTTTTTTTTTTGGTGGGTGGAAAATCATCGAATAACCCCCCCCCCCCCCCGCTCTTGGGCAGAGCGAAGGGGAGTGTCAGACTTCTACTGACTAAAAACCAAACCCATGTTCCTTCTTCGCCCTTGTGTCGGAGCCGCGTTAACCTTTCGACAAACCACAGCCCCGACGGGATGCCAGGTGACTTGAACAATAAATGCTTAAATCATACCATAAGAACCCAGGAACCGATTGATACTCCATCAAATCACAAGTAATAGGTAAAACTACATTGCAATGCGGTACAATCACAAAAGCATGTAATTGGTGATCTCCGATTCAGAACAGACCCTTCTGGAGTCATTAAGAAGATAGTGAGGGAATACACAGCTGTTTATTATTTAAATAACGTGTCTATTGTTAGCCACTTACATTTTACATTAGATTGGATTCCTGCCATGATGGCTACGGAAAACTTCTGGAAGTCGAAAGTCAAAGTCAAGGACAAACTCATGAATTAAACCGTTACATGACGCCTGTTTTTCCGGAGAGTGACATATCAAGGGTGGAAAGGTTATTGAATCTAAAAAATAAAAATAGGTAAAAAAACTTTTTAAGTTAAACGGTTTTATGTTAAACATACATTGCAATGTTTAAGATAAATGTACTAAAAACCAAAAAATAATAAAATAGATACAGTCGTGGGAATTATAAACATATGCATAGACTAGACTAAAATAAAACCGTGGGGCACGTCAATTGTCTACAATCGTTGATTAAAATGTTTGTTTTGTAATGTTACAAAACAAACATTTGACGTGCCCCACGGTTTTATTTTAGTCTAGTCTATGCATATGTTTATAATTCCCACGACTGTATCTATTTTATTATTTTAAGGTTTTTAGTACATTTATCTTAAACATTGCAATGTCTGTTTAACATAAAACCGTTTAACTTAAAAAGTTTTTTTACCTATTTTTATTTTCTAGTTTTCAGTTTTTATTTCGCATTCTGCTTAATTTTGCATAGCAAAATGGTATTCTACTTGTTGAGACCTTTCATTTGATACCCATGTTGATGGGATTGATAAAACCTAAGTTATCCGCCATTTCGTAGCGGCCGCCATTTTGTATTTAAATTTTTTATAGTATATTGTATTCTGCTTGTTGAGCCCTTTCATTTGATACCCATATTGATGGGATTGATAAAACTTACGTTATCCGCCATTTTGTAGCGGCCGCCATCTTGGATTTCAATTTTTTATAGTATATTGTATTCTGCTTGTTGAGCCCTTTCATTTGATACCCATATTGATGGGATTAATAAAACATAAATTATCCGTCATTTTGTAGCGGCGGCCATCTTGAATTTATAATGATAATGAATAAACATAATTGTATTGTCACCAAAATCCAAAGTGTATACAAAATTTCAGATTAATCGGTTGACAGGAAGAGGGTGAAATTTGAATTACTAAATTTGATCCAAGAAATAATAAAACAAACGGGGTGAGCTAAATAAAACCGTTTAATAATAAAAAAGGAAGGAAGGGTCTTCTGTAAAATTAACCAACATGCCAGTTATGTTTAAGTCCCATTACCACGCTAACAAGCCAGCCAGCATTACCAGCCTATTACCATCAATCGGCCCCAAATTCAGACTCCTGGCTACTACTTAATATACCCGATAAGAACACCCAGTAACACTGCTGGACCGAGAAACGAACCCGAAACCCCTTGTTCAGCAGTAGTGCTTGCCACCACTTCACCAACGAGCCAAGTTATTGTTAAAACTTTGCAAAAATTACAGGACCAACGCTTAAACAACTGGTACAAGACCTAGGTCAAAGGCATCAGAAGACAAGGCTCAGAACAATGATGATGATGATACTAAAAACATTCAAAGCCTATCTGCGGTTACCAATATACTCCTAGAAAACACTTAACCGAAGGAGACAGAAACATGACCGCCGTAACTCACACCGTATTCAATAACCGAGCCATTGTCTACACAGTACACACTTCATTACCCTAATGATGGGAAACCACACTATTTTTATTAACTTTGCAACCGAGACGTTAGGAAATCTAACCGCGAAGCCGCAGAATAAATATCTAAGCGAAAAGTCATTTGTTTGTAATAAAGTACGAGTGATGATACTGATCGGTGGTTGTTTGAGGGGCTCGTGGCTGAATTAACGTGGGGATTTGTCAATTTGAGTGGTTGAGTTGTAGCGGCTGTGGATATCGATGGTTTTGGACGGTTAAAACTGCGTTCACTGAGTCAGTACTTGAAATTTATGACTCCTGGGTCATGATAAGAGTCACGCGTTCGAAAAGTGCATTGAGCTGTGTCGCTCTTGGTTGGCATGCACATAATTAGTTACTATAAAAATCTTTACTGGTACTTACACCAAAAAGCCAATTCTCGTACTAAAACGTTCCTAAATCACGATCGAATCGTAATACCAGTAAATGTTTTAACAACAATTCCGTTCGTGATTGCCATTTGCAGAAATGCAAATAATTTCACCTATAACGGTAATTTTATACTTATAATTAGCATCGAACAAATTAATGATGACGAAACTTTTCACAATTCTAATTAAGAAGCGAAGCAACCTTGATATTCAAGACATGTCGAAGTCCGCAGTGGATGTCCAATGTTTAGTGAACTATAGTGGACGTAGAAAACAGACGAGTTAGCTAACCTTGACCTCGTCTTAGGTAACTGAGGCGAGAAATTTGGACATAATAAGACAACGATTTTGGCCAGATTTAGTGATCATTTTATACTCTAGGTTGAAAGTATTAGGTTTCACAGGTTAGGTTAGGATATTCTATTTGATTGAGGACTCATGGAATTATCTTTTTTCAAATAAAAGGAACGTATTTCAAAAAAGGTTACTAATGAAATGTCACTTTTCAAAGGCGCTTCGAACTATGGTCCAACTAATAAATTACTGAACTAATGAGCAATCGCTGTAGAGTTTTTCACAACAGGATTTTTCGCACAGACGTTACATCACACTAATAAAGCATCGATGGAATAAAATATCTTACAACTGAATTATCGACACATCGTGTTCGATATAATATAAAACGAATCATCAACTATCGAAATCCAATAGGGAACCCAATATTGAAGATTCTATGATTATTGCAATTATAGAGGTTACGGAAGGCAAAAGAAACAAAATAATTATTGGCTTTTTTCAAGTCAGATTATCAAGTTATTCAATGGCTCTCAGTAGATTCACAATAATGATGATGAAATAATTAATAGTATTTTAGCTTATAACCTAACTGTTAATAGGTATGTAATTAATTCCAATTTAGTGATTAAAAATAAACAATATAAAAGACAATGTGTTCAAACAAAGGTTGCGTAAACAGCGAAAAACAAAAGAAGTGTGTGTAAATATACGAGTACAGTGCAATGTCTTCATTGAAATAAATTCACAAGTTATGCAAATATTCAATGTGTAAGCTGTTAAAATATTTAGTAAGTTGTTTGATGAATCAATAAAATTGTTCATTTAGGCAGTTAGTGTCAGGTTCACCGTTTGATGACTCAGATTCTGTTCTTCTCTCCTGCCTGTCGAATGAACGAATGAAATGAATGAAATAAACTAACTGACAACGATGTAGTCCTAATCTCGACTGCTGAACAAGAGTTTCTAGGTTCGATACCTGGGTCTGGCAAAGTGGTAATATGTTTTTCCGTCAGAAATTTCTTAATAGTAGCTAGGGAGTCTGGATTTATGCCAGATTGGTGGCAATAGGCTTGCTCTCTAATATACGGGTCATTATCAGGAGACTCATTATTTGGTTGACTTCGGTGGCAATTTTTTTTTTTTAATTTGTGGCATGTTATCATGAAATATCAAATCTAGAGTTAATTTAAAACATATTAGTAGTAGAGGGAATCGTATAGACCGAAGGATATGAAGGGATTTAATTTTTAAAAAATTGGTGTCCACCGAAATCAATATTCTTATCACCGAAATCAAATATATCAAATAACTAGCTGAACCCGCGCATGCGTTGCCATGCGTTTTTCCTACCTACCTACCTACTACCCTACCTACTACCCTACCTACTACCCTACCTACTACCCTACCTACTACCCTACCTACTACCCTTCCTACTACCCTACCTACTACCCTACCTACTACCCTACCTACTACCCTACCTACAACCCTACCTACTACCCTACCTACTACCCTACCTACTACCCTACCTACTACCCTACCTACTACCCTACCTACTACCCTACCTACTACCCTACCTACTACCCTACCTACTACCCTACCTACTACCCTACCTACTACCCTACCTACTACCCTACCTACTACCCTACCTACTACCCTACCTACTACCCTACCTACTACCCTACCTACTACCCTACCTACTACCCTACCTACTACCCTACCTACTACCCTACCTACTACCCTACCTACTACCCTACCTACTACCCTACCTACTACCCTACCTACTACCCTACCTACTACCCTACCTACTACCCTACCTACCTACTGGTCCTATTTGGCGCAGCCGTGGAATGCACACTCTTTTTTTTTTTGTGTTTGTTCATTTTATTTTTTATTGTTTGTTGTGTGCACTTGTGGCATATTGTGCTAAATAAATATGTTTTCTTTCTTCTTTCTTTCTTTCTACTACCCTACCTACCTACTACACTACCTACCTACTACCCTACCTACCTACTACCCTACCTAAAAAAAAAAAAAAAGTATCCTATGTCCTTCTCCTGGTTCTTAGCTACCTCCCTACCAATTTTCAGCTAAATCCGTCCAGCCGTTCTTGAGTTATAAATGGAGTAACTAACTGCCTAAGTTTTACTATGAAAATAATATGGTCTGTAAGAAATTGCAGGTAAATTTTACAGTAAAACATTTTATTTTATCAAGACATGTCCCATTTATTAAGTTTTATAGGAAAATTTACAAAAATCAACAAAAATTTACAAAAAAGGAAGCTATATATTTTCCATTAAATGTAATTAAAAGTAGTAGGTAGTCTAAAACTAACAATATAGGAACTTGAAAAAAAAATATTTCCAGCATAATCACAGACACAAAATTACTACAAAAATCACTTTTCAGTCTCAAATCAGTCTTTCCAACAACATCAACAACAGTCTTTCCAACAACATCAACAATTATAGAAGGCACTTATTTAACAAATAATATTTGTATTTTTATAAAAATATTACTTTTCCCGATAATTTTAACATAATGAAATATTTTTTTAGTAAATAAAAATAATACATAATTTTTAATATTTATTTTTTCTCCTTGTGCACTGCAAAAAGCACTGGATCACTCTTGATGCGAGCTTTCCGACGTCGTTCAGCCAATCTCTTTTTAACCAACCGATCTTCTTTTGAATCTGCCATAATCACAGTTCTGAAACAAGATGAGAGGTGATGAGAAAGCTAAATAAACGATCTTATAATGTAAATAAATAGCTATTGATTGATTTCGGTGGTTTTAAAATTGATTTCGGTGCACCTATTTCCACCGAAAACGATTACGTACCTCAATAAAAGAGTGACACGGAGACACACAGGCGTGTTATCCTTACCACCGATGCGGCACGACTGACAGTTTGTATTACTCGAACAAATATTCTCGCAGCCACTAGAATACGGGTTTTATGAACCGATCACTGCGCGCCACTGATATCAACTCTAAACGTCGGACGTGAAGACAACCAGTTGTAACTTGTCTACTAAGGCCTATTATGACGTGGAAATATTATAAATTGAGTTAATATCTATCTAGGTGTTTATGAATACATGAAAAATAGCGACATGTATTGCAGAAAAAAAGATAAAAAATAATTTCCGCCGCAATACGGGGCCGGACGCGGCACCGAGGTCAATATTTAGGAGGTTTTTATTTTTTTAAACTAAATTATATTTAATTTATATAAAAAACAACACAGGCCCCTCCTAATATTTTGATCTTACCTATTATAGAAAAAAATATCAAGTTGATAGTTATCCATTTTGTACTGGATTTCGACCCGGACACGCATATTTAAGCCTTCTGAGAATGACCGATACAAGTTAAGAGACTTATACGTAACTGGCGAAAGTTGGGTGTACTATTAGGAACAGTTCTGCCTAACTTTTTTCGGATTATAGGTGCGATGTTTTGTTATTTACAAACGCAGCATTTATACAGATTTGGAATAATCAGTAAGCTACACGAGAGAACGAGGTCAAAACTCCAAGTCTAAAGCGAGGTTATGTTAAATCCATACACGGATATTATAATATTATGTAGGTACTATCATGTTATTACATAAGAAACAAAGATGAAACGACTTAATTGAATCACGATAAGTGCTAGTACAGTACACAGCACATCAGTAAAGTAACTTAATAATTGTGTCTTTATTTTATTGTTTTACTTTGTACTATTTTGTGTGTAAAATATTTTTATTATTATTATTTGCATATAGTCAAACTTCAATAAATTCAAATACTTACATAAGTAATTAAAGTTGTATTTGAATTGATTGAATTTATTTAAATAATAATTATTAAAATATTTTTAATGTATTTTTTTTATAATAAACTTGCTGATGCCCGCGGCTTCACCCGCGTGGCAAATTATATACTAAAACCTTCCTCGAAAACCACTATATCCATTGGTGAAAATAGTATGAAAATCGGTGCCGTAGTTTTTGAGTTTATCGCGAACAGACATACAGACAGATGATTTAGTATGCCGGATTCGTCAAAACATGTTGAACCTAATCTTAGACTCGTTTCCATTCATATGTGCTTATCTATGTTTTATTAATTATTGCATCTTTCTTTTTATCTACTACGTTACGTTTCTTTGGCTTTTGATCTATGATCTTAATGATCTATCGGGTATTTACTTTGATTGCCATGCGCAATGCTTTTGCACGCTTAGAATTAAGCAGGGTTTATCAGACATAACTTAAGTCGTAATTAAAACGTAACATCACGCCTGTAATCCCCAAAGGGTTAGGCAGTGGTTAGCGGCACTCACATTTCGCCAAGTCGTCATTATTTACCGATAAATGCACTAGTTTGCAATTATTTAAAAGTTGTTCGCAATTGCGCGAACAACTTTTAAATAAACTGATGGCGCGACTGGCCTGTTGGTCTAGTGGTTAGTGACCCTAACTGCTATGCCGGAGGTCGTGGGTTCGATTCCCACCCAGGACAAATGTTTGTGTGATGAGCACGATCATTTGTTCTGTGTCTGGGTGTAATTTATCTATAATATGTATGTATTTAGAAATATATAAGTATGTTTATCAGTTGTCTAGTACCCATAACACAAGCTCTGCTTAGCTTGGGACTAGATGGCGTTGTGTGATAGTTGTGGAATATTATTATTATTAATTAGTAACTGAAGCTATTTATATTAATACACAGTATTTCAATGTAGTTCGCCTCCAAATTAAGTATTCAAATTGTTAATGATCAATCTATCTAGCCTTTGGTAAACACGATAAGTGTTCAGGGTTCTGTACGTCCGAATGAATCTGTCACAGTCGCACTTATAGAAAATTTGATCCAAAACTACATAACATAACATCTCGTATCTAATCCCCGAAGGGTTAGGCAGAGATGTACCTATTAGTGCACCCGTTTCCCGAGTTATGTATAAGTCCCGAGGCCGAGTCTTTTGTCATTGCCATCAACCGAGCACAAATTCAGACTCCATGGCTGTTGATAGAAAAACCCAAAACACGTTGCACGACCGGGTAATCAGCCCAGGTGTTCATGCTCAGTACAGTGCGATCAAATTATCTTGGCAGCTCCGAACTTCGTGCAGGTCATTTTGTTACAACGAATGTATAAAAGTGTTATGATATTTATTTTATTTGTATTTCTCACTGTTTAAATTAGATATTTTCTGATCGTTTACGTATTGGTTTAACTGGCAATAACAGTTTTATTCCCAAGTTTACATGCGTAAAATTTCGCAAAGCCTATGTTCAGAGCTGCCAAGATAATTTGATCGCACTGTAGCTGCGCTTACGTACACTAGTTAGAGCAACGGCAACGAGGCAGTCCGATCCTAATGTACTGGACTGAAAAAGTTGACATTTTTACATATGAAAGTTTTGTCGCGAAAACGTTGGGGATGTTATTTCATGTAATCACTGAATATTTTTGTAGTTTCAAGAAAATGAACTGTTATGGAAATGGGCCTTACGTAGGTAGATAAAATATAAAAAACCTTTTATACCTTTTAAACCTTTTATAATTTTATTATTGCATATTTTCCGTGCTTAAAAATAACCTAACAACGGTTGGGCGTTTTAATTTCATATCGAAGTTTGAAGCATAGGTTTATTCTCAGTTTCCACTCATTAGAAATGGATTTTAAAGTTTTTTATTGATCAGCTTACTTTATAGCTGCTGTTAGCAAACCAGACAGGCCAAAAACTGGAAATGAATATCATCGACTTCTACTTATGAAAGAAAAAAAGATTTGTCACAGGGACAAGCATACAAAATGACAGTGATATTGATTATTTATCAATTTTTATACTTATTTTTATTTAAATTCATTCAAGTTTAATTTTGTGACTCACTTTACACTTTTGACAAAGCTTTTAATATCTTTAATATCACGTTTGCAAGCCATGTAACAAATACAAAATATGTAATATAACAAAAGCTAACATTGTTAGCACCTTTGTTCACATAGATTTAATTATCTAAATAAATTAAAAATGCTCTCAGGGAAATAAACTAACAAGTTCTATGATGTTTTAATGGTAAACTTGTATTTATTAACCAATTTGTTGCTATCCCATGTATTAACAAAGGTGATTAATACAAAAAATAAACATATGATGATACATCAAGTGATCAAAATAAAATTATTCAAGAATAACCCTACTGATGTGGTCATTTTAAGCTCCGTATATAAATAAAAACCCGGTTTTACCCGGGGCTTAGGATGAGAGTTAAAAAGTTATTTTTATACTTGTGACGTCAAACTTTAAAGTTATTTTTATAATTATGACGTCAAACTTTAAATGGATCGTGTGTTTGACCACAAATAAATTGGGATAAGGGCGGGACAATGACTATGATTTGCGATACTTTTAGGGTAATTCATATACTTGTTGTAAGTATAAGTTATACCTACGTGTAATTTGGACGTACAGAAAAATATACAGTTCGCCCTTAATAGTACATTGTTACCTTAGGGGTGAAAGGAACTTATTTAGTCCCGAGTCGGGGTTTGGCGCCTGAGCGCAGCGAGGGCGCTAATAGTTCGAGGGACTAAATAAGTCTTTAACCCGAGGTAAACACTGTGCTTTTCATTACGAATACAAGGAAAGTTGATGGGAATAGGCTTGCCCCCAATTACCTAAATCGGTGAATAGACTTTGCTCCTAATTACATCGGTTGATGTGGCTATATAGTCTTTGGTTGATGGCAATAGGCTTGCTCCTAATTAGATTAGTTGATGGCAATAGGCTTGATCCTAATTAGATTAGTTGATGGCAATAGGCTTGATACTAATTACATCGGTTGGGGGCTATAGGCTTGCCCCCAATTACATCAGTTGATGGCAATAGGCTTGCTCCTGATTACATTGGTTGATGGCAATAGGCTTGCTCCTAATTAGATTAGTTGATGGCAATAGGCTTGCTCCTAATTACATTGGTTGATGGCAATAGGCATGCTCCTAATTACCCAAATCGGTGGATGACAATAGGCTTGCTCTTAATTACATCGGTTGATGGCAATAGGCTTGCCCCCAATTACATCAGTTGATGGCAATAGGCTTGCTCCTAATTACATTGTTTGATGGGAATAGGCTGGGTCCCAATTACATCAGTTGATGGCAATAGGCTTGCTCCTAATTGCATTTGTTGATGGTAATAAGCTTGCTCCTAATCACATCGGTTGGTGGCAATAGGCTTGCTCCTAATTACATTGGTTGATGGCAATAGGTTTGCTCCCAATTAAAACAAATAATTTGACAGCTGTCAGTAGAAAGCGATTCTCCCTAGGGCTGAAAAGTAGTACTTTCAACCCGCTCCGCAGGCATGTTCTGACCTACTTTCAGAGTATGAGTAATGAAAAGCTTATTTTCATTGGTCGTAACGTAACATCACTCTATAATAAAGACCTAGATATCAGAGAAGGTAATGAGTAGCGACTTTTAGAAGGTACTATAACGGTCTGTATTTGAATTTTGGAACTGAAGAGGGGTTTTGGGATACCGCGGCCTCGGCACAAGGGCGAAGAAGGAACATGGGTGATTTTTAGTCAGTAGAAGTCTGACACTCCCTTCCGCTCTGCCCAAGAGCGGGGGGTTATTTTGATGATTTCCCACCTACCATAAAACAGAGGGGTTTTGTAGCATAGACTAGCTGAAAAACAGGTACCTACCTAGTTTTTTTATGTTGTCCTTTGTTGGTTTTTAAAGACAATTTTTGATAAAGAAGAAAATGTTCAAAAAAAAAGTGATAGCGGTAAGTTACGTATTTTTTAAGTCGAGTTTGACCTTAGTAAAAACGTTAGGTAAAGGCAAAATACGCCAAAATATGCGTTTAAAAAAATATAAAAAATCTAATAAATGTTTATTTCAAAATTAAAATGCACATGTTAATTTAATTATTTTATACGTTGACCGAATTATGAATTTCGTCACCTTTTATTTGGAACAGCCTGTGTTTTAACCTTGAAAAGAAGCAACGACATATAATATTTATTCATTATTTGGCAAAATCAGATCGGAAGGATATTTAAGCAAACATAAGTATAGTAAACGAAACAGGCAGGTATATTATGCTTGTTAGGACGGTGAACAGTTTTCTTTCCTAAACGCTAAGTCTAATACAGATAGTCACCACGGCTCTCCAAACGGAGAAGGAAAGCATATTGGGGAAGCAAGCATTTCCTAAAGAATAAAAAAATCGTAGCCATGTCACATGTACCAACCCGCACTGGGTGCGTGTGTATTATCTCAAAGAAAGGAGGGTTGTGGCCCAACAGTGGGAACATTATAGGCTGATTATGCTTATGATTAAGTACCTAGTCAAGGTGGTCTTTAAGTACAGGCTGACAAACACTATTTTTAACTGACTTCCCAAAAAGGAGGAGGTTCTCAATTCGATTGGTATGTTTTTTTTTGTTTATAATATAATAATAAGGATGTAATAAGTAATTAAAGTCCAAATTAATATTAACTTAGAATATTTTTTTAAATTCCATGATATTTTCAAGTACTTTTACGAGAACAATGGTTAGGTACCTACCATTAATGATATAAATTATGTAACGACAAAAACAGAGATTAAATTACCTATATTATATTATATTATACAGTTCCCACGCTCATCCAGCTAATTATTTTAAGAAAACATTTATACACACAATTATAACTTAAAATTTGTAATCTAAGTTTAAACTGAAAAAACACGTCTTTGAAAAGTGAATCATTTTGCGTCAGAGCATTTAACATTTTTTTAAGGGAATTTTATATTATGATTAGGTATGAGTCATTTCAGAAACCAACCACATAGTTTTACAAACTCCTAATTACAAATAGTGTGAGGTTAGATCAGGTATTCGTGTTTTTTACGAAATCTCTCAGTGTTTCTTAGAAGCACAAGAAAAATAAATTTGTTTATTTATTTTATAAATTGCAAGTTCTCTAGTTTTTTAAATCGCTAGTGCTCTGAAGTCTATCTGAGCATGCCGTGGCCTGAGATTTGATCAACGCGCTAAAGTGCTAAAATGCGCAAATACAACATTTTTTGCACACATTCCTCCCGCTCTGGGCGGAGTGGTAGGGGTGTCAGACTTCTACTGACTAAAAACCACCCATGTTCCTTCTTAGCCCTTTGTGTCCGAGGCCGCGGTATCTCCTTCGAACAACCCGCAGCCCTTAACAAAATAGAGTATGACATTAAACAAAAGAGTGCAAAAGTGAAATGCAACATTACAAGACTGATGATTGTTTGTGGTTGCTGGTTGACAGTTGTAAACAACAGACAGGCAGAAGGTGCTACAACGTTTGCTGCCATAATCAACCACAATAAAGCCGGCTTTTGACTATGGAATATTATATTACATCTTGAGATATAATATTTTATCGCTCGTCATACATTTTGTACGTGACCGTTCACGCTGTGCTATAATATTTATCTTACAGTGCGAACAGTATATTACATCCCACATTCAAAAGCCGGCTTTAGGCGTGAAATTCAAATGACGATCACATCAACATTTTTATTTTATTTATTTTGGCTCACTAACAATTGAATACGTTGAAGAGATTCAAAATTCGTTATTGAAATGAATCTGTACTTTTCCAAAATATTTCAAAAGCATGTTACTCACTTATTCGGAATTGCAGGTTAGCAAAATTGTCAAACTTAAATTAAAATACATCTTTTGGACGTGCAGTTGCGAACAACAGCCCACTATACCTACAATAGTTTCAAAGTTCGGGAAAAAGACTTTACTTAAGTTGACTATAAATATGTAGGTAGACTGATTTAACGAAGATACATGCTGACGGATTTCAGGAAGACTGGAATCAAAGCCTTATATTTGGAACAAGTTGAAGTTTCGATTCGGTTTTATTATTCAACAAATACTGCAGAATCGAAAGCGCCGAACCGAACAAGAGTGTGGCACGTATATTTCCTAAATATTTTGTATTAAATCAGGTTCTCTTCAATGACAAATGATTATTTATACACTTACGAGATTATATTCGGTGGTTTCTAGAGCAAGCAACTAGATAAATCTCGTTACAATTTTACCGCAAAAGGATTTTAGTTTAGTCTTCGATTAAATAATTGCTTGAACCAAATCTAGGTTCACATGAATGTCTTAAGGCTAAGTATTCTAAAAGTTGGTAAAGTAGAAAATAGCACTTAAATATTAAGCATGAGTTGCAATTAATATGATTATTGCAACACATCATATTTTTAGATGCATGTAAAAAAGGCAATTATTATTGTGCTTTTTCCCAGTGCCTGTTTTTTCTACGTCTTAACCTGTTACAACGTCTAATTGTAAAAATATTGATTATGAATTGCAATACAAACACTGTATTGCAATTCATAATCAATATTTTAGTAAGGGGTTCTACAACAATCGAATATTTCGCTCAATTTACGTTTCATTCAGTAATATTGACAAATTAGGCAAAACAAACAATAACTGACAGCTATTGCGACATTCGCAGCAAAACGTTCAGAATTCACCCTTAAGTCTTTATTTATCGAGCCTTTAATAAAGTCGAAGTTCTAGTCGAATCTAGGTGAACTCGATTAAATCAAGCTACCAAAATAAGTCGATAGTTAAACTTTGCGAAGGTTTTCATCCAACATCCATATTCATATAAAAAATCTTGACATTTGGACCTTGCGAAACCTGCTGGATATTTGCCGAATGCATAATGTATTTAAACTAGTTTCTTAATAATAGTTTTGTTGCAGTATCGAGTGTTGGAGTCGTTAAATTAATGTGGATTGAATTGGTTATGTTTTTGTATAGTTCATGTTCTTTTTGGGTAAAGGATGATAATTATGAAGTATGGCAAGAGAAATATGAATATGATTGTTTTCTCTTTGATTCTTCTTGAAGATGATTATATAGTGTTTCAATTTCAAAGTCTAGCGTAGTAGTGATTTATGACTTGATTTGTCTTGATGGATATTTTGATTGCTCTTGGCAACCGGACTCATGTTTCTGTTTCGTGAGTTTCGAATCAGTTTTTCAACTTCTGTGTGATCCGATTTAACATAGACTTATGAGCGAACTTTGTTTTACACCTTAGATATTCGTTTTTTTTTTCATTATTAAATTTATTGAATATTTAACTTATTTTTCTGCGAAATGTTGTAACTTTTTATATATTCTGTGTTTGCAGTCGTCAATGAGTTCTAATCGCTAGACGTAATGTGAACCACCTTGACTACCGCTAACTGACCGCACGCAGTTGCATCAACAAATTGCATCCAAAACGATGTTATGCATGAGTTAGAATGACATTAAACTCAGTATTAACTTCACTTCATCCGGCGAAGGAAGCGTGCTTGACTGTGCATACAAACATACACTTAACTGCGAGTTAAAATTGCCAAGATAAATTGCAGTTAAACGTCAACATGGAGAATGTTTCGAGATGGTGTAATTACAGATCATGGAATCACGATATTTTAATTCAAGGCAAATCTCAGAAGCAATCATTTTCCGATTGTTATCTTAACAAATAATTGCAATGTCTTCGACGCAAACAAACTACCCTCCAATATACTAAACAAAAATTAAGTTGATCGAAAAAAAGTAAAAGTACTCACACACACAATCCTCCTTGTGAAAAACCTCCGTTTTTTGTATCACTTCACAAAACAGCACTGTTGTTTAATTGTGAAATAAATAATTTAATGAAGTATGAAAACACTCGCGGTCTTATTCGGTTGTTGGCGCGAGCGACGTGCGTCCCGCGTGAGGTGCTGGCGAGAACTGGCTTGTGTTGGGCAATATCACAGGTAGTGTTGCGAGGGCTGCGTACGCGCACCGAAGGCTCTACTAGGCTGTAATTGATAAAGGTTAATATATATACGTCATGCGCGAATGATTCGTTTGTGTTTTAGGTAATTATTATGAGCTTTTATTTAACTTGCCATGTAAGTTTGTTTGGTAGTATCTGATCTATGTATTGGTCAAATCTTGTAGGTAAGTTCAGTTAATTTCAACCGGTTCTATTGAGCTGAAATTTTGCACACACTTTTGGTTCTAAAGACAATACATTTTTATAATAGACATGACATGATCCTGCAGCCTGGATCTCCACTTCACGAGAGAACTCCTCAAAGGTTAATAGCACGGATACGACACTTTCTGGATCTAATTTTCTTCTATTCATTTAAAAGCTTGTTTTTTTTACATTTAATAAAAAAAAATATTATCACATAAGGTTGACATCGTATTTGTCATGAATTTATCTATACCTTCATGGTATTTGTGCACCTGGCGATGCAGCAGCGGACCAGAGTCTTTCGATTATTATTTTTTTTATTTTTTAAGACTTTTTGTTTAAATCGTGATGGGTTAAGGCCTTTCCTCTCGTGCACGAGCACGTGGGATCAAATCTGGGCATACATGTGGTGGCGAATGGAAGTATACAGTATACAGTCTCACACAGGTGACACTAAACTTCTTAACACGAATCTATCGAGTTTGAAGTTTCATGAAAATAAATGAGCTGAAAATAAAATAGAGGAGGCCTGAGTCCCTGCAGTGGGAACATTATAGGCTGATGATGACTTTTTTTCTAACCTCCAAGAAAACTCGGTAAATCCAGTAAATCTATCACCTGATTTGAACTGTGGGTGTCGACGAAGAACGGATAACTTGGAAGTTCTGCGAATCGGACGTCTTTCAATAAGTCATTCCGCGAATCAGATGTCATTGCAGTTATCATTCTCCTGCATATCATAATATTATCATCATACAGTGTAAAGTCCAAGAAAACATCTCATTCTGCCCCCTTTTTTAAGGATGGGAAATCGTCAAATGACTCCTCCCGCTCTGGGCGATGTAGAAGGAAGAGTCAGTCACTCTGTCTAAATCTAATCCGTTCAAACAAATTCCGCAACCCTGTTAGGCACTGGCCCTAGTAGGCGCCATCTACTATGCTGACAATTCTTTGAGGCGGGTCTACCTTTTTTAGTAGAATTTTTCATATCCGAATTTTATTTTGCATAGCAGTGGATGGCAGAAACTTCATTTCGGCGAAAATAAATAAAAAAATAGAAGTTCTGACTGACTGACTGACTGACTGACTCATCAACGCCCAGCCCAAACCCTTGGACGTAGAAAGCTGAAAATTTGCACAGAGGTTCCCTTTATAATGTAGACAAGGAATAAGGAAGGATTTTTCGAAATTCAACCCCTAAGGGAGTTAAATAGGGGATGAAAGTTTGTATGCAAAATCGTCATTTTCACGCGGGCGAAGCCGCTGGCAAAAGCTAGTTTATCATAAATTCAAAACGCATAATTTTGTAAGTCAGAATCATCATTGAGCATAAACTTAATTTCTAGAACCATCATATTGCCGAAAGTTCAAAGTCAGAATCGTCTTTTTGCCGGCCAGCCTCAGCCGCGGTGGCGCGCGTTTAAGCCACCTGCTCCTCAGCTTGCGGGCCGCCTCGCCACTCCGCGCCCACGCGGGCTTAAATTACACTCTCGGGGTAGGGCAGAAGAGCCTACGTGGAGTCGGTTTTGCAGCGATTCGTTTCTGACACTAACTCCGACCCAAGGGCTGGCTTTTTCTTTGGCCAGAGGATAAGTGTTGCCATACAACGCGGCAACGCTGCCAGTCTCTTGGGTACTTTACCTGCTGACAGCGTTGAGGAGGAGTTTTTCGATGCCCTTTTATAGTTAGTTTGTTTTTAGGTTAGTTTAGTTTATATATTTAGTACTAGCTGCTGCCCGCGACGTCGTCTGCGTGAACGCTATACAGCATCAAAAATACCTACGATTATAGGTACCTTTTAAAATAACATGCATTTACCCGTTTCTTCTTCACATTTCATATCTACAGACAACTTTTGTAAAATTGACTTTCAAAAAGTGCTAATTTTCAGCCTGCTTTGAATAAATGACTTTATGGTGATTCTGCTGAATTAAGTCATAAGTTGCGACTGAAGCAGATGGAGAAAATAATGAATAAGGAATACTGAATAGAATAATTATAAATACAAACATAAAGGACTTCTCGATAAACAACATTAGTGGTTTGGCTCTCCGCAGCCAAAATGTAAAGAGAGTCAGGACTGGTGATGCGGGAGCAACCAACGTACCTACACCTGCCCGTGTGAGAAGCAACTCGTCCTGAGGTCGACACTCGCTACCCTCAGTGTCTGCCCCTGAAATTTATTGATGGTCATCGCTAAGCAAACACTCACGGGGAACTGTACGCGTTTGAACTGGAACGGGAAGTTATGAGGTATGAGGGGAATGCGTGGTATAAATAGTGCCTCTGCCACAACCCGTAAGAATTTCTGCCTCAATGGTGTGTCTGTGGAGCGAGATGACTTTAAGGCGGATCCCGTTACACTACTTCGGAGGAGATAGGTTCCGAAGAAGCATAATCGGGTCACCGACCTTCAGCTTGATGGCTTGCGCTGGAAGTCCACTTGCTGACAGGGAGTTCAGAAATTCCACGGGATAATTTCTGGCGTCATCTTGCTCGACGACAGTGTTTATAGAGGTGTAGACCACTTCATTTCCCTCAATTTTCGAGAGAATGCATTCGCTGCAGCTTGATAATTTTTGGGCGTCAAAATGGCCCGCTCACACACCCAAGAATTCTGAGGGTGCGGTATAGATCTGATGTCCCCATACACACAGCGAATGAGTTCTTCTAAACTGGATATAACTCTACCGAGAGACTCAGGAAGCACCACTTCTCCACCTCTCTCCTCTGGTAGAGTGTCTTCGCCAAGACTTAGAAGGAAATCGGAGAATTCTTGAGCACGTGCATTGCCGCTGAGCCGAGCTCTCATAGTAATGGTCAAGCGCAGTGTACGAACTCGTGACCACAATGAAGATCGTTTCAACGAAGCATTCTCCTCGTCAGCCCTCGAACCCCGCGTTACCACGGGAAGCGTTTGTCGGAAATCGCCATTGAACTGAACTGTGACACCACCCATCAAATGATCGTTCCTGCGGATGTCCTGCAGGGTTTTGTCCACGGCCTCAACTGCCTTCCTATTGGCCATCGTATACTCATCCCATACGATCAGAGAGCAATCCTTGAGCACGTGTCCCTTATCACTGTTACGTGACACACCACAAACAGGCGTTTCGGCGCTCTCTAAATCGATGGGAATTTTAAACATGGCATGTGCTATCTTGCCACCCGGAAGCAGTGTGGCAGCGATTCCCGACGACGCTACAGCAATGGCAATTTTGCCTTGCCTCCTGACCTCTGCATGTATGCCAGTGGTAACAAATGTTTTTCCTGTTCCACCAGGAGCATCCAAGAAAAACATTTTACCCTGGTTTTGCCCAACGCTTTCAAGGACGGTGTCATAAATTAGTTTTTCCTCTGAAGAGAATAAAGCGACATGGTCATTTTGTATGGTGGTCGTTTAATTTAAATTATCTCAGCATTATACTCCCGATTTCCGCGGTGATGATTGGGGAGCTGGTAACCCATATTCTACCAGTGGATTGCCGCCGATACAAATGACCACGTCTTGAAGTGATCTGAGACAGGTGTTCAGCACGCTTTCATCAGTTACTTCGACTTTGTCTCCAGTAGCACGACTCAAAGCTCGTAGAAAATCTTCAGACAGATGATGGCGATACTTCTCCTACAAAGCTACCGGGTTCGCGACTCCACAAAACACCAAGATGACGGCAAACAGATGACGCATGCGGCTGGGACTCTCACTGACGCTCGCCTCCGCAAGTATGTCATCCCAGTTTTAGTCACCGTCGAGAACGTGACGTGCTACGCAGGCTGCGCGGTAAGTGGGATACTTCACGCCATCAAATGTCCTCAGAAAGGCGAAAGATGTTGGGCCTCGGACCGTGTGAAGTAACAACCGCAGAAAATAGCATTCGCCATTATTCGGGTGCACGGTATAAAATCTACAATGCGGTGTCCTTGAAAATTCCCGGAAAACCTTCCACAGCACCTCGTCGTTGACGTTGGTACACATTTTTATGCACAACTCCATCTATTACTTTTAAAAACAACTACTAACCTAGCCAACATGATGAAATTTTAATTATTTATATCCAAAAAGGGCTTACACATGTAATTCGACTTGATGTTTTTGAAATCTCATAGATGGCGCTGCTTTAAAAATATTCATTTAATTATAATTTTATTATGTTTATCGGCCTAAGTTACTTATATTGCGTGTTTTTATAGTGTGAAGCTAGCTTATAGCATGGTTAATTAACATAATAACAACATCTAAATATGCGTCGCTGGATTACACGTTGTTACAGAATGCGTTGAAGAAATAAAGGTTCACTGCTCGTTCCCCGTAGGTGATAGCGTGATAATATGTAGCCTATGTGTTGACCCGACTTCTTAATAATATTCGTGCCAAATTTGAAGTAAATCCGTGCAGTACTTTTTGAGTTTATCCCGGACAGACAAACAGACAAACAGACAAAAATTCTAAAAACTATATTTTTGGTTTCGGTATCGATTGTAGATCACCCTCCAAGTATTCTTTTAAAAAAATATTCAATGTACAGTTTTGACTTTCCTACCATTTTATTATATGTATAGATAGTCTTACATTTATAAATACATAAATGAAATATTTATTTAACCTCACAAGGTATATTGACTTTTAATTTTAATTTAGTTCAAAAATATTGTAATATAATTATTGGCAATATGCCTTATAAAATTCTACTAAATAAAATTCTGTCAACTTAAAAGTATGCCATTGAAAATTCGGCCAGTAAACATTCGGCCAAACGATAATTCTATTAAATAATTGTTTTGTCTTAAACACATTCGTTCAAAGGAGAATATAACAAGTGTGTTATGCCATATAAATTTCGGAGCATCAAGTTTCTACCAGATAGATGGTACCCCTTTGAGGCATGCGTGGAACACAACGCCCCGTCGACCCTAACGCCCCTCCTGCCTAGTGCAATTCTGATTTGACTGGATCATAGTGTTTTGCAAATACCTCGTCCTCGTGGGTGTAGTGATTGCAAGCGCAACAGTTGAGCATCAGGCCCTGGGTTTGTACCACCTAATGAAAGTGATGTAACAATACAGGTCCATATCGCTCAGATAGATGAATTAATTTGAATAATTATAAAGGCTTGCTTGAATTGCAACATAACTGCAGATGAAAGTATTATTGTTTGTATTTTATTAAGCTATCAACAGGTTTCGATACTCGACGTATTCAACCAACCAGTCTTGTTACAAGATGAGGCTCTTTGTAGTATACTCCATAAAACATGGTTTTGACCGGTATTTAAAAGTACTAATAATAAACTGTTTTACATCTCCCCTGTGTATAACATACATACATCACGTCTGTGGTTTAGGCGTTTGCCGTGTGACCCAGTGGTTGTGGGTTCGATTCCCACCGGAAGCAAAGGTACTTTGTTAAGTTGTTTCCAGTTTGGATTGAATTGAACCCGCCAACCTGATTGTCTGATAAAAAGATGATTCTTTGCTTCGGAAGGCACGTATAAGCCGGTGGTCCCGGTGATTCTTTGTAGCTTTGAAGACAAAGTAAGCTATAGTAATAACGCCTTCACCTTAATTTTCACCTTTCGGTTTGAGTGCATTGCGAACTCAAGCAAACATTGGTACATCTTCAATGAGTACGGCAATCTGCGCGTGGTGACCTCCGACCGGTAATGTACCTGTGGCTGCAGTAACTCGAACGGGCTATTTGGTTTACACGCAGACATCTATAAAATTCTAGTACACTGACAATATTGATTGCGATTTTGTTTTTTAAAGCGTTTGACATAATATCTGTCGTTTGACTTAATAATCGACTGCTTTCAAACGCTGTACAGTCCGACATCAGCCTCTATTATGTATCTGTGTAATCTTAAAAGCAAATGCGACTGTATATCATAGCTAAGTCGCACTGGATCAAAAACTAGGAAGAAATACGTCGGAAATGCTACCACATGGGTGCTAAGGGCAAAGAGTTAACACAAGCAGATTTCCCTCACGACTGTGCAACGTTTAGCTAAATGAGTATGTACTCTTACACGTTTACTATTTCTTTTAGTTTCCACATTCATACATAATATCAGTAGTTCTGTCACAGATCTATGGTTCTGTACACACGCGTTGCGAGTACTGCGGACCTGACCTTTCTGAAGTGTAGAGGTACATTAGTAAAGTTGTCAGCAGGTAGCATTCTGTTGTCTCTACCTAGTCCCTACCCTAGGAAAGAGGTGTGAACTTATGCACTATGCACGTGGTCTTGAATCGAACCGTCATCCAATGATGAACCTTTGAACTTTCGGCCACTAGCGGCACGATGTTTATTTATTTACTACCGACGTGTTTGTTTGTTTTATTGTAGTTTATAAATAATAGGTTATGTTTGATTAACAAACTTAAAATAATAATTAAACCATGGACGTAAAGAAAAGAAGTGAATACATGAAAAGGCGTCAAAAACATTCACATGACTGTCCACACGCGACCGCGAACCGGAAGACGTTGCGTTGGAAGGCCTCCCACTAGGTGGACCGATGACCTGGTCAAGGTTGCAGGAACCCGCTGGATGAGAGACGCACGGGACCGGTCAATGTGGCGACGCCTGGGGGAGGCCTATGTCCAGCAGTGGACGTCTTTTGGCTGAAATGATGATGAATGATGACTGTCCACAAGAATCGTGCTCAAATGTGGGGCACGTTGAAGGGCAATGCTGAGACTCGCTAACCAAAGAATATGCCAGTTCTGTGGTCACGGGAAGACTTGAATAACCCGCGATGTCCCGAAAGACTAGGTAGGCAGTTAGGCACTCAGAGTTCATTAGTTTAGTGTTTAAACCCACACCTGCTCAATCATATAGCTGCTGCGATGCGGTAATTGTAAGTATTTACGCCGTTTACGGTTTTCAGCACCGGCAATATCCGCCCCAGATGTGATGGCGCCAGGGTGTTGACACATGTTGCATCCCACACCAAATTCTCTTCTCGTCTCCGCTGTGTGATGTTGAATGCTTGGCATAAACAGACACGAGACATTGCTGAACTTATTCCACTAAAACTAAGCAGACTAGCTAAGCGAAAAGTTTATTATAATATTATCTAGTACCTATTTCTACAAATTACAATGAGAAGATTGACAACAGGTTTTCGGTATAGCTTAAATGTCAATTCAAAACATTTTTGTAGGGCTGATGTTAATTTTGACCATTTTACAGATATAAATATTTTTTATATTATACGAAGAATTCGAAATTGCAGAAATCGAACCCGCAACCTTATAATTGCTCAAACACCAATCAAGTTTTTGCATAAATATGACGTTTACTAAAGGAAGTGAAACAAGTTTGATCACTTCCGGTGTCTGCACATATGTCTAAAAATAACAATCATATCGAATCGGTTGTCGGTACATAGATATCATAACATTCATAACGCTGTTACATAAGGGAGTCGGCAGAAGAATACGCTCTTCGGTAGTTAGGTAATACAGCTCGGAATCGAACCAGTCGACCGTGGGCCGATGGCCGCATACTTTCACGGCTAAGCTATGGGTCTTAGGGCCAGAGCTTGCAGAAAAACCGCTTTATCAATGAAGTTGGGTAATCGCTGGCCAATATGCAAAAAGTGTTGTTTGGTACGTTGTAAAATGTTAATAGATTTGGCTGTTGCGGTTCATTGGGCCGATATAGTAACGTAGCAAAACAACAGATCTTTGTGAGGTGGGATTATTATTATATATCTACAATTTACCTAGCCGGTATGCATTGTGTTTAGGACCGGGGTTTCCACGGGAATGTATAGTTTATCAAATAAATGATCTTGTTTTTAAAGTTCAGACAAGTAACGCCATCTAGTGTCAGTTATTTTACTGACTATAGTTTCTTGGGCTCGTTACAAGCTGACAGCGTTGAGGAGCGGTTTTTACGCCCTTTTATAGTTTCTTGTTCATTTCATCATCATCAGCCTGTGTTCCCACTGCAGGGACTCAAGCTTCCTCTCTAGGAGAGGGATGATCCACCACGCAGGCCCAGTACGGACTGGTAGATGTCACAGTAGGTATGTCTATGATATTTTTTTAAATTATAATTATAGATATTTAATTAATAATGTGTAAAGTTAGTTTACTCGACTGAATAAATAAGTATTTCTATGTATAATACATAAAACTGTATCCATCTTCCAATCGGCGGTGGTAGTGGAGTAGCACGCTTGAAATGACAACGAATATCCATTAAAACAGTTTGATACGGACTAGATGTATATTTTATTCAAATCCGTTCATCCGTTCGTTTAGGAGTTATGAGGGAACAAAGAAACGGACATACATACATCAAACATACATACAGGTCAAATTCATAACTCTCCTTTTGGGCTTCGCCGCAGTCGGGTAAAAAGGAGGAGGTACTCAATTCGGTTGTACACTTTGTTAATGTTTGTTACGTCATAACTCCGTCATTCATGAACCAATTTGAATAAGTATTTTTATATGTTTGATTGGCTATCTATAGAAACGTCAAAATCGGTCCAAAACTTTGTTTTATGTTTTCTTTTTGAGTTGCGAGTAAACAGGCTTCTTCTAGGTAAGCTCGTTCCATCGTCGACATCATCTCTGCCCTTAGGGCAAGATTGAAGTTAAGAGCAAGCCCATTTATAATAATAATAAAAAAAAATACTATGAAGACATAATTTCCTTAATAACTTCTAGTTAAATAAAAGTACAATGTAGAATTGATTCATGATGGCAAGAATGTGTGTCCTACAACTGAAAAGGGTAAAAAAGGTATTGTAAAACTTTAAAAAAAAAACAACCTCCAAAAAAAACACTAAAGATACTAAAATAATATTACTTTCGGAAGTCTGTGACAAAAATGACAATGAAATAAACAACGTCAACTTCCGAAGGTAAAGTTATTTTAGACTGTTAACATTTTAGTTTTTTTAGGAAGTAATTTTTTTTTAATCGAATTCTTCATCTTTTGTTAGATTACAAAAGATGAAGAATTCGACGTCAAGGGAATCACGACCCTCAGTACCTGATGAGGAATATGACGCAATGAGGAGTAGTATATTGATTCCAAGGCACAGAAAACGCGCGTTCCTGAAACGCGCGTCGTCGGCGCCTCCGTCAGCCTTAGATCCGGGGATGTCCTGGACTGCGTTTGCGACACCTATCTACCTCAACATTATGCTAATATTTGCCTTGTTTTCTAGCAGTAAGGTCGAAGTTAGCGCATTTTCAACATAGGTACATTAAATCTCCATTAAATTGTTGTATTTGTGTGAAAATGGCGCAATTATTTGACAGCGGTCGTACAAATCTGGGTCCTTGGCGACACGTTCTTTAGGCATACATACATACAATTAAACTCACAAGGAACTCGTGGCTTAATTATAACTGCCACTCGGGTCGATTTTTACGTTAAGCCGTAGGTTGGTGGATGGATGACTACCTATTACATACCGAGTTTGTTCCATGCCTCGGAAAGCACGTTAAGCCGTTGGTCCCAGCTGCCAAATATATATCATTGACAGTCGTTACATGTAGTCAGTGGCCTGAAAGTCTGACAACCACAAACCAGTCTTACTCAAAGGTATTGTATTACTTAGTACTAACTGGGTTGTGGGGGTCAGATAGGCAGTCGCTCCATATAAAGTATTGGAACGTATTCAGCTGAGCGGATAAGTGGAAAGTTCTGGAGTGGCGACCGCAAACCGGAAGACGTTGCGTTGGAAGGCCTCCCACTAGGTGGCCCGATGACCTGGTGAAGGTTGCGGGGATCCGCTGGATGCGAGACGCACGGGACCGGTCAATGTGGCGACACTTAGGGGCACATGTCCAGCAGTGGACGTCTTTCGGCTGGAATGATGATGATGAGGTATTCAGCTACATCCGGTAAGACTGCAGGCCGTCCCCAACATGGTTGGGAAAAGGATAGGCAGATGATGTAAGTAACATACAGTAAATCACACCTTTTTCACTATGGTGACCTTTCTGGAGAACATCTAATAAATTCAATGTATGTCCTTCTGACTCATCGCCTACGTAGCATGGTTTAATGTAGAACGAAGTATTATAATATCTGTGATGTAGACCAAAGTATAATGGTCCATTTGTTAAAGGGCTCGCTTCCACTGCACGAGGCTATCTATGGATTCAAATCCGGATAATTAGCTACCAAAGTGGTTTCGGTTCATAAGGTTTATCATAGATGTTGGTGAAGAAGACGATAACGAAGACTTTCCCTATGGTATAAAGGTTAGTCTGAAATTGTCTAGCTGCCTGGAGCAAGGCTTTCTTAATGATATTGAGGCTTTTACCTTGCAGCAGGACAATAATAGAACATTATCCATTAGCTAAGACCGGTTCTTCTCCACAGGAAAAGACCAATCCGAACTGTGCACTGTTTCGACGTTGCGTAGGTAAGTGCCCATGAACATTATGTGAAATAAAGTATTTAGAATTTATTGTGGGATAAAAATGAAGTACCTAATTGTTTTATATAAATGTCACTGTAAATACAACAAAAATATTTTTATTTAAATTCAGGGACAGCGGGAAATAGATCCGGGAAGTATTTTTATAATAATTCCCATAGAATGCAAAAACTAAATTTTCATACAAATGAATTAATTAACTTAGGCCCAAGCGCCGATAAAAATGTACCCACCACTACAATGAGTAATTTTAGTCATTTATAAACATGACATTGTAAAAAATACTTGTTTTAATACAAAACATAGGTACTTAAATTAAGGTTATTTTATGTTAAGTACGTAGGCAAATAATTGAATTACCTAAAGTTTATTTATTCAGATTTTATCATTTTTATGTATTATTTAATGTTTTTGATTCTTTTCACATGTACTTGACCAAATTATGATGTCCTTTAAAAAAATAATGACGTGGCCGTTGCTGGGCGCTCTATATTGTGTGAGTCCCCATCACCCATCACACGAGCCCGGAGAGGATTGGTAGAGCTGTCACGTCTTTTAAGTTTTGGGTCCTGACCAGGACCTGACGGTTTCCCAACGATGGTTACCCTCACTGTTTTGAGAGTAGTAGTGATTAAATAAATGACACGAAGTAAAACTCGTAAGAACTTAAACAGAAATTCCTACTAAATACTTAGGTACTAAGCAAGTTGATTGTGAAAATAATCCGAACCTAGCGCAATCAGTCAAACTTGTCCTTGAAATTCCAAAACCTTTTTTCTCAATAATCCAAAAAACATTTTCCCAATACATATTGACACGGATCGATACACCTTGACCTACAAAACAACATTATATGATCACATCACATAGTATTTGCGAGCGCTTATCAGCAAACAACGCCCCGTATCAGGTATCAGTGATAACAAAGATATCGTGATTCACTTCAGTGACAAAGAGACTAACAGCACCACAATACTTGGAAACTGTTTTGTTGAAACCTTTTTGGAAAATAGAGCACTAAAGAAAAAAAAGAGTGACAGCAAGTGTTCTTCAATATTTGAACCGTGTTTTTCGCGGTTTTTTCTTGTTTTTGATCTTATTTACGTAAAAATAATTATAGTGATTGATTAATCTAACAACGAGAAATTGTTTTATCAGTTGCGTTAATCTTTCTGCTTGGTTAAGTATTCGGTAAATAACGTGTGTGTGAATATAATTGGTGTTACTTGAAATATCCTGAACATAGTTTAGTGGTCCTTTAGTGGGAATTGAGGACTGAACCTTATTTGTTAGAAGGTAAGAATTTTCTTAAGTAAATCCGAATATTAACTTGAAGTGAACCGATGCTGGTTTTCCTGAAAAATATTACACTACGGATTCCTCTTAGCGCTGAGCAAATCATTGAATGTTTGCAGTGCACTTTAATCTAGGCGTCCACATAGATGCCACTTAGTGTGGCTAAAACAGGCTAAAGACTCATTAACAAGGGTTTTAGGATGAAGCATCCCTTAAAGCAGTATCACATTATTACAAATAATATTAATTTGTTACTCCTTCAGTCGTTAAGCTGTTGATCTCGGTTGCCATATATACCAAGATCTTTGACAGTCGTTACAGGTAGTCAGTGGATCGAAATTCTGACAACCAGTCTTACCAAAGGGTATCGTATTACCCAGTATTAACTGGGCTGTGGAGGCCTTAAAGGTAGTCGTTCCATGTAAAATAGTGGTACTCAGCTGCATCCGGTTAGACTGGAAGCCGACCCCAACATAGCTGGGAAAAGGCTAGGCAGATGATGATGATATTATGTTACTCACGTTGTCCCTCACGCTGAAGTCTATAGACACTAGACAGAGACCTAGACTATGACCTGGAATCGTTTTTTTTCGTGTGTTGGAAATCATCAAACGACTCCTCCCGCTCTGGGCGGAAGGGAAGGGACAGTCAGACTTCTACTGACTAAAAACCACCCATGTTCCTTCTTAGCCCTTTGTGTCGGAGCCCGCGGTATCTCTTCCGAACAACTTGCAGCCCCGCCAGGCATGACCTGGAATCGAACTTAACGCAGGCAAAGCTGCGGATTAAAACAAATTCATTGTAAATTGATGCAGTTACATTTTAGACCTAGGCTGCATGATGACCTTGACCAAATGATTAGACCTATTCATCATCTGCCTAGCCTTTTCCCAACTATATCCGGTCGGCTTCCAGTCTAACCGGATGCAGCTGAATACCAGTAGTTTACATTGAGCGCCTACCTATCAGACCTCCACAACCCTGTACTCACTGGGTAATACGATACCCTTTGGTAAGACTGGTTTTCAGACTTTCTGGTCACTGACTACCTGTAACGACTGCCAAAGATATATATATATGGCAGCCGGAAGCAACAGCTTAACATGCTTTCCGAGGCACAGAGGAAACTCGGTATGTCGGGCGGTCACCAATCCACAGACCGACCTAGGCAAGCACAGCTTTACCTAAAGATCGACCCGAGCGGCAGTTCTTATTAAGCCACGAGCTCCTCCTAGATTAGAGCTATTAATGTAGGAAATTACATTGTTCTGACTATGCTCTAGAAACTATAGGTAAGTGTGCTGACACTAGTTACCATCTCATACTTAATAACGTTTATGATGACATCATCATTTGCTTAGCCTTTTCCGAACTATATTTAGGTCGGTTTCCAGGCCAATTTCCTCACGATGTTTTATGAAGGGAAAAAACGTGAAGAAACGTCTTAGAGCCAAACATTCGAAGACATGTGACATCTACCAACCCGCACTGGGCACGCATGGTGAATTATAGCTCATCTCTCTCCTAGAGAGGAGGGCTGAGTCCCTGTAATGGGAACAGGCTGATGATGATATCCAAAACCCAGAAACTGGGTAATACGATACCCCTTATTAAGACTGTTTGGCAGAGTTTCGGGTTTCTGACTACTCGTGACGGCAAAAATCTACAAATGAGTTTGTGTTGTGATTGTTAGAGTGTTTTCCAAGGCACGAAGGGAACTCGGTTTGTAATAGCCACCCATTTACCTACGACCGATTTGATTTGTGCTACTTGCTGAAAATCCTTGAAGTGCTCAGGTAAAAAACGTCCAAAGACAAAGATTTACGAAAGTCTTTAAATACACTCCGGGGCACAAGTTGGCTGAAGCAAGGAAAATCTGTTCAGCTGAAGATTGATAGATGACTGGAGAGTAAATGTGGTGTTCACAAACGATGCGTCATTTAACATCACGACCAGTAGTGGGAGAGCCGGCTGCAAAAATACCTACCTCATCAGGTACCCCAATAGGCTATCTTTAGATCGTTAACCGACACTTAAACACGTAAAAAAAATCAGGTCTGCCAGTGCCGATCCTGCCGGGTCATGGAAAAAATTCATATTTTTTGTCGTATTTTTTTGGTGAAAATTACGTCACAAGGTACCCGAATTAAAGTGCTGGCAACAGTTAACCATTGATTAATTACCTAAAAAAAAGTAGGTCTGCCATTGCGCACTCTGCCGGAAGTACTTGGCAGACCTCTAAAATATGGCCCCTCCAGCACCATGAACCTACCTCATCGAGTACCCTGATGGAACCTACGCCAAATAATAGCCAAGATGCCCTCGATAGAGGATCAAAAGGTCTGCCAGGTCTAATCTTGCCGGAACTTAGTGTTCAAAGCATTTGAAGTTGGTATGGTAGGTAGGCAGCATTATTTAATACAAAGAAGAAGGGGCGAAATGTCCCTTGTAACACTTTCTCCTATATATCAAATGAAAGAGCGTAAAAAATAGATCATTTTATTACACGACAGTAAATGTGTGAATACTGGGGGAAAAAAGTTATTCACCGATAAAGAGAGAAAATATTTTTTTTATTTTTTTTCATCGGACATACTTGGGTGAGGTGTCTATTGATAGGTCTTTTAAAAAAACCGTGATGTTTCAAAGCTCATTTTTTCTCAAAGTCAATCGTTTGAAAGATAGACAGTTTCAAAGTGCTAAAATGTGTCCCCACCCCCTCTAACTTTTAAACTAAGAGAGTGAAAACTCTAAAAAAATATATGCTGTAGATCGCAATGAAAAATTACAACCAAGATTAGTTTGAACGAGATGAAGTTAGCCGTTTTTGAGATATAGCACATTTAAAAAACCG
This sequence comes from Diarsia dahlii, assembly GCA_949775195.1. Classification (NCBI taxonomy): domain Eukaryota; kingdom Metazoa; phylum Arthropoda; class Insecta; order Lepidoptera; family Noctuidae; genus Diarsia; species Diarsia dahlii. The sequence goes on along the minus strand of OX459197.1, from coordinate 928,911 downwards.
CAAATATAACTTTGTCATTCATACAGTTACTATGAAAAACAAACTTATCACAAAATGTGTATTTCTGTTGCCGCTTTAAAAAATAATACAAATTAAAGGTGGCTCCTACGATGGTACGGAACCCTTCATGTGCGAGTCCGACTCATACTTGGCCAGTTTTTTTTTATCCAATTTATTTTTTTCCAATTATTCACACCGTCCATCACACGTTTACTGTGTGAGTGAATAATTGATTTATTTTTTCCAATTTTTCACACGTTTACTGTGTGAATAATTGGAGAGAAAAGTTATTCACCTTTAAAGAAATGATTTTTTAATTTTTAGACTCAAATAGTATTCGCACTTTTTACGATGACATCGTCCGAATTTCTCATCATCATTATTTCAGCCGAAAGACGACGACCCGTCCCGCCCTTTGCACGGGTGAAATTGCTGAATATAAACCTTTATCTTGAATTACTGTCTATTTCTAAAAACTGCATTAAAATCCATTGTGTAGTTTACAAGATCTAAACGTAGAAACGCGTTCCATATGGTGTCGGGCGTAAAGAATAGCACCATCCCATATCTACCCGTGAGTGTCGCAAGAGGCGACTAAGGGACGTACCAGAGAATGGGCAGCAGCATTCTACTGTGCTTTGTTATGACCTTACTGCGCTTGCCAACCCGTCTGCCAAGCGTGGCGATTATGGCAAACCTTCCCAAATGGAAATGAGCGCACAAAAATGGCCCCTAGTACCCCTCGACTACGGTAGCGGTCGAGGCAGCGGCGCGCGGCGTGGCAAGGGAAAAGGTCCGGCTACCTAAAAGTAACGGAACTCGAAGAGGAATTGAGCAGGTTGCGATGGAGTATTCTGGAATTATTTGAGGTCCGAAGAAAGGGGGAGGACACGATAATCCTGAAATCCGACTCTACTTCCGAGAGGGTTACCGGCAGTCCCAGGGTGGTGTTGGGATTATCGTCCACAAGTCCCTCATGAATGACGTGGTGAAGATCGAGAGTGTGTCGACCAGGGTGGTGTACCTTATACTCAGAATATCCTCAAGATGTGTGCTGAAGGTCATACAGGTCTACGCGCCGACCTCGGGACACCACGCCGACGATGAAGGGGAGACCATGCATGAGGATATTTATAAAACCACACACTGCTCGCAGAACGAATGACGGATGGGGCCGAAAGTTCTGGAGTGGCGACCGCGAACTGGAAGACGTTGCGTTGGAAGGCCTCCCACTAGGTGGACCGATGACCTGGTGAAGGTTGCGGGGATCCGTTGGATGCGAGATGCTCGGGACCGGTCAATGTGGCGACACTTGGGGGAGACCTGTCCAGCAGTGGACGTCTTTCGGCTAAAATAATCATCATCCTCAGCCTATTATGTTCCCACTGCAGGGACTCAGGCCTCCTCTCTGGGAGAGGGATGGGCTATAATCCACCACGCGTGCCCAGTGCGTGATGGTAGATGTCACAGATCTTAGAATTTTTTGGTTCTAAGATATGCCGGTTTCCTCGCGATATTTTCCTTCACCGTTTTGAGAGCAGTGGTGTTGAAATAAATTACACAAAGTAATGTGCCTGCCTGGGTTCGAGCCCCACGACTTACTGTTCGTAAGTCGGGGCAGCCACTGGGCCACCACAGCTCTGATGAAATAATGATGATTAGAAATCACACAGAAACACATCGCCGCCATTTTCAAAACTTCGTTGGCCCTGCTCGTGCTTGGGACGATGTCATCGTAGAAAGTACGAATACTTTTTGAGTGTATTGCTCATAAACACACAAACATCGTAACGGATTTGGGTCTACCTTTTTTAGCAGAATTTTTTATACCCGAATTTTGTTTTGCATAACAGTGGATGGCAGAAACTTCATTTCGCAGAAAATCATTTGGCATTATACACTCATTTACCATAAATTCAAAACGCATAATTTTGTAAGTCAGAATCATCTTTGAGCATAAACTTCATTTCCAGAACCATCATTTCGCCGAAAATTCATAATCAGAATCGTCTTTTGGCACGCATTTCATTTCATACATACGTGTAACATGCAATAATAATAATAACTTTTATTATTAATTATTATTATCAGCTCACCCCGGCTATAATTTCTAGCTGAGAACATTAAATGTATGTCAAAAATAATAATAATTATTAATAATAATAATAATAATGACGTCACTCATACATGCAACGCATGCACTCCATGACGCGCGCTCGCTTCGCTCGCATATTAAATAACACTAATATCTTCTGTCCCCGAAGTGCCGGGCCTCCGCCGGCCTCCTTCGTCGGCCTAAGGCCCGGTGCCCATGCCGCCCATAAAGGATACTTTCGCGAGACGGTCGTTATACCGTATAAAAATCTACCAAATAAAATTCTGCCATCTTAAAAGTATGCCTTTGAAAATTCGGCTATTTAAACATTCTGCGAAATGAGTATTCTACTAAATAATTGATCTGCCATAAACACATTCGTTCAAAGAAGAATATGCCAAGTGTGGTATGCCAAATAAATTTCGGAGTTTCAAGTTTCTGCCAGATAGATGGTATTTTAATGCAGTTTTCAGCAATAGACAAAAGTGATTCAAGGGGAAGTTTTATATTCCGCACATTGCACCCTTGAAAAGCCGGGGCGGGTCACTAGCACTACTAAAAAATAAAATAAAAAAATCATTTCTTTATAGGTGAATAATTTTTATCTTCAATTATTCACACAGTAAACGTGAATAATTGGAGATAAAAACAAATTGGATTTAAAAAAAAACTGGCCAAGTGTGAGTCGGACTCGCACATGAAGGGTTCCGTACCATCGTAGGAGCCACCTTTAATTTGTATTATTTTTTGTTAAAGCGGCAACAAAAATACACATTTTGTGATAAGTTTGTTTTTCATAGTAACTGTATGAATGACAAAGTTATATTTGCGGTTTTTTAAATGTGCTATATCTCAAAAACGGCTAACTTCATCTCGTTCAAACTAATCTTTGTTGTAATTTTTCATTGCGATCTACAGCATATATTTTTTTAGAGTTTTCACTCTCTTAGTTTAAAAGTTAGAGGGGATGGGGACACATTTTAGCACTTTGAAACTGTCTATCTTTCAAACGATTGACTTTGAGAAAAAATGAGCTTTGAAACATCACGGTCATTTTAAAAGACCTATCAATAGACACCTCACCCAAGTATGTCCGATGAAAAAAAATAAAAAAAATATTTTCTCTCTTTATCGGTGAATAACTTTTTTCCCCCAGTATTCACACATTTACTGTTATGGAATAAAATGATCTATTTTTTACGCTCTTTCATTTGATATATAGGAGAAAGTGTTACAAGGGACATTTCGCCCCTTCTTCTTTGTATTAAATAATGCTGCCTACCTACCATACCAACTTCAAATGCTTTGAACACTAAGTCCCGGCAAGATTAGACCTGGCAGACCTTTTGATCCTCTATCGAGGGCATCTTGGCTATTATTTGGCGTAGGTTCCATCAGGGTACTCGATGAGGTAGGTTCATGGTGCTGGAGGGGCCATATTTTAGAGGTCTGCCAAGTACTTCCGGCAGAGTGCGCAATGGCAGACCTACTTTTTTTTAGGTAATTAATCAATGGTTAACTGTTGCCAGCACTTTAATTCGGGTACCTTGTGACGTAATTTTCACCAAAAAAATACGACAAAAAATATGAATTTTTTCCATGACCCGGCAGGATCGGCACTGGCAGACCTGATTTTTTTTACGTGTTTAAGTGTCGGTTAACGATCTAAAGATAGCCTATTGGGGTACCTGATGAGGTAGGTATTTTTGCAGCCGGCTCTCCCTCTACAGCATGTCCTGTTCATCACAGAAGCTTGTGGACTCTACTGAAGGTGCCTAACTCGTCGGGCTGACTCAATTTAGATTGTCATAGACATACTATTTCATTAAAGATTTATTTCTAACGTTAATGATGTCACTGTCACTGCCTCGGTAGTCAATAGTCGTAAGCGCGACTGCTCAGCCGTCCTTGGTTCGATTCCCAGGTCACGCAAAGTGCTATCGGGTTTTTCCATTAAAAATTATTCAGTAGCAGCCACGGAGTCTAAAATTGTTTGGTCAATGGCAATAGGCTTACCTCCAATACATGGGGCTTTACCTAATACACCAAGTACACCTACGCCTAACCCGTCGGGGATTACAGGCGTGATGTTATGTTGTGTTAATGATGTCACCCGGATTAAAACAATGCGGTATAATAGGTTTTGGCAGTTTTGTCATACAAAAGTATGTCAGGCCTTTGCTGGGTGGCGGCTTGAGTAATCGTTGGATATCTCTGAGTGCCGCAGTTAGTTTAATTCGACTATTCAAAAGTGCCTGTTACTGGCCTACTTGAAATAAATATTTTGATTTTGTATAATTAATTTTTTTTTTTACATTACGCATACGCATACGTTATTAGAGTTTATGTTAATAAACTGATGAAAAGATGTTATTTCTTTAATATGATAGATTTGACTATTCAGCTCACGCACAAAATGGGTTCAAGGGTAAAACTGACAAATGTGTCAGCAATATTATTTTATTCTGAGAAATAAATTCTTTATTTATTCAGATTAGTATATCGGACGTGTGTGTGTGAAGGTATTGTGGTATGTAACTCCATTAGAGTTTTCGTTAATCGTCGCCTAAGCTGTAACTCCACGTTTAAGTTAAAAATAGCAACTTTACAGGAGATTGAAAAGCTACGTAATTATACCCAGGTGGGAATAGAAATCCGACCGATATAGCTCTCAGAATATGCAAGTTGAAGTGGCAAATGGTGGCAGGCCACATCGCTCGAAGAATGGACAACCGATGGGGAAGAAAGGTTCTCGAGTGGCGACCACGAACTGGAAGACGCAGCGTTGGTAGGCCTCCCAACATTACAGGTGGACCGACGACATCGTGAGAGTCGCGGGCAACCGGTGGAGACAAACGGCAGGCTGCCGTTCGTTATGGCGTTCTATGGGGTCTTTGTCCAGCAGTGGACGTCTTATGGCTGATGATGATGATGAGGAATAAAAAAATAAATGCTCGTCGTCCTGCGACGAGATGGGCAGGCGACATTGTTACCATTTGCGTGAATATCCTGCATTAGGCTGGAGGAAGAACATGAAGCTTGGTACCAGCAAATAGAGGCCTATAGCCAGCAGTGGGTGAAGTCGGGCTGTGTGTGCAATTTTTTTTATTTTTTATTAGCCTACTTTGTGTCCCACTGCTGAGCAAAGGCCTCCCCTTTCTCTTTCCATATGTCTCTATTATGGGCGATCTCTGGCCATATTAGCCCCGCAAACATGATCAGATCGTCACGCCACCTTCGCCGCGGTCGACCTCGACGGCGCTGTCCTTCCTCAGGCGTCCAGTGAGTGACGATCTTTGCCCATATCTCCGGGTGCATCCGTGCTACCGTGCTACGATGATGAATACGATGACGAATGAACAATGCAAAACAATTTTTTGAGTACTTAGTGTTCACGTCAAATTAGATAGAGACGTTGTTTGTTTCCGATTGACTCAAACAATGCGCTTTCCGATAAGCAAACAGCATCAACATGTCAAAACCGCCAATTTACTTATGTGGTGGGATAACTTGAACGACACACAAAAACTAAGGCTGTAGTTTATGTTTTCTAGTGTTCATTAAAATGGGCATTTCATTTTTAAAAGTCGGCACAGCGAAAAGAGCTGAAATTCCAGAACTGCAAAAATATTTAGGCATTCATTTAGGTTGTCGCTTAGTGTTATTGAAAACGAGTATTAGTTTGTTGTAGTCATGTAATAGTGATTGTGAATTTTGATAACAGAATTGCTATATACTATAGCAGTGGGTGGAAATTGGGCAATAACTAGATTACTCAAACTCTTTATTGCATTAACTAAACAAGATAATGCACAAGCCTTCTAATACAAGCAATATTGGAAGTGTTGTAGGCGCACCCCAGTTAGTAGTGAGTAATTCGAAACCCATTGGTAAGACTGAGCCTAAACCCAAACCCTTCATTTTTCATTATTGTTAATTTCAGACATAGCAATATGGAGCAATCACCATGACACATTACATTTGCAACTAAAGGCAGATTCAGACAAAAGTCAAGATGAGTCTGAACAGGTTCAGCCAGAATGCGGACGGGCTGATGGTAAAGCCTAAGGACAGCCCCTGCTACTTCTGCAATGATATGTTTGAGATGGGGCAGCTACAGGTAAATACAAGTACACACAGAAATAGCTGAAGGAATGTTAAAGGAGTATGTAAGGATCGTAGCAAGTGGCGCTCTGTGGTTTCTGCCTACCCCCATGGGTAACGGGCGTGAGTTTATGTCTATATGTATTATGTTTAATTCAAATATAAGGCTTCAATAGTCGCAGAATTTCAGTGGAAACCGTGAAGCCTGGAATAATCGAAGCATAGTCGGCTATAAGTGCTCGGATCATGAGTAGATACTTATTACCTTCTGTTAGTTTATTATAATTACCGATCTAGATTTGGCCAATGTATTGGAACAACTGCCACGTTGGTCTAGTGGTCGCATGAGGTTTTGAGTTCGATGCCGGGGTCAGACAGTATTATTGAGTTTTTCCATTAGGAATTTCTTAGTAGCTGCCACAGAGTTGGGATTTATGTCTCGTTGACGGCTAATAGGTTCGCCCCCTATTACATGGGACTATGGGAGTTAAGTACGATTAGGCCTCTACCTAATCTTTCGGGGATTACAGGCGTGATGTTACGCTTTATATAGAATTTAGAAACCTATCTTCAAAAGTCGTGATCAATATCGATCGGTCAGTTTCGGTATAAATACACTCTTGATGTTTGTTTTGTTAGGTCCGATTGCGTTTCTGTCGTATATTCTAGAGATAAGATCTCTGTGAGGTATTTGTTATCATCACATACCTTGATGATTAGAGTGTCAATGTTGGAAAACCGGGAGAGGCCGCGTTAAAATGTATTGATTTATAGATACATTCATATCTAGGTATTAGTAATGATATAATTTTAATATCAGTGTTTTTGATGCTGCATGCGTGATCAATTTAGGTAACGAGTAAAAGTTTGATTGAATTAATTTTCCCCGTCATTTTTGTTGCTTTGTCCATTTGCCATGAGTGCTGTAGCCATCACAACTCAGATTATACGGCTGACTAAACCTGACACCAAATAGTGTCCATAGTTAGGCAAAAGTCATAAAAATACTTGTTGGACCAAGGATGTCCTCAAAGTCACGGCAAAAACTTGGGGAGTCACCCAATCGGTGACTTTTATACTCTGTAGGAATAAAATTATGATATTTATTGCTAGGACTATCATGATCATTACCTATGTCAGCCGATTCTTTGGGTTACGTCAGTCACTTTCGTTCTCTTCATTTCTGATTGATCACACAAGGAAACTTCGATCATTGCCCTTTGGGTGACTTTAAGCTTTCTGATGAGGTGCATTTTGAGCGACCACATTTCGGTCCAGTATGTAATCACTGGCTACACACACTAAGACTACGGCAATCAAAGTTGTGATTTCACACACATTAGAGGATCAAACCAGCGGTAAAATAAACTGTCTAAATGTTTTTCTACCAGGCCCACCTTAAGATATGCGGCAGTATACTGGAACAGTGTCCGCTTCGCTGCGGCGCCTGGATCCAGAGGAAGCACAAGGAGAAACATGTCAAGGAGTGCCCTAAGATGGAGAAGGTATAGTTTCATTCTTTTAAGTATTGACCTAATTAGTTTTAAGTCTTCTACTACCTACTCAGTAGTGTTGACTTATCACTACATAATCCTTACATAGTAGGTATAAAACAAAGTCGCTATTTTTGTCTGTCTGTTTGTTAAGCTTAAATCTTTAAAACTACGCAACGGATTTTGATGCGGTTTTAGATAGAGTGATTCAAGAGGAAGGTTTTAGTATATAATTTGAACGACATCCACGCGGGTAAAGCCGCGGGCATCAGCTAGTAATATTATAAAACAAAGTCCTCCGCCACGTCTGTCTGTCTGTCTGTTCGCAATAAAATCAAAAACTACAGCACCGAACTTCATGCAGTTTTCATCAATGGATCGAGTGGTGCTCGAGGACGGTTTTGGTAGGTATATAATTTAAAGCGAGCGAAGCCGTGAGCATCAGCTAGTATACATATTAAAGTATTTTCGCCCTAAAAAGCTTCTGCGCAGCATCTACGGCTAAAGCCGGATGGACTTACTTTGTAACTGAGCTGAAATTACACCAACATCAGGAAAATAAGTCACATCGGTGTTCCCCCATAGGAAGAAAGGATCAAACTCGTACGTAACCAATAGGGGATCGGACTGACTCAAAAAAATATGATTCTGTTTAGTCCGTCAGTTAGATTACCTATCGAAAAATATTGGATACTTACGTGTTTTTTGTTTTATCAAATCAATAAAAATTTACGAAGATAAAGCGCGTCAAAGATCATGGAGTGGGGTTTGAAACGTCAATTGAAGGTACAAAATGTACTATCATATGACGTCACACGAGTTTTCGAAGCACTGTATATCGTCTTCATTTTTTGTTTACGTGAAAAAAGAAAAAATAGTGGTTAATATTTTTTGGAAATCTATCTGGCGGACTAATTAGTTTTTTTTTGTCCGATCCCATAATGCAAGCTGACTATTTCTGCGCATGCACCACAAAATATGGATGTCTCCAACTATTCTCCATCTCACAATATTTTTTCTACATGTTTTTAGTTTATTTTTTTAATATTATTATATGTTCTTGCCCTTGTATGGATTCTTTTTAGCGATTGTTTTGTGAATGTGAGAACATTGTAGGCCTTGTAGATTCTTAGATGCTTGTTAACTTTTTTACATTTTTTTTTACTTATTGTCAGACCGACGTGTCTCCCCAATCCCCATACCTAAGTACCTAGGTACTAATGCTGTAACATGAATTTATTGTGAAACCAAATCATTATAAAAGTAACTGTGGAATTTCTTGCCGGTTCTTCTTCGTAGAAAACGACCAATAGGGTAGTTGACAGCAAAAATTGAATTAGTCCGTCGCGCGTCAGATAGAATTCCAAAAAATATTGGACACATATTTTTTCTTTTTTCACGTAAACAAACAAGGAAGACGATCGAAGAAGAACGACTCGAGTTTTCAAAGCAACTCGTGTGACGAAGACATTAGTTACCGGCGAGTGACGTCAAGCCCCCCACTCAAATCTTTGACGCGTTTTGATCTTTTTAAATTTTTATTTATTTGATAAAACAAAAAATACTTATCCAATATTTTTCGATAATAATCTAACAGACGGACTAATAAGAATTTTTTTAGTCAGGAAACATCCCTAGGTAGGTACTGATTTGATTTCGTGATCATGTTTCCCCCAGACCCGCACATCATCAAGCCACGTGAGCGTCCCGGCCCCCGACCCGCCCCCCCCGCCCGTGCCGGTCTCCAACCACACCTGGTCACCACAACGAGCTTCCATGGACGACTGCGTGTCCTATCTGGAGAAGGAAGTCGCTTCTATCAAGTGAGGGATACTTAATTACATACAATACATACTCACGTCCTTTCCAAAATGTATCATTTCATTTCACATGTCTAGAGAGGATAACACCTGAGTAGGTAACTGTTGGACTTCACAGACAATCTCAACTGAAAGATGGAGCGTCAATTTATGCTCTACCCAATACCTCAAATTATTATTAGGTACTTAAATACTTGCGTATGCCCATTACTTAAGCATGTAATTACCGTAAAAAAGTTGAGTGTCTCTATACTCTAACCTTTCCTCTACGCTAAAACTGGTCATTATTTTCTAAGAGTGATAGATTTAACGCAGAATTAAAACCAAAGTGCCTAGACAATTAATTCTATCATATCTACCCATAATAGAAATTTCAACAATATCGGATAGTTTTCAATAGCTCTAAATTATTTTGCAAGTCGTTGAATATGCAACGACTTTTCTACGATTGCTTCCCCATGTTATATTCAGGCAGACCGGTTATACTTGATTGTCTAGGGATATTATTAGTATTATTCATAATCAACTTAAAAGTTCCACCTACGTTTCCAGACTATCCCTAAACGAAGGGACCGGCCACCGCGACGTCCAATCAACAGAGATAGAAACCATTCGCTCCAAGTTGGTGCTGGTGGAGGAACGCAGTCAGCACTTCCTCTCGACCCTGGTCTCACTGAGGGCGGCAGTGGATGACGAGGCGGAGCGGTCTGCCAACTGGGCCGCGCAGTTCAAACATGACCTCGCCAATGTGCAGTTGGCTTTGCAGGTATTTTGTGAACAATGATGATTTATTTTATTCATTTATCAACATACATCTGCCATTACCTACAGGGTAACCCCAATGCGAAAATGTGCCTAAATTACCACATTTTACCTTAATTAATTGTTACTTCTAAGTTATAAGTAGGTAACAATTAAGTTAGAATTAGGTAATTTATAACTGTAACTAATAGCAAATAAAGCAATCCTTGTGAATTCACTCAGAGAACAACAGAATAACTCTGTCTAACTCGCTATGAGGTTGAGCGTTCGGAATGCTCGTGTCACGGAATGGCGTGGCTCGGGTGTGCAACAGGAACTGGACTTATTTTTTATCATTTTCACTGAATCAATTTAGGGATTTGTTCAAATACTAGATTCGTTTAGGGAAATAATATAATCGTGTTGTTATTTTAACATCCTCCGTGATTTGATCAAATCCCTTAGGGAATTGACCAAATCCCTGTTTTTATCATATCCCTGCGACAGATATAAATGACGCGCCATTTCTGCGCCCGCGTATCCTAAATTGCGCTTTATTTCTATGCACTTTGTATAAAATTTGGATGGAATAGGAAGCCGCCCCGCACCATGTCCGCGCCCGACGCCATATATGTGTGGCCTGCGCTTTAGATTTCTCGTGACGGTCATCCTCACCGTCATTACATTTCCCCATTCTCTCCAGGAACTTCAAAGCCAGCAGCTGACAACAGTGATGCGTTTGGAGAGCGCTGTCAGCAGTCTGGTGCACGAACAGCATGAGAGAGAACTGCTGGAACAGGCGCTGACCCAGCATGACAACAGGATCAGGGCCGTCAATAAGTTAGGTAAGAGAATATAATAAAAAGTATTTATTTCTCACCACAGGCCAAAAAATACAAACAATATTTAAAACCAAGCAGCAGCCAACGATTTTTGGTTGTGGATCGCTGGTGCCTGTGGTAGGTAGTATACAGGTCACCAGGTCCCCACCTGTTTAAAGTTACACATTTGATAGCAATATGTGCTCAACATGAGGTCCTCCAGGTTCAATTCAAGGGTCGGGCAAATTGTTATTGGTCCTAGAAAGACATACAGTGACCTTATGGGTGATGTTCTTCAGAAAGGGGAGGTACGCAGTACCTACTCGCAACCGGTGTGCGTGTATGACCAGATGTATTAATGTGGACGAGGCAAAACGAGTATGTAAGGATCGCTGGTCCCGTCGGGGCTGCGGGTTGTTCGAAAAAGATACCGCGGCCTCGGCATAAGGGCTAAGAAGGAACATGGGTAATTTTTAGTCAGTAGAAGTCTGACACTCCCTTCCGCTCTGCCCAGAGCGGGAGGGGTATTTAATGATTTACTACCGCCCAAAAAAGAAAAAAGGAACGTAAGTAGCAGGTGGCGTTCTGTGGTTTCTGACTACCTCCATGGGTAAGGGGTGTGAGTTTATGTGTTTAAGTATGAATATGTAGTTAGCAGCCACGGAGTCTATATTATTATGTGCCCGGTTGATGGCAATAGGCTCGCCCTGGTGAAATATAGGTGTACTATTAAGTACACCTCTGCCTGTCCTTTAGGGGATTACAGGTGTGATGTTATGTTATACTTATTATAAACGATTAGAGTAAACAAAGTATTAAAATGATTTTCCAGAGGACGTCATAGGCTACATAAAACAAACCGTGGAGGAAGAGCGAGAGAGGAACGCAGAGAACCGCGCGGCGTTTGAGGCCGAGCTCATGGAAGCCAGGAGATCTTCCGAGCAGCTCGCGAACCTGTCCGCCTTGAGGGTACAGCTGCAGGCTACGTCTAGCGAGAGACCGGTATGTATGACGTAGGCCACTCTCACCCATTGTGCCTATTAGTCTTGTTCTATTCTGTCTCCTGCTAATATGGAGTGAAGTAGAAATTATGTTTTTTTGCCTACTCCTGCCTCCTATTTTTGCCCCCACCAAAAATTTCTAAAGCGTGCAGCTATTCCATTTTTTGATCGATTTTTATGCATCGTATTATTTTTGTTAGTTCTTTGAAAGAACATTACATTTTAATAAATTTTTAACAGTAGTCAAATACCCAATTTCTAATACCCTCCTCAACATCAGACACTAGACCGCGTAGCAGTTCTGGAGGTAGCCACAGCGGACTCCAGAGCGGAGCTGTCGGAGCACTCCACGAAGGTAGACGCTGTGCTACGAGACCTGCGGGCACTCACCAAGTCTTACCACAAGCTGCGGAACGAACTCGCTGACTTCCAAGCGAGGGCCACCTTTGATAGGACCGAGATGGGCACTGATGATGGTAAGTGAACATCTAATAGGTACCTTTAAACGAACAATTTTTGAATATACCTATGAAACGGCTCCAACGATTTTCATGACATTCAGTATGCAGGGGGTTTCGAAGGCGATTAATCGATCTAGCTATATAGGCTTAATCCAGGTAGATATTTGGTACAGATTGAATCAAAGAGATGTAAGACACTAGTAGGTAGTACCTATCAGGGGAGGTGTCGTTGCCAAGTTTCACTGCCAAGTTGGTCTAGTGGTCGTAATCGCGACTACTGAGCATGACATCCTGGGTTCCATTCCCACCATGTGGGGCGAAATGTTATTGGGTGTTTCCATTAGAAATTTCTCAGTAGCAGCCACGGAATCTAGATTTATGTGCGGTTGATGGCAATAGGCTCGCTCACTATTACATAGGTAGGACATAAACATAACCGGCGAACTTTGGGTGTAAGTACTATAAGGTATACACCTCTGTCTAAGCCTTCGGAGGTTACATTATGTAATGTTTTCACAGTTCGTTTTGATTTGGGAACTAGATATTTAAACCTGGACCCACCTTCGTTCTTTAATTTTGATTTAATGTGAATGCTCCAGGTCACTTCATATGGAGGATAGACCACTTCCTGGCCCGGATGAAGGATGCCAAAGAAAACGACTCAGTACTGAGCAGTCCGATGTTCAGGACCAGCAAGTATGGATACACTTTGAAGGTAAGCTTCGAGTTATACCCGAAAGCGAGGCGGAGGCGGTCGCTCCATGTAAAATAGGACTCGTATTCAGCTGCATACGGTTAGACTGGGGGCGACCCCAACATAGGCTAGGCAGATGATGTTGATAAGTTTCGTAATCACATTTTAAAACCCTTTTATTTGGTACTTATCTCGTTGGATAGGCTATAAAGAAAAAATCATTCGAACCCCTAAAAATGGCTCCCAATACTGTCATGTTTCTTTTTAAATTATACATACCTATACATTACTAGTTTATGCCAGAGGCTTCGCCAGCGTGGAGTTCTATAATAGTCCCACTTGTTAATACTACTGGGACAAAAAATCCTATGTGTTAATCCAGATTATAAACTATTATGTATGCTAAATACCTTCCAAATCTTTGCGTGAAAGAGTAACAAACACCCATCCATCCTCAGCCTCACAAAATTTCGCATTTATAATACCTATTACTAGCGACCCGCCCCCGCTTCGCACGGGTGGAATGTGCTACCTACATAAAAACCTTCCTCTTGAATCACTCTATCTATTAAAAAACCCGCATCAAAATCCGTTGCGTAGTTTTAAAGATCTAAGCATACATAGGGACAGACAGCGGGGAGCGACTTTGTTGTATACTATGTAGTGATAGTGAAGTAGGATAATCAATTGTCACTGGTTATGAAAACCGGATAGGTAGGTAGGTACCTAGATTCACGTCACCAAGACAAATCTAACGACTTCTTTTTTTTCGAATTCAGTTCATCCGTTTAGGTGTTAGAAGAGGGTCAAAGAAGATCATACATACAGGTCAAACAAATAACCCTCCTTTTGTACTACGCCGCAGCCAAGTAACACAACATGGCATGCATTTTGCATAGGTAACTAGCGAATGTAGGCGTAATATTAGATAATTACACTTCTGCCACACCTTATTAGGATGACAAGCATCGTGTTATGACTATGCGTAAGCGCGCCGCCTCCTTGGTTCGCAGAATACGAGCTAGCTCCAACACCGTGCTTGTGATGATTGGGGGAAGGACTGACTGTCCTTTCCTCCGGCATTGCTCCAACAGGCATGTCATTGTACCAGTGCCGGAGAGGAGGTTGTAGTCTCTCTTTGGTTTTTCTTTTGTTTATTTATTTTTATTTTATTGTATTAAGTACTTAACACGTCATGCGGACTACTGTGTTGGCGCTATCTTTCTCTGCGGGTGAATTCGCGTGCCCCGTGTGGGGTCGTTCAGCCCATGCAAAGTTAGTGGATACAGCACTGAATGAAACGTGCCGGTTAATCACTGGCTGCCTCAAGCCGACCCCGGTACAGATGCTGTATCCATTGGCAGGCATAGCGCCACCAGTAGTTCGCAGAGCGGTGGCGAGTTCTAGTGAAAGAGCCAAAATGGTCTCCGACGCTAGACACCCTCTACACAGTAACATCTTAGTACCGCAAAGGCTGAAAAGCCGCAACAGTTTCCTGAAGTGTGTGCCCCCGCTCACTGGCGAACTCTCTAAGGAAAGACTTAAGCTGTGGCGAGATCGTGTTTCCTTACCCAACCCATATGTGCCACTTGCCGAAAATCTTCCGCCTGGACACGAGTTGCCATGGCTAACCTGGAAGTCTCTAAATAGACTCCGGACACAGGTAGGCCGAAGCAAGGAAAACCTGTTCAGGTGGAGATTCATAGATGACTCTGCCCTGGAGTGTAAATGTGGTCTTGCCCTACAAACTATGGGGCACCTGATATCGTGTCCAGCCTGTCCCGTTACTTGCACTCCACAGGAGCTGATGGAGGCTACTGAAAGTGCCAAACTCGTCGCCAAATTTTGGGCCGACTCAATTTAAATTGTCATCGACACGCTAAGAAGAAGATAGGCTAAGTTAATATTGTTACTAACACAGTGGACCTTTGTAGTCTGATTTATAAATAAATTATTATACATTTGTCTCCAGGCGGAACTAAACCTGAACGGTATCGGCAAGTGGAAGGGACGTCACATCACGTCCACAGTGCGGTTGGTGGCGGGCGCCTATGACGCCTTGTTGGAGTGGCCCTGCGACCTCAATGTCAACATCGTGCTCAAGGACCAACCTAACAATAGGTCTCAGGTGAGCCACAATACTACAACTGGAATAAGCGATTAAATGTTTCGTTATCATTCTCCTATCTTCATCATTTGTCTTCTGGGCTCTGTCGTTCCATTATAGACCTCATCCATCACTTCCCATCAGTCTTGGTCGAGGTCAAGAGCAGGCCCAATACCACAAATCATCATCAGCCATAAGGCATCCACTGCTGGACAAAGGCCTCCCTCATAGAACGCCATAAAGAACGGCAACCTGCCGTTTGCATCCACCGGTTGCCCGCGACTCTCACGATGCCGTGGGTCCACTTGGTGGGAGGTACAAATGCTGCGTCTTCCGGTTCGTGGTCGCCACTCGAGAACCTTTCTTCCCCATCGGTTGTCGGTTCTTCGAGCGATGTGACCTGCCCATTGCCAGGTCAACTTGCTATGTCGGTGACCCTGGTTCTTCGGCGAATTCCTCATTCTGGATTTTGTCGCACAAGAAACTCCGAGCATAGCTCTCTTCACGGCTCTTTGCGTGACTCTTCTCTAAGAGGTCAGCAGTTGAGGTCCATGTCTCTGTGCCATAAGTCATCACTGGCAAAACACACTGGTTATACACCCTCGTCTTAAGACACTGAGGAATTTTGGACGAAAAGATGTCCCGAACGCTACCTCAGTAAAAGTTAAGACACCTCTCCTTTCCACACTCCAGACATTCCACTGACATAGCACTCCAATCCGCAGGCAATGGACATAGTGAAGTCCCTCCAACTGAAGCGCAAGTCATCATCCAAACGCCACGACTACGACGAAGGTGATGAGGACAGGAGCAAGTCGACGGAGAACCTGGACAAGTCCGTGACGCAGCTGAAGAGGCAGTACATCTTCATACCCCACACCAGTCTGGACAAGTTCGAGTATGTGAAGAACGATGTCATGTTTGTCGAGTTTATTGTTAATCAGTGAGATTCTGTGACTATAGGTACAGTCGAACAAGCTAGTAGGTAAGTAAACAGGCAGAAATCTTTATAATTGGGTTCTTGACTATTTTTTTTTTACTAGTAATCTGGAAACAGTAAACAAAAAGATAGGCAAATGTAAAAAAAATAGTGTAATATCTTAAAAAATGCCTTAGTTTTAACCGATTTAAAAGGACTTGCTAGACAAAGACAGCGCTATTGAGATGTGACGTCATAACTCATACCACCATAGTTACGTTATACAAATGGCCGTTTCGCGCGACAAGGATAGAAAGTGCCGCCACCAAAAACTTCTAAAGCGTGTAGCTATTCCATTTTTTATCGATTTTATTACTTTTTTTATACATCGTATTATTTGTTAGTTCTCTGAAATAACATAACATTTTCGTAAATTTTTAACAGTAGCCAAGTATCTTTTGCACTGAAACTATTGATTGCAATTTTGTTTTATAAAGCGTTTCGCATTAAGCGACTGTTGTCAAACGCTGTATCGTTTGACATCAGTCTCTAAATGTATCTGTATAATCTTAAAAGTAAATGCAAGATAGCTGGCTGTATACTTATGAGCTTGTTCGACGGTACTTACCCTTGATTGATCGAGGCAAAAGAAGTATGTATTGTAGCAGGTGGCGTTCTCTGGTTTCTGGCTACCCGCATGGGTAAAGGCCGTGAGTTTATGTATGATGATTGATTTCTGATTTGTTCTGGACCATACGTGGGAAAATAAAAAAAAACACGTTTTTTTTAAATACTTACCTTTTGTTTGACATTGTAACTTTAGTTAAATACTTTCAAGATCCCCTAAAGTATTTAATGCATATATATATATATCAGAACAATATTTGAGTGCGTTACATTCGAGTCCTACTTGATTTCATTGATAAGACAAAGATAACAATTAGTAGAACGGATTCGTGTTCATACATCCTCCCTAAATATATATCCCAATGATGCTAGGATATCATGACGCTAAAAACTAGTAAAAAAAAAAAAAAATAATAATATATTCCTATGCTATGGGGAGAGCAATCGCCCAACCGATTCATAACTTCACACAAAACACACACACACTATTTTAAATGTATGTCTATGCCATGTTTAAGTTTAAGTAAATGTAGAATAGTAGTATAAATAATGCATGTACTTTATAATGATTCGTAGCGACTAACATATAACATTAGTACTTTTTTCATCAAATATTTTGCTTTCAAAATAAGACAAACTTATTAGCACATGATTTTTACCAATCAATTGGCAGCTATTTTCGCACACAGATGCACAAATTATGTTTTAAGTATTAAAACTCTACCACCTTAAAAAACAAGACTCAATTTTACTGAACAAGTTCTCTCTAAATTGTACAAGGAAATTGTACTTAATCTATACTTATAATAAATCTGTAGAGAGGTCAATTCTGTACATGATATATATTTTCAAAATAACTATCAGGCGGTAATTAATGATCGATACTGATGCCAAAAATGCAATCAGTAAAATTTTTGTCTGTCTGTCTGTCTGTCTGTCTGTCGGTCTGTCTGTCTGTCTGTATGTTCCTTATAGAAACAAAAACTACTCGACGGATTTTAACGAAACTTGGTTCGATTATTCTTCATACTCCTGGGGAGATTATAGTATACTTTTCATCACGCTACGATCAATAGGAGGAGAGCAGTGAAGGGAAATGTTGGGAAAACGGGAGAAGTTGCTCGATTTTTTAAGCTTCCGTCGCGTGTGCAGCCTTAATGGTTAAAGCTACATAGAAATCATTTATGACGGAAATGTTCTACATAAAATTATCTAAAAAATATTCCACTACAGCATATGTCTATCTTTTATGGTTGACTCACAATAACACGTGTAAATCCGGATAGCTTAGCAGTTCGGAGCTTTCTGATTATATTTGTTTACTCTTACGTTTATAATACTCTCACTCATCCCTAATTAAAAGAAGTTAATATTATTACCTATTCAATAAAAAAATAATCATAGTAATCGGTATAGAAACACCAAACTTATACATGAAATAAAGAAAAAAAATAAACGCTAATAAGCCACCGCGTCGCGCGTGAGTACTGAATCATGCCATAAGGATTATTTTTGTGTAACGGTTGCCGCGCTCGACGCGGGTCGTGGCTGTTGATGCGTTCAGAGCGTTCGACCTTATTGACAGACAATAATTGATTTTAACAAACAATGCTTATCAGCGCGACTTTTAGTCTTTAAATAGTTTATTTGAATTACTTTTGTTGTTATTTTATAAAATAGGTATTACTTAGTTGTTTTGGTAGTGTTTAATTTAATATTCATTCAAATTACAAATTATTAATAGTTTGCATTTTATTTCCTTTTAGGTGACGTAGTAGTAGAAGTAGTACGCATAGTTTTTTAGATACCGATATAGGTAAGTTTTGGCTAATTTCTGTTCAACTTTATTTTTGTATTATGTAGGTAAAAGCGTAGATACTTTTATTAATTATAGTAGTTATAGGTATTTATTTGTAAGTGAAGTAGGTATAGGTAGATGTATTGCACAGGCGTTTCAGCTTTATTTTCATTTCTTTTTTTGTTGTAAGTTGTACATATTTCTGGGTATACTTAATTCTATTAGAATATTTTAGTTTAAATAGGCACTTAGATTTTATGTGGAAGCTATAGTTAGGACGTCTATCGTAGGTTATTTTGTTACCTAGGTAACTGACAGCCTTTCCGTTACCGTCAATTAAAAATAAAATACACAATGCCACCTAAAAACGCCACTGAACCGTGAGGAAGGACTGGTACTTTTTTACGAAAAACGACGGAAACGCGGACAAAGTCGCGGGCAAAAGCTAGTTTAAAATAAAACAATATTTTAATGTATACATATTTTTATTTAATACAATCTAAGTATTTTATACTTATTACATAGAAGTCATAGATAAATGAATACAAAATATTTTTGAGAAATAATAACATTTCCAGGACGTGTCTCTAATAATAATAACACTAGTTTACAAATTATTATTTTTTTCAATACCCATAGAAAAATAGTAAATTTAATTTGTGTCGACCCTCACATCATTATAACATAAGCCAAATATTTTTATCACGTCACGTTTTTTAAATATACCCTGAAGTTGTTTTAAACGGATTCATAGTTCGTGTCTAGTTTGTTACTATGATGTTGTGAGATTATAGTAATTAATGAAAGTGATTTCCTTTTAAATATGACTTCAAGACAGTGTAAGTTAAGCCCGAATACTTTTTGTTATGTTTGCGGTAAATTTATCATAACAAAAAAGATGAGAAATATTTCAGAAGCGATGAAACGAGTCTACTTCCAATACTTTTTAATTCCTGTACCAAATTTTGAAAAAAGTGGGTACCTGGAGTAGTGTAATTGCAAAAGTGTGCTTACGAACTGGGCGGCAGGAAAAAATAAATACTTAGCATTTGGCATACCAATGCAATGGAGAGAACCAGCAAATCACGCAACTGACTGCTACTTTTGAAAACATTTTATTTGGTAAAAGTTTTTCCTGGTCTCTTTGATGCCAAGATTAATGAAGGGACAGTCGTGGGACCTCAAATCAAAAATCCTAAAGGATTTTTGAGGAAGGACATTTTTGAGAGACACTTAACCGCTGTCGAAAAAGATACTTGGTTTTCTTTTAAAGCGGTTGTGAAAATTTTCTTAGGTAACCACAAAGCAGAAAATTATAAAGATATTGTTTCCAATTTATTACAAAAACAAAAAGAGTGTCCCCTAAAATCCACGTTTTGCACTTACACTTGGATTTTTTTCCCGAAAATCTACGAAGCGTAAGTGACGAGCATGACGAACGTTTCCATCAAGATTTAAAGTCATTTGAAGAGAGGTACCAAGGTTTTTGGGTTAAAAATATGTTACCTGATTACTGCTGGTCTGTCTTGAGAGAAACTGAGCCAGACCAGTATAAAAGAGGAAGGACTTTGAGTCAATTTTAATGTTTTTATTGTTTAACTTAACACAAAATATGCAATTTTTTACTAAATATTTTAAAAATGTGACGTCCTAATTTTTTTTTTACTTCAGTATCGAACTAAGGATGGTTTATTCTAAAGATACACATAACTTTCATACGTGGGTATTTTTAGTTGTAAACTAGTGTAATTATTATAATATTCGACGAGTATAATAGTTACACGTTATATGGAGAGGCGCGCTAGGGTAGGCCGCGAAATTCATTTGATACATTTTGTAAGTAGCTGAGTCACAAGTTATTCGTTGCTCAAATTATCTTAATAATATTATAAATGCGAAAGTTTGTAAGGATGTATGGATGGATGGGTGTTTGTTACTCTTTCACGCAAAAAATACTGAACGGATGTGGATGAAATTTAAAACACAGATAGTTTACAACCTGCATTAACACATAGGATACTTCTTATCCCGGTAGTATGATCCCGTGGGACAATTATCGAATTTACGCGGGCGAAGCCGCTGGCGACAATCTAGTAATGGAATAAATCTACGCATATTTACATGTCTTTGAGAGGCAATTTCGCCAGTGGAACTGCGGATCTGAAATGGCCACTTCAGCAGATCATAATAGGATCATAATATGAATTGCGTTACAATTCGTAAAGTGGACTATTCATAATAGTAACTGCGTCTGTGACTATTATAATTATGATAGTACATACTTTAGCGTTTAGAAACATGAACCACATGAATCAATCAATCTGTAAAAAAGGTCTGTATTAAAAAAATGCGGTTTTAATTTTTAACATTTTTGTTTCTGTCTGTTCCGGCTAATCTCCAAAACTTTTCGAACGATTTTGACGCGACTTTTTCTGACAGATAGCGGATGTTATAAGGAGAAACTTACGTTACTTCTATTATTGTTGTATTAGGAAAAGGATTAGGGTTCCGTGCAAAAAAAAAAAAACACAACTTTCATGAAGTTGTCATTAAAAAGAGCAATTTGTTTCACGGGCTACCCCGACGATTTCACCCCAAAACCTAATTAATTAAAATTTTGAAATGGCACTACTTGACAGTCGTATAGTGACTGGTGTATATTCATAAATTCATCAAGTCCTTAGTCATCTACTATCAAAAGTCGACCTTACACGCTATTGAATAAATAAATTTTTCTCTACTTGTGTGAATTTGATTACAAACTGTTCAGCCGGTTACGGCATGACTTAGTATAGACATTCAGATATTTAAGGACATTAATATTGATACGAAAAAGTGACTTTTATCATGTTTTATCTTAAAATGTTTCGAGTTGCATAAAGAGACTTGTTGCGAGCGCATAGAGTGCTTTATGCAAGCACCCTATGACAAAATGCTAGTTGTGTTTGTGACTATTTGAGAAAATTGAGACGAAATAATAAAGATTGAAGATTATGCCCACGGTTGGGCGCGATCTTTTTGGTGGCTGTACACTGTACAGTCTCGCCGAGGCAAGGCTTGTGTCAGACTGTATATAGTAGCCTCGGTGTTCCTCGCTTGCTCCATTTTATTGGTTGTCTTGTGAGACACATAGCGAGAACTCAGGAGTGTACAGCCACAATTAAAAATAAATGCAAATATTCGAGCGTGTAAAACTTCGCTCCGCCACTCTTTCAGTGTGACGTTGGCCTTACATGATGCCAGCCTAGCCCGCTTACTTCGGGGCGTAGGGTTTATACGCGGATACTACTACTAGTCAATTTATCACGAGATACAAGCTCGATAGAAGTTTCGATACACATCGAAAGTGACATAATTTCATACAATCATGAATTAAATATTCATAGATTACCATATGTGCAGTCAACAAAACATATATATTAAAGTACAAGAAACGTCGGTCGCGTGGCAAACATCGGTACTACGGCTGCCATATACCTATTGTTTTTCAATACATTTCATAAATGTTCTCTTAGACTTTTTTAACGTCATAGAAACACCAACAGACCCTTGTTTGTGTGTGCCAACATCTACTTTAAAATTTATGTTGTTGTAATGTGCTCAGTAGTTAAAACAAGAAGGTGTCAGAGTGCATCTTATTCTAAAATCGTATGCAAAAAAAATTGTGCGTCAAATTGTTTTGTTGGCTGTACATATAGTAGAGATCGTTGTCAATTGTCTTGACCGCTCTGATTTAAGCACTTTAGTGTGAGTTTAGAACTATCATCTGCCGAACCTTTTCCCAACCATGTTGAGGTCGACTCCCAGTCTCACCGGATGCAGCTGAATACCAGTATTTTATATGAATCGACTGCCGATCCGATCTGTTCCGTGTGGTGTCGGACGTAAAGAATAGCACCATCCCATATCTTCCCGTGGGTGTCGTAAGAGGCGACTAAGGGACTTACCAGAGAATGGGCAGCAGCGTTCTCTGTGTCTTTGTAACAACCATACTGCGATCGCCAACCCGCCTGCCAAGCGTGGCGATTATGGCAAACCCCCCCCCCAAAAATGCCTGGGGGAGGCCTATGTCCAGCAGTGGACGTCTTTTGGCTGAAATGATGATGATGATGATGACTGCCTATCTGACTTCCACGGCCCAGTTAGTACTGGTTTGGGAGGTATGAGGAACAGGGTGTAAAGTTCCTCATCCCTCATTGAAAAGGGAGGATCCTCCGACCGGACGGGTGTTGTGTCCGGCGGGCTAACTGCCCGACAGTTGTAAGTCGGGAACTCCTATATTGGCTTATGTCGCGGATAATGTTGATAGCGCGATGTAGGAACTTCTGTCGATCGTTGTTAGTACGCAGGTGTTGCGATAGATGTCGCTAGTCGCCACACTGGCTAATACGATAGGTACTCTTTGGTAAGACTAGTTGTCAGACTCACAGGCCACTGACTACCTGTTACGAATGTTAAAGATCTACAAATTACCAGTGGACATAATAGGGTAGATGACAAAAAAAAAATACTAATTAGTCCGTCAGATAGATTTCCAAAAAATATTGGACACATATTTTTTCTTTTTTCACGTAAACAAAAAATTAAGACGATACAGTGATTCGAAAAGTCGTGTGACGTCACAGCTTGGTACATTTTTACCACGAAGTGACGTCACAAGCCTCCACTCATGATCATTGACACGTTTTATTTTCGCAATTTTTTATTAATTTGATAAAACAAAAGTCATATATCCGATATGTTTCGATAGTTAATCTAACAGACGGACTAAACAGATTCATTTTTTTTTTTAGTCAGGAAACATTCCTTTTGTGTATACTGCGCACATAGAGAGAAGAGAGAGATTATATTTATACACTAAAGTATAAAGCCGCGTTTCCACTAGGCAACAATTGACGCGCAACATGTTGAAAGTCAGCGCGGAACTTTTGTTGAACAACGGTGTCTGTCTACGCGTCTACTACTTAACAATGTGGCGCGCCAGCTGGCAACGTCGCGCGCTGTTGTGCAGTGTTGCCGTACATGTTGCGTCGCGTGTCGCGCGCCAAATGTTGCCTAGTGGAAACGCGGTAAACAAAAAAACACTGATAATTAACAGACAGAACCATACTAAATCCTTACTTCTTCCTTACATAGTATAAAACAAAGTCGCTTTTTTGTCTGTTTGTTTGTTTGTATGCTTAAATCTTTAAAACTACGCAACGGATTTTGATGCGGTTTTTTTAATAGATAGAGTGATTCAAGAGGAAGGTTTTAGTATATAATTTGAACGACATCCACGCGGGTGAAGCCGCGGGCATCAGCTAGTAACTAATATTATAAATGCAAAAGTAACTCTGTCTGTCTGTCTGTCGCGCTTTAACGCCAAAACTACTGAACCGATTTAAATGAAATTTGGTACACAGATTGTCTAGAGCTTTGAGAGTTGTAAGGGATGAAGGGATTACTTTTGGTTACGATAACCGACATCCACGCGCACGAAGCCGCGGGCATCAGCTAGTATACAAAAAAGCGCTTATCGCAGAACATGTGCGTGGGTCAATGACTTTATAGGTATAATCCATTTTTCCTTCATATTTTAAAATTGGCGTAGGACAATGGCGAAAAAAAGTGAGATGCGTGAAAGAAAGAAAGAAAGAAAGAAAAAAAAAGTATTTAAGGTGCGGGGTGTGTTTTTGTGGTGGCGTGCTTAAGGTTATAGTTTTTTATACATATTTGGGACGAGAATCGAATACTGCATAGTTTCCATCAATAAGTCCCTCGTTTAACCTAACATACTGTATTAAACTGTCGCGCAGTAGCTCATCACACACAACACCCATCTGGTTGGAGTCTCCTTTCTATAGGGCAGTATAGGGGATGGGGTACTTTACACCCTGTACTTTATACCACCCTTTACACACCCTACACTGACCGTTAAACAATATTCGCAAGTGATTTTGAGCGACAGTTCCAGTACTAAACAGATTTTATTGGACACATTGCCTTATTTTATCTTATTGGTGCCGTTCTTCAGAAATGACAGGTGCGTAGTACTCGCAACCGGCGTGCGTGTATGACCAGATGTATGAATGTGGACGAGGCAAAAGGAGTATGTAAGGATCGTAGAGGTGGCGTTCTGTGGTGTTTTCCTACCCCCATGAGAAAAGGGCATGAGTTTATGTATGTATGTGTATATTTGCCTGTCTACCAAATAGCTTGTCCGACTGTCCGTGGAGTGATATCTGCCTACAGCAGAGACTTGTACTGCGCGAGGAACTCCTCCTCCTCAGTGAGGGAGGTGTCGAGGTAGTCGTCCTCTTCGCTGTGTATCACCGCGTTGAGCCGGTTCAGAGCCAGCTCACGCTCTTTCCGCCTGCAAATATTAAGCACACAATAGGATATTGTATATTTAGAGTACACACTGGGGCTAATTAAAGTCCAATTTACAATGGAAATACTGGTTTAGTATATAACAAAGGTTTTAGTAAATGCTGCGTACAGTGCAAATGTCGTCCGTAGAATGACATGAAATAATAGAACATCTGTGGGTTGTGTGTGAACAGCATGCGCCTACCAAAATGTGAATAGCAACTAGTTGCCGATACTTGTGGAGTAATATTATTGCTGTGAGACGTTTCGCCGCAACAGATATACATCGATAAAAATAAATAAAATTAAGAATTGGGTTTTAACATCAATAAAACAGAGAATACAAATGTTATGAAAATATTATTTTTTGTTCGTCTGTTTGTTTGTTTGTTCTGGCTAATCAAAACGGCTGAACCGATTTTTTGACAAGAATTTGATGATGTTTTTTTTTAATTGTTTTTTTTTTTTACTTTTGGAGGAAGATAGCTGATGGAGGAATAACTAAGGCTACTTATGTTTTAGAATAAGAATTAGGCAGGCAAACAGTATCATACTGTTATGCTGCTTCAAAATAGGGGATCGGACAAAAAAAACTAATTAGTCCGTCAGATAGATTTCCAAAAAATATTAACCACGTATTTTTTTCTTTTTTCACGTAAACAAAAAATGAAGACGATACAGTGCTTCGAAAACTCGTGTGACGTCATATGATAGTACATTATTTTTATACCTTCAATTGACGTTTCAAGCCCCACTCCATGATCTTTGACGCGCTTTATCTTCGTCCAATATTTTTCGGTAATCTAACTAACGGACTAAACAGAATCATATTTTTTTGAGTCAGTCCGATCCCCTATTGTATTTAAAATCATTAAATTATATTAAAAAGTCATCCATGGTTTATAAAAAAAATTAGTAAACAAGTAAATTTTTTCACGTCTAGTAAACAAGCCAATCTATTATTTAGTAAACTCTTCAAAAAATAGAAGCATACCTCTTATCTTTCTTGTGTTTCTTAGACTTCCTCTTGTTAGCCACCCCAGAGCTGGTGGATGGATCTTCCGGGTCCTCATCACCTGTAGTACAAATACAGATAAGTAACACAATTCACTTTCAAACTACAGCTATGGTCGCACAATCATGCTTATAGGCTGACACACAATAAGGCAGGCTGCAATGTTACACGAAATTTATCTAAATCATTTTCGTAGATATTATATTAACGGGTGTTCGAAAGAGATACCCCGGAATAAAAAGCGCTAAGAAGGAGTATGGGTGCAGTGTTTTAAACAGTAACCTGACAGTCTTTTGCGCGCCCCCCAAAGCGGGAGGGGTTAATAAATTGATGATTATCCACCAAAGAAAAAAAAGATATTGTATGAACAAACACACACAAATCAAACACTATAAAGTAGTGTGCGTGTGTGTAAACTACCGCCGTAATGTGCGTTTGTGTTAACACAATATAACAAAAAATGTGTAAAAACAACATAATACAACATAGATTGTTATATAGGTAACTAGCTGATGCCCGCGGCTTCACCCGCGTGGATGTCGTTCAAATTATATACTAAAACCTTCCTCTTGAATCACTCTATCTATTAAAAAAGGGTGCTAATTAAACCGGCTTCTTTTTAATAGCATTATTTGCATCTAAAAATCTACATTGCCTTCTAAATTACTAAGTCAGCCACAATTAACGAGCATCTAAATAATACTATCTTGGCCACAAGTTATCTTTTCTGAAGCCACTCTAAATACAACTCAGCATCGTGGTTATTTTTTAGCACCTAAATTTGTAACATGGATTCAAACAGTAAACTTCTAAAATATTATTATATGGCATCAAAAAAATATTCAATTAGCTTCTAATTTATTAACTCAGTACGCTTAAATTGTAACTCATGCCACATTAATTGGGCATCAAAATTTAACTAAAATTGACATCAAATATTATATTATAGCCACTAATAGTACAACGTAGAAACCACTGTCGTGTCATCGAAAGGCTTAAATATAGAAGTTCAGAGTATTTAGTGACCTAAATATCGAAGTTCAGAGTATCGAATGTCCTAAAGATCGATATTTTTTTACACGTTGTGCTTCAAAAGTTATCGACAGAATCGCTGAAGAACTTTATTTTTATCGTATAACTATACAATTGTGAAAACATTTCTGCAAGCATCTTGGAAGTAGCGCTCGCCGGCCGCTGCCGCGGCACCGCTCGCTTCGCTCGCTCGGCTCGCGCGCTTTTGGTCACAGTTTCAACCTAACCTAACCTATTTCCCTCAGTTTACAATGACGAATCATACAATCTGCCTGTGACTAGTCAATTATACAATGTTAAAAATATTTCTGTAACTAGTAGGTATTTTTATGTACCTAAATATAATAATCTAAAGTGTATTAAAAGTTGACTTTTTATACACACATGCAACTCGTCAATACATGAATCGAATGGCACTCTCTGATTGGTGCAAATGGCCGGTCGCTGTCGTCTCGCGCGCTCGCGCCAGGTCTTGCTGTTGCTATTTTCACGATAAAAGAATGTGATGTATTATTTTACATGCTAAGTTATAATAAATGATGTTGTGTATGGTCGCTTCAATTAAATTTTTTTGAGGGCCTTGTGTTGAAGCTGTAAAATGTAAAATGGTGCTGAGATATAAATTCCGTGGCTGAGTTAGTATATTAGGTGCCTATGTATAAATAACAAGGACAAGTTAATATAATTGTTGATCTTCACTTGACGCTTTCTATAGAATATTTAGTGGGCGTTGTAAAAAAGGCGAATTAGTATATTAGAGGCTATATCATTTTCCCGTGGCTTAGTTATAAAATTAGAAGTTTAATCTCGTGGCCAATTAAAAAAACTGTGGCTCGGTTTATTATTCCCCTTTTAGAAAGAGGCATTGTACAGTCCGCGCCACGAGAGTGCTATCATATTCGTAAACAAAGAACTTGTACTAAGCTACGTTGCGATAACTATATCAACAGCAAATAATAGGGTATTTCACCAAAAAAATCTAATTAGTCCGTCAGATAGATTTCCAAAAAATAATGGACACATGGGTCAGGACCAAATTTTTCACTTACCTACCTAAAATCTTACGACTATTTACACACACCCTAATAATTCTATTGTGCTACATTTATTTAATAATTACCTACCCTAATAATTACCTACATTTATTTTCCAGTGCCAAGCGTGGCGATTATGGCAAACCCCCCCTAAGCAAAAATTACACTTAGGGGAGGCCTATGTCCAGCAGTGGACGTCTTTCGGCTGAAATGATGATGATGAAGATGATTTTCCAGTGTGACACATTCCGTTGTGATTTCCGTTGTGCGATTACGTCAAAAATTTGGTCCTGACCCACTATTCTTTCACATAAACAAAAGATGGAAGACGATACAGTTAGTGCTTCGAAAAGTCGAGTCAAGTCGTGTGACGTGACAAGGTTAGTACGTTTTTTACCCAGAAAGTGACGTCACAAGCCCCCCCCCCCCACTCAAGATCTTTGACACGTTTTATTTTCGTAAATTGTTATTAAGTGATAAAACAAAAAACACGTATTCAATATTTTTCGAATATCTAACTGACGGAATAAACAGTTTTTTTTTTTTTGTCAGGAAACTCTACGTGCCATGAATGCTATATTCCTGTACAGTGGTACTTACGAGCGCGCGGTTGGCCGGCGGGTCCTGGCATGAAACAAATAGTTAGGGTTATATTCTCATCATCATGAGAGGAGGCCTGAGTCCCCGCCGACCCCAAGTAGCATGGGAAAAGGGTAGATGATGATGATGAGACCTCAATATAATTACGAGCTTATGCTACCTCAAATTAGCAACTCTATTTGTGGTGGTTCAAACTTCGTTTGAAATACTGTTATAATAAAGTTCTAATCAGATTGCACTACAAAGCGGTTGTTACGTCTTTCGCTGCGGCCGAATAGTGCGAAATTAGTGGGATTTTGAGATTTACAAAAAAACTATTGATTGGACTAACAAAGTAAAACACTATGATTTCTAGTATGTTGCTTGTAGAATTATTTGGCAAAAAAATCAGAACGGTGACATTATTTTAGTATAGTTTTCACTCGTTAAAAGAAATTTTTAGAGGTATCTTCGTGATTTTTTTCTATCGATCAAAGTTAGTTGTATTATGTTTTCACAACACTATGTGATATTATTTATCACAGCAGTTACTGCATGTATACACCAAAATTGTATCTAAAAAAAAACAGCTGTTCTCTACAATTATGTTCGCATAACTCGTCATTTTTCGCGATTTTAGGGTTAGATAGCAAAAGTTTTTTTTTTTTCTCTTTATTTAAGGGTCAATAGCAAAAGTTGTTCATAGTAATGTGTACAGAGGACTTCTCTTAAGAGATTTCATGTATAAATAGACAGACTTTATATATCAGTTGTATTCCGCTGCATCCGGTAAGACTGAAAGCTGACCCCCCACATGAGTAGATAGGTAGGATAGGTAGGTAGGTAGGTATACTGACCTCGCAGCAGCTTCCCGCCGCCCGCCAGCAGGCGCTCCACAGCGCCGCTGATGTGGTTGCGCGACACTCGCAGCGCCAGCGCCGCCTCCGAGGGGTCATAGCCCATGGCTTCCAGCTAAATTTTATTTATTTATTCATTGGATCTCCAACAGAAACTACACAATCACATGCAAGTATACATATAAGAGGGACAAATACAAGTGTGCGCTTTCAATTATAGGAGACCACATCATTCACTTATAATCTAGGTAGGTACAGTAAGTTTAACAAGGTAAAAAATCAAAAATCAAAATACGTAACACATAAATTGTACAAAAGAAACAAGGTGAATTACAAAAAAGATGAACCAACAATAACAACGGAAATGAACAATAAAAAGAAAAAAAAAATATTATAATAATCATACAGGAATCATAAAATATTACGACTTGGGTACGGTGACATATAAGTATTTTTTAAACCTTGCGATATTGCATGTAATATCCACTTCATTACGCTTCGATACTTCGTTATACCGCCTACAGCATGGACATAAACTTAATCCGCCTTATTACAAAAGGTAGTTAAACCTGGTTTAACTTAGACCTGGTTTATCTCGCATGCTGTCACTTTCTTTTTACCCGACTACGGCAAAGCCAAAGGAGGGTTATGATTTTGACTGGCTATGTATGTATGTATGTATGTGTGTATCTTCATCTGTTCCCTCATAGCTTCTAATCTACTTATCGGAACTCGACGTATGAGGTATCGTTAGAACCGTCTTAATTTTCCGCTGGGCATAGGCGTGACGTGTCACAAAAAGCGATTTGGCGCCCTCTAGCGGACAAAAAGTAAGGCTTAAAAAATAAAAATGGAGACAAATACGCCGTGTTTGGTATCATTTGAAAGGGCCTCACTTGTAAATTTCCAAAATATTGCTCAAATTTAAAATCACGCCCTCTAGCGGACAAAAAAAAAGAGTAAAAAAAATATTTAACACCAAAATTGTTTAAATAAAAAAAAGTAAAAAACTAAAACCCGACTACGACAAAAAAAACGACTCTGAAAAAGTATGAAACAAGATTTTCAGGATAGAACAAAAAGAAAAGCCGTAGTCACACGTTATAGGTACCAACCTAAACACTTTAATACCGTAAGCCGTAGTCACACGAAATAGGTACCAACCTAAACACTTTAATACCGTGTGACTACGGCTTTTCTTTTTGTTCTATCCTGAAAATCTTGTTTCATACTTTTTCAGAGTCGTTTTTTTTGTCGTAGTCGGGTTTTAGTTTTTTACTTTTGAATATTATTGAAGTGAGACGTCATGCGAGATAAACCAAGTCTAAGTTAAACCAGGTTTAACTACGTTTTGTAATAAGGCGGAATTAGACTAGTCCTCTTCATATCGTGTGGCGGCATAAAGACTGCCACCAGGTTTGTTACTGCCTATGAGCCTCTGGCTTAACATTACCTCCGAGCAATATCTCTCAGGCATGGTTTCCTCAAGATGTTTATCTCTACCGAAGCAGGTGATAAATATGAAACATGTATCCGAAAAATCAGAGGTTCATTTTCGAAAGAAACGCGACTTAGTGCCGTACTCAGAGATATTTAATGATTATTTATGCCGTCACTTAGTTAAGAATTTACATACAAAACCGTCAAATTTTTTCCTAAGTAATGGCTTATTTAATCATTAACCTTTTGAGCGCCACAGTCACGTATAGACGACAAGCCGAACAAGCAAAAAAGTACTTTAAGTCTGTCGAGTTAAGGTACTTTTGCCGTGTCGTCTGTGGCGTCTGGCGTTAAACGTCTCTGAATGCGGCAGTAAGTCGTCTCTAAGTTCAGTTCAGCGATTTGGGCCTTAGAGTAATTGAAATGTCAGAAATGAATTGTAATGTTATAGTGATGTTACCTCTGCGACGAGCTTGTTGTCGGGTACGACCGCTGAATCGTCGGAGCTGATCGTAGACGCGTCGTCCGACGACTCATCGCTATCTGCTAGCTGTGATAAAGTAACAAAATATAACGGTAAAAAAAACATTCTAGATAATAGTTTAGAGGACTAATTCATTTTCAGTCCCCGTATTCACAAAGGCTTCGAAGGTCTATCTCGCTTACTTTCGAAATGCCAAAAGAATTCTCAAATCGAAGTAGAGTCAAAGCTTTGCGGGGCAGGTTTCGGTTTGAGAAGCAGAGTTTAGAATGACAAGTTAATTCTATAACAAATGAAGATCCTTGATAGATGATACAAGCTAGATGGTAGAAGCACGGGACATGTGAGGATTTTTTCTGACAGTGGAGTGCTGTAGGTTGATGCAGATAAAGAACAGTACGATATAGATCCATTCCAAACTAGTGTGTCGTCAGCCAGGAAGTGCTTAAGTCGAAGCTTTTTCACGTAGTTCATTTTGTTATGATGGTTCTTATGCAGTGTGAGCAACATTTATAGTAATTATGATGTAGTACCTTTATAGTAACTTGATGTGAATGTCCGTAGAATATTATTTTTTTTTTTTCTTCTCTGTATTTTATAAGTGGAGACCTGTAATTGGCTTTCAGACTATTGTACTGTCCTTGATCTGTTTGTTTTAGCTGTAAGTCTCCCATGTTTACTAAATAAATAAATAAAAGAAGTTCACCAGCTCCACATAGGCAACTGAGCCTATGATAGTTATTTACGTCCCTTTGTGCCTATTGACCTTGTTCTGTTGTCTCCTGGTGTTATGGAGGGCAGTTGAAATTGTTTTTCCTACTTCCCCGCTATTCTTTTTTGATTCATTTTGTTGCGGGATCCAAGACAGTTAAATTGTTTCTCAAGGAATTCGTCAAGCTTCATTGTTCCAGCGTTTTTTTGGTGGTTACTCTATTAATTCTGGCTTTCAAGAGTTACAGTGGTTTGAGAATAGTGTGGCGGGCTTGACAATGGAGTGCTGTACACTGATAATGATGAAGTAAGCTCACCAGGTCTAACACACCTACCCGCACAGGGCCCGCGTGGTGGATTATAGCCCACTCCCTTTCATAGAGAGGCCTGTATCCCAGCAGTGGGAACATTATAAGCTGACTAAGCAATGCTCACCAGCTCGGGTTGGTCCTGTATGAGCCGCACGGCCTCGGCCACGTGGTTGTTGGAGTTGCGCAGCGCCAGCGAGGCGAGGCGCCGCGAGTAGCCCATGTCCATCAGCGCCTCCACCAGCTGTAAGCTCACCACGGACCCGTCCATGCACACGCCTATAGCCCGACGTTGTCTGGAACATACAAATTACAAAAATGTTAGGGCTTTCAAGACATATTCCTGTAGTCCACCATGGACCACAGGCACACACGGATGTCACACGTGTGTTAGGTTAAACGAGGGACATATTGAAGGAGGGTATTCGGAAATCGATTCTCGTCCTAAATATGTAAAAAAACTATAACCTTAATTTGTGAAAATTCTGGGTTAAGCTCGCCTTTGTACATAAGCTTTATTATTGTAATTTTTGTTTATATTTGTTATTTTAGGTGTGCAATAAAGAATAAGAATGAATGAAGAATTGTGACGTAATTGTCCCATGGCCCACGCACGCTCTCCAGATCTCACTTTATTAGACGTTTCTTTTACGTCATTGTCTTACGCCAGTTTTAAGGGGCCTTGTACAGACAAGACTTGCGGAACTTTAGGCAATTTCGGTGCGATGCTATGTTTGTGTGCAGCGATAACACCGACGAACGCACACACGGGCATTTCGAGCGTTGAAGTACGGTTGAAAAATTTGATCATTTATACGATTATTATTTTAAGTGACATAATTTTATAGTAAGTAAGTACTAGTACGGCTTTGAAAAAAGTCTGGAATGTGTGTTGTGTCTAAGTACAGTATATCAATCAACATAAAAATGGTTCAATTTGGTGTTAGATGAATTAAAATAAAAAAATATGATATCTATTTTAATCACAGATTTTAATATTTGTTGTAAATTGGTTGTGAAAGCACTTTAACACGTCAAAAATAAATAATGTTTCCGTCTCTTTTTTAACCGACTTCTAAAAAGGAAGTAGGTTCTCTATTCGTATGTTTTTTTTAATGTGTGTCCGCGCATATCTCCGACAATTCTGGACCGATTTTCAAAATTAAGTTTTTGTTTGAAAAGGTATACTCCCAAGGTGGTCCCAATGTCACCAAGTCAGTTTCTGATGATGGGAACTCTGAGAAATTGAGGGCAACCCTCGAATATCATAGGCGCACATAACGTTTTCCATACATTTTCAGAAGCTGTTCAAGTATTTGCGTCTGATAATCATAATTTCATGTGGCTGCGCTAATGACGGAAGGTGCAACTCCTCAACGGTCAGGACTTGAAAGAAAATTCCTTCAAAATTATAGGTTCTCAATTCGTCGGCTAGGAAAATTTTAGGTTTTTCCGTCATGGGTGTCGTTTTCATGGTTTTTGGGGTCGCTGATTACGAAAATGAGGTCAAAATGAAAATCCAAGATGGCGGTCAGAAATTTTTTTGGTTTTTCCGTCATGGGTGTCGTTTTCATGGTTTTTGGGGTCGCTGATTACGAAAATGAAGTCAAAATGAAAATCAAGATGGCGCCGACGTAAATTATTGGTTTTTCCGTCATGGGTGTCGTTTTCATGGCTATAGGGGTCGCTGATTACGAAAATGAGGTCAAAATGAAAATCCAAGATGGCGGTCAGGAAATTTTTTAGTTTTTCCGTCATGGGTGTCGTTTTCATTGTTTTTGAGGTCGCTGATTACGAAAATGAGACCAAAATGAAAATCCAAGACAGCGCCGACAAAATTTTTGGTTTTTCCGTCATGGGTGTCGTTTTTATGGTTTTTGGGGTAGCTGATTACGAAAATGAGGTTTAAATGAAAATCCAAGATGGCAGCCAGGAATTTTTTTGGTTTTTCCGTCTTGGGTGTCGTTTTGATGGTTTTTGGGGTCACTGATTACGAAAATGAGGTCAAAATGAAAAACAAGATGGCGCCGACGAAAATTTTTGGTTTTTCCGTCATGGGTATCGTTTTCAAGGCTATAGGAGTCGCTGATTACGAAAATGAAATCAAAATGAAAATCCAAGATGGCGGTCAGGAATTTTTTTGGTTTTTCCGTCATGGGTGTCGTTTTCATGGTTTTTGGGGTCGCTGATTACGAAAATGAGGTCAAAATGAAAATTCAAGATGGCGGCCAGGAAAATTTTAGGTTTTTCCGTCATGGTTGTGGTTTTCATGGTTTTTGGGGTCGCTGATTACGAAAATGAGACCAAAATTAAAATCCAAGATGGCGGCTAGGAAAATTTAAGGTTTTTCCGTCATGGGTGACATCACAGTGGGCCCTATCAGAATACCAGCGCTGCGGTATTTGTTTTCATTTATCGCAGCATCATGCTGAGATAGTAGCCTTTTTGGCCTCGCACAGGTTTTCTATTTTATTATTTAGCTTTCTATTCTTTTTTGTTATTATTATTCTTTGTAGTTCCTGCGCTTGTCACAAATAATTTTACTTTTTTTTCTTTCTTTCTATGGGTGTCGTTTTCATGGTTTTTGGGGTCGCCGACTAGGAAAATAAGGTCAAAATGAAAATCCAAGATGGCGCCGACGAAAATTTTAGGTTTTTCCGTCATGGGTGTCGTTTTCATGGCTATAGGGGTCGCTGATTACGAAAATGAGGTCAAAATGAAAATCCAAGATGGTGGTCAGGAAATTTTTTGGTTTTTCCGTCATGGGTGTCGTTTTCATGGTTTTCGGGGTCGCTGATTACGAAAATGAAGCCAAAATGAAAATCCAAGATGGCGGCCAGGAAAATATTTGGTTTTTCCGTCATGGGTGTCGTTTTCATGGTTTTTGGGGTCGCTGATTACGAAAAAGAGGTCAAAATTAAAATTCAAGATGGCGGCCAGGCAAATTTTTGGTTTTCCGTCATGGGTGTCGTTTTCATGGTTTTCGGGGTCGCTGATTACGAAAATGAAGCCAAAATGAAAATCCAAGATGGCGGCCAGGAAAATATTTGGTTTTTCCGTCATGGGTGTCGTTTTCATGGTTTTCGGGGTCGCTGATTACGAAAAAGAGGTCAAAATTAAAATTAAAGATGGCGGCCAGGCAAATTTTTGGTTTTCCGTCATGGGTGTCGTTTTCATGGTTTTCGGGGTCGCTGATTACGAAAATGAAGCCAAAATGAAAATCCAAGATGGCGGCCAGGATAATTTTGGTTTTTCCGTCATGGGTGTCGTTTTCATGGTTTTCGGGGTCGCTGATTACGAAAAAGAGGTCAAAATTAAAATAATAATAATAATAATAATAATATTCCACAACTATCACACAACGCCATCTAGTCCCAAGCTAAGCAGAGCTTGTGTTATGGGTACTAGACAACTGATAAACATACTTATATATTTCTAAATACATACATATTATAGATAAATTACACCCAGACACAGAACAAATGATCGTGCTCATCACACAAACATTTGTCCTGGGTGGGAATCGAACCCACGACCTCCGGCATAGCAGTTAGGGTCACTAACCACTAGACCAACAGGCCAGTCAAAATTCAAGATGGCGGCCAGGCAAATTTTTGGTTTTCCGTCATGGGTGTCGTTTTCATGGTTTTCGGGGTCGCTGATTACGAAAATGAAGCCAAAATGAAAATCCAAGACGGCGGCCAGGAAAATTTTGGTTTTTCCGTCATGGGTGTCGTTTTCATGGTTTTCTGGGTCGCTGATTACGAAAATGAGCTCAAAATTTTTTAATAATATATAAAACGGGTTTGTAAAACATGAAATTGAAATAAATATTAATAAGTTATACTAGACAAAATGTAAAATAATATGAACAGGAAAAAAATGGAATTATAGGCATTGTTATTCAAATAGTCCGTTAGCCGTTATCACGTTTCCACCGGGCACCACGTGGAGGTGGACTGACACCCAGCGTTTTTTTTTTGGTTGTTTTTTTTCATTGATTTTTATACTTACACAATTTTCAAATCAGATTTTAAGTATGATACGTGATGAAGGGAAAAAATATTTGATTTTTTGATAGGTTTTGTGTTTTTTTTGGTTGTTTTTATTTTTCATTGATTTTATACACAAAATCTGATTTTAAGTATTATACGTGATGAAGGAAAAAAAAAAACATTTGATTTTTTGTTAGGTTTTGTGCTTTCGAGGTCAAGAATCTCGATCACGCCTGAAGGAATGCTGGCTTATTTTGTAAAAAAAAACGGTAATTGGCCGTATGCAGTATGTAGACTTTGACCCCAGACAGATAGATATGATTTTTTATTTTAAATTTTTATGCTTTTTAGTTTTTTACGTGTAATCATTTTGTTTGTTTCGTTTTTTTTATGTATTTATTTAATCATATTTGTTGGAATTCAAAATTATGAGCAATGGCCTGTAAGTAATCTGGGAGTGGTCTCCCCAAATGATTCAACTAAATCTTTCAATCTTGCCGATTTTTGCCTATATCTTGGCCGACTAGTTGTGTGTGATCCACGAGACAAAATTTGCTCCAATTTCAGCTCTGTCAGGCTTTGCTGCCGACGAAGTTCATCTAAAAACTTCCATATAGATGGGTGATGAGCCGATAGAAGTGACGAGAATTCCCTGTGAAAGCCTTCAATGGAGTTGTTCGTTCGGGGAATTTCCTGAAGAACTGCATCAAAAGTATTCCGCAGATCAATAGGAAATCTAGGAGCTCGCCTGCCCCGTCTTTCCAACCTTCCGATCCAAAACATTATCTAGCACTCAAAAGTACTATTAAAAATATTGCCGTCAAAAATTTATTGTTCATTGTATATGTACAGTCGCCCACACAAGTGCATGGATACCTTAGGGCCTATTTTTCTGTGAAGGTAGAAATCAAATTTTCGAAAATAACTAATAGATGGCGTTTGGTTTCTGCACAACTGTGATATTAAACTCTTCAATCCCCAGTGTCACTTGTAGGTGGCATAAGTTTTATTTCTGTTTCTACCTGACAGCAATTTTATTTGTAATTTCTACTTAAATAATAATAAGAAATTAAACCTTTAAAGTTTTTACTTTCCGTAATGACAATATCCGGATTACCCGGTGTCACCTGTAGGTGAAATAAAAAGGAGGTAGATTTTTATAACTTAGTCCTAACTAAATGTAATCTATTCTGTTGAGATATAGAAAAAAATGGACTTTGACTTGGGAATAGGTTAGGTAAGTAAGAAGTTAGGAAACACGTATTAGGTTGGATTAAGTGAGAAGTTAAATGATAAAAAAAAACAAAAGAAACCTTAAGGAATGTTTTCATTAAGCTAATAAGTGCGCATAGCATTCAAAAATATAATTTTCGAGTTAGTAGCCAGTTAGCAACAGGGATTAACGGAGACAAACAAAAAGACACTATCACACTTTTAGAGGTTTAATTCTTACACTTTATTATTCAAAAACAGACATTTATTATCGTTCAACATTATTATATTATATAAAACTTCTTATTGAGGCCATAGCTTAAGTATTCGTTTCCAAAATCGGAAAGAGGATTGAAGCTTTTATAACCTCAACAAAGACAATCAGGAGACCGGATTATTTCATCACAAGAGTGAAAAGTTAAATGAATTAAATAGGTAGGATAATAGCTATACAATTGCACAAAAACATACGAAAAGGTTCTTGTAATGTAAAAAAAAAAATTGTTGTGTTTGACTTTTTCTAGTTA
Source organism: Diarsia dahlii (assembly GCA_949775195.1). Classification (NCBI taxonomy): domain Eukaryota; kingdom Metazoa; phylum Arthropoda; class Insecta; order Lepidoptera; family Noctuidae; genus Diarsia; species Diarsia dahlii. Next base: position 890,688 of record OX459197.1, on the reverse strand, counting down.
TTAAAAATACGTAAGTAAATACGTATGTAATAGGTTATAATAACCCGGCCTCCAGTTAATATAAATAATAAGTACTAAAGTTAAGTAATATTGTTTTTAAGTATTATGAAATATAAATCCTGGATCGGCAACACTTATCTATCCCCACACGTTCACTGTAATATGACCAGCATATTGGACACTACATAACCACTTGTTTATCACGTATTATTTTGGCACCACAAACATAAGCGTCCGTGTTCACTGGACTTAAAAGTTTTTTCATCTGTAAAGATGAAAAAACATTACTCAAATCAAACTTAACATGATCCAAAGCGAACTGTAATCTTGCCCTTTTATGGTTTTCTGTGCAGGGCCAGGGTTTCACAACATGCCTCCTATAATGCAGCTCTTCACTTTTAAGAGCACGACGGGCATTGTCAACACTTGAGTCATATAAAGCAGCATAGTCGGTCATCGGCAGGAATCCATTTTCTTCACACTCTCATAACACGATTTGACGCTGTAATGTGTTTATGAGCCGTGGTCTACTAGTTCTTTGATGGTGTTGCAAAGAACCCTCGTCTTAAAATCGTCGCCAATAGAACAACTGTTTTTCTCTGCAACAATATAACAGAAATATATAATACGCAATAATGATTATTTATTAAGTAGTAGGTATAGTCGTAACTAAAACATATTTTTTTTTCTTATAAAAATTTTGAAATCAAAACTACTTACGTTAATAATATAAGTCGACAAGTTTCGAGTGTCGATAAGTTTTTGCCTTGATTTTGCAAATCAGTTATTTGAGCTCTTGTAACGAAAACAATATTACAACGCGTACTCATTTTGATGAAATAAGTTAATTCACCTAAATTTAAATAAAACTGAGCTAAAAATGAGGTAATCGAAACAAACTTATCGAACAATCAATTGAGCTTAGTCATAACTCATAAATCTTCAATCAAATTATTTCTACTACCTACTAATTTATTTATTAATTCATATTCGACCTACCCTCAAGTTTGAAAACTAAAACATAGATAATTAAAATCAGATAGTTTGAGAATGATAATAATATTCAATTTAAACAAACATAGTAGGTAGTTAGGAATAAATTTATATAATAGAAATAATTCATTATAAATTATTTGAATGTTTAAACAGAAAAAAGAAACTACATAAACATTTTATACAACGTGAGCGCCCTCTAGTTAGTGTAGCATCAACAATATAATCAATGTTGCTAATCGAGTACTTATTTACGCCAGGTGGCGTCATTTCTTGCTTCACACGGTATTTTTTCTGAACTCCCCATGCATTATTGCAGGCGATGGTATATCAATAATTATCTTTATTTCATCGTATCCTTGATTTTTAAAGCTGTAAAGTCATTTGATCCTGTACGGGAACTTTTTTTTAACATGATATTGTAAAATACAATTGCTATATAGTATTGCCGTTCAAAAGAAACTGTTCTAAAAAAAGTTATAGAGAAATACAAAAAATGAAATTTTGCAAATTATTGCAAAAGTTTAAATATCATAGATTAATGAAATATAGCAGTTTTCTAAATTTTATCTCTTGTTTTAAATAGTATTAACATAAATAATTTAGGAAAAAATGATGCCGTACATTTTAATGCAGACCATATCTTTTAGGCTGATGAAAATGACGCTACCATTTTAAGGGTACTGATACAGGCCTAGGGTACTGATATAGGCCATCTGATACAGTACGGCATTAACATATTTTTGTAGAGAACAATTATTGATAAAATTATGAAATCACTATGACGTCTAACTGAACTGAAACGGTGTTTATATTATATCCAAGAATTGAAACTGTCAATCCCAGTATCAACAGTTTTGTATACTTTTTGGTTTAATATATACTTCAAACATTATTGATACATATATATAATTGATTTGTTTCATTTTAATGATGTGAATAAATAAAACAATCACTTTTTAGAAAAAAAAATTGTTTTTCTTTGGACCAACGAAAATGTACGGCATATGAAAAAATATTATCTATGCATAAAATACTTTCAAAATAAATTAATTTTATGTTGTGTCAAATCACCCCCTGGACCACGGAAAGAGAGGGGGTTGCAACCCTCGATTATTTCCCCTTGTCGCATGATTTTTGTACGGCGTTGCGGAATAATGGATTAGAAGCAGTATGAAATAGTATGAAACTGATGCCGTACAAAATCAAATGACCACTCTGGAAATTGTCGGAAAATAAAAAATAAATTCCGACTTTGTGGCGCACCATTTTTTTACGGCACTACACGTTTTCTTATTATTTTTCATGGATCTATCGATGGTAAGAATGCCGTACAAAAATATATGACCAAAATGTCCTACCCACTCTACCTGTACTTTTGAATTCTCACCTGCACTCGGTTGGACAGCTTACAAGTGACGGCAAAGTGCTGAATCTTATTATTTTATGCTCTTATATCGTTCTAGATATGTCACCTGGTGGTTCACATGACCCATAATTTTTTCAACACGGGCCAGTAGTCTATAGTATAACTTATTAATATATATTTCGATTTCATGTTTAACAAACCCGTTTTATCGGATTTTCATTTTGACTTTATTTTCGTAGTCCTTACCCCAAAAACCATGAAAACGACACCCATGACGGAAAAACCTAAAATTTCGTCGGCGCCATCTTGAATTTTAATTTTGACCTCTTTTTCGTAATCAGCGACCCCAAAAACCATGAAAACGACACCCATGCCGGAAAAACCAAAAATTTTGTCGGCGCCATCTTGGATTTTCATTTTGACTTCATTTTCGTAGTCGGCGACCCCAAAAACCATGAAAACGACACCCATAACGGAAAAACCAAAAGTTTCCTGGCCGCCATATTGAACTTTAATTTTTACCTCATTTTCGTAATCAGCGACCCCAAAAACCATGAAAACGACACCCATGACGGAAAAACCAAAAAATTTCCTGGCTGCCATCTTGGATTTTCATTTTGACCTCATTTTCGTAATCAGCGACCCCAAAAACTATGAAAACGACACCCATGACGGAAAAACCAAAAATTTTCGTCGGTGCCATCTTGATTTTCATTTTGACCTCATTTTCGTAATCAGCGACCCCAAAAACCATCAAAACGACACCCATGACGGAAAAACCAAAAAATTTCTTGACCGCCATCTTGGATTTTCATTTTAACCTCATTTTCGTAATCAGCGACCCCTATAGCCATGAAAACGACACCCATGACGGAAAAACCAAAAATTTTCGTCGGCGCCATCTTGATTTTCATTTTGACCTCATTTTCGTAATCAGCGACCCCAAAAACCATCAAAACGACGCCCATGACGGAAAAACCTAAAATTTTTCTAGCCGACGAATTGAGAACCTCCTTTTTTTAAGTCGGTTAATGAGATTTACCGTCTATCATCAGTTCAACCTAATAGCCTGAAAGAATAGAACTATCGATCCATAAGTACGTATAATTTTGAAGGAATTTTCTTTCAAGTCCTGACCGTTGAGGAGTTGCACCTTCCGTCATCAGCGCAGCCACATGAAATTATGATTATCAGACGCAAATACTTGAACAGCTTCTGAAAATGTATGGAAAACGTTATGTGCGCCTATGATATTCGAGGTTTGCCCTCAATTTCTCAGAGTTCCCATCATCAGAAACTGACTTGGTGACAATGGGATCACCTCGGGAGTATACCCTTTCCAAGACAAAAAGAATTTTGAAAATCAGTCCACAATTGACGGAGATATTCGCGGACATACAAACACGAATAGAGAACCTCCTCTTTTTTGGAGGTCGGTTAAAAATATATATCGAAGTACAATCGACAACAACAATCGATCGTGAAATTCGACTTCGATCTGAAGATGAAAAAAATTTTAGCAATCTTAAATAACTAGCAAAAAAAACATGTTTGATCAAAATTAATAAGTGTATCAAATTGTGGTAATCGGCTTACAATCTCGAAAATATGTTTACGAAAAACACGGGAGCGTTTGTGACACAAAGCGATACGTCCGTCCTTTGGCAGTGGCCGATTCGTACTGGCGAGATAGAGTTTGCGCGGTCGATAATATAGTTAACTTTGGATTCAATTTACGAAATGAAATTATAGTTTATTTATAAAATAAAAATACGATTCTATTAGAAGGTTACCTTAAAATTAATACGTAGTTTTTAAATTTTCTTTAACGTGATTCTAAGGTATAGAAAAAAAATCTTATTTGTCGAGACATTTTGTAAAAATTGCGATGTTTTAACATTTTTTTTCTGCTACATTTTGTATTGAAGTCGAAAATGTGACAAATAGGTCCGCTAGTAGACCATACGGTTATGTTATTTATATTTTTTTTAATGTTTAAAATCGTTTGTAGTGTTATGTTCGGCTAAGCCAAACGTAACTCGATCGGTATTTGTGCGGAAAAGGGCTTTTGAATACGGGTGATTGTCATTAATTTAAACATTATTTTCAAAATTCTTGAAACCTATCCACCAGAGAAAGAACTCGTCTCTTATAATAGCCAAAAGGAAGCTTCAAATTCTTCATAGATTTCCCACACCAAGCGATCAAAATTGATCAAAATGAGATGATTTTGTGGAAGGAGCCTTAAAATATGAAAGGAAAATGGATTATACCTAAAAGTCATTGATCCGCGCACATTTTCTGTGATAAACGCAAGAGTGGCGAGACTTTTCGGAAATATTTGGTATGATTCTGTCTGTTATTTATAGTTGTTTTTTTTTTGTTTATATTTTTATTAGTATCAATACAAGCATGCGGGTTTCAATATGTCCCTCGTTTAAACTAACATACTGTATAGGGTGACTGGTAATTAGTAAACGATACTTTAACACATGCTAACAAACAACTTTCCTAAAGAATTTTTTTATTTTATTACATTAACTTCTATCACACAACAGCCGTCGATTAACGAAAGGTTTATAAAGCAACGGCGGGAAGGGATACCCTAGAAAGACATACACTGATCTTATTGGCGATGTTCTTCAGAAATGACAGGTGCGTAGTACTCGCAACCGGCGCGCGTGTATGACCACATGTATATTCATACGAGGACGAGGACGAGACAAAAGGAGTATGTAAGGATTATTGCAGGTGGCGTTCTGTGGTTTCTGCCTGGGGTGGGCGTGGGAAGGGGGTGTGAGTTTACGCATGTGAACTAGCAGCTGTTAATCGCGAGACGCCACCGTTCTGTCTCCTATCGCACCGTGCAACAGTGGGTAAGCAGAGAAAACTTGCGGCTCGCAAGCTGGATTCGTAAGGCTGTTGTGTTATTGTGATAACAGTGAATGACTATAAAAAAACTTTTTAACAAAAAATAAAACCGACTTCAAAAAAAAAAACACAAAAAAGTGAAAAATAAACTTTAGAAGAAAAATCAGTTTCTGAAGTCGGTGACTTTTGTTTCTTTGATTTCATTTTTTTGCCACCGACTTCAGAAACTGATTTTTCTTCTAAAGTTTATTTTTCACTTTTTTGTGTTTTTTTTTTGAAGTCGGTTTTATTTTTTGTTAAAAAGTTTTTATTTTTCACTTTTTAGTGGTTCACATGTTCATGGGTCGTAATGTGGCCAATGTAGCTTTTTTTTTGAGTTTCGTTTATTTTTCGAAAACCGCTTGTTGAAAAAAAATATGGGACCATTTGGGAAGTAGGTATAATACCCTTTCCAACAAAAAAAGAATTTTTCAAATCGGTTAGCAAGCGACGGAGTTATGCCCGATCAAAGATAAAAAAAAACAAACATCCGAATTGATCCCTCTCCTAGAGAGGAGGCCTGAGTCCCTGCAGTGGGAACATTATAGGCTGATGATGATGATGATGATCCGAATTGAGAACCTCCTTCTTTTTTTAGAAGTCGGTTAAAAAAATGTTTCTTTGGGAAAGTTGTTTCTTATAAAGATTACAAACACGGGTTTAAGTATCGTTCACTTATAGGGTATTTATTACACCCGCTTTTTTAAATCAATCCTGAGGTTGCAATGAACGAGTAGAATTTTTATTATAATTTTATAAAACCGAAAAATGCTTTAATTTAGATTACGCCCTTTGTTTATGATTTTGAATTTTCTTGCGGAAACGCTAGCCGCAATTCTATTTCGGCTCATTATCAGAGTGACGTCACGTCGGAATCCAATATGGCGAACAGTGGTTTAGACATTTGAAGAACAGATTAAGAAAGACTAGTTTTAAAATTGAATTATAAAATGTTCATTGCATTTTTATGAACAAATATTGACAGTTCTCGTTAACTTTTTACGAAATCTATCTTAAACGTGCATTTTTATATTTTTTCTTACATGGTGTAAAGTAAAAGATTACTAGTCACTCTCTATAAGTAGAAACCGTGTGTGCCCATAGTTCACCCACACCCAAAAAAAGATAGAAACTTACAACTGGCCTCCTTGTATTATATAGTTGAACAAGCTAATAAGTATACAGGCAGAAATCTTTATAATTATAGAACACTGATAATATTGATAGCAAATTTGTTTTATGAAGCGATTGGCATTAAACAACTTATGTCAAACGCTGTATCGTATGACATTAGTCTCTAAATGTATCTGTGTAATCATAAAACTAAATGCAAGTTAGCTGGCTGTATACTTATACAACCGATGGGGAAGAAAGGTTTTCGAGTGGCGACCACGCACCGGAAGACGCAGCGTTGGTACCTCCCACCAGGTGGACCCACGACATCGTGAGAGTCGCGGGCAACCGGTGGAGGCAAACGGCAGGTTGCCGTTCTTTATTGGTGTTCTATGAGGGAGGCCTTTGTCCAGCAGTGGACGTCTGGTGGCCGATGATAATGATGATACTTATGACCTTGTTCGACTGTACATATATGTCTGACTGGAAGAAAATGGTCACCTGTCCTCCCTGTGCTTGTCCCTGGCTAGGTCCCGTGCGGCGCGTCGCTCGGCCAGCTGCAGGTGCGCTCGGTCCGCACTGCCGCCCGCCGCGCGCAGCCCGCCGCGCGCCGCCGCCCGCGACCAGCCCAGCTCCATCAGCGTCAGCACGGACTGCTCGTCCACCTGACCCGAACACACCCGCCCAAAATTTCACTAAATGGACCAAACAACTGAAGTAGCCGGCCAAAGATACTTTTTATATTATCACTACATAGTATAAAACAAAGTCGCTTCCCGCTGTCTGTCCCTATGTATGCTTAGATCTTTAAAACTACGCAACGGATTTTTATACGAGTTTTTTAGGGTTCCGTAGTCAACTAAGAACCCTTATAGTTTCGCCATGTCTGTCTGTCCGTCCTCGCTTAATCTCTGTGACCGTTAGCACTAGAAAGCTGAAATTTGGTACCAATATGTGTATCAATCACGCCGACAAAGTGGTAAAATAAAAATTGGAAAAAAATGTTTTATTAGGTAGTATATGTAAAGTGGGAAATGATTTTTTTTTCAATTTCAACCCTTGACTTACTTGACTTAAACTAAAAATGAATAGGGGTTTACTAAAATCATTTTTTGATAATGTCAATAATTTCGGAAATAATCGCTCCAAAAGTAAAAAACAATGTGTCCCCCCCCTCTAACTTTTCAACCATAGGTAAGTTTAGAAAATATGAAAAATATCTGAAAAGTAGAACTTTATAAGGACTTTCTAGGAAAATCATTTTGAACTTGGATGGAAACAGTTTTTGTACAAAAAAGACAAAAAGTTGTACAAAATAATTTCTGGACTAAGTTTGTTGTATAATTGTATATGCAAGCATTTTTTTTAACTTCCTTTACATTATTTTATTATCCTGAACGTATCTTTTTTCAAACAAAAAAAGAATTATTACTATGGAACCCTACACTGAGCGTGGCCCGACACGCTCTTGGCCGGTTTTTTATTAGGTAGATTGATTCAAGAGGAAGGTTTTAGTGTCTTTTATGCACCCGTGCGAAGCCGGGGCGGGTCACTAGTGCTTATATAAAAAGTTCCCATAATGAAGCCGAAACGTACATGTTATCCCTGTCATTGCGATAATTTTTTCGTTCCGGACCATACCTGCGAACCTTCTACTCCCTAGTTACGGAGATATTGGAGGTCAAAATTCCGAATTATTCACAAGTTCTTTTAATATTTTTAAAATACTTTCTTTGTGAAGTTGTTTCCAGTTTGGCTAGGACATTGCAGGCTTGAATCACCTGATTGTCTGATAAAAAGATGATTCCGTGCTTCGGAAGGCACGTATAAGCCGGTGGTCCCGGCCGCTAAATGGCGGTCGTCAAACCATGTCAGAGGCCCTTGAGACGGTTTAGAAACTCTGACACTAGGATGTGTGGGGTCGTTAGACCTTACTGCCCACACGCTATGAAGAAGAAGGTAATAACTTTACTATAATTACTTCCATAACCCGTTTACTATTCGAAGCATCCATATGCGCCATGTTTTGAGTGTACTACATTGAGTTTTACAGTAAAACGTGACATCTCAGCCCAAAAAAAAATGATTCCCAGCTATATTTTGTTGCTTAAGGTTACTTAATTTGATTTACAAAATGCTTGGTTGACGGTAGTACATGAATACCGTCATATTAAAAAAGTTTATACTTTTTAATATGACTTCATTCCTTTAGATCTGATGTCTGAGTCACTACATAAGGTTAAAATATTCTATTTCAGTCAAAACTAAAATTTTGTAAGTGAAAAACATATTACTTAATATTTATGAAAATGCGTTATGTATCTCAATACGCTACACTCGTATTAGCGTATTGGTATATATATGTGTTTACATAGTATACCTATAATATGTATTTTACTTACAAACATTAAAATACTATGTACTGTTAGTTAGTAATACTTAAAATCTTTATTTTTTTTTAACCTTATTGACTCGGATATCAGTCCTAGAGAACTGATGTAATAATAAAAAAAGTATATGTAGTCATGTGCTATCAGAATTATTCAGAATATATGTATAATTTTCTTTCGCTACTTTAGTTTTTTGGTCCAAAAATGTGTGAAGCTTGTCAGGTCTCCTTTCGCATCTTGAACATATTCCCTCTTCTATTGCCCTTATGCAAATGAATTTGGGGTCGTCGTAGCATGGCTTCTCCTTCCATTCTTCTCTGTTACTCGTCATCTACCTCATGAGACACTTACATTCTTGCTATTTCATCCTTAACGCAGTCCATGGATCACTTCATTGCTTTTCCTTTACTCCTAAAGGTATCCACTACACTAGGTACTATGGCGGTCTTATGCGCCTGATCACCACTAAGCTCATTTTTGCTTGCACTCAAGAAATAGAATCGCTCGCTAGCCCCGCACAGCGCCTCGGCACGATTTAGGCGAAAAAAAATTTAAATGATCAGGCGGAACTGTCTTCGATCGTACATACCCAAAAACTTCAAAATAGTTTGTAGGGTTCCGTAAATAACAAGGAACCTTTATAGTTTTGCCATGTCCGTCTGTCTGTCTGTCCGTCTGTCCGCACTGTCCACTCAAAGACTCTTAGTACTTGAAAGCTGTAATTTGGCATGAATATACAAATGAGTTACGCCAATAAAGTGGTAAAATACAATTTTGATAAATTATTTTTAGGGTGTCTCCAGTACACATTAATTTGGGGATAATTTATTTTTTCTTGCGAATCCCTTTGTGTGGGATATCGTTAGATACGTCTCTAAAAATATTGCGAGCTTGCTCACACTTTTTCCATTATGGGATTCATTCGTGAAATATTAAGCTTTAAAGTGCAAGTTTTTGTTAAGACTTAAGTGTGGCTACCTAAACCACCGGGTTATGTTTGGGCGTGTGAAAAAATTCATGGTAGTAGCATACATAACGAAATTAAAAGGAAATTTATTACAGCTAAGCGGCTTTACCAGTTTACGAGTAATAGTCGAAAAAAAATAAGGAAAAAGGAATAAATGATAACGTGACGACTGACAGGGCAGAATGTAAGAAAAAAACGTGTTGCGCCGACCCCAAATGACAGGGATAGGGCAGGAAGAAGAAGAAAAAGAAGTCGACCAACTATAGAAATTATCTAAAATGCTATGATTTGGTCGTAGCTGAAGAGATAAATACGAGCCGAGAGTTATATTTGTGTTAAGTGTGTTCTAACTCTTGTCAAACTAAGGCTTCTATAAATGAGTTTTATGGTGATAATCATGTAAAAATCTCTGAAACGGACAGTAAAACGGGAACAATTGGTTACGGTACAATTTTTTTTTGAGTTTTTGACATACTTAACATAGGTAGGTCTAGGTACTAATTTATCGACGTCGTTTTTATTTTAATTCATCAAAATATTTATATTTATTTTTACATATAAAAACGGTCCTTTTTAGAGTTTAAGTTGAGGAACACGGATATTTAAAACACGTTCCATAAAGTAGCAACACCCCAATATCACTGAAAAAATAAGCATACACACTTAGACAAATAAGTTTGGGCTAGATATTTATCAACATAAATTATTAATTTCAAAACTTTGCTAACAACCAAAATACCATACTATAACAAATGTTTTAGTCTTCTAATGAGTCTCAAAACAAGTAATGAAGATATTACAATGATTTAGCTTTCTAATAGTAATGATTTGCAATGATAAGTACCTAAGCTAATTTGTTTATTAGCTGTGCCATGAGTTCCGAGAAATGTTTTTTGTTGATAATAAATTTTCATAATCACACATCATTTATTAACTAATGGTAGTTTACTAAATATCGACGTTTTGCAATAAAAGGGCAAACCTTTTGCTTTCTAATTTAGATAGTCCACAACTGTGTAACTGCTGTGTCATCTTTGTTCCGGCAAAAATAACTCCTGCGTCACGTGACCGGTGGCGACGGCTTAGTAATATAATAACAATATTTGTTATTATTCGTCGAAGATTTTGAAAAAATACCTCATCGAGACAGTTTTCATAGTATTTAAATTCAAGAAAATTACTAAATACTAAAAGTTGAAAATAGGTACATCAAAGTGACGTTATGGCTAATAAACAACACTACACTCTTCAAGAATCTGTAAGGGTAAGAGACAGCATTTTGGGGCGGGCTAAACGATTCTCCAGTTTTGTTTACGCCCTAATTATCCATAAAAAGCAGCGCGCGCTATCTAGTGCACAAATCATCGAGTTACAGTTACGCACGGACTATATGGAGTCGTCCAAGTTGGCCGAACAATACGAAGAAGTGGCGTCAGCTATCGAAAGGGCTAGTGGTGATGATGACAGTCTTCGATCTGACTTCGAGGCATCATATTACAAACCGCTAGCATTCGCGAAAAGCATTCTATTAAGCCAGAAAAAATAAAACGTGTTCACACTAGCACCGTCTTTTTTTTGTCTCTTCCTTTATCTCACCCTCTTGTTCTATATTGTATACACGTCGTGTTATCAGGGTTGTGAAGGTCGGGTATTGAGTCTGACTGATAGACTTTGTAAACTTATTGTTACTTATTTTGACGAGATCCAAGTAAGTAATCCCACTAAATATAGGTAAACTGCCTCCGTGGTTCAGTGGTTTAAGCGTTTGCCTTGTGACCCGGTGGTCGTAGGTTCGATTCCCACGGGAAGCGTACTTTGTAAAGATGTTTCCAGTTTGGCTACGACATTGTAGGCTTCAATCACCTGATTATCTTATAAAAAAGATGATTCTGTGCTTCGGAAGGCACGTATAAGCCGGTGGTCCCGGCCGTCAAACCATGTCAGAGGCCCTTGAGGTGGTTTAGAAACTCTGACACTAGGGTGTGTGGGGTCGTTAGACCTTACTGCCCACACGATAAGAAGCTCACTAAATAATTACAGTCTAGACGTATTGAGCGTTTGGCAAAAAGGTAGGATTAGAGGTAATTATTTACTAACTACTTATTCGTAATAATAATTTATTTTAAAAAAGTAATGCAATGTTTATTTAGGGGCAGTAGAATTGTTTCTGTAGCACACTGACTTGTGGAGCTAGTAAGTGAAAACTAGTCATCAAATGACTCTTTCCGCTCTGGGCGGAGCAGAAAGGAGTGTCAGACTCTTACTGACTAAAACCCATCCGTGTTCCTATTCATATGCCGCGGTGAGTCTTTTGAACAAATGCCGCAACCCTGGCAGGCACTGGCCCTAGTGGGCCCCATCTACTTTGCTGACAACTCTTTGAGGCGCGTGTGGAACACAGCGCGCCTTCTACGCGGGATTGTATGATTACATATAACTCTGTAAAGCCATATATGTTACGGTGGCGATTGGTATTATAGTCAATATACAACCTGACCTGTAAATTGCAAAAAAACTTTAATTTGCGGACTACCTGGCTCTTCTACCTTAGGCGCTTTACACATGGAGCAACTACTGCAGCAACTGGCAACTAGCTGTTTACATATATTTCAATGGGACGGGCAACTGGTGGAACTAATGGCGCTAGCACCGCATGAACCTAAGCTCTTCATTGGTTGAATATCTGTCAATGTCATTTTATATTTCAAAATAGCTTGACCTCATTGGTCGGATTGGGACAAGCTATGGACACGCCATCTACAATCAGCTTTCACTTGCCAACCCCATTGGACTGTGCACACATAGCAACTCGAGTTTCGAGTTCCGGCAATCGTCAACAGTTTTCAGTTGCTGCAATCGATGACTAAGTTAGTTCCTAATTGCCGCAACTAGCAACTGTTAAAATAAATATTATACCGATTTTTAAAGTTAACGTCGACGGCGATGACGTAATAAAATTAGAGCAATTGCTGCTTCTTCCATATTCATCGTCACACTGAACGCTGTTCGCTGCGTAGATTGAGCAACTCGGTTATGAAAGTTGCTCACAGATTGCCATAAAATTGCGGCAGTCGTAAATGTTGTAGGAACTATCAACTAGTTACAGGAAACTTTTATAGTTGCTTAAGTTGCTTTAACTTAAGTTGCTCCATGTGCAAAGTGCCTTAAGCATAGTGTAGTGCCAAATTAGGTTTGTAGGTGTTAGGAAGGTACTGGCTTACGTGGCTCCGAGATTGTCAGCAACCTCTTACCTATAAACAAAATCTATCCAGACACTTTTGACTATTTATATTTAATTTAATCTGTAGGTATAATTTTATTATAAAAGATTTGGAAACTGTATTTTGTTGTCCTATGGTGAAGACTGCGTTTACCTATAACTAACATTTCCCCTCAGCTTCGCTCGCGTTTTGCTCGGAAATTCTCCCCGGGGGAACGTTTTAATAGCATATGATACTCGGGGATAATAAAGCTTCTCATTAGTGAGATAATTTTCAAAATCGGTTCAGGAGATCTAGAGATTACCCCCTACAAATTCACAAACTACCTCTATATAATATTGTGTTATTATACATTGGCATACATTCCAGCACTTCTGTTATTGTTATTTATCTGCCAGGTTTGCTAGTTATATAATTATCATACGGTGGACAAGCCGGTGTGGACATTGGGAATCAACTTGTAACTGTATTGGTGGTTACAAACAAAATATAACTTTACCACCTAGTGAAAGATAAAAATGTAGATGGATGATGAAATCTGCCTAACGTTTTCCCAACTTTGTGGGGCTCGGCTTGCAGTCTTACCGGGTCAAACTCAAACTCAAATATTTTATTTCAATTAAGCCATTACAGGCACTTTTGAATGTCAGAAGGACGGAAGAAGAACGAAACTACGAGTGCAACACGTCATTCCGAAAGCCACCACGCCGAACCACACGCCACCGAATGCCCGCAACAACGAACACTGCGAGCACGAAAGCACGCAGCGACGCACACCGCAACAACGAATGTTTGAGACCCCGAATCACGGAACAACTTCAGCACGCCGCAACGTGCAACCTCCGCCCCGCGACCCGGAGCCCCGCACAGTTAGTTAGGGTATAGTTGAATACCAGTATTTGACATGGAGCGCCTGTCTACAATGAATACTTGCCCCTATCCCAATAGGGATGTTTACTGACTAAAAAAAAATCGGATTCTAATTAGTCCGTCTGTTAAATTATCGAAAAATATCGGATACGTATTTTTTGTTTTATCAAATCAATAAAAATTGACGAAGATAAAACGCGTCAAAGATTTGAGTGGGAGGTGGTGACGTCACTGCTCGCTAAGAAATGTCATAGTAATGTCTTAGAATATGACGTCACACGAGTTTTCAAAGCACTGTATCGTCTTCACTGTTTGTTTACGAGAAAGAAGAAAAAATATGTGTCCAATATTTTTTGGAAATCTATCTGACGGACTAATTAGATTTTTTTAGTTAACATCCCGAATTGGTTCCGTATGGTGTCGGACGCAAAGAATAGCACCATCCCCTATCTTCCCGTGGGTGTCGTAAGAGGCGACTAAGGGATGTACCAGAGAATGGGCAGCAGCGTTCTCTGTGCTTTTTGTATCGACCGTACTGCGATCGCCAACCCGCCTGCCAAGCGTGGCGATTATGGCAAACCCCCCCTAAGCAAAAATTACACTTAGGGGAGGCCTATGTCCAGCAGTGGACGTCTTTCGGCTGAAATGATGATGATGATGATGAGTTAACATCCCTATTCATTTGGTGTCGGCACAGCATGTCTTCTCCTTCCATACTTCTCTATCACTCCATCTCACCAAATACCTTTCTTACCATATCAAGATTTAGTCCATACATCGAAAATATAAAATTGTAACATACCCTCAGCGCGTTGAGTTCTGTTTCGGCCTTCGAGAGCAATGCCTTGGCTTCACTGCGCTTGTTCTGGTGATACGCGACGATGCCTTGCAGCAGATACAGACGCATCAGAAGCACTCGTTCGTTAGCTGCAAACATATTATTATATTAAGTTAACCGTTAAGATGCCCCCCCCCCCCTCACTCATTAAAGAAGTAACGAAGAGCAGCGGTGGCCCAGTGGTGTCGGCCCCGACTTACAGACATTTTCGTGACTTTTGAACAGTAGTCAAATAGCCAAGTGCTGCAAGTAACTGTTTAACCTTTTGATCGGCACGGTCGGGTATAGCAGACAAATGAAAACGTGCACAACACGTCACCGTCAGCTACAGCCGACAATAAAGGTATTTATTTTTCTTTATTATTTACTAGCGGACGTCACGCGGTTTCACCCGCGTAGTTCCCGTTCCCGTGGTAATACAGAGATAAAAAGTAGCCTATGTCACCCGGGATGAATATAGCTTTCTAATGGTAAGAGAATTTTTAAATCGGTTCAGTAGATCCCGAGATTACCCCTTACAATTTAACAAATATACAAACACACAAACTTTATTTCTTTATAATATTAGTATAGATATTAGTATAGAAGTATAGATATAGATTTATTTATTAAAACTTTATGCACAAGTAATAAAACCGTACAAAGGCGGACTTAATGCCTTGGGCATTTTCTATCAGTCAGGACTTTTTAACTGAAAAATTAGGGTCAAATAAAAAAAAAAATATATTTCGGTATTTGTCCCTTGGCGTGGGAGGGGCTCCAGTGCGTTTACGCTCTGGCGTTCAAAAGGTTAAATAAATACACCTGTAGAGTATCGAGTCTCACCTGCACTGCCCTTCAACGCGATGAGTCTCTGGTGATCCTCGCCGTACGTCTTGTTGAAGGCAGCCTCGGCGGCCTGCAGGCGCCTGGCGACGTCCGCGGCGTGCGCCACGCTGCGCAGGCACAGGTAGCACCACGACACGTCCAGCTGCAGCACTGCCCAGTTGTCCACTGTCTGCAGGATTGACGACCTGCACTCACTGTGGACGGACACGCACGAATTATGCTCAGTTAATACTTGCTGATCTGGTGTTACACTAAAATATGGCTGGAATCGAACAGAAAAGAGATTTTTTTAAGGCTTTGAATTATAACGTATTTAATGTCTTGTCTTGCGCTGCGGGTTGTTCGAAAGAGATACCGCGGCCTCGGACGCAAAGGGCTAAGAAGGAACATGGGTAGTTTTTAGTCAGTAGATGTCTGACTCCTTACTGCTCCGCCCAGAGAAGTCATTTGATGATTTCCCACCCTCCAAAAAATAATATCCCCCTGTATTGTAAAGTAGTGATGAAAGTGTTGAGTATGAAAGGAGATGGCTAGAACCTTTCTAAGTGCTGAGATGATGACCGATACAATATTTTTTAAAATTAAATAGACCTTCTCTTGACCTCAATCTTGTCTTGAGGACAGAGATGAGGTCAACGATGGAACGAGCTGACCCAAAAGAAGCCTATTAACTGGCGATTTAAATAGAAGAAGACATGCTGCGCAGACCCCAATTAAATTGAAATAAGGATGAATATTCAATATCCCCCAACAGGCCTATGGGTGTGTTTGTGATTGGTAGTTAATGGATCACTTGACACAGCTTTATTGTAGATGACGATAGAATAATTTTCGATATTTTCCAATATTTTTCGATAATCTAACAGACGGACTAATTCGATTTTTTCGGTGAAATACCCTATTGAATCCCATGTATCCAAATTGGTTTTATGATGACGTTGAGTTGTATTAACATCTGAGTGAGTATCTCATCAGACGCACGGGACCGGTCAATGTGGCGACACCTGGGGTAGGCAAATGTCCATCAGTGGACGTCTTTTGGCTGAAATGATGATGATGATGAGTATATCACCTGAGCTGCCTGTCGGCTTCGAGTAGCAGCACCAGGGCTAGCGGGTAGTCGTGCTGCTTGGCGGCGGCGCGGCCGCGCTCGTGCAGCGCCAGCCCCACCAGCAGCGAGCGACGCTCTGCGGCTGGCAGCTCCACCGCCTTGCCTGATTGGTCTTCAAGCTGAGGACAGTTTATTAAAGTGATCAGCATCAGCAATACACTCAAAAATAATAATTACGCTGCGAAACATCACTTTTTGAATGTTACTCATCCTACCAATATTATAAATGCAAAAGTTTTTGAGGATGTATGGATGGATGGGATGGATCATAAATAACAGAAACAACAGGAGATATGCCCTTTAGCCGAAAATGTATAGGAACCTGTGTCGTCAGTTCACACACGCAGAGCAGTAAAAACAATAGATATACGCTGTCGCGCACACACCCGCATTTCTTAAAACATCACGTACTACACAATCAATTATAAACCTTATCCCTTCAGACACAGCGTGTATTTACCACGCACCGTACAATTTACATAGTACATTTTGTTTTACTTAGACACTAGTGATTGACTAAATCAAAAAGTTATCGATTCTTCTATTTATTATTCTACTAAAGCGTATGGGGTACTGAAAATAAAATAAATAAAAAACGATAAAATACACTTATATTTTTCATACAATACTTTTTTACATTTTATCGGTTATTTAATGCCCGAATGCTGAAGTTCCTAGTTACCTATATTCCCATTAGCTACTGATATAATAAAAGATAACTCGAGTAATCAATGAATATTACCTATTTATTCAGTCAATAGTAAGCAATAAAAAGTACCTACATTCTATTTTCAGTACTGTTTACAATAATAAGAAAGCGTAATAATACAAGCGTTGTTATAAATTTATATTTTACTAGCTGATACCCGCGGTTTTTTTCCGCGTGGATGTCGATTATCGCGACTAAAAGTAATCTTTTAATCTCCCACTTTCAAGCCCTTTTTTATTTTTGAGGTTCGGAAATCATCAAATGACTCCTCCCGCTCTGAGCAGAACGTTAGGGAGTGTAAGACTTCTACTGACTAAAAACCACCCATGTTTCTTGTTAGCCCTTTGTGTTGAAGCCGCGGTATCTCTTTCAACCCCTTACAACCCTTTTTAGTAGTCAAGAATTTTGTTTTTTTTTTTATTATAAATGGGCCTGCTCTTGACTTCAATCTTGCCCTAAGGGCAGAGATGATGTCGACGATGGAACGAGCTTACCCAGTAGAAGCCTGTTTACTCGCGTTTTTTCTTATCTACATTTACGACAACTCTCAGTAATGCCACAAGTACGCAGTTCCTTACACTGTAGCAAATTGTGTCTACATTAATTAATTGTATCATGCATAGTCGTACTAAGCAGGATTATCGTATAAAATATCGACAACCACAAACATCACATCTCTAGCTCACAAAAACTGACAGCAGCCGCTTTACGATAATATTGTGTGAGTGAAAGCATCAGTAAAACACTTATCCATTGCGCTATTAGATCAGCCGATTCACTGGTCAATTTGAACTAAGCAAGCAATGGTTTTTGTACCGAATGAAAACAATTCATTTGGTTTTTCATCGTGTTTCTAGTACCACGAAGTAATGTTTTAATGAATTTAATAAGAAAAACATTAATATTTTAATACTTTCGTGTGAAATGAGATGCCATCTTTAATGTAATTCACAATACAGTTGTTATTTTTACAAACAATCATTGAACAACGCGGTATTTTGTAAAAAATCACGAGCAGTGAAGACGTCGCAAGTTGACATTCGACTCATTATTGAAAGTGGCATCAGGACGCTTGGCGGCCACAAGAGTTCGCATGAACCACGCCTCCTTGCCATATCTCCTGTTGTTTCTGTTATCTATGGTATGTGAGTTTCAATGTTTGTAATGTTTGTTACTCTTTCACGCTAAAACTACTGAACAAATGTGCATGAAATTTAGAACATAAATAGTTTACAACCTGCATTAACACAAAGGATACTTTTTATCCCGGTAGTATGATCCCGTGGGACAATTATCGAACTTCACGCGGGTGAAGCCACTGGCACAAGCTAGTATTAAATAAAATACAGTTCTGTAAAAAACCTAGCCTTTACAGTTTCACTAATGTTTGCATGCCAATATAAGGTAGTTTGTACATGTACAAGGCTCACCCGTTCTATTGTTAGGTACATCTTATTTTATATATTACTAGCTGATGCCCGCGGCTTCACCCGCGTGGATGTCGTTCAAATTATATACTAAAACCTTCCTCTTGAATCACTCTATCTATTAAAACCGCATCAAAATCCGTTGCGTAGTTTTAAAGATTTAAGCATACAGACAAACAGACAGGCAAAAATAGAGACTTTGTTTTATACTATGTAAGGATGCAAACAAATTTTACTTTACAAGTGACCTAGTGGTTAGGGTGAGTTACATCACTGCAATAGGGTTTCTCAAATAGATCAGCTACTGTCACCCACATTTGGCAAATTGTACCACTTAATGGTAGCGGTCAAGAACGCATCATTAAGGTTATTTATAGTTTATCCAAATTGTGGATACCTACAATTAAAAAAGATTCGTCTTCGTTTTCATTATCGTGTGGTTCTTTCCTTACCTGGTGTCAAACTTTATACGTCCTCCATGGGCCACTGGCTTTATAAATATGCCCGACGGGAAATCTAAAGTATGCTGGTTTCCTCACGATGATTTCCTACACCGAAGCAAGGGCACATGAACTGCGCACATGAAACCGAAAAATCAAAATACTAGATTTAAAAAGTTTAAATAATGTATCATTTACCTTCATATATTCATCATCATCAGCGAGGTCATCCACATGCTCGGACAGCAGCGTGGCATCATCACGGACCGTCTTCATCTTCATGTACATGGTGTCTTCTTTCTTAGCCTCCTCGGGAGTTTCTGTTGAGGATATTTGTGTAGACTTTGTAGTCAAAGCTTTAATTGAAAATTAATGGTATTGGATAAGAGCCATTAGTCTCAATTTGTCATACCTCTAACTTAGAGGTATGGCAAATAAGCAATGGTAATGGTATGGCTCTAAGCAGGGCTCGGAACCGGATTACAAAGAGCGGTGAACTGTTTTTTGTAACCCAAATGATAAAGGTTAGGGGTTACATAACCACAAACGATTTTAAAACCGTTATTAACCGGTTAATTCAGTAGTTCGTAAATGTCTCTCTAGCCATAAATTTTTTAAAGTAATCTGTGGAAAACGTAGTGGGTAGCATATTTATTATATTTTAGTACTTAAGCCTTGTCATTAACCTGTAATATGTTACTGTTTGTTTTTCCTTAAGAAATTAATAAACTAGTAGAGTAAAGTTCCACCTAGTAGATTGATCTCTACCACATTTAACAGTGTATCATTGTCAGAGCATTTTGATTTAAAAGGCCTGTTCTTCCACATAGAGCTCAAAGCTATATAATTGACAACAATAATTTCACAGTTGTAGCCACATTAACGGCTATCTTCGTACTAACCTGCCATTACAAGTGCCATCAGCGTGGCACCATTCTTCAAACCCTGTTCCTCTAAGCTCGGAGATGGTTTTATAACTTTGCCATTGTATATTAACTTCACCCTGAAAGGAATAAAATCTGTATTATGTAGCATTGTAGTGATGATTTATGCAATCATCTCAATTCTTATTCAAAACACACTTTTTTCACTTGCACTTTGGTTTCCAGGCTAATCACGACGCGTGGAAGACAGTTGAAGAAATGCATTGATGAAAACAGCCTAAAAATACTGACAACTGCGGAACCTACCTACTGGCCAGCAGACCATCAAAAAATCCCAGATCTGCTAGATTTTTTTGTTATTAAAGGACTCTCTCGTCACTACTTTAAAGCTGAATCCTGTCTTGACACTTGCTCTGATCATACACCAGTAATAGTAACCACGAGTGCAACTGTTATTGAGACTGAAATGCCACAATCGCTGTACAATCATCACACTGATTGGGAATCCTTCAGAGACTTTTTAGAAGAAAATATCAGGTTGAATATAAAGCTGAAAACCACTGAGGATATTGACATTGCCCTAAAAAACTTTACCAACATAGTTCAGGAAGCTTGCTGGAAAAATACACCAGATATCAGAAAGAAAGGAAACTCTACCAACCTCACACTACAGATCAAGCTTAAAATCTTAGAAAAGAGAAGGCTACGCAGGAATTGGCACCAGACTCGACTATCTTCTGACAAAACCCTTTTGAATAAGGCGATAGTAGAACTCAAAAGCCTAATCCAAAAGACTAACGATGACACCCTCCAGCTTAAACTAGAGTCCCTAACGGCAACCAAAGAAAGCAATTACTCGTTATGGAAATTCACTAAAGCCTATGACAGGCCTCATGAACAAAAACCCCCAATAAAACATGATGATAAGTGGGCTAAAACAGGCCAGGAAAAGGCAGATATCTTTGCAAAACACTTGTCACAGGTCTTTAAACCAAATGATGAAACTGACGACAGGGATGTAGAAAGTCACGTTAATTCTGTCTTAAAAGAAGATTTTCAACTTTGTCTCCCACCAAAACCAGTTACACCCCAAGAGGTCCAAAAGAGTATACGATGTCTTGACAACAAAAAAGCACCAGGCTATGATTTGATCACGAAGGAAGTACTGAGAGAGCTGCCACGCAAAGGCATAGTTATGCTAACAACCTTGTTGAACTCCATGCTGAGATTGCAGTATTTTCCTGACCAATGGAAGATCTCAGAAATTGTGATGATTCACAAACATGGGAAACCTGCCCAAGAAAAAACGTCATATAGACCAATAAGCCTTCTGCCGACAATGTCCAAGATCTTTGAAAAAGTGCTGTTGCACAGGATGGCCCCTATACTTAAAGAGAGACATGTACTATCGGTGTACATGCCTACTGATGAACGTGAAAATCTAGGCGAGTTCTCATCATGTCTGGGTGAAATGTATGCGATTATTGAAAATGAGGATGTGGACTTAGTTTACTTGTTGGGTGATTTTAATGCGCATCCTGACATGCCCTTTTATAATGAGCTTAGGGAATATTGTATTGAGCAAAACCTATGTATAGTGGACACTGAACTTTTGCCTACATCTTCATATACATATGTTAGCGATAGTCACGGATGTAGGAGGTGGCTTGATCACTGTGTGACCTCATTAGCGGCTAGAAAAACTGTTATAAGTGCGAACATTCAGTACAATGTGTTTTGGTCTGATCATCTGCCGATAGAAATTGTAATTGACTTAGGTAACTGCTTACCTAAGCTGCCCATGGATAGTTGTATGAATAATAGAAATAAGTTAACTGAGGGGGTTATATGGGGGGATAGGGATCAGTTGCAAATAGAAAATTACCATAAAATTTGTCACAATAAATTAAAAAATATTGACTTTCCTGTAGATTTAAATAGTTGTGCGGATAAGTTATGTAATAATATTGACCATAGAGATGTGATTGATGGATTGTACCGTCGTGTTCTAACAGTGCTTATAGAAGCCTCTGTTTCTGTATCCAGTCAGAAAAGCAAACCTGTGAGGGGGCGCCACATCGCGGGTTGGAATAAACATGTTCGGGAGGCACATCAAAAGGCTAGGTTTCATTTCCAAGAGTGGTGTTCGTATGGTAAGCCTAAGTCGGGAAGGCTCCATGAGGCCATGCATACCTCTAGAAAAGACTTTAAAGCCCAACTAAAGTACTGCCTTAATCATAAAGACCAAATTAAGATGGATATAATCGCTGAACATCATAAGTCTAAAAATTTCAGTCAGTTTTGGAAGTCGACAAATAAACTTAAGCCGAAGATGAGCCTCCCAGCAAGCATTGAGGGTATTAGTGGCCCCCGTGATGTGGCTAACCTATTTAGGAACCACTTTAGAGTAGAACCTCTGTTGAAGCCGGAAGTAGGTGAAATGATGTTCGATGCTGGGAAACGTGGTACTGGTGATCCTCCAGTTAAAATAACTTATGCGGAGGTTGATAAGGTTATTAAGCAGATGACCAGAGGGAAGTCACCGGGGCACGACGGTCTCAGCATCGAGCATCTGCAACATGCGGGTGTTCACCTGCCTAGGGTCTTGTCCATGTTATTTACTTTCTGTCTGCGTCATAACTACCTACCAGATGATCTCATGAAGACCATAGTTGTACCTATAGTTAAGAATAAGACTGGTGACGCATCGGAAAAGGGCAATTATAGGCCTATATCGCTGGCCACGACACTGGGTAAGGTACTGGATGGTGTGCTTAACAGACATTTAAGTCAACATGTCTCTTTGCATGACGCTCAGTTCGGATTCCGACCTGGGTTGTCCACAGAATCTGCAGTACTCTGTCTTAAGCATACCGTTCGTTACTATGCTGACAGGAGAACACCTGTATATGCCTGCTTTCTGGACCTGTCAAAAGCTTTTGACATGGTGTCATACGATGTTCTGTGGAGAAAGATGAGCCTTAACACCGGACTGCCTGTGGAGATCATAAATTTATTTAAATTTTGGTATGATAACCAAAGAAACTTTGTAAGGTGGATGGGCGAATGCTCTGATGAGTATAGAATGGAGTGTGGAGTGAGGCAGGGGGGGTTAACATCGCCTACTCTTTTTAATCTATATGTGAATGGACTGATTGAGGAGCTCAGCAGTGCCGGGGTCGGTTGTTCAGTGGATGGTGTCTTTACTAATAATATAAGCTACGCTGATGACATGGTGCTGCTGGGCCCCTCAATCAGTTCCGTGAAGTCACTTTTGACCATATGCGAAGAGTATGCAATGGCCCACGGGCTCAGGTACAATGTTCAGAAGAGCGAGCTGCTAGTTTTTAAGGCTGGTTCCAAAACCTATCCTGTGCCTCCGATCACACTAAATGGAACTATCCTGCAGCAAGTGACTAAATTTAAGTACCTGGGTCACTGGGTCAATGACAGTCTAAATGATGATGAGGACATGGATAGGGAGCGCAGGGCATTGTCGGTAAGGGGTAATATGCTTTCTCGCAGGTTTGCACGATGCTCACGTGACGTAAAAATCACACTATTTAAAAGTTATTGCCAAACATTATACACGTGCAACCTGTGGAGCAATTACACTAAGAAAGCCTGCAATGCTCTGCGCGTCCAATATAACAACGCGTTCAGGGGATTGTTGGGGCTCCCATGGCGTTGCAGTGCTTCCGGCATGTTCGCAGACCATAGCACGGACGGCTTCCAGGCAGTGCTTCGTAAAAGAACGGCCTCCCTGTGGTCTCGGGTCAGAGGTAGTACCAACACGCTTCTGAACGTGGTGTCAGCCAGAGTGGACAGTGAAATTTTGAGGCATTGGTCACACACTCATGTCCTAAGTAATGACTATTTTAAATTTTACTAACATAGCTATAAGTACTTACTAACATAATATGTATGTCATGTAAAATAATAACTGTTTAAAATGTAACTAACATAGCTATAAGTACCTACTAACATAATATGGACCTGTATCTTGTGTCTGAAATAAACAATTTCATTTCATTTCACTACCTGACCATCAGTTCGGCTTCAGGAAACAACACGGGACAGTAGAACAAATACACCGGGTCTGCGAACACATACGAAAAACGCTAGAACAAAAGAAATACTGCTCTTCTGTGTTCCTGGACATCCAGCAGGCGTTTGACAAGGATTGGCATAAGGGCCTCTTGAGCAAGATTAAACAGCACCTGCCCCACCCGTTCTTTAGTATACTGAAATCGTACCTCACTGATAGACTCTTCTACGTTAAAGAATCGGGTAATACCTCAGCCCTTCACAGAATTGAAGCTGGCGTACCCCAGGGTTCTGTCTTAGGGCCAATTCTGTACATATTGTACACATCAGACTTACCGACGGAGCCTGGAGTTGTTACAGTAACATTCGCAGATGATACGGCAATATTGTCGAGTCACACAAACCCAGAAGTCGCATCAAATCTTTTGCAGAGTGGACTTAATAAAATACACTCTTGGATGAAAAGATGGAAACTGAAGGTCAGTGCTGCAAAGTCTGTCCAAGTCACATACACACTCAGAAAGGAGGACTGCCCACCGGTTAAACTCGGAGATACCACCCTACCACATAAAAGTTGTGTTAAATACCTGGGAATTCATTTGGACCGCCGATTGACCTGGCAACAACATTTCAAAGCAAAAAAAGATGAACTCTCACACAGATTAAAAAATCTTCACTGGTTACTCGGCCGCAACTCCAGATTATCACTAGACGACAAGCTTTTAATATACAAAGTGGTACTGAAGCCCGTCTGGATGTATGGGATACAGCTCTGGGGAAGCGCAAGCAATTCCAATATAGCCATCTTGCAGCGTCAACAAAACAAAATACTACGCACAATAGCCAATGTCTCATGGTTTACTACAAACGCTGAAATCCACCAACAACTAGCCATTCCCACAGTAAATGAGGAGATTCGGAATGTAGCAGGGAAATATAAAGAACGACTAGCCATCCACCTAAATGAGCTAGCTCGTCAGTTGACACAACGAGACTACGTGCTCCGCTTGAAGCGCCACAGTATCATGGCACTAGAAGACCGGCAGTAAGGCCGGAATACCTGCGAGTAGATGGCATCACTGGAAGCCACACTCTACAATACAAGCAACACGGAACTCATCCGCTCATAGTCCGAGGACTGATTGCAGATAAAACAAAGAAGAAGAAAAAAAAAAAAAAAAAAAAAAAAAAAAAAAAAAAAAAAAAAACTTTGGTTTTAATAAAAGCTTATCTACATGGAACATTCTTCTCAAACACTACCATAGATTACTATTTTCGACCAAGTATATAAGGTTTATTTAGAACTGCCCCCACTAGCGATGGTTACAATACAACTGCTTACCACATCTATCACCACTGGTTGTATCACTGATGACAGATAAATTAGTGAAATCCTCCACCAGTGGTGGCACACGCAACAATCAAGTGACTGTCTGACACCACCAAGTATTTCAACTAACAGACTAATATTATACAAATGCTGACTTCATTATTAATTTTTTCATGAATAAGTTAATTATGAATTAAAACGACATTATCACAACCACAAAACTGGCCATCACTCATCATTCATCATCATTTCAGCCAAAAGACGTCCACTGCTGGACATAGGCCTCCCCCAGGCGTCGCCACATTGACCGGTCCCGTGCGTCTCTCATCCAGCGGGTTCCTGCAACCTTGACCAGGTCATCGGTCCACCTAGTGGGAGGCCTTCCAACGCAAAGTCTTCCGGTTTGCGGTCGCCATTCCAGAACTTTTCGGCCCCATTGCCATCACTCAGCACAATGTTAGTTAAGCACTAAGCAGCACAACAAACCTGTTTCCAGCCACCCCAATCTCTTCAGCAATGGCACTGATCAGCACTTCCCCCATGTCCTCCAATTTCTTCTGCATCTTAACCATCCTCGGCTTTTCACCCGGTATCGTAGCCTTGACCCTGAGGGTTGCAAATCCTGTCTCCTTGAACTCTGCATTGTCTCTGGACCTCTCGATGGAGTGGACTTGCAGTTCACGTAATGCTTGGAATATTACTTCATTCTCTACTGATAGCTCTTGTGTGTATTTTGCAACGAGATCCTGGATGAAAAGTAAAGGTTGAAAGAGCATTGATATTGGATAATCTTATTCTGATGTCATTTTTTATCCCTGTTCAATGATAAAATGCCAGAAAGAAAGAAATTCTTTTAAATGTTTGGGATGGGGGGACTGACATTTTATTCCTATTATTAGTATTATTCCTTGATTGAATAAACCCGTAATGCTAACTTTCTTTGTCTACACAGACATTTGGTATATTACAGGTAATGCAAAATGCACATGAAAGACTGTGACATTTATTGGTAACTAAAGAAATAGAATATTTTTTTTGTGAATTGGAGTGCCTCCAACTATGTGGACTGATGACCTGGTGCAGTTGGCGAGGAACCCCTAAATGCGAGACATATGGGACCGGTCAAGGTGACGGCACTTGGGGGAGGCCTATGCCCAGCAATGGATGTCTCTCGGCTGAAATGACAATGATGATGATGATGAATGATGATGGTGCTAGAGAAGAGCACCTAAAAATATATGGTAGAGGCCTTTCCTCAACAGTGGGATATTGGTGAAAAACAAATACACACACAAACAGTTGTGGATGCTTCAAAATAGATTATTGAGTCGCCTATCTTCAGAAAACTGCTGAATCATGTCTGCCAAGTCACTTGTCTGTATGATTAAATTTGGATTCAATAACAAACCTTAACTTTACAAATAATAGACAGGATGACCACTAGGTACTTACCCACTTTGATACATTGTGAAATAATAATAATAAATTAGCTTTGCATGAGTTACATTCAGCATACTACATAACTTGTAAATTGTTTCCTTTCTACCGAACACAAAATAGTTACTTATAAGGTCGATATCAACGAAGATTAGGGTGTTTATATACATTTACGTACCTTGAAATTTTGAGTGACTTCATCTGATGAAATAAAAGGTGCTTCCCATAATTTCACCTTTTCCTCGTTCAATTTAGCTCTTAATTTTATCAATAAATCTTCATGTTGGAGAGTATTCTCCATTTTTAGAGAGACAATTTATGAAGATGATTCGCAAGAAAAAGAAAACAAACCATCAATTTTTCACGAAATTCACCTTCTGTTTTTGACAGCGCGACTGACATGACATTGACACTTGACAGAAATGAAAAGATGAAACTCATGCGTAGTCGATTCATGCAGAAATTCAATAAGATTGAACCAATAGATTGTTAATTGATGGCGTCTTTAATACGAAGAAAGGAGGTAATGAAATACTACACACAACTATACGTACATACTTATTAATGTAAAAGCAACGCCCCCTGCTACACTGCTACGATACTCTTTCGTAAGTAGTTACATAAAATGTGCAGTAGGTGGCGTTTCGTCGTTTCAGCCTACCATTATTGTAGTAAAAAGCGTGAGTGTATTTTAATTAATGAATTACAAAATATGGCGCACCATTGTATCGTGCAATATTCAAAATCATTGAACACCCTAAATGGTTATTTTGGCTATTGTTTCTCGGGACCTCTGAAGTGCAGGACAGTCAAAAGCTGAATCATCAATTAATAATATCAATAATAATCGTTTTTATTAAAGGTACTAGCTGAACCCGCGCATGCGTTGCAATGCGTTTTATCCTACCTACCTATCTACTACCCTACCTACTACCCTACCTACTACCCTACCTACTACCCTACCTACTACCCTACCTACTACCCTACCTACTACCCTACCTACTACCCTACCTACTACCCTACCTACTACCCTACCTACTACCCTACCTACTACCCTACCTACTACCCTACCTACTACCCTACCTACTACCCTACCTACTACCCTACCTACTACCCTACCTACTACCCTACCTACTACCCTACCTACTACCCTACCTACTACCCTACCTACTACCCTACCTACTACCCTACCTACTACCCTACCTACTACCCTACCTACTACCCTACCTACTACCCTACCTACTACCCTACCTACTACCCTACCTACTACCCTACCTACTACCCTACCTACTACCCTACCTACTACCCTACCTACTACCCTACCTACTACCCTACCTACTACCCTACCTACTACCCTACCTACTACCCTACCTACTACCCTACCTACTACCCTACCTACTACCCTACCTACTACCCTACCTACTACCCTACCTACTACCCTACCTACTACCCTACCTACTACCCTACCTACTACCCTACCTACTACCCTACCTACTACCCTACCTACTACCCTACCTACTACCCTACCTACTACCCTACCTACTACCCTACCTACTACCCTACCTACTACCCTACCTACTACCCTACCTACTACCCTACCTACTACCCTACCTACTACCCTACCTACTACCCTACCTACTACCCTACCTACTACCCTACCTACTACCCTACCTACTACCCTACCTACTACCCTACCTACTACCCTACCTACTACCCTATCTACTACCCTACCTACTACCCTACCTACTACCCTACCTACTACCCTACCTACTACCCTACCTACTACCCTACCTACTACCCTACCTACTACCCTACCTACTACCCTACCTACTACCCTACCTACTACCCTACCTACTACCCTACCTACTACCCTACCTACTACCCTACTTACTACCCTACCTACTACCCTACCTACTACCTACCTACTACCCTACCAAAAAAAAAAAAAGTATCCTAAATGTCCTTCTCCTGGTTCTTAGCTACCTCCCTATTTTCAGCCAAATCGGTCAAGCCGTTTTCATGCTATGTCGTGACAACGGAAAACGGGTTTCATTTTTAGGGTTCCGTAGTCAACTAGGAACCCTTATAGTTTCGCCATGTCTGTCCGTCCGTCCGTCCGTCATCGCTTAATCTCTGTGACCGTTAGCACTAGAAAGCTGAAATTTGGTACCTACCAATATGTGTATCAATCACGCCGACAAAGTGGTAAAATAAAAATTGGAAAAAAATGTTTTATTAGGGTAGCCCCCTTTACGTAAAGTGGGAAGTGATTTTTTTTTAATTTCAACCCTAACGTGTGATATATTGTTGGAAAGGTATTTGAAAATGAATTTTGGGGTTTACTAAAATCATTTTTTGTAATGTCAATAATTTCGGAAATAATCGCTCCAAAAGTAAAAAACAATGTGTCCCCCCCCCCTCTAACTTTTTCATATTTTCTAAACTTATGGTTCAAAAACCATAAGTTTAGAAAATATGAAAAAAATCTGAAAAGTAGAACTTTATAAGGACTTTCTAGGAAAATCATTTTGAACTTGGATGGAAACAACAGATGGAAACAGCAGTTAACCAATATAATTTGGTCCCTGAATCGTATGAGCGCCTATACAATCCAGAGGTCAAGTTTCATTGGTTGGTGGAAAATCATTTTGAAAAAAAAACACACCTTTAAACTCATAAGTGGGAACACTTGTGAGTTTATTGTGACGGACGGGAAACTACGGAACCCTACACTGAGCGTGGCCCGACACGCTCTGGGCCGGTTTTTATATATAGATTATCAGTAGGTAGGTACCAGCTGAGATACTACCTACCTACTTAGTCTACACCAGTTTGTATGTTTGTAAGTAAGTTTGTAGCTGATAAGGGGTAATCTCCAAACTAATTAATTATCCAATACTAAAAATTCTTTCACTAGCTGAAAGCTACATTACGAAGTGCTAGTGTGAAATAGAAGTATTTTACACTAGCACAGACTAGCACTTCGCCACAGATAATAATAATACAACGGCTCGGCTAATGTGCATGATATCAACCACGAATAATGTAGCTTTCGGCCATTGAAAGAATTTTTAGGATTGGATCATTAGTTTGGAGATTACCCCATACCCCTTAACTACATACAAACTTATCTACTTAAAAACATACTAACTTACCTCTTAATAAGATTAAGTAGGTCTTATGTAGGTCGTATCGTATCTCAGCTGGTCCGCTGATAAAATGAGGACATTCGGTTTACCAGTAGGTACCTAAAAATAGTGCGAATAGGTACCTACCTATTTTTTTTTATTGGTATTATCCTACCTATAATCTCTGGCTATGGTATTTATGTGCTGCTATTAATTAAGCCACACTCAATAAATCTCGTTAATTCGTTCTAACTATGCAAATATTAATGAGCTAATATTCATTTCCAATTACAATAAATGTTGACAGTTTTAATTTTAAACCATGTTTACAAGCAAGATTTGTTTGGCTGGTAAGTAGTTAGGTAGGTAAGTTCTGAATACTGAATTAAGTGAGTAATAAGTAGGTAATATTGAAGTAGTAAGAGAATTGAGGGAAACTTAGTCATATAAGTACCTACATAATATTTTAAAGGGCATTCCACTTTCGGAATACCTAGGTACACACGGCTACACATCAAGCTATACATTTCCAGTTTACGCTGATCTCGCAATGTACGGAAATCCTGTACAATGCGAGACCAGCTTATACTGGAAATGTATAGCTTGATGTGTAGCCGTGTGTACCTACTGTATAATAGGCCGGACGTGAATGTTCTCACGATGGGTTGATAGTTGATGGAATTTACAAAATTAGACAAAGCAACGCCTCTGACTGGGTTCAAACCCACGACCAAGTCGGGTTTAATACCACTGGACTACCACTAGTGCTGTGTAGGTAGGTATAGGTAGGTACTTTACGTGTATTGGCTAAGCCGTCTTTCCATGAAACATTTTGGTATTCACTCGCAATCTGGTTCGAATGGAAGCAGACGTCAACATAGCGGAGATCATTTAGTAAAAACGCGTTTTTCTTGCAGCGGTGCTGATGTCAATCCACGCAGTGAACTCCTACATCCTGCTTACTGCAAACTTGGATGATATACAGACGTTAGCCAAGCAGATTGCCGAGTCGCAAGTAGCCAATGAGATCAACAACATCATTCGGCGTGCCGCCACTATTATCAAAGAAAACCGAGTGTCAGCCAAGAACACGAGCCGCAGGTCTCAAAGAAATATAGCACAGCCACAAATAAATGAAGGACAAGAACAAACAAATGAAGGACAGGAACGAATAAATGAAGGACAGGAACGAATAAATGAAGGACAGGAACGAATAAATGAAGGACAGCCACAAAGAAAAGGAGCACAGTCACAAACAAATGAAGGACAGCCACAAAGAAAAGGAGCACAGTCACAAACAAATGAAGGACAGCCACAAAGAAAAGGAGCACAGTCACAAACAAATGAAGGACAGCCACAAAAAAATGAAGGACAGCTACAAATAAATAGAGCACAGCCACAAACAAATGGTCAACAGGAACCAATAAATAAAGGGCAGCCACAAAGAAATGAAGGACAGAAACGAATAAATGAAGAGCAGCGACAATCAAATGGAACAAATGAAGAGCAGCGACAGTCAAATGGAAAGCAGGACAAGGTAGAAAATACTGACCAAATTCTGTCAAAATCAGCAGAGGGACAAAAAAGGGCAGGCAACACTGGTACGTATTCAAGACCCTTCCGGTATTTGAAATTGAAGATCAAGCGAGACCTAGTGTGGGAGCCCCTAAAGAGATTGGACGACGGCCTTAACAAGGTGGCTCCGACAGAATGCACGTAAAAAGCAGAGTACAGGGTGCTGTGGTGTGGGACGCCGTCGCCTCCTTCTGCGAAGCAGTGATGCTAGCGAAGAAGGTGGCGGAACGAGAGAGGGAGAGAACTTCTCAACGTCCCAGCCGCCGCGGAAGGCGCTCCGGGCGTCGGGGGTCACGCGATGACCTCCGGCCACCGTAGACGCGGGCCTGTGGGCGGTGAGTAACGGGCTAGCTCGCCGTCCGGCCGTCGTCATGACGGCAACAGACCGTGTCGGCGGCGCGTACGTGTTCCACGCGCGCCTCAAAGAGATGTCAGCAAGGAGGGGCCCGCAAGGGCCGACGCCCGTCGAGGCTGTGGTTTGTCGAAAGGTTAACGCGGCTCCGACACAAGGGCGAAGAAGGAACATGGGTTTGGTTTTTAGTCAGTAGAAGTCTGACACTCCCCTTCGCTCTGCTCAAGAGCGGGGGGGGTTATTCGATGATTTTCCACCCATCAAAAAAAAAAAAAAAAGGGTGCTGTGGTGCACAAAGGCTTTATTTAGTAAACAAATTAGGACGTATACTTAATACACTAACTGCCGCACTCACAGAGCTTTACTAAGTGATGGCCTAAGTAATCATTAAAGCTCTCTGAGTTCGGCAGTTATTGGTATTCTACTACAGATACGACATCTGATTTTGAAGTCTGGAAACCTTGAACAGAATAGCAATTTGCACAGAAAACTCATGATTATAACACATGAGGTACAATTAATTGGTTTTGGTGATAATGTCTAGAGAATTCACAAAGCGTACTAGATGTTTTATAATTTTATTGCTGCTGTCAAAACAGAAAACGTCGCGGTAGGTAAACCGACAAAGGCATGTGACATCTACCAACCCGCATGTAGCCGACGTGGTGATCCACCTTACGAGAAGCCTGTGTCCCAGCAGAAGGGTTGTTACTGGTTGATTTTACAGTGGTTTAGACGACTGACATGCGGTTTAAGAGGAAGTTATCAAGAATCTAATCTAAAATGTTCTTTCGCCAGCTTTAGATGCAGAACTTCACGGAAGAAACACATCGTACTCCAGCGAATTGTCAGAGGAGCCGAAACACTCATCGAGGAGGAATGTGGGGCTCGCCGAACTCGGCAGGAATGCTACTAGCTTTTACCTCAACTCCATCAAGAAGATCTTTGAGAAAATTTAGTTTGTTTGGGAATAAACGTCTTTGAATTAGGGTTCCATTTTGGTGTTTGTTATATTTTTAATCTTAGATTAGGTCTTTCTTTTAAATAACTTTTTTTGAAGAACAGCACCATTGTAAAAAAAGGTTGCTTACGCAAGTTTTATATAGCATACGTTTTTTTTTACTATAATATTTCCGAACGTGGTACAACACGCTACCATATATCCGAAACACTTTTACCGCGTTATATTTCCTGTCATGTTGCCTGCGCTGGTTTTATCTACCCCTCTCTTTCCCTCCTATACCGCCTCCATGCGACAGAAAGAGAAAGGAGTATTGCCGCAAGCGTCCAATGACGCGAGCTTCCGAGGTGATGAAGAAAAACCACCACTCCATGATGAAGAGGAACACTTAAAATTCATATCTTCAACTGTCTTCAACGGCTTAACACCTCTTTACGCGATACCGCTTAGTTATTGCGGTGCGCACCGCAAATACACCAAGACGCAACCATAAAACCAAGTAACCAATCTGTGAGTGTCGGCCGACACAAGTGGGACAATAATAAAAACGTGCTGGGAAGAAACCACATTCAAGACCTCTACACGGCGCTTTCCAGTCGTCAGCCATCGTTACAGGCGATCCTTCAAACTGCAAGTAAGTCCTAATACCGTTCCCTCTAAATAAAACCAGTTGGCAGCATTCACTCCCGCTTAAACTATAATTTACACAACGCTTATTGGTCCTTCGCAGCCGCTACTCTCATAACTCCACCAAAGGTACTTATTCGAATGAGCCTCGCCTCCTTCCAACTTTTATTTAATTTAAAATGTACGTGCTTGTTGCCGTTTTTTTATTTTATTATTTAAACTTCTCCCATGAAATGTATATTATGGACTGCTTTAGGCATTCTCTGCCCGACAACAAAAGCCATAAGAAAAAAAAACCCTGCTGCTGAATTGATAGTGAGTAAAAAATCATAACATACCTTAACATCACGCTTTAAATACTTCCCAAAGGATTTGGCAGAGGTGTACCTACTACACCCGAATTTCAACAGTTAAATAGGGGGCGAACCTATTGCCATCAGCCAGACACAAATGCCGACTCTGTGGCTGCTACTGAGAAATTAACTCCTGATTTTTTCTAATATCCTGTACAAAACTCTTGATTAAAAACCATTAAGAGGCTAACAGGAGTAAAACGCGAGTTTTATAGGTAGGTAATGCGTAAAAGTATAATTATGATTCACTGAAGTAAATAAAATCAGAAAAATATATGATATTCTTCAGGATATTATGCTAGTAACATAGTGTTGTGAAAACATAATACAACTAACAATGCTCGATAGAAAAAAATCACGAAGATACCTCTAAAAATTTCTTTTAACGAGTAGAAACCATACTAAAATACATGTCATCGTTCTGATTTTTTTGCTAAATAATTCTACAAGCAACATACTAAAATCATAGTGTTTTACTTTTTTAGTCCAATCAATAGTTTTTTTAGTAAATCGCAAAATACCACTAATTTCGCACTATTCGGCCGCAGCGAAAGACGTAACAACCGCTTTGCAGTGCAAGCAGATTAGAACTTTATTCTAACAGCTTTTCAAACGAAGTTTGAGCCACCACAAATAGAGTTGCTAATTTGAGGTAGTATAGGCTCTTAAATAGGTTCAAAAGAACAACATTAATGATATTTTTTATTTTTCTTAAATGTTTTATTTAACAAAAAGTAATACCTAAATTACGAGTACTAGGTGTTTTAATTTAATTTTAAGTTTGCATGCTGAATGTAGTAAGCGAAATATGTGAAACCTTTTATATGACCATATTATTGTACCATATTTCATGCAAATAAAGAATCTTGAATCTTTGAATCTTTTAACAAATTGAAGTAATTTATCTAGCCTTAGCTCACATTAAAATCCGTCAACCGTTTTACAAGACAGCGACAGAATAAGTAATGACGGTCTAATTCTTGTCAAAATAAACAGCCTTGTAAAGATGCAAATGAACAGCCTGTATATAGCGTAAGGCACGTGATAGAATAGCCTTATGTATATAAGAATATAGCATCAAATTAATAATCATCGTAAATAAATATCTTGAGAACAGTAAGGTTCTTATTCCGAATAAACCTACATTGTCCTAATAATATTTTATAGCCCGAAGTATTTTATAGAAGTAGTTATTATTGTGGCTTAAAAGACTTGGTTTCCGAACCGAAGATAGCTTTGTGGTATTTAAATAGTTAAATCAAATTAAATGTTTATTTACTTTATATTGCCAATAAATTAAGTAGTAATTATTATATGATACTTACAATGTTTCCTAGATTTTATCTTGCAATTTCAATGTATCCAGTTGTTTCTATCTATTCCCGGAACTATCTATTGATGTTCATATTTTATCCGAATAAATGTAAAGATTACAAATAAATACATACTAAATTGCTAAATTACCTAATGGAGTTTTAAAATAGTTCCACTAATTAAGATTAGCTAATTATTGTATGTGTTATTAGTTATTTGGCTATAATGTTTGACCATTGCCATTGGCGGGAATCGTTGATGTAATAAGTATGAATTGACGGTTATAAAAGAAAATGTTACCGCCAATTCAGGGTAGTTACGCTGCAACTATTCTACGAGTTAACTAGATAATACGAGTAATATCTGGATCTGTACCCAGAGTCTTATATTCTTATTTATTAAGTATTCCATGTGTATAGAATAAAGTTCACATGTAAACGTCCTACTAATGAACCAAGATTACAAAGTGGAGAAAGCTGTAACCTATTTGTATTGTCCTAAGGATCTACAATGTTTATGTAAGTTAATTGATATTATGCTCTGAATATTACTGTTAACTATGTGTTAGAAATATGTACTATATTATGGTTTATGTTGATTGTTGTTTATGTAAACTGATAAATTGCTGTAACTTGAGACAGTCCAAGACAATGTCGTGTTGTCTTTGCTTAATACTTTAAAATGTGCAGTGGAGTTTCTTGTCCATTCTTCTCCACGAAGACTAGGGACCTAGCGAATGGAATCGAGTTTGATGTAGTTGACAAGACCAAAAGTAATAAAATGAATAGTCTTGTCTTTTGTGCTTTTACTTCATAAAACCCCTGTTCCCAACACACCTTTTTAAAGAGACTTTCGAACACAGTAAATAACTAGTAATCATCCTGACACTCAAAGTTTATTAATTAGTGGATATTAACTATATAATATACATATACATATAGTCTTACATCAACAGATGTAAGATCAGAAGTGGGATTGTCCCTGGCTTGCCAATATGATTTCTAATTGTGTTCCTTTTTTTATATTTTCATGATAAATGTTGGAGTTACTGCTGGTCTGATGCTGAGAGATGGGACGTCGGTGGCTCGCCGCTTCGACTTGACTAGGACCGGAACGATGGCTACGTCGACAGCACGTACTCTGACCGTGAGATTGAGAAGCTGCTGGTACAGCA
This sequence comes from Diarsia dahlii, assembly GCA_949775195.1. Lineage (NCBI taxonomy): Eukaryota > Metazoa > Arthropoda > Insecta > Lepidoptera > Noctuidae > Diarsia > Diarsia dahlii. Next base: position 854,320 of record OX459197.1, on the reverse strand, counting down.
TCGAAGCCATGCCATGGATTAAATCGAGCAGCAGTACGAAATAGTTAATATCGGTAAGGCCTTGCCTTTGCTTTAATAGTTTGTTCTCTGAAAAGTTACAAATAATGCAAGGAATAAATGTATTTGTTACTACTCCCAAACTCATGAATAATGTTGTTGTTTTCATAAAACATCGAAAATATGTAATTTAAAAAACAAAATAAGAAAATAGTTTTGAGTTAATTTAATGAGATGATGAGATTGAAGGTAGGTGAATATTATAAGTTGGTATTTAAATATTTTATTGAAGCTTAACTAATAAATAGTTGATGACAATGTCAATATTTGTCGAATAGAATGTTAAAACGTTACGGAGTACGGAATGAATTTGAGAATATGTAATGTACAAATAACGGGTCCCCTACGTTGTTTCGAACGCCGCTGTTGCGACGCACGCTGTTGCGAATATTTTTTCCACTGCCTCACAGGTTCGAAAGCTCATGGACTCGAATGAAGTAGTCGCGAAAGACGCTGTTTCGAAAAATCTTTTCACTGCCTCATACGCTCGAATGCTTGTGATTTCGGTAATAGAAAGGGGTGAAAGGCATAGTACAGATTTGATTTAAAGATTCTATTACTTCCTGCCTACTTCTGTTCTCCTGGTAGTTTGTGGGACTTTACTAAATCAGATATTTAAAAAAAAACATTCCAGTTTTCAATACCTCCTTCCTATTTCTGTTCTCCTGGTAGTTTGTGGGTCTTTACTATGTATACTACTTATACGTATACCACTACTACAGAGGAGCTCGTGGCTTAATAAGAACTGCCACTCGGGTCGATCTTTAGGTAAAGCTGTGCTTGCCTAGGTCGGTCTGTGGATGGGTGATCGCCCGACATACCGAGTTTCCTCCGTGCCTCGGAAAGCACGTTAAGCTGTTGGTCCCGGCTGCCATATATATAGATCTTTGGCAGTCGTTACAGGTAGTCAGTGACCTGAAATTCTGACATCCAGTCTTACCAAAGGGTATTGTATTACCTAGTATTAACTGGGTTGTGGGGATCAGATAGGCAGTCGCTCCATGTAAAATACTGGTATTCAGCTGCATCCGGTTAGACTGGAAACCGACCCCAATATAGTTGGGAAAAGGCTAGGCAGATGATGATGACTACGTATACCACTTAGGTATCTAGACAATTTTTTATAAAGATCAGTCTTAGATTTGTCATAGAAAAACATGCACCTACAGTTGAGGTACTAATATTTCTGATTGTTACTTTGTTAATAATAATATTAAATGATGATGTTGACATCGAATTTGTTGATTAAATAAATTTAATTACTGCTTAATATTTTTCTGTACACTTTATGACTAATTAATCGAAATCACAAGCATTCGAGCGTATGAGGCAGTGAAAACGTTTTTCGAAACAGCGTCTTTCGCGACTACTTCATTCGAGTCCATGAGCTTTCGAACCTGTGAGGCAGTGGAAAAAATATTCGCAACAGCGTGCGTCGCAACAGCGGCGTTCGAAACAACGTAGGGGACCCACAAATAACTTATATAACTTATGTTCAATCATTTTAAGATACATTTCAAAACTGAACAATTATAATAAAAAAAATATTACCTATTAATAAGGTGACATAATATTGTACTACTTAAATATGTAGTAGACTTATATAGTACGTATCAAGTGGGTAAACAAATAAATTGTAATACATCATATCTATCTATTGTATAAAACTTAGTGGGACAAGGTCAAAAGTTACTGATCGTTTCCCTTATTTTGATGTACCTACAATAAGCTGATTGGTAATAGGCTTTCTGAAGTAATAATTTGACTTTGGCTTCTAAACTACCTTCGCGTAAAAGTGAAGTATAGGTATAGATTTTGGTTCTAATGAAAATAAACTACTTTAAAATTACTTCATAATCACTACATAAGCTACTTTCATGATCTGAAAGTTATAATTTAATCATAAAAAGATAACATGTATACCTACACAAAACAGCCTTGTTAACTAAAACGAAAAATTAACAATAATCCTCGAAATGAGAAACTAAATTTGAATAACATGTTTATGTTCTTTTTTCTTCTCTTCCTCGTAACGAGGGTAGGCGATGACAATAACGAAACAAATGTGTCTAATAACTAATTACCAACCAAGCAAACACGGATACAAACCAAAAGCAGTTGTGCTAGATGTCGCATCATACTTACTAAATCAGTTTTTTTTTATCATTGGGAATGATCGAAATTTTGAAGATTTGCTTTGGTATATACTAAACAACATGTTAAAATAATTATAACAATCTTTTTTTATAGTATCGTACCACAATAATAATTGTCAGATTGACCGAGCGGTTACTTTTTGGTTACTGTATATAAAAATTTAAGCTACGTTTCAAAACTAAATAAGAGAATTTTTATTGAAATAAAATAATTTTCATTGAAATAAAAAAAAAAAATCTTGTTGAAACAAAATAATTTTCATTAAAATGATCTAATTTTATTTGATATAAAATAAATTAAATATTAACTGTGGCGCCATCACGTCTTCCAAGCACATCGTGTTGTGCTGGCGCTGCCGCTGCGGCCGCAGGGAACCTCGAGCTGCGTAAATGTTAACCTTAAACTATTAAATTCGAGTCATTTGAGGTTGAAACTCTGGAGCCTGAATAAAATTTCGAAACGCCTTGTTGACGCTTCCTGTGACCCAGGGGCTGAGTTTTTCTTTAGCCAGAGGCTAAGTGTTGCAATTCAACGTGACAACGCGGCCAGTGTCTCGGGCACCTTACCTGCTGACAGCGTTGAGGACTTTTTCGATGCCCTTTTATAGTCTTTTGTCAGTTGGGTCTAGTTTCATGTATATTTTGTTATGTTGATTTTGTTTACAGTCGTATAACCTTAATAAATAATAAAATAAAAGTATAAATATTGATAGCAAAAAGCCACCTGTCAAAACTTTCGCTTGGTGGTTGGATCAAGGGCCTGATTCAGAAGGCAGTACTTCTCGATACGGCCCGTATTGTGAGGAGGTTCCTGTCTCTGGAACCCTAACCACCGGTAGCTTGGACCCTGCTCTGGACACCGGTGGACTACTATTTTTTTATATTTTTAAATGTTTTTTGATATCTTTTTTTTAACAAATATTTAAAAATGTAAATTAATTTAAAAATGTAAATTAGTATGTAAGGAAAATAAATAAAGAGAATAATAAAATAATAATAATACATAATAATAATAAATAATAATAATAATAAATAATCATATTTAATAAAAATAATTCATAAAAATAATAAATAATAAGTAAACAATAAAATAATATTTCCAGTCTAGGTACAAAGCCAAAGTCAAAGCCAACTAAGTAAAGTAAAAACTAAAAATTGTTTACCAACAAAATAATGATACCTACATTGACTTTAACTGCTTGACTTGATGACTGACTGAAAATTTAATTCTCACCTAAAATAATGGTGAATGAGGAATTTATTCCGCCTCACGCTACTAGGCTTAATGCTTGGTGTCGGCTACCTCACCGGTAGCGGGTGAATAAAGTTTGACATTATAGGTATTTAGCCGAACTACCGCCTAGGGGGTGAAGCTTACCCGCAATATTGGTAAATGAGGAAGTTATTCCGCCTCACGCTACTAGGCTTTATGCTTGGTGTCAACTACCTCACCGGTAGCGGGTGAGTAAAGTTTGACATTATAGGTATTTAGCTGAACTTCCGCTACTAGGCTTTATTATGCTTGGTGTCAGCTAGACTCACCGGTAGCGGGTGAATGAAGGTTGACATTATAGGTATTTAGCTGAACCTCCGCCTAGAGCGAAGACAAATATTCAATATTTATGTATATTTATGTATGACAAATATTTAATTTTGTAAAAAAAAAAAACAAAACAAAAAAAAATTAACAATAAATGAAAAATAAGTTATTTGTATAAAATTATTTCATGATGAAAAATATTCTGGTTGCTTAGCCAATGATTTAGTATTACATTATCTTTTCAACTGCCATGTTATAAAGGAAGCAGCCTAATTAGTTTACCGATACAGTCTGATCCTTTTAAATTTTATTAAAGTTTAATTGCGAATAGTGTTTTTGCCCTTGTAACCTTCGGGTAGTAAATAATTACTTCGAGGACGAAGTACTGTCAGTATGGCCGTGATAGAATAGCCTTATGTATATAAGAATATAGCATCAAATTAATAATCATCGTAAATAAATATCTTGAGAACAGTAAGGTTCTTATTCCGAATAAACCTACATTGTCCTAATAATATTTTATAGCCCGAAGTATTTTATAGAAGTAGTTATTATTGTGGCTTAAAAGACTTGGTTTCCGAACCGAAGATAGCTTTGTGGTATTTAAATAGTTAAATCAAATTAAATGTTTATTTACTTTATATTGCCAATAAATTAAGTAGTAATTATTATATGATACTTACAATGTTTCCTAGATTTTATCTTGCAATTTCAATGTATCCAGTTGTTTCTATCTATTCCCGGAACTATCTATTGATGTTCATATTTTATCCGAATAAATGTAAAGATTACAAATAAATACATACTAAATTGCTAAATTACCTAATGGAGTTTTAAAATAGTTCCACTAATTAAGATTAGCTAATTATTGTATGTGTTATTAGTTATTTGGCTATAATGTTTGACCATTGCCATTGGCGGGAATCGTTGATGTAATAAGTATGAATTGACGGTTATAAAAGAAAATGTTACCGCCAATTCAGGGTAGTTACGCTGCAACTATTCTACGAGTTAACTAGATAATACGAGTAATATCTGGATCTGTACCCAGAGTCTTATATTCTTATTTATTAAGTATTCCATGTGTATAGAATAAAGTTCACATGTAAACGTCCTACTAATGAACCAAGATTACAAAGTGGAGAAAGCTGTAACCTATTTGTATTGTCCTAAGGATCTACAATGTTTATGTAAGTTAATTGATATTATGCTCTGAATATTACTGTTAACTATGTGTTAGAAATATGTACTATATTATGGTTTATGTTGATTGTTGTTTATGTAAACTGATAAATTGCTGTAACTTGAGACAGTCCAAGACAATGTCGTGTTGTCTTTGCTTAATACTTTAAAATGTGCAGTGGAGTTTCTTGTCCATTCTTCTCCACGAAGACTAGGGACCTAGCGAATGGAATCGAGTTTGATGTAGTTGACAAGACCAAAAGTAATAAAATGAATAGTTTTGTCTTTTGTGCTTTTACTTCATAAAACCCCTGTTCCCAACACACCTTTTTAAAGAGACTTTCGAACACAGTAAATAACTAGTAATCATCCTGACACTCAAAGTTTATTAATTAGTGGATATTAACTATATAATATACATATACATATAGTCTTACATCAACAGATGTAAGACACGCGTTCGGGTACACCCTGTTTATACACGGTGGTGCACTGTCATCCACTGGAGTTAATTGAGTTATCCGAGAATAATTACGGGAAACACTGTCGGTAGACCGGAAAATAAGGACTGGGTAACTGTCCCGATTTATGAGTAGATGTGGGTCTGAACCCCGGTAGTTTGAGTATTTTTAGCCGATTTAAAAAAAAAAGGAGGTTCTCAATTCGGTCGTATTTGTTTATACAATCTACATAACTCCGTGATTTATGAAACAATTTGTTTTTCTTTTAAACCAAAGGATATGCTGATTGGTGCATAGTTTGACATGATGGGCCTATAGAACTTTTAGTTACAATGTAAAATAGATTCACGACAAGAATTTGTGTGGTGTCTAAAAAGAAACTCTTTTTGGTTTTTAACCAAAAAAAGTTTTTACGGATGTCAATTTTTAGCGCTCTGCCCAGAGCTGGAGGGAGTTTCCATATCACTAATAAGTAGGAAAATTATCCATTCAAAAAAGCAGCTAAAAGATACAAAGACTTATGCCGGGAATTTCGATGGCACGCGTAAAACGTTCTTACTACAAGAATAGAGAAAATGTAATTATGTGTCTGTCTGCTACTAGTGCTAATATTATTCTAGACGACCTTTCTTACTGTTAAACAAAATGGCTATCACTCTTGCGTATTTACCGTGTCTTTTAATCGTGCTTGGGCAAAACGGCCGGCGGGACTAATTCGAAAATTCACACTCTGGGCCTCTACCTGGAAAAACCAAATAATATTCACGTAACGGCAGGGATTTAACACTAGACAAGAGGTAATTGCTTTCAAAGCGTTTAATTTTGTACACACTGACGAATGAACAGCATCTAAGGAGTTTTGTTGTGTTATTTTTTTTTCTTTTCCGTTACCATTATCGTAAAAAACGGACATACATACATACACGTCAAACACATAACCCTCCTTTTCCGCTTCGCCGCAGTCGGGTAAAAAGAACATATACCTTAGCTTACAGCTTTTGCCAATAGGGTAAGGCACAGAATGCTACTTGCTACACTATTTAGTACTATATTTACATACTCACCCTGCCTTGCCTTAGTTCACTAAGTCTACTTCGTTCACGTTCGTAACTTCGTATATCTAGTTAGACACGCACGCCACCGATTGCAAGTCACATTTGCCTGCTTTTTACCATCTCTATTAGGGTACTTTGCTCGGGGCTTTGCTTTGAGAGGGCTATGCTCGGAGTTTCCTTGCGTGATCGAATCAGAAATGAGGACATCCGCATGAGAACCAAGGTTGCCGACATAGCCCGAAGAATTGCCAAGCTTAAGTGGCAGTGGGCAGGGCACATTGCTCGCAGGACGGATGGCCGATGGGGCCGGAAGGTTCTGGAGTGGCGACCGCGAACCGGAAGACGTTGCGTTGGAAGGCCTCCCACTGGTGGACCGATGACCTGGTGAAGGTTGCGGGGATCCGCTGGATGCGAGACGCACGGGACTGGTCATTGTGGCGACACTTAGGGTAGGCCTATGTCCAGCTGCAGTGGACGTCTTTCGGCTGAAATGATGATGATTAAGGTACTTTATATGGAGCCTACTTGACCTCCACAATCCAGTTGGAACTGGGCTTATCAGACTTTCGGGCCACTGACAGCTAGAACCAACAGCTTAACGTGCTTTCCAATAGGTACTCGGAGGAAAGTCACCGTTGGCGATTACTAAAGATAATTTATCTAAGCCCCAGGACTATTGGGTAGGTATTTAAACGAGGTAACACTTGCAATATAATGAACATAGCCGAAGTTTTGGCATTCGGCGTTAATATGAAACATACTTTCCTGTATCCCTCTTTGAAGTGATGTCTTATCAATATTGATAGACATTGTCACAAGTTTATAATTAGATTCGTGTAGAGAATAATGTGATCTTCAGAATATTATGATAATGATCGAGGATATCTGTAGAACATCTTATTTATTCTCTTGCACATTTATGCTTATGATTAAAAGAGCCAGTGCTCGTTTCACCTAGCGATATCTAATTAAAAGCTTGTTGTTGAACTTTCAACGTTGGGCCCAGCATCAAAAGTCACAAATCTAAAACAACATGCTTGCAGGCATTTATTTTAAAAGCAGGCTTAATTTGAATGATGAAGGATTTTTAGACTAGAACTTGCTTAGCTGAACATTAGCTCCGCGTCTTACTGAGTAGTTAGTATGCTGGACCACTGCTGTTATTTCACAGTAACAAGCTTTGTCTTGGCTTTGGCTACAGAATGCTAATCAAGTGCAGTAGGTTAATCTAGTATAAAGCTAGAAAACTAATTTCAAAGAATAGGTTCGTGATACGTGATGCGACCTGAGAAGTTTTCCTCATTTATAATGTGATTACAGAACATAAATTAATTTATAAATCATATTATAATGCACTGCTTCATTGGTCTAGTGGGTGCAAGCGCGGCTGCTGAGTTTGTTTGTTTTGTTTGATTTTTTTTTAAAAACGTTACCCCACACTAGGAATTTCTCCTGTATCGTGGGTGCGTTTACAAACATTGAAACTCACATACACAAACACGCCCAGACCCGAAACAACTATCTGTAGGCCATACAAATACTTGTTCCGTGCGGGGATCGAACCCGCGACATGTAGCGCAGCAGTCCAATCGCTTAGCCACTGCGCCAACAAAGTATAAGGTCGTGGGTTCGATTCCCGGGTCGGGTAAAGTGTTAGGCAAAGGTGTTCTAAAAATACACCTACAGTACGAATATATAAAGCGATTTTCTTGTAAGATATAATTTTCAAGTAACTAACATCACATTTATAATCCCTAAAGAGTGAGGCAGAGGTGTATATACCCATAAGGACATTTCACCAGTTATTTTAAGTCCCATGTAATAGGGGGCGAGCCTATTGTAATCAACGAGGCATAAAAACACTACTGAGAAATTCCAGCCAATTCATAAGCAAAAACTCGCGGAATATCGAAAGAGATGACGTGGCCTCGGCACAAGGGCGAAGAAGGAACATGGGTTGGTTTTTAGTCAGTAGAAGTCTGACACTCCCCTTCGCTCTGCCCAAGAGCGGGGGGGGGGGGGGGGGGGTTGTTATGCGATGATTTTTCACCCACCTAAAAAAAAAAGGACTATGTTTAGCAAACTCGTTATTTCATCGCGTTATGCCAAAAAGAGCAACTTTCAAAGTTTAAGATTAAGTAAAAGTTAAGAAGTTGAGACTTAAAAGTTCTAGTTATATAAGTTTCATAGATAAGTTGTAACTTAAAGTGTACTTAATAGAAAGTATTTAAGCTTGACGCTGGAAAGTTGGTAATTTTAAATAAATAGTTGTTGGTTACAGTCATTATGGATATTGTGTGGTCTTTATTAATTATTGACTTTAACTTAAAAGTTTTACTTATGTATTTATTTTGCTAAGTAGACAATTTTCATTTCATAAAGGCATTGTTAGTTAGTGGTCGTGAGTGCTATTGCTGAGCTGGGCAGGTTTTGCGTTTGAGTTCCAAGTCAGACAAAGATTTATTGGATTTTTCTAGTAACTCGGTTTCTGGATATGTGCCGATTGGCAATAGGATCACCGCCTAGGACTTAAACATATTCATAATATGGATAAAGCTCTGCCTAGCTCGATGGGCTTACAGGCGTGAAATGAAGGTATAATTATAACAATGTAAGTACCACACACACAGGTACAGTTTTGTATCAACTTAAGCATACAATTTGGGATTATTTCAAGTCACAAAACATCGCGCCTGTTATCCCGAAGGGTTAGGCAGAGGTGTACTTAACCCTATCCCCACATTACGTCAGTTGTTTTGAAGTCCTATTTAATAGGAATGAGCCTATTACCACCAACCGGGCACAAATCTAGAATCCATGGGTGCTACTGAGATATTCCTTATGGAATATCTCAACGTATACGACCAATGGACCAGTGTAGCTGTCATTTATAGTCAATTATATTGTAATAAGATAAAATTAAGCTACATATTATATGGAGCATGAAACATAATTATTTAGGCAGTAATCTGGGTATTATAGCTTTCATGAATAAATCAAGAGTAAATTGAAAAATTTAAGAATAAAAGTTGTTTTCAAAATGTAACATCAAAATGATACGCAGGTGTTCTAGAATCGTTAACTTTAAGTACATGTGTTAAAAACAGCACTAACTAGTATGACCAAACATTTGGAAGCAAAATCGGGTCTGAATTTAAAGAAAAACTGCTACTGACATTATCATCATCATCTCCCATCCTCTCCCATCACCCGCCTTTTTCCTACAACAGTGGAGCGTCGATTATCCAAACGTCGATCAACCGAACAACCGCTTATCCGAACTGCTACTTCGCTCGATCCGCGGGTCTCTCTCGCGCTACAGTGCTCGCGCACTTATCGCGACTTTTTAATTGTACTTCCAAGTGGCGGCTTGTCGATAAACTAAATTTTGCCGCGTGAATAAACTCTCGATTTAATATGACTAAATACGTAAACGTATCAATATACATGTACATAATAGATGGTTCGATTATCCGAAAAAACCCTTGTCTCCCAATTAGTTAGGATAATCGACGCTCCACTGTGTGTGTGGTCAGCTTTTAGTCTAGACGGATGGAGGTGAATACCAGTATTTTACATGGAGTGACTTCCAATCTGTCCCCCACAACCCGGCTTGTACTGGGTAATTAACGATATCCTTGAAAATCCGTTATTCTTTCGTGTCACTGACAACAGCTGTAACAACTGGAAAAGATCTACAAATAGGACAGCCGGGACCGAGAGCTCACCCATCCACAGAGCAGCCTAGCCACAAGTACCTCGTTAAAAACGACTACTGGCTAAATTTTCTCAAATATTTTCTGGACGACAATGCTGAGAATGTTTAGGAACTTGGAAATGGTCTGTACTTGCCCACGATAGGTAATAGAAACTCTAATTCTCGGTCCTCTTCAGTATGAGAAAGGTAATAGATGACCTAAAATTAAAACATCCACAACATAGAATTCAGTTCATCAATAAACCATCCATCTCGCACCACAAAATTCCTTTTAACTTTAATAACAATATGAAAACTATTCCAATATTCGCAAAGACACCGAACTATAAAAGTAACCAAAGTTTTTCCTAGACTCGTTAGACATGTTAAAATGGCTGCCCTACTCAGTAGACTTCCTTTGAGGAGACCATTTATATCGAAAGACGTCTGTTCGTAGCACAAAGTCAGGTCATCAATCAAACTATACACATGTCACAGACGGTTTTTTGGCAAACCAAGACTTCTTGTATACTAAAATATTATAGAGTAATAGGTATTTAATTCAAGTTTATTTTGTTTAATAAAACGTTGCCCCACACTATTAATTTCTCTTGTATCGTAGGTGCGAACACAAACATTTAAACTCACATACACAAACCATACACCCAGACCAGGAACAACTATCTGTAGGCCATACAAATATTTGTTCCGTGCGGGGATCGAACCCGCGACACGCAGCGCTGCAGTCCAATCGCTCAGCCTCTGCGCTAACCGTGCCGTTTTTGGAACATACTACATAATTATATTGTTACGAAATAGGCCTAATCTAAAGCCACGTGCGTAAAATAATAATAATAATATACTTTTATTTCAGACCAAGTTTGTCCATAACTGTTAGTAACTTTCTTAAAACTACGTTAGTAGACTTATTAAATTTCAATTAAAATTCAAAGGTCGCACGAAAAATGTAACACTGAGAAGATTTGTAAACTTTGTGGCGAATCTGACGGCTTAAATCTGTGTTTGTACCTAGACCGTTTTTTTAGTACAAATCGTCGCTTTTTGTTGTAATTCTTGTTGACAGCAGTTTGTCACGGCACTTTGCTTATTTTTCGCTTAAAACACGAATTAATTTAGACTTGTGTTTAAACGCTTACCAGAGAAGAGCCTATTACTACCAAAAAATCCGAAATGCCTGCCAGAATAGATAAATGCTCACCAAATTGTGTGTGTATTGTAGAAATGAACCTATTTTCCTTTTTATTCTATGCCATTCAGATTTATAAACGCCTTTAAAGTTAACTTCAGACCAAATATTTTATATTATCGATCAATAGATGTTACCAATATTTTAAGCGAGCGAATAACCCCTCCCTTCTAACCTAACCTGTCCGAGTCGGAGTGCCCCAAGTCGACCTTGCTTCGCTCGCTTTTGGTCCAAGATTAGCATTAATTCATTTTAGTAGGCAAAAAAATATAAATACAACACACATTATTCTGATGACTGTGTAATTATTTTGGAACTTAAAAAGTTGTTCTTTAGGCACCTCGGCATAGAGTGGGTTTTATTTTATTTTATTTGAAGTTGCCATACTTTTTTTGGTGAGCATTTAAGTTGTAGCCATTAATTTATCATCCTGTGTGTGACATAAAAGTGTCTACGCCTGGCTACGGCGTAGCTCTAACTACGGCGTAGCTCATACTACGGCGTAGCTCATACTACGGCATAGCTCATACTACGGCGTAGCTCATACTACGGCGTAGCTCATACTACGGCGTAGCTCATCCTACGGCGTAGCTAATACTACAGCGTAGCTCATACTACGGCGTAGCTCATGCTACGGCGTAGCTCATCCTACGGCGTAGCTCATACTACGGCGTAGCTCATACTACGGCGTAGCTCATACTACGGCGTAGCAATTGTGTCAGGTGACGTCATCAGCAGTCGCTCGTGCATACTAAATAGTCAACAAGACCGATATCGTTGGTAATCTAGTTTATAAGATGCATTCTCAAGAAATTAAACTTATTGCTAGCTTTCACCCGCGTATTTTTATTAACTAAAGACTATTATTGTATGTATTTAGAAATATATAAGTATGTTTATCAGTTGTCTAGTACCCATAACACAAGCTCTGCTTAGCTTGGGACTAGATGGCGTTGTGTGATAGTTGTGGAATATTATTATTATTATTATTTATTATTATTCTGGTGTATAAAGTACTGTGAAGTGGAATTTCATAAAAATTCTTTCCGTAGTTTCGCGTGAATAAACATTCATCTATGCTCTGATAGTTTTGCGCTTATAATCAAATTAATAGTAACAATATATGAATACTGAAGTTCGGATGTAACTGAAAACGTATATGGATCAAAAAGTATTATCACAAGACTTTGTACCGAGATTTTGTAACAATATTCTGATTTAAAAGAGTGTGTATGGAAGTTTCTTGCCAGTTCTTCTCCATACAGATCTACGCTAGGGAATGGGCAACTACAGTACACTCAGAGTTATTATGCCTTGTGACTGGGACTGTAGCTTCGTTTTATTTATTTTTCTGGCATTCAAAAGTGCCTGTATTGGTCTTATTGAAAGAAATGCTGAGTTTTGAATTTGAGCTTGACTGTTACTATAATCTACGCTACACTTTGGTAACATTAATAACGCAGACAACAATTCACAAAGGTGACCTGGGCCTATTCACCGAGCCACAACGTAGGCTGGGAGTTCAGACATTTCAATATAGCTCAGGCCTTTAATTCCACGAGTGTATAATACATGGGTATGTACACATACGAAATGAAAGGCTCGAGTACAGCCATGAACATAAATAACTTACATTTACGCAACATTTGACAACGATTTACTACGAAATTATTAATGGAATTTTATGCTGTACATAGCGAATACAGTATTCTCGAAATTATAATGTTATTATTATGAAATAGACAGTGTCTTGAAATCGTCTTTTTCAATAAAATCGGTGTGTAAGTTTTCAAACTAACATGGTCAAAAATGTGGCAAAAATAGTTCGTGAGTCGACACAATGAGTTTCGAGTGTTGGGAACAGAATCGAGTTGTGACTGAGTGACACTGGTAGCGGTACCGAGCGCAAACAACAAACTAAGTAAGCAAGCATGGACAAGAAGAAAGACCGATTTATCTGTTCATGAACATCCCGCAACTTCAGTTTTTCCGTGATCATGGTGCAACAGCCCCAAAATATCGGGAACTCGAAACAATCAGTAATCACCCCAAATCGCTTTTGAATTTTGCTTAATGTATATGTCGCATCATGGGTGGCCGAGATGCGAAACATCGGGTCTTCTTCTTGATCCGACATAGTTTTACTTAGATGTGGGCTCTGATGTGGGTACTCGAGCGAAACGGAATTTAAATCAAATAACTTTCTTTATTTTAAATAGGCCGACGGTTTTACATTTTACGAGAAACAAACACGTGCGTTGGTATTACTGAGCGTCTGCCTAGACTGTCGGAGTTCAAGTGAGCGAACACTCCGTCCTTTCGCCAGTCCTCGCTGCATCCCCTCTACCGACGATCGTGTCCAAGCGGTAGGGCGCGCTTGCTTTTCCGGTAAACATTTATTTAGTTCCAAATCAAATTACTAGATGGCGCTCTCCGTTGCACCATGGCGCCATCAATCCACGACATGTACATAATTATTTGTGTTCGTAACTATCCATATAGCCACCTGTTACTACAACTCCACTTGTATAGACACCTCTGACCCAGTATCCTTTGCTTCGCCGCCATGCTAATCGAATGTCAGTCACCTTCAATGCCTGTCTCTCCATTCATGCCCAGAGCTGCGTCCATCTTACATATATGATGTATATTTAGGTGATCATTACGTGGGTCGTTTGAGGAGTTGAGTCTATGTTTTGTGTGTGAAAAATGTCACAGATTTTTTTACGCTCTGTTTCTTTTTATAAATGGCAGTTTTGTTAGGGTCATGTTTTACTTTAAGGTTTCTCAGTTATAGCCCGACGTCTGGATCTTTGTGCCTGTTTCACGACAATAGGGTCGCTCGGGTTACATGGGATAAAATATCATATAATGGGTGTAACTGTAGACCCTTAGCGACGACGCCGAAATGCATTAGCTGTCCCCGTTTATTGTGATTTTATAACCTTCTAGTTACGGAGATATTGGGAGTCTAGTTTCAACTTGTCACAAGTTTTTTTTTAAATAGGTACCTACATGTTTTAAATGTTAAAACCTCACTTTAAGTACCTCCATGACCCCCTTACTACTCAATGCATGCATAAGCACAATGTTTAGAGTGCCTTACATTGAGTCCTACCGTAAAACGATATTTGTCACCCCCATAAAAAGTCGTTTCGCAGCAGTATTTTTTGCGTAGAATTACTTAGTTTGATGTCCACCATTTTTTTTTTTTATAAAACGTTGACCCACACTAGGAATTTCTCCTGTATCGTGGGTGCGTTTACAAACATTTAAACTCACATACACAAAAACCTAGACCCGAAACTATCTGCAGGCCTTACAAATATTTGTTCCGTGCGGGAATCGAACCCGCGACACGCAGTGCAGCAGTCCAATCGCTCAGCCACTGCGCCAACCGTGCCGTCATTTATGTTAAAGTCCCATGTAATAAGGTGCTATCCTTTTACCATCAACCAGGCACAGATCCAGACTCCGCGGTTGCTACTGAAATATTGCAACAGTTTTCCCAGCCCCGGAATCTAACCCAACACCTCCTACTCAGCAGTCGCACGACCTAGCCTTACAGGGGTTACATTACAGACGTGACGTTATTATATAAAGTGGGTAGTTTGTAGGGTTTGAGTCAATGTACTGTAAACTATCTGAACTGAGAAATGGGACACGATATGTTCAATACGTTTACACTCTTTTGAATAGAACCTTTTTGATTCAATTATAACGATGTATGTCTGGTTAAGCTTTTGTTAAACAAATAATTTAATAATAGAATACCCGGCTTATTGGTTACATGTTTGCAAAACCAGGCCCCTTATTCCCAAACGGATTCGGAAAGTCGTATGCCTATCTCGTTCGCTCTCGTAATGCCATAACCCTCCTTTTGGGCTTCGCCGCAGTCGGGTAAAAAAAGATGGACATACAACTTGTCGAATCGAATTTGAACCGTAGTATTTGTGAATACGGGGGCTGAGTTTATAATTAAAGCTTGGTGAGACGTATCACAGGTATTGTCTGCCTATTTCAGGCATCAGCTTCTCACAAATGTTTACCCTGTGTATTCAATTTAATAATTCCTGTTCACTAGGTAACGTTTGTGACGAGAAAATAAACATAATTATTACTTATATAATAGGTCTATATCTGTTCATAGACTAAATCTCTTAAAAATGTTTACTACGAGTATGAGACAACCATGGATCTAAAAAAAATACCGATCGAATTGAGAACCTCCTCATTTTTGGGAAATCGGTTAATAAACAGTGGTGCCCTACAACTATGTTCGCATCACACGTCAAAATAAATGGAACAGCTATTTTTTTAAACTCGTATTGATGAGTACAAAGCCCCTTTTTTTTACACCCGTTGGGGCTGCGGGTTGTTCGAAACAGATACCGCCTCGGCACAAGGGCTAAGTGGAAAGAACATGGGGTGGTTTTAGCGAGTAGAAGTCTGACACTACCTACCGCTCTGCTCAGAGCGCGAGGAGTCATTTCATGATTACCCACCATACAAAAAAAAAATTCTATATTTATAGAAGTTTTTTTCATTAAATTGAAATTGAAATAACGCATTGACTGTCTCGTTGGTCTAGTAGTTGTAAGTGACATGTTCTGTGGTGACTCCTGTGCTTGAGGTCAAATCATCAAATAACCCCTTATTTGATGATTTCCCACCCCCCAAATAAAAAAAAATATTATAAAGGACCTCAAGCACAGCAATCGCTTACATACAACAAGCGGGAGGGGTCCCGCTCTGGGCAGAGCGGAAGGGAGTGTCAGACTTCTACTGACTAAAAACCACCCATGTTCTTTCTTAGCCCTTGTGCCGAGGCCGCGGTTCGATTCCCAAATTGCACAAAGTGTTATCGGATTTTTCTTCAGAAATTTCCTAGTACCTATAACGCATTGTAGATGTATGCCCCGTTTGATGGATGGCAATTGGCTCGCGTCCTATTACTTGGGACTTAAAATAACTGACAAAATGTGGGTGTACTTACAGCTGCTACTCCTCTGCCTAGCCCTTAATAACTCTGATAACACTGAGGGGTGATGCCCACCAAAAAAAAAAAAAAAAAAAACCGACTTCAAAAAAAAACACTCAAAAGTGAAAAATAAACTTGAGAAGAAAAATCAGTTTCTGAAGTCGGTGACTTTTGTTTCTTTGATTTAATTTTTTTGTCACCGACTTCAGAAACTGATTTTTCTTCTCAAGTTTATTTTTCACTTTTGAGTGTTTTTTTTTGAAGTCGGTTTTATTTTTTGTAAAAACGTTTTTATTTTTCACTTTTTAGTGGTTCACATGTGCTTACCCCTTCACAACGTACCGGCGTGATGTTATGTTATAAACTGGAGTAAACAATAGACAGACAATATGAGATTTCAGCAATCCCAGTCCATTTGCTATTATTTATTGAGGAGTTCCGTTGCCTATCTCCGAAGTTCTTTATCAGATCTTCACAAAATAGTTTTTATAACCTTTGTAGTGAGTACAGGCGTGATATTATGTTGTGTGATGGCGTAAACAATGCTTAGATATGCTATAGCAACAATCGCGGTTAATCTGCTGTTATTTATTGAAGAGTTCCCCCGATTTCTACAAGATCCCATCATCAGATATTAAAATGGTGACAATGGGACCACACGGGAAGCACCAGCTTTCAAATGAAAAAAGAATCATGAAAATCAGTTCACCCAGTCGCAAGTTATGAGCGAACAAACATAAAAAAAAAAAAAAAAAAAATAATAACCTCCTCCTTTTTTTGAAGTCGGTTAAAAAGGGGTGATGTTATGTTGTTTATGGGACCTTTTCCATGCAACCCCATCATCATCTGCCTAGTCTTTTCCCTATGTTGGGGTTGGCTCCCAGTCTAAGCGGATGCAGCTGAATACCAGTATTTTACATGGAGCGACTGCCTATCTGACCTCCACAACCCAGTTTATACTGGGTAATACGATACTCTTTGGTAAGACTGGTTGTCAGATTTCCAGGTGACTGACTACCTGTAACGACTGCCAAAGATCTATATATGACAGCCCACCCATATACATATAATATGACCTCCACAACCTAGTTAATACTAGGTAATACGATACCCATTCAACCAATATTGTGAAAACTAAGAGCAACTCAAACCCGTTGACAGATTGTTCATAAAAATCAAATATTTCACTAAAACCACCTACGTCTATCATCGAAACTATTAACTTGGCCAGACCCTTGGGTACGACTCTGACACATATCAACATAGAAATTACGGAAAGCTGTCGATGAACTGTCAGCAACCTAATCATTATTTCACTCACAAATTACTATTTTCTTTTATTGTAAGTCTGCTAACATTACCTACCACTTTATTTATTGACAGACCAATATTTTTTTATTTGAGTGGACTGACAGTATTAATATAAATTCTTTTGTTATTATTTTGTCACTAGCAGCTAGATAAAGAATAACTCTTTGTTTACCGATAGCCATTCCGCTGATGAGAGTGAATGCGATCAGATAGAAATAGCATAATATTCTTTATTGTGTCTTCTTGTAACCTAGCCTTTTTGAACTATGTTGGGGTCGACTTTCATTCTAATCCAATACCACAATTTTGACTACATATAATCACTGCCCAAGATCAATATATGACAGCCAGGGCACCGGCATATTGTGCTTTCCGAGGCACGGAGAAAACTCGGTATGTGGGTGGGTGGTCATCGAGCCATCCACAGATCAACCTAGGCAACCACAGCTTAACTTTATCGACGTCGATCTGACCGGCAGTTATTATTAAGCCACAAGCTCCTTAATATTCTTGATTATGTAGGTACCTATACCATACAAATCGCGGTACACTGAACCGGGTTCAAGAGCTATCAGACTCATAATATCGGTATAGCCTTTTCATCCCTTCAATTCGAAAAGTGTCGTTTTGTTCCTCTTTAAGCGGGAGCAAAGTAGCTCTTTTCTCCATTAGACTTTTTAGCGGGCAGTAATGAGATTTGAATTTAGAACATGAATCGTTCATTGAAATCGAACGCAAATTGTATTTTATCTACCCAAATATCATAAACCCTCTATAATGCGTTCAAAAACCATAGGCAATGACCAGCATTACCAACCAACAGAAATTAACAGAACTGTAATGAGCTCATAACCTACTGAAAACAGTAGGTTATGAGTTTAAATTTGGAACAGGTGTCAAATTCAAGTGAGTGTGCTATTCTAGTATCTACATTAAAACAGATACCTATCGATACGAAACCCCAATTCAGTATGATTTTAATTATAAATCGCACGAAATTTTGATCTCGAGTGACACAAGAATAGTGACTTTGTTCGTTTGCTTAAGATTTAAAAAAAATGACAGATATCCGAAACGCCGCCATCTCGAGCTGTCATTTGTTCGTTAGCTTTTGAAAAATTTTCTGATAAGTTCTTTATTTCTGTCGAAAATGAGTGATAGTGACTCAGAAATTGATATGAACACTCCGCCAGATATCGTAAATGCAGCGACGAATGCAACTAATAACCTGTTTATTTTTTATTGCATTACACTGGTAACAATGCTGGTCATTTCCCTATGGTTCCTGAACCCATCATAGAGCCCTTATGATATTTGGGTATATAAAGTAGTGTATGCAACTATACATAATTAGGCATTACAACACTCGTGTGATGCTATTAAGAAACTCGCCTTCGGCTCGTTTCTTAAACCCACACTTGTGTTGTAATGCCCTTCATTATGCACAGTCGCATAAACTACTATTACTGGCTGTAAGTGTTGGCTGTACGGTGCGAGGAGGCGCGGTAACTAAAAAAAAACAAAAGCGCTCGATTTATTTCCCTGTTCTTAATTCTTAAAATCTACGGACTTTATTGTATTTTGTGCAAAAAAAATGAGTTCTACGTCGAGTTCTGAAAGTGATAGTGCATTAACTCCTGAAACAATAAAAATAGAAGCTAATAACGTCATACAAAACTTAATCCCTACGAAATTCCGGGAGAAATAGACATACGACAATTTCTTAATATGGAAAAAAATAGAAAAAAAAAAAAAAAACATTCAGAAAGTGTATTTTTGGCCTATTTTCAAGAATTCGTAACGTGTTGTCTTAATAACAACGTAAAACTGGACACATTCGTAATTAATAGCGTATCTGAAGAGGATGTCTGATGGATTTAAACGTGTCGTTACTTTATGTTTTATTAAATAATAATATTACAATATAATATGAGATGAGGCGCCTTTTATTTTCTCATAGAGCGTGATGAAAAGTAGAGTGTATCACTTGGAAGTAAAATATATTTTTGGCTCGGGCGACGTACTTTGAATCCCTCGCTACGTTCAGGATTCTACTAAAGAATCCCTCACTACGTTCGGGATTCTACACTAGAATCCCTCACTTCGCTCTGGATTCAAAAAAGCGCCCTCGCCGTAAAAATATTATTTTGCTCCCTTATGATACAATCTACTATTAATTTCATCCCTTCAATTCGAAAAGTGTCGTTTTGTTCCTCTTTAAGCGCGAGCAAAGTAGCTCTTTTCTCCATTAGACTTTTTAGCGGGCAGTAATGAGATTTGAATTTAGAACATGATGAATCGTTCATTGAAATCGAACGCAATAGTACATTACTGCAGAATCCAGTAAGTAAGCCTTCCTGGCCAAGTATGAGTTAACCGGACCGAACCGCAGGTGAGGTCTGGTTATATACGAGGCCAGGATGGCTTTCTTACTGGTTGAGGTTTGTATAATGCTTTTCTCAAAAATTAAAGAAAGTTTAACAACAAATTCGTTTAATTAATATTGAAGGTTACATTCATATGTGAAAAACACAATAGCACTTTTTGGCCGACCCGGGAATCGAACCCAGGACCTCACGCTCTGCAGTCGAGCTTGCGACCACTAGACCAACGAGGCAGTTTAGGAAACAACTTTAGAAAAAACTTTTTAATAAACTGAAATTACTAAATACAATCATAAAATCCCACACTATACTTCTACAACATTACTAAGTACAAAACGCAACGTATAAAATGGCTGTTTAAGGTTCCAAAAATATATGTATCTCATAAAATGTCATACCAAAAAGAGAGATAGATATATATTTGGAACCTCCCTTCTATAACCATGTTATAATGGCTAAACTCTAATCTGTGTCTGGTACTATGTTTTTTTTTCTAAACAGATCTAAAGAGGATGACCTAGTGTCCAGTAAGTAAATTACATACTTACTTACTGGACAGTAGGAGATTCCAAGTTTAAAATCTCGCTTCTTACTGGACAGTTGTGAATAAGTCTCCGGTAAAGTTCACTTTCTGGATACTTTTTAGAGATGTTATGGCAACATTACATACCATTTTTGAGAAAATTGTATTTTACAGGCTGTTAGTGTTGGCTGTACGGTGCGAGGAGGCGCGGTAACTAAAAAAAAACAAAAATTTGTGATGCCTGGCCGACTTTGCTTTCATGAAAAAGATTTCTACTCTAAATGCGCATAGTTCAGTTTATATTGATTTACAGCGCTGAAATTCTCAATTCACACGGATTTCTAGAAAATCATGGTTTTGTTTTGAACAATGAATTCTTCAAGTGACAGTGAAAGTATAGAATAAACTCCTGAAAGTATGTGAACCGACCTGCAAAATCGCGGGAGAAATATATGAAAGCCTATGGTAATTTTATTGAATGGAGAAATGCAAGAGGCGCCAAGAATTTTTCAGAATCTGCGTTTCTGGCCTACTTCCAGTATATAGCCAGTATATTGTCTTAATAACGACGTAAAACTGGACACATATTCGTAATTAATAGCGTATCTGAAGAGGATGTCTGATGGATTTAAACGTGTCGTTTTATTAAAAAATAATATTACAATAATATAATATGAGATGAGGTGCCTTTTATTTTCTCATAGAGAGTGATGAAAAGTAGAGTGTATCACTTGGGTGTCTGGCTTTCTGGCAAAGTTTACGTTTTATAAAAGATTTGAATTTATTAATGCTTAAATTTTGAATGTCGCTTGGAAGTTTATTATAAAAGCGAATACATTGGCATCTAAATGATCCACCTATTTTCTTGAGCCTTGATGTGGTTACAATAAATTTATGTTTATTTCTTGTATTTATATTGTGAATATCACTATATTTCTTAAAAAGCTTAATATTTTTGTGAGCATACAAAAGATTTTCATAAATATATTGAGAAGGAACAGTCATTACATTAATTTCCTTAAACTTTTCTCTAAGAGTGTCTCGGACTCAATTTATAAATTGATCTAACCGCCCGCTTTTGCAAAACAAAGATGGTCTGAATATCGGCAGCATTCCCCCACAACAGAATGCCGTACGACATTACGCTATGAAAATAACTGAAGTACTCTAATCGGGCTGTCTCTACATCGGTTAAATTACGAACTTTTTAATCTATTGCATAAATTCTATCGCGGGCCTTGAGTTGAGCGTGGAGAGTGAATCCAGAGATTTCCTAACGAAAATATTCAGGATTCAGTATTCAACCAGGTTGCTATGGTTACGGAAAATAACAAGGTTGTCAACTGAGGTTGTCAAATTAAATAATTGTTTGTCTCTCTGCTTTCTCCTTCTAAAATATTCTTACTCGTATAATTTGTGCACAAAGTGCTTTAAATATGAATAAACAATGTGCATTTATTAATGAAGAAAGTCACGAAAAAATA
The DNA here is from genome assembly GCA_949775195.1 of Diarsia dahlii. Classification (NCBI taxonomy): domain Eukaryota; kingdom Metazoa; phylum Arthropoda; class Insecta; order Lepidoptera; family Noctuidae; genus Diarsia; species Diarsia dahlii. The sequence goes on along the minus strand of OX459197.1, from coordinate 832,282 downwards.
GTGAAAGAAAATGAGTGAGGAGTGAGTACACTATAAACATTCATTTTATTATTAGTACGCATCTATCAAAAGTTTTATTGGTTTTTGCATTACTATTCTGCGAATCGGTCTAAAACGATTCGTTTTCTTATTAAATATAAAAATAAAAAAAATAATTTTCATATTTTTCAATGTTATGACACTTACGTCAGGCTGTCAATACTTTTTCTTTTAAATTTTCTGTCATAGAGTTTCTTACTAGCTTAGTTAGTCTATGAAGGTTAGTTTTGATTTATATAATGTACATCGCGCGAAATTCGAAGATCAAACTCTTAATATCGTTATTTTTGTTCAAATTTTTTGAATGAATAATTATTTTGGTGTGTAATTACACTATTAATACCTAATTATTTATACCTATTATTGCATAAGTTAATAAAAAATGCTATGCAATAGATTTACCGCGGCAGTCTCCGAGTGCCACACGTTTTTTTAACTGCGTATGTCGCGGAGCTCAGTTTCTTCGACAGTTTATCTGGGGTCCCCACTGAAGTTAAGCGTCTAAAGTTAAACCCAAGAACACGGTGCTATCTTCCGGATTCAACTCTTCGCCCTTCACCAACACACAAGTTTTCACCTGCCTAACGTGAGGTAGTGTAAACCTTATGCATTTAGTTTTTTTTCATTGAGGAGTAAATTATTAGCGTTAAACCAATCCACTATTTTTGAAATCGCGCTATTTACATCGTCAATAACTGGCTGCTGACGTTTGTTTAAACAAAAGCGAAGTGTCATCTGCAAACAACACAATATCGTGGTTATCCTTATTGAGGTAAGGCAAGTCATTAATATAAATGAGAAACAAGAATGGGCCAAGAATTGAGCCCTGCGGGACTCCCATTGTTACAAAAGATCTGGGAGATCTTTTCCCGTTGACGTCAACTCTTTGGATCCTATTACTCAGGTATGAGGCAAGAAGATCCAAAGCGTTGTTCCGAATTCCGTAGTGGCGGAGTTTCCTGATTAACGTTTCATGAAGAACGCAATCAAATGCCTTGGATAAATCGCAAAAAATGCCTAAAGCATCGCACTTATCCTCCCATGCACTATAAATAAATGTCCTAAAAGTTCGACACCGGTACCAGCAGTTGATCGACCCTTCGTAAAACCGAACTGTTTGTTATGTAATAATTTATGTCTATTAAAAAATCTTTGCAATTGGTCTAAAATCAATTTCTCAAAAACTTTACTAAAAGTAGGCAGCACTGAAATAGGTCTATAATTTGTGGGGTCTGATGTACTACCTGCCTTGAATAAAGGAATAATTTTGCCATTTTTCGTAAGGTCAGGAAACTCCCCACAATCAATACAATGATTAAAAATAGAAGCCAAGGTAGGTGCCACAATCTCAATAATAGACTTGGCAACTTCTACAGAATTACCCCACAGATCTGCAGTCTTCTTAACATTTAAGGTGTGAAAGGTTCTCTACATGAGATATGTTCAAAATGAAATTCCGAGTCACAAGCTTTAACATTTTCCTTTAGCAAAGATTCGGCAACAGAAGGTGACGAGTTTAGGGACTTCACCGTTGAAACGGAAATGTCAGAAAAGAAACTTTCGAAAGCCGCGGCAACGTCCGAATCGGATTTAATTACTCTATCATTAATAGTTAAGCAGTAGTCACTGTTACGGTTACTAGACCTTCCCGTTTCATTATTAATAATATTCCATGTCGTTTTAATTACATTATTACTGTTTCTAATTTTCGAGCTCAAATAGTGTGACTTAGCAATACAACACACTTTTTTAAATAGCTTTGAATAGTTTTTAACATATAAATTAAATTCAGCAGTATTTACAAACACTCTTTCATTGTACAGCTCATAAAGCCGCTTTCTACTCTTGTGAATACCAATGGTAGCCCAATCACTGAAAGACGCGTTACTATTTACTGAAATAGTCTTGGGAATGAAAGTAGAATCAAATTGCTTACAATACATATAAAAAAAGTCATCATATTGATGATGAGTATTGTCAGTAGACAATAACTGTAAGTTATTCATAAGTTTACTTTTAAATGTTTCCAAGCGTCCTGCAGTCTAGGGTTAACAGTGATATTTTTTTTAGCCACTTTGATTTTTTGGTTTTCAATGGTAATCATTTGATCGCAATGGTCTGAGTCCAGAACATTTATGATTTCCTTATGAATTGGAATGACATCGGTATAAATATTGTCCAGACAAGTGGCACAAGTAGGCGTTATTCTTGTGGGCTCCAAAAATAGGTTCATGAGATTTTAGGACTGAAATAGACTTATTATTTTACTACATGAACTAGACTTTTCTAATAAATTAACATTAAAATCACCGCAAGTGATAATGGACTTGTTTGTGTTACAAATCTTGTGTAAAACTTCATCCATTACTTTCTCAAAGCAGTCATACAATCCCGAGGGGGGCCTGTACACGCTTAATATAATGAACTGCTCCAATTCTATACAGGCTATTTCAATATTGCGTTGAACAGATAGGCTCACAATGTCCTTTCGGTCTTTAAATTTAATCTGATTATTTACTAAAATTAGTGATCCACCATGAATGGCATTAACATTAGTTGTGACAAACAACGCATTTCTCGTGCACCAACTAGAGAACAGTTTGTTTGAACAATAGTCCGATTCTCCGAATCTGGGAATTGTGTGTTTCAAACGATTCCAGGAATTTGCCACCGAAAGGGAAGCCCACAGAATATATTTTTAACAGGCGGCAGTTTCGCGCTCCGAAAAATACAGTTTAAAATGTAGAAACACGTTTCTGACAATATTTTGGGAGAATATGAGGAACAGGGTGTAAAGTTCCTCATCCCCCATAGGAAAGGGAGGATCCTCCGACCGGACGGGCAGTAAACTGCGGTACTAGTAAAAATAGGATGATTTTTGGTGGTATTCCGAGTTGGGATTGAAATAAAATATAAGTCTTTCTAAAAATAATTATTTTGCCAAACATAAAACATCACGACTGTAAACCTAGAAGGGTTAAGCAGAGGTTCACCTAATAGTATACCCACTTTGGCCTGTACCTGGGCGAGCCTATTGCCATCAACCGGGCACAAATCCATCCTCCGTGGTTGCTACTGGAAAATTCAAAAACACTTTGCCCGACCCGGGAATCGAACTCAGGACCTCATGTTCAGCAGTCTAATTGCATGCCCGCCACACTATTCCCAAACCACTGTAACTCCTGTTAGCCAGAATCAACAGTGGCGACCACAAGAAAAGCGCCGAGACAATGAAGCTCGACGAAGTCCCAGAGAAACGATTTAACTGTCTTGGATCCCGCAACGAAATTAATCAGAAAAGAATAGCGGAGGAGTAAGAAAAAAAAACATAGTTTCCACTGTATGTTCAGCAGTCTCGATTGCGGCCACTAAATCAACCAAAATAGTTATTAGCTCGTAAAAAGCTGTGAGTCCTCAGAAATCCCCCTCTGGCTCACTATACTGAGCCTGCAGAAAAGCCAACTGCCACAGTCCACCTGGAAAACCCTAAACCGACTTATGGGGGTACTCTGTCAAACTCTGATGACCCTTGCGAGCCCCTTCCATGTTGCTGACATCTTCTTGAGGCGCGCGTGGAACACGAACGCGCCGTCGCGACGGTCGATACGGCCTGTCGTCGTCATTAGAGGGATGGACGGCGATCTAGCCCATTACTCACCGTCCACAGGCCCGCGTCTACGGTGGCCGGAAGCCATCACGTGGCCCCCGATGCCCGGAGCGTCCCCCGCGGCGGCTGGCTCACCTCCTGCCCTGCTCTTTGTGCAACTCCACCTGTAATCTAAGGGACTTATCCGAAGCCACTACAAAGAAAGAAAGAAAGAAAATGTATTTATTAGTCTCACACAGGACAACACAATTTGATAAAAAACAAAAAACAATAACACAGAAAACACAATTGACAATAAGCCTTAAAACATAATAAATTAATTCCGAACTTAGTCCTGTACGAGAACGCCGTCAATGTGGCTGAGATCCGGTCGAAACTAATTTAATAAGAATGGAAATCATCGACACGAAGAAGAAGAACGAATTTGATCTTAGCCAGATTTAATATTGAAGAAACCTAAGTATCCCTTTTTAATTATGATTCGCGAAATTGTGAGAATCGCACGATACTTGTAATGAATGAATTTATTACCGTTTAAAGCGATTCTCAATGAAAATTTTAATTGAATGAAATAATTGGACACCCGCAGCTCTCGCCCGAGATTTAATGGTTTTACTTTGAGAAGTAACAGTTATTACTTTTATTTTACTTCCTTTGAATTATTTGTTGTTTTATTTAAACTATTCAACAAACAAGTTAACATTTCTTAGTTAATACATACCTAATAATTAGGACGGTAATATAGCTATATTAAACATTATATTATATTTACCCTAAATTTATTTAGGGTCGACTGACCATAAGTAAATTAACATCTTGTCTTTTTACCCGACTGCGGCGAAGCCCAAAAGGAGGGTTATTCCATACATTTCTATCATTCATCATTATCTCATTTAATTAATTTTATTAAAAAGCTAATTTAAAGAGCTAAGCTGAAATCAATAAAGTAAAGTTCATATTAACCAAGCTCTGAACAAATTGCCTTTCAGAGTTGCATCGAGTTATCCGTCAGTATCGTTCGGGACACCGCGCGCTACGCTCGTAGCCCCGTAGCACCGTAGCCGCGTAGCGCTACGACCGCGTAGACCTTAACCTTACAAGTTAATTCGTAGAGGTGGAGTTTGGTGAAAAGTTTTTTTTTTATGTGTAGAATGTTTTAATTTAATGGATTTAATATTGGCGATATTAATAACTGTAATTTAAAATTGTGGTGAAAAAGTTAGGTTAACTTTTAAACTAATTAATTTTAGAGATTCGTTTAAGTAACTCATAAAATTAGAAAAATAATCATAACCCATAAAATTAATCTATAGTGTTTCATAACTTAGAAGTCAATAAAAATATAAAAAGTTTAACTTCAAGAGTGGACAGTTTTAAATTATAAAGAAAGAAATAAGTATTCTATTAATAAAACAGGAGCCAAAACATAAAAAATTCACCAAAACCAGTCACTTAAAAAAAATATCCAAAAAAAAAAATGCCCACAACTGACAACATCATCTAAAAACAAAACAATACAAAACTCAAAGATGGGGGATTTCTTCCGCGCCAACGAGACCTCGAGCCAGTTCTTCCAGCGCTGCACCAACTTGTCCTACTTCGACTGTTCCGAGGAAGAGATGCTCTGGCTGATGATGGGTCCGCGGACCCTGCCTCTGCAGAAGATAGTCCCTATTTCTGTGCTCCTCCTGGTGATCTTCCTGACGGGTGTTGTGGGCAACGTGGCTGTCTGCGTGGTCATAGTCAAGCATCCTGCCATGCATACTGCGACTAACTACTATCTGTTCAGTTTGGCGTTGAGTGATCTGCTGCTACTGCTTTTTGGTGAGTGGATCTAAGTTTGTATTTATTTACAATCAATCTATTTAAGTTTGGGAATATCTTTAACTACAGAGTAGGCTGAAGGGTGATGTAAAATAGTATTAATTTTGACTTTCTACTTCATCTACAAAAAAAATATGTATTTAAAACAAAACACCTTAAAAACAATTTTGCTGTGTGGTTTTTGCGGAAAAGTCCAAAAACAAAACATTTCACCAAACCAACATTTTACTTATTTTGAAGGTTCTTTTATTTTTCATCATGTATAAAACGACTTTCAGTAAAAAACTGAAACATATATTTTTTTACTATACTACAGTAATCTACTAATTAATCTGTCCCAACTTAATTATGAGTTGAGTGTTAAGATCTTATCTTTGACCGCTGTCGGTGAGAACAAAGATAATTAACTTCTATCTCGATAAAAAAACGGAAACTTTGACAGATTTATCATGTTTGTAGTTTTTTTTATTCGGAAAGTAAAGTAACCAAATGAAGAAATGCAAAATGCTTGGTTAGTACTAGAAACACTAAGTATCGTCTCTCAAAGACGAATCTTCACTAAAAATACTTTAATCAAGCTCCACAAAATCAAACAATTGGATGCCAAGGAGAGATAATTTGTAAAACACGTCCTGAACTACCATTATGGTTGTTACAGGGTGAAGTAATTGACCTTCTCTCATATCCTTTCACAGAATGCCTTATTTATTTAGGAGGTAAAATAAAAGAATTTCCCTTAGACCATGTTTTTTTATGTTTATCACGAAAAAAACATCGTGTGGGAAATTCTTTAATCTTCTATGAGTTCAATAATAGAACAAAGTGTATGGTTTGATATTATATTGGTTTCATCGGCTGTGGGGCTTATAATAATTATTATTATGCTCAGATATGAACAAACAAGAAAACGATAAAATGAAAGAAAAACCGTCAAGTGCGAGGCAGACTCACAGTCTGAGGGTTCTGTACACCACAATCTTTATTTTTCGTCACGATGCTGTAAAGCTGAGAGCCTATTTATTTTTTGATAATTTTTATCAGTTAATCGAAGACCCGAAAATCTCTAAAGTGTCAGCCAAGAGAAATAAGTGTTTTACATGTAACTGTTGGAGATTTTAATTCTTATTTTGCAACACCAACATCAAATGTAAATCCTCTTGTAAATAGTGGCAACACTAGCCCCTTCCATCTGCGACACTGGTCCAATACAGACGTATATTTTATTCATCATCATCATCAGCCTATTGCAATCCACTGCTGGATATAGGCCTCTTTAATCTTACGCCACTCAACTCGATTTTCGGCAACTCTCATCCAGTTGTAACCAGCCACTATGCGAAGATCATCGCTCCACCAAGCCTGCGGGCGTCCCACCTTACGCTTGCCGATTCGTGGTCTCCACTCAAGAACACGTCTACTCCAACGGTCATCGGTTCTGCGACTAATATGGCCGGCCCACTGCCACTTCAGCTTGCTTATTCTGTGAGCTATGTCGACAACTCTGGTCCTCTGTCGGATCACCTCATTTCGGATGCGATCCCTGAGAGAGACCCCTAGCATAGGTCGCTCCATAGCTCGCTGAGCGACATTTTATTACTTGCTATATTTTATTAAATCTTCCCCGGCACCAACGCACCAGCACCTCACCAGCTACCCAACACCTGTTACAAGCTACATAGAACTGGGTTGTGAAAGTCAAATAGACAGTCGGATCATGTAAAATACTTGTTTTCAGGTAGAATAAGTTTCAAAAATTGATATTTCAATGTCAATTGCAACATGGTTCCTTTTACGTTTATGAAGATAGGTTTATTTATTGCTTAGAAACAGGATCACAACATTACAAAACGTCACTTTTGCAAACCTCGAAGGTTAAGGCAGAGCCGTACATTTCCCCAGTTATGATTTCAAAGTCCCAAGTAATACGGGGCAAGCCTATTGCCCTCAATGGGTACACATCCAGATTACGTGGCTGCTACTGAGGTATACTGATGGAAATACCTAATGACCGACCTGGGAATTGAACCCAGGATGAACCCAGTCACGCTTGCGACTACTAGATCAAAGTGGGAGTCAAATATAGACTTTAATTTACTTACATTATTTCTCATCTTAAATAATTTAATGTTGGCTATTTCTAGCTATAGTAGGATTCAGGGTGACGTCTTCTTTAATTCAATAAAATGCGGAAATATCAAAAGTGATCTGTTCTTGAACAAAGCGTAAAGTGAAGTAGTATAAATGGTAGTTAAAACTTAAAAACTAAACGTATACATGGAGCGTTGGGTTTGGTTACAAAAGCAACGAATAGGCTCTTCATTACGTGATAGGCGGTCATCATTTGTTGATGAAGATGACGTAGTGAAGGGTGCGTTCATAAGCTTGAACACATAACTTACTTTACTTTGAAGAACCTTAAATAATGCCCTTAATTTGAAGGGACAAGATATTCGGGTCAGTTTCACCACTTAAATTGTGAAAATCTTGATTAAATTCGATAGCGAAGTACTTGAGACTTGAAACCTAAAGAACAGGACAATATTACTTTAAATTTCGCAAAATTTTACTCTGGCAGATCTCAGGATTTGAATAATTTCGATAGATTAATCTGTGTCTGGAAATGTTATAAATACCTATTACTCTCTTTCCTCTTAAGGTGAAAGTGTCTTTTTATTTATTCGTTTAGTTATAGAACAAGTTAATTCTACTGTCTCGGTTCTGATATAAACAAAACTGGGAACTTCCTTCACAGTTAAAGCTTATAAGCCCGCTTCTTCTTGTCACAATCTATGAATGTTTTCAATGTTTTGACACTCTTTTATTTACAAGTTGTATCACTTATTAGTCAAAGAAGTATTTTATTGGAAAAAAAACTTATTACAATTTTGTGTACATTAGTTTAGTAACTGTGTCGAGGAGCTCGTGGCTTAAAATGAACTGCCAGTCGGGTCGACCTTTAGGTTAAGCCGCGCTTGCCTAGGTTGGTCTGTGGATGGGTGACCTCCCATTTCATACCGAGTTTCCTCCGTGCCTCGTAAAGCACGTTAAGCTGTTGGTCCCGGCTGTCATATATAAATCTTTGGCAGTCGTTACAGTTAGTCAGTGACCTGAAATTCTGACAACCAGTCTTAACAATGGATACCGTATTACCTAGTATTAACTGGGTTGTGGAGGTCAGATAGGCAGTCGCTTCATGTAAAATACTGGTATTCAGCTGCATCCGGTTAGACTGGAAGTCGACCCCAACATAGTTGGGAAAAGGCTAGGCAGATGATGAGTTTAGTACCTAACTGTGTCGCAGTCGCAGTTATTGACGCGCATCCTAACTCCAGCAGCGAAAGTGTTATTTATAAAGTCATGAGTAGTACCTATATGTTTAAGTGATCACGTTGCTTTTATAAACTAATCACCAATTGTTGCAGTTTTCAACATGATGTAGACAATACATTTCTACCGTAACGTTTATTGTAGGTCCCGTAAGGGCTGTGGGTTGTTTGAAAGAAATACCGCTGCCCAAAGGGCTAAGAAGCAACATGTGTGGTTTTTGTCAGTAGTAGTCTGACACTCCCTTCCACTCTACCCAGAGCGGGAGGAGTCATTTGATGATTTTATGTTTTATTATAGGTACAACATCGTCCGAAGCAGGGGCGCGTTGCTAGTACGAGTATGACATAAATAACCGGCCAATATTTCTGCTAGAGACATTGGATAATTAACTATAACGAGGACCGTGTAGTTTGTAGTTTAACAACATCATACTTCTAGGTCTAATGTCATAAGACATGGATTCCAAAATACACACATCAAAAGTGTCTAGGGATCAACATATATTTTTGCAATAACTTTTCTCCTGATTGAAATTAATTAAAATTTTCTTTAAGGATTCATCAAATAAAGTGTTTTCGTTTGTCACAGTAACGATAAACCAAGTCACCTTTGCATTAATAAAGAAATTTGCCATTTTCCTAATAAAGGGATTTTTGACATTTGAACCACTAATATTAAAGTTCGAAAAAAAGACTGAAATAACAGTTTTCTTTAAAATTTTATTGGGTAACTTAAACAATTAATAATCCGTGTTTCTACCGCGAACACTAACAACACAAGAACATCGGTTTGGCATACTCAAAATGAGTTCATCCAAATCACGCTGTGGGATGGCCGCCCATGTTCGTTGCAACAACAAAAAAAGGTCTTCTTGCGACTGGATACCCTCCATATTCGGCAGAGCTCTTCTCTGTAGCATATCCCATGCATGCTCAATCGGGTTCAAGTCTGGCAACAGAGCAGGCCAGGGCAGGACATTGATGTTAGCTGCGGCGAGAGTCTGTCTTACAACTCTTGCGCGTGTGCGGTCGTGCATTATCATGCATTAACTGAAATAAGGGACTGATTTGCACTTGTAGAGGAACGATGACGTCTGATACAATCGTCTCAGCATAAATTTGAGCGTTGAGGTTGCCTCTGATCCAAATCAACTCAGTTCTTCCGCCGATCCAAATACCCGCCCATACCATGATGGTTCCACCACTATAAGGATGGACTTCCTGGCAGGATTTTAATCGCTGTTGGCGTCCAGGGGTTCTCCAGTGTCGTATACGTCTTGTATCCGGTCTCATACCAAAACGAGACTCATCAGAAAAGCACACGAAACGCCATTGTTCTTCTGCCCAATTTCTGTGTTCAAGAGCCCATTGATATGGGTACACTACAATAATACGAAAAACTTTATTCCGATATTCACAAGTACGAATTTCAAAATACCGATTTTCGTAATTCCGAATGATTCAAAATTCCTTTTTTAACAACTCCAATTAATTATTCATCCTATTTTTATAACTCCGAAATTTCAAAATTCCTAACGTTTATAATTACTATTCTCAAAATGCCGAGTTTCAATTGATCGAATAACAAAAATTCCGACGTAATGATAATTCGAATCATCAAAAATGGGTGCACTACAATAATACGAAAAACTTTATTCCGATATTCACAAGTACGAATTTCAAAATACCGATTTTCATAATTCCGAATGATTCAAAATTCCTAATTTAACAACTCCGATTTATCATTCATCATATTTTTATAAATCCGAATTTTCTAAACTCCTAACGTTTATAATTACTATTCTCAAAATGCCGAGTTTCAATTAATCGAAAAACAAAAAATCCGACTTAACGATAATTCGAATCATCAAAAATACGAATTCCGATTATTAAAGTACCGATTATTTAAAACTCCGAATTCATAGGAACGCCTAGTAAAACTGAATAGCCCTATTTCTGTCTGCAGGGTTTCAAGGGACCTAACTAACCGAACCTCGGGGTGCCCCTGACGTTGACCATCTAAGGTTAGCGTTTCCGTCAGCAGGTCGACGGAGCCCCGCTGCGCGGTGCACCTATTTCTGTCTGCAGGGTTTCAAGGGACCTAACTAACCTAACCTCGGGGTGCCCCTGACGTTGAACGTCTAAGGTTAGCGTTTCCGTCAGCAGGTCGACGGAGCCCCGCTGCGCGGGGCACCTATTTCTGTCTGCAGGGTTTCAAGGGACCTAACTAACCGAACCTCGGGGTGCCCCTGACGTTGAACGTCTAAGGTTAGCGTTTCCGGCAGCAGGTCGACGGAGCCCCGCTGCGCGGGGCACCTATTTCTGTCTGCAGGGTTTAAAGGGACCTAACTAACCGAACCTCGGGGTGCCCCTGACGTTGACCGTCTAAGGTTAGCGTTTCCGTCAGCAGGTCGACGGAGCCCCGCTGCGCGGGGCACCCATTTCTGTCTGCAGGGTTTCAAGGGACCTAAGTAACCAAACCTCGGGGTGCCCCTGACGTTGACCATCTAAGGTTAGCGTTTCCGTCAGCAGGTCGACGGAGCCCCGCTGCGCGGGGCACCTATTTCTATGTGCAGGGTTTCAAGGGACCTAACTAACCGAACCTCGGGGTGCCCCTGACGTTGACCGTCTAAGGTTAGCGTTTCCGTCAGCAGGTCGACGGAGCCCCGCTGCGCGGGGCACCTATTTCTGTCTGCAGGGATTAAAGGGACCTAACTAACCGAACCTCGGGGTGCCCCTGACGTTGACCGTCTAAGGTTAGCGTTTCCGTCAGCAGGTCGACGGAGCCCCGCTGCGCGGTGCACCTATTTCTGTCTGCAGGGTTTCAAGGGACCTAACTAACCTAACCTCGGGGAGCCCCTGACGTTGACCGTCTAGGGTGAGCGTTTCCGTCAGCAGGTCGACGGAGCCCCGCTGCGCGGGGCACCTATTTCTATCTGCAGGGTTTCAAGAGACCTAACTAACCGAACCTCTTGGTGCCCCTGACGTTGACCGTCTAAGGTTAGCGTTTCCGTCAGCAGGTCGACGGAGCCCCGCTGCGCGGGGCACCTATTTCTGTCTGCAGGGTTTAAAGGGACCTAACTAACCGAACCTCGGGGTGCCCCTGACGTTGACCGTCTAAGGTTAGCGTTTCCGTCAGCAGGTCGACGGAGCCCCGCTGCGCGGTGCACCTATTTCTGTCTGCAGGGTTTCAAGGGACCTAACTAACCTAACCTCGGGGTGCCCCTGACGTTGACCGTCTAAGGTTTGCGTTTCCGTCAGCAGGTCGACGGAGCCCCGCTGCGCGGGGCACCTATTTCTGTCTGCAGGGTTTAAAGGGACCTAACTAACCGAACCTGGGGGTGCCCCTGACGTTGAACGTATAAGGTTAGCGTTTCCGTCAGCAGGTCGACGGAGCCCCGCTGCGCGGGGCACCTATTTCTGTCTGCAGGGTTTCAAGGGACCTAACTAACCGAACCTCGGGGTGCCCCTGACGTTGACCGTCTAAGGTTTGCGTTTCCGTCAGTAGGTTGACGGAGCCCCGCTGCGCGGGGCACCTATTTCTATGTGCAGGGTTTCAAGGGACCTAACTAACCGAACCTCGGGGTGCCCCTGACGTTGACCGTCTAAGGTTAGCGTTTCCGTCAGCAGGTCGACGGAGCCCCGCTGCGCGGGGCACCTATTTCTGTCTGCAGGGATTAAAGGGACCTAACTAACCGAACCTCGGGGTGCCCCTGACGTTGACCGTCTAAGGTTAGCGTTTCCGTCAGCAGGTCGACGGAGCCCCGCTGCGCGGTGCACCTATTTCTGTCTGCAGGGTTTCAAGGGACCTAACTAACCTAACCTCGGGGAGCCCCTGACGTTGACCGTCTAGGGTGAGCGTTTCCGTCAGCAGGTCGACGGAGCCCCGCTGCGCGGGGCACCTATTTCTATCTGCAGGGTTTCAAGAGACCTAACTAACCGAACCTCTTGGTGCCCCTGACGTTGACCGTCTAAGGTTAGCGTTTCCGTCAGCAGGTCGACGGAGCCCCGCTGCGCGGGGCACCTATTTCTGTCTGCAGGGTTTAAAGGGACCTAACTAACCGAACCTCGGGGTGCCCCTGACGTTGACCGTCTAAGGTTAGCGTTTCCGTCAGCAGGTCGACGGAGCCCCGCTGCGCGGTGCACCTATTTCTGTCTGCAGGGTTTCAAGGGACCTAACTAACCTAACCTCGGGGTGCCCCTGACGTTGACCGTCTAAGGTTTGCGTTTCCGTCAGCAGGTCGACGGAGCCCCGCTGCGCGGGGCACCTATTTCTGTCTGCAGGGTTTAAAGGGACCTAACTAACCGAACCTGGGGGTGCCCCTGACGTTGAACGTCTAAGGTTAGCGTTTCCGTCAGCAGGTCGACGGAGCCCCGCTGCGCGGGGCACCTATTTCTGTCTGCAGGGTTTCAAGGGACCTAACTAACCGAACCTCGGGGTGCCCCTGACGTTGACCGTCTAAGGTTTGCGTTTCCGTCAGTAGGTTGACGGAGCCCCGCTGCGCGGGGCACCTATTTCTGTCTGCAGGGTTTCAAGGGACCTAACTAACCAAACCTCGGGGAGCCCCTGACGTTGACCGTCTAGGGTGAGCGTTTCCGTCAGCAGGTCGACGGAGCCCCGCTGCGCGGGGCACCTATTTCTGTCTGCAGGGTTTCAAGAGACCTAACTAACCGAACCTCGGGGTGCCCCTGACGTTGACCATCTAAGGTTAGCGTTTCCGTCAGCAGGTCGACGGAGCCCCGCTGCGCGGGGCACCTATTTCTGTCTGCAGGGTTTCAAGGGACCTAACTAACCAAAACTCGGAGTGCCCCTGACGTTGACCATCTAAGGTTAGCGTTTCCGTCAGCAGGTCGACGGAGCCCCGCTGCGCGGGGCACCTATTTCTGTCTGCAGGGTTTCAAGGGACCTAACTAACCGAACCTCGGGGTGCCCCTGACGTTGACCGTCTAAGGTTAGCGTTTCCGTCAGCAGGTCGACGGAGCCCCGCTGCGCGGGGCACCTATTTCTGTCTGCAGGGTTTAAAGGGACCTAACTACCCGAACCTCGGGGTGCCCCTGACGTTGACCGTCTAAGGTTAGCGTTTCCATCAGCAGGTCGACGGAGCCCCGCTGCGCGGGGCACCCATTTCTGTCTGCAGGGTTTCAAGGGACCTAAGTAACCAAACCTCGGGGTGCCCCTGACGTTGACCATCTAAGGTTAGCGTTTCCGTCAGCAGGTCGACAGAGCCCCGCTGCACGGGGCACCTATTTCTGTCTGCAGGGTTTCAAGGGACCTAACTAAGCGAACCTCGGGGTGCCCCTGACGTTGACCGTTTAAGGTTAGCGTTTCCGTCAGCAGGTCGTCGTAGCCCTGCTGCGCGGGGCACCTATTTCTGTCTGCAGGGTTTAAAGGGACCTAACTAACCGAACCTCGGGGTGCCCCTGACGTTGACCGTCTAAGGTTAGCGTTTCCGTCAGCAGGTCGACGGAGGGCCGTTGCGCGAGGCTCCTATTTCTGTCTGCAGGGTTTAAAGGAACCTATTTAAACGAATCTCGGGGTGCCCTTGACGTCGACTTCCGTCAGCATCCGTCAAAAAATTATGAAATGTTTGTCAAATAATACGATATTAAATAAAATTTTATCGGATAATTATTTTGGTGACATATTTGGTAAACCTGATCCTCAGCTCGGGGCCCGTCTTGCCCCTCCACGCCTACGCGGATTAAACTAATATCCTATGTCTATCCTATAAATATAATCAAAATATTAGCAGTTTATTCGGAATACTGGTAATCGGAACGTCGTTTTTCGGATAGACATCTCGTCGGGCACTTGACTCTTCGGACATATGAACATCGGAAAAGAAGCAAATCGCATTTATGAATTTCGGTACAATAAACTTCGTGATTTTGAATAATAGTGATTATAATTTTTAGATATTATGACTTTCGCACTTTTGAACATCGGAATATTAAAATTCGGAATAAAATATTTCGGAGTATTTGGGTGTTGCCATTCGGAATACTGGAAATCGGAACGCCGTTTTTCGGACAGACATCTTGTCTGGCACTTGACCCTGCGGACATATGAACATCGGAAAACAAAAAAATCGCATTTATGAATTTCGGGAAAATAAACTTCGTGATTTTGAATAAAAGAGAATATAAATTTTAGGTATTATGACTTTCGGACTTTTGAACATCGGAATATTGAAATTCGGAATAAAATATTTCGGAGTATTTGGGTGTTCCCCATTGATATCGAATCCTACGATTGTGCATTGCTATAGGTGGTACCCGTAGCAGTCTTCGGGAATGAAGGTTCACTTCATGCAAGCGGTTTCTGACTGTTTGGTCGCTAATTAAGTTCCCTGAAGAGTGATGAAGCCTCACGGCTAACATCATGGCGGTTATTGTTGGAGCTCTTCGAGTTAAGATTTGAATGTATCGGTCTTGTCTCCGTGTGGTGCAGCGATACCGTCCTCCATGGCGCTCAGCCACGGTACCAGTGCTTCGGTAACGTGTCCAAAGTCGACTGATAACACTCTGACTTGTATTCAGAGCTAAAGCCACAGTACGTTGCCGGGAACCAGCTTCTATCATTCCCACGGCTCTGAGCATTTCTTCCCTGCTTAAATGACGTCGCCGCTCCATAATAACGTTGGTTTTAATCAGAAAAATGTGTTATTTCAGTCTTTTTTTCGAACTTTAATGTTAGTGGTTCAAATGTCAAAAATCCCTTTATTAGGAAAATGGCAAATTTCTTTATTAATGCAAAGGTGACTTGGTTTATCGTTACTGTGACAAACGAAAACACTTTATTTGATGAATCCTTAAAGAAAATTTTAATTAATATCAATCAGGAGAAAAGTTATTGCAAAAATATATGTTGATCCCTAGACACTTTTGATGTGTGTATTAATGAGCGTAAGTAGAGGTATACAAAATAATCGTCATAATTCTTCTGCTCTTATCCCAATTTATTTGGGGTTGGCGCAACATATTGTCTTAAATAAAAACTTTTTTAACAAAAAATAAAAACTGACTGCAACAAAAAAAAACACACAAAAAAAAAAGAAAAATTGACTTTAGAAGAAAAATCAGCTTCTGAAGTCAGTGACTTTTGTTTGTTTAATTTGTTTTTTTTTGCCACCGACTTCAGAACCTGATGTTTCTTCTAAAGTTTATTTTTCACACATGGATTTTTAAAAGTTTGAGTTTTTTATCGGTTATTCTCCATTGGAAACGACCAATTCTAACGTTTATCGGTGTTTCATAAGTGCCTATGTGGGCCCATCATCATCAACTTCTTTCTTGTTCTACTTGGGGTCGCACTATGTTTTCATCTTTCATTGTCGCCTGTTAGACTTCACGGCATCATTTCACACGGGAACAACTACTATCTGTAGGTCATACAAATATTTGTACCGTGCGGGGATCGAACCCGCGACACGCAGCGCAACAGTCGATTGCTTGAGCCACTGCGCCAACCGTGCCGCCAAAAATTAATGCTTTGAGGTTGACTTTGAAGTTTGATTTTGAGCTTCTTCAGTTGTAAATAACCGTACTTAGCAGTCGCGCTTTCGACTACTAGACCAACGACATAGTTTCTAAGGTTCTAACTTATGATACACCACCCGATATCTGATATTTCTTGCCAGTTTAGCCGCTAGATTGTAATTATTATCATTGCGACGAACCCCTCAAAAATATTCCAATTTAGAGTTTTAATAAAAACGGCCCTGTTATATGATTGCTGTTACTTTTAAAGGCTAACGTGTTGGGTTAGAGTGCCTATGCCTTAATTTAGTATTGTAAGAATAAAAATTAAAAAATGTGGGGTTTTTTTCATGAAACTTTTATTAAAACATTTTCTACTGGATATAATAAATAACCTTGTCGGTGACAGGTAATCAAAACTAATTACTTTGTAAATTGCAGTTTTTGTATACTTTTGTAAATATTTGGTTGTAATTTACTGTTTATTGTAGGTAAAGCTAACGTGCTGTTTAAGTTCTTATTTTCTGAAAATTGCGAACAATAGAGACCTCTTTCGTGGGTCAAGTTTAGGCATTACTCTGCTGAATATAAAGTCCTGGATTCAATGCCCAGACCGGACAAAGTGTTGCTGGGTTTTTCCTTTAAAAATGTATCAGGACCAGTCCGGAGGCAGGATTTATGAACTGCTGACAATAGGTTCGCCTCCTTGTTACACAACACTTCCAAAAAGATTGCTCAATGTGGGTGTACCTACTTTAGTACGTCTCTGCCTAACCCACTGGGGATTACAAACGTGATGTTAGGTTATGATAAATAACTGGAATGACCCTCATAACACGATGCAAAATGTCTACTTATAAACAGCATCGTATAAAACTGCACTTTCATCAGTTTCTCGATTTCAATCATCAACATCACTTAGTTAAACTCCATGTTTTTTATTATAGTTTCAGTTTGTTTCTTATCGGTTTCCCAACAACCTCTCAAAGTAAGTGACTACTAAGTAACTCGTACTAGTAAACAGAGCTAACTATATTAGTAAAGTTAAGGGCTGCCGGGTTGAACTTTCGCCGCCCTAAGGGTAGGTCAGCGCGCAAACTATATCGACAGAAATTAGTTTTGTTTATTTTTGAGATTGAATTTCCTCTCCCTTCCAAGCCATGTCATCAATAGCTATCGTCAAAGATTCAAGTGTCAGATTCGCCTTAAAATAGGGTAGTTAACAAAAATGATCTTATTGGTCCATCAGATAGATTTCCAAAAAATATTGGACACATATTTTTTCTTTTTTCGCGTAAACAAACAATGAAGACGATACAGTGCTTTGACGTCATATTCTAAGACATTTCTTAGTGGTGAGTGACGTCACAACCCCCCACTTTGATTTTTTATTGATTGATTTGATAACACAAAAAACACGTATCCAATATTTTTCGATAATCTAACAGACGGACTAATTAGAATCATATTTTTTTTAAGTCAGTTAACATCCCTATTACATAATATTTTGCCCAGTTATACTGAAGATCCTATCAACCTTTTCAGACAGGATGCGTGATTCACTCGATTTTTCGAAGACCTAAGCACAACACAGTAGGCAATGGGCGAGAAGAAGCACACCATCGTGTGAAGTGAAAAGAATGGCGAGAGGCCTTTGCCCAGGAGTTGGATGCCGTGATTGCTCAAGAACCGGATCTAGATCTATTTATGAGTAGCAATAAAGCTTTGCTTAATTGCATACGATATTTAAGTTAGTGTGTGATGTTGACTTGCTACAAGCTTTGGTGTAAACTGTAAGTGTAGCAAGTACCTGCTTAAATAAATACCTACATAATAATAATAGGGGGTTTCTTAGAAAAAGTACAGTAAGGGCACATGTTACGCTTTAAATCTTTGGTTATCGTAGTTTTATTGTATTGATGTTAAAAGGCGCGCCATTACGAATTTACACGGCTTTGGATTTGCTATATTAGTATCTTGGCCTTAGGTTACTGTAAGAGTTTACACTCGCAGCAGTTTTACGTTAATTGTTCCTCATCTCTTACTTGTTCTTGCCAATTTCTTACTACGTAACCTGCTTGGTGACTACATACATCTATCGCTACAAATTCTCACACATCTATGCTCAGAATGCACCCTTACAACCGCTTAAGGAAGTCTGTCCACCAAAACACGCAGTAGATATTTTTCCTCCGTCACTTTACAGTAATTCGCTCACGTACTCTCCGCTCAATCAGGCTCCTCGCTAATGCTATCACGGCGGGTCCTGCTGCCTTTTGATGCTGTCTATATGTTGTTGACTTTGCAATCTTCGCTGCGATCCAATCACTGTTGAAAAGACTTCCTTTAAAGAAGGAACGAGTATAATTGTTCATCAAGCTTGTTGGCTATTTTGTGGGTCTAGTTATTGTGTTTGCTAAGTTTTTATCTTTTCTTTAATGTTGCCCCACACTAGGAATATCTCCTGTGTCATGCGTTTACAAACATTTAAACTCACATACACAAACCAAACACCCAGATCCGAAACAACTATATGTAGACCATACGAATATTTGTTCCGTGCGGGGATCGAACCCACGACAATCAGCGTAGCAGTCCAATCGCTCAGCCACTGCGTCAACCGTTATATATGGTAACGGCCTGACCACGATCTCAGGTGACAAGACTTGCGTTAAGCGACTCACGAGTTTTTCACGCGGGGGTTGTATGCTCTAAACTTTGTTTTCATTTGTTTTCTCCTTAGTCCCCGACCACGTTGTGGTGTATCTCGTAATATAGCTTAGAATTGAAAACGATATTATATCTGAGGTGAAAGTTGTAACATTGGACTTGTGCACGGTTGATGGCAATAGGCACGCCCAATAATACATGGATCTTAAACACAACTGGTGAAATTTGCATGTGCTGTGGGTACACCGCTGCCTTACCCTACGAGGATTGTAAGGCGTGATGGTACGTGGCGTGGTGGTGATGTATGTAGGTACAATGCCTTGTGATTTATTGTGAAACCGCTCAAATTCAATTTTATTTATTTATTTATTTATGCACACACAAAATACAGAAAAGGATAAAAACATAACAAATAGAAGAGCACAAAGGTACTGCTTATTTCAAAAGAAATTTCTTCCAGCAGACCTGCGAGAGGATAGTTGGATAAGAAATGTAGACACAGTGTGTAGACAAGATTATCAATATTCTAATTAAAATTACTATGAACAAAAGCAAATTTTAGTAATCTATCCGAATTAAAAAATAAGATTGTTGTGGATAACCAAAAAAAAGGTAGTAAAATAAAAATAAAAGCAACTCTGTATCACCCCTAGGGTATACAAAAATAGAAAGAAAGAAAGTAAAACAACCAGAATAATACACTAACATTTTCTGTCAGATTTTGATGTAACTATCCACAGAGATAAATATACCTAAATAACCCAAAAGCACCTACTTCGCTGCCCGGCTTAAGTATTTACTTACTGTCGAGCAAGCTAATTTGTTTAGAACAACAACGTTACACTATTACAACTCAAGAACTTAATCTAAGGAGCATTTAAGTTTTTAAACTGACATGGTCACTAACACTATTATTAATATTGAAAACGGGATATTTACCATGTTTACTTTTTGCTTCGAGTTCCCGATATTTCAGTGCTGTTACAAGTATGATCACGGATAAACTGAAGTCATTGTAGGTGGATGACATGATAGCAGACTCCAGCAGTAGACGGTCTACCCTCTTTCTTGTTCGTTTTTTTGCGAAAAGTATACATGGTAAATATCCCGTTTTCAGTGTAAATAACAAGGGGCATTTACTTTGTAATTATTAATTAATAATTAATTTATAATTACTGTTTCTGTATTTTGTTACAACTTATATCTAAATAAATGTCTTTGTAAAGTAATATCTTTGTGTAGTAACTAAATAGTACTTATGACATCATAGTAGGAAGTCAAATAAAAACTTTTTAACAAAAAAAAAACAGACTTTTAAAAAAAAAAAAAAAAAAAAAGTAAAAAAAAAAATTCGAAAGTTTATTTTTCACTCTTTTTTGTGTTTTTTTTTTTGAAGTCGGTTTTATTTTTTGTTTAAAAGTTTTTATTTTTCACTTTTTAGTGGTTCACACGTAAGTTCACATGTTCATTAGTCATAATGTGGACAATGTAATATTTTTTTTTTTGAGTTTTGTTGATTTTTCAAAAACCGCTTGTCCGATTTCGATAAAAAAAAAACATCCGAATTGAGAACCTCCTTCTTTTTTTAGAAGTCGGTTAAAAATAGCACGCTTAGTTTACATACGGATGTGGTACTTGTGTTATCTAGGCATATCTATATCTGTGGTTTCCAAATAAGACAAGGAAAAGGGAAAGGGTTTAGCTAGAAATAAAATAATCTGAGTCCTTCTATTCAGTATCGTAATCATTGTTAGAGCTCGTAGATATTGGGCTATTGATATCCCTGCCACGTTTTCTATTACAAACAAATGAATATTTGACCGCAACGCAGATCATTGTTAAGTACCTATTTTTATACGAGTATCGATATCGAAAAACGTGTTTCTTATTCGAGAAAAATAATTAATGCTTAGAAAAAATGGTCGTGTTTCATGACGTGATATTGCACTGGTATTCTCTAAAAGGGTAAGTAGAGGTGTGTACCAAGAAGTACCTACATTCATACCAGGGATGTTGCAAATATTCGAATCCGCATCCGCAAATGCGGAGCTTCCGCATAGATTTGAACATCCGCATCCGCAATAATCAATACGGATGTTCATGCGGATGCGAATGTCATACAAGTTGCGGCAAGAAAGAAATTGGGCGAGGCCGGCCGGCGAATGGCGCGCGCCGTTTCGCATGTGACAAATGACAATGACCAATGTGAGCGAAGAAAATGGTGACAAGATCCGACGCGTTTGTTGTGGTGCATAATTTTTTTCTTGTAAATAAATCATTAGGTACGTGTTTGTTTGCGCTGTAGATTACTTATCGTATAGATAGATTGATATTTCGAGTGTTGTCGTGAGTTGTGATTGTGATACAGTAATCATTGTGTGTAAATAATTGTTTATGGGAAAACTTTATATTAGTTACACTAATCTAAGACTACTTTAGTCCTAGCTCAGCCTATTTCAATCGCCAGGTCAATTCCAATACGTTACACCGATAATACGTTTTATTGTAGGTAAAGTTTATTATTATTATAACAAAATTCTTTATTTTTCAGCGTGGTTCCCGTTGTTGATAGATTACCTAACTAGTTTAGAAGAAAAAGTTAATTAACAATGTCACCACCGACACAAAGTACCTAATCTAGAGAATGTTTTAATAATTCTTCATTCATATAGGTATATGAATGAAGAATTATTAAAACATTCTTTACTTAATTTTTTTTTTTTTACTTCTTTTATTTATATATTCGCATCCGCATCCGCATCCGCGGATGTTAAAAACTCGGCATCCGCAACATCCCTGATTCTTAATAGCTGAAATACTGCAAAAGTAACACTATTTTTCCGCCAGTGGTTTTTGAGGCTCAAACCACTCCACCTATTGTTATGAAATTAGGCATTACATAGCATTACTTCTAACTGAATAAAACACAGACTAGTTTTCATCTTAGAACACGAATGTTAGTCGTGGACAATATGATGATATGAGATAGAACATGATTGTGTTTTGTTTCGATAGAAATACGGATCAAACTCAGCCAGCCATTAGTTACCAGTTTGCATGCGGCATTTGTATCCGGTTATATCGCAAACGTAGTAGCTTCTGAAAATTTTGAAATAGATCGTCCACAATCGAAGCCACGGAACAATAAGTTATGGCATTGTAGCCACAAACAAATGGCAATACCAATTTATTCAAATGTCATGTAAATAAATATTAAACGTTTAAAGCTTTTAAAACTAAAAGTAGGTATGATAGAGTTGCATTATCAAACGATAGATCGAAAGGAATGCGGTTCATTAAACACAATAGAAGATGCAAATAGTCTACCTTTAAATTATTTATTCATACAGTAAAATTCTCCGAAACTTAGTATGTTTAAAATTGAATCACCAGAGAGCTAGACCACTTGTCAATGACTCTTGTAGCTCAAGAGCTTGATTGATTTGAATTGATTTAAAGCTCAAGAGCTTTCAGTTTTAACAAATACCTCAAATATTTTCGGCAGCTTATGTAAATACCTCTATGCTCTTCTATCTCAGTGTAACGTCCTATTAAGTATTTCATGTGTACATAAATAAATTCTATATTTTTTTACTTTTTCATAAATCTTTTTTGCTAAGAGACTCTCACACTGAAGACCGACGATGGCAGGATCGTGTCCGCCAAACCGGAGCTTCTGAGAGAGATCGAGAGTTTTTATGGGCAGCTGTACACGTCAACTAGTCAACCCGTCGAAAATCTAGCGAAAGACCCCAGAGCTAGATTGACCCGACACTATACCGAAGACATCCCGGATGTCAGCCTGTACGAGATTAGGATGACTCTGAAACAGCTTAAAAACAACAAGGCGCCGGGTGATGACGGAATTACGGCCGAACTTCTGAAGGCGGGTGGCAAACCGGTCCTTAAGGCCCTACAGAAGATTCAAGATTCAAGATTCTTTATTTGCTTGAAATATGGTACAATATGGTCTTAAAAATAAAAAAGTTTCACATATTTCGCTTACTACATTCAGCATGCAAACTTAAAATTTAATTAAAGAAGCTGTTTAATTCCGTCATACTCGAGGGGAAAACGCCACAGGCTTGGTGCAGGGGTGTGGTGGTGCTCTTCTTCAAAAAGGGTGACAATGCCCGGTTGAAGAACTATAGGCCCATCTCACTTCTAAGCCATGTCTACAAGTTGTTTTCAAGAGTCATCACGAATCGTCTCGCACGCAGGTTTGACGATTTCCAGCCTCCCGAACAAGCCGGATTCCGAAAAGGCTTCAGTACCATAGACCACATACATACACTGCGGCAGGTTATACAGAAAACCGAACCTGCCTCTCTGTTTAGCGTTTGTGGACTACGAGAAAGCCTTCGATTCGATCGAGACTTGGGCTGTGCTGCAGTCTCTCCAACGGTGCCAAATCGACTACCGGTACATCGAGGTGTCGAAGTGTTTGTACAAAAACGCCACCATGTCAGTCCGACTTCAGGACCGGACCTCGGAAACTATCTTTCGAGACAGGGAGAAGTCATATCTCCGAAACTGTTCACCGCTGCATTGAAGGATATCTTCAAGGTTCTGGATTGGAGAGGACTTGGCATCAACGTCAACGGCGAGTACGTCACTCACCTTCGGAATGCCGACGATATAGTGGTCATGGCTGAGACCATGGAAGACCTCAGTACAATGCTCGATGACCTCAGTAGAGCTTCCGAAAGAGTGGGTCTTAAAATGAATATGGACAAAACCAAGGTTATGTTGAATGTTCATGTAACACCCACTCCTATCAAGATCGGAGACTCAACGCTCGAAGTTGTGGACGATTATGTCTACCTGGGAAAAACGGTCCAGTTGGGTAGATCTAACTTCGAGAAAGAGGTTAATCGTCGAATCCGACTTGGCTGGGCAGCGTTCGGGAAGTTGCACGGTATCTTCTCGTTCAACTTACCCCAGTGTCTCAAAACGAAAGTCTATGACCAGTGTGTGTTGCCATTGATTACATACGGGACCGAAACGTGGTCGCTCACAATGGGCCTCATCAGAAAGCTCAAAGTCACCCAAAGGGCAATGGAGAGGGCTATGCTCGGAGTTTCCTTGCGTGATCGAATCAGAAATGAGGACATCCGCACGAGAACCAAGGTTACCGACGTAGCCCGAAGAATCGCCAGACTTAAGTGGCAATGGGCAGGGCACATTGCTCGCAGAACGGATGGCCGATGGGGCCGAAAAGTTCTGGAATGGCGACCGCGAACCGGAAGACGTTGCGTTGGAAGGCCTCCCGCTAGGTGGACCGATGACCTGGCCAAGGTTGCGGAAACCCGCTGATTGAGAGACGCACGGGACCGGTCAATGTGGCGACACCTGGGGGAGGCCTATGTCCAGCAGTGGACGTCTTTTGGCTGAAATGATGAAGAGACTCTCACTGTATATAATGAAATACTATGTCTGAAACAACAAAACACCCAAACACTATATCTGAATAGATTTTGTATTTATTTATAAGTTTGACAAATCATACCTTTACTAACTGATTCAACTTGGCACAAACGACCAAGGATCCATCCATTATGCGTCGTGAAAGGAAATGCAAAAACACAACCTCATTCCTTTAATTTGGAGAATGGATACAATATTACCTATGTAGGTCATTTCCGTAGGGAAGCAATATAAAGGGCCTTGAAAGGGCTTTTTGTGTAGTGTATTGTAATCGTCGCATTTCTGTAATATTAATGTTTCGTGCATCCGGGCCACGAGCTACACGTGAAACGACAACACATCTTGCGACAGTAAATGCGGGGACAACTATGACAAACGCTGCTTCGGACACGCCACGAATCACTGCGACGACGCGACTTGGGAAGCGCCGGCACTCACGCGCATTGAAAAGGGTGTGAATGGCTATTGCCATATCACACTTCCATGGTCCGTGTCTGCTACTGAGAAATTCCTGATGAAAAACCCTAATAAAATTTGCTCTACTCGGGAGTTGAATCCGGGACCTGATGCCCAACACCTACGATAGCGACCACTAAACCAATGAGGAAGTTATGTTTATGCTTAACGTATTTACTTACTTAAGTGTTTTACGTTCTTAAGTAAACACTAAAACTCAATACATTTTTTTTTATGAGGGAACCAAGATTATGCGGAATTACATAGATACCCAGAAAGCACTACCTAATCGTCCCTGCAGGCAAACACCTCTTTGCAGAGGATGAAAATGAAATAAAAATGCAAAGATAACTACGACTGCGATTTCAAACCACGAATAAAACCCAGGTTTCTTTGAGTGTAAATTCTATCTTGAAAAGTTGAATCTAGGTTAACGTTTGGTTAAATCGTCGGTTTATGGAATCTAGACTCAGCATAACATCAACATGGCTCCCGAACAGTTACCTCGTGTCCTATAAAAGCGATCGATCGCCCGAATTCACAATCGTCACATTCATACACCACATGATTTTTCGGTCTATCTCTGTCAGCGCAACCACGCGTTCCAGATAGGTTTAATTACCAAAAATAAACTTCTTTGAAAAAAAAAACAACCGACTTCAAAAACACCAAAAAGTGAAAAATAAACATCAGAAGAAAAATCAGCTTCTGAAGTCGGTGACATTTGTTTGTTTCATTTCGTTTTTTTTGCCACCGACTTGAGGAGCCGATTTTTCTTCTGAAGTTTATTTTTCACTTTTTGGTGTTTTTTAGTCGGTTTTTTTTTTTTGCAAAAAAGTTTTTTTA
The DNA here is from genome assembly GCA_949775195.1 of Diarsia dahlii. Lineage (NCBI taxonomy): Eukaryota > Metazoa > Arthropoda > Insecta > Lepidoptera > Noctuidae > Diarsia > Diarsia dahlii. The sequence continues at coordinate 806,608 of OX459197.1, read as the reverse complement.
TTTTTTCATTTTTAGTTTTAATATCGATTAACATTCGACTAAGAAACCTAACATTAGACAAAAAAACACGAAACACGTAATACGTGCCTATGAAATTTGAGGGTTGCCCTCGAGTTCTCTGGGATTTCATCACAAGGTCCTGGTTTCCATATCATATATAGTACCACCCTTAAAATATCTCCTTCACAATAAAAAAAGAATCATCAAAATTGGTTCATAAACGACTAAGTTATTCTCGAACACACATAAACGAAAAATGTTCATAAATTAAGAAAAATCTTCATAAAATGAAAAGTACTGGGCCAAACTATACTAAATTTTTATGGGACCAAATGGCAACTATTCCGCATCAAACTAAAAAAGAATCACGTTAATCGGATCATAAATCGCAGCGTAATCGGTGTACATACATAGAAAAAAAAAAAAAACATACCAATCGAATTGAGAACCTCCTCCTTTTTGGGAAGTCGGTTAAATGAACTCGACATTCGTTCGTTTGCACGATTCGCTATGTTTAGGACGCCGCCACGTCGGGTTCGAAACGCAGGACCGCAGCATACTCCCGTCGGGGCTGAGGGTTGTTCGAAAGAGATACCGCGGCCTCGACACAAAGGGCTGAGAAGAATATGGGTGGTTTTTAGTCGGTAGAAGTCTGTCACTCCCTACCACTCTGCCCAGAGCGGGAGGAGTCATTTTGATGATTTCCCACACTCGTAAAAAAAAGAGGTGAAGCATACCTGAGATTATGTGCACTGTTCAAGAAAATTGTTATTGTGTTTCTCTATCAGGTTTAGTGAGAATTTCCACGAATTCTGAATACAGATTCAGATTTCGTGCCCGTACACACATAACATCAGGCCAGAAATCCCTGAAGGGCAAGCAGAGGCGTACGTAATAGAACACCCACATTTTACCATTTATGTTAAAGTCCCATGTAAAAGGAGCCGAGTCTTTTGTCATTGCATCAACCGAGCAAATCAACAACACTTTGTCCAACCCGAGAATAGAACCCAGGTCCTCATGCTCAGCAGTCGCGCTTGCGGCCACTAGACCAAAGAGGCAGACAGTTCTTTTTACAATTTGACTCTTTTTTAAAGTTTATTTATTTTTAAGGTCAACTAGATTACAGAACTTGTTTATAATTACTAGTTTTGGAGGTAGTCGACTAGCGGTCAAACAAGATTGTTTTGTCACATAAATATCTATGGCATCACCTTATTTCTAACAATGATTGTATTGATCTCATTTTAAAAAATTCTCCCCACAATGCCCGGTTACTCCTTCCTAAAATAAAATACACAAGCAATCCGATTGCATTTAACGATTCTCCACATTCTCCAATTACTTCAACGACTAAATTCCTCGTTTCAAATATTTCTTGAACGAGGTATAACACTACGACATCGTTGAGAACGAATATTATCGTCGCAGCGTACATGCGACGCCATTTGCTGGCAGAAATACTCGCTTGACTACCTCGGAACAGAGAATATACAACCACAGCAAAAATAATCAAATTTATAGCCACAGGAATCATTTGCAGAGACACAACAACAGGCATTGTATGTATATCCCTCGATTCAAACTTACAAATTAAACTAGCAACAAAACAATATATAAGCACTGTTATAAAAGGTACACCCCACGCAAACAAAGAACTCCTGAGAAATATCCTATGAATACACATCTTGAAAACGTTCACAAAATCGGCATAAAAGATATAGCTCAATACAAGCAACCAACATTTGAAACTAAGTGCACAATACTCAAAAATATAAAGAAAGGTTTCAATTCGTAAAACAAAAATGTCGTAATCAAAACAGTTTGCTTCCAAATACAGGAACACTCCAAGACGTAACGCGTTCGCAAGCACATAGTTTCTGAAATTGCGAAACTTGGAGATGATAAACCAGGAAATGACTTCGTATATGAAGCCAGTGAAGCTCAGCGCTACAATGATGGTGGCGAAGATGAGGAGATATGTCCCGGGTATGCAGGAGTTGTGGGATGGACTGACGTCAACAGGGGTGTCATTGTCGGCCATGACACCTGTCGCGTGCGCATCTGCGCGCATCGGTTCACACATATACACTCAAACGCGGTACACAGAGTTGTGACGACCAGATGCAGATACACTGCCTGTCAGTGCCTGTTATAAATTTTTTAACATTAAGACGAGTAGGTATGCTAATTTTATTAGTCGCGAACCCCGTGTAGGATAAGTAGTTGCTTGCGTTGTGTATGAGATATCTTCGTTATACATATTTTTTCTTATACTGTATGTCGATGTGGGTGACCTGCTAATAAGTTTTAATCAAATGGAAAATGAATGCTTGACATGACTTTTTGTGAGAATACCATCATTCCATACCTAAAAAGGCTAAAATAAAAAGTCCAATAATTGTTTTTATTGATATTACTGTGATCGTTATTACAAACAAAATATTATCACTTTTCCTGGTCCCTGTAGTTTGAATACACGGCATTCAAAAGAGAAGTTTTTACAAATTTGTTTTTTTTTTAATCTGATTGTAATTAGGACTTAAACAAAGGTACACTGATATAATTCATTGCGACTAGCAACTTTGAGAACTTGTAACTTATTTTAACGTTGAAAGTAAAACTAGTTTAAATATGTTATGCATTTCGAAGTTTCAGCATAACGTTAGTTGTATAGAAATACACCAAGTAGGTAAAACGAAAGTAGGACGTAACGTAACGTAGGTAGGACGAAATACGAATAAATTAATTTTCTGAGAACCTTGCAACTTTATTATAAACAAAATTATGTGAGAAAATCTCTTGTTTACACTCCTAAAATGTGTAACAACTTAGTATTTTTGTAAATATAAACATCACACCCGTATAGCAGGATAGGAGGAAGTGTACCTGCAGGACCTACAACCCAAATTTTATCAGTTATTTTAGAATTTCATGTAATTGAGGGCGAGCCTATTGCTAACTGCGCACAAACCTAGTCAAAACCCCGTGTCTAAATTATGTGTCGAGCTTATTGCCATCCAGGCACCACAAAACCTGCCGCTGAGTAATTCTAGATGGCAAAACCCAATCACACTGTTCGACATGGGAATTGGACCTGTGACCTTAAACACAGTGCAACACTCTGCAACAGTGGCTGCGACAATTGGGTGGCATATGTTTGCATAATAAAAATAAAACTGTTGAAAACAATGTGACCCCTCTGCCTATCCCCTACTTAATAAAGGTGGTGATGCTATGTTCACTCAGAGTTAAAAATCTCACTCCAAACTTTCTCTCTAAAACAATTAGTTGGAAGAAAAAGTACAAAACAGTTCAAACAAATCAGTGAGTTAAAAGTTTCCAAACTCACCCGTATTGCAGTGGATCTAACTGTTCTCGCTGCCTTTTAAACCTGGCTTAGTTTACCAATTAATTAGCTCCCCGCTTGAACAGTTCCTACCTGCAATTAATATGACTCGTAGAAAGTTTTAATGCAATTATCGACTGAAACGTCCGGGACACAATTTACACATTTTTGCCTTACCCCGTCGAACGTCCGGGACACAATTTACACCCTTTCAAACGTCACTTTTCGCCGTCATGAAAACTTAATAATCATCTATGAAAAAGTTCAAAAATCGACTAACTGTTCTGTTATATTTTTACTCTATGAAACGACGATTCTTTTCATACCAAATACTCTATGCCCGAGCGGCCGCCATCATTAGTTAGGATTGTTTATAAAAGTGTCGGGTCGCCAGTATTTTTTGTTTACGTTTGAAGTGTCGACGTGCTCGAACGATAAGGATTGTGATATATTATCCCATTGTGTTGAGTGTTAGGTTTATTTAAATAGTTTGAAGTGTTAATTGTTATCGTTTATGTGCCAACACAATTGAAATCGGAGTTTTGAAGGTTATCTAAACCAGTGATGAAAAACAGTAAACAAAGTGCGTAATTTCTAACGGTTGTTTTGGTAAGTATTGCATGATTTAATGTATATTTCAGTGCTAAAGTTGTGAAATGCTTCTTATAATAGGAAAAACAGTTCATTATCAATATAAAAGTAGACTTAAACCAAAGAAATATGATGAAAATAGTTATTATTTCACGTGTTTAAAATTTGTGTTCCAAATTTTTATTTATGGCGTAACACGGGAAGGGGTATTTGTTTTGATTTATTGTGCTAATACTGTACGTTCCAAGGAATGATGTATTGGTATAAAAAAATAGCTTTTACAATCTATTTTGATAATACATAAGTTCCGTTGAGATATGTTACAAAATATTTCGTAAAAACTTTTATAAACAAAAAACTTTACTTAAATTTAACCCGTATTGGCGTGGTTCGTGCCGGTTATTTCGATAAGTTTCTGTATGTTATAGTATTTTATCAGTAAAATACTTGTTATAATAGGAAAAAACAGCTCATTATTAATGTAAAAGTAGACTTAAACCAAACAAATATGATGAAAATAGCTATTATTTCACGTGTTTAAAATTTGCGTTCCAAATTTTTAAGTATGGCGGGACACGGGAATGGGTATTTGTTTTGATTTATTGTGCTAATACTGTACGTTCCAAGTAATGATGTATTGGTATCAAAAAATAGCTTATATAATCTATTTTAATAATATATAAGTAACATTGCGATATGTTACAAAAAGCTACGTAAAAAGCTTTAACGTCCCACAATTTTACCCAAATTTTACTCTTAGTGTCAACTTAAACATTTTTTGTGTGCGTTTTCGATATGAGTCGGTATATAGTATATTATATGTATCGATTTCCTGCATTTCTCGCTATAACAGATATTTTTTAAAACCCGGACGTTTGAGCATATTTTTTACCGGGTCGCTCTAGTCGCCCGGGACTTATAAGAAGACGTCACTGTCAAAATTGGACGTTTCATGATCGTACGTGAGTGCTGTAGGAAATAGGGTGAATGGACATTAGGGAATATACAGTTACGAGCAATAATTAATCAATGACCCGAAAGTCTGACAACCAATGGGTATCATACTACCCAGTACTAACTGGGTTGGGAAGGTCTGATAGGCACTCGTTCTATGTAAAATACCGGTATTCAGCTTTATCCGGTTAGACTGGAACCTAGTCCCAACAAAGTTTAGAAAAGGCTAGTATAGATGATGATATATCACACTAACATACACACATACACACATGCACACACACCTACTTCACTTACACCCAATACACCCCTCATATTACTTACCTCCCACAACACTGAACTTGCCGCAACTAAAGGTGTATTGCTCTAGTACGACTTGACATTGTTATTCGGGGTGTCCTATAACACAGGCCATTAGCCTAGCTTAGGCACCAGTCTCCCACAATATTGGAGTTTAATATAATATAATTGCTTAACAATATTACCATGTAATATCTTTAAATATTGTGGTGAGAAAATAAATGAATTTATTATTATTATTTATTTATGAAAACCCAGAATTTCGAACAAACAAAACCCTGTGCGTTTTACGTCGCCTAAATCAACATAATGTATAAGATATTTATATAGGACAAAGTTATAAAATAAGAGCAGTAGTAAATAGGATATTTATACAGGAAGTTAGTATTATAAAGGACCATTAGTAGGTTATTGCCATTAGCTTGAAACTAATGTTATGCTGATAGAGTGCCGATATCGACGGAAAAAGAGGTTTTATGTTTTATGGCGACTGATTTTACGATGCAAAATACTATCGAGGACCGTGGTATAAAGCTTTATCATGCATTCCCTTTTTATAGCTTACTGGGCCTGTATATAAATCAAGCTAAAACTTTACTAGCGACCTTTGAATAGTGGCATCTCAAAACCTCGATTTTTCTGTACTATTTCAAAATCGTTCATCAAAATCTGTTGTGGGGTTTAAACGGTCAAAGCGGACACACTGACAGACAAGTGTTATTTCATAATATTATGTTTGACAGGCTAACACAATTTTAATTCCCGGTGGGTTAGGCAAAGGTACACATTCACCAGTTATGTATAAGTTTCATGTAATTGGGGCGTGTCTATTATTATTATTTATTACATTACGTTGAAATACAATGAAAAATTCTGTCCGTCATTTAAAATTATTGGGAAACTGGAATAATATGGAAACGTGGGTGGAAGAGACACCGACGCTAAAACGTTTGCCACGTAGTCAGCACAAACATCATTAAAATTCTGAACACACATTTTTTTTGTCGGTTTTTAAAAATACAACAACTCTTTCCAGAAAACTGCAATACTTCCACGGTTAAAATTTATAGAACAGCTGTTTTTTAAAACAACAGTTAAAAAATTTCTGATATGAATAAATATCAACTGTGTAAACGTCGATGACTCTTCCACTATCCTACTAATATTATAAATGCGTAGGTTTTTGAATATGTTTATATGCATGGATGGACGGTATATTGAACATGTTCGATCTAATATCTTTTAATGAAACCTTGTATACCATGTTTTATGCAAATAAAAATATCTTATCTTATTAAACAAATTAACCAAAATATTCATTTGACATTTCCCATATATTTTATTATACTTGTTACTTACGCTGACAAAAAGTTTTCATATTTAAAGCGTGCTTTATAACTGTTTATACCTACTTGCGAATACTGCTCTAAACTTGAAAATTATGTATTGTTAAGTTTTTTATGTCTTCTTCTTATCGTGTGGGCAGTAAGGTCTGACGACCCTATACACCCTAGTGTCTGAGTTTCTAAACCGCCGCAAGGGCCTCTGATATCCCGTCGGGGCCGCGGATTTTTGTACTAGATAACGTGGCCTCGGCGCAAGGGCAAAGAAGGAACATGGGTTCGGTTTTTAGTCAGTAGAAGTCTGACACTCCCCTTCGCCCAAGAGCAGGGGGGGTCATTTGATGATTTTCCACCCACTAAAAAAAAAAAGGGCCTCTGATATGGTTTGACGACCACCATTTGGCGGCCGGGTCCACCAGCTTATACGTGCTTCCCGAAGCACGGAATCGTCTTTATATCAGACAATCAGGTGATTCAAGCCTGCAAAGTCCTAGCCAAACTGGAAACAACTTTAACAAAGTATGCTTCCCCTGTGAATCGAACCCACGACCACCGGGTCACAAGACAAATGCCTAAACCACTCGACCACGAAGGCAGTTAAGTTTTTTATGCGAAACATCTATATGCGCGCCTAGATAATAAAACTTAACTTGGCATGACGCTATCATAGCGTGTTTAAAACCTTTTTAATGGCCTGAAAATTTTATGATAGTAAATTTTAAACCAAATTGTGTGTACGTGACTCATTTTTATTTCTGTCAAATGCCTGTGAAGATGGCAGTTCTTTTTGGTCTATTTATTCTGTAAGGTTGTGGAGGTAAGAGAGGCAATTATATATCGTCCTGCCGCACTCTAATTGGGGCGGGCGAAGCCGCGGGCAAAAGTTAGTTATATTATAATACTGAGTCAGTAAAACTGATTCTATAGTGTAATATGCAGGAATTATAATAGGTCTCAAGTCTCAGTGTAAATGCACCTAAAATAATTGACTGCACACCACACTTAGGTACAACGCCGTTTAAAAGTAATTCCAAGTTTGTGACTTTGACTGTATGTACATCAAACAGTTTGTCCGACAGTACAACCTCCTTACATTTCCTGACGAACGAGCACTTTGCGAGAGTTGCTCGGATTTGAACCTTTTACACGATTACTGCACGACTTTGGCTGTGGCTTCTAAAACCTTTGAACTACGAGGTCGACTCGTTTAGTTAAAGTGAGTGTGCAGCCACAAAGTAACAGAGATATACTTACTGGAAGAGCTCTTTGACTAAAATACGTGCTTGGGATGAACACAATTTATTTAGAGTCATGTTGTAGATTGCACATTTTATAAAACACAGAATTAGCACTGGATGGATGAAATCAGATGAAATGGTGGTAGGTCACTCCCGCATTCCCCTTAAACTCAAGGGGAAGATTTATAAGACCATGGTTAGACCTGCTGTCGTGTATGGATCAGAATGTTGGGCCACAAAAGAGATAAATGAAAGGCAATTGCATGTGGCTGAGATGAGAATGCTAAGGGGATGTGTGGTGTGACGCGAATGGATAAAATAAGGAATGAGTACTTATACTTATGAGGAAGTCTGAAAGTGGCGCCGGTGAATGAAAAGTTGTGTGGTAATCGATTGTCGTGGTATGGACATGTGATGCGAAGGAATGAAGGAAATATTGTGAGGAAAATGTTGAGTATGATTTTATATATCGGAGAATACGGTATTCTTCATGATGACGATGATAAGACAGGATGGATATCTCAAAATAACAGTCAGTGGTTCATGATAAACGATGAATTCAGCCACATGGAATGCAGTGAGGTTAGTAGGAAACACGACCACGACCAACCGCAGCGCCGTCCGCCCCGGAAGCCCCTGCTGGCTCGGGCTCCTTTAAATTGACGAGCGCCTCTGTCATCATTCCTCTGACAGTTGTCGTTATAAATCGTGCCAGAACTAAACACACCCAAGCAACTACTAAAGAGGTTGAACTACACGACAATAGTTGCTCGACATTCCAGTAGTTCTGATTTTATCCACGTTCAGAGACTGCAATCTCCGACATATATATTATCTCGATCTCTAGGTTAATAATAACTGCTAGTCGGCTTGATCTCTAGGTTAATAATAACTGCTAGTCGGCTCGATCTCTAGGTTAATAATAACTGCTAGTCGGCTTGATCTCTAGGTTAATAATAACTGCTAGTCGGCTCGATCTCTAGGTTAATAATAACTGCTAGTCGGCTCGATCTCTAGGTTAATAATAACTGCTAGTCGGCTCGATCTCTAGGTTAATAATAACTGCTAGTCGGCTCGATCTCTAGGTTAAGCCGCGCTTGTTTTAGTTGGTCGCGCTTGATTAGACTCGGAAAGCACGTTAAGCTGTAGGTCCCGGTTGCCATATATAGATCTTTGGCAGTCGTTACAGGTAGTCAGTGACCTAAAAGTCTGACAACCAGTCTTACCAAAAGGTATCGTATTAACTAGGTTGTGGAGGTCAGATAGTTAGTCGCTTCATGTAAAATACTGGTATTCAGCTGCATCCGGTTAGACTGGAAGCCGACCTCAATATAGTTGGGAAAAGGCTAGACAGATGATGACGCACCATGAATCCGAAAAATCAGAGGTGCATGTCCCGTGTTTATACCACTAGGATATCACTGCGTAGATAACATTCTACCTTTTATATGTGTACGCCGTTTAGGCAAAATGTTACAGTGATTTAATTTTATGACATATCTCGGCCATGTTTGATTATACTAATGTTTTGGACACATCAAAATTATCTTATCTTAGAGTGAGTGACAATTAGTGATCGATACCTTAAACACGTGATTTTCCCCTTCAATAAAAAACTTTTATTAGGTGACTACATGTGACCATGGGTACATTTTTGGAATGGAGTTTCTTATCGCGGGTTATCATTCTGATTTGTTTACGGGCTTAGGGGCTAGACTAGAAAATGTGTAACAAAGAAAAACGACACCAAAAACTGACATCCCTTTGCTGATGTTTGAGGCAATTTCCAATCACTCAGGTCACTAATTTATTTCTGAATTGATTAAAATTTAGTTTGACGTCAATTTTGAGATATACCTAATTATTTTATAATTAAATAACTTATCTTTTATTATGAATGGTTTAGCGTGATTAAATAGCGTGCTCTGCTCCGAGTTAGTGTCCATATGACACCTCTTTATTTTATGTAAAACTATGTTTACATGTGACTGTTCCTAAAATACCCCAGGCTAATAAAATTTTCGTTTTTCTTAAATCATAGTAATATTTGTCACAGTCGGTTTCCGTTTGTTTTGGAATATATTCGGAAAGGCAAGCGCCCCTCCACGCGCTTGTCTGTCAGACTCAACCATAGACTTGGTCATCTGCCCACCGATTAAGAGGACTGAATTCCCAATTGTGGTCAGCCCAGTCCCGGTCTTCATGTTGGGGTCGGCTCACAGACCAGCTTACAATCTAACCAGATGCAGCCGATCACCATGTAGCAGTTACTGAGGACGGTAACCCTCAGCGAACATGCGAGTTAGATTAAAAAAAAACTGGCCAAGTGCAAGTCGGACAAAATTGCACATAAAGGGTTCCGTATAATTCGATCCCCGCACGGAACAAATATTTGTATGGCCTACAAATACTTAGTTGTTTCGGGTCTGGGTATTTGTGTATGTGAGTTTAAATGTTTGTGAACGCACCCACGATACAGGAGAAATTCCTAGTGTGGGGCAACGTTTAAAAAAATAAAATAAAATAAATAATAATAATTGTAGTAGATATTGGGAGATTCTCCATGTTATTTTAGCACCTATTTTAGTTATTCTAAATCTTAAAGACACAATTGATAAGCTAAACATGGAGTTAAAAAGTGCACATATAGAAATCGAAAATTTAAATAGCGAAAACTTTCGCCTTAAAAAGGATATTGGACAATATCAGAAAGTTATTGAAACCTACAAGAAGGTAAATATATTAAACACGAAGAGTTTTTCACCACGATCGGCAACTAAAAAGAATAAACGACAGACTAGCGGCTGCTCCACACCGGCTGGCTTGTATCTGTCTCCCATGACGGTGACTCACCTACCGGACTCAGTCGTACAAACGCAAACAACAGACGATATCGCAGACGATTCTTTCAACTCAGCTTTAACAATCGGCAGCCCAGAGGTAATAGCACTCAACAAGTTACCGCCGAAAAACGTACAAAATATCTCATGCAAAAATATGAACGAAGTAGAAGTTAAGAAAACAAGAAGACTCTGCATTATTAGCAATTGTAATTACAATGGCACTTTGGAGGTAATAGAGAAAACTTTTGGAGAATATTTCAAGTACTGCCGATTTTCGAATCCAGGTAGTTGTTTACAAGAACAACTGTCAAATATAAAAAACAAGATTTGTGACTTTGGCGAACAGGATTATTGTATACTTATGATCGGTGAAAGTGATTTTAAGAAAAATGTACCCCCAATTGAATTGGTTAACTCAATCAGAGAAACATTAAGTCAAATAAAAAATACAAATATAATTTTATGTACTCCCACATATATTAGAGGAGCCCTTATTTATAATTACCGTGTAGAAATATTTAATAATTTGCTTTTTATGGATATTCAACACTATAAATACGCATATTTCTTTGATTCAAATTATAACTTAACTTTTGACATGTTTTCATATAATACTGGTAAAATTATGACATCTGGTATAAAATGTAACTATGATAGTTTAATGAAGCGCATTCTTATTGACATACAAGCTGAATCAACACTGCCGACATTGTTAACGACGCAGAATGAGTGTACCGAACGAAGCTTTTTTCGTTCCATCTCGTAGCATACACCAAAGAAACAAAATATATTTGACTAAGTTTACACTAATTTTCCAAAATATCCAAAGCATCGGAAACAAAGTAGAACTATTAGAAGAATTACTTTTAGATTCTGAAGTTGACTTTATCTCACTATCTGAATTGTGGAAAAATAAAAATTGTTGTGAATCAATCGTGCCCCAGGGATATAAAATGGCGTCTATTTTTTGTCGCAAAACCCGCGAAGGCGGAGGAGTTTGTATCATTGTAAAAGACTCTTTAGATTTTATTGAACGAACTGACATTGTAAATCATTCAAAGGAGTATGTGTTAGAATTTAGTGCTATTGACATTCCCAAATTAAACTGTACTTTTATAGGACTTTATAGAGCAGATCGCCATATAGATATATTTTTTCAACAGTTGGGGAAAGTTTTACATAAATTAAATGTAAAAAAAACACATAAACACTTAATAATTGGAGGAGACTTTAACATAAACGTGTACAATAAAAATAAACAGACACTGGACTTCTTGAACTTTATGAAAACATTTAACCTACAACAAATAATCCGCGATCCAACACGAGTAACCAAAACAACATCCACTTGCATTGACCTACTTTTCACAAACTACCCACCGCTTATAAACAAAGCAACTGTCAAAGATTATGGACTATCGGACCATAAGGCATTACATGTCCAGTTAAATGTAGACTATCTATCAATTAACAATAGTAAAACTTGGTTTACCAAAAAAAGGCTATTTTCTAAAAATAACATCGAATGTTTTAAAAAATCCCTACAATCAGAAAATTGGGAAACTATACTGAACAGTAGCAATAGTGTACATAAAAATTATGAATCCTTCGTAACAATAATAAAACACAAACTTAATCAATATATTCCACTGCAAAGAATAAGAATAAAATGCTTACCGAAAAAAGGATGGCTTACTAAAGGCCTCAAAAAATCATGTGAACATAAAAGAGTGTTAAGAACTATTTTTAATGAAACCAAAAGTTGTGTTATAAAAAAGCACTATAAATTATTTAGTAAAATATTAAAATTGACTATTAGAAAATCAAAAAAACTGACATATATTAAACAAATGCAAAAATCTGACAATAAAGTAAAGACAATGTGGAATATAATTAACACAAAAACAGGGAAGACAAAAATAAATAGACGCGAAAATATATCACTCAAGATAGAAAATGAAGAAGTAAAATGCCCGCTAAATGTATCAAATATATTTAACGAATTCTTTGCGACGGTAGGGCAAAACCAAACGTCTAACTTGACCAATAACATTGGGAAATCCGTGGTCAACCCCTCTACTTGTTCAATGTATGTACGCCCGGTAGATCAGAAAGAAATAGTAAATATAATAAGGTCAACTAAAAATAAACACAGCTGCGGTATTGATGACATTCCACCAATTTTATTAAAGCAATGTGCAATAGAACTTTCCATTCCTCTCATGTTCTTAATTAATCAAAGCTTCCAAGACGGCCAATTTCCAGACGCACTTAAAGTAGCTCTAGTAAAACCAGTACATAAAAAAGGTGACAAGCATATACCAAGCAACTATAGACCCATAGCACTGCTACCAACATTTTCTAAAATATTTGAAAAAGCTATGTGCAATCAGCTATATACATTCTTAGAAAAGTTTAATATTCTAGACGACGCACAAAATGGATTCAGAAAATGCAGATCAACAACATTGGCAGTATATAAATATGTTCAACAAGCGCTACAACATATAAACGACAAACAACATGTAATTGGGCTACTACTAGACATGACAAAAGCATATGACAAGGTACTTTATGACATCTTACTCACTAAACTAAATGGTTGCGGCGTACGTGGACCTGCTTATTCGTGGTTTAAATCATATTTACATAATAGGACACAAATAGTACAAATTGAAAATTACGACCATAATAAAAATGAAATCAAAACTATTAGATCACAAGAAAGACAAATTACTTGCTCAATCCCACAGGGAAGTGTGTTAGGATGCCCACTATTTCTAATTTACATTAATGACCTTCCCAAAATATTAGATAAAGAAAACGCTTTACCAGTACTGTTTGCAGACGATATTTCTATATTAATTAAATGTGTAAACGTAAATAACCCTAGTCTTCAAATACAAGATGTGCTCCAAACTGTTGATACTTGGCTTCAGATTCACAACTTGGAAATAAATAGTGACAAAACAAAGCTGATACAATTTAGATCGTACAAAAAACCACCTCTTAACTTAAAAACGACCTTCAGAAACAAGCAAATAGAAGAAGTCAATACATTTAGCCTACTTGGCATAAACATTGATACTCATATTAACTGGAAGTCACATATAGAAGTTGTTAAAACAAAACTATCGAGATTCACGTATGCTATGTTTCAAATTAAACAAAGTACAAACACACAAACAGCTATGGCTGCTTACTACGCATACGCATACTCATGGCTACGATATGGCGTAATGTTATGGGGAAATAGTGTAAACGCAGTGGAACTATTCATTATGCAAAAGAAGTGTATAAGAATTTTAGCTCAAATAGATAATACGGAATCCTGCAAACCACACTTCATAAAGTATCAGATTCTAACTCTGCCGTCTATATACATACTTGACATTTGTGTATTTGTTTTCAAAAATATCAACAATTTCACTAAAGTTGAAGATACACACAACGTCAACACTCGCCATAAAAAGAGGCTATGCGCTCCACCCTCAAGAATCAAAATGTTAAGCGATAGCCCACATTATATGGCAATAAAAATATATAATAAGCTACCCAACACGTTTAAAACTGAAAAATCAGTAGCAATATTCCAAAGAAGACTAAAACTATATCTCATCCAAAAATGCTTCTACTCAGTTAAAGAATATTTAGAATCTAGTCTAAAATAACGACTGTACAAAAGTGGCGATCTGTCCTATAATACAAACAATAACATTTACCCTGTCCTATTAAACTCTGTATTAAATAAAAAATGGTGCTAGATAGATACCTGAGAAAAATGATATTGACATTGCTGACTAATTGTATTATATCCACTATCATTGACATTTAATTTTGACATAACTAAAATTTCTTTATTTAATTGTACTACATAATATTATAAAATAAATAGGTAACTCAGTGTAATGTTTAATGCATGCTAAAATAGATGATAAGGACAGGCGAATAATAGATTGCAATGCTTGTAAAAGGCTGCTAAGTTATAAGTACTAACCAAAATATACCTAACACCACATTGTACACTTGGTTCGCAATAAATACTTTGACTTTGACTTTGACTTTGACTTTGACACCATAGACTTCTTATAGGTTTTTCTATAATCTTTAAGTGTTGAACTAATTTCTGGTTTTTTCATAATTTTAGCCTCAGTAGTTTCGGTGGTAAGGGGGGGGGGGGACTGGTCGGACAGACAGACACACGAGTGATCCTATAAGGGTTCCGTTTTTTCCTTTCGAGGTACGGAACCCTAAAAACATTGTAAAGATAAAGCCTAATCGGGATAGAGTAGTTCCTTTACTTGGTTTTCGCCAGTAAGTGAACTTTGGAACAATACGGCTGTCCTGTATGTGACCTCCATTGTCTTTCACTGACATTTTGACTGACTTTGTGACCTTTACGAAGACCACTCGCAAACTGACCTTTGGTTTTACATACAGCGACTTAGCCATTGTTTATGGCTAAGTGTTTTGTTATCCCGTCGGGACTGCGGGTTGTTCGAAAGAGATACCGCGGCTTTGGCACAAAGCCAGTAAACGTCTGACACTCCCTGATGATTTCCCAAACTCAATAAAAAATAGTGTTATCCCCGAATGTGTTGGTTAACTTAATCAGCAGATATTCCTTTTAATAAAACCATTTTGTATTTACTTATCATGTGCAGTGCAGCTTATCGGACGACTAATCGGCTGCATCCCGTTTCCAGGCGCCGATGTTTCTTAAATACCTGTTAAGGCGAGGATGTTTACACTACTTTGTTTTTATGTACGCACGACCTCACCCCCCGCCCTGCCGCGCGAGCGATATAATGCCTAAATTTTGACTGTTTTTTCTCTCTTGAAGAAAAATGATAAAGAAATTATACATTATGTGACCCGAGATAATACAAATTTTTTACGACCTTTATTATGATATAAGTTTTATTTTTCAAAGCCTAATATAACTCAAGTAAAACGATTATTTAGCCATCATTTGGACATGTCTTTGCGATTTATTTGGATGCAGTGAAGCGTAAGTAATAGTGTATCGCCGATTATAGCCCGACATATCATGATCGAAGTAATACATAATAATACATTTTTTTCAAAATTTAAATCCGTTCCATGTACGAGTAAAACGCTATTCTTGACGACGTTTATCGGGGTAACCTAGCCTTAAAACTAAAGACTAATATTGCAGACCGAGAGGATGAGATGATTGTGTCCCAGCACTGGGACCGTCGATAGTGCTCATGTTAATCATGCTATTTTAGTTACGCAAATATTATCTTCGAGGTCATTTTAGGTTTTATTTGGAAATCCAGTAGAACCACGGCCAGCTGTGTCTTTTTGTCAACATATTAGTATAACATAACGCCTGTGAACACGTGAGATGCATAACTATTATATCTTTATTTCAAAATGTTACTGAAAAATTTTGATAAAAAAAAATTCAACGGCTTCCCCCAGTTTTCCCGATGTGGGAATCAAACTCAGACCCTCATGCTCTGGCTCTAGGAGATTTTGCGAGACCGATTTTGTCAACAGTGGAACAGTAACATGAACTTATAACAACCGCTCCTCGGATTTGTACGACCCGGGAATCGAACTATATGATCTCATGCTTAGCTTTCTCGTCTGTTAACACTAACTGTTTTATTTTAGTTTATAGAATATTTTCTGAATGGTCATTCAGAAAATATTCTATAAACTAAAATAAAACAGTTTTGTGATTAACTTACTTCTCGATTATTTTGTTACAGAAAATAAGACAGATGAGTGTACAGACGCTGGACCTCTAAAAATTCTTTCTCGGCAGTTCCACTTCAGCAGAGCTCAATAGGCTAATAATTTGAAACCAGATGAGATCTTTGCGATGGTAATTGGCTATCTCATAAAAATGGACTCCTGCATATTTACGAGATTGCTGGCTATTGGATATTGTCGACCTATTGTCGTTAGGTTTTGCGGTACTGAATCGAGATGAAATTGTTTTTATTATGACCTACTTAATAAATTGGATTTTAAATTGGAGGTGATTTGTAAATCTTCTCAACTGAATACTCGTGAGTTTACATAAATTATTGGAATGGGTAGAGCTCATGATAATATAGATCCTCCCTTTAACTACAATTTCGTAAATTAAAAATAATGGCGTGTGGCGAAAGAAAGTCGATCCGGCGCTTGTCAAGGTTAGTCTGAGGATGGATGCCCATCCATCACATTTAAAGTTACCTCTGTGCCTCGGAGAGACCGTGAATTGTAAATTTTTGACAGTCGTTACACACTAAAGTCTGTCAAAGACCGATAGATTTTCGGGAAAACTGACAAACAGACCAGACAAGGGGTTTCTTTACCTAGTACTGCAGGGCTATTGTGTATCTTATAATGACAGTGGATAACTTATAATGTCTATCAAATAACTGTCAAATGGTGAGTTTTTAAGAAAAAAATGTACCAAACCATAACCAATTTACAGTTAATCTATGGACATTTCTGATAGCCACTGACGTTAAAAAGATACGCAATAGGGGGGCTGGATTGTGGAGGTCGGGTAATGTCCCCCCAATGGGGTAGGCCGCCCCATGTAAAATACTGCTGATTAGCTGTCTGTTTAACTGGGTTGTGGAGGTCAAATAGGCAGTCGCTCCTTTTAAAATACTGGTATTCAGCTGCATCCGGTTAGACTGGAAGCCGACCCCAACATAGTTGGGAAAAAGCTAAGCAGATGATGATTGTAATACTTGCAAACAGTCACTGTTTAAAACGTAAACGTGTCTTTGTGTTGTTCAGGGCCTTAATAACGCGAGAACCATTTATGTAGGTTACTTTGTAGGTAAAAATACAAAAGAATAAAAACAACCTATCGAACTTGTTCAATTCCCGTGGGTACCGGGCAATTAATAACCTCGGAGTTTTTCATTTAGGGTAGATTTCAATAGCAGACCGCACCTTGGAATTATTGGACACATTGTCAGGTGAATCGAAATTGTTCCCTAATTCATGGGAATTTATACCAAGAAATTTAGGTACTCCATAGGAATACCTTAATACTTTTGTGTACTAATTTAGTTGCTACATTCAACCCATCAGTGGGAACAGTATGACATTCTTCTTCTTAGCGTGTCGATGACAATTTAAATAGCGTTGGCCCACGAGTTGGCACTTTCATGCCCGGCTTTCATACACGAGGCTGCTTTTTCAAGCCAGGACAGCAAGCTAGTTCTCTACTAAACGATTCTGTCTTACTGTTTGTCTACACGAAGTCAGAAGTACTAGCTTACTGACACTAACTTGCTATCCTGGCTTGAATATAGCCTCGTGTATCCTGGGTATTAGTAGCGGCCATCAGCTCCTGTGATGTGCAAGCAACAGGACAGGCAGGACACGATATTAGTATCTTTATGTCGTAGCAGTAAGATTTAATTTTATACCGCTATTATTATGGTTCCCACTGATGATAGATTGTACATTGTTGTGCGCAGTTGTTGTATAATTACATATTATATTTGGGTTATTCCAATATAATGTACAGTACATATTTCGTAATAAATAACCCGTACACATTAATAATATAACTTCTGCTAACTTTTCGTTGCCTTTTCTTGTATTTCTTATAATGTTACAAGCAGCCAACAAATATTTTATGAAATACAATTTCATACTTTCATCTGTATAATAAATCCTGCAAGTTTCGGGAACTTGCTTACATACATTGTTTTCTATTTGTATCGGAACAAGCATTACGCGAATAGGTAATATGACTTACTCTTTTATTATAAAGGTTTTACTCTGGGTATTTTGTGTGTGTGTGTTTATTTCACACAGTATAGCAGTAAGCTGCTATACTGTGTGAAATAAACACTTACTTTAGGCACACTCGTGACTCGAGTCACGAGTCAGACTTACAGAGATGAAGGTCATGGTTCGAACCCAGGCAGGCCCATTTATTTGTATCATTTACGCGGTGACGTCCGCCAATCTAACGTGGTGGATTATGAACCAACCCTTCTCACAGAAAGGCACGCTGTGTCCCAGCTGTGGGAACGTTAAAGACTGATTAAACTTGCATATTCAATTAATATTACACTATAATACATTCATGTTTATTATCTTGTAAACTAAACGCAAATGCTCAGATGGAACCTGTTAATAGATGACTATACCCTGAAGTGTGGTACTTAATTTTAGGTGGTTTCACAAACGATCGGACACTTAATCAACAACAAGAACTGATGAAGGCTACTGAAGTGCCAACATTATCGGCCAATATTGGGTTGATTGAATTTAGATTGCCATTGACATGCTAAGAAAATCGTTTGAAATCGATAACAATGAAACGACAATGAAATTTTGAAGTAGGTTAGGCAAGGTCTGTTGTTGACTATCGAGGGCAGTATTCGCAGACCGTCTTATTTCTCTTCAGGGTCGAAGTCATATAAAATTAATTAGGAATAAATATTGCAACACACTTCAATAAAATACATTATATTATTATCCACACGTAGCGTATGATAACTAAAATACATTGACATTTCATGGATAATTAATTTCACGGTTAAACCGATATACTCTATGTAAGCCCGTGTTTGGTCTGTGGTAAGTAAGCTAAATTGGCTTTGTATCCTCAGTTGATAAACTTCGTGTTTACTACTAGAATTAGAATTATAATTGATGTATAAATTATAGGTTGGAACTACGATATTTTAGCACTATGAGTACCTACTTTCTGACACCAGATTAAGACTAACCGCATAAAAATGAATGCACTAATTCTACTTTTAAAATATTGTTGGTGATTTATTGTATACATAAATTGCAGCCGCATTGGGTAGCACTCGGCTGAAATAGGTATGACGGCCATAAAAAAAGTGGTTTAGTAGGATTTTTAGTACCGAATTTGGCCCTCTGAAATGGATGCCTCACGGATATTACGAAACCAAAAACAAATCGAGTTGAAGTCCAGTAACCACACAAAGCAAGCAAGCAAGATAAGCAAGTTTTGTACGTACTTCTGGGAGACGGGAACTGTGTCAGAGGAAACCGTTGTTTTGTGTATTTCGCAAAACGATAGCCGAGCAACTTGGAATCGAACGCGAAGCGAACTAGACCAACTTTGTTGGAGTTTGTATCAAACAACACAATACGTTGGTTTGTTTTAACAGGCTTTTATTTGAAGATTAGCTGTGTCCCGCAGTTCAGAAGTCCGCAGCCTCTAATAGTCGTGACGTGATGTTACGTATTACTATACTGGATCTAACAGTATAAGTCTTTACTTCTGTTAGTTACAAACAACTTAGTTCTATGTAGCAGAGATTAGCGCGATCAAACAATAGGGAACGTCTCGCTTTTATTTGGGGTGGGATATCCCGCTCTGGGTAGAGCGAAAGGGGGTGTCAGACGTCTACTGACTAAAAACCACCCATGTCCCTTCTTAGCACTTTGTGTCGAGGCCGCGGTATCTATTTCGAACAACCCGCAGAACCGACGGAATGGAACGTGTCACTGTCTCTAGCTAGAAAGTCTGAACTTTGTATGGCTGTAGGCCATACAAATATTTGCTCTGTGCGGGATTCGAACCCGGGCTGCGACAAGCAGCGCAGCAGCCTATCGGTCAGCTACTGTAACAACAGTGTTGTCCAAAATTGTGCTGTTTTTCTTGTTCAGTTGTTATTTTTACCCGACTACGGCGAAGCCAAAAGGAAAGGTAATGATTTTGGCAGTAAGAATATCAGACAAGAATAATTTTCTTGTTTTCTACTTTTAAGACCGCGATTTTGTTAGTAGTCGGGTTTTAGATTTTTGAACTTATTTTTTTTATTATGTGTGTGTTTATCCGTGCAAATACTTAAATGTCACATGTATGCATTTTATGCTTGTTACGCCTATGCTAAAGCAAAGAGCGGGCTTTCTTTCCCTACTTAGGGAACTGTGTAAAAATATTCGACTCTGGCAGTATTTACGGACTTTTTCAGTTTTTTGTGTACTCGAGTGTACTTTAGATTGAATATTTACACGCTCTGTTTGGCTTATTTACAAATAAAGTGTCTCTTGGATATTAGATGAATACACAACATTTTTATTCATTAGGTACTTTTCGTAGAAAGGCTTTTTGCATTGATTATAAGAAAGAGTACCTACCTAAGTAGGCACTCATTTCTTTCATTTTCAAGCTTCAAAATATTCTGTCGTGGTATGAGTTGAATAAAAAAAATATAAATAACTTTGATTCGTATATTAAATCAACAGCAAGGCTGAGGTAATTGATGAACATACTGTTACTGTTAGCATATGCCATCCCACTGCTGCCGACTTGCTGACTTGCAAAGGCGATTGATGAACACACAAATTATTTTAAAAAATCCAACGATATTCAATACAAAATTTCATTACCTGTTGAACCAACGATTTGACCCGAAGATCGACCCGTGCGACTTTTAATACTAAGCCATGAGCTCCTCACTGGCTATTTACCAATAAATAATGAACTGGGTCTTTATACTTATCTCACCTCTTATAAAGGGATGGCCTATATTTAGTAACCTATAAGTAGAACGACATTTCCTCTTATTAAATGAGGACTTCATCTTACTTCTTGCATTTGATAGCGATCGCACAGTGGGAGGGCTGAGATAATACCCCATTGTATGCTATCGTCACCCCATGAGCCGCTGACAATATTGTAGACCGTTGAATTAAGACCGCACCCTTTCATCTATTCAGTGACGGTATTGTACTTATACCTAGTTTTTTTTGGATGAACACAGTTGTATGTAACGACTTTTTAAAATCGTGATTGTATCACGACAAGCGGGTTATTGATAAGTGTAACTTTTCGACGAGGAATCGTAAAGCTTTTTCTAACCGGCTCAAGCTAGTTCCACTTCGATATTTTTTTAGCCACATCGCTCAAAGAACCGACAACCGATGGGGAAGGAAGGTTCTCGAGTGGCGATCACGAACCGGAAGACGCAGCGTTGGCAGGCCTCCCACCAGGTGGACCGACGACATCGTGAGCGTCGCGGGCAACCGGTGGATGCAAACGGCAGGTTGCCGTTCGTTATGGCGTTCTATGGGGGAGGCCTTTGTCCAGCAGTGGACGTTTTATGGCTGATGATAATGATGATTATTTTAGCCACGCAAAACTTCGGCTAGTGTAACTTCGCGTAATGGGTACAACGAGATTTTACGAGATAGTTTTTTAGGTTCCATGCCGGAAACAACAAAAGCGCTCCTGCAAAATGAAAATGGCAGATGGTCCATAAAACAGACTTAAAACTTTTTTCGACACGAAAAAAAACATTTCAACTAACATACATGTGATGTAAACATGTATGTTACTTGTATATTTATGACACCACCAGACTTTGAATACTACAGCTCGAATAAAAGGACTTCATCACAAAATGTACCTCTAGAGTCTGAAATAAAAACAGCTACGTTGGTACCAATAAATTATAAATAGACATTCGTGACGGTCTAGTGGTCGCAAGCGCTACTACCGTGCATTAGGTCCTAGGTTCGATTCCCCGGTCGGACAAAGTCTTGACAGGGTTTTCATCAGGAATTTCTCAGTAGCAGCTAAGAAGGTTGCATTTGTGCCCGGTTGGTGGCAATAGGTTCGCCCCTATTACATGGAACTTAAACATATACTGGCGAAAAATGAGAGTGTTACTACGTGTTTTTCCTACTCCTCCGCTATTCTTTTTTGATTAATTTCGTTGCGGGATCCAAGACAGTTAAATCGCTTCTCTGGGACTTCGTCGAGCTTCATTGTCTCGGCGCTTTTCTTGTGGTCGCCACTGTTGATTCTGGCTTATAGGAGCTACAGAAGTTTGGGATAGTGTGCCAGCTTGTCCCATTTTACAATGGGTACACTTCTGCCCCTCTCATCGGAAATAAGGCGTGATGTTATCTTCTATCTATATAAATAAAAAGAGAAGTCCTGGCTGACTGATCAACGCCCAGCCCAAACCCTTGGACCTAGAAAGCTGAAATTTTGCACAGAGGTTCCCTTTATAATGTAAACAAGGAACAAAGGAGGATTTTCCGACAACCATGCAGGCGAAACCGCGGGCAAAGTGTTAGACATTTGTAGTGGCATCGGTCCTCCACGTGTTAGTTTCGTTTTGTATGATTTCCATACACAGGATAAGCCAATGCACACTGCCACACATGCATGCATCGCCAACAAACAAATGAAACGCATAGAAATGGGGGAAACTATCGTACGCATGGTGACCAATACACAACTAGTTTATACGGATCTCTCATTGTACGGGAAATCTGTAAAAAGCGAGGCCATGTTATACTGGACATCCCGTTAATACCCGTGGACGGTCGAGTTACGTTCTATGAGCTATTGTGTAAGGCTCAGTCCAAACTAAAGTGGGTCCAACGTGGCTGTGGATGAAATTGGCTCACGTCAGTTGTGCCAACTGACTTGTATCATCATCTGCCTGATTTTTCCAACTATGTTGGTGTTGGCTTCTAGTTTTACAAAATACAGCTGAATACCAGTATTTTACATGAAGAGCCTGCCTATCTGACCTCCACAACCCAGTTCATACTAAGTAATACGATACCCTTTAATAAGACTTTGGTCGGTTGTCAAACTTGCAGGTCATTGACTACCTGTAACGATAGCCAAAGAATTATATGGTAACCGGGACCACCTGCTTAACGTGCTTTCCGAGGCCCAGAGGAAACTCGGTATGTAATGAGTGGTCACCCATCCACCGACAAACCTAGGTAAGCGCGGCTTAACCTGAAGATCGACCGGAGTGGCAGTTATTATTAGGCCACGAGCTACTCTAATATTCTGTAATATTCTACTTACCGTGTAATTATAAGTGACTCGTGGCTAAACACGTCTTTCATTTGTTTTAATCATCGTAGATTCTGTCGCAAGACCATGTCAGTTGATATTAGCATATGGCCAAGACATAAAGACGCGTGTGTGATGTATCCAGAGCTTTACAGTTGAGTAGACTCGTGTGATAATGGATGCCTGCTCACGACTGTTCCAATTGATTCCATTTTAGACACAACAGTGAGACAGGCTAACATGGATCTTGCTTCTGACATGTGTGGCCTAGTTTACACGATGAAATACGATCAACGTCTCTAACATTTCTAAAAGCTACGTTACTTTACTGTAAAACGGAATTGAATTTAGTTTTCTATTTCAATTTTTTTTTACTATCTCTATGGTATAGTGGTCGAAAGCGCGACGGTTAGGTTCGATTCCCAGGTTGGGCAAAGTGTTATTGGGTTTTTTTATCAGGAGTTTCTCAGTAGCAGCCGCGGAGTCTAGATTTGTTCCCGTTTGACGGCAATAGGCTCGCCTACTGTTACATTACATGGGACTAAAACACAACTGGCATTTAGTGTGTTACTATTAGGTGTCCTCTGCCTAACCCTTCGTCTTCGTCTTCTTATCGTGTGGGCAGTAAGGTCTAACGACCCTACGCCCCATAGTGTCAGAGTTTCTAAACCGCCCCAAGGGCCTCTGACATGGTTTGACGACCGCCATTTAAGTTATTTTTTATCGGTGTACCCACATAATCTGTGCGCTCTATAAATTTTAATTTTAGTGTGTATCTCAGTAAGTGAATTAACTATGTAATTCTTACGAGAAATAAAGTTGTTCTTAAACCATAAACCATTTGGCGGCCGGGACCACCGGCTTATACGGGCCTTCCGAAGCACGGAGTCATCTTTTTATCAGACAATCAGGTGATTCAAACCTGTAATGTCCTAACCAAACTGGAAACAACTTTACAACGAACCCACGGCCACCGGGTCACTAGGCAAACGCCTAAACCACTCGACCACGGAGGCAGTTCGCCCTTCGTGAATTACAGGCATGATGTTATGTAATTACTTCAATTTTGTTTAAAAAAAAGCAAACACAAATATTTATTTAAACTTATATAAATATTATTATTTATAATTTATTTATTTATTTAAACAGACACTATCATTACAGGCTAACCTAATACAACAGTGTAGTTATAGTAAAAGTTAAATCAATATAATAAAATAAATCAATATACTGACAAAAGGTCCTCTACAAAAACAGCAACAGGAAAGGACAATACCTCATAAGCTGTCGTGCCCATGTGTTGTAATTAGGACCGTTACTTGCTCGCCTGTAATTAACCAAATAGCCACTACGAATCCTGTTTTTGCGACTCCGATTTAGACGATTTTCTCTCTTCAGTTCCCCGAGTGTATCAACTAATGACACATAATGAAGAACACTGGGGGACAGCAATCTATGACAAAGCCAGAACATAATTATCACGCATTATTTCTTATGTTCATGCATAAACATGTAGGTACTTATAATAAATCTATTGGCGTTGTTTCTGACATGTTTTCTTGTACTTATATTCACGTTATTCTACGAGTCTCGCTTAAAGCCATCTAATCTTGGCAACTTGATTTAGCTCTTCATCATTTCAACCTTTAGATAGGCCTTTAGCTGTTCATGATAAATAAAAATAGAAGACACGACAGTACTCTCATATGACAGCCATTTCGAATACATAATCTTGCAGGGTTTGATACATATTTTCTTGCATCTATGTATGTTATGGCACAGCGATAATTTCAGAACCAATTTCAATAATCGAGTTGCCCTTAAATTTGTCCTGACCCAGAATATATTCTAGGCTAAACGGTAGCGCAGGAAATTAATTATGGCGCTGAACTTCTTGAATAACGATTTC
Source organism: Diarsia dahlii (assembly GCA_949775195.1). NCBI lineage: Eukaryota > Metazoa > Arthropoda > Insecta > Lepidoptera > Noctuidae > Diarsia > Diarsia dahlii. Next base: position 781,276 of record OX459197.1, on the reverse strand, counting down.
GATATTTTGCAAAGTCATTATAAAACGGTGCATAAACAGTGAAAGCATTCAGTGTAGCTGTGGTGGTAGGTTTATACAACTCGATTCATAAACATTTCTTATAAGAAGTGAAGTGCAGTTCGAAACAGGGGTTCTACCTTGGAAAATGGTTGGTACAAACAGTGGTGTCCTAATAATGCCAAATAATATAGTTAGACCCATTACCAACCTCACTGACTACTAACATTATTAAAGGGAATGAGTGAATGAAAAATTTCTTTTTTTTTTTCTTATATTACAGGTATATTAATTTATTTAACAACAAACTATACCTATACGGAACGAGAGTGGAATGCGTTCGAAATTCAGTAGTCGGTTTGCCCAGTTTACGGGTCATACAACAATTTATCGCCCCCCCCCCTTTTTTTTTTTTTTGGTGGGTGGAAAATCATCGAATGACCCCCCCCGCTCTTGGGCAGAGCGAAGGGGAGTGTCAGACTTCTACTGACTAAAAACCGAACCCATGTTCCTTCTTTGCCCTTGCGCCGAGGCCACGTAATCTAGTACAAAAATCCGCGGCCCCGACGGGCGTCGGCCCTTGCGGGCCCCTCCTTGCTGACATCTCTTTGAGGCGCGCGTGGAACACGAATGCGCCGCCGACACGGTCTGTTGCCGTCATGACGACGGCCGGACGGCGAGCTAGCCCATTACTCACCGTCCACAGGCCCGCGTCTACGGTGGCCGGAAGCCATCACGTGGCCCCCGACGCCCGGAGCGCCTTCCGCGCCTTCCGCGGCGGCTGGGACGTTGAGAGGTTCTCTCCCTCTCTCGTTCCGCCACCTCCTTCGCTAGCATTACTGCTTCGCAGAAGGAGGCGACGGCGTCCCATTCCTCCTCGCCCCGGACCATGGCTTGCACCAGGGCCGGACGCGAGAGGTCGCCGCCGCCGATCGCCGCTACGAGAACACGGCGGGGCTCCGCCCAAGCAGGGCACACCTCCACAGTGTGCTCCACCGTGTCCTCCGGTCGATCCTCGCAATGGAAGCATCCGGGCGTTTCCTCCCGCCTGATTCGGTGCAGGTACCTCCCGAAACATCCGTGTCCGGTGAGGACCTGCGTCAGACGGAAGGTGAGGACGCCGTGGCTCCTCTCTAGCCACTCCTCAAAGAGGGGACTTACCGCCACTATCGTGGCGTGCCCTGCACGGGGTTGCGACAGTCGCTGTCTCCATGCCGCCATGAGATCGCACCGGAGGTCTGTCCGCCGCGCAGCAATGTGCCGCGGCAGCAGAGTGACCCCCCGGTGTAGCGCCTCTGCGCGCCACTCATGTAGGCGCGCGAGGACTATCGCCTCCAGATCCCACGGTGGCAATCCGGCAAGGAGATTCGCCGCCTCGCGGGAGATCGTGCGGTACCCGCGGACTAGCCTTACGGCCATGACCTTTTGGGGCGCGTTCAGGTAGTGGACGGCCCGCTTCTTCACGGCTCGCGCCCACACTGGGGCCCCGTAAAGGGCCATGGACCGCACGATCCCCGCATATAGCCTACGGCAGGAGGCGTTTGGCCCCCCCAGATTGGGCAAGAGCCACCTAAAGGCAGCCGCGGCCCGCTCCAGTCTGGGAGCCAAACGTCGGAAGTGCTCCACGAAGTTCCACCGGCTGTCGAGGACGAGTCCGAGGTACTTTATAGTACACTTGACGCCGATGGGAACCCCTCCCACCGTTAGCTGGGATCCCGACGGTGGCACATTCCCACGCCCATGGAAGCACATAGCCTCTGACTTGTGAAGCGCCACCTCGAGACCCAGCTGCCGGATCCTCTCCACAACTATCTCAACCCCGCGTGTCATATTTTCGGCCGCCGCCTCGTGCGACTCCCCCCGTGCCAGCACCAGCGTATCGTCCGCGTAGCAGACGACGCTGACACCGTCAGGGAGGTCGGCACGCAGCACCCAGTCGTAACCGATGTTCCACAGGGGCGGCCCCAGAACCGAACCCTGTGGAACACCGCACGACATCTCTCGCCGGTTCCATTCTCCGTTTTGACCAGGGTAGATTACCGTCCTGTCGGACAGGTAGTCCCCGACTACACGACGAAGGTAGGCCGGCACCCGGTGATACTGGAGTGCCTCCCTGATGCAGCTCCAGGGCATGGTGTTGAAGGCGTTGGCGATGTCGAGAGACACCGCCAAGACCACACCGCCCCGAGAGACCGCATTCCCCGTCGTGAGGGCTCTCACGCGCGTGATGGCGTCCACCGTCGAGCGCCTCTTGCGGAAGCCGAACTGCTGATCCGCAAGATCCGGACCCATTCCCTCAAGGTGCTTGGCGAGGCGGTTTGCAATTACTCTTTCAAAGAGTTTGCCCACCTCGTCGAGCAGCACAATGGGCCGGTATGCAGACGGCGAGTCCGCAGGGCGCCCCGGCTTCTGGATGAGGACCAGCTTCCCCGTCTTCCAACGAAGCGGGAACTGGCCTCTTTCCATGCACGCGCTAAAGAGCCTCTCCAGTCGGGGCCCAAGAGCCTCTGGGTCTGAGGCCAGGGCCCAGGCTTTGCCAGGCAAGCCATCGGGCCCCGGGGCGGTATTTTTGGCTTTAAGCCTCCGTACCGCCACTCTCAGGTCTACCCCAGTCACCTCCGGAATGTCGTCATCGGTTCCTGAACCGTCCGCTTCCGGCACCGCTGGTGGCGGAGCCATTGGCGGGGGACGATGCTCCCCTCGCGAAGGGAACAGAGCGCTCACTACGTCCTCCACGAGCTCGGGCCGGAGACTCTGCGTCAGCGGGGGGCCCCGGGTGCGGAGTTGATTCCGCACCATCTTATAAGGGCGCCCCCACGGATCTCTGTTGAGAGTCTCCAGCATCTCCTCGCGGGCCTGATCCTTGGCCCGCAGACGAGCCTCGGAGAGGACTTTCTTCGCCGCTCTGTACCCTTCATAGAGCTCCGCCTCGATGGCTTCCGCATTCGGAGGACGAATGCGGCGCCTGCGATGCCTGGCGTACCGGCGCCGCGCCGCCACACACTGCTGCCGCAGGTGCGACAGCTCTTGCGACCACCAGTACACGTGACGCCGGGCGCTTTCTGGCCGGACTCGGGGCATTGCCGTGTCACAGACCTCGGTCATAGCCTCCTGGAACCAGCCTGCCTCGGTGTTAACGTCGGCGGGCCTGACCGGTGATGACACCCAGGCCTGCACGATCGCGGCTTCCAGGAGGAGCTCCCGGTCCAGCTTCTTCAGCGCCCAACGCGGACCACTTGGGGTCTGTGGGACCGGCGCGCTCGAGGACTGGGCAGAGACCTCAAACCGGATATGTCGGTGGTCGGAATAGGTCTCCTCCCCCTCCATAACGCGCCAGTCGACGACACGTTGTGACAGAGCGGGGCTGGCGAACGAAATGTCCACCACCGACTCGCCCCGCATCCGCACACACGTGGCCACAGAACCCCGGTTCAGGATGTCCAAGCCTGTTTCCAGAGCCCAGCACTCGACCATCCCACCCCGCACATCCGTGTAGCGGGAACCCCAGGCCAAGCTCTTGGCGTTGAAGTCCCCGAGTACAAGTACGGGGAGGGAATAGCCTCCGATGACGACACTTAACTCCCTGAGGGAGTTTTGGAACTCGGCGAGAGTTCGGCTCGGAGAGAAGTAGACTCCCACTACTACGATCTCCCCGAACCGTGCTGCTACGCACCCCTGACCCTTCCTGACCATCTCAAGGGCCGGGGTGCCGGCGGCGGCCGACGCAATGATGGCCACCGTGCCGCTTAGGTCCTCCACCCAGTCTGGCCTGGGCGGGACAAAATACGGCTCGGAGACCACGGCGATGTTGATCGACCACTGCGCCATGCTCTGGAGCAACAGGTCCTGAGCGCAGGCGCAGTGGTTGATATTCGCCTGGAGGAGGCTTAGTGGGGCCATTAATGACACTCCATTTCAGCCCCCTCCGGGACCTCCTGTGGCACCACCGCAGTGGGAGTTGCGGTGGTGGCGGTTTCCGCAGCGGCATCGGCGGCTGCATTGTTGACGACGACGGTGGGGTTGGTGGCGGAGGGCCTTCCCTTCCCCTTGGCCTTGGCGAGTGGAGCGCAGGCCTTGCTCCCTGCCCGGTGCTCGGCCGGCTTCCCAGCCGCCGCACATGCACTGCAGTGAGGCGTGGCCAGGCAAGCCGCGGCCTTGTGACCGGGCTGACCGCAGCGGAAACATAATTCGCTGCGGTCCACCTCCGAGGTGCATCGGCAGCCTACGTGGTGCCCCACATGGCACCGGAAGCACCTCAAAGGTTTGGGCTCCAGGAGCTTCACCTGCGCCCTGGACCAGCCCACCTTGAGGGTGCGGCCCTCCGCAATTTTCGTCGCCGCCGTCACAGGGCAGCTAACCGTTACGGTCTGCATGCCCTCGCGATCCGGGCGTAGGGTGCCAGCCTTGATCTGCTCGGCAGAGCACCCCCCGGCCGCAGTGACGGCGGCTACCACCTCCTCCTCGGAGACCGAGTCGTCCAGACCCAGGATGCGCAGGCTTGCGCACTTCACTGGCCTGGACACTCGAACCTCGTCCGCGTTTAGGGACGCTCTGAGCTTTTCAGCTAGAGCGTCTGCGGTCGAGGCGCTCGATTCCCCGGGAACCTCTATCTTCCGAGCACCTGTAGCGGTGGGTCGGATTCGGAGGCCCCCGGAGATCCCGAACTCTTCGAGCTCCAATGCCAACTTGGCTTGGCGGAGCGTCTCGCTGTACGTCGCGCCCCTCTTTACCGCGTCCGGCTGTAGCGTAATGACTACAACCGCGGTCTTCGGGGCACGAAGCCTCGCCGCGGCGCTCCGCTTCTTCTGCCGGCGCTTCCGCTCAGCCCGCCTGGCCTTTTGGGCTGCCTTTCGCTCCCTCTGTCTCTCACCTGCCACCTCCCAACCTGACTCGCCCTCGGGAGGCTCAGGGGGCGGAGGAGGTGTGGGTGCCTTGCCCTTCTTCTGGGCAGGCGCCTTGCCATTTTTCTGGGCAGGGGCCTTGCTCTTTGGAGGGGCAGGCTCCTTGCCCTTCGGAGGGGCAGGTGGCTTGCCCTTCTCCAGGGCGGCCTTACCCTTCGCCTCAGGCACTTTACCCTTCGGAGGGGGGGGTCCCGCCTTGCCCTTCTGACCGGCACTCGTCTTAGGCGGTGGCGTTGGGGCCGGCTTCCCATCTGGCTGAGCCCCGCCTTTAGGCTGGCTGGATGGCCTTGCCTTAGGGTTGCCGGCTGCCGCGCCCGCAAATGTCTTTGCCCCCAGGGAGGGGCGCAGAACAATGCCCTCCAAGAGGGAGTGCCCCTTCTCGAGGTCAGCCAGCCTCTGCAGAACCAGGTTCAGGTCCCGGTCACCTGCAGCCAGGGGCCGGCTTTGCCCGCGCCCCTCCTGATGCACCTCCTCAGGGCAGGCTCCTCGGAGCTTAGCCAGGTTCGCCTGGAGCCTCGCGTTCTCCTTCTGGAGACGCTCTATGGCGGCCGCCAAGCGGGTGACCTCCGCCCGCAATTCGGACACCTCGTCCGACGAAGGTCCACCACATAGCGCCTCCGCTGCCGCCAAAATGGAGGTCGAGGCCGCGGCGATCGCGGCCTTCTTTGATAGGTGCGCCCTCTTCAGAGAGACGTCCCGTAATGCGGCCCCCACGATCTCCGCAAACCCGGCCAGGCGCTCACCAACGGAGCCGCCGCCGGTGACCTGGTCTCCACCAGTGTTGGCCTCAACACCGGTCTCTGGCTCACCAGGCTCACCGCGTTCCACCGCTCCACCAGTCTCCATCTCGCCGCCAGAAGACGACGACGAGATGACCCTTCTGCCGAGATGGAGCCCTTCCCCGGCGTCCCCCTTGGCTCGCCGGGCAGCCTCCAGGGAAGCGGCACGCCTTCCCCGAGGGATTTTTCGGGCTGGGGTCAGTCGGTCCGTTCCGCCGGACGACGACTCCTCGGCTCTGGCTCCGGCTCTGGGCCGCTTAAGGAAACGCTCTGCGTTTTCCGTAGCAGCCCCCGAAACCTCGCGTATGTATGCGTATGTAAACGACATCTTGTCAGGCGCGCCAACCTCATCACTATTGCCGGTCCCAACACTTCCGGACCGGGAGCCTCCTCGGCTCTTGTTGCCACTGGCAAGCGGTGTCGTCGAAGCCCCCCCCCCCCCCTCTGTTTCGCTACAAAACTTTGAATTCACTTCATAAATTAACAGCACAATGTATTTAATAAATCCGCGTATTGCGCGCAAAAATGTTATGCAGGGGTGTCCAAGTCCTGCGGGTTGTTCGAAAGAGATACCGCGGGCTCGACACAAAGAGCTAAGAAGGAACATGGGTGTTTTTTAGTCAATTGAAGTCTAACACTAACACTCCCTTCCACTCTGTCCAAAGCGGGAGGAGTCATTTGGTTCTTCTAACCAACCTAACAGACAGATGTGTGCTGGGAAGTTTGTTCCGCCACTTCTTCTTTCCAGCTTAACACTAGGAAGTGTCGATGGGTGGGCGTTTTGGGGGACTGTCTTATAAAAATGTAAAGTACCTAAAGTAGAGTAAAGTAAATTTTTGACGTTCGAAAAGTGCTGATTATCAGCCTAGTTTGAATAAATGACTTTTGATTTTGATGATTTCCCACAACTCAAAAAAAGGGTTGTTCAAGTCAAAAAACCATTTAAAAACACAACATAACATCTAGACTGTATTGTCCCGAAAACCTAGTAGGGCCAAATATTGCGCCAGTTACGATAAGTAAACCTATTTGAAAAGGTACCTGTTTAAACGAAATTTACCCCAATTTCTTATAGAATTTATGTATTATCTATCTTTTCCAGCAAATGCCCGTCTGAAGAAAAAACTTGATGTAAAACGGGCCACACAAAAAATGATAAATTGTTATGACTAAGAAGTCATTTACTAGTGTCTAGGAGGGACAAAGGACGCGACCTCCTGCCAACCCTAGCGTTAGGAAATTCTTTTGATTTTTATTAAAATTCACGGCGCGCTTTTCATATTAAATATTCGTTATTAAGTAACGCGTTATAACATAGGTATATGTACACACATTACCTACTATGTACATACTAGCAAAACAACATCATAATATCAGTTGCTTACTAGGTTAGTGATGGGTCTAACTATATTATTTGGCAATAGTAGGACACCACTGCTTGTGCTATTTTCCAAGGTAGAACCCCTGTTTCGAACTGCACTTCACTTCATAAAAGAAACGTTTATGAATCGAGATGTATAAACCTATCACCACAGCTACACTGAATGGTTTTTTTTGGGGTCGGAAATCATCAAATAACTCTCTCGCTCTGGGCAGAGCGGAAGGGAGTGTCAGACTTCTACTGACTAAAAACCAACCATGTTCCTTCTTAGCCCTTGTGCCGAGGCCGCGGTATCTCTTTCAAACAACCCGCAGCCCTGACGGAATTCTGTTACACCCTTTAGTTCTATATTTCACTGAAAGCGTGTCTAAAGCTTACAGTATTATGTTATATATAGTAACATATTATTATAGAACCTTTTTAGAATACAATTTTTTTTTTTTGTTTGCCAATTATTATTCAAACCGTTCAGATTTTATCGATAACATGTATAAAAAGTGTTTCATTGGTTAAACACAGTATTCTATTTTGTTTGTTAGTGAAAACCGTTTCGATACCGTGCGTAAATAAAGTGTTTTATTTGTGGGTTTCGTTTTTTGTTTAACATCATACTTACAGTTTAATAAATTAAGCAGATTTTATTAATCGTAAGAAAGTAGCCTCATTAGTCGGGTGGTTGCAAGCGCAACTGCTGAGTATGAGGTCCTGAGTTCCTGGTTTGGGCAGTCTTATTCAGTTTTTAACCGACTTAAGGAGGAGGTTATATGTTCGTGTGTATGTATTTTTTTTTATGCATGTTACCTGATTTCTCCGCTATTTGTGGACCGATTTTCAAAATATTTTTTTTATTTGAAAGAGTATACTCCTGAGGTGGTCCCATTTTAATTTGGTGAAGATCTGGTGCTGATCTTCGGAGATATACAATGGAACTCTTCAAAAATAGACGGCAAATCTGTCGTAATTGCTGGAATCGCTTGGATGTTTATTGAATATTATTATACATTTTCATGACGTAACATCACGCCTGTATGCTCTGAGAGAGGTATGCAGATGTGTACAATACACATTTTTTTAGTTGTTATCCTACTAATATTATAAATGCGAAAGTTTGTGAGGATGGATGGATGTTTGTTCCACTATCACGCCAGAACGGCTGAACGGAGCTGTATGAAATTTGGCATAGAGATAGATTATAATCTGGAATAACACATGGGCAATATATTAGCGCTATTATAGCTTAGGGGGGTGAGCAACATTGCATTATGTGCATATTTTTCAACTGTTTGACAGCTATCTTCTGTCATACTATGAATTAAAAGCGAACGGCTATTTCAAATTAATTGACACAGATGAAAGTAGCCTAACGGTTTGGCGACCTACCTGTAAACAAGGGTATGCAAGTTCAAATCTCAGTCAGTGCCTTCTTTTTGTGTTTTTTAAAATGATGTAAGATTTCCAAAATTGTTTAAACATGTTCGCAAGTTCGATCCCCAATCGGTTTTCACTTTTTGTATTTTTTTGGTATTTGTTTTTATTTTGATGCTTTATGATTTTAAAATAATTATAAAAACAACAATAAATCTAAATACATAATAATAAATGTGTAGACGTGGATTTTCTGTACATTGAACATATTATTTCAAAAAAAAATGTTTTCAATTGGCGTGTTTTAGAAATTTTTGTCTGTAGTCTGTCGGGAGGCCTTCCAACGCAACGTCTTCCGGTTCGCGGTCGCCACTCCACAACTTTTCGGCCTATCGGCCATCCGTTCTGCGAGCAATGTGCCCATTGCCACTGAAGTTTGGCGAATCGTCGGGCTACGTCGGTAACCTTGATACTCATGCGGATATCTTCATTTCTGATTCGATCACGCAAGTGAACTCCGAGCATAGCCCTCTCCATTGCCCTTTGGGTGACTTTGAGATTTCTGATGAGGCCCATTGTGAGCGACCACTTTTCGGTCCCATATCTAATCACTGGCAGCACACACTGGTCATAGACTTTCGTCTTGAGACACTGTCGTAAGTTGGACGAGAACGCTGCCTAGCCGAGTAGGATTCGTCGATTGACCTCTTTCTCGAACTGGACCATTTGTCCCAGGTAGACATAATCGTCCACAACTTCAAGTGTAGTGTCTCCGATCTTGATAAGAGTAGGTGATACATGGACATTCAACGTAACCTTGGTTTTGTCCATGTTCATTTTAAGACCCACTATTTCGGAAGCTCCACTGAGGTCATCGAGCATTGATTGATTAAAAAAGAAGAACTTATCGTCATAACGAAAGATACATACATGCAACGACATCTATTACACCAAATTGGTACTAATTAATAAATGTGATCACAAGATAACTTTTAAATCTATTTTTTCAAAAAGTTATGATAGCTAAGGTACTCTTAAATAGTCTAGATGACACTGCTTTGAGAATCGGCATAGCCTATAATATAAACCTGTGTGTGTTTGCTTTCTATGCATTAAATTTTGACTTCCTCTTCGATAGATGGCGTTGTACATTTGACGAATCAAATTTTATATTTTCTGAATAAAAAATTTAAGAATACGCACAGTACGAAAATAAAACGAAAGTAAAATAAGACAAGCAGCGCCACAATCAATCGCCCAGCCATGCCACTTCGCCAACCGTGCCGTCATATAGCTGTGTGGCTGTGGGTTCCTCGGGCATTGCTGCAACTTTGTTTAACAATAGCCCGACTACACAATAATTGCACATTCCGTTTCCAAATTGCCGCTGAATCTTGCCCTAAATTGCAACATCACCAAAAACTGCGTCTTTGCAAATAAACTGAAAACAGGAGAGATGTCTGGAATCGGACGCAGATGGGCCAATTCTATTTTCCGAATATTTTTTCCTTCCAGTGCCAACAGTACTAATATGGGACGAGTGCACAATATCGCACAAGCATGCATTAGAGGCGTTGAACCGCAGCTTGCAGGACAGCGTTGTTGTGTTGATCACAGGCGACTGTAGTCAGACCCTGCCAGTCATTGCAGGGGACACACCGGTGGATGAAATAAACACATGTCTCAAAGCGTCGTCGCTGTGGTCCAGGATCAAAAATCGGCGTCTTATGTTAACTGTACAACGACCACGAAGCAGGCGTCTTAGCAAATAAACTGATTCAAATAGGAGAGAATCGTCAGGAATCTGGAGGCAGATGGGAATATTCTATTTTCTAAAGATTTTTTTCAGCCAACAGAGGATGAACTTATTATGCACGTTTTACCTATTTTTGAGGTTCATGTAGGTAAATAAAATAAGAATAGTGGTTTTTAGGGAGGCAGGTGCTGTCACCAAGGAACGTGTGGATGATGATCACAATAAAATAACTTAGACAAGATTTGGCAGTTCAAAAGTACTTATATACATCTATAGACATGATCACGCCTGTAATTCCGAAAGGGTTAGGTAGTGGTGTGCCTAATCGTACACCGATATTTCGCAGTGATCTTGAAGCGCCATGTAAATGGGGACGCTTGACGTTTTGATGTACTATGGGCTATTGCCATCAACCGGGCACATAACGAGACTCCGTGGCCTCTACTGAGAAAACCCTTTGCCCGTATCGGGAATCAAATTCCGGACTTCATGCTCAGTAGTCGCGCTTAGGGCTACTGGATCAACAAGACAGACACACATTTTTCCACGTGAACGAAGTCGCGGGCATCAGCTAGTATTATATGAATTTCATAGACACGACGTATTAAGTGTTTCGTGCTTTTTCTGACGCTATTGAAGTATTCGCATCTAGCAGTCATCACTTGTCTTCATGTTGATGAGCTGATAATGGGTTTTTGCTCTCAACTCTTAACCGTTGAGGAGTAGTACCACTCCTCAACGGTTAAGAGTTGAGAGCAAAAATAGGGGAATCTTGAAGGTTAAGGGTTAGGTTTCTTGGTTGAATGTTAAATTTTTAATATTTGTATAGGATATTATACATAGGTACTTACTACAACTAAAAAATAAAAAAATAAAAAACTTTTTTGCAAAAAAAACAACCGACTTCAAAAACACCAAAAAGAGAAAAATAAACTTAAGAAGAAAAATCAGCTTCTGAAGTCGGTGGCAAAAACATGAAGTCAAACAAAAGTCACCGACTTCAGAAGCTGATTTTGCTTCTTAAGTTTTTACATCTGGAATTTCTCAGTAGCACAAATGTACAAGAGTCTGGAGTTTTGCCCGGTTAATGTCAATAGGCTTAATTTTACCCTTATGTGAGACTTTCTAAGTCTCACATAAGGGCGAAATGTGGGTGTACTATAAGATACACCTTTACCTACCCCTTCCGGGATTACATGCGTGTTATTATGTACGTGTGTAGAAAAAATCCTTTTAGTTATTTCTATTTTAGACAAGTTTCATTCCCCGATTATATTTTTTAACGAAAAATAAAGCTTTTGCAAACTGTGAAAATTCTAAATAAAATAACAAAAAAATACCTAAAGCGTGTTTTGGAGTGATTCCACATAACATAATCACACGTCATTTTCATTTCTAACCAAATATTTGAATGTGTTATTCTTACCCTTTTCAACGCGACAGGACAGGATAATATTTTGACCCTGACCCTTGTTTTTCAGTTCAGCGATAATTTGTTATTATGATGATTTAATTTATCACTAGACAGGATGATCTGAAATCAGACGTCCTGCTGTACTGCTATCCCCATTTTAGTGATCTTCTGTTCCTAATCGCGTGGTTAGTGCCCGACTTTGTGCCAGAGTTTCTATGCCACCTATGGCTTTACATTGGCCGTCGAAGATTAACTCTTAGGCACGCTGGTTTCCTCACGATGTTTTCCATCATCGAAGGGTACTTGACACAAAAAATCTAAGTAGTCCGTCGGATAGATTTCCAAATAATATTGGACACATAATTTTTTCTTTTTTCACGTAAACAAATAATGAAGACGATACAGTGCTTCGAAATGTGACGTCACAGTTTGGTAGGACATTTTTTTCCACGAAGCACAAGCCCTCCTCACTCATGATCTTTGACACGTTTTATTTTCGTTAATTTTTATTGATTTGATAAAACAAAAAACACGTATCCGATATTTATCGATATCTAACAGACGGACTAAACATACTCATATTTTTTTAAGTCAGAATACAGCCCTATTGTACAATACACATATGAATGCGAAAAGTTAGAGGTGCGTAATCGTTCGAACTTCGGACCTATAGGACTTGGTATACCAACAGTCACTTCACTAGTCTATCACTGCTTACTTTGTTATTACTGAATATTTCTACTCATATGTGTTACTGGTAACAATTTGACATTGTTAACACTTTTATGTCAAACATGTAGCCTAGTGGTGAGGGCCAAGGTTCGAACCTCGCCAGACACTTTATTTATGTATTCTTTTTCTTATCTGTAAAGAAAACATCATGAGCAAACCGATATCTCCTGGAACCGAAAATACTTAAAGAAGAATGGGGACATTTACCGACCCGCACTGAACACTTAAAGCATAGACCCACAATTGAATATTTAATCAGTCAACCTAGGATTAGATCTAGGCTAATGGACTGGTCTATTCTTGGAAATTTTAGATTTAGAGGCAATCCTTAAGAACTGTTGGTCTTTATGTAGGTTATAGATACTTATGTAAATATTGTACTTTGACCAAAGAATATTTCTAAATGGAAAAAATATGGAAAGGATTCCTTTGCCCATGTTACGGTTAATTTAATACGTAAGTGAAACTCTATAGAGTTTCACTTACGTATTAAATTAAAATTAAAAATCCACACACCACATGAAGCCAAGAGCTTGTTCAGGTACGCGGTACCCGCGCGATTGCCATATACATATCAACACAGGTTTAAGGTACAAGTTGGTAGCCGACTGCACGCAGCAGCAGCAGACGACATGTCGTCGCGACACGTCGTTGCGTCATGTCGTTTTACTAAAGGGCATATCTCCTGTTGTCTCTGTTATCTATGGGCACTACTGATCTGCGGACGGATGACACTACCGTCTGCCGCTCGACGACGCGTCGCTAGCTTCATGTCGCTAACTACGGAGGGAATTTCATAGAAATACGTAGAAACCAGTAGTGTCGCTGCGACATCTCGTCTGCTGCTGCTGCGTGCAGTCGGCTACCAACTTGTACCTTTAGGCGTATTTCACGATTTTCCTTCTAGAGAGAACGTCATTGAAGGTCAATCAAAAGTTGACCACATTTCTTCTATAAGATAATTTAATATAGAGTATTTTTTCTTTTTAACGAGAAATAAATGAGACCCCATTCCCCGGCAGGACGATCCCCTTTATATATTTGAAGTTTGTAACAATGTTCAGTTTCTAATGAAAGGAATCACGATATATAGAGCGAGACTAGTTTTCCATTACAACATAGTTTTTCATACACAAATCAGAAGCTGACAAAATCAATGTAATATGTGTTCCCACCGCAATTAAAAAGTTTAAACACACCGACGTGTGATATCACACGTCACTTCGAATAATGGATACGATTTTCAGTAAGCGAAAAATTACCGTTCTAATGTCAACGAATCAGAATTGATATGATTTTTTGAGTGATACGGAGCCAAACCAGAAAATTTAAATGATAAATGATGTTCATTTTATCCCGGTATGCCCAATCGGACATTTTTAGGGTTCCGTACCTCAAAAGGAAAAAACGGAACCCTTATAGGATCACTCGTGTGTCTGTTTGTCTGTCTGTCTGTCCGACCATTCCACCCCCTTATCTCCGAAATTAATGAGCCTAAAAAAATACAGAAATTAGTTCAACAGTTATAGATTACAGGAAACCTATAAGAAGTCTATGGTGCTAAAATAACATGGAAAATCTTTTAATAACTACTACAATGGTACGGAACCCTTAATGTGCTAGACCAACTTGCACGTGGCCAGTTTTTTGCAAACCATTTAATTTTGGAAGTAGGAGCTCTGCGAAGTGGGGCTCCGATGACTGGGCTTCCCTCAACGGCGTCGGAGGCTGTGAGATGGTCTTTTGGTGCGGGTATCTGCTGGATCTGAGACACACGGGACTGGTCAATGTGGTGACACTTGAGGGCCGGCCTATGTCCAGCTGTGGACGTATTTCGGCTGAAATGATGTTGATGAGACAACCAGTGTAAATTGCGCTAGTATATAGGTACCGTTAGGCTGCGGTTCCACTGAGGCGGAGTGAAGTAAAGCGGAGACGAGCTGTGCCGCGATCCTCCAATCACATTGCTTGAAATAAAAGAGATGTGGATTTCAAGCCATGTGATTGGTGAATCGCGGCACAGCTTGTCTCCGCTCTGCTCCGCTCCGCCTCATTGGAACCACAGCCTTAACATCTCGTGTAAAAGATTACTGAAATAAAAAACATGTTTGCCCAGATTTCATTGCTTGCGGGCTTTTTGTTATATATACTTAATCCTTGTTATTTTCGTTACATTGTCCTTTATTTGTCTTTACAAGTTGCCAATTATTTGGGCATTACCTATAGAGACATCGGTAACAAACAGAGGGATCAACGAATGTCGCTGTAAGTCTTGTATTGAGTAGTGGTAACAAGACCAGTATAAGCTCGCCCCTTGTTCTATTGGAACTCCGTACTACGAAAAGTTTGCTAACGGTTTAAGTGCTAACCATGTGTTAACATTGAAGTGCGGATTACCGTACCTATGAGTATCAAACGTGAGTTTGATACATAAGTCATGAAAGAATAATTTTGTTTCATCGGCCTTAATTATTAAGGGCGATGAATCAAAATTAATTGTGTCGGTCGTAAGGACGATAATTTTTTTTTTTGGATTTTATTCATTACCGTTGTTGTAGTATTTTATATACTTACCTATATTTAGCAGTGATAGCCAAGTTGTGAGACCTCCGGACTGGTTACTGGTTTGTCATTTGTCTCAAGCTGGAACCCTAGAGAAGGACTTTTGACTTTGTGGATTCATGTGCGTATTGTATAGGAAAATATCGTAAGGATACCAGCCTATCCCGTTTTCAGTATCAGAAACCGTCCTTCTTTATGTAGGTACATAAAAAATAAGTTATTATTCGCTATAGCAACGCCTCCTACGGATTATTATTCAGTATTACAGTAATCTAACGTAGGTAACACTATGATTTCTTAGCATGCAGTAATGGCGTGATGCCATGTCAGATATTGTAGGACACGAACTGTGACTGTAGTCAATTTTATAGTTATTTACTGGCATTAATGTAGTTATTAGCATTTTTATCAAGGTCATATAAATACATAAATATATATAGGGTACATTTAGAACATCCCGTTCCTTCTTTGTATGGGAAAAAACTAGACCTGCAGTGCAGTAGGTGAATGTGTTTATGGCATTAATAGGAATTTAGCAGTTTTATTTCTATTTTCTTTTCTCTGGCTATAACGTACTCACTTTGCCAAACTCGTTGCCAAATGGGTTAACTCAAATTGAACTGATATCGACACGCTACGAAGAAGAATCGAAGAATTCGTTGTATCTCTACTTACAACGAATGCTCCATCATCGTCTACATAGCCTACACACATGTTTGGGTCAGCTTCCATTCTAATCGGATGTATACAGTTAATACTATAAGTGCGAAAGTAATTCACTCTGTTGATCAGTTTGTGTGTCTATCTGTTACTCTTTGACACCTAAACAGCAGAAGCAATGGCTATGAAGTTTGTCTCACAGGTACACTATACTACTTTTATACTTTATGTCTTGGTATTACATTCCCATGGGAAAATGTACACTCCTCATACTGGCAAAGTTGTGAACAAAAGTTAGAGGGCTAGTAAGGATTATTATATAAACAACTCACAAACGCTTTCCCGGAAGACTATGCTTTATATGCATTACCTGTATAACGCTATTTTCTACAATTGAACGACAATGACGTCGAAAATCGGTTGTCTTAGAGACACGTTCTGCGCATCAAAGCCGAATCTACATACTAAACAGATGAACCGTCATCACCCTAGTGTTCCATGGAACAAACCAGATAATACTCTCTCGTGAACATAGCTGAGAAAATAGCGTAAAGGTCAATGTCTTCAAGATTTTAAGTCTTTTAGTATTCCTGTCTTGTTTCGTAAGAAGTTAAAAATAGATTACTTATCTTAAAGTGAAGTAGGTTCAGGGGGAAATCTAATTTAGAAGTAATCTTTTATTACTTTTAAATTAGACTTAGGTATCCTTGCTAGTTTTTCCCTTGAAAGAGAAGATATTATTTTTGTTTGCATCACTTTGTGACCGCGAGTCTAATAATTATAGGTATCCTCAGCCTACATTAACTCTCGGGTTAAAATTCAAACCTTTTTTAGGTGACGGGAGCTTCAGCATTTTACCAGTATGACATGGCCTCACTTTGTATACATTTCCCGTGCAATAGGATATCTTAATAAACTGTATGTTTTGTGTAGCTTGATTTGTCATCGTGCCCACTCCTAAAGTTAGAAGTTGACGAAACTTCTGTTAAACTCAATCCAAAATATAAGAGTCTTAAAACAAAACGATCACAGATCCATGAAAACTAAAGTTTGAATGCTTATTGTTTTAAATGTCACGAAACAGAACATAGCACATAGCGTTTATTCACGGAACCCTATCACAATGGGTTTAATTTCGATTATTGACAATAATTATTATAATTCATCCCTCCCAAAATAGATCAACATTCCCTTGAACCCAAATTGGGAATGATTAGGACCGTCCTTACAATGATTCTGACTTGATTGTTAGTACCTATGAGTGAGGCCCATTCTCTGTAGGCCCTTAGAAAGGCCTTGTGTTGGTAAGAGGCTCTAGAAAGGTCCTCTGTCATGTCACAAACGACATAGGTCATGGTTTTGAGTGACTTATTTGCAAACGACTAGCTTGTGCCAGCGCCTTCGCCCGCGTGGAGTTCGATAATTGCCCCACGCCACGGGATCATTATACCTGGATGTATCATACGTGGATACTTATCCAGGTATAATCCAGACATTACGTGATTGAGTATTTTTCCGTGACGCAGAGCGTAAATGTATAGATTGGAAATAAAACAAAATAATGCATAATAGAATTAGGATATGGAATTTATTATTCCAGTTCAGATCATATTTACTCTTGCCTCTTATTTTTCATGCTATTTGCTAATATAATATATAAGAAAATAATTCGTTGAAAACTGTAAAGAGAAAATAAAGGTCTACCCCGTTTTTTTGACCCCAAACCCAGTGCATTCACATCGACCGGGTAAGCCTTGTACTAATCCAGCGCAGAAACAATCAACGGCTGCTTGGTAACAGTCCTGGTTTGAAGCGCAGTGCCCAGCTGGAAAATAAATACAGCAACTATTCATTTTGGAACACATAAGTAAGGAATTAGTCATCATCAGCCTATAATGTTCCCACTGCAGGGACTCAGGCCTCGTCTCTAGGAGAGAGATGGGCTATAATCCACCACGAGCGCCCATTTCGTTTTGGTAGATGTCACATGTCTAAGAATTTTTTGGTTCTAAAACATGCCGGTTTCCTCACGATGTTTTCCTTCACCGTTTTGAGAGCAGTGGTGATGAAATAAATTACACAAAGTAATGCGCCTGCTTGAGTTCGAACCCACGACTTACTGTTCGTAAGTCGGGGCCGCAACTACTAGACCACCACTGCTCCTCCTTCTTAAGTATGGAATTAATAACAGCCGGTAAATTTTCGAATGTAAGCAACAATCGCCGAGGTCAAACTGTGGAAGAGTGATAATTGGGGTCACGTGTCGAGTTCCCTCCGTACTTCAGAAAGAAAGTTAAGTGGTTCGTCTCAGTTGTATTTTGTACATCTTTGACAGTCGTAACAGATAGCCAGAAAGCGGAAGCCAGAAAGTCTGACTATCAGTTTACTAAAGATGTATCGTGTTACCCGGAAACTGGCTTGTGGAGGTTCAATAGACAGGACATGTGAAGAAACCAGCGCGTGGCGTGGTGTTTATTGGTTAACTGAAGAAGGAACAGAGTGGTGCGATTCTCCAAACAAATGTTTTCCCTTTTTTAGGGTTCTGTAGTCAACATGGAACCCTGACAGTTTCGCCATGTCCGTCTGTCGGTCTGTCTGTCCGTCCGTCCGCACCATATCTCAAAGACTCTTAGTACTAGAAACCTGTAATTTGCGAAGGCATGAATATACAAATTAGTTGTACCGACAAAGTGCTATTACTACAACAAAGTGCTTTTATTAGTAAAACAATGATAAAAAAGTTCGCCCCTAAAAAGCAGTCTTTACTCACTTGGTGACTGCGCGGTTGCTCCAACAGCAACCATCACCACGAACGTGAACAACATCGCTACTTGCAAGAACCTCATGATGTCACACAAACTCGTTCTACACTGACAACATTTTAATATCCAGCTATATTTATAGCTCTTTTAATACTGAATGTTCGAATGTTGTGCAATAGAAATGACTGAAAATAATACCATTATAATATGTATTTATAGAATTCCAAATCCAAAGAATCTAAATACTTTTTTTGAGCAGTTAGAAAAATTGTTAAGATTTATTAATAAAACTAAAAAAAACATTGTATTGTGTGGTGATTTTAATATTGACATGTTAAAGCGAGATAGAACAACATTGGAATTAGAATGTCTACTACTTAACTCGAATCTTAAACTGCAAATATATCAGCCTACTAGACTGAAAAGTGGTACATGTATTGATAATTTTGCACACAATCTAGGACAAAAATGTAAACCTGAAGTCGTGGACCTTGCTCTTTCCGATCATACCTGCCAAATACTTAAATGTCCAGTTAGAAAAAAAAGCTTGATTAAACAATGGTATATTCATCGTAGGGATTATAATCAAGAAAATGTGGACAAATTTCATGATTGTTTAAAAAATATTAGCTTCTCTGAAGTTTATGAAATCAATGATCCAAATAAAGCGTTCAATGTTTTTATAGATACATTTTTGTTATTCTATGAACTATGTTTTCCAATGAAAAGAGTCGTAGTTAAAACATATAGGAAACCACAATGAGTGTCACGTGGAGTGAGACTTTGTAGCAAAAAGAAAAGGGCACTCCTATGGCGGTATAGAATGAACCGTTGTGACACAAATAGAGATATATTTAAAAAATACTCTACAACGTACAAAAAAGTTATTAAACTGACCCAACGCGCCCAAAATTCACATAGAATCAAAACATCAGTAAACAAAATGAAAACTACATGGGAAATAATTAACAGTTCAAAAGTGAATGTACCGAAGGAGGCTATTACGCAAATTCAAGTAGGCGATAAAATAGAAACTAATCCAACTGAAATAGCAAAAGCTTTCAATGATTTTTTTATAGATAAAGTGAAACCTGTTCGTGATTGTGGTAAAAATGTTACAAAAAATATATCCAAAAATAACAACTCCATATTTATGCCACCAAGTTCTCACCATGACATATCAAAAATTATTGGATCACTTAAAAATACAAAGAGTACCGGACATGATGGCATTTCCACACATGTAGTCAAAGAAGTCGGCGATGTCATTAGTAAACCTCTAAGTCATATTCTTAACCTATGCATAGCTGAAGGTGTATACCCTGAACACCTCAAAATTGCCGTTATAAAACCACTATTAAAAAAAACTGAGAAGATGTTAATGGAGTCTTATAGACCAATAGCGCTTGTACCTATATTATCGAAAGTATTCGAAAAATATATTTAAGAACGAATATATAACTTTTTAGAAAAAATGAACATTCTAACAGATGATCAAAAGGGTTTTAGGAAAAGTAAGACAATTAATATGGCAATCTATGATTTCCTAAACAATGTAGTTGAAAATGTTGATAAAAGGCGTCCAGTATGCTCAGTGTTCTGCGATATGACACAGGCATTTGACTACGTGGACCATAACATATTAGTAGATAAATTAGATGCTTATGGAATCCGGTGAAACGTTCTACATTTAATTGAGTCATACCTCAGAAACAGACAGCAGTATGTTGAAATAAGACAATGCAATCAGGTTACTAAAGAGGAGCTGATATTTTCATCCAAACGCAAATCGGTCATGTATGGCGTGCCACAAGGGAGTGTCCTGGGCCCCTTACTATTCATAATTTATATTAATGATCTACCAAAAATTACAAATAACCCGATGTCACTTTTTGCCGATGATAGCACAGTAACTATTAAATGCAAAGATGATAAAAAATATGAAGATGAAATAAATAATACAGTGGAGTCCATTATTACGTGGCTAAGTAATAATAACCTTAAAATAAACATTGACAAAACAAAATTAATGCTATTTAGTCAGCGTTTGAACACTAATAATAACCTGAATATACATAACAATGACAAACAGATAAGTAAAGTGGATGTGAGTAAGTTCTTAGGTCTCACAATAGATAAAAAATTAAACTGGAAACCACATTTAGAGGAATTAAGCAAGCGACTGAGTAAGTCAGCCTATATGCTCTCCACAATCGGTCCTGTTCTGGGTGTGGATGCCAAACTCACGGCGTATCATGGTATAGTTGGTTCTCTTCTGAGATTTGGAGTTATCTTCTGGGGAAACTCAACCCTCAAGGAGTTTATATTCAGGTCACAGAAGAGATGTATAAGAACCATGTTCGGCTTAAAAACAACTGACTCATGCAAGCCATTCTTTGAAAAATATCAAATTCTTACCCTCCCATCACTCTATATCTTTGAAATTGCAATGTTCGTAAAATCAAACCCGCATCTATTTAAAAAACAATCAGATATGGATAACCGTAACCGGCGCGATAAATATAAACACAGGTTGTGTGCGAGACGATCCAATACAGCACTAATGCAAAAAAGTGTTTTCTGTATGGCACCACGTATATTTAACCATCTTCCACAGGTACTCAGAGATTTGACTATTACTAATTTATTCAAAAAAAAACTAAAAGAGTATTTGGTAACTAAATGTTTCTATAGTATTGCTGAGTTTTTAATGGAGAAAACAAACTAATTCTAATGTAAATTCTAATGTGGGACATAACTTGATTCTGTTGACTGTTGTTAGTTTTTTGAAATCTTACTTTGACATTTGAATTAATTTGACGATGATAATATTATGTTATTCTGCTAATCTAATTTTAATGATGTTTGAATTGCTTAAGATGTGCCTATATTCTATTATGAAAATGTATTTTATTGTGATTGTTGACAAATGAATTTAAATTAATTGTTTCTTTTTTATGTGTTTAATAATTTTAATTGCTACAATGAATTGAATTATTTTATCAAATGTATAATACATATTTGTACGCCGTAAAGGTAAAACATGACTGTGATCGTTTCTAATGTACTTAACATCTTGCATGCTTTGTGTGTATACTCATGTTTCTGACAAATAAATGAACTTTGACTTAACTTTGACTTTGAACCAAGCATAAATTCTATGTGTATGATTATTTAGTTAGACATTATTTCAAATAATACACTCGAGAGCAATGAATCCGGGTCACTTAAAGAATGTTAAAAATCTCGGAAACTAAAAATGATAGGTAAATGCAATAAATTGTATTTAATAGACAATGTAATACTCCTTAAATGAAAGTAAAAAAAATATGAGTCACCATACATTTTATAAACACAAAATTACATAAAGAAAAAAACTGCTGATCTCTCCTTAAAACAAAAATAGGAAACATGAAATTTTTGAACTTTATTACGATTTTCTTGAATTTTAATACTTCGTATTGCCTCCTCGTGCTTCCATTACTGCGTTTACGCGGTTTGGCATGCTGTACACCAAGTTCCATATACGATTTTGGGGAATATTCTCCCATTCCTCTGTAAGAGCAATTTTGAGCTCACGAAGCGTGATTGGGGGAGGGTTTCGTTGTTTTACGCATCTGCCTAGCTCGTCCCAAGCATGCTCGATCGGGTTGATATCCGGGCTGAGCGCTGGCCACTCCATACGAGTAATGTTCATCTCTTGAAGGTAGTCATTCACAATCCTACCTGTATGAGGTAGGGCATTGTCATGCATAAATATAGCATCCTCACCTAAATTGACCATAAATGGACCAACGTGATCATTGAGGATTTCTTCCACATATCTTTCGCTAGTTAAAGAGCCGTTTTCTATGATCACCAGCTCTGTGCGACTTTCAGAAGAAATTCCGGCCCACACAAGTACAGACCCACCACCGTAGGCTACTTTTTCTTCGATGCATGCTTGCTTGAATCTTTCCCCTGGTCTTCGATACACTCTGTGTCTTCCATCGTGCTTGTAGAGCATAAATTTTGATTCGTCGGAGAACATAACTTTTGACCAATCTTCAATACTCCAATTTACGTGGCTCTGGGCATATCTTAGTCTTGAAATACGATGCCCACGCTCCAGTTTAGGGCCGTTTGCAGGTCTAAGGGGTTTTAAGTTAGATTCAGCAAGCCGACGTCTTACTGTCCATGCACTTGGGTTACTTCCTCCGAGGCGTCGAAACTGATTTGTGAGATCAGTTCCTGTGAGAAAGCGATTTCGAAGCATGGTGTTCACCAAGTATCGGTCTTCTCGTGCTGTGGTACACCTGGTTCTGCCCGTTCCTGGTCTGCGTAGGTTAGAACCAGTTTCTTCGTAACGTCGGAGAACTCTTTGTACTGTTGACAGCGACACACCGACAGTCCTGGCTGTATCGCGCTGACTCCGGCCGGTTTCCAGCATTGTAAGTATTCTGGTGCATTCTTCAGGCGTAAGCGACATAATTTCAACTTGAATAATGAATATAGAGCACTATCAACATGGTTTATGTACCCACATAAATGACAGATTACAAACAAAAGCAAAACCAAATGCTGTAATTACGTAGTTCCCATCTTCGAAAGTGGCCCTTTTTCAAATTTGATTTTTTAAGGATATAACTTTACAATAACTAAGAAGTTTTAATACCATCATTTAAGGAGTATTACATTGTCTATTAAATACAATTTATTGCATTAACCTATCATTTTTAGTTTCCGAGATTTTTAACATTCTTTAAGTGACCCGGATTCATTGCTCTCGAGTGTATTTGAAACTAGGTGTGCCCCGCGATCTTCGTTCACTTGGAATTATTATAAAAATATTACTTCCCTATCTTTTTCTTCTCATTGTGTGTGCAGTAAAGTGTAATGACCAGAGTTTCTAAACCGCCTCAAGGGCCTCCACATTGGTTTTGACGACCGACATTTGGCGGCCGGGACCACCGGTTTATACGTACCTTCTGAAGCACGGAATCATCTCTTTAACAGACAATCAGGTGATTCAAGCCTGCAATGTTCTAGCCAAACTGGAAACAACTTTACAAAGTATGCTCCCGTGGGAATCGAACTCTACGACCACCCGGTCACAAGGCAAATGCTCTATGTGAAGTGAATTGGATTCAACCTCAAGATTTGCCAGCGAGCGATAATATAAGGTGTTAGGCGAACAGATCGCGTTAGTAACACCACCCTGTGCTCCATAACTCAAATAGTTGGTGTTGGAGAGAAAACAGCCAGGCTGAAGTGGGAGTGGGCAGGCCACGTAGCACGGATACATCCGGAGAGATGGGCAAAGATCATCACTCACTGGACGCCTGAGGAAGGACCGCGCCGTCGAGGTCAACCACGGCGAAGGTGGCGTGACGATCCGACCATATTTGTGGGGCTAACACGGCCAGATATCGCAAATAAATGAAAAGGAAAGGAAAGGGGAGGCCTTTGATCAGCAGTGGAACATCATGAATCATCATCATCTCATCATTTTCCTGCCCTTAACCCACATCACAAACGCACAAACATCACGAATGATCGTAAAAAAAGTGAATCGGATTAAAAGAGTTTTTGTTTACCGTCAAGCCGTTCTGAAACTTTACCGGAACAAACAGACAGATAGACCGACATACAATATTTTTTTTAATATTTTTTTCTCATATTAATAAATTATTTACGGTACACAACCGTAAGTAATAAAATTACTTATTTATGTGCCGTAAATAATACAATTTTAATCAGTCTAATTGAAAAAGTATTCAGTTTTGTTATTTCAATTTACAAACATAAACTTCAATTTTATTTATTCGTATCAATTTTTTTTTTCCGTACCTCAAAAGGAAAAAACGGAACCCTTATAAGATCACTCGTGTGTCTGTCTGTCTGTCCGATTATTCCCCCCCCCCCCCCCCCCCGATTGTCTCTGAAACTACTGAAGCTAAAATTCTGAAAAAAAAATAGGAAATAGTTCAACACTTAGATTACAGGAAAACCTATAAGAAGTTTAAGTATACGGAACCCTGTATGTGCAAGTCCAACTTGCTATAGCTAGTTTTTTTTTGGCCAAAGAATCAGCATTTTGCCATCCAACGTGAGAATGCTGCACACTTCGGAGCACTTTTCCTTTTGACAGCGATGTGGACGTTTTTTTGACGCCCTGTAGTTTTTCCCTTTTTGATACTTGTGTGTGTCTAATTTATTAAAATTTAAGTTCTGTAAATCTAACATTAAATTTTATTTTTTATTTTTAAGCAAAGAAGAAGAGGCAATTTTTATGGACTCTGGGCCCAGGGTTCTAACACTAACTTACCTATCAAAAAGTGAAGGTCTAATCAATAATAACAAAAATGTGAAATCGAAAACGACATTAAGTAAACGGTAGACAGAGTTCATATTACATTATTAACTCAGAAGATAAGTCTTCACAAGTTGACAGTTTGAATGGACGAATAGGAATACCTTACAATACACCACCCACATGGCAAGTAATCATAAAAAATAGCCATTTATTTCTCCAACAAAAAATAACATTAATCTTACAGAAAATATCTACGAGTAAGTAATAAATATTATTACTAAGTTTGTGAGGTCCAACAACATTCCAGTCGAGCTTTATTATGGAAAAGGTCAAAGAGCTTTGAGTATTGAGTTATTTATTTATATTAATAATACTTATTTAGATTTTCAGTTTAATCTTAGAAGCTAGCCTAGCTTAAACCTTAACCTTCTTGGACCTTCTTAAGGCTTGGTCCTAGGCTTTATTATCTTCCTCTGACCTGGCTTTATAAGCCGTCGAGAAATATCTCTCAGGCACGTTGGGTCTGCGGGTTGTTCGAAAGAGATACCACGGCCTTCGTACAAAGGGCTAAGAGGGAACATGGTTTGTGGTCAGTAGAAGTCTGACACTCCCTTCTACTCTGCCCTAAGCGGGAGGAGTCATTTGAAGATTTCCCACCCCTAAAACAAAAGGCACTCTGGTTCACACGAAGTTTTCCTATACTCGTACCGAAGTAAATGTCACGACATGTCGCACATTAAAAAGTTTAATAAAACAGGCTTAGGTGTTACCCCCGCACGCAATCATAAAAGACAAATTACTTTTGTTTTTTACGTTTTCAAATTTGTTAACAAAGGGCGTAAAAACATTTTGAGAGAACAAGCTGAGAGGCTCGCCATTGGGATACTTATGTTTTTTCAGTACCGGACTATACCTGAGAAACTTAGTTTTTATACTATTTAATGCATCCATCAGCAATCAGCGTCCTGTTTTGAGAGCTTTACATTGAGCTACCGCAAATCATTTCCCACCAAAAAAGGCGTTACCTAACAATATTTTTTCCGCAATATTACTTACTTTAATGCACAAAATACTTGGTCGACGACTTTGAGACGGACCCTCCGATTACACGTTCTTTAATTTAACAGTGTATTAAACTAAAAACCTGCAATGGTACTGGAACATTCGCGCATATACACACACCATAACCCATTGCAGTGCTTTAGAATCATATCTGAAAACTGTAAACCTTTGGTAATAGTGTGGTAGCACTCATAAAACAGGTTGCCGATCTAGGGCACTCAGGCAAAATACATCAAATTTAATGACAGTAATAAAATATTTATTGCCATCAGCGTCAACTATGAGTAGGGACAGAATTACTTAATCAGCCGATAATGTTCCCACCCCTGGGACACAGGCCTCCATGCGCCCACACTGCGGGTGGGTCACATTCACACGTCTTCTAGTTGTTGAAAACTGTTGAAACAAGAATAGGACTACTATGGACTAAAGGGAGACATTATAAACTTTTTGACAAACTTTTCAGTATCGTATCTTATAATAATTATATAATAATATGCATTGTATGCATAAATTACAAAGTGTCATCTGTCCGGGCCGGGCCCCCGGTCAAACTAAATGAATACCAGTGTTTAGCCTGTTGACACTCCTTCCGGACTTAGTACATCCAAAAAATGGATAAAACCATACCCCTACGAATTGTGGGAAAGCATCAAATTACTCCCTCCCGCTCTGGGCGGAGTGTCAGACTTCTACTCACAAAAACCTACCTATGTTCCTTTATGTTCCAGGGCCACGGTATCTCTTTCGGACAGTCCCGCAGCCCCCATCCCCTATGAAACCCTGATCTCTAAAATATGTCTACTCTGCTCTAAACCAGTAGATAATCTTAGAAACTCGTTTGTTGCAGGTCTTCCCAACGATCTGTCAGTCTCCTGGCACCAGTACCCCTACAGCTTGGGCATCGTGTTCTGTAAGCTGAGGGCACTCATATCTGAAGCGTGAGTCACATTTATTTATTACTATTATATTTGAGACCTCTGATAAAAAGTAAACAAAACACCCGACAGATTTGATTTGACGTCGCAGAAAATTATGCTTTACAGCCGGAGGAGATACCTACTCGTATACTAACCAATAACCATAGCATAAGTCATCTCCGACTGCGCTGGATGATAAAATTAAAAACAACCAATACTTACTCTTTAGAGTATGAATTTAAGTATTTTTTAATACACTTCCTCGAAAACTAGCACATAAGCGTACTAATACCCATTGGTATTAATATAGTTTCTACGAAACCGCAATAACTAAATGTTTCATCAGCTTCCAGCAAATTGTGGCAACAGTAATATAAATTTGCGAAAATAAAAATCCTTTGATATTTCGGGTTAAGAAAATATTTTATTTCTTTCAGTAATAGTACCTGGATGATTTTTTATTGATGACGGCGACGTTTTCTAAAAATGGAACCTGGCTAAATCGATTTATCGCCTCCTGAAACCTCAGGGGGCGTTCCTGCATACTAAATTTCGTAAAAATCGTAGGAGTCGTTTCCGAGATTCAGATTATATATATTACTAGCTTATGCCCGCGGCTTCACCCGCGTGGATGTCGTTCAAATTATATACTAAAACCTTCCTCTTGAATCACTCTATCTATTAAAAAAAAAACGCATCAAAATCCGTTGCGTAGTTTTAAAGATTTAAGCATACAGACAAACAGACAGACAAAAATAGCGACTTTGTTTTATACTATGTAAGGATTTTGTACAGTCGAACAAGCTTATAAGCATACATAGCTTATAAGCATATATACAGCCAGCTAACTTGTTTTTACTTTTAAGATTATACAGATACAAGAGACTGATGTCAAACGATACAGCGTTTGACATCAGTCGCTTAATGTGAAACACTTGATAAAACAAAATTACATTAAGTAAATATTTTCAGTGTTTTAGAATTATAAAGATCTCTACCCTGTATACTTATTAGCTTGTTCGACTGTACATACAAATTTATACGAGAATTGGTCGTTTATAGGTATTCGATAAGATAAATTAGTAGCATCATTTTAGATTGTGGCCTTATACTAATGGAATACCAGGATTCCTTTCTCTAATAGTGGACAACGATAACAAAACTTTTGTATGTTGATCAATATTTTATTAGGTAAAGTATTTTCAAGAAATGTTACCATTCTGTACATTCATTACTGTTCAGAAATTTGTCAGTAGCAGCTACGGAGGCTAGATTTGTGCCAGGTTGATAGCAATAGACTCACTCTCTATTACTTAAACATAACTGGCGAAATGTAGGTGTACCATTAGGCACACCTCTGGCTAACCCTTCGGGGATTACAGGCGTGATGCAATATTATTAAATTACTATTCTAAACAATCAAAGTAACTATACTGTAAGAAAACTAGCATTAAACAGATAAAAATACAACCATCAACCAACGGTTTATATTTTAAACAATTCAATTTAACAGGAAATAAAAAAAGAACACTAAATAGGCAGAATCAAAATGAAGGTAGGCAGAATTGGCTGTTCTAACGGGCAGAGATTCCTCGTAGCTTGTTGACTCGATGGAGAAAAAGGGACCGAAATGCGTCGTGCAGCGGCTTATATAGCCGCGTGGTGGCTGGAGTGTGCGTTCCTCTTCACGCATCGTCTTGACGGTGTCTTTTCTGCATACATGAGAATTTGGTTTGTTTGAAAAACAAACAAAAAACGACTCAGGAATCAAACTCATTACCACTATTTGCTCTACTCTCCTAAATACAATAGGGGATCGGACATAAAAAACTAATTAGTCCGTCAGATAGATTTCCAAAAATTATTGGACACGTATTTTTGCTTTTTTCACGTAAACTTAAAATGAAGACGATACAGTGCTTCGAAAACTCGTGTGACGTCATATGATAGTACATTTTGACGACACAAGTGACGTTTCAAGCTCCACT
Source organism: Diarsia dahlii (assembly GCA_949775195.1). Classification (NCBI taxonomy): domain Eukaryota; kingdom Metazoa; phylum Arthropoda; class Insecta; order Lepidoptera; family Noctuidae; genus Diarsia; species Diarsia dahlii. Next base: position 752,702 of record OX459197.1, on the reverse strand, counting down.
CCAAGATCTTTGACACGTTTTATCTTCGTCATTTTTTATTGATTTGATAAAACAAAAAACACGTATTCAATATTTTTCGATAATCTAACTTACGGACTAAACAGAATCATATTATTTTGACCCAGTCCGATCCCCTATTAGAACGCGACTCAAACCACTTGTAAAACATTAATTTAATCTAGTACAATTCAGACAACTGACAAACTGTTGGAAACTTGAGAAGATCCCATCAAGTAAAGAACTTGCAAACTTTCACTAACAACTATTGAAACTTTAGTTTAGGACCGATAGTTCAGGTATAGATGAAACGGGCTTTCTAAGAACAGGTTGTAGTTAATTTTAACTTATCTTTGTTTTATAACTTAGAGCGAGTTGATTGTTACCTCCTAATTATAATAATGATTTCTGGAAGACATTTACAAGACAAGCAATTATAAATTTAAAATGTAACGATGTCTTTTTTCGTTCGTTTTTTTCTTAGAATTAATAGCACAATGACAATGACCTTTTTGGGGGTGTTCTTTAGAAAATTCGGGGTCCGTATACATGTACACAACCGATGTGCGTGTATGACCAGTTTTATGAAAGTAGACAACGAAAAAGACATACAAGGTGCATGGCCGGTGGCCATCTGTTATAATATAACTAAGTCAGAGGTCCAAAGGCCCTGTTGGGCTACGGGTTGTTCGAAAGAGATACCGCGGCCTCGACACAAAGGGCTAAGTTGGCCATGGTTGGTTTTAGTCAGTAGAAGTCTGACACTACCGCTCTGCCCAGAGCGGGAGGAGTCATTTGATGACCTTCAAAAAAAAAAGGATCGGAACCGGCGACCATGCAGTCGACCCAAAGGCGGAATAAAACCTCTGATATAGCAGGTTAGGCGATAACCACACGATATAAAAGCCCTATTTTCTATTTACCCCGTGGAGAAATGCCATGAATTTATGTTTTCTTTGCAATAAATTATTCACACGTATAGGTACTTATCTGTAACAAGTACACAAACGATATATTTAACCTGTTTGTTGCGAGTTGCGTGCGTATTTAAGGGTTATTTATGTAAGGCTTCGTCTGTACTCAGTTTATAAATGAATGAAGTGTTTGGACACGCAACACGTTAACGTTAGGGTTGTCAGTAGACCATACTTATTTGCACTGAGAATTTTAAGAAAACAAAATCCCTGAATAAGTTAACGATATTGTGATAATGTTAAGTAAAACTAAATGATTACGAGCTCGGAAACTTTTGAAATTGCTAGACTAGTTTCTCCTTTTTGATGAGTCGAGAACGAAATATTTTTTTCATACCATTACGACTGTAATTTCTAAAAAGTTAAGGAGTACATCCTACACTAGACTTTTCAATTGTGGGCGAGCCTATTGCCATCAACCGGGCAGAAGTCCAGATTCCGTAATCAGCTGGATGTTTTTAGGTACAGTCCAGAACAAAACAAAAACGAAATAACGGGGAGAACTTGTTGACTTTGTTAAGTGTATTTTCACACCCTTTATATTTTGAATATCGAGAAGGCAAAACTGGTGACATCCCTAGCCAGTTATAGCATCGACGTAGTAATCTACAATGCCATTATTTTGCGTCGCTCGGTGGCATTCCATCATGTAGGACTAAGCCGAATTGATACCACGTTGTTTATTTCATTAAATAATTACAATTACTTCAAAAGAGGACAACTTTATTTATTTATTTAAACTTTATGTACAAGAGTGGTAGGTATAGGGCTTAATAGACCAGGGTCGAAGCCTTCAAAAATGATAAAAAATTTAAAAAAAATTACAGTAGGATGAAACCCTATGGAAAAAGTAGAGAATATAACAAAAATTAAAGGAAAAATAAATTACGGTCGATCTGAGATCGGAAAGTGGGGGTGGAGGGGTTTTTAAGGGGGAAAGCGGTTTATCTCGATTTCCGGCAAAACTACAAGTCCTATGGAAAATTTTAGAACTTTGATTTTAACACTTTTTTCACATAACCTCAAAATTTAGGTGAAAAATTCAAAAATCCAAGTTTTTGGTTTTTTATTTATGTATATCTTTTTCAAAAAAAAAAAAAAAATTCTACGAAATTTGGTGAAAGCTTACTACTATTATGTCCCAAATACACTGTAATTAATTTGATATAAAATATTTATTTTTTCGGCTTATTTTAACTTAATATCAAGAAAGCACCCTAATTTTCAATCGAAAATTCTGACGTCAAAATATCAGCTTTTTTTTGAAAGTCGGTGGGCGTTGTGTTCCTTATAATCTCTACTTACAGATGATATATAAAAAATATACATTGCAATGGTAAATTTTCTCAGAAAAAGCAAAATCAGCTGCTGCGAAATAATACCCACTTCCAAATAATAAGGCCTAGACAAGAAATTATAAGCATATTTATTGCTGTTTTATGCCTATTTATTGTTCATCATTTCAGCCGAAAGACGTCCACTGCTGGACATAGGCCTCCCCTAAGTGTAATTTTTGCTTAGGGGGGGTTTGCCATAATCGTCACGCTTGGCAGGCGGGTTGGCGATCGCAGTACGGTCGATACAAAAAGCACAGAGAACGCTGCTGCCCATTCTCTGGTACATCCCTTAGTCGCCTCTTACGACACCCACGGGAAGATATGGGTAATGGGTATGATAATGATATGATATATATTTATTGTTATTTTAAGATAATTTATATATCGTGGAGACCTATGGAAAATTTTGGCCCATCAAAAGGTATTTCACAGAGAAGTGGCCGCGGGGCCCTTACTACCTGTTATTTCGTAGCAGCTGATTTAGCTTTTTCTGAGAAAATTTACCATTGCAATGTATATTTTTTATACATCATCAGAAAGTAGAGATTATAAGGAACACAACGACCACCGACTTTTTAAAAAAAGCTGATATTTTGACGTCAGGTTTTTGACGTCATAAGGTGAAAAATAAATATTTTTAATCAAAAAAATTACAGTGTATTTAGGGCTTAAAAAGGTAAGTTTTCACCAAATTTTGTGAAAAAAAAATGATTTTTGTAAAAGATAAAAATTAAAAACCAGAAACTTGGTTATTTGAATTTTTCACATACATTTTGAGGTTATGTTGTAGATCTTTTTATTCTCTACAACTTTGCCATTACATTTTTTTCCATAGGACTTGTAGTTTTGCCGGAAATCGAGATAAACCGCTTTCCCCCCTTAAAATCCCCCCCACCCCCACTTCCCGACCTCAGATCGACCGTAATTTATTTTTCCTTTAATTTTTGTTATATTCTCTACTTTTTCCATTGGGTTTCATCCTACTGTAATTTTATTTGTTTTCAAAAATTAAATACCCTGTATTTAAAATGTCACTTACGGGAAAACAAATAAAAACAAAAAAAAACAAATAAAAAACACGGAAGATCCCTAAGTGACATTTTAAATATAGTTATGAACCGTGAAAGCTTAAAACAGTGTTTAAATACCCTGGTCTGTAATGCCACAAGGCATTCTCTACCAGTCAACCTTTGTGTCAAATAAGACAGCACTGTGTGTGGTAGACTACAAAAAATAAGGATAATACCATTTTGTGCATATTAATACATATTTTTTTTTTTTTTTTTTTAAAAACGTTGCCCCACACTAGGAATTTCTCCTGTATCGTGGGTGCGTTTACAAACATTGAAACTCACATACACAAACACTCCCAAACCCGAAACAACTATCTGTAGGACGTACAAATATTTGTTCCGAGCGGGGATCGAACCCGCGACACGCAGCGCAGCAGTCCATTCCTTGAGCCACTGCGCCAATCGTGCCGTCAAAACAACAGCAACAAATTCGCAGTGTATTTAGTTTAATTTAAAGTACAGAATACCAAATTAGCAATCTTTTTATACGTCCAGGGTTATGATGAGACTGGGGACCGGTAGTCAATACAAACTAATTCGGTCCCCATCAGCCTATAATGTTCCCACTGCAGGGACTCAGGCCTCCTCTCTAAGAGAGAGATGGGCTCTAATCCACCACGCGGGTGCAGTGCGGGTTGGTAGATGTCACATATGACATGCCGGTTTCCTTACCATGTTTTTCTTCACCGTTCGTGAAGTCTGTGTATGTCATTGTTGGATTGAGTTATTCTAAAATTTACAGGATTTATGAAGCGGCTTTGGCAGATTTATCGGTACAGTGGTTGAGCAATTTGCTTCCAAGTTATAGACCAAGGAATTAAGTGTGTTATTTGCGTTTGAAAACCCGAACAATCGGCCGCCACTTGAACTTTACGGCGCTTGAGAAGGTCGACGAGGTCAAATACTAAGGGCACGCAATATTAGCCGAAATCTCCGACCACGTCGTTAGAGGATACAGCGATGAGCAATACTTGTGTGCGACTACATGCTAGCTTGGCGGTATAACCGCTGAAGACAGCTATCTACTACTTACAGACATTACACCATACCTGTACGTCCTGCTAGCAGGCACTGCTGCCGGGCTGCTCAGCACGCGCCGCCATGCATAGATTGGGCAATTTTTTTTGTAGAATATCACTATATAATGTCAAAATACTGTCTGTTCACGATAAACTCAAAAACTACAGAACCGATTTTGTTTTCACCTATTGATAGAGTGGTTCTCGAGGAAGGTTTTAGTACATATTTGTCAAGTTCCGACATACACGCGGGCGAAACCGCGGGCAAAAGCTAGGGTTTAATAATGGGACCGCAGCGCGCAGCCCCCTAAGCATACGGTGACAGACCTCCTGATATCAAAATAACAGTTTTTTACTGAATGCAACTGAAATTAATGTATAACAAAAAAAATGTTTTCTTATTTTTAAAGAAAAGAAAGAAAAATATCCGACTCTGACTCTCTCTCTCTCTCTCTTTCTGACTCTCTGTCTTTTATTTATGTCTGTTTTTTCCTACTAATCTCCTTAACGATTACATGGAACTTTTAAAATAATAATTAGGGCACCGTGCAAAAAACCCTTGTAATTGGTAACAAAATCCGATTAAAAAAGGAAGCAATATTTTTTATAATATTTTTTTCGCGGCAACGGCTAGCGTGTTATGTATCGTTACGCTAGTATTATATTATCTGTGGTATCGTCTATGTTTATCAAGCTCTCTTTGTTTACATTTAGTGTACCTACCTATTTAAATTAAGTTGCATGTGAATTAAATTTATATCCCGACAATTAAATATCAATGTTTTGCCAAATAGATTTAGCAAAATCAGCCTAGCCCGTTCTCAACCAGGACACGGGCTAGAGGGAGTGGGCCGTAATCCAGAACACGGTCTCACTCCAGGATTACTGAGTACATAGTACTCGGTTTTATTTCTTAGTGTAAAAGAGCTTTTAATTAAAAACGTGTTTGTCGAACACACAGTGTTAATGTCATCCCTTTCATTTTCAAAGACTTTGAGTTAATGAAAAAGTCATCAATTGTTATCGATCAAAGCCAGGTGTTATCAAACCAATTAAGAGTGCCTATCGAAGCGAAGGGATGTAATTTGTGGACAAATTGAATGTATTATCTTACCTTAAAGACGTCTCGGCTTGGGTGAACGTTTACCCGAGGAGGTGATAATTTAGTTACTGTGTGTATGCTGTGAATTGTACCTATGTAGGATCTGTACATACATACACAACAAACATACATAAACTCACGGTCTTTCCCATGGGGGTAGGCAGAAGCCATAGAACGCCACCTGCTACGATCCTTACATACTCATTTTGCCTCGTCCACATTCATACATCTGGGCCCTGTTTAATAAAACTTACAAATTGTAAATTGTAATTGTAGGCTACAAGTTACAATTCTACATATTTCTGTTTAATAAACATTTTCTCTCTACAGATGACAATTTACAAATTTGTAGGGAAAACTGTGTTATTAAACGCATAATTGTAGCTACAAGTTTACATATTTGTAAATTGTAGAAAAATTTCGACAGGTGGACTCACCGTGTGTCAGAAATTTACGATTTTGTAGGTACCTCAATTAAATAAGTGAAGAAATTTTATTGTTATTCTTTAAAAAATGGTTGAAATAGTGATGATGAATATGAGTGAACGGTAAAGGTGTTTTTTTTATAAAGGGTTTAATCTTTTGAATCGTTTAATGAAAAAAAAAAAAAACCGGCGAATATTTGATAACGAAGATAGGACATGATCTTAAATTCGATTTTAAGAGAAATTCAGCTACTTTCAGCCACTCGGCAAAATTATGAATCAAAAAAATATAAAATAAGTTAAACCAAATAACCAAAAATTTTCTAAATATAGGTAGGTATAAAATTTATGAAATTACTCTCGATATAAGAATCTTCAACTAAACTTACATTTTATGTAAAACTAGCTTTTGCCCGCGACTTCGTCCGCGTTTCCGTCGTTTTTCGTAAAAAAGTACCATATGTCCTACCTCACGGTTCAGTGGCGTTTTTTAGGTGGCATTGTGTATTTTATTTTTAATTGACGGTAACGGAAAGGCTGTCAGTTACCTAGGTAACAAAATAACCTACGATAGAGGTCCTAACTATAGCTACCTTACACTTAAAATCTAAGTGCCTATTTAAACTAAAATATTCTAATAGAATTAAGTAGGATACCCAGAAATATGTACAACTTACAACAAAAAAAGAAATGAAAATAAAGCTGAAACACCTGTGCAATACATCTACCTATACCTACTTCACTTACAAATAAATACCTATAACTACTATAATTAATAAAAGTATCTACGCTTTTACCTACATAATACAAAAATAAAATTGAACATAAATTAGCCAAAACTTACCTAATATTATGTATTCTGTGCTATCGGTATCTAAAAAACTATGCGTACTACTTCTACTACTACGTCACCTAAAAGGAAATAAAATGCGAACTATTAATAATTTGTAATTTGAACGGATATTTAAACACTACCAAAACACTAATACCTATTTTATAAAATAACAACAAAATAAATTCAAATACTTAAACTATTTAAAAACTAAAAGTCGCGCTGATAAGCATTGTTTGTTAAAATCAATTATTGTCTGTCAATAAGGTCGAACGCTCTGAACACACACAGCCACGAACCGCGTCGAGCGCGGCAACCGTTACACAAAAATAATCCTTATGCATGGCATGATTTAGTACTCACGCGCGACGCGGTGGCTTATTAGCGTATTTCATGTATAAGTTTTGTGTTTCTATACCGATTACTATGATTATTTTTTTATTGAATAGGTTATAATATTAACTTCTTTTAATTAGGGATGAGTGAGAGTATTATAAACGTAAGAGTAAACAAATATAATCAGAAAGCTCCGAACTGCTAAGCTATCGGGAGTTACACGTGTCATTGTGAGTCAACCATAAAAGATAGACATATGCTGTAGTGGGATATTTTTTAGATAATTTTATGTAAAACATTTCCGTCATAAATGATTTCTATGTAGCTTTAACCATTAAGGCTGCACACGCGACGGAAGCTTAAAAAATCGAGCAACTTCTCCCGTTTTCCCAACATTTCCCTTCACTGCTCTGCTCCTATTGATTGTAGCGTGATGAAAAGTATACTATAACCTCCCCAGAAGTATGAAGAATAATCGTACCAAGTTTCGTTAAAATCCGTCGAGTAGTTTTTGTTTCTATAAGGAACATACAGACAGACAGACAGGCAGACAAAAATTTTACTGATTGCATTTTTGGCATCAGTATCGATCACTAATTACCCCCTGATAGTTATTTTGAAAATATATATCATGTACAGAATTGACCTCTCTACAGATTTATTATAAGTATAGATAGAAGATATAGATGTAACATAAAATTACAAATTTGTAGCTACAAAATTGTCATCAAAATCTACAGGCGTTTTTTACAATTGTAAACGTTAATTAAACAGCATTTACAATTCTACAAATTTGTAAAATTTTTACTTGTCGAATTTTTACAAATTGTAAGGTTTATTAAACAGCACTTGTAAGAAATTTTTACAATAGGGTATTTCACTAAAAAAATCTAATTAGTCCGTCAGATAGATTTCCAAAAAAAAATGGACACGTATTTTTTCTTTTTTCACGTAAACAAAAAATAAAGACGATACAGTGCTTCGAAAAGTCGTGTCAAGTCGTGTGACGTCACAAGGATAGTACTTTTTTACCCACAAAGTGACGTGAAAAACCCCCACTCATGATCTTTGACAGGTTTCATCTTCGTCAATTTTTATTAATTTGAGAAAACAAAAAACACGTATCCGATATTTTTCGATAATCTAACAGACGGACTAATTAGATTTTTTTGGTAAAATACCCTATTATGTCAGTTATCTACAAAATTGTAGACTTGTAAGTTTTATTAAACAGGGCCCTGGTCATACACGCACGCCGGTTATGAGCACTACGTACCTGTCCTTTCCGAAGAACATCACCAATAAGATCAGTGTATGTCTTTCTAGAGCGTCCCCTCCCGGCGTTGCCACTCACATCTGCCTTGTAAATACCTTTCGTTAGTCGACTTTCACTCATCCTCTCCACATGACCGAACCACCTTAGCATACTCTTCGAAATTGTTCGCACTACATCTTTTTTTAAACCGCAACGTTCTCGTATAACCTCATTCCTCAATTTACCATTCAATCTGTACATAGGTACAACAATTCGGTTGACACACCCTTACAACCACGGAAAAGGGTGTGTCAAAACATATGTAGGAGAGCATAATGTACTTGTCAATAGACTTATCAGAGAATAATCATTGTATGGTATGACATCAGTATCTTATGTCAATTCAATTCATTTATGATTTTCCAAACCGCTATTGCTGTAACAATGTCTAGAACCTTTGGTCTGATAAATATACAGTAACGTTCCACTTCTAGCTAGAAAAGAAAGACCACGCTACCACGGCGTATAGGTTAAGTAACCAGAATATTATAGTATTGTATAATTGTTATCTTCTTCCTCTTAGCGTGTCGAAGGCTTTCTATTAGATCAAAATTAAATCGTTTTGGCCTGAAATTCAGCTATGCGAACTCCACTCGCTGATGAATAAGGTCGTCGTGTGCAGGTGTTAGGGCATGCATCGCAAGATGGAAGGTGGGACATTATCAATTGTTATGGTGAGTGCCCAAAATCGGAACTGAAGCCACATCATATTTTTCTAACAGCGACGAACAAGGGATACACTGTAGTTCTACTGATTATGTAATTAAATGGCATCTTATCGTTGTCCTAACTCCCAAACTGTCAAATGGCTTGCTTCACCAACAATAGAGGATGTCAAACAAGTACCTAGTACTAAGAAAATCTCTCATTTTTCTCAGTAATTCCACAGCATCTCTTTGTACAGAGCCTGTCTTTATCCTATTGTTCTCCTAAAATATATCCTACAACGCTTACAGATTCTAAAAGCTTCCTCTTGTTTAAAAATATCTTGACATTTATTAAACGCTTTGTTAATACTCGTACTAGCAGTCTTAGACGGATTTTTTTTTAAATAAAGTGAGGATATTATTGGATGATATTTTAGTAGTTGTTGTTTATGAATAACCATTATTGTTTCGTATAGTGACATTTATTAGAGATATGTAACGACGAAAACAAAGACAAAAATGTATTTTATTGACATACGTAAGATAACGAAAAGTTTATTTTGTAATTTCTGTTGAATGTTGTTGCGGAAAAACTCTTTAAGCGCCCTCTGGATCCGTCCGCGGATAGCCTAGCTATGGCTAACTAGCCCATTCCCTCTCACTGCGCGGAGGCCTGTGTCCCAGCAGTGGGAACATAGGCTGATGATAATAATGATTGCCCATTCTTCTCCATACAGATCTACGCTAGGGAATGGGCATGCCTTGTGACTGGGACTGTAGCTTCTTAGTAATTTGTATTTGTTTCGACTATTCAAAAGTGCCTGTAACTGGCCTAGTTGAATTTAATGTTTTGATTTTGATTTTGATTGACAAAAAGTTTTGTAATTTTAGATTCAAACTAATAATTACCTAAGTACTTATTGTGGATTCCGCAACGATCAGCTATTTCCAATTAGCGGAAAAGCGCTGCTATTATAACTTTCAAACTGAAATTCAATAACGGAAAGGCTTTGATTAATTGAACATCTGCTAGTGTAATTTACACCAAAAAGTTTGCGCAGTGAGAGATTTTTACGATGTTTCTCTACACCGAAAGCGAAGTAAATATTAATCATAACATAACATCACGCCTGTAATCCCCAAAGGGTTAGACAGAGGTATCCATTAGTATACCCACACGTTTTACCTGTTATGTTAAAGTCCCATGTAATAGAGGGTGAACCTATTGCCATCGACAGGGCACAAATCCAGACTCTTTAGCTGTTACAGAGAAATTTATGTTGGAAAAACTCAACAACCCTTTGCCTAATCTGGGAGTCGAACCCAGAACCTCATACTCAGCGGTCGCGGCTGTGACACGAGGCAGTTAATATAATCATAATTCTCCTGCCCTTATCCCAATTTATTTGGGGTCGGCGCAACATGTCTTCTTCTCCCATAAAGGCTAATTGGTGACGATGGGCTGGTTGTCAAGCTACATAGCCTGGCCCACCGTCGCAAAGTCGCATGTCTGTCGGTCTTCTACACACAGTACTTCGGAGAGTGTGCGCAGGAGCTCCACGAGCTGATTCCACCATCTCCATTCTTCCATCGGGAGACTAGATGTACTGCAGGTTATCACCGATACCCAGTCGACGTTCCACACATTCGAACGAAGCGCTTTGCTAAGTCCTTTATTATGCGCACAGCCAAGGAGTGGAACTCCCTGCCTGCGTCGGTTTTTCCGAGTTCATATAACCCTAATCTATTTAAAAAAAAAAATTAAGTCGCGAGTAAACAGGCTTCTTCTGGGTAAGCTCGTTCCATCGTCGACATAATCTCTGCCCTTAGGGCAAGATTGAGGTCAAGAGCAAGACCATTTTTTTTTTATTAGCCTACTTTATGTCCCACTGCTGAGCAAGCCCATTTATAATATAAAAAAAAACTTCTCTATTTCTCGTCATGTCAGCAGTCACCTCCTTTCTAGCCATATCATCACTTTTCTCACATGTCCATACCACGACTCTACAATAATCTCTAATTCTCTAATAATCTATACTTCTATACTAATATTATAAAGAAGTAAAGTTTGTGTGTTTGTATATTTGTTAAATTGTAAGGGATTACCCCTTACAATTTAACAAATATACAAACACACAAACTTTACTTCTTTATAATATTAGTATAGAAGTATAGATTATTAGAGCTCGTTCCATCGTCGACATAATCTCTGCCCTTAGGGCAAGATTGAGGTCAAGAGCAAGACCATTTTTTTTTTATTAGCCTACTTTATGTCCCACTGCTGAGCAAGCCCATTTATAATATAAAAAAAAACTTCTCTATTTCTCGTCATGTCAGCAGTCACCTCCTTTCTAGCCATATCATCACTTTTCTCACATGTCCATACCACGACTCTACAATAATCTCTAATTCTCTAATAATCTATACTTCTATACTAATATTATAAAGAAGTAAAGTTTGTGTGTTTGTATATTTGTTAAATTGTAAGGGGTAATCTCGGGATCTATTGAACCGATTTTAAAAATTCTTTCACCAATAGAAAGCCACATTATTGCTGAGTGTCATAGGTCATATGTATAAAAAACCGAAAAATAAAAAGGCTTTTACGTGGTAGTCCGTTTTGCAAAGTGAATCGGAGAAAAAACGGTCAAATGAAAGCTAAAAAAGGATTATTAACATTATGCCCAACGAAGTGGGCACGGGTCAGCTAGTAGATAATATAATCATTGTGTGGTCTTTAATAATTAGCAGCGTAGGTACTGAAAAACACAATTATTTAAGCGAATGCAAACGCGGCAAGGTAACATTTAAATAGACTACTACGATATCTAACATTCCACACAAAATAACTAAATATGAAAGGTCCATTCGCATCCACCCGTCCGTATCCTGTTCACACATGCACGATGAACTTTCCACGTGATTGCAGCGCGGCAGTGCTTGCATCCAAGTAGCAGCATTTTTAACGCTTTAGAGCGCTTTCGAGCGCTTCCAACTGTAAAACGACTGACTATCGCTCCTTCGCACACCTCAATCGTTTCGAAAAGCATGTAATAATAATTTGAATACCTGCGAACGTATGCGATAGGTAGGAGGTTGAGTCGTATGAATGTTGCTCTAACGTAAGGTTGGAATTCCTTTGAGAGGTTTATTTCGGTCGGTATTTAATGGGCGTAGTAACGTTATCAAATAAGCTAGTTATTGGATATACTTTCAAAGAGTTCTGAGCTATTCTCTTTAAGCAATAGCGGTATGAGAGAAGAAATGTATTCTTACGGAATCTAAAATTGGTTTTGGAAACGTTTGTACCCTGTCAACGGTTGTACTCTGAATTATATTATGTATGATGAGAACTCTATGTCATACGCTTTATTTTTCTTTTATCTACATCTACACTAATCTACACTAATATTTTAAAGAGGAAAACTTTGTTTGGTTGTAATGAATAGGCTTAAAAACTACTGGACCGTTTTTAAAAATTCTTTCACCATTCGAAAGCTACATTATTCACGAGTAACATAGGCTACTTTTTATCCCTGTATTCCCACGGGAACGGGAACTACGCGGGTAAAACCGCGGGACGTCCGCTAGTAAATACTATAGCTTGAAATGATGATGATGATAGTTTGCCGTTCTTTGTGTGTACATAAATATTATTCTAAGTCTAGTGATCGCAAGGGTTACAGCTGAGTGAGGTTTTGGGTTCGATTCCAAGATCGAAAAGATCTTTTGCATCAGGAATTTGTCAGTAGCCTGCATTGCCCGGCTGATAGTAATACTGTGGTAATAGACTCACCCCATACTACTATGGTACTTAAACATAAGTGGCCAAGACTAGGTGTACTATTACGTATAACTCTGCATAACCCTTCGTATTATGTTTATGAATAAACATTAATTGTTCTGCCCTGAATTTTATGCTTACTCTTTTGAATTTTATTCTATTGTTGCGTTCAGAACTTAGCCACTTTGTAAAATAATTTAATATTTATACCGGCAACGGTAGTGTATGTTAAATTGTGAAACTGTTTTATGTTAAGATGTTTGTACCTACCTACCATATAGGTACTCAGAAATAAATAATATTCTATTCTATTCTAGAATATCAATATTCTTAAAATCTAACCTTTAACAGTGATTGCCTGATCTGTCCCCATCTAACAAAAAAATATTTTATCTTCACCAAAGTTCAGAGTTAAAGACATCGTTAATATAAGTACCTAGATTAATCGGGACACTTCTGTAATTGCTCTTTAGTTACAAACTTTATAAGGACTAAAATTGGTCGTTTAAAACTTTTTCGTTTAAGTTCCTTTGAGGAAAAAGTTGAGCGGCTTCGATTCTCTTAGTTATGTCCGACCGAGGGACAAAAGGGCTCCCTTTAAATAAATTATGCCAATATAATTGGGTCTCTTTGTATAACTTGTGTGGTAATCGATTATCGTGGTATGGACATGTGGTGTGGAGGAATGAGGAAAACGTTGAGTATTAATGTATATAAGAGTACAAGAAGACCAAAGAGACGATGGTTGGACTGTGTGAAGGATGATATGACTAGAATGAAGGTGACTGCAGGCTGATTAACAGAAGTTTGAAAAAAAAACGTATTGTGCCGAAGCCAAATAAAAATAAGGACAGGAAGGAGAATGACGATGAATTTGGGTCTCTTTATGATCAGGCCCACTTACGAGTTGCAGTGCCAGACAGGAGCATTACTCTGCGTAATATATAAGGTCCCATTAAAATAGGTGGACAAAATTTTAGGAATCAATCAGACCACCAAAATAAGGACGATGGTAAAAAATAATAATAAGAAAAACGCATTTAAGTACCTACTCATAAAGGATGCGTTTGTTCTAGAGTCATCATCATCATCATCAGCCTATTAATGTTCCCACTGCAGGGACTCAGGCCTCCTCTCTTTGAGGGGATGGGCAATCTACCACGCGGGCCCAGTGCGGATTGGTAGATGTCACATGTCTTCGAATTTTTTGGTTCTAAGACATGCCGGTTTCCTCACGATGTTTTCCTTCACCGTTTTGAGAGCAACGGTGATGAAATAAATTACACAAAGTAATGCGCCTGCCGGGGTTCGAACCCACGACCTACTGTTCGTAAGTCGGGGCCGACACCACTGGGCCACCGCTGCTCTCACCGCTGTTCTAGAGTGCCGGCAATTTATTATATTAAGTCAAAATAAAATCACTTTATCTAAGTGTTTTTTTTTGTTTAGATATCTTTGTTTAGGCGTTCTGAATGCTGTGTTAAAATTTGTCCACCTATTTTAATGGGATCTTATATTTCACGACTACACAGCAAAAACGGTGATGGATAACATCATCGTGTGGAAACCGGTTCAATATCCCAGAACCAAATTATTTGGAAACATGAGACGTCTACCAAGCCGCACTGAGCTGGCGTGGTGGATTACAGTACTCTCATAGAAAGGGAGGCTGTGTCCTAACCAGTGGAGATATTGTATGCTGATTATGGATGTGGGTATATAATTTAAACTTAAGTTCAATGTTATGTGAGATGAATTGCAGTCCATTTCATAAGCTTGCGTAATCACGATGTTTGCTTACTTAGTCGTAATTCTGTTATATACTCAATTTATTTCTGCTATGTCTCAAGTTTAATCAGGATTTTAATCCATTTTAGTGCCCAAACCATAATAAAATTCCTTATATATCGGGCAGTCACGAATTTATTTCTACTATCGTATATGCTCTGAAGGTCTAAATTGTAATGCACTATAAATACGACTTCCAACCAATGCGTAGTCTGTGCGTCGACGTTACCTGTTTACATTCCCGTCGGGGCTTCGGGTTGTTCGAAAGAGATACCGCGTCCTCGGCACAAGGGCTAAGAAGGAATATGGGTGGTTTTTAGTCAGTAGAAGTCTGACAGTCCCTACCGCTCTGCCCTGAGCGGGAGGAGTCATTTGATGATATCACAAACCCAAAAAAAAGGATTGTTTACGTTTGCAGTGCGTTTACGCGCTTCAAGCTCGCCTATATGCCGCCGCCCCGCGCCGCGCCGCGTACGTACGTCCGAATCTTCTTAGAAGTTCCTAGAAAAATATAATTTACTTAAGCAATTTTTCTCAGGACAGTAATATAATAATTTCGCGGTACTTGAATACTTTTCTCGAGCTCGTCTTAAAGCCTCGAGGGTCATTTTAAGATTACTCCCAATTAGCTCTACCGAGCTTCATACAATTATGAAAACATGGAAAATATCGTTTAAAAGATGTTAAAGAATATTAAATGGACTCCCCAATACTCCCCATGTTTAATGAAAACAGTCAAGCGTGTTCTGCGCACCTTCATCTATGGTGCTGTCATTATTAGTTTCCTTAGAATGTTGTTTAATATTCTAATATACACTAGGTGATGCCCGCGGCTTCACCCATTGCAGTCCATTTCATAAGCTTGCGTAATAGTCCTTACGATGTTTGCTTACTTAGTCGTAATTCTGTTATATACTCAATTTATTTCTGCTACCCGCGTGGATGTCGGTTAAATTATATACTAAAACATTCCTCGAGAACCTGCACTCTATCTGTTGGAAAACTGCATGCAAATCGGTGCAGTAGTTTTTGAGTTTATCGAGAACAGACAGACAGACAGATGCAGCGGAAGACTTTGTTTTATAATATGTAGTGTAGTATGTAGTGCGTGTGTATGTAGTGTTATAGTGTAGTAGTACTCCATAACCAAAGATACGTGCCATAGAAAATTATTAATCTTGCAATTACTATAGAAAGTTATAAGAATTGATTGGATGTGAATTGATTGGATGTGAATTGACAGGAAGCCACAGTAATCGTCTAACTAAATTCTAGAAATCTAGGCCAACGCAATGTAAAGGCTAACCACAGACCTATTTTTCAGAAATCCAGAAGAAAATGAGTTATCACCAGTGAACCAGTCGATGGCTTTCCTTATTTCATTACGGACCTCTTAACCTGAATTCTTTGAGGTTCGTTCCAATTTAAAAACGGCCGTTTTTGTTGATTACTTTCAGATAAACGGCCCAAAGATAAGATAACATAGACAAGTCTATTTCTGTAGCTTTTAAACGATTTCATGAAAGGTCTATTAAGATTTCTGAGTAAATAAAATGTTTTTCGGTTAGTTTTCTTAAAATCTGTAAATAGCTACAGGTTATTTGAAGGGCGTAGCTTTTACTAGGTGGACACTGTGGGCAGTGCGAAATGAAATTGAGAAAAGATTTTTGTAATACTACTCAAAGTGGACAAGAAAAAGTAAATACTGTGGAAAATACAAGATAGCGGAAATTCTCTATGGACTTCAATAAGTAGGCCATCGTTTGGTCAGATCTGGTCACTTTGGGTAAAAGAAGGGACCTGTATTTGACCTATATTAGGTATAGTATAGTACTCTACTTGACCAGATCGTATCGCTACTCACTAGATACTAAACTTTTTAGTAAAATTTTTGAAATAAAATTTATTCTTTAGATTTTGTTGATGTCGACTAGCGATTTCATGTAGGAAGCAAAATGCGATAGGTCTGGCTTAATCCGAGATGATATACCAATTAAATAAAGAACTCTCCTTATGCAGTAATCATATGAAAGTTGAACAAAAGTAAGAACCCTTAACATGCTCTTAAGAATATTGTTAACTACCACTGTAAACGAATCCTTCACGTAGCCGTCAACCAAGCATTAAGCATGTCACAGGCAAAACTCTTAATCAGTCAAAACTACTTTTGGCTAGTCAAAACTACTTTTGACCGGTCAAAACTATTATTATGTGGTTTCTGTTTTATTTCTCTACTAAATTATAATAACCTAAATGTCGTTAGGAAACTTATTAGGTTTTTTTTATTTTGACTCTTTGGATAACCTTGTTCGAAGACATGTGACATCTACCAATCCGCACTGGGCTCACGTGGTAGATTATAGCCCATCCCTCTCCTATAGAGAGGAGGCCTGAGTCCCTGCAGTGGGAACATTATAGGCTGTTGATGAATCCTATAAGTAAATACAAGTTAGCTGGTTGTATACTTATTAGCTTGTTCGACAGTACGATAGCTAACATTTATTTCAATCAAATGAACGCGTTTTAACGCAATAAGGGTTTTGATTGAAGCCAGTCAAAAGTAGTTTTGACTGAATAAGAGTTTTGCCTGCAACTTGTACATTGAACGAACGACTTTTTTTTTGGGGGTGAAAAATCACATTTCACGGTAAAACTCAACATTGTGCTAGTGGATGCTTTGAATAGTAAACAACAAGCAAAAACAGCTGTGATTTTTTTCAAATTTGTTCTAGAACAAAAAAAAATGATCGCAGTGACGAGGAAAACACGTTACCCTCGGTTTTGTTAAGGGTGGGTACTTTTACACCCAACATTCTTGCAAATAAATGTATCATTCATTCAAAAAAGTCGTAGTCAAAACTTTGAACAAGTTGAGTAGTTATACTTTGTGGGACAAAAGCTCACGTGGCACGTGCTCGTGTAGTAATACACGTAATTATGTCACGAATGACACTGGAACTAGGAAGTTTTCTCCGTCATGTAGCCTCCACGAGGATTTTGAAAGGACCATTGTTTCGGACTTAAATGGTACACGTGCTGCCGGGTCGAAGATTTTAGTACTAGATGACGTAGCCTCGGCACAAGGGCACAGAAGGAACATGGGTTCGGTTTTTAGTCAGTAGAAGTCTGACACTCCCCTTCGCTCTGCCCAAGAGCGGGGGGGGTCATTCGATGATTTTCCACCCACCAAAAAAAAAAAAGGCTCAACTTGTATGTGACACGGTTAAGTGTTGTAATTTTAGATCAAAAATGTCTTGTTGATTTTCTCGATAGGCTTCATCATCATCATCATCATCATATCAGCCCGGAATCACCCACTCCTGAGTATAGTATTTATTTAAACTTCATGCACAAGAGTGGTACATAGGCGGACTTAATGCCACAAGGCATTCTCTACCAGTCAACCTTAGGGTCAAATAAGACAGCACTGTGGTAGAGTACAAAAAATAATAATAAGGAGAAAACCATTATGTAATATAAATTGATATACATAAATAGGACATACTAATACATATTATTATAGATAGAATATAACCAGTTAGGTGTAATGGTCGTTAATTGCTAACCCCATATGCTGTTGAGCAAGAGAGGTCTATTCCCAGGTCACGCATACTGTTTTTGGGTATTATTTTCACCAGAAGTTTTCTTAATAGCCGCTATGGAGTCTAGAGTTGTGCCTAGTTGATAATAATAGATTTCTAGGATAAATTATTGTGTATTATTATAGGGTGCACGTCTGCCTAACCCTTCTGAGTATAAAAGCCTATTTAAAATATAACTACATACCTACAAAGGTAAGCTGTACCGACAAAAGTTGGTTAATTCATTCGAGCAGGTACCTAATTAATTTGTAGTATTCCAAACAGCAAGATATTGCCCTAACATTGTAGATAGATAGATAAATTAGGCAGGTAGACTTGTTCGTTTTTAAAATTCGTATGAGAATTGCAAGGTTGCCGTAAAGGCTCTGCCCGAGGGAAATCAAACAAAAATACCTGTTTCTGTTTTCACTATGACTGGAATCACTATAGACGGGTCTTATGCCATTTATACTTGGAACCTTCGACACGACTGTTGTGGCTGTGTACTTGACGCTGTAATATCGGTGATAGGAGTTCAAATAGGCTGTGGGTTGTTCGAAAGAGATACTGCGGCCTCGACACAAAGGGCTAAGAAGGAAAATGGGTTGTTTTAAGTCAGTAGAAGTCTGACACTCCCTTCCGCTCTGCCCAGCGAGCGGGAGGGGTTATTTGATGATTCCAATCCCCCCCCCCCCCCTAAAAGAGTTCATAATAGTTTCAATTCGGGCCATGCTCGGCACATTATTTGAATTAAAAATGTAATGAACTCGCTAAGAAGAAGGAGATCAATTCAACGAACGGAACCTTGCAACTCTCATTGTGTGAACACACACACACAAGAAAAGCTGATGAACATTGTCTTCCGGTGACATATATTACTACTTACATACTTGGTTACAAAATACGTGCCGTCTAAGAAGCAATTTCCAAGTAATTTCAACTCGCATGAAATTAGCATGGACATCTTATTTCCTACCGCACCATTATAATAAGATTTATACTAAGCCAAGTCGATTTACTTCCGCGGCACGTAGGAGACCCGGCAAGAGACGTTTAATATAGTACGACCATCATTATTTGTATAGATTCGTTTATGTAACATGCTGCTTCTATTACACATTTTGAGCTAAGCTAACTCTATGATTGGTTAGTTTTATGCACATCTCTCGGCTCTCGCTACTCATCCTTGCTCATCTTATGTCGAAACGCAGCTTATGGCTAAATCAACACTTACTGAAGTCGGTCTGTGAATGAGAGACAATCCATAACGAAATCACTTTAAACTGTTATTTTTTTTGCATTTTTTACTAGATAACTAGGTGCCTATAATTACTATTAGTACATTACAGTACACATTATAATACTCATATGTTCAATCGCTCTAAGTAACCTACCTATTCAGCTGCATCCAGTTAGACAAGAAGCCATCTCCACATAGTTGAGAGAACGCTGGTAAGCTTAGATATATTCAAGCGAGGCTACAGGCTAGCTCGATGTACTTTGATTTAGGTTTACACTTCCGTGCGTCTCCTCTAAGGCTGGAACGTTGTAGGACTGACCTATATCCTAAACATGAGCTTAGGTAACACTGAGGCAAGCTGTAGCTGTGCCTACAAAGCGTATGGTTGATTAAACCCTATGGCAGGAACGTGCAGAACAAAATCGGAATACTATCTACTAATTAAATCTGTGATTACTAAAAGGGAATAATTTACCACTTGGCCACGCTACACGCTCAAACGACACAGGTGTAGGATTTCATATAACATATTAATTTTCAGGCAACTTTGGCCTAAAGATTTCTGTTGTACATTATAATTATAGCGGTGTGTTCTGTAGCACTTGCCCGTGAAAGCGACGAAATACCACGCCCTGCAGCACAAACTCTTCTTCCAAGACGAATAGTATTCGCACCACTAACGTCTCAAAGTTGACGTTGGTCGAGACAGCGAGGAACAAACAAAAGATTGAACTAAGTCGTGGTGACTTGTGGAGCGACAAGAAAACAAATGACGCCCGCGTGTCGCTTGACGCAAGGCGCATCGTCCAAGGTCGTGAACAGGGCATTCCAAGTATTAAATCAAATGTAGAGCTACGTAGTGATATATGTGAAAACATCGATAATAACAATGAATGGCTGAAGGATCATTTATTAAACGCTATATTTCCATTCGTTTGCATTACGTTCAATCACTTTGTCTGATTGGAAGATGGCCGCGTTATGTTGAACGGAGGTATTCTAGACAATGTAGGTCTATTCATTAGGATTATAAACGACGGCCTGGCTGTCAATAATAATAATAATAATAATAATAATATTCCACAACTATCACACAACGCCATCTAGTCCCAAGCTAAGCAGAGCTTGTGTTATGGGTACTAGACAACTGATAAACATACTTATATATTTCTAAATACATACATATTATAGATAAATTACACCCAGACACAGAACAAATGATCGTGCTCATCACACAAACATTTGTCCTGGGTGGGAATCGAACCCACGACCTCCGGCATAGCAGTTAGGGTCACTAACCACTAGACCAACAGGCCAGTGCAATTCAATCAATGCTGATTGATTGATGATTTAGTTACACGTAATTAAGTACGTAGGTCACAAACGTCATCAGCCTATAATGGGTTAATGTTCCATAATAGTGAGTTTAAAATGTTTGTAAATGCACCCACAATACAGGAGAAGTGTGGGCCAAAGTATCAAAAAAACGTAATCTTATTCAAATATTGCCGCAAACTAAGTGACTACTGTTTGATCTATGCTCGAATCACAATTCATAATATGAATTGTTGAAAAGATGATGATATTATCATCACACACGATACCTACTCCTCGGAAAAACTAATTGCCCGATTCGGACCTCTGACTATCGATAACAAGAAATTCTCAGGTTACAGTAACCTTGACTCATGTTTCACGTGAACTCAAACTAGATAGATTAGATAGCGGTCGAGTTGTTGCAACTATAAGCCACTGGTTACAAATGCACACAGTTGCAAGAGACTTTGTGTATCTGACACTTAAGGACACTTTAAGGGACTGGCTCGTCAAATAAAAGTATGGTTAGGGAATGCAATCTCAAGACGAGATCGCTAAGTCGAGATCTCGAGGGATAAAAATTCGATCTCGGCGAGATCTCGGCATTTTCGAGATCTACTGATGATCTGTAGATCTCGAAGAACTGATGATCTACTGATACTGCTTAGTTGTTGTGATGATGATGCGAGTAAGATACAACATGAATTAATTAATTTTTAATTAATTTATGTGTTAACGAGTGATCACTGCTAACTAAATTAAGAGTGATATATCTAGGTACTACTCGTTCTCAATAACTAGACGCTTGGCGTTGTAACAATAATGTCTAAAAACAAATAACAACAACAGAAAACTAGCCAAATTATTGCAGTACCGTTAGCATCTTTGCCGTGGCCGAGTAGTATAGTAAGAGGTTCTTAGAAAACAGAATATAGTGCTTAGAATCAATACAAAATTAGTAGACTATTAGCACATTTATTTTTATTCTTCTTTATCGTATAGCAAGTAATAATATTGACTTAATTACCGAGTTGATCTCACACATGGCAGTCAATAACCATCTTATTTGCGACGGATCTTAGATTTGCGATCCGTCAGCAATAACCCAATCGCATCAAAGCATTTGCAATGACATGTTCCGAGAATTCAGCGATACAACCGAGGTATACCTAAGACATTGACAGCATTATTATGTCTATCAGCTTCACGTGTGGTGTATAATGTGTTTGCATGGGCGGTAAGGGAGCAGGGATTCTAAGAACATGTTATTGCGATGTAATGCTTTTGAGCAAACAGTAATATAATTATTGTAGCACTACCTTTTGCCCGTTGTTTTGCCTGCGTGGCGTGTAATAGGGATGTTTCCTGACTAAAACATATATGATTCTGTTTAGTCCGTCAGTTAGATTGTTAAAACATATTGGAAACGTTTGTTTTATCAAATTAATAAAATTTTACGAAGATAGTGTCAAAAATCATGAGTGGCGGCTTGTGACGTCACTTTCTAGTAAAAAAAGACATGCAAAATGACGTCACAAGAGTAATTAAGCACTGCACACTGTGCAGCAACACTGCGCCTTCATTGTTTGTTGACGTGAAAAAAGAAAAAACTAAATGTGGCACTCGGAGACTGCCGCGGTAAAGCTATTGCATAGCATTTTTTATCAACCTATACAAATAATTAATTATTTAATTTGACAACCTCAGTTGACAACCTTGTTATTTTCCGTAACCATAGCAACCTGGTTGAATATTTTCGTTACGGAATTTCTGAATTCGCTCTCCGCGCTCAAGGCCCGCGATAGAAGCTATGCAATAGCTTAAAAATATGTGTCCCATATTTTTTGGCAATCTATCTGACGGACTAATTCGATTTTTTTGTCAACTACTCTATTGTACCACGGGATTGACTACCTACCAGGATAAAAAAAAAGTTCTATGTCAACATATTCACAAACCTTCGTATTATTTAAGTAAGTTCGTCGTATTAAGATTAATGCTAATCCATATACATACATACACTCACGCCCTTTTCCCATGGGAGTAGGGGGAATGCTGATCCAGTAATTGCGATATTAAGTTCTGCTATAATCAATTCGGATTGTTGAGGATTCCAAGTAAAACTTAAGTGGGGTTTTTCCTACAAAGTGAGCCACAATCACACACATAGGCATAGCGTCAGCAATTAAGGTGAAAACGCCAGGGTAACCCGCGAAATTCAAACCTTTTTGTAATTTGCAGTGCAGTGTCAGGTTATATGTTGATTTAAATATGATTCGCGATCGTATTACGTATTCGTTACATAATTATAATTATCATTACAATCATTAAAACAACCCTATAAGCTCATTAAATCCTATTCAATGACTATTTTATAGAAGCGGGCTAAAGAAACTCGACGTAGTATGAATACAAGCTCGACAAAAATCGTAGACTCGACGTAGGGGGATTAGAAGCGAGACAAGGTTGTCGGATTGACGTAAAGGGAATTGATGTAGGAGGAATGAATCATAAATGAACTTAGATCATCATAAAGCCATATTTGATACAATCTCGAATCTTATTTTAATTACCACACAACCCGACATTAACTTTTCGCGGGTACACACGGCTACTCATCAAGCTATACATTTCCAGTTTACGCTGATCTCGCACTGCACGGAAATCCTATACAATGCGAGACCAGCTTATACTGGAAATACCCTGGTGTTCCCCCTTAAAATCCAGGTTACGAAACTTTCATTATTGTGTGTGTCGGGATAAATATTTATGCTGATATCAATTATTGTTTATACGGGATGGAATGTCTTTGCGCAAATTTTGGATGGGAATATTACTACTTTATTTACTTTACTTTATTTCAACCATTGTGTGTGTTCCTGTATAAATTAAATAAATCGTAATTCTGAACTTTATTTCACGCTAATTCAAAGATACTCATACTATTTCAAAGAAATAAAATATAATAATATACACACATCAAAAGTGTCTAGGGATCAACATATATTTTTGCAATAACTTTTCTCCTGATTGATATTAATTAAAATTCTCTTTAAGGATTCATCAAATAAAGTGTTTTCGTTTGTCACAGTAACGATAAACCAAGTCACCTTTGCATTAATAAAGAAATTTGCCATTTTCCTAATAAAGGGATTTTTGACATTTGAACCACTAACATTAAAGTTCGAAAAAAAGACTGAAATAACAGTTTTCTTTAAAATTTTATTGGGTAACTTAAACAATTAATAATCCGTGTTTCTACCGCGAACACTAACAACACAAGAACATCGGTTTGGCATACTCAAAATGAGTTCATCCAAATCACGCTGTGGAATGGCCGCCCATGTTCGTTGCAACAACAAAAAAAGGTCTTCTTGCGACTGGATACCCTCCATATTCGGCAGAGCTCTTCTCTGTAGCATATCCCATGCATGCTCAATCGGGTTCAAGTCTGGCGACTGAGCAGGCCAGGGCAGGACATTGATGTTAGCTGCGGCGAGAGTCTGTCTTACAACTCTTGCGGTGTGCGGTCGTGCATTATCATGCATTAACTGAAATAAGGGACCGATTTGCACTTGTAGAGGAACGATGACGTCTGATACAATCGTCTCAGCATAAATTTGAGCGTTGAGGTTGCCTCTGATCCAAATCAACTCAGTTCTTCCGCCGATCCAAATACCCGCCCATACCATGATGGTTCCACCACTATAAGGATGGACTTCCTGGCAGGATTTTAATCGCTGTTGGCGTCCAGGGGTTCTCCAGTGTCGTATACGTCTTGTATCCGGTCTCATACCAAAACGAGACTCATCAGAAAAGCACACGAAACGCCATTGTTCTTCTGCCCAATTTCTGTGTTCAAGAGCCCATTGATATCGAATCCTACGATTGTGCATTGCTATAGGTGGTACCCGTAGCGGTCTTCGGGAATGAAGGTTCACTTCATGCAAGCGGTTTCTGACTGTTTGGTCGCTAATTAAGTTCCCTGAAGAGTGATGAAGCCTTTTTTTTTTTTTTTTGGTGGGTGGAAAATCATCGAATAACCCCCCCCCGCTCTTGGGCAGAGCGAAGGGGAGTGTCAGACTTCTACTGACTAAAAACCAAACCCATGTTCCTTCTTCTTCGCCCTTGTGTCGGAGCCGCGGTAACCTTTCGATATCCACAGCCCCGACGGGCGTCGGCCCTTGCGGGCCCCTCCTTGCTGACATCTCTTTGAGGCGCGCGTGGAACACGTACGCGCCGCCGACACGGTCTGTTGCCGTCATGACGACGGCCGGACGGCGAGCTAGCCCGTTACTCACCGTCCACAGGCCCGCGTCTACGGTGGCCGGAGGTCATCGCGTGACCCCAGACGCCCGGAGCGCCTTCCGCGGCGGCTGGGACGTTGAGAGGTTCTCTCCCTCTCTCGTTCCGCCACCTCCTTCGCTAGCATCACTGCTTCGCAGAAGGAGGCGACGGCGTCCCATTCCTCTTCGCCCCGGACCATGGCTTGCACCAGGGCCGGGCGCGAGAGGTCGCCGCCGCCGATCGCCGCTACGAGAACACGGCGGGGCTCTGCCCAAGCAGGGCACGCCTCCACAGTGTGCTCCACCGTGTCCTCCGGTCGATCCTCGCAGTGGAAGCATCCGGGCGTTTCCTCC
Organism: Diarsia dahlii; assembly: GCA_949775195.1. Taxonomy (NCBI): domain Eukaryota; kingdom Metazoa; phylum Arthropoda; class Insecta; order Lepidoptera; family Noctuidae; genus Diarsia; species Diarsia dahlii. The sequence goes on along the minus strand of OX459197.1, from coordinate 727,295 downwards.
CGCCTGATTCGGTACAGGTACCTCCCGAAACACCCGTGTCCGGTGAGGACCTGCGTCAGACGGTAGGTGAGGGCGCCGTGGCGCCTCTCCAGCCACTCCTCAAAGAGGGGACTTACCGCCACTATCGTGGCGTGCCCTGCGCTGGGTTGCGACAGTCGCTGTCTCCATGCCGCCATGAGATCGCACCGGAGGTCTGTCCGCCGCGCAGCAATGTGCCGCGGCAGCAGAGTGACCCCCCGGTGTAGCGCCTCCGCGCGCCACTCATGTAGGCGCGCGAGGACTATCGCCTCCAGATCCCACGGCGGCAATCCGGCAAGGAGAATCGCCGCCTCGCGGGAGATCGTGCGGTACCCGCGGACAAGCCTTACGGCCATGACCTTTTGGGGCGCGTTCAGGTAGTGGACGGCCCGCTTCCTCACGGCACGTGCCCACACCGGGGCCCCGTAAAGGGCCATGGACCGCACGATCCCCGCATACAGCCTGCGGCAGGAGGCGTTTGGCCCCCCCAGATTGGGCAAGAGCCACCTAAAGGCAGCCGCGGCCCGCTCCAGTCTGGGAGCCAAACGTCGGAAGTGCTCCACGAAGTTCCACCGGCTGTCGAGGACGAGTCCGAGGTACTTTAAAGTACACTCGACGCCGATGGAAACCCCTCCCACCGATAGCTGGGATCCCGACGGTGGCACATTCCCACGCCCGTAGAAGCACATGGCCTCGGACTTGTGAAGTGCCACCTCGAGACCCAGCTGCCGGATCCTCTCAACGACTATCGCAACCCCGCGTGTCATGTTCGCGGCCGCCGCCTCGTGCGACTCCCCCCGTGCCAGCACCAGCGTATCATCCGCGTAGCAGACGACGCTGACGCCGTCAGGGAGGTCGGCACGCAGCACCCAGTCGTAACCGATGTTCCACAGGGGCGGCCCCAGAACCGAACCCTGCGGAACACCGCACGACATCTCTCGCCGGTGATACCGGAGTGCCTCCTTGATGCAGCTCCAGGGCATGGTGTTGAAGGCGTTGGCGATGTCGAGAGACACCGCCAAGACCACACCGCCCCGAGAGACCGCATCCCCCGTCGTGAGGGCTCTCACGCGCATGATGGCGTCCACCGTCGAGCGCCTCTTGCGGAAACCGAACTGGTGTTCCGCAAGATCCGGACCCATTCCCTCAAGGTGCTCGGCGAGGCGGTTTGCAATTACTCTCTCAAAGAGCTTGCCCACCTCGTCGAGCAGCACAATGGGCCGGTATGCGGACGGCGAGTCCGCAGGGCGCCCGGGCTTCTGAATGAGGACCAGCTTCCCCGTCTTCCAACGACGCGGGAACTGGCCCCTCTCCATGCACGCGCTGAAGAACCCCTCCAGTCGGGGCCCAAGAGCCTCTGAGGCCAGGGCCCAGGCTTTGCCAGGCAAGCCATCGGGCCCCGGGGCGGTATTTTTGGCCTTAAGCCTCCGTACCGCCACTCTCAGGTCTACCCCAGTCACCTCCGGAATGTCGTCATCAGATCCTGATTGGTCCGCTTCCGGCACCGCAGGTGGCGGAGCCATTGGCGGGGGACGATGCTCCCCTCGCGAAGGGAACAGAACGCTCACCACGTCCTCCACGAGCTCAGGCCGGAGACTCTGCGTCAGCGGGGGGCCCCGGGTGAGAAGTTTTTTTTTTTTTTTTTTTTATTATTGATAGGTTCGCGTTTGACCACTATCTCACCTGATGGAAAGTGATGATGCGGTCGACGATGGAGCACGCTTACCTAGAAGTAACCTATTCACTCTTGACTTAAAGACCCCTAGGTTATAGCTATCAGGAAATACAGACTCTGGCAGGGAATTCCACTCCTTAGCTGTACGCACAATGAAAGTATTCCCAAACCGTTTAGTGCGTATGGGTGGGATGTCCACCATATAACGGTGGCGCATCGCCGTACGTCTTGTAGTCCGATGATGGAACGGGCTTGGCGGAATTAGATCGTGCAATTCCCCCGCACACTCTCCGAAATGTAACCGATAGAAAACCGAAAGGCTAGCTACTCGTCGCCGATGTTCAAGGCTCTGGAGCTTTGACTTGACAAGCGCGTCATTGCCGATGAGCCTCTTGGCTCGTTTCTCAATTGACTCTAGCGCATCAAGCTGGTATTTAGCGGATCCATCCCAGAGATGAGAGCAGTACTCCACACACGATCGGACTTGCGCTTGATATAAGTTGAGCAGCTGTTTCGGTGTGAAATACTGTCTCACCTTTGCTAGGATTCCCAGCTTCCTGGCAGCCAGTTTAGCCTTAGTCTCGATGAACGGACCGAAATTGAGGGTTGACGTAAACGTAACGCCAAGAAGCTCAATGTGATCGGTTAACGGCACGGTCACACCACGGAAAGTAGGAGACTGTTGGAAATCGCTCCTTTTTGCAGAAAAGAGACACGCCTGGGTTTTAGCAGCATTGAACTTGACCAGGTTGGCGTCGCCCCATTCGGAGACAGCCTTCAAGGACAAGTTCAACCGCTCCACCATGGCCTCGCGTAGAGACCGGATCTGAGATCCACTAGCCCGCGCGTTGGACGTGTACCTCTCAGCAACAGTGCTGTCGTCTGCATACCCAAAGGTGCCGGGCACTAGCAGACTATTAATATGCAGCAAGAATAAAGTTGCTGAGAGAACCGACCCCTGAGGCACCCCGGCATTGATAGCCAATTGGTCAGACGAGCAGCCATCAATGACCACTCGAATAGACCGATCCCTCAGGAAGTCTGCAATCCAAGCACAAAGTCCAGCAGGTAGACCGAAAGAAGGAAGCTTTGCAATAAGGCTTTCATGCCACACCCTGTCGAAAGCCTTTGAGATATCGAGGGAAACAGCAAGCGCTTCTCCGTGTTTCTCAATGGCCTCACTCCAGATGTGAATGGCATACGCTAGAAGATCCCCAGTAGACCTGTTTTGGCGAAAGCCATACTGTCGGTCACTGAGGATATCATTGGCTTCTAGGTATGCCAGGAGCTTTCTATTCAGTACACGCTCCATAGTCTTACAGAGTACGGACGTGACTGAAATAGGCCTGTAGTTGGCCGGATCAGCACGACTGCCCTTTTTGGGCACGGGTTGCACGTTAGCCTGCTTCCAAGCTTTCGGTACTTTACCAGTCTCAAACGAGAGGCGAAACAGGCGCGTCAAGATCGGAGACAATTCAGGCGCACACGTCTTCAGTACAATTGCCGGTATTCCGTCAGGGCCACTAGCTTTGTTCACGTCAAGATTACGCAGCACCCTACAGACGTCCTTCTGATGGATGCGAATGTCCGACATACTCGTATCGCATCCAGCAGGAGAGGCCGAGGGACTGGCGTCGCCGCTGTCAAGACGTGAAGATTCCGCAAAAAGAGTGGCAAATAAATTTGCCTTATCTTCAGCGGAGTGGGCCAGTGACCCGTCGGGTTTAAGCAGTGGTGGAAGTGAGGGACGACAGAAGTTCGATTCGACAGGAGGTGATTCCGCACCACCTTATAAGGGCGCCCCCACGGATCTCTGTTGAGAGTCTCCAGCATCTCCTCGCGGGCCTGATCCTTGGCCCGCCGACGAGCCTCGGAGAGGGCGGTCTTCGCCGCTCTGTACCCTTCATATAGCTCCGCCTCCACGGCTTCCGCATTCGGAGGACGAATGCGGCGCCTGCGATGCCTGGTGTACCGGCGCCGCGCCACCACACACTGCTGACGCAGGTGCGAGAGTGATGAAGCCTCACGGCTAACATCATGGCGGTTATTGTTGGAGCTCTTCGAGTTAAGATTTGAATGTATCGGTCTTGTCTCCGTGTGGTGCAGCGATACCGTCCTCCATGGCGCTCAGCCACGGTACCAGTGCTTCGGTAACGTGTCCAAAGTCGACTGATAACACTCTGACTTGTATTCAGAGCTAAAGCCACAGTACGTTGCCGGGAACCAGCTTCTATCATTCCCACGGCTCTGAAATGACGTCGCCGCTCTATAATAACGTTGGTTTTAATCAGTAGTAGGGAAACAGTAGCACTAATAATGTCTTCAATGCGTTGTATGTTTTTATAGGGAAAATATTGACAGCTGATTTTCATATTTTACTCGAATTTGATTCACAGTTCCTGATTCAAATTATGAAATGCACCAAAAAGGATCCATATAAATTTATAAAATCATAAATTTATTACAAAGCCACATCTCAATCTCAAGAAATCCGCATAAAAATGCTTGATCCCTAGACACTTTTGATGTGTGTATATCACGATCAGCACGTCTAAACTGCGTTCAGGAGCTGTTAGTGTTTAATATATTATTCAGAGTAGGCATTCATTTAGGTATCGCTTAGTGTTATTGAAAAGGGGTAGGTACCTATAGTATTTTAAGCAACATTGAGGTTGATAAAGGTAGCAATTAGATATCCACGGAGTCGTTTTCATCCTTAACGTTAGAAAAAAAAGCATACATTTTTATTTACCTCAAAAGGTTCTAAAGCGTAGTTTTTCTAATACCAGTTATATGTGAAATAAATAACGCACAACTCGCACCAAGAAAGTTCACGCAAACCATTTCAATTTCAATGTCACGACCGCGCAAGCAACCGGCGGAAAATAGATTCAGGTCACGCTCCACAGAGGGCGCTCTACTGACCCCGGTAGTTAAGGAAGAAATAAGCGAAATTGCCAAGTTATTGCGAAGAATTGAGTTCATAAAACGACTTAGTTACAGAAAATTTAATAACTTATTTACCGCTTGTTAGTTCAGCGGCAGTCGGTTAGTTAGACTGGGCAGCTTTTACTTTATTACTACGCAAAGTTGGGGAAATTTATTGTTATGCAAATTGACGAAATTACAAAGACTGGTGGCCTGGTTGATGGCAATAGGCTCGCATATAGGACTTAAACATAACTGGTGAAAAGTGGGTGCACTAATGGGTATACCTCTGCCTAACTCGGGGATTACAGGCGTGGTGTTATGTTAATTTATGTTATAAATTGACAACTAAGGAGGACGAGGAGGTCGTGGCTGAATAATAATAGCCGTTCGGGTTGATCTTGGGGTTAAGCCGCGCTTGCCTTGGTTAGTGAGTGGATGGGTGACCACTCGTTATGCCGTTGATCCCAGCTGTCATTTTTAGATCTTTGGCAGTCGATACAGGTGTCAGTGGCCCGAAAACCTGACATTCAGTTTTACTAAGGGGAACGTATTACCCAGAACTAACTGAGCTGTATAGGTCAGATAGGCAGTCGCTCCATATAAAATACTGGTATTCAGCTGCATCCAGTTAGACTGGAAGCCGACCCCACAACATGGTTGGGAAAAGGTTCGGCAGATGACAACTAACGTAAACAAATGACAACTGGTTATATTTTTATAGTTTGTAATTTTGCAGGAAGGTATGGATCATTCTCATTAGTTCCACCAGCAATCAGTTCCATGGAACTAGTGAGACTTTTTTTTCTCAGTAGTTCCATGCACTTTGATAATGGAACAAATAAAACAAAACTTAATCGAACTCGTCTCACTAGTTCCACCGTAGTTGTCCCATGGAACTAGTGAGAACTTTTTTTTCTCAGTAGTTCCATGCACTTTGATAATGGAACAAATGAAACAAAACTTAATCGAACTCGTCTCACTAGTTCCATCGTAGTTGTCCCATGGAACTAGTGAGAACTTTTTTTTCTCAGTAGTTCCATTGTTCTTCTTAGTGGAACAAGTGAAACTAAAGTTAATCAACATCATTCTCATTAGTTCCACTTTTTAGAAAAATATCATCTAATATTAATATAGGAATAAAACACAAAAAAAATATAAAAAATTAAGTAATTTAATGTTATTCATTTTTACAAACAAATCAGGCCAACGACGTAATTTCAAGAACGTAATTACTTAATCAGGCTCATTTTCTGAACAAATTACGATACAGACGTAGGTATGTTATCGTAATTTGTCCAAAAAATGAGGAATGCTGATAGCACCTGAAATAATTATTTCCATTTGTGTTTACACAAAATTATTTTTTAATTTTATTGTATTAATTTCCTATTCTCAACGTTTTCATCATATTATTTTACTTTTAACATAAAATGAATGGTCACAACATTAAATTACTTAATTTTTTATATTTTTTTGCGTTTTATTCCTTTATTAATATTAGATGATATTTTTCTAAAAAGTGGAACTAATGAGAATGATGTTGATTAACTTTAGTTTCACTTGTTCCACTAAGAAGAACAATGGAACCACTGAGAAAAAAAGTTCTCACTAGTTCCATGGGACAACTACGGTGGAACTAGTGAGACGAGTTCGATTAAGTTTTGTTCCATTTGTTCCATTATTAAAGTGCATGGAACTACTGAGAAAAAAAAGTTCTCACTAGTTCCATGGGACAACTACGGTGGAACTAGTGAGACGAGTTCGATTAAGTTTTGTTTCATTTGTTCCATTATCAAAGTGCATGGAACTACTGAGAAAAAAAAGTCTCACTAGTTCCATGGAACTAATTGCTGGTGGAACTAATGAGAATGATCCGAAGGTATTACCTATAACTTTTTCAAAATAATTTACTACGACTGCTTTCAAAAGGGTTAAAGAAATCGGGATGTATGTTTTTGAACTGAATATTCTAAGAGTTCGATCAGCAGCCCGCACTGGGCCCTCGGCCCAACAGTGACAATTTTTTTTTTTTTTTTAAAACATTGCCCCACACTAGGAATTTCTCCTGTATCGTGGGTGCGTTCACAAACATTTAAACTCACATACACAAATACCCAGACCCGAAACAACTATCTGTAGATCATACAAATATTTATTCCGTGCGGGGATCGAACCCGCGACACGCAGCGCAGCAGTCCATTGCTTGAGCCACTGCGCCAACCGTGTCGTCAATCGTTTATAGGTTGAGTATGTTCATGAATATTCAGCCATTCGAGTAATAATCGTTAAAAATTAAATAAAACTTGTTGGTTCTCCAAACCAGAGTTTCATTTACAAGGATGTCCTTGTAAACTCACAATATTTACGCATATCTCGTGAATATTTGACGTGTAAAGACTCCCCTCACCCCCAGTGAGTGACACTCTAAGAGCAAATCTCACGCTTTGTCAAATTCTCGCATACACGGTACATAATTTGAATAACAGACATCTACGTATAAACGGTCGCTTTTATGTGATCATAGCAATGTGCGTTTATTCATTTTTCTTACTTACTTTTCTATTTTCATAAAACATGTCTGTATAAAAATAGTAGCCACACTGAATTTGGAAATCCAGTCTACCGTCGTTACCGGTAGTTCTAACAATACAAGCCATGTCAAGAAGTACCGCTTTCTGGGTGAAGCCCTTGATCCAGCTGTCTAACCAGAGCCTCCTTAGGTCTTGGTCAAGACTCTTGGTAATTAAGCCATTGGCTGCAACGACTATGATTGCTGAGTTCCCTTCCTACATTTCGCGAGCCAAGTCAAAATACTTGATTTGCCTACAATCTTCATTAATATCACTGGAAGCATATAACATGAAACCCAGATATAAGTACCTTACTATGGTGTACTACATAAAGGTATTACAACTCTATACTTAACCCTTTCGTGAAAAACGCGCGTAACGTTCTGTGTGCTAACAGGCATAACAAGGGTTCTGGCATCCCCTTTCATAGCTATTGTAGAAATGTAGACACAACAATGGAATCGTTCACAAGTATTATTGTTGTTGTGTGGCATACCGGAATACCCCCACTACTGGTACAGATTGTGTCTGACAACCACTCTAAACAACCCCAATTAATTATTGCGTTGACTTTATCATGACGTAATATAAGTAAATGGTGGATTTAAAGCTTGTAGATACAAACAAAAAAGGAAACCAGAGTCACCTCAAAGCCACACATACTCACTCAACAATTACTATAATAACAGTTCCACTAACGAGAATACTTCACAGATTTAGCCAAATTCATAGGTATTATTTAAAAATAGTACCGCCATTTCTGCTTCGTTCTATATGCACATTATATAAGTAGTTATAACCTTTTAAGAAACTTGTAGAGGTAATCTTTCAGGGAATAAGGTGCAATATATCATCTGCCAACCCCAATTTAGTCCGCTAGCTGAACTATTTTACTTGAAGCTGCTGCCTATTATAGCTGAATTCCACAACCCAGTTGGTTACTGGGTGAACGGTACCCCTTGGAAAGACCGGTTGTCAGACTTTTAGGCCCCTGACTACTGTAACGACTGACAATGATCTGCAATCTGCAAATGTCAGCTTTTTTCACTATTTAATGTAAAACATTGAGAAAGATACCTTAAACCTAAAAGTTTGGTTTCAATGCCTCCCGCTACCTACTTGATATTCTTATTTATAACTTAGATTTTAAGGTAAAACGTACATTTTGTATTTAACTCTGTGTTAATATTATGTGGGTCCTTTCTTAGAGCAGCACATACTTCAGAATTAATGGATGTAAATAAAAAAGTAAAGTTAACGTAAAAACATAAGGTAATAACAACATACTTTGATGTTCTTAAAGGCGATATGTTAAGCCTATGTACCTAACAAATAAATCCTAACTTGTGAGCAAATGGATTAAGATCATTTGTAAGCAGCTTGTATCAAATTATATATTAATAAGGACCTCGAAAAATGAATCAATCAATCAATGTCTGTCTTCATAAAAAAATTCAACTAACAAACAAACAAAGACAAAACAACACACTCTTTTCTATATAAAAAACAATTTAAAATCGATAAACTTGTATCAATTTGCCAACATTGTATAAAACGTGTCACTTAGCGTTTAATATTGTTTATAGCGTTATAAAGCGTTTGTAACGACCGTGATAGCAGTCTGAAGTGACGTTATTGCTGATACTCACGAGCCTAACTAGCGTGATGAGTAATGTTTGTTCTGTGCCAAACTAACAATACTACTCACCATTAATTTGATAAGTGGCGTCATTATAGAGATTTACGTCACAGATGTTCCGTATTATTTTGAAAGACTGCTGTTTAATGTAACAGCAAATCATAAACAATTAACATAAAATATGCCTATTATTGCAGAGATTTTTCTGTATTTCGCTAGTTATGTTTTAATCCCATCTAACTGGGGATGAATTTATTGCTATAAACCGGGCACAAATGGCCGGTGTCATCATCATCATCATCAGCCTATAATGTTCACACTCCAGGGACTCAGTCCTCCTCTTTAAGAGAGGGATGGGCTATAATCTACCACGCGGGCCCAGTGCGGGTTGGTAGATGTCACATTTATGTCTTCGAATTTTTTGGTTCTAAGGCATGCTGGTTTCCTCACGATGATTTCCCTTCACCGTTTTGAGAGCAGTTCTGATGAAATAAATTACACAAAGTAATGCGCCTGCCTGGGTTCGAACCCACGACTTACTACTTAAACAAATAAATCAAATTAATGAAATAATGAATGATGAATGATAATGTATGATGATGTATGATGATGATGATGTATGATGTATTAATGAATCTTTATCCGGCCTGGGAATCAAATCCAAGACCTTATCCTCAGTCAGCAGTAACCGTTACGACTACTAGTCTAAAGAGGCAGTTAACATTACCTACCTAATAGGTAAAATTAATACGAAAATTAGCTTTGAGAGTGGTTGAGAGCCTCCAAAATTCTTAAAGTGCCGAAAAGTCTTAAATATAGGGAAAAAAAAATATTCACTCATAATTTGATTTTATTCTAAGTATCGCAATAAAGCGACCAAAAAAGAAAAATAAAAAACATTTCAGAAAGGCTTCTATGTTTTTCTTCGCCTAGAGAACTTATTTAAATCTTTTTCTTTCAGTAACTTATTTACGTAATGTAGTAACGTAATGTAGTAACTTATTTACGCATTAGGTGGACACCTGTAATGATAGTTGTAAGGGAGATTTTAATAAATAAAATAAATAACGTGGGTTTATTGGCGTTTATTTGGAACAAGCCCGCCGCACTATTTTAAACCATTGCATTGTAACACCTGTTAGCCAGAATCAACAGAAACAGTGGCGACCACAAGAAAAGCGCCGAGACAATGAGCTCGAGCTCGACGAAGTCCCAGAGAAACGATTTAACTGTATTGGATCCCGTAACGAAATCTATCAGAAAAGAATCTCCGGAGTAGGAAAATAGTGGAGGAGTAAGAAATTACAGGCGTGATGTGGAAACCCATCTTATTTGCTTTAATCTAAGCTGTCGTGCTACCCTAAGATTACACACTGATTAAACCGAAATAATCAGTGTCTCCCACCAACATACAAAACATAATCACTAATCATTATCGCATGGATGGCATCGTACTTAAGATGTAGTCAGACAGGTGCGGTCGATCGACGACACGGATCATTCTCTACGATCCAGTGTGGTGATTGGCTGCCGGATGAGTATTTAAACTATTCGATAAGATTGTGATGTAAATACTAGTTAAAATTTACTGTTCAGAAATGTTTTGTTCGCGACTGCCCCGGGTGGAGGTCAGAAATTATCCAACGGGATCGATACGACAGAGATAAAAATGATCTATTGTTTTAAACCAAGTCACCTCTGAGATACATTTGATCTTTTACCGTACAATCGGTTAGTACAGAAACATTTATAATGTAATCTAATTATGGCATGCGGAACCCGGTTTTGCATGGACCGAAACGGGGTTCTGCATGCCCAATTTGTAATATTAATATCTACAGACATGAATATCAATTGTTAGATAATAAGCAGTTCATCGGACACTCAGTCGACGGCAAATCGGCTTTGAACAGCATGACGTACTTACGAGACGACATATTGCGCTGTTTAGTAGTTGAGTGTTATCAAACACTTTGTTTTTGATGTCTGTCACAGGTCCGTGAGTGCTGTGGTTTCGTTCCTCTTGCGTAATAAGCATAACAAATATAATCTAGGTACTAAAATTAGGCTGAGAATCAAGCTGCGTTGGCTTAGTTTGATCTATAGATAGGTGACCAGTAACCACCCATTACATACACTTGCATCTTTAATGTCCCTGAAAGCACTTTAGGTTGCTAAGGACCTAACGAGCTTTCCTTTATTATTTGTGTATCTTTTTCAGTCGTTATAAGTAGTCAGTGGCATAAAAGTCGGACAATCTTACCAAAGTATATGGTATTAACCATAAACATCAGTACTTACTGGATTGTGGAGGTCAGATAGGCAGTCGCTCTATTTAAAGTACTGGTAAGTATATAGCTGCGTCCGGTTAGACTGGAAGCCGACCCCAAAATAGTTTAGTAGTGAAAGGTAAGCCGATGATGATGGTTGAGAATCAGCACTTTTTACCCTCCTATAGATTAGAAGAAAGCTTAAGTAAAAGTCTCAATGAACCAAAACCAACATTTGCAATGAAATCCACAAATAGATACAACAAGCTTTATAATACACCAAGACTAACATGAAGAATACGATTCCAAATGAAACACAGGGAAAATTTGCAAAATATAAGCTCAAGTAAAAGTTATCCTCGAATGCAAAATGAGTCATGCAACAGTTTCCTAACAGACTGTCTTCGTCGTTTGAATTCTGAGCACTCTTGTTTCTATACACAAGTATGATGTATGATGCACAACTAAACTTCAAAGCATATCTTGCAGACGTATTAAGCAATGCGGTCTTAGTTAGCACTTCGAATTCCTTGCGTTAACTGCGACGCGTTCTGCTAAAGTTTGAGGAAAAGATCCCTTAATTTTAACTTTCTAAGAATCATCGACATGACGCAGAAGGAAGTACCTATTGTATTGTATAGACTTGCTTGTATCCGCAACTCCATATCTTCGGAGATATGTTATAAATAATAATAGTAATAATCTCTTTATTGAAAAACGGAAATACATATGAAGGCACGTGGGTACCAGTATCAGAATCACTCATCGTAAAGTGGGTTATAGCACGAGGTATTTTAGAAATAAGTAGACACGTCTTCAATCAGCAGCCTTATAATCACTATTCGTCGCTGGAACGCTGCTAAGTGTCAAAGACGTGCTACGAATTGCTCTAAGATTTTAATCAAAAAAGTAGGTCCAAAGTACTTGCTTATGGTTGTCCTATATACCAAAGTAAAGCCATTTAAATAACGTAACTAGTGGTGAAAAGTGCAAAGTGATACATCAAGCCAATAAAAAGTTATAAGTAAAATCATTTTGGAAACTAACATAACGAACTACCTACGATATCTCGCACAAAGTCCGCTGAGGTGAGTACTACCACTGCACGGAACAACTATTACTGAATACCCACAAAAATGAATTGTGCTGGATGTAAACAAGCAATAGGTCGCGGAGAACTGCTAAGATGTTGTACTTGTCAAAAACTGTACCATTATCGATGCATTAACATGACCACATCGTATTATGTAGAAAACAAAAGCAAATTAATTAACTTATGGCGCTGCCCATCGTGCAAAACCTCTACGAAGCAGATAAGAAATGACGACACACCTGTTAGGAGACATTCTCCAGCTACTCTTGACGACACAATAATGTCCATTGACGACCAAATTCATGACGACCAAAGACAAGACGACCAAATACAAGACGACGAAAGTATAATAGGTGACACAGGGAAATATGACGCACTGCAAACAAACACAGATAATTCCACAATGTTATCGCCGATCTTACCAAATACGGAGTCAATCACACTGGAACAAATTAGCCAACTATTAGACCAAAAATTGGAATCACAACAGAAATCTATTTTGACAAGAATTAAAAGCACAATTCAATCAGAAATTAATAAAGCTATATTAAAACTCCAACAAGAACTATACCAGAAAACCGAACAAATTTCTCTGGAGCAAACTAAAGTGACCACAAATATTATTCGTATAAATGACACCATACAAAAACTTGAGATGGAAACCGCAAAATTTAAAACCGAAATAGCCGAACTTCAAAATAAAAACATGCACCAGAATGTGAACGATACCTCTACGAATGCTCTGAAAGATAATAGTAAAACAATTGTTATCCACGGGCTAAACGAATATTATAACGAAACAGAAACAAACCTTGAAGATAGGATAATATTTGCGTTTCAAGACACATTGAATCTCGACCTCAGTGGCTACATCGAAGAGCTACATCGGATAGGACGAAACGGATTTAGACGACCAATACGGGTGGAACTGATCAGTAAACGGATGACTAAGTATATCTTAGAAAACGCAGATTATTTAAGAAGTCTAGGCTTATATGTGTCAGCTTTCCTTGATAAAGATTTTTTACAGAGAAGACGAAAACAAAGAGAAGGACGGTCTATAATATACCAAAACATCGAAAATAACAAACACATAGAGGATGGAAAAGAAAACCGTAACGAAACGCTAAAGACACCGACTCCACATTCGTACTCACAACCAAACCCCAGCATCTCACCGCAAATGGTAAATAAGACCAAAAACGTGATGAATAAGACATTTCGTTAATGACATCACAATAACCTTTCAAAACATTCAAAGTCTAGGAAATAAGGTAGATTTAATTGAACATTTGTTACTAGAAAAAAATATTTACATGCTATCTTTATCAGAAGTATGGAGAAATGATCATTTTTGTAACTCTGTATCGCTTCAAGGATATAAAATTGCATCCAAATTCTGTAGAAAAGCTAGAGAAGGTGGTGGTGTTTGCCTAATTATAAGAGAAGATGTAAAATTTATAGAAAGAATAGATTTAGTTAATTATTCCAAAGAATTTATAATAGAAATTTGTGCAATTGAAGTTCCTGAATTAAACTGTATATTCATAGGATTATATAGACCAGATCGCCATATAAATATATTTTATGAGCAAATGGAAAAACTTTTAAACAGATTAAATACTAGAGATAAGAATAAATATATCATATTTGGGGGAGATTTCAATATTAATATACTCGAAAAAAACAAACAAACACAAAACTTTCTTACCTTCATGCGCTCACATAATCTTAAGCAAATAATTCATGAACCTACAAGGATAACAAAAACTACCTCCACTTGTATTGATCTACTTTTTACTAACTATAAACCATTAATAAAGAAAGATTATGTCGAAGATTATGGACTCTCCGATCACAAATCTATTAACTTACAATTAAATACAAACCGATTATATGCAAACAATAACAAAATATGGTATATACAAAAAAGATTATTTACAGATAAAAACATAATTAACTTTAAAAATGCATTAGGAGAAATTGATTGGGAACAATTTATAAATACAGATAAAAACGTAAACGAAAACTACTATACATTCATCACAACTTTATCACAGCTCTTAGATAAAATAATACCAAAACTAAGAGTAAAACTAAAATCTAAAAAAGTTAAAGGATGGATGACAACAGGGCTAAAAACATCATGCAAACACAAGAGAGTACTAAGAATTTTACTAAATGAATCTAAATCCAATATCTTAAGAACATATCATAGCAAATTTAGCAAAATATTAAAACGTAGCATAACACTTTCAAAGAAAATAGAATATATCAGACAAATGGAAAAGTCAGAAAATAAAACTAAAACTATGTGGAATATTATAAATAACAAAACTGGTAAAACTAAAAAAAGGGAGTATGAAAATATATCACTAAAAGTAAACAGTAGAACCATTTCATGCCCTAAAAAGGTATCAAATACATTTAACGACTTCTTTGCTACAGTAGGTGAAACAACAACAGAAACAAATAATCCCTTAAAAACTGGACGTCCAGTGATGTACCCACCAACTACATCGATGTACCTTCGCCCAGTAAACCAAAAAGAAATACTTAATATAATTAAACAAACGAAAAATAAACATAGCTGCGGAATAGACGAAATACCCCCTATTTTAGTAAAACGATGCGCAGAAGAATTGTCAGCCCCACTCACATTCTTAATAAACCAGAGCTTTGAACTTGGAGAATTTCCCGATTTACTCAAAATTTCCCTAGTAAAACCAATACATAAAAAAGACGATATCCACACACCTAGTAACTTTAGACCTATAGCATTGTTGCCGACCTTTTCAAAGATTTTTGAAAAGGCTATGTGTAACAGACTAAACTTTTTCTTAGAAAAATACAATATTCTTGATGACTGTCAAAATGGGTTTAGGAAAACAAGATCCACAACATGTGCGGTCTACAAATATGTCCAAACAGCTCTCCAACAAATAAATGACAAAAAGTATGCATTGGGTCTTTTACTCGATATGTCAAAAGCGTATGACAAAGTATCTTATAATATATTACTGTAGGATTAAGATTACTAAAACTGTAAAACGTTTCTAAACGATAAAGAACTTTGCTTCAGAACGAATGAATGTGAGAGTGGGAGTGAAAGGGATGAGCGAAAAAGATGGCGTACAACGATGGTTAGGAAAAAGTGTATTTTTATGTCGAAGGTGAAAATAAAATAGTTTCAAGTGTACGATTGTCTTTTTCTGGATATCCCAACACTACAAATTGGGGGCTCGTCCGGGATACCAGAAAAAACAATAGAAGAAGATTGCCTTGTGTGTGCTTCGCGATCGCGGTAAGGTGAGCTGCGACCACGTGCGCCGGGCGGCAAATTAACGACGACGAACTACGAAGTAAGAAGTTTCAAAGATATAAAACTTTTAAAACACAACGATGTCCGACGAGAAGAACCCCGTTCCTACTTTCAACTACGCCGATATAATTCCAAAATACAATGGCACCGACAAGACGTACTCGTCGGCAAAATGGGCGCAAGACATAGAAGACAACGCCGAGATATTCGGGTGGTCGGCGCAGCAAAAGCTGATTCTGGCGAGAAGGTCACTAACAGGCACAGCAGAATTATGGCTCAAATCGGAAAAAGCCTTCAAAAGTTACGAAGAATTACGGACGGCATTACTTAAAGAATTCCCAGAAACCGTCAACAGCAAAGAGATGCACGAGCTCATGGCGTCCCGCAAAAAGAAAAGCACTGAAACCTACTACGAGTATATGTTAACGATGAAGGAGTTGGGTAAGCGTGCTAAATTCCCAGATTATGTGGCGATACAGTATATCATAGACGGAATACAAGACTACGAATCGAATAAAACGATCCTGTACGGCGCGTCTACTTATTCTGTATTAAAGGAAAGAATCATCATCTACGAAACTATGAAGGGTAAAACTAAGAAAAGGCATGATGATGGTACGACGAAGCAGCAGAAGCAGGACCTGGAAAAGAAGGGTCATTCGGAGAAGTCTGGTCGCCGATGTTTTAAGTGTGGTGAGACAGATCACGTCGCCAACGCATGCAAGAAAGGTGTAAAATGCTTCCGATGCAACTCGTTCGGTCATATTGGACGAGAGTGCAAGGAGCCGATCTCAAATACAGACTCGCAGGGTAAGCATAAAGATGGCGGCGGTGGTCATAGTTCTCGTACTTCCATGCTGTGTACGAAAATTTCACCGGAACTTGGCGATGGCGTTCCGGATCCGGAAGAAAAACATGGAAGCCACGATCAAGATGAACGAGGAACGAACGAACGAGTGACAGGTGTGAACGAGTCAGTGTTAACGTCAAACTTCTGTCAATCACGTCAGTGTCATAAGTGTCAAAGTGAAATGGTGTTAAGTGTAAACAAAGACTTTGCGTGTAACAAATCAGTTAAAAACATTAAGATTAGTGGAATAAATGTTGATAGCCTTGTAGATTCAGGTAGTGACTTAAATTTAATAGCTTCTAACTTGTTTTTCGAGTTGAATGTAACATCCTACGAAAAGGTAAGAGTCACATTGTCAGGACTCGGTTCTACTAGCGTGTTTTCGCTAGGAAAGTTCAATGTAAACATAGAGATAGATGGATATTGTTTTGATGTGTGTTTTTACATTGTTCCACAAGAAGTTATGCCGTATAAAGTTATTTTAGGCCAACCATTCTTAGTAAATGTTACAGCTGTCATTGATAAAGGTTCAGTCACTGTTATGCCTCACTGTAATGATGTTTTGCTGCAGTGTATGCTTGCCGAGGTTCCAGAACCACTATGTTTTGTTTCTGATCCGCAGATACGAGAGGTGGCTCAGAATTTGATTAACAACTACCAACCCAAGAGGATAAAGGAGGCTCCGATAGAAATGAAGATAATATTGAAAGATGACATCCCTGTTGCACAGCGTCCACGAAGGTTGTCACTCGCTGAGCAGCAAGAAGTAGAGAAACAAGTAAGTGAATGGTTACGAGATGGTATTATTAGGCCAAGTTTTTCAGAATATGCAAGTCCATTAGTGCTTGTAAAGAAGAAAGATGGATCTACAAGAATATGTGTTGATTATCGAATGATCAACAAAAAGATGGTCAAGGATGAATTTCCACTTCCAGTCATAGAAGATCATATTGACAAGTTATCAGCGGCTAAGGTGTTCAGTAAATTGGATTTAAAAGATGCATTCTTTCATTTGAAGATAGAGGAAAGTTCAGTTGGATATACCTCTTTTGTAACACATCATGGTCAATTTGAATTCCTCAGGGCACCATTTGGATTGTCAATTTGCCCTAAGTATTTCACAAGATTTATAACAATAATTTTCAGAGATCTTATAGCCAAAGGTCACATTCTTATATTCATTGATGATGCCATAATTCCAGCGAATGATTATAAAGAAGCAGTTGAAAGGTTAGAAGAAGCACTACAAGTAGCATCAGATTATGGACTTGAAATAAACTGGAAGAAGAGTGAAGTACTGACAACCAAAGTTGAGTATTTGGGTCACATTGTGCAAGATGGTGAAATCAAACCCTCCACTGGAAAAACTGAAGCGGTTGTCAAGTTCCCTGAACCCAAGACGGTGAAACAACTACAAAGCTTTATGGGGCTAGCGTCATATTTCAGGAAGTACATACCTCACTTTGCTAAAATAGCTACTCCATTGACTGACCTACTAAAGAAGGATCAAAGTTTTACGTTTGAAGATGAACACAGGTATGCATTTAATATTTTAAAAGAAAAATTAGGAAGTAGTCCAGTACTGAAGATTTTCAACCCAAGAAGACGTACAGAATTACACACAGATGCTTCGAGTTTGGCTTATGCAGCAGTATTAATGCAGTGGTGTGAAGACAGTGGCTTACATCCTGTGTATTATATGAGCCGAAAGACCAGCGACGCGGAAAGAAAATATTCTAGTTACGAGCTGGAAGCTCTTGCTATTATAGAAGGTGTAAAGAAGTTTCGGCACTATCTATACGGCATTCCATTTAAGATTGTAACAGATTGCCAAGCTTTTCAGATGACGCTACAGAAGAAAGATCTTTCAACTAGAGTTGCTAGGTGGGCATTGTTATTACAAGAATTTGATTTTCAGGTTGAACACCGGTCTGGTACAAGGATGAAACATGTTGATGCGTTGAGCCGCAACCCATACATAGGAGTGACTACTAATAGCCTACATGAACAAATAAAGAAGGCACAAGAGCAAGATGAAGGATTAAAAGCTATCATGGAGGTACTCTCTGAGAAACCCTATCTCGACTACTACTTGGAAGGCGGTCTGCTGTATAAGGGCCTAGAAAGAAAACTGATGGTACCTAAGAACATGGAGATGGAGGTCATAAAGAGAGTGCACTCAAATGGACATTTCGGTAAAAAGAAGATGATGGAGCTTATAAGTAAAGATTATTATATTAAAGATTTAACAAAGAAATTAGAAGATTTTATCATCACTTGTATCCCATGTATACTTGGCAGCAGAAAAGAGGGCAAGCAAGAAGGATTTTTACACCTGTTAGAGAAGGAAGATACACCCCTACATACTATCCACATTGACCACCTTGGGCCAATGACGGAGACAAAGAAGATGTACAATCATCTACTCACAATGGTGGATGCATTTACAAAGTTTGTGTGGATATTCCCCACAAGAAGTACTACAAGCAAGGAAACCATTGAGAAGTTGAGAATCCATCAGCAGCAATTTGGAAACCCCACTAGAATAATTAGTGACAGGGGAACAGCATTCACTAGTCATGAATTTCAACAATATTGTGAAGAAGAAGGAATCAAACATGCCAAGATTACTACAGGAGTGCCTAGGGGAAATGGGCAAGTAGAAAGAATGCACAGGACCATAATATCAATCCTCACGAAGCTATGCATTGAAGACCCTACCCAATGGTACAAGCATGTCAGTCATGTGCAAAGAGCATTGAATAGTACTTGGCAGAGAAGCATCAACTGTACCCCGTTTGAACTGCTTGTAGGAACAACTATGAAAACCAAGGAAGACATTGAAATCTACGACTTACTAATGCAAGAAGGAAGAGATATCTTTGTACAAGATAGAGAAGATAACCGACGAAAGGCGAAAGAGCACATTTTGCAGGTGCAGGAAGAAAATATACAAGCTTTTAACAGAAAACGTAAAGAAAGCACTAAGTATAAAGAAGGTGACTTGGTAGCAATCAAACGAACTCAGTTTGGGTCTGGGATGAAACTAAAGCCTAAATATCTTGGACCTTATAGCATCATTAAGGTCAAAGGGAACGACCGGTACGATGTACAGAAGTTGGACCCTACTGCAGAAGGACCAGGTAAGACATCCACTGTAGTAGATTTCATGAAGAAATGGCCCAATGACTGAATCGTTATCATTCTAGCTATTCTAGTTATTGTTATTCTATTGTTGCTTTGTGTATGCAACATAATTTTAGTTGTTAACTGTAACAGTGTGTAAGACTGTATTCTTAGTATTAGTATGTTATTAAGATAAGTTGATAAAACTGTATTTGTGTTAGTATTAGTGTGTTATTAGGATTAGTGATAAAACTGTAACAACATGTAAGACTGTATTCTTAGTATTAGTGTGTTATTAGGATTAGTGATAAAACTGTAACAGCGTGTAAGACTGTATTCTTGTTATTGTTGTATAATTTCTGAGGCCAGAAATAGCTACAGGATGGCCGAGTTGTAGGATTAAGATTACTAAAACTGTAAAACGTTTCTAAACGATAAAGAACTTTGCTTCAGAACGAATGAATGTGAGAGTGGGAGTGAAAGGGATGAGCGAAAAAGATGGCGTACAACGATGGTTAGGAAAAAGTGTATTTTTATGTCGAAGGTGAAAATAAAATAGTTTCAAGTGTACGATTGTCTTTTTCTGGATATCCCAACACTACATTACTATCAAAACTTTACGGTTGTGGTATACGTGGCCCGGCTTACAATTGGTTCAAATCATATTTAAATAAGAGGAAACAAATAGTCCAGGTCGAACATCACAATATTAAAGATAGGGAGACAAAAACAGTGCGGTCCCAGATGAGAGATCTCACATGCTCTATCCCCCAAGGCAGCGTTCTGGGCTGCACACTGTTTTTAATCTATATCAATGACCTCCCAAAAATATTAAATAAACAAATTACTTTACCAGTACTGTTCGCTGATGATATCTCCATATTAGTAAATTGTGACAAAAACTCAGACCCAAATTCAATCTTACAAAATACTCTCCAGGCAGTAACACTTTGGCTACAAGACCACAATTTAGAAATTAACTTTAAAAAAACCAAAATGATACAATTTAGATCGTACAAAGCCCCATCGTTAAAAAATTGTGTTAGTTTTAATGACACCCCTATAGAATTAGTAACTACATTTAACTTACTCGGTATAAACATAGACACACATCTTAATTGGAAAAAACACATAGAAACCGTGAAATCTAAGTTATCTCAATTTACCTACGCCTTGTTTCAACTTAAGCACAGCACAAATACAGAAACGGCACTATCGGCATACTACGCCTACGCAAACTCGTGGCTAAGATATGGTGTGATGTTATGGGGGAACAGTGTAGATGCAAGCGAACTATTTGTAGTACAAAAAAAATGTGTTAGAATACTGGCACATATTGACAATACCGAAAGCTGTAGGCCATACTTTGTTAAATTAAAACTCCTTACTTTACCTTCTATATATATACAGGACCTTTGCATATTTGTATTTAAAAATAGCAACATTTTCCCTAAAACTAAAGACATTCATAACGTAAACACACGCCATAAAAATAGATTACATCTTCCACCCTCCCGGATTAAAATGCTTTACAATAGCCCATACTATATGGCAGTAAAAATATTTAACAAATTACCGGAACAAATTAAAAAAGAACCTAATTTTACTATATTTAACAGAAAATTAAAAGAATATCTAACTCAGAAATGCTTTTACTCGGTCGCAGAATACCTAGAATGAATTATTTGGAAAATATGAATAATACATAATTAAATTGAATTACCTTGACATGAAACATTCACAAAAGCACGCATGACAGATTGATGTATTAACTTGTACCTGACTTCCTTATTACTTATGTTATTTTATATAAACTAAGACTTTATTATTATAAATTCCTCTGACATTATTGTGTAAACTGGTGTAAAAATTCATTTTGACATTATCTTTTGACGGCCAGCCTAACTGGATATTGCATATATTGTGACATATTTGTACTGGGAATTAGTGATTTTATTTTATTTTTTGCGATATAATTATACATACTTTTGTACATTAATAATTTAAACATTTTATTTTGATTTCTGAATGCTATGGTTATAAGTTGCAAACTAACATTGTAATAATAAAAGTTATGACTATTGTTTATTCTTTAAACGTTTTGTTAAAAACTTTAAGCAAACGATGATGATAATGATTAATTAAAATAACTATTGTCATAGTATGTACCTAATTATATCTGAGTTATGTATGACTACTGACTTTGTATAATATTACATAATTTATATTGCCGTGCCCTAGCCGGGTTTCATGTTGGAACCAAATTCATTGTAACAACTTTTAAACACATGAATGCAATAAAAAATTTGAGTTTGAGTTTGAGTTTGAGTTTCTCGATTAAAATTACAAAAAATCACACTTATTAACTCGGATGAATACGGATTAAGATTTAGGACGTAAGCGATCCGTCGTAACCGTCTAGCCCACGCCACTATTCGTTTCAAACTGAACGAGTCCGGTGGTTTTTGACGTTCTTGACGTTTCGCAAGAGTGACAGTCCCGCTGTCACTCTCGTCCACACAATTTTCATTCGTTCAAATCAGTCTGTCAATGTCAAAATAAGGTCATCAATTAATCCTACTAGATGGCGCTAGGGACGCGCCTTCACGGCCAGACTGACAATCGCCCGTCCTCGGGCGAATATGTATTCCGCAACAAGAAGATACCAGCCATTACTGTTAATCGAAACATGCTCGTCCACCCTGACATGAGCCAGTGCGTCTTACTTTTGGACACAGCCTATTTCGAACTCACTCTTACTACTCGCACCACATTCCTTCCTCATATGATTCGTAGCCCGGACAAATGCGTCCCTTCGACTTGCCTTCAGTGCAAGACCGGACAACACCGTCCCTTCGACTAGTCATCAGCTAACTCACGTGATGCGTAGCCCGGACAAATGCGTCCCTTCGACTTGCCTCTAGTGCAAGACCGGACAACACCGTCCCTTCGACTAGCCATCAGCTAACTCATATGATGCGTAGCCCGGACAAATGCGTCCCTTCGACTTGCCTCTAGTGCAAGACCGGACAACACCGTCCCTTCGACTAGCCGTCAGCTAACACATATGATGCGTAGCCCGGACAAATGCGTCCCTTCGACTTGCCTCTAGTGCAAGACCGGACAACACCGTCCCTTCGACTAGCCATCACCGACGTCAACGAACTAGACTCATACGTCCCTTCGGCTAGCAACACTAAGCCCGGACAATACTATCCATTCGTAACACACAGACGCATGCGTCCCTACGAACCTGCTGGCACTCTAGCCAGGACCGGACAACATCTCGTCTCTGAGTTTGCGTCCTTTCGAATTACCAACGAACGGGTGAATGTGAATCACATAATCTGAACTTACCTTAGGGTCTGAACACTATACTCGGTGGATGTCTACGTCTACGTCAAAGGTCACAGGATTTTCATCTTCCGAATCAACACCTGTTTCAGAAGGTGCCGTAAGCGTTTCAGACGATGCAGTCAGAGTAATGGAATCTGCAGTCAGGGTGTCCACACTGCGAGCCGACATAGTCTCAATATCGGTATCAATAATGCCTTCTGACTGCACATCTACCGCCTTCTCGGCCTCCTCGTCATTCATAATACCTTCAGCCAACTCGATTAAGCCCTCGTGACCTCCCGGCACCAAACGCAAATTTTCGTGCGAATACTTCAACGTACGGCATGAACCGTCAACACTTTTTAACTCATAGCGGTAATTTTCCAGAACATTGGTGATCACGAAAGGTCCTCTAAACTTTCGGTCAAGTTTCGTCTGATTGCGTTCCGAACTTTTCACGAAAACGAAATCACCTTTATCAAATGGCTTTACCCTAGCTCTACCGCGATTAAAACGAATAGTCTCAGCGTTAGCAGCTTTTTCTATATTATTTGAGGCATTTAAGCGTATCGATATCACTCTAGAGACTTCACGTGGCCTTTTAAGTGCTAAAAACGAAGTTGCTCAAGAATTTGTAGATTTCTTCACTGGTATCCCACTTAAAACTACTGAAACCTTAAATTCGTCACCCTTGCTTTCTATTGAGTTATTAAGAGCAAACGTTTCAGCCTGTCCGGTTGAGTTTCAATTTAAACATATAAACCCCATAGCAGTCATTAAAGCTTTTAAGGAAATTAAAGTCAAATTAACCGAAGATCTATGGGGACTGTCGATTAAAGTTTGCCAAGCTATTATTGAGACTGTAGCTCCGTACTTAGCCTTAATATTTAATTTGTGTGTGGACCAGGGAGTCTTCCCGGACCTTATGAAATACAGCAAGGTTATACCTCTTTTCAAATCCGGTGATAGTAAAGACACCAATAACTATAGACCCGTATCCGTTTTGCCAGTTTTTAGCAAGGTGTTTGAAAAGGTAATGCTTAATCAAATGCTCATCCACTTTAACACCAATAAAATCTTACATGAGAAACAGTATGGTTTCACCAAAGGACGTTGTACGACTGACGCCGGTGTCACCTTATTAAAACATATATTTACTGCGTGGGAAGAGTCACAAGACGCCATAGGGATCTTCTGTGACCTCTCGAAAGCATTTGATTGCGTCAACCACGAAACCCTTCTCATAAAGCTCGAACATTACGGTTTAGGGAAACTTGCGCTCAGTTTAATGAAGTCGTATTTAAGCGATAGACATCAGCAAGTACAAATAAATGGTGTCAATTCAATGGGCTTAAAAGTAAGCATGGGTGTGCCACAAGGTTCGATATTAGGTCCTTTTCTCTTTTTGGTCTATATTAATGATCTACCCCATTTATTTAAAAATCAACCTGAAATGGTATTGTTTGCCGACGATACTTCTTTAATATTTAAGGTAAACAGACGTGCCACAAGTCTTGATGACGTAAATAACGCCTTACTGCAGGTTCATAATTGGTTCACCGTCAATAATTTAGTATTAAATGGGAAAAAAACGAAGTGCATAAAATTTGCTCTACCAAATGTCAAAAGTACAGATTGTGACATAGTATTGAATCAAGAGAAACTAGAATTTGTCGATGAAACTGTTTTCTTGGGGATAACGATTGACTCAAGGCTACAGTGGGGTCCGCATTTAACATCTCTTGCAGGACGGCTGAGTTCAGCAGCATATGCTGTTAGGAAGATCCGTCAATTTACTGACGTAGATACCGCGAGACTAGTCTATTTTAGCTATTTTCATAGTGTTATGTCATACGGTATTTTACTATGGGGACGGGCTGCAGACATCGAGTCTATATTTATTCTGCAGAAAAGAGCCATTAGAGCCATATATGGTCTACGAAGGCGCGAATCTCTGAGAGAGCTGTTCAAGGAAATTAACATCATGACAGTACCTTGTCAATACATCTATGAAAACATCATGTACGTTAGGAAAAATCTGCATTTATTTAGCAAAAGAGGGGATAGACACCACTATAATACGAGAAATAGGGACCAACTGGTTCAACCAGGTTTCAGGCTAGCTAAAGTAGACTCATCTTTCATGGGGTACTGTTTAAAATGTTACAATAAAATACCCCCTCACATTCTTCAACTGAATGAGACGAAATTTAAATCTTGTATAAAACGCACACTATGTAGGCAAGCATACTACAAGTTGGGGGATTACATTGATGATAAAAATGCTTGGCTCAATGCTGGTCCTGCTCCACAACCATAGGGGCAAATAAATCGATTATCATGTGAAGTTATTGTAGAGGCTGCAGAAGATTGTAAAAATATCTTTGCATTGTATAGATTCAATGTCTTAATATTGTATAATTGCATGGCACATGTGTGAGTACTATGTACTATAAAGCCACTTTTTACGTTTTTACATTTAGTTATATTTTAGTGACGTTGCCCTGGTGGCTGAGAGAATGTCATGCTCACTCAAATGTCTCGCTGATGGTGGCGGGTGTGTCGGATCATTTAGTTCCCTTCAAAATGGTTGAGTTAGATGGTGCTGATCCATGCGTCATGTTCGTGAACGGGCGCTGTCAGTGGAGACTGGTCATTCCTTAGTTGCCATGGTGTATATATATATTTTTCTTTGATTTATTATATCTTTTTACTCTGGACGCTCTTAACTTGCACGTCTTGCTACATAGTTCTCACATAATACCATCTCAACATGAATGATATAATGTACCAAGATTTTGTAACAAATTCTGATTTAAAAGAGTGTCCATGGAGTTTCTTGCCCGTTCTTCTTCATGAGATCTACGTTAGGGAACTGGCAACTACAGTACTTTCACAAGTTATTATGCCTTGTGATTGTGACTGTAGCGTAGGAGTGCAATGCGTCGTTTCGGGAGTTGCTGCGTCGGGCTGCGCGGCGCCGGATGTTACCGGCGGCGAGTGGTGTGGGTGCGGGGGCGCGCGGCGGCGTGTGCCGTGGCGGCGGGTGTGCGGGGCTCCGGGTCGCGGGGCGGCGGTTGCGCGTTGCGGCGTGCATTCGTTGTTCCGTGATTCGGGGTCTCGAGCATTCGTTGTTGCGGTTGCGTCGCTGCGTGCTTTCGTGCTCGCAGTGTTCGTTGTTGCGGGCATTCGGTGGCGTGTGGTTCGGCGTGGTGGCTTTCGGAATGACGTATTGCACTCGTAGTTTCGTTCTTCTTCCGTCCTTCTGACATTCAAAAGTGCCTGTAATGGCTTAATTGAAATAAAATATTTGAGTTTGAGAGTTTTTGAGTTCGCTTCTAAATCTAAGCTATCGTGAGGACCCTCTCCAGTTAAAAGCTTAGAAATTCCTATCGAGTACGATTGAACTCCAAACATTAATTCAGTTGGGGTATATTTCGTGACGGTAGACCTAGTACTATTTAGAGCAAGATGCACATTGCCTAACTCATCGCGCCAATTTTTGTGAGGGTCATTTTCAATGATCGTAAGTAATCATTTTAGAGTTCGCATTACCCTTTCCACCTGACCATTGGCTCTACTTGAGCCAGTGACGATGAAGTGAAGGTCAATGTGGTGTTCCGAACAAAATTTCTTAAATTCATTACTAATTTAGCAGCGACCCTGATCTGCTACGATCCGTTTAGGAGCCCCGAACAAACAAACAGCTTTCTTCAGTGCCATAATGGCACTGGATGCATCTAAAGAGATGGTGTGTTCTAACAGAACGTACTTGGTGAATGAATCAATAAGGACAGAACAGTATTCTTATTGGTCACTCTTACCCGACAATTTTCCAGTGAAATCTATGTGCAGCGTGTGCCAAGGAGTTGGCACTTTAGGAATGGGGTGAAGTCTTACTGGTTGGGCACCTGAGGGACCTCTCGAAGCTTTACATATAATGCATGAGTCGACAAACCGGCGAACACTTTTCGACATCTCGGGGAACCAGTATAGCTCGTAAATTTTATCGAGAGTCTTATCGGGGCCTAAATGTTGAATTTCGGAATGAATGTGACTGATCAGTGTCCATACTAATGCTCGGGGTACTATAGGTAACCAGGAAACAATTTTATTGCGGTTAATTTTCCGGTATAGAATACCATTCCTAACGGCATACGTTTGTGTAACATTCTCCGGTAAGTCACCGTCTGAAAATTTCTTTATAATGTCCTGAATTTCAGCGTCACGCTTTTGCTCGACAGACAACCAACCTGCATGCAACTCTACGAACTTAATAGATTTCTTTACGCGAGCAGAACTAGGAGAAGCTTCGAACTTATCTGAACAATGTTCTGGAGTTGCGATCTCAGGTAAATGATTTCGAGATAAATAATCGGCGTGTTCCATGCTTTTCCCCTCACGATATACAATATCAAAGTCGTAAGCTTGAAGCATGGCCCACCACCTATGAACGCGGGGTGTCAAATCGACCTTTGATTTAGATGCCTTTAACGAGTTACAGTCTGTATAAACTGTGAACTTTTATTAAAACGATATCGTTATCCACGTCGTAGCCGACCTGACCGTAAAGTTTAATTACAATGATACTTTCAATAACCGAACAAGCTATAAGTAAACCATTTCAACAACTTAAACACAGAAGGTTCCTCCAAGCCTCATAATTCATCTCATAAATCAAATTTCAAAAAGAAAACACACCACTCATGGCCTGCAACTAGTGACCATTCACTATTGCCGCCCATATCGTCATCACCTCATGTGATACGACCAACACCAGGTCCCCGCCACACCACTGGCTGCCCATCGCGCTCTGAACAACCCCACTCTGAGTTGCAATTACGACTACAGACCAGTGCGTGCACCGCGACCAACCAAGATAGCCATGGCATGTGTTCCATTTGCTGGTGGAGGCACCTTCCTCACCGTCATTAGGCTTTAACTCACATTACTTGGAGGAATCTTTCGTACTTGTCTATCCTGAGTTACTAGGTTGTTAGTTAGTCATTTAAGATTTAAATCAAAAAAATAAATCGTAAACACTACACAACTATCTTGACTTGACACAATAATCAGAAACCATGTGAAGTTCAACATAGTCTAAATCAACTTAAAATTCAACAACTTTGAAATTATGATTACGGCGCACGGGTGCCACACAGGCTTACGGGTGCCACACAGGCGCAAGGGTGCCACACAGGCTTACGGGTGCCACACAGGCTTTCGGGTGCCACACAGGCTTACCCAGGTCTCAGCCACACCACAAGCCGCTCATCACGCCCTGAACGAAAACGAACGCAGTTGCGACTGCGTCTTGTGGCTGCGGATTGACCAAATAACCAACAAGCGCAATCATAATCTCTCGAGGTTCCTTCACCCTCGGACACATCATCTTTTACGTCTTAGTCTGTTGAAACTTCACAGGTTGGCATACTACGGTTGTGTGCGTAGGTACTTATGTACGATTGCCGGATAGTGACTTTAAAACATCGGTCGCCCTTAAGTGATTCGACTCAACCTCACTCAGAACCTGTTTGGTACTAAATCCTACTAATATTATAAATGCGAAAGTTTGTGAGGATGGATGGATGGATGGATGTTTGTTGCTCTTTCACGCCAGAACGGCTGATCGGATCTGAATGAAATTTGGCACAGAGGTAGATTATAGTCTGGAATAACACATGGGCTATATATTGTCCCCATATTAACTTAAGGGGGTGAGCAGTATTGCATTATCCATAATCCTCAACTGGACATCGAGTGTGCTGTGCAATTTTTCACTTTAGGTGCCTGGTGCGAGCGTTGCAAATCCAAGAGAAAGCTGAAGTCCCTTACGTCATTTCAAATTTCCGGTATCGAACCACAATCGAAATGTCAACTGTCATACTTATATTAAAATAGAAGGTCTATTTCAAACTCTTTATCACTGGTGTTCGTAGCCTAACGGTACAGAAACTTACCTGTAAACAAAGGTACGCAAGTTCAAATCACAGTCAGAATTCACTTTTTGTGATGTTTTATAATGTTTTATTTCCAAAAATTTTAAACATGTTCGCGAGTTCGATCCCCAATCGGTTTTCACTTTTTGTAAGTTCCAGGTATTTGTTTTTATTTTGATGCTATACTATATGATTTTCAAATCAAATCAGAGTAGATTAATTAATAAAATCTTCTTTTCATTGTGAATACAATATTAAAAATCTGTAGACGTAGTAGAGTAATGTATAATTGAACATTTATTATTTAGAAAAAATAACGTTTTCTTTTTGTTGTGTTACAATCATTTTTAGAATTTTTGTATGTAGTCTGTGTGTCTTGGGTGTATTAGTTTATTATAGTATTATCACGTGTACATTTTAAAACTAATATGATTAGTTTTTGTTTTATTGTAATTGGTGCTCTCTATCAAAAGATATACGAATTTAAAGTATATTTGAGAAGAACTTATCATCATTAAGAAACATACATACAACGACATCTATTGCATCGAAAGGGTACTAATTAATAAATGTGTTCACAAGATAACTTTTAAATCGTCTTTTTCAAACAGTTACGATAACAAAATATACTCTTGATTAGTTTAAATAACGCTATTTTGTAAATCTACATAGGATTTTTTTTTGGAGGATGGGAATCATCAAATGACTCCTCCCGCTCTGGGCAGAGTGGTAGGGAATGCCAGAATTCTACTGACAAAAAACCACCCATGTTCCTTCTTTGCCGTCTGTGCTGGGGCCGCGATATCTCTTTCGAACAACCCGCAGCTGCCATATTGCTGACATCTATTTGAGGCGCGCGTGGAACACGAACGCGCCGTCGACACGGCCTGTCGTCGTCATAAGACGGGCGGATGGCGAGCTAGCCCACTACTTACCGTCCACATGTCCGCGCCTACGGTGGCCGGAAGCCATCACGTGGCCCCCGACGCCCGGAGCGTCTCCTGTTGCGGCTGGGACGAGAGGTTCTCTATCTCTCACATTACGCCACCTCCTTCGCTAGCATCACTGCTTCGCCGAAGGAGGCGACGGCATCCCATCCCCGCCAGACGGAAGGTGAGGGCGCCGTGGCGCCTCTCAAGCACACCTCAAAGAGGGGACTTACCACCACTGTGACTGTGCCCTGCACGGGGTTGCGACAGTCGCTCTCTCCATGTCGCCATGAAATCACACCGGGGGGTCTGTCCGCCTAGCGGCAACATGCTGCGGTAGCGGAGAGAGCGCGCCATCCGTGCAGGAAACTACATAGCCTAAGCCCTATAGTGTGTGTTTGCTTCCCATGCATTAAATTTTGGCAGTTTAACTTCGTCTTCGACAGATGGCATTGTTCATTTGACACCATTTACTGAATTGCGGTGTTAATATTTGTCGTGAATAGTCAACAAATACAAATTGACAAGTACACAGTAAGAAAAACAGCTGTAAAAACCTAAGTAATTAAAATTAGATAAGACCCACGACATAAATCTATTTGTTCAGTGCGGGGATCGAATACAGTACATGCAGCGTCACAGTCAAACGCCGAGGCACTGCGTCAACCGTGCCGTCTTATCGCTGTGGCTTCCTCGGGCATTGCTGCAACTTTGCTTAAGGCGAGGTTTCCCTACTTTGTTTTTATGTACGCACGACCTCGTCCCCCGCCCTGCCGCGCGAGCGATATAATGCCTAAATTTTGACTGTTTTTTTCTTCTTGGAGAAAAATGATAAAGAAATTATACATTATGTGACCCGAGATAATACACATTTTTTACGACCTTTATTATGATATAAGTTTCATTTTTCAAAGCCTAATATAACTCAAGTAAAACGATTATTTAGCCATCATTTGGACATGTCTTTGCGATTTAATTGGATGCAGTGAAGTGTAAGTAATCGTGTATCGCATGCCCGACATATCATGATCGAAAAGTCAACTATGTATAATACATTTTTTTCAAAATTTAAATCCGTTCCATGTACGAGTAAAACGCTATTGTTGACGACGTTTATCGGGGTAACCCCGCCTTAACAATGGCCAGATTGCTCTTTCCGTTTATAAATTGCCGCTGAATCTTACCCCAACTTGCAACATCACCAAAAATCTGCGACTGGCCATGGAACAGATGTCTTTGCAAATAAGCTGCTTTAAACAGGAGAGAGTCGAGTGGAATTAGATATAGATGCGTAAAATCCACTTTCCGAAGAGTTTTCCCATCCAATGCCAACAGAAGATGAACTTACCATGCACGTTTTCATAATTTGGAGTAATGTTCAAGCGCTATGTAATAGGGGCGTTTGATGTCTATAGATATAATATTGCCATCGACCGGGCACGAAAACCACGCTCCGTGGCCTGGCCTCTACTGCGAAAAAACATTGCAATCAAACCACGGACCTCATCCTCAGTAGTTGCACTTGGGACCACTCGATCAACGAGACAGTCACACATCAAAATTTCCCCGTGAACGAAGTCGCGGGTAGCAGCTAGTACGTCATAATTACCTAACCCTATCAATCTAACAACTGATTAATTGGTGTAACAACCCTTAAAACACTCGAGAGATCACTCGGCTCCACTAACATAGTAAAATGGAAACGACTCACCAGATTGTTGCCACTGCCCGCAAACACCAGCTACTTGACAGTTGTCGACGCGCCATCTCGGTGACGGTGCCGCTTCCACTGTTATGGGCCGCATGGCCCGCACAGGATGCGCCGCATGGCCCGCAGAGGACGCGCCGCATGGCCCGCAGAAGACACACCGCATGGCCCGCAGAGGACGCGCCGCATGGCCCGCAGAGGACGCGCCGCATGGCCCGCAGAGGACGCACCGCATGGCCCGCAGAGGACGCGCCGCATGGCCCGCAGAGGACGCACCGCATGGCCCGCAGAGGACGCGCCCTTTAGCCCATGCCGGAATTGCCACGATGACAATGCGTTAGGCCCACTTTCATCATAACGGGGGTACCCGTTGAAGTCATTTTTCCCTTACTGGTGGCAATCACATGACACACGCACACACACGACATTTGCATGTAGGAACATACCGTGGTTTGAAACGATTCAAATCAAGTCAGTTTGGTAGATTTGGTGTTTGTATCAACTTTCACTATCACTTGCACTTGCACCTGCACCTGCACTTGCACTTGCACGTGGATCAGAATCCGACTGCTCTGGGTTGATTTCTGGCAGAGCGATCTTGGATGATGAGGCTAGTGTTCTGATAGCCTCGATCAACTGCATTATATTCCGCTGCTGGATCTCGAACATTGTGCGCAGTGAGATTCAGATCCCACTTCTGATGAAGGCACGTGGGTACCAGTATCAGAATCACTCATCGTAAAGTGGGTTATAGCACGAGGTATTTTAGAAATAAGTAGACACGTCTTCAATCAGCAGCCTTATAATCACTATTCTCGATTAAAATTACAAAAAATCACACTTATTAACTCGGATGAATACGGATTAAGATTTAGGACGTAAGCGATCCGTCGTAACCGTCTAGCCCACGCCACTATTCGTTTCAAACTGAACGAGTCCGGTGGTTTTTGACGTTCTTGACGTTTCGCAAGAGTGACAGTCCCGCTGTCACTCTCGTCCACACAATTTTCATTCGTTCAAATCAGTCTGTCAATGTCAAAATAAGGTCATCAATTAATCCTACTAGATGGCGCTAGGGACGCGCCTTCACATATTACACTTATCACAATATTGTTACAAGTACAGTAGGTAAGTAAACAGACAAAATGAACCCCAACGTGTAAACTAGGCCGAGCCTGTATCTTAGACGTTAGTCTATTCCAATGTTGGTACAATCAGAGATGAGAATAGTGTGATTAAACATTACAAGGCAAATATGTATATTAAAATATTAACAAATAATTCATGTGCTCAGCATACAATGTGGGTAGATGAGTTTGTTAATATATATCGAGTATTATTATGCTCAACTTATGAGTGTTCACTTCTTTTGTTTTTGAAGTACCCTACACCTGACTTTCGTAACAGAAATAACAAAGAGTACGAACTTAGGCAATTTTAGAAAAAATAAATTAATAATTTTATAGACAATAGTCCGCCGGGTTAGGCATTATTTTTTCTAATAAAATATCCCGCTAATATGTTTCTTGTATTGTAGGATAATTAGCAAAAAACATATTTTAACGGTGTACATACAAAATGCTACAAAGTTCCATTTTAAACATCTATTTTTCTGCCCATCCCGATTTATTTGTGGTCGGCACGTATTCTTCTTCCATACTGTTTTTTCACTCATCATCTCATAAGACACCTCCTTGCCTGCCCGCCTTAACACAGTCCATTCAGTGTTTCTTTGACCTTTCTCTACTCTTAGCCCTCACACATTCAGATATCATTCATTCTCAAAACTTTTCTTACGATAATTTCCTTATTCCTCGGCATCACAAGCCAAAATTTCCTCACAATCCTGAACACTGAACTTAAATTCATGGCAACCAAAAAGTTACCATGAATTTTGGTCCGTTAATTAGGCCCACATGAATAGTCATGTCGGCCTAATTAACGGCAATTCAATGAATCAATCAAATAATGCATGATTGACTCGACGTAAAGGCTTTAGCTGATGTGATACAAATTGACCCGCATAGACCATGTTACTGGGATCGGTCGGCAATTAACCTGTCCTTCATAAATTGAAGACTAAGAATCATGGAGGTTGTCTCAATTTAGGAGATGTATTAGAATATAATATTCTTATTCTTATTCTTTATTGCACACATAAAATAACAAATATAAACAAAAATTACAATTATAAAGCTTATGTACAAAGGCGAGCTTAACCCAGAATTGGGTTTTCTCACAGCAAACCTAATTTCGCTAGCGAGATTTGCAAAAGAGGAGGAACACAATGTACTTATGTGCATTAACATTAAACTATGTTACTTAAATTAAATTGACTTATAAACTAAACTACATACATACAATATCATATACGTATAATACATATAGTATATATATATACATACCTATAAAATCCTATATATACATACATACTTACTGCTCATGTCAGGAAATGTTCCTTTATTCCCTTCTTGAACACCTCTAACGAAGGGCTATCCCGCAAGGAGTGTGGAAGTGAATTCCAAAGGCGCACAGCACGAACAGTGAATGATCCATCATACCGACTTGAGGAGTGAGGAGGGAAACGAAGGAGAAGAGATGATGATGAGCGACAAGGTTTACCTCTGGGAACGAGATACTCAAAGCGTTCCCGAAGATACGAAGGAGCTTTAGGATTGTGAAGAATGGAAAACAGAAAAGAAAGAATGTGAGAATCTCGACGCTGCCGAATAGGTAGCCACTTCAGTTGCTTCCGAAACTCCGACACGTGGTCGTACTTACGAAGCCCGAAAATGAAGCGGATACACAAATAATAATAATAATTAGTGTATAAGCATTTTTTTTGGATTTTCGACGGGTGTCAGTACAGATTACAGTAAATTACTTGAATTTTGGAATATCTAGTAGTATCACACTTAAGTATCATCACAAAAGAATCCAAAATTAAGAGTTTAAGTATCCAGGGTTAAGAATTTTGAAAAGCTGTTAATTTTTTTGTGTCGAACTACGCATTTCTATAATGCTAGTATGGTAGTCATACTCACATTACTACTAGTTTTTTAATAAAACTACAATTTCTCTGTTCTACACGTGAGCTCTGCGTATCATCGGGAAACACAGGCGTTTTAGGTTTTTCTTTTACGGAACAAAAATCGGTACAAAAGGGAAGTATTATTGTGTGTCGTATGATTTACTGCTAACAGGTGGCGCGGATAATCTGGCAAACTGCCATATACGAATATTGAAAGTTGGGTTTTATTCTTTGTATTGTTGTTCGTTTTCAATATATCAACAACGTTAGTCGGAATTGTATAAAACTTATCATGATAGTACAAACGGCGACACATCAAGCCATACATCATATGTGCTTAGCCTTTTCCCAAGTATGTTGGGGTCGACTTCCAGACTATCAGGAAGCAGCTGAATACCAGTATATAACATGGAGGGACTGCCTATATGACCTGCACCCACAACCCAGTTAGTACCTACAAGTGGTACGACTGGTGGTCCCACTTTTTGGGCCACTGACTACCTGTAACGACTATCAAAGATCTCCACGTAGCTGCAGGGTCCAACGGCTTAAGGAGCTCCCTAAAGCGCGGAGGAAACTAGGTATGCAATGGGTGGTCGGCCTACCACAGATCAACCTAGGCAAGCACGATTAAACCTTACAATCGACTCGAGGGACTGCTATTATATAAGGTCCCATTAAAATAGGTGGACAAATTTTAACACAGCGTTCAGTAGGTCTAACCAAAGACATCTAAACAAAAAAAAACATTAATTATAGTGTTTCTTTTTTACTCAAAGTAATAAATTGCCGGTACCTACTCCAGAACAATATCATCCTTTATGAGTAGGTAGTTAAATGCGTATTTCTTATTTTTTTTTTTACCATCGTCCTTATTTTGGTGGTCTGAATGATTTCTGAAATTTTGTCCACCTATTTTAATGGGACCTTATATAGCCACGGGCTACTCAAACATTTATAGAGCAAGCTAAGCTGTAGTACAGCAGCGCTTCATCCGAAATTGTGTTACCGGTTGAGCAAAGTGATACTGGCTATTCTGTTATACTTCGAGGTCGAGTGTACCACACGACGTGCACAATTTACGACTAGGAATTTGTTTACCGGAAATGAAAAACATTTTTTCACTCCTCTTGCTCAAAAAGAACGTCATAATAGCATACCAGAGCGGGCCTAAAATTGCATATTTTGCCCTAGGGCTAAAAGTAAATCTCGTACGACAACTTGTTCAGCTGGCTGGTGCGTGATGTAGTTTAAAGTAAAAAAAATAATTTTATTTTTAAAAATGGAACTAAACGCGCTGAATGCCGAACTCTTTGGTAGAATGTGTGCGTTGCATTGCAGCTACAGAAGAAATAAAAAAAAGGCATTGGCCCGAAATTTTTGGAATTGTATTATTAAATTGAATTAAATTTTTAATAAAATAAACTCATATTGAACATGGTTATTTTATTTTCTCGCAATCGTAGTGAAAAGTACAGTGTAACACACGGCGCTAAAATCCCATTATAACTCGGTTCCTATTTACTACCTCGCTAAAGCTCGGTAGTAAAACTACCTCGTAATAATGGGTCATTTTAGGCCCTTGTATTACAATGTACTATTATAAGTACCTAATTAACGTACAAATTATGGTCACGTGTTGAAATGTAGTTAAAGACACATAAATGTGATTAACGTTTGACCCTATAATATATTCATAAACGAATTTAATAATAATAATAAATAAGAGCCTCGACCAACACCTGAGGAGGCTCTCGTTAGGCAGCTGGATCAAGGGCTTGATGCAGAGAGCGGTACTCCTGGACACGGCTCGTATTGTTAGGAGGTTCCTTTCTCTGGAGCCCTGACCCCCCCTGTAGCTTGGACCCTGTTGCCGATACCGGTGGGCTACAATTTTTTATATTTTTAAATGTTTTTTTTTATTGATTTTGTAAGGAATATTTAAAAATGTATCAAATTTGTTCAAAACTAAATAAAGGGAATAATAATAATATTCCACAACTATCACACAACGCCATCTAGTCCCAAGCTAAGCAGAGCTTGTGTTATGGGTACTAGACAACTGATAA
This sequence comes from Diarsia dahlii, assembly GCA_949775195.1. Taxonomy (NCBI): domain Eukaryota; kingdom Metazoa; phylum Arthropoda; class Insecta; order Lepidoptera; family Noctuidae; genus Diarsia; species Diarsia dahlii. The sequence goes on along the minus strand of OX459197.1, from coordinate 690,789 downwards.
ACATACTTATATATTTCTAAATACATACATATTATAGATAAATTACACCCATTTATTTATACACATAACATCACGTCTGTAATCCTCGAAGGGTTAGGCAGAGGTGTACCTAAAGGTACACCCACATTTCGCCAGTTATGTTTAAGTCCCATGTCATAGGGGCGAGCCTATTGCCATCAACCGGGCACAATAAGAGTCCGTGGCTGTTCTAAAAAAAAACAACATCAACCGTAGTTTTTTGGAATCGTAGTGTCGTTGTTGTTTCAGTAAATGAAAACAAGTATTAAGTACAAAAAAAACCAAATAAGCGTTTCCACGTACCAAATGGAACATAATTATATTGTTGTAACAAAATATTGTTATATTATCATATTGTTACAGCTATAATAACGTTACAACCAGGACTTCACTAATGAGGCAGACATCTCTCTTTATTATGGCTTTTTGTCATCCTTACTTGTCCAGCGACATGTTTGTTTGCCAATTATATTTTTGAACGGGCTTTTCCCGTAACTTCGCTTACATAGAAGCCAAACATTATCCTATGAGAAAGTTTAACCGGAATAAACAGGACATAGTAGGTAACTATGTCTTCTTCTACTCCAAATGTATCCGTATGCTTAATTGAGACTCTCAGCGAAGAATCGTCAGCAGAGGTTTCTGAGGGCGGAGCTACGACTACCACAGACGACGGGACTTTGTCGACAGAAACTCGAGTACTGGAACCTGATATACCACCTACTGCCCCACAGGGCAGGGCGAAACGTAATCGTCCTCATGTAGATTATTAACAGTTTGTCGAAATCCGTCCAGCAGATATGGCATGAAGAGTTATCGCACGACATACAAAGTTACATAATAATATTCCTGCCCTAAGCCCACGGCTTCACCCACGTGGTTTACGGAAATGGTCCTATGGAATTGTACTATAGGTAAAAAAAAATCCTATGCGAATCAAGGTATGAACTTTCTGTGTCTCAAATTTTAACCAAATCCTTTCAACAGAATTTACGTGAAACTTTATCAGACATCCATCTACATAATTCTATCTATCCTACAAACTTTCAAATTAATTATAATACTCGTAGTAGTAAGATAATTAGAACATTGTGATCCTGTGATAATTATATCTTAAAATAGTATTATGTTTCTGGCACAATGGCACAAATTCATGTTGCTTGAATAATTCGTTTCTAAAGATAGAAAGGGTTTGGTACCTCATTAAATTAATTCGTTTTAAAGGATCGGATAATTAAAAGAAAGAAATAGATATTTTTTTTATTTTTTATTATAACCAGTGTGTGTTGCCAGTATTTACATACGGGGCCGAAACGTGATCGCTCACAATGGGTCTCATCAGAAAGCTCAAAGTCACCCAAAGGGCAATGCTGATTTTAGTACTAGATGACGTGGCCTCGGCACATGGGCAAAGAAGGAACATGGGTTCGGTTTTTAGTCAGTAGAAGTTACAGTAGGTTACCGACATGGTTACCATCTATCTGGCAGAAACTTGATGCTCCGAAATTTGTTTGGCATAACACACTTGGGATATTCTTCTTTGAACGAATATGTTTAAGGGAAAACAATTATTTAATAGAATTATCGTTTGGTCGAATGTTTAAATGGCCGAATTTCAATGGCAACTTTTAAGATGGCAGAATTTCATTTAGGATAATTTTATAGGGTATATTGCCAATTCTGTTACAATATTTTTGACCTAATTTAAAATTAAAAGTCAATCCCTTGTGCTGCAAAAGTTAGTGACAGAAACGAATCGCTGCAAAACCGACTCCACGTAGTCTCTTCTGCCCTACCCCGAGAGTGTAATTTAAGCCCGTGTAGGCGCGGAGGGCCGAGGCGACCGCAAGCCGAGGAGCAGGTGGCTTAAACGCGCGTCACTGCGGCTGAGGCAAGCCGAAGCTGTGGTGGTGTGTGTTTAAACCATCTGTGACGATAAGCTTGCGTGGGACCGCCGTAGCACCGTAGCGCCGGAGCCGTGACAGAAGCCATGTTAGCCATGCCTGCTGCAATTTGCATGGTTTTTGTATGAAATGAAATGTATGCCAAAAGACGATTCTGATTGTGAACTTTCAGCGATATGATGATGGTTCTACTTTTTATTAATCCTGGAAATGACGTTTATGCTAAAAATGATTTTAACTTAAAAAAATATGCGTTTTGAATTTATGGTAAATGAGTGTACGCCAAATGATTTTCGGCGAAATGATGTTTATGCCATACACTGTTATGCAAAATAAAATTCGTGCATAAAAAGTTCTACTATAAAAGGTAGATCCGATTCTGACAAGACTTACAAAATTATGCGATTTGAATTTATGGTAAATGAGTGTACGCCAAATGATTTTCGGCGAAATGACGTTTCTGTCATCCACTGCTATGTAAATGTAATTCGGATATAAAAAGTTCTGCTGTAAAAGGTAACTATGCTAAGATTTACTTAAATAATAAATTTTAATTAGTTTTAGTACTATTTGTAAAAAATTGTAAAACCAACCAGGGCGGCATAATCGCATGTGCTACAAAGACCTTTTTATTGAAATAAATAAAAAAAAAGGTAGACTCTACCGACATAGCCCGAAGAATTGCCAAACTCAAGTGCATTGCCACTTGAGTTTGGCAATTCACATTGCTCGCAGAACGGATGGTCGATGGGGCCGGAAAGTTCTGGAGTGGCAACCGCGAACCGGAAGACGTTGAGTTGGAAGGCCTCCCACAAGGTAGACCAATGACCTAGTGAAGGTTGGCCAATGTGGCGACACCTGGGGGAGGCCTATAACCAGCTGTGGACGTCTTTTGGCTAAAGTGATGAACACGTATACCAGTGCATCTGCTAGTTTACACGGATAGTGATATTTGCAACAAAAATAGAAGTAGGTAAATTACATAAGTAAAAGAAACTACTGAACATAATAGAATTGTTCATCATCATCATCAGCTTATAATGTTCCCACTGCAGGGACTCAGGCCTCCTCTCTAGGAGAGGGATGGGCTATAATCCACCACGCGGGCCCAGTGCGGATTGGCAGATGTCACATATCTTCGAATTTTTTGGTTCTAAGACATGCCGGTTTCCTCACGATGTTTTCCTTCACCGTTTTGAGAGCAGTGGTGATGAAATAAATTACACAAAGTAATGCGCCTGACGGAGTTCGAACTCACGACTCACTGTTCGTAAGTCGGGGCCGCCACCACTGGGCCACCACTGCTCTTCACTGCTCTTCTTATAGAATTGTTGTAGTTGTACAATTCAAAAGATCTAGTTCTCGATGATTCTCAAGATCAAGTTCAACTACTATAAGTAAAAGATTAAGTTATTGAAAAATAAGGATACAGAAGCTACTACAATCTTTCTTTCACCCACTCAGTTTATGTTATTTTTATCATAAAATATCGTACTGATCCAAAAAAAAACATCTATATACTCACCCTTACAGCAAAGTTAATAATGCAAAATGCAATATGGTCTGTAAAATGGTTGCCACTGATGTGTGATTCCACAGTAGTTACGTTCCAATTTGTCACATTTAATTTAAAATTTAATTAAAAATATACATTTCGTAATTACGCAAATGAAATGAGTATTTCACGCGGTAAGTCCACAGTCCACATGAAATTAATAAAAGATATTTAAAGCCGGCAATACTTTCGGTTGCAAACTTTCGGGCGACATTCAATTTGAGTTGAATGCGAGTTCGGGCGGTGCGCGTGTTCCCGACCGTGAGGTAATTTCCTGTATCCACCGGATTGCGTTTTGTGCGGATTTCATTAATAAAAGAAATAAAAGTGGGTACGTTTCCGATTTTGAAAGGTTCGTAACTTGTTTCCGACATTTCATTTGGAAATTTGTGTTGGATTTCGTAGTAGGTACTGGGCTTAGGGCTGTATCTTTTAGTCAGATTGACCTAGGTTGATCTATTTTTATTTTTTAACCGACTTTGAAAAGGAGGAGGTTCTCAATTCTTTGTAATCTTTTTTTTTCAAATCGTATGTTTACAGGGTGTAAAAGACACCGACGCGAAAATGAAACAGCTGATAATACATTTTGTGTAGGTATTGTTACATTTGTAGGAACAAGCTGTAGTTTGACGTACTAAAGCACCACCTGTACTTTCTAATGTTCTCCTGTTTCCATTGTTCCAGAGCATCTTACGTGTCAGTGCTGACGATAGTGGCGTTCTCTCTAGAGCGGTACCTCGCCATCTGCCACCCGCTGCACTTGTACGCCATGGCGGGACTACGCCGGGCACTACGCATAGTGGGGGCACTATGGCTGTTGTCTCTACTGGCCGCGTCGCCCTTTGCGCTGTATACTACTGTCAGCTACCATGATTATCCGCCAGGTAAGAAATCTATTCTTGCTAGGTTATTCTTAGGCGGGCACTACGTATACTCATAGTTACTACTCTGGCTAGTGTTACTGCTGGCTCTGTCGCCCATCGCACTGTGAACTAAAATGACTATCCACCAGGTAACTAGTCATTTGCACTTATAGTCCAGCTTCAAATAATAGTCTCTGAAGCGATATCTAGTTCGGCGAAACGACAGCGGATACTAATCATAGTGGTGGCGCTAGGTAATCATAGATATTTGGTCTAAATGTTGTTATATGTTTATAATCATGTTCTTTTCTTATTAACAAATACCAAACTGATCAACTTAACAAAATAAGGATTCAACAAACGTGTAACCGATAACAAAGTGTGAGCGAAGGAGGTGTTATTTTATCTGCTTAGTAACCCCGCTACTTGTGTCTGCACCCATAACGGTGCTATCATATCGTCCATCGCTCTATGTTCCCTATTTCGTACGTTTTACGGTCCTTGAATCCCATAACTTTACCACTTAATTCCAGATAACGGGATCGTCTTTTTACTTTTTCTTACCACAAGAACTACTAGATACTTCCCTTGAGACACTCGGATTCCTTTAACTGGCATTTGTTAAAGAAAGAAAAACGTGGCATGAAATATTGAGTTACGTAACACCAACAAGATAATGAAAATGCTCTTTTTTATGAGAGCAGAACTCCAGTTTTCTGAGATACTGAAAATGTATTTCATAATTATGCTGTTGCGTCTCATGATAGCCGTTGTTCGGTTTACAAAAAACCAACGGACAAAAATAGTGTTTGTAGTCTAAGGAAAAACAACAATAAGTTTACGGAAATTGCGAAAAACGAAACAATTTTATTGTTCCCTTTTCACCGATATCGAAACCGGTCAAAGCGGAACAATTGGTAATGACAAATGACGGCTGTGAAACTATTGTAAGAGCTTTCCTAGATATCTCACAAACAACTCACAACTACGAAATGAAAAGAATAACGAACTTTCAAACGTGCCATCGAAAGAGAATATTGGAAACTGAACGTGTGACACTGATATTTCGGATCCTCACATTTTCGATATCTGCAGTGACAATCGTAACGGATGACTGTCATTCGTCTTTTTTTTTTCTACTGCGTTCTAGTGGCCTTGTGTACCGAAAAACAAGGTGAAAACTAACACATTGTTTCATTTCTTTCGGCAAGTTTTGACACGGGTATCTGTGTCACCGATCTATTTTATTTCAAGGACTTTTTAAGCTAAAGTTATCCACAGATCGCTCATGTCGCCGGGATAGACGAATGATGCCAAAAAAGTGCCGAAAGTCCTTATTTAAGTGTTCGAGGCCTAAAAGTTTGTTGAGAAAAGTGTCATGTATCATCATAATGTCGGTTTATCCGTTTAGTAGATATTTGTTTTGAAAACAGGCACAGTACTAACAATAGTCTGGCCAGGAATATAAATGGATACATAGCAAACATTGTTTCAGAGATAGATGTCGGCTTATCAAAATACTCTAAATATAATATGTAAGTAGGTAAAGCCACAGTATTTCTGTGGTAAAGGTTTTAGTTTTGGGAGCAATGAGTCAAAGCGGTGTTGTGGAGCAGCTTGAGAAGGGTTAATGTCTCGATTTCAATCGATTGCGATAGACCGAGTTGATTGAATGATTTATTTTACGTAACTACGTCAGTTTCAGATGTCAATTCATACGTTTCTCAAATAAAGCTATGTATGACGAATTGCTTCAAAATACTTTGAAATTCAGGAATATCTCAGTAACAGCCAATGAGTTTGAATGTGTCCCCGGTTAATGGCAATAGGCTTACCCTCTCATCATCATCATCAGCCTATAATGTTCCCACTGCAGGGACTCAGGCCTCCTCTCTAGGAGAGGGATGGGCTATAATCCACCACGCGGGCCCAGTGCGGGTTGGCAGATGTCACATATCTTCGAATTTTTTGGTTCTAAGACATGCCGGTTTCCTCACGATGTTTTCCTTCACCGTTTTGAGACTTTTGAGAGCAGCGGTGATGAAATAAATTACACAAAGTAATGCGCCTGCCTGGGTTCGAACTCACGACCTACTGTTCGTAAGTCGGGGGTCGGGGCCGACACCACTGGGCCACCGCTGCTCTACCCCCACCCTGGCTTACCCTCTATTATATGGGAAATAAGCATTACTGGCAAAATGTGGGTGTATTAATGAGTGTGAGGCAGAGGTGTACCACCTCTGCCTATAACATGATGGTATTACAGGCGTGTTATAAAAAGGGGGTAGCGCTATTGGGATACCACTTCCTGAGTTCTAATGTCCTCTCACATCCATTCAAAATATTCACAATTCATAAGCCTACCTCCGTGTCCCCAAGGTTCTGGCAACGCGTCCCTGGAGTCAGCGTTCTGCGCCATGCTGGAGATGCCTAGCTGGTACCTGTGCGAGCTGAGCAGCCTGCTGTTCTTCATCCTGCCAGGACTCATCATCCTCGGCCTGTACGTGCGCATGGGGTTGCGCATCAGGTACGTGCTGGGGTACGTATCTTTTTATTATTTTGTAATTACCTAGTGTTGTAATACGGTGAAGTCGTTCTTCTTCTTCATCATCATTTCAGCCCGTAATCACCCACTGTTTGATATAGGCCTCCCCTTTCTTCTGCCACTCTTCTCTGTTCTGTGCTTATAGATGTACTTCTTCTTATAGATGGCAAAAGTCCAAATGTGTAAAGTAAAAAATCATCTAATGCTCAAGGTGATGGTGAAGATGCGATGCAAGATGGAAGGTAGGTAGCTTTGTGTGTGGGGTCCATATGCTTTATCATACCGATGACACTTATATTTTTAAGTAAATTCTTGCAAAAATGTCTGTTATAGAGTCAAAAACTGTCTCGTTAAATATACAACTAGTTTACTGATTTACTTTTTTTTGTCGTTCACCAAGACTGCCTGTATTTGGTTTTACAAATAAATAAAAAAAACATACAGACGAATTGAGAACCTAAGTACCTACTCCTTTTTGGGAGTCTGTTGAAATAGGAATAGTAGAAACTCATACTTTGTTTTACATGAATTATGTCTATAGTTTTATGTCAACGTTCTACTTTATAATTATAATTAGGTATTTACTTAGGCGTAGGTAGCCCTTTGTGAGAAGTGAACACTAAAATATGTGAAGCTTAAGGTAGAACGTAAGGGTAGGTAGGCCTTAACATAATACTGAAAGCTGAAATAGCTGTTATACTAATGTGGCTCTGGTTGGCTGGACAAAACTTCAAAACGGCTCGCATTTACAATAGGGCAATCACTTTATGTGACGGCTAAACACCCTTATTTCAGAATAGGTGACGCTACAGAATCTTAGATAATCGATCGAAAGCTCGTCCAGCCAGCTTGAAAAACCACTTTTCGCTGGTCTCTCAATCTCGGTAACGGAAGTGATTTTTACGACTTTTTGCATATCAACGGGCGTCACATAAATATGTGACAGGCATCAAGCTAAAAGTTTTGTGATACGTACAGTGGTTTAGTAGAAAAATGCAAAAAACTGTGTCCAGCCATCTTGAATTTACGTAAAAAACTTTTGGCTGGCACTTCCGAATCCCACATAACGGGAGCGTTTTCGAATATGGTTCCTTTACTAATACTTGGTGACGCAATGTGTGACAGTAATAACGTTTGATTTATGGCGTCACATGTAAGGGTTTACGAGATATCAATGAAAACTTAATGTATTCTTGTGTCCAGCCATCTTGTATTCAGGCTGGCTGGACACGTGTATCTCCGCTGCCTGATGATCTACGACCTTCAAAATGTTATCAAAATGTTGTGACGGGGACGATAATGATAACCTGAATTAGTGACGGAGAAACTTTGGGTAGTTTCAAAGATATTGATCATTTAAATTTTCCCATACAAACATCCATTAATATTGTGAGGTGACCATATTTTTTACATAATTATAGGATTTCTTTTTAATCGACTAATCGGCCGGTAGCAGCCAAGCCACGCCAGCTTTGTATTTGATTTCTCCGTGGGAATAAAAGGTTTTCCTGCAGAAAAAGGGGAAGTATGTGTTTCTAAATAATAATTAAAAATACTAACAAAAAAAAACAAAGTGCATTGCACTCAGTGATGCCGATTTAGCATAAGTAAGCTTTATTATTGTAATTTGTGTTTATATTTGTTATTTTGTGTGTGCAATAAAGAATAAGAATAATAAGAATAGCATTTTTTCATGTTGTTTAGCAAACTTATTAGTTGTTTAGCATATAGCATATTCTTTAGCATATAAAATTATTTTAAAATAAAATACATTAATGCGTAAGCAATTATTTCCATTTAGAAAAAAAAAATCCCTTTACTAAGTATATTGTTGGCGCTCCTGATGCTTATGCTGATGATAATGGAAAGAGTATTTGAGATCATAGTCGATTAAACAGTATGTAAGTATATTTTGTTAAAAATAATAAAAAAAGTTAAAACTATTGTTACGTTTCATTTGACACTGAAAAATGTTAGCAGATTTTTTTAGCATTTCTATAAAGCAATTGGCATAATTTTAGCAGATTCTATATCGGTCTTGTTGGCAACACTGATGCACTGATACTGAGTTTGTTTTGTACACAGAGGCTGTGAGTGCTGTGACAGCGTAAACCGTTTTCGTTTAATCGTTTAGAGTAAAGTATACGTCATAATGGTATTTAGAGCCTTCCGTCGATTTGTAAGGAATACGTGCAATATTTGCTAAGTGCGTTTTCATTTAACGAGGTCCTTGGTAAGTAACGTGAATTACATTATTTTTTCATTTAAATACCTTAGAGCATTAGTCTGTTATCCTGACACAATATCTACATACGTACTTATCATAAAAAACACCAATACTTATCTAAAAAGAGTAGATAGGTATCTGCACGTAAATAATCAATAACATTAAACCCCCCCCCCCCCCCCTCTACACTTTTGTCTTCTATTGATTTAAATATCTACAATACGCCTACCAATACGCGGATTTTCGTCCATTAAAGAAAACACCTTAAAATATACTTTGTCCTACATAAAACCCACAATATTGGTAACCCTACTACAGTGTTTGTATGGGAAAATTTAAATGATCAATATCTTTGAAACTACCCAAAGTTTCTCCGTCACTAATTCAGGTTATCATTATCGTCCCCGTCACAACATTTTGATAACATTTTGAAGGTCGTAGATCATCAGGCAGCGGAGATACACGTGTCCAGCCAGCCTGAGTTCAAGATGGCTGGACACAAGAATACATTAAGTTTTCATTGATATCTCGTAAACCCTTACATGTGACGCCATAAATCAAACGTTATTACTGTCACACATTGCGTCACCAAGTATTAGTAAAGGAACCATATTCGAAAACGCTCCCGTTATGTGGGATTCGGAAGTGCCAGCCAAAAGTTTTTTTACGTAAATTCAAGATGGCTGGACACAGTTTTTTGCATTTTTCTACTAAACCACTGTACGTATCACAAAACTTTTAGCTTGATGCTTGTCACATATTTATGTGACGCCCGTTGATATGCAAAAATTCGTCAAAATCACTTCCGTTACCGAGATTGAGAGACCAGCGAAAAGTGGTTTTTCAAGCTGGCTGAACACGCTTTCGATCGATTATCTAAGATTCTGTAGCGTCACCTATTCTGAAATAAGGGTGTTTAGCCGTCACATAAAGTGCCCTATTGCCCTATTGTAAATGCGAGCAGTTTTGAAGTAATGTCCAGCCAACCAGAGCCACATTTATACTAGGTGTGAACTAACTTTCAGCCTAAAAGTCAACTCTAAACTAACTCAGAACTTGGGCAATTTATAAATATGTTACTTTTAAACTCAAGCTGTAGTGGTGGGTCCCGTTGGGGCTGCGGGTTGCTCGAAAGAGATACCGCGGCCTCGGCACAAAGGCTAAGAAGGAACATGGGTGGTTTTTAGTAAGTAGAAGTCTGACACTCACTACCGCTCTGCCCAGAGCGGGAGGAGTCATTTGATGATTATCATCAAAATTATTTTATTTGGTCATCCACCAAAAAGAAATCGGATGTAGTAGTGGGTGTACTAGTTACATATCTGTGCTTACCAAAAACTGAAGGGTTCCAAACACTGATGGCTCATCAAATTAGATACTCGCAAGAGTTCAATGTTTCTTGTTTACTAATTTTTTATTTTTTATTATTTAATATGGGCTTACTCTTGACCTCAATCTTGCCCTAAGGGCAGAGATGAGGTCGACGATGGAACGAGCTTACCCAGAAGAAGCCTATTTACTCGCGACTTATTGATACGCGACGTCATTATTGATTGATAACTAAGTACTGTTAGTTAGTTTTTGTAGTTCATAAAACTTGCTTTTGTTGGGTAAATCAAATGCGTTGAAAAGAGGACACGTGTCTCACGCCCAATACGAGTCCGAGTTCAGTTTCAGCAATCGTTACGAGGAAACAGAGGCTATATTGCAAAACTAACTCTTTGGGGCATTGTAACAGGTGTATATTTATGTAGATTTAGATAATTAAACTAAAGCTACCTATGTAGAAGTCCAAAATATACCTAAATGAACTACTTAGCTGATGCCCGCAGTTTCACACTTACCTGCTTGGATGACGGTTAGCTTGCCAATTATACACTAAAACCTTCCATGAGAACCACTCTATCCATTGATGAAAATCGGTGCAGTAGTTTTTGACAGACAAGTTGGTAATTACCCTGTTTATTAATTTGAGGTATTTGTTAATAATGCCAGTCACATAGAACATAGAAGTCGTGTGAACTCAACTTATCTGCGTCGGACATTTGTTTCAAACACTTTGACAATTTTAACAATTGTTTGAGAAAGAACTTTTGTTCGAGACAGTCTCATCTCTTTATTTGTGTTCTTGGTAAGTTTTAAACGTCCAATATTTTAAGCTTTTTGATAAATGTTTCTTGGAAAATATAATATAATATTCAAGTGGATCGATTACTTTTGTAAGCTCTTCGCTCTCCCCTTTCTTTTTTACATATGGTCTAGGAATCAACAGCAACCAGTCTAAGGGCTCCCACACATAAACACGATACGAGGTCGCGTCGTACAACGATGCGGCATCGTTTCACGATACGACGTCGCGTCGTGGAAATCTACGATGAGCATCGTAAAAAAAACACGACATCGTAACGTAATATGCCACGCACGATACACGGCACGATGCCGTCGATACAGTGGGGTGGTGTTTTAGTTCATTCCGAAAAATGGACCGCTCTTGACGCATTCTGAAAAGAATATTTAAATGTTTCTGAAATTAGAACCCAAATAAATGTTAATTTGATCATTAAAGTAACAAGACAACTGCGCAGGATTGCATCGTGAGTTTCTAACGTCACGACGTCGTATCGTGAAACGATGCCGCATCGTTGTACGACGCGACGTCGTATCGTGTTTATGTGTGGGAGCCCTAACCAAGGGGTATCGTTTTACGCAATACTAATTGGGTTGTGATGTCAGATAGGCAGTCCGACTAAAACTTGGGAAAAGATAAGAAAAGCAGATAATGATGTGTATTACTTAATTAAATTATATTTATTCGTGCTAGGCTGTTTACATTTTTAACAACCCATTAAAAATGCAAACAGCTCGATATAAATATGAAATACTTATTATAAACTGGACTGAACTAAAAATACTACTTAGCAAACCTCTCGATAATCCTTATTTGCAAGTTGAAAACCTACCGAACACGACTAACCACTTAACATTAATAATATAAAAGGTTTAGTTTATTATTCTCTAGGTAACATTTACGTGTTTATTCTGGTCTATTTGGAGAGGGCTCGCACTTCCCAGTAAAATAAATACACGTAGGGTAAGAGCTGAGACTAATATTAATATCATTATACATACGTTCGTCTATTATTCAACTTCGTCTTCGCTTTATATTAAGAACTCGGTAATTATAGGCCGGTTTGCTTGTTTGTTTTCCCTCGAAAATAATTGTTTCATGTTTTATTTTCAGAGTCCCCTGTAGCGTGTAGAACTTTCATAAAACAAGTTGTGTTTATTAGCACAAATAATCGCTTCGGTAAACTCTGTTATAATGGTCGTAAGGCGGGGAAATGAAAAATTACGTCTATGAGACAAAATAAATAACCATAGTGTTTTAATCCTTACATAGTATAAAACAAAGTCGCTATTTTTGTCTGTTTGTTTGTCTGTATGCTTAAATCTTTAAAACTACGCAACGGATTTTGATGCGGTAGAGTGATTCAAGAGGAAGGTTTTAGTATATAATTTGAACGACATCCACGCGGGTGAAGCCGCGGGCATCAGCTAGTATAAATATATAGACAAACTTATTGCGCGCCGTACCTCCCGGCGCTTTCTATTAATCATTTGTGTCGTAGAACAAATAAACGTGGACTGGTCGGTCTGGAGAGTGTTGACAATGCCGCCTCTAGCGGTGACCATTGAAACAAAGAATAAGTATTCATTAGACTCGCACATGATAAAACAAATTAAATAAATAGAGTACCTACAATAAACAATTGATGTGTCCGCTTACTCTATGGTACAGTGCGATCAAATTATCTTGGCAGCTCTGAACATAGGCTTTGCGAAATTTTACGCATGTAAACTTGGGAATAAAACTGATATTGCCAGATAAACCAATACTTAAACGATCAGAAAATATCTAATTTAAACAGTGAGAAATACAAATAAAATAAATATCATAACACTTTTATACATTCGTTGTAACAAAATGACCTGCACGAAGTTCGGAGCTGCCAAGATAATTTGATCGCACTGTAGGCCAGCGTAGTAGGTATAATAATATAATATGTAATTGTAGGCTTGTAAGATCCCGTCGGGGCTGCGGCTTGTTCGAAAGAGATACCGCGGCCTCGGCACAAAGGGCTAAGAAGGAACATGGGTGATTTTTAGTCAGTAGAAGTCTGACACTCCCTACCGCTCTGCCCAGAGCGGGAGGGGTTTTTTGATGATTTCCCACCTTCCAAAAAAAATAAAAGGCTTGTATGATGGTGGTATTATAAAATTCAAATCTCAATCCATTAAATATTTGACATTTTCAACTTTTCGTTTATTTCATTCACAATAGGTACTTGTCATTTAATTTTAAGTTAAATTTTATAAATTCAGCGATAAAGTTTGGGATTGAATGCGATTTATTATGGCTTTATTTCGTTATTGTATGCACAATCATGAAGTTTTTCTATTGTTGCCAATGTAAATTCAAATTGATTGCTCTTTTGTGCTTTTAAAGTTGCTAAGTTGTTTTAAATAGGTACGTTGTTTCAGGTCTCATAAAAGATGCAGACTTTGAAACAAAATTAATTATATTGTAGAAACGGCTAAAGCGAGCTCTTGAGGCACGTACTAGCGAGATATATTTATATTGTTTAATATTAACCAGACACACAATTATATAATATAACGCCTGTAATCCCTGAAAGGTAGTAATTTAAACCCACATTTCACTAGTTATGTTATAGTCTGATGTATGTACAGTACGATCAAATGATCTTGACAGGTCTGAACATAGGCTCTGCGAACTTTTACGCATGTAAACTTGTGAAAACAACTGTTATTGCCAGATAAACCAATACCTATACGATCAGAAAATATCTAATAAATAGTGAGAAATACAAATAAAATAAATATCAAAACACTTTTAGACATTAGTTGTAACAAAATAACCTGCACGAAGTTCGGACCTGCCAAGATAATTTGATTGCACTGTAATAGGGTAAGACCCTGTTATCATCACAAATTGAGATTCCAGACTGCTATCTAGAAATTCCTGACAGAAATACTCAACCAATTACACACACCCCACCCAACACTTTGCCCGACATCACGACTGCCGAAAACGAACTCGAGACCTCATGCTCAGTTGCGTTTGCGACCACTAAACCAAAGAGGCATACGGGGGCAAAGGGGCATACCTGAAATTATTATTTAGTTAAACTAGAACTGCTAAAATTTCGCTCTAACCTTTTAAAAGTTCACCCACAAACTCAGTCAGTTCACATTTTTAATAAATATGACGAAGGTAGCACAACTATTTCGGGTACATCGTTGTCAGAGTCCAAGTTCGGCATGGCGGAGGTACGAAATAATAGTCTCAACACTGATTACAACCGCCTATTTATTTACTTCCGATAACAAATTAACAAAATCTCAAAAGATCAAGCCGATGGAAATGGATTTAAGTACGGAAACGCGGTAAGTTCGATACAGGCGGGCAGAACAACCGTTCGCGCTCGTGTCTCACCAAAAAGTCCCGTCCCTCAAATCAAATGCGTCTTGTCAACCACTGACGTCTGACATATCACAACTGACATTTGACATATGACAACTGACAGCTGTCAAACCAGACCTGCCACGCTCTGTATCGACCTCACCCAAGCTCACTGCTTGACGTTTCCGAGTTTTCCGACAAACGATGATAGATGGCGTTATTCTAAATTGTCAAATCTAAATATTGTGCCTCGGTGTTGAATCTGCGACAAATATATAATTATGTTATGCTTTAATTTATGTAATGTTATTAAAAAATAACTAAACAAGAATATGATCCACTCAAACCTAGATTAGCTGTAGGTATCAAAGTAACACCCTCCAAAATCTCATTAAAATCGTTCTTAAAGCTTAGTTAAAAGGTTCTTCTATTTTAAGCTTACCCAAAAATATTAAAATGGCGAAATCTGAGTACCTACGTAAGCTCTCTTTCATATAAAGGGTTTTCTTTGCTGAAACAAAAGCAACAAGAACTACCCTCTCGCTGCATCCAAGTTACAAAAAGGTTCAATAGGTACATAATCCTCTCGCTGAATTCTTTCTGGTTCTATTGGATAGAACCTGAACCTGATGAAATAGCTGCTAATAGCTGGACCAGTATTGTTAACGCACCCAAAAAAGCTTTTACGACTTTTCAGTCTCTGGGGCACTGCAACGTGATTGTGCATAGGGTGGCGTGGGTCAGCGTGTAGCTTCGACCTCTCAGTGCAGCTGGCTATGGTCCTCCGAACCTTTTGGGGCGCAATCCCAGTTAGTGGATACAGCATTCGTACCGGGGTCGGTTTCAGGCAACCACTAATAATCCGGCACGTCTCATTAAGAGCTGTATCCACTAGGTCGGCATGGGCAGAACGGTTCCAAACTGGGCAAGCATATTCACCAGCGGAGAAGCAGAGCGCCAAACCAGTGGTCCGAAGGACTTGAGGAGATGCCCCCCCCCCCCCCCCCCCATTTGGTAGATGTCAAGCGCCGCAGCAAGTTGTTTCGGGCATGTATGTACCTTCATTTTTATAGCCTACTGATTAAGCCTAATTTCTACTGAATATTATCATCATCTTTCTGCCCTTATTCCATTCAATTAAACAACACGTTTTCATCTTCCATTCTTCCCTATTAGACGTCACGGTAGCACTTATTCCTACCTCTTTCAATTTCTACTGAATTTCCATGAAACTTATTAATGTCTTCCGTATTCCGTTTAATATTCCGGGTGTACTAGTTAATGGGATCACATCTGCCTAACTCTTCGGGGATTACAGGCGTGATGTGATGTTATGTTACTCCTTTTATAATAATCTACTGAGTTTACAACAGTGAAATCATTTCTTAGTTAACTTTATTATTCTAGTGCACAAACTATTTTTTTTTTTTAACCGACCTCGAAAGGAAAAACGGAACCCTTAAAGCATCACTTTGTTGTCCGTCCGTCCATCTGTCCATGTGTCAAGAAGGTTTTTCTCAGGAACGCGTGGAGTTATCAAGCTGAAATTTATATGAAATACACACATCAAAAGTGTCTAGGGATCAAGCATTTTTATGCGGATTTCTTGAGATTGAGATGTGGCTTTGTAATAAATTTATGATTTTATAAATTTATATGGATTCTTTTTGGTGCATTTCATAATTTGAATCAGGAACTGTGAATCAAATTCGAGTAAAAGATGAAAATCAGCTGTCAATATTTTCCATATAAAAACATACAACGCATTGAAGACATTATTAGTGCTACTGTTTCTGTTACGTGGATCCACTGGTCGCAAGGGTTGAATAAAAGAACAACTTAGATGAGTGAATTAATAAAAACTGTATTGATTTAAGACACTTGATAATAACAAATTTACACACGATACTTTTAAATTAACTTGAGAAACACGATAGATTTCAGACACAACAATTATACTGAATTAACACTGAATTTAAATACTAGTACAACTGAATAGAGTAAGGACATAAGTATGCTTGAGGACTTCTTGCTGAAAACTTTGTATGAAGACTGTGATAGACTACGACTAAAAATGCAAAAATATGCCTCTTATATCCTTTTACATCTAGAAACAAGTAGTGGCTGCCCTCAGACTCACTATTACTCAATAAACCTATGTGAGGAGTGAAAGCGGGCATTTCCTCGCCTCCCAACTCCCCGTTCCTCACCCCTGTGACCTAAATCCGTTTGGACTCGCCCAACGGACCCGGATCTAGCAAACAAAGGCGGCTCTCGACCAATCACAGGGTTTGTTGTGGTAAGAGTTGGAACCATTGACATACCAACTTATTTAATAGGTTTCTAATGGTAAATGGCTGTTATTTACGTTGTTTACATTATATCATGTAATTATTATTATGAAATATGATGCCCTACGTTACAATGTACCTATTTATATAGGTTTCAGCTACATATTTACCTTTTCCACTGAGATACAGCACATTTTGGGTTTTTCCCCTTATATATTTCCTATATGGAGACGATTTTACACAATCTTAGGTTGCCTGTACATTGTTATGGTCTTAACATGACGACCGGTGAACAAATCTACTTATATTTCCTTATGTACTAGGCTTAAAATTATGTTTTTCTTTATTAAACATTCTAGGACGCTGTGCTTCTCAACATTTCCACCCCCTGTAGAAGGGTTCATCCGACTACATTCCCGTCTGTAGGAAGCACAACTACCTTTACAACAGGTCGACGCAGGACCCCATGATTGGTTCTTACATCTACCACTCTTATTATAGAGTCCGCACCAGGATAAACACTTTTAATGACCCCTTTGGTCCACTGATTTCGTGGTTTACTAGAGTCCGTAATCACTACCACGTCACCCACTTTCACGTTTGGAACGTCACTAGACCACTTGCTTCGTCGTTGGAGCGTCGGCAGGTACTCGCGCAGCCAGCGCCTCCAAAAGAGGTCGGCCAGCGCGTTCACCCGGCGCCATAGGCGGCGGGAATCCAGGTCGGCGGCATGCCGACGTGTGCACGGTGCATCTCCCGCGGCAGTGCCCAGCAGGAGATGGTTCGGGGTCAGCACCACAGGGTGCTCGATGTCGCTGCTCACGTAGGTGAGAGGCCGGCTGTTGACGATCAGCTCAGCCTCAGCAAGGAGGGTGTAAAGGACCTCCTCGCGAGGGGCACGCTCTCGTAGCGTCGCCTTTAGTGCGTTCTTGATGGAGCGCACCAGTCGCTCCCAGCACCCACCCATGTGTGGGGATGCCGGGGGGTTGAAGTGCCAGGCTATTCCACGCCCGACAACTTCACTGCTCAGCTTGTCGTGGTCCATGTCGCGCAAGGCAGCGCGCAGCTCAGCGTGTGCTCCGACAAAATTAGTGCCACGGTCAGAGTACATGTCTGAGGGACGCCCACGGCGCGCAATCAAGCGCCGCAGGGCAAGGATGGCTGAGTCGGCACTCAGCGATGCCGCCAGCTCCAGGTGGACGGCGCGGGTGGTGAGGCAAGTGAATAGCACGCCCCACCTCTTCTCCCTGCGCCGACCGATGGCGACCTCCATGGGGCCAAAGTAATCGACCCCACAGTGGACGAAAGCTCTTCTTGTTATTTCCAGCCTGGCTGCTGGAAGGTCACCCATCTTGGGTGTCACCGGCTTGGCCCTCTCCAGCCGGCACCGTTGACAGGCTGCGGTGACGGTCTTGACTGTTGACCGCAGATTGGTCACCCAGTACTTCTCTCGAACTCTGTTCACTACAGTTTCTTGGTTGGCGTGCAGCGCCTCTACGTGGTACTTGAGTAAGAGACGCCGCGTGAGCGCATGCTTTCCATCCATGATGATGGGATGACGCTCCCCGAAGTTGAGCTCGCTACAGGCGCCCAGCCTGCCGCGCACTCTCACCAGACCATCTTCATACAACATCGGGTCCAGTGCTCGTAGCTTGCTGTTGTTAGGTAAGGGGCGTGCCTCTCGCAACGCCGCGATGTCAGCTGCGTAGCTCTCTGCCTGCGCCAGGCGCAGGAGGCGCAGCTCGGCCTCGTGCTGGTCATCTGTTGACATTGTGGATGTCTGACGCCGCTTGCGACATCGCTCTGTGAATATGTGTACACGCGCCATGACGTTTGAGGCACGCGTCCAGGTGGGCAGCCTATCGTACTGCAGCAGCGGTTCAGCTGGAGCTGCAACGGTGTGCACCCGCTGCACTCTCTCCAGGTCCTGTTCTGCCACCATGTCTAGGTCGGTGTCAGCTGGCCACTGCTCCTGGGGACAGCGAAGAAAAGAGGGACCCGACAACCACTCGTTACTATCGTTAGGCCATCCCATCCGGGTAGCCTTGTCAGCTGGGTTCATCGCCGACGGAACCCAGCGCCAGTTGGCCCTCTCTGACCTCCTATCTATCTCAGCTAAACGATGTGACACGTACCTTTGAAATTCTAGAGCATCTGAATTTATCCATTTCAGAACAGTTTTACTGTCTGTCCATAGATGCACACTACTAATTGCTGTTCCTAAGTCTTTTACAACTGTGTCAGCTAGTCTACAGGCTAACACAGCTGCTTGTAATTCTAGCCTTGGAATGGATGTTACTTTCTGTGGCGCTACTCTAGCCTTTCCCATGACTATAGCGACATCCCTATTCCCTTCTGAATTTATTCCTACTATATAGGCTACTGCCGCATAAGCGGACTCACTAGCGTCGCCGAACACATGTAATTCTAGGTGACCTAACTGTAACCCATACCACCTAGGTATAGTCACATCTTTAAGATGTTTTAGGTTATGTAACCATTCAAACCATATTTTGGCTTCTGCGTCCTTTAGTTTCTCATCCCATTGAATACCCGTGTGCCATATCCTTTTCATGAGGATGCGAGACTGTATGACACACGGATACAAGAAACCTAAAGGATCAAAGATCGACATAATGAATCTAAGAAATTCCCGTTTTGTTGGAACCACGTGTCCCTCTACAATGGTTTTAGGCAATCGTTTAAAACTCAAATCAAAAGCTAACTCATCTGTGTTCGGTGACCAAATCATACCTAATGTGCGTTCTGTAGCACCTTCGCCCTTATCTAAAGAGACTCTATCAGGTATTTCTGTACTTAGTTTGTCGCGCAGCTCAGGAGAGTTAGTCACCCACCCCCGTATATTAAACCCGCCTCTGGCGTGAACGTGAGTGACTCTTTCAATTAACTCGTTTGCCTGCGCAGCAGACCAAGTACTATCTAGGTAGTCGTCCATATAGTGTTTTTCATGTATGGCGGCTACCGCTTCGGGGTACAATTCTTTATACTGACTTGCATTTTTATTTAATATATAAATTGCAGACGTAGGTGACGACACTGCCCCAAATATCATCGAATTCATGACGTACACATCAGGCTCCTTCTTATCATCAGCCGACCAAAGAAACAACTGTGCCCCTCTATCTTGTTTTCTAATAAAAACACGTAGGAACATGTCGGCTATGTCACCAGTGAAGGCAACAGGCCCTAACCTGAATTTAAATAGCACGCCTAACAGAGAGTTGAGCAAGTCGGGCCCAGACAACAAATTGTCATTCAAAGACGTCCCATTGTAGCTAGCTGCGGCGTCAAAGACCAATCTCAATTTTCCCGGCTTGTTTGGATTCGTTACCCCAAAGTGGGGTAAATACCATACCGAATCGGACTTGACATCGCCCTCTACTTTACTCGCGTACCCTTCTGCTATTAACCTGTCTATTTGAGCTGTATAAGCTGATGCGTATACAGTGTCTTTACGTAGACGACGCTCTATTCCCGCTAATCGTTGACGTGCGTAATTATAATTGTCAGGCAACTGAAAGTCGTCCCGACGCCACAACAGGCCTACTTCCCATGCGCCGCTCTCTGTTTGACGGCTAGTAGAGTCTAGAATAGCCTTAGCTCTTTCTACATCTTTGTGCTTTCTAGGCACTTCTGAAATACCTATAGCTTCTAGCTCAAACTGTTTTTTCACTAACTCATGTAAGTCAATTGTTGATTCTACTACACAATTCAAAGAATGTTCATTGTTATCAGAATAACTACCTACAGGTCCGTGCACAACCCACCCTAGACTGGTCAAAGAGGCAACTGGCTTACCGGATTTCCCTCGGCGAGTCTCCTGGCTGGTCAGCAGCTCCCAGTTGTCCTGACCCAGCAATAGTAGTGGTCTGGCTCCTCTCATTTCTTCACAGCCCAAGTCACGAATGTGGGCATGTTCATTTATCACTGCGGCGGGCACTGTTTGCGCGGGTAAATCTAGGCTTTTTAAAGTACGACACTTCACTTTATGTGTTTGCCCGTTTGGTCCACGCACTGACACACTAATTATTTTCGATGTTTTGTCAACTATTTCTTGGCCGCGCATACTGTGTAAAGTTAGCGGCACTTGTTTACCACTAGTATTTACAGCTAACGAGTCGTCTATCAGTGAGACGGTTGCCCCGTCGTCTAGTAGGGCATAACACTGTTTTTCCACACCGTTCACTGTTACACACACAGGCATAATCTTCAATAACGCCTTCCCAGTGTAGTCACTAACATTCGTGACGCTCTCGCTTTCATTTTTCCTGTCAGCATGCAACAATGTGTGATGAGCGTAATTACATGACGCGCACTTGCTTGCACGACAGAAATTCTTTCCATGTTTCTTTACGATACACTTAAAACACAATTTATTTTTCTTGACGTGTTGCCATCTGTCATTTACACTTAACCTAGTGAACTTCTCACACTTGGGTAACTTATGTTTTTCTTCACATAACGTGCATAGCTCCTCTTCTGTTTCTTTAGCTGGCTGGTCATTGTCAGAGTGAACATGTAAACGTTGAATATTTCTAGGCTGCTTTACAAACTGTACATTAGCTCGGGACTTAGGGGCACTAGACGGTGGTGTGGGCGTGTTTATTTCCATCTGTACGTAATAGGACGTGGCTCGGGCTAGATGACTCAGAAACTCTGCAAGTATTTCTAGACTGGGTGAAACTCGCACATCTATGCCTTGGTTCGCTGCCATGCCCATTGCAAAATCACCGTATTGAGCCCGCTGTACACATGTAAGCTTATTCAAAAGTTCACTTACCAGTTGTGGGTTATTTAAATATCCATTAGCTCTTACACTTTTCAGAAGCGACACACAATTTCTCACTGTTGTTGAGAACTTTCTGAGTTCACGACCACTCTCAGTCACTTTAGGTAACGCACGCACTTTCTTTAGGGCACACTCAAGCACTAGATTGGGATGCCCGAACTCTTCATCAAGCGTCTTCATTATTTCAGCTGGGTTAGTAGAGGTACGTAATAAATCCTCCACAGCTAGCTTGGCGTCACCTTGTAGCGATGTTTTCAATCTCGCTAGATTCTCATGCGGCTTGAACTCGTACATTACCGTAGTATCGTGGTACATATTCTTGTACGACAGCCACTCTGCCGGGTCACCTTTGAAAAACGGCAACTCGTAGGCTTGTCTAGGTACCGGTCGCGGACGTGCTAAGTTAGTTATAGCGTCCGCCAACTGGTCTATTTTCCTATCTCGAGACCTGCTTCTGTCCGCGTCATCGACGAACGTATTTCCCCACTCAGGCAACTCTCTAGCCTGTTCTCTCACTCGCGGGGCACTAGCCGTAGCTAAGGGCGTAACGTTCCCTAGGTACGGAGGTTCGCGAAACTGTACTGACGCGGGCGCACACTGAGGGAGCGCAGGTATAAACTCGGGCGGCGGCACTGGTGCTGCCACCTCGCGGGAGGGCGCGGACACTTTACGCGGCGGCGACGGGTCGCGACACACTGCAGGCGCGACGGGAGCCGTTTCTGTAACCCATTCCTCTACACGACGCGTTGTCCCTTCCTCCTCCGAGCCTGAGTCTTCTTCAGCAGCGGCGTCTATCTCAGCGAGATCGACTTCAAGCTTCTTCTTCACTAATTTCTCCTTCATGCGCACTAACTCACGTTCTGCCTCGTACTCAACCCTCCTCCGAAGGAAGTCGGCACTTCTTTGACCGCTCTTCGAGGAAACGTGACTTGTCACGGAACTTGCCCTCTGTAATGTATCCGATCTCACAGGCGTGACCATATCTCTGTGGTCGATAACACGACCTCCCGCCAGTGGGATCACAGGGACTCGAACCGTCGTCGTTGTTGGTGCAACTGAAGATGAACCTGGTGCCCTTTCAGACGGCACCCCAGAGTCAGCTTCCATCTCTCGCCGCTTGTTCATCTTGGCCTCTAATTTGCGCAACTTACTCCTTGTCGTAATCGTGCTTCTATCACTCATTATAATGCGTGCTCAACAGATCAGGCTATCGAAGGACCAAATTGTTACGTGGATCCACTGGTCGCAAGGGTTGAATAAAAGAACAACTTAGATGAGTGAATTAATAAAAACTGTATTGATTTAAGACACTTGATAATAACAAATTTACACACGATACTTTTAAATTAACTTGAGAAACACGATAGATTTTAGACACAACAATTATACTGAATTAACACTGAATTTAAATACTAGTACAACTGAATAGAGTAAGGACATAAGTATGCTTGAGGACTTCTTGCTGAAAACTTTGTATGAAGACTGTGATAGACTACGACTAAAAATGCAAAAATATGCCTCTTATATCCTTTTACATCTAGAAACAAGTAGTGGCTGCCCTCAGACTCACTATTACTCAATAAACCTATGTGAGGAGTGAAAGCGGGCATTTCCTCGCCTCCCAACTCCCCGTTCCTCACCCCTGTGACCTAAATCCGTTTGGACTCGCCCAACGGACCCGGATCTAGCAAACAAAGGCGGCTCTCGACCAATCACAGGGTTTGTTGTGGTAAGAGTTGGAACCATTGACATACCAACTTATTTAATAGGTTTCTAATGGTAAATGGCTGTTATTTACGTTGTTTACATTATATCATGTAATTATTATTATGAAATATGATGCCCTACGTTACAATGTACCTATTTATATAGGTTTCAGCTACATATTTACCTTTTCCACTGAGATACAGCACATTTTGGGTTTTTCCCCTTATATATTTCCTATATGGAGACGATTTTACACAATCTTAGGTTGCCTGTACATTGTTATGGTCTTAACATGACGACCGGTGAACAAATCTACTTATATTTCCTTATGTACTAGGCTTAAAATTATGTTTTTCTTTATTAAACATTCTAGGACGCTGTGCTTCTCAACAGTTTCCCTACTACTGATTAAAACCAACGTTATTATGGAGCGGCGACGTCATTTAAGCAGGGAAGAAATGCTCAGAGCCGTGGGAATGATAGAAGCTGGTTCCCGGCAACGTACTGTGGCTTTAGCTCTGAATACAAGTCAGAGTGTTATCAGTCGACTTTGGACACGTTACCGAAGCACTGGTACCGTGGCTGAGCGCCATGGAGGACGGTATCGCTGCACCACACGGAGACAAGACCGATACATTCAATTCTTAACTCGAAGAGCTCCAACAATAACCGCCATGATGTTAGCCGTGAGGCTTCATCACTCTTCAGGGAACTTAATTAGCGACCAAACAGTCAAAAACCGCTTGCATGAAGTGAACCTTCATTCCCGAAGACCGCTACGGGTACCACCTATAGCAATGCACAATCGTAGGATTCGATATCAATGGGCTCTTGAACACAGAAATTGGGCAGAAGAACAATGGCGTTTCGTGTGCTTTTCTGATGAGTCTCGTTTTGGTATGAGACCGGATACAAGACGTATACGACACTGGAGAACCCCTGGATGCCAACAGCGATTAAAATCCTGCCAGGAAGTCCATCCCTAAAGTGGTGGAACCATTATGGTATGGGCGGGTATTTGGATCGGCGGAAGAACTGAGTTGATTTGGATCAGAGGCAACCTCAACGCCCAAATTTATGCTGAGACGATTGTATCAGACGTCATCGTTCCTCTACAAGTGCAAATCGGTCCCTTATTTCAGTTAATGCATGATAATGCACGACCGCACACCGCAAGAGTTGTAAGACAGACTCTCGCCGCAGCTAACATCAATGTCCTGCCCTGGCCTGCTCAGTCGCCAGACTTGAACCCGATTGAGCATGCATGGGATATGCTACAGAAAAGAGCTCTGCCGAATATGGAGGGTATCCAGTCGCAAGAAGACCTTTTTTTGTTGTTACAACGAACATGGGCGGCCATTCCACAGCGTGATTTGGATGAACTCATTTTGAGTATGCCAAACCGATGTTCTTGTGTTGTTAGTGTTCGCGGTAGAAACACGGATTATTAATTGTTTAAGTTACCCAATAAAATTTTAAAGAAAACTGTTATTTCAGTCTTTTTTTCGAACTTTAATGTTAGTGGTTCAAATGTCAAAAATCCCTTTATTAGGAAAATGACAAATTTCTTTATTAATGCAAAGGTGACTTGGTTTATCGTTACTGTGACAAACGAAAACACTTTATTTGATGAATCCTTAAAGAAAATTTTAATTAATATCAATCAGGAGAAAAGTTATTGCAAAAATATATGTTGATCCCTAGACACTTTTGATGTGTGTACTTAGGTCTAAAGTAAGCCTTTATATTTAAGCAAAACGTTCATTTTTGCCTTGCCGTGTGAAAGCAAGGCAGTCCCTGCTGTCATTTGTAGACAGTCCTTATACTAATGTGATCAGTGGCCCGAAACCAGTCTTACCAAAGAGTATCGTATTAACCAGTACTATCTGGGTTGTGGATGTCAGATAGGCAGTCGCTTCATGTGAAATTGGTATTCAGCTGCATCCGGTTAGATTGGAAGCCACCTCCAAAATATTAGGTAAAGTCCTGGTCTTGACAGATGATGTTGACTTTAGAAAATTTTGAGCAAAATTTTGTAACAAAAAACCAAGGACTTTCGGCAAGCTTAATATAGCTCAGAAAATGAATATTTATTACCTTCCACTACGCTTTTCAATAGCACGGCAAAGCAACGCCCTTGTAAAAAGATATAAAAGGAAACGATTGCAAACAAACTGTTTGAAAGCAGTTTTCTAATTACCTTTTTATTTACTATAGGTACACGTGAGTGTAGTATGAATTAAGTAAGGGAATTCTCAATTCTAAAATCATATAAGTTTGCTAAATGAGAATGTAATAATAATTTAATGTAACATAAGTTGGATTATGTAAGGATCGTAGCAGATGATGTTCTGTAGTTTCTTCCTACCTCCATGAGAATGTATGTAATTTACAATTTTGACAATAAATATTTTGTCGACAGTGGGTTTGGTGGATCTACTATAGTGGAAAAAAAATTGAAAATAGTTGAAATACGTGTCGAAGTACGATGCATTATAAGTATCGCACCTTACGCATGTGCATATTTTTTGTGGGCAAGAGAACCTAGCTTTTTCTTTCTTTTATTTCCATTTTAAAAAAAACGTTGCCCCACACTATGAATTTCTTATGTATCGTGGGTGTGTTCACAAACATTTAAACTCACATACACAAATACCCAGAACCGAAACAGCAGTTCTATCTGTAGGCCACATACATTTTTGTTCCATGCGGGGATCGAAACCACGACACGCAGCGCAGCAGTCAATTGCTTGAGCCAATGCGCCAACAGGGTCGTCTTGGCAGAATTCAACTTAATATTAAGTATAACATTTAATTATGCCCAACTTAAACCACAATATCCCTTCTCTTTCAATGAATCCGAGCTAAAACCATTTACGTAGCAATCCCAATAAAATATAATTTAGACAAATTCTATTAGATTCAACAGAAATATTCCAATAAGTTAGATGAAACGCGCTCCGGTTTTCAATTTAATTGAAAATTCTCGGTCGAATTAACTTGTATGTTACGACTTGTTGGTTTTCAACAAAATATCCGACCATTTTGATTCAATTTACCTTTTATGATAACTAACGGGACGTTTCATGTGATCATGAAACGTCCCATTGTCACCAAGTCAGGATCTGATTATGGGATCCCAGGGAAATCGAGAGCAACCCTCAAATTTTATAGGCACACATAACGTTTTCCATATATTTTCTGAAGCTGTTCAAGTGTTTGCGTCTGATAATCATAATCTCATGTGTACGTTACGTTTACGTTTTCAATAATGATTACCAAAATTAAAAAGTTTGTGAACATAATTCGCGGTTATTATTGTTGTGTGTTGCATATAAATGAATAGGGGCAACCCTAAACTCATTCGGTAGATAAACAAAATTCTCCTGAACGTTTATTGTCATAGCGACCAATCTTACTGGAGGCTAAACTCAGAAAACAAGGCAGAAGTGCACTCTTTTCCTCACTCTCGTGTAGCGCACTGTTCCCATCCAACCTGCCCCCGCTCCTCCCTACATACTCCGGTTAAGCAGACAAACAGAAAAGATCTTCAAGGTTGACCTACCAGATGCTGTTAACACAAAAAAAAGTGACTTACGCACAAGGGAGCATAAGAAATTCTAACCAAAACCCTATACGACCTGGAAATCAAACCTCATACTCAGCGAAAGCTCGTGACCACGAGACAAATGCGGCTGATAAAAGGTTCGGTGTGTACCTACTCGTAAAGGTAGTTCTCCACAAGGGTGTCGACCCAATTACAATACAAACCTATTCATAAATATTATTGTGTGAAACGTTAACTTATCTAAATGTCCCTAAAAGTTTTGTGTGATAACTTTGATTAACAACATAATATGTACATTACAAATTATGTTCTGAGTCTAAATTATGTACATTATGATAAATGATGTTTATTTTGCAAAATATAGGTTTATATAAACTCTTTTACGAGAACACGAACATTTCGTATCTGACTACTCTGAGAACAAACGGCCGAAAAAAGCTCAGAGGTCATAGTCTCTTTTAAGGCCCAGACAATAACTTGGTATGATACTTATTCACATAAGGACTATGCAGACTAATTTCTGATATGGTGTTATGAAGAAATAACCACACAGATTTGAGTGGACCTCCAGTCAGAGCATTTATCAGTTATCATGTAGTTCGAGATTTAGCAAACATTAGCTTTCAGTCAGTAAAAATCCCGTCAAAATCAGTCCAACTGGTTTGGAGATAAGCCGGAACAAACAGAAAGATATTGTTGTTTTAGAAAACGGATTAGGGTTTTGTGCAAAAAAAGTTGAAACCCTTGAAATTGTTAAAAATTTCACGCGCAGGAAGGTTGCGGGAAAGAAATACTTGGCGTTTGAATTTATTTAGGTATTGGAAAAGCAAAATTAAACATTTGGTAAGTACATTTCAATAGTTAAAAACCCGACTACGACAAAAAAAAACGACGCTGAAAAAGTATGAAACAAGATTTTCAGGATAGAACAAAAAGAAAAGCCGTAGTCACACGTTATAGGTACCAACCTAAACACTTTAATACCGTGTGACTACGGCTTTTCTTTTTGTTCTATCCTGAAAATCTTGTTACATACTTTTTCAGCGTCGTTTTTTTTGTCGTAGTCGGGTTTTAGTTTTTCTTTTTTTTATTTAAACAATTTTGCTGTTAAATATTTATTTTTTACTCTTAACTTTTTGTCCGCTAGAGATCGTGATTTTAAATTTGAGCAGTAGTTTGGAAATGTACAAGTAAGGCCCTTTCAAATGATACCAAACACGGCGTATTTATCTCCGTTTTCATTTTTTAAGCCTTACGTTTTGTCCGCTAGAGGGCGCCAAATCGCTTTTTGTGACACGTCACGTAGCCTATGTTCAGCGGAAAATTAAGACGGTTCTAAAGATACCTCATATGTCGAGTTCCGATAAGTAGATTAGAAGCTATGAGGGAACAGATGAAGATACTCACATATATACATATATACATACAAACATACATACACACATCAAAAGTGTCTAGGGATCAACATATATTTTTGCAATAACTTTTCTCCTGATTGATATTAATTAAAATTTTCTTTAAGGATTCATCAAATAAAGTGTTTTCGTTTGTCACAGTAACGATAAACCAAGTCACCTTTGCATTAATAAAGAAATTTGCCATTTTCCTAATAAAGGGATTTTTGACATTTGAACCACTAACATTAAAGTTCGAAAAAAAGACTGAAATAACAGTTTTCTTTAAAATTTTATTGGGTAACTTAAACAATTAATAATCCGTGTTTCTACCACGAACACTAACAACACAAGAACATCGATTTGGCATACTCAAAATGAGTTCATCCAAATCACGCTGTGGAATGGCCGATGTTCGTTGCAACAACAAAAAAAGGTCTTCTTGCGACTGGATACCCTCCATATTCGGCAGAGCTCTTCTCTGTAGCATATCCCATGCATGCTCAATCGGGTTCAAGTCTGGCGACTGAGCAGGCCAGGGCAGGACATTGATGTTAGCTTGTTAGCTCCAACAATAACCGCCATGATGTTAGCTGTGAGGCTTCATCACTCTTCAGGGAACTTAATTAGCGACCAAACAGTCAGAAACCGCTTGCATGAAGTGAACCTTCATTCCCGAAGACCGCTACGGGTACCACCTATAGCAATGCACAATCGTAGGATTCGATATCAATGGGCTCTTGAACACAGAAATTGGGCAGAAGAACAATGGCGTTTCGTGTGCTTTTCTGATGAGTCTCGTTTTGGTATGAGACCGGATA
The DNA here is from genome assembly GCA_949775195.1 of Diarsia dahlii. Taxonomy (NCBI): domain Eukaryota; kingdom Metazoa; phylum Arthropoda; class Insecta; order Lepidoptera; family Noctuidae; genus Diarsia; species Diarsia dahlii. Next base: position 661,601 of record OX459197.1, on the reverse strand, counting down.
CAAGACGTACACGACACTGGAGAACCCCTGGGCGCCAACAGTGATTAAAATCCTGCCAGGAAGTCCATCCTTATAGTGGTGGAACCATCATGGTATGGGCGGGTATTTGGATCGGCGGAAGAACTGAGTTGATTTGGATCAGAGGCAACCTCAACGCTCAAATTTATGCTGAGACGATTGTATCAGACGTCATCGTTCCTCTACAAGTGCAAATCGGTCCCTTATTTCAGTTAATGCATGATAATGCACGACCGCACACCGCAAGAGTTGTAAGACAGACTCTCGCCGCAGCTAACATCAATGTCCTGCCCTGGCCTGCTCAGTCGCCAGACTTGAACCCGATTGAGCATGCATGGGATATGCTACAGAGAAGAGCTCTGCCGAATATGGAGGGTATCCAGTCGCAAGAAGACCTTTTTTTGTTGTTGCAACGAACATGGGCGGCCATTCCACAGCGTGATTTGGATGAACTCATTTTGAGTATGCCAAACCGATGTTCTTGTGTTGTTAGTGTTCGCGGTAGAAACACGGATTATTAATTGTTTAAGTTACCCAATAAAATTTTAAAGAAAACTGTTATTTCAGTCTTTTTTTCGAACTTTAATGTTAGTGGTTCAAATGTCAAAAATCCCTTTATTAGGAAAATGGCAAATTTCTTTATTAATGCAAAGGTGACTTGGTTTATCGTTACTGTGACAAACGAAAACACTTTATTTGATGAATCCTTAAAGAAAATTTTAATTAATATCAATCAGGAGAAAAGTTATTGCAAAAATATATGTTGATCCCTAGACACTTTTGATGTGTGTATATACATACATACATAGCCAGTCAAAATCATAACCCTCCTTTGGCTTTGCCGTAGTCGGGTAAAAACCATTTACTGTGTTTAGGTACTATATTTATAGTGAAATTAATAAGCAAACAAATAAAAATGCAGATGCCTTTTTTTTTTTTTGGTGGGTGGAAAATCATCGAATGACCCCCCCCGCTCTTGGGCAGAGCGAAGAGGAGTGTCAGACTTCTACTGACTAAAAACCGAACCCATGTTCCTTCTTTGCCCTTGCGCCGAGGCCACGTAATCTAGTACAAAAATCCGCGGCCCCGACGGGCGTCGGCCCTTGCGGGCCCCTCCTTGCTGACATCTCTTTGAGGCGCGCGTGGAACACGAACGCGCCGCCGACACGGTCTGTTGCCGTCATGACGACGGCCGGACGGCGAGCTAGCCCATTACTCACCGTCCACAGGCCCGCGTCTACGGTGGCCGGAAGCCATCACGTGGCCCCCGACGCCCGGAGCGCCTTCCGCGCCTTCCGCGGCGGCTGGGACGTTGAGAGGTTCTCTCCCTCTCTCGTTCCGCCACCTCCTTCGCTAGCATTACTGCTTCGCAGAAGGAGGCGACGGCGTCCCATTCCTCCTCGCCCCGGACCATGGCTTGCACCAGGGCCGGACGCGAGAGGTCGCCGCCGCCGATCGCCGCTACGAGAACACGGCGGGGCTCCGCCCAAGCAGGGCACACCTCCACAGTGTGCTCCACCGTGTCCTCCGGTCGATCCTCGCAATGGAAGCATCCGGGCGTTTCCTCCCGCCTGATTCGGTGCAGGTACCTCCCGAAACATCCGTGTCCGGTGAGGACCTGCGTCAGACGGAAGGTGAGGACGCCGTGGCTCCTCTCTAGCCACTCCTCAAAGAGGGGACTTACCGCCACTATCGTGGCGTGCCCTGCACGGGGTTGCGACAGTCGCTGTCTCCATGCCGCCATGAGATCGCACCGGAGGTCTGTCCGCCGCGCAGCAATGTGCCGCGGCAGCAGAGTGACCCCCCGGTGTAGCGCCTCTGCGCGCCACTCATGTAGGCGCGCGAGGACTATCGCCTCCAGATCCCACGGTGGCAATCCGGCAAGGAGATTCGCCGCCTCGCGGGAGATCGTGCGGTACCCGCGGACTAGCCTTACGGCCATGACCTTTTGGGGCGCGTTCAGGTAGTGGACGGCCCGCTTCTTCACGGCTCGCGCCCACACCGGGGCCCCGTAAAGGGCCATGGACCGCACGATCCCCGCAAAATGCAGATGCCTTTGAACGAATTAATTGGATGACTGTTTATACTGTAAACATTTTATTTTAGTAACATAATTTTTTTTTTCTTTTTTTTCTTTTGAATGATTAAAAATATTAATTCATTAAATACATTTTATTTTCGTGGAATGAAATTAAAGAGAGTACCTAAATGATTTGTCAGCTAATTCAGATTTGAAATGTTTACCAAATTACATTAACTTTGAAACAAATCATCTTACTTTTTTTAAAGTTTTTAAACATTGTCACAGAATACATAATAGTATATATCCCATATCTTCCCGTGGGTGTCGTAAGAGGCGACTAAGGGACTTACCAGAGAATGGGCAGCAGCGTTCTCTGTGTCTTTGTAACAACCATACTGCGATCGCCAACCCGCCTGCCAAGCGTGGCGATTATGGCAAACCCCCCCAAAAATGCCTGGGGGAGGCCTATGTCCAGCAGTGGACGTCTTTTGGCTGAAATGATGATGATGATGACATAATAGTACTACGTACAGAAGGGACACTCCCTTTCCCGCGCTCATATTAAATACCGCACCTCACCCCGCACTTCGAGTTAGTCGTCGCCAATGGCTCGCGCTCGTATTAGTCGTCGTTCGGTTTTCGCGACGCAGACCGTTGCACTTTCCGCGCCATTTTTACTTCGATCAATAATAGTACTAGATCAAGCATCAGGAACAAAACTAAGTCGCTCAAGTGGCCACGTTTGCACACACGTAAACATCTACATAACATCTTAGAAAAAAGTTCAATATTATTAACAACTTCAGATGATTATAAACCTTAACACTTTAACATAACGTTTAATTATCATTGTAAAGTATATTTATTTAAGCCCTTTCATCGACGAAAGATTAGAAGCAAAACATTTTAAATGTCGATCCAAAGTAAAAAGTCATCAGTACAAAAATATTCATTCTAAAATGAAACTTAAACTCAAAGCAATACGGTTAAAAGCATTTTGTGTACAATGTCGTGCTTATTCTATTGCGGAACTAGCGTTCCCTGTTCAAGAACATGATACAATAGTTGGTGCGTTGTAGCAAACATTGGCCAAACAATTATAATATTCGCTGATTTAATTATATTTACAGTTTAATTGTGTTTAAATATTATGAAAAAGCACATAATGATATTAAATTACCGAAAAAAAGATATTCCTTCCAAAACATTAGTGTTACGGTGGTTATTTTACGCAGTTATTGAACGCATACTGCGGTATTTTGACGTCTTAATGTTGGCTATGATTGGACCATACTAATTTGAAATAAGACCACAAATACGTTTGTGGTCTTATATTTCGGGCCGTTTTTGAAGCGCTTATCGGAAATCTAGTACATTTTTACGACAACCCTACTAGAGTTTACGCACACATTTGCACGTGCACGTCGTGCACAAACGTTATTTGTTTATGTAGTAGTAATAGGTAATTATTTTGCGGGCGTTGTATGGAGTGTCCGAGGTGTGACATTGTCCTAGGCCAAAGTTTTTCAGTAATCAAAATTGATGCTCCATGCTTGACTTATAAGTAACAATCGTCATTATCTTGCCTTTATCCCAATTTATGTGGAGTCGGCGCTGCATGTCTTCTTCTTCCAAACTATATATTGTAAACATCTGCAGTCAAACATTACAGTCTAACCATCATCAGTTTAGTATTTTCCATCCATATCATCCTTGACAGTCACCCCGTCCATCCATCGATTCTTTGTTCTTCCTCTTACAGTTATTCTCAAATCGTTCTTCACGACGACGTTTTCCTCACTCTTCCGTATCATATCACATGCTCATACCAAAATAACCGTTTACAACACCACTCGCGTGACATCACAAATTTCCCTTTCCATTTCCCAAGACACATCAATTACCATGCATATTTTTTGTGGCCCAAAGACAGCAGCTCAACTCTAAAAAAAGAATTGAAACCTCCAATATTATATAGAAGGCAAAGCTGACTGACTGAAGATCAACGCACAGGACAAACCCTTAGAGCTAGAAACTTAAAATTCCACTAAAGAAGGATCTTTTCAAAATTCATCCAAGGGAGGTGAAAAAAGCGGGCAAAGTTTGTATGGGAAATCGTCATTGCCTGTCACGCGGCCGAACCGCGGGCAAAAGCTAATCGATAATAAAAAGACATCCGTGCCACGAGAGCTTCCACAGCTACTTCAGTGATGTCGTGTTGTGTGCGATAATACTCATAAATAACGCCTGTCTTCTTTATAAACGTGAGTCTATGAGTACGTGTGGACATACATTGCGTCCTCCTTACAGCTGCGAGTAGAGATAACGTTAATTAGATTTCTGTCATCAGCAACGCAGCGATTACTGCTAATAGACTGAATTGTTTGGCGAGTAAGAAGTTAGTAAGGCGTTTGGGAAAGAAGACAGTCGTCTACTATATTACATTACATAAACTGAAGCAACTCAACCTATTAAGGTACTTCATAATATTTTCTTGGTAATATAATTATATTTTACTAGCTGATGCCCGCTCTTTCTTTATAAAGGACCACTCTATTTATTGGTGAAAACAGCACGAAAATTGGTGCAGTAGTTTTGAGTTTATCGCGAACAGACAAACAGACGCGGCGGAGGACTTTGTTTCATATATATATTTTTTTTTTTAACCGTGCCGGTGCCGGCAATATTGCCCGAAGTGGGAATTTTGGTTAACTTAATTATAAGTCAAATTAAGTACGGAAACTATGTAATATACTTGTAATTATTAGCATTTAAAGGCCCTAATCTACATTGATCGGCAACTTTGGCAATATTTCCAATGCTGCTGGCAATTTTGGTATTTTACCGGCAGTGGCAATATTGCCACCAGGCACATCACTATGTGGGAGGGAACATAGATACCGGTAGATAGTACAATATATACACGTACGGACGGGAAGGGTTGGCATAAAAAGTATACTATGACCTATCTTACTCGTAGGTTATGGTCTACCTGCGTGGGTGCACCTCTTGATGCGAGACAAATAACAGATAGTCAGACATAACAATTGATTTATTTTCCTGTGTTTTGTACACAGGAAAATAAATTGAGGCCTTTGCCCTGCAGTGGGACACAAATGTCTAATAATAATAATAATTTGTACACAGAAAAAATCAATATTGCAGGAAATAACAATAGATAAAAGATCACAAAGGTAAAGCTTATTAATTAAGAAATCTCAATATACACATACCTTTGGATATGATGACATAGGAGCTCGTGGCGTAATAATAGCTGCCAATTAGTGGGTGACCACCAAAAACAGAAATCATGTTAAGCTGTTGGTCCCGCTGCCATATATATATGGATCTTTGGCAGTTGTTACAGGTAGTCAGTGACCTGAAAGTTTGACAACTAGTCTTATCAAAAGGCGTATAGTATTAACTGTTTGTGGAGGTCAGATAGGCAGTCGCTCCATGTAAAATACTGGTATTCTGCTGCATCCGGTTAGACTAGAAAGAGACCACAACATAGTTGGAAAAAGACTATGCATGATGAAGATTATAGAGATAGCCAAGTAAAGTAGACACACTGAAAAATAAAATATTAGCACGAAATTATGATAATTTCACACTAAACTTTTTATTATTATTTTATTTCTACTTCATAAACGCATGTGTTAAAACTTATGATCCGTAAAATTAAAAGCTCCGCACGCAAGCTAAGCTCTAGGCATGACCATTATTTAATATTTTCACTTTCACAATCTCTATTGGGAGGCCTTGAACTTATCGAAGGTTACGGAATTAATTAGGGATCTCATCGCAATGAGCCAGCCCTATAACAGACGTGCCGTGAATTAGATGTATCTAAGAAGCTAACACCTACTCGCAAAACCATACTATTTAGGAATTTTTACGGTCACGTTTAGAATTGAATAACAAGAAAATGATGACGATGATGAATATATTCATCATCATCATCATTTATACTATTATATATAAGTATACTATTATTTATTATATCTATATATTTTTTTTGGATTTGGAGTCGGCGCAGCATGTCTTCTTCTTCCATATTCTCTGTTTCTCGTCATCTCAAGAGACACCTCTTATTTCTTACCATATCATTCTTAACACAATCCATCCATCGTTATTATTCTTATATAATATTATTATCTAGCCCATACTGTCCCAAAGGCCATCGTTAAGGCCTTCTAAAAGGAGTTTACAAACGCCTGTATTCTAGTGGAAGACTTAAAGCATCCTCGTAACTGCCCATTATTAAAGCAATAAACTTGGTCTACCTGGTTATCCGGCAATCCAATAATATTTAGCCTTTTCCATTTTCTTGCCATCATCATTAGCCTCGCCTTTTTGCTCCTATTTTGAGGTTCTCTTCTCTTTTAGATGAATCGAATTCTCATCTGACCTTCCTAAATTCACTATATGGGTAATAATTTATGGTGCTTAAGATGGTTGCCAGACATTTGGGCATCTGACTAGTCGTTACGACTATCAAAAGTCTACAAGGCAGCCGAGACCAACGGCTTCAGCCATCTAAAAGGCAATCAACGATTTATAGAATGTACTCTTTGGAAAACAGTAGATTCAGAACCTAATGCAGATGAACGAGCATGAAACTCATTTTATTCTAATGAATGCTTATGCCATTCTCTCCAGTCTCGTGGGTGCTATCAGAGTAAATTGAATAATGAGTAATGAATGCATTAGGAAGCCATTATCGCGCCATTACCGCACTGTGTTCCGGAAGACGGTGGTGGTGGATGGGAGCTGGCTGCAAATAGGTGTCTCCAGTGAGGTGGGGCTGTAGTGAGAGGGTTTTGTCACGAGGTAGGGTCGGAGTTTTAGCGGGTTTAAAAAATGATTACGTGGCTACATCGGAGCGTGAATGTGTCTTTTAATGGGATATTGGGTTTTTCTATCAGATGTTTCTGATGTAGGGTAGTAGGTAGGGTAGTAGGTAGGGTAGTAGGTAGGGTAGTAGGTAGGGTAGTAGGTAGGGTAGTAGGTAGGGTAGTAGGTAGGGTAGTAGGTAGGGTAGTAGGTAGGGTAGTAGGTAGGGTAGTAGGTAGGGTAGTAGGTAAGGTAGTAGGTAGGGTAGTAGGTAGGGTAGTAGGTAGGGTAGTAGGTAGGGTAGTAGATAGGTAGGTAGGAAAAACGCATTGCAACGCATGCGCGGGTTCAGCTAGTGAATGTATATAGAGTACTCGAGGAGTACTCACTCATTATCTTTCACTATTTTTTCGTGACTTTCTTCATTAATAAATGCACTTTGTTTATTCATATTTAAAAAAACACTTTGTACACAAATTATACGAGTAAGAATATTTTAGAAGGAGAAAGCAGAGAGACAAAACAGAAAAACTTTACACATTTACAACGTGAGGTTATAAATTATTTAATTTGACAACCTCAGTTGCCAACCTTGTTATTTTCCGTAACCATAGCAACCTGGTTGAGTACTGAATCTTAAATTTTTTGTTAGGATTGGATTCGCTCTCCACGCTCAAGGCTCGCGATAGAAGCTATGCAATAGCTTAATAACTGAGGCTATAAAATATAAGCAAAGATAGAAACAAAAAACGTTCACAAAGTTGTTTGAGATTCAGAAACGCTTTATCAAAGTGTCTTTTCTGAAAAAGCTTAGAAACAGTACATTTACTTTCCTTTCATTTATAAACCTACGCATTTTACCACGGCCTCTTCAAATTTCCAGACGTTGCGATCACTATCAGTAAGAAAAATGTCGCATGTCGCACCCTTTCCAAATATAGCAAAAAGTAATCGAGTCAAATGAAACGCGGGATTGCTTCGCGTGAGTTAGAGCGGTTCCTAAGTTCCGCGGGATTCCGGATCTACGGAGCTCCAGAGCTCCGGAATCGAAGAGTAATGGTTGAGGTTATTGCCGTTTGATTTTAATAGGTTGTTTTGTTATTCGGATTGTTGAAATAATTGTGTGCGGATGTCAGATATTGTCGGTGACGGCGAGCGGCGTGTTTGTTGGTTTTCTCGTGGAATGCTGTGGAAGGAAGGAGAGGTGGAATTCCGACTGAATTGATGAAGGGTAGTGGAGAGATATATTGTAAATAACTTCGATATAACTATCACGTTTTAATTAACTTGTATGAAAGTGTTTAAATCACGTTTTAATTAACTTGTATGAAAGTGTTTAAAATGATTGTTGCGTGACTTTCTGATCTTAAAGACTAGATACGCGCAATTCATCATCTGCGGATGGCGACTCGTATCGGATGAGTTTGATCAGACCTTTACAAGAAGCAACAAACCAATATAGTTGAGAGAAATAAATAACGTATTTTGCATTGTTTTCATAAAATACAATAGTTAGACGCGCAACGATTGAATTGATACCATAAGACTTTATTTATTGCCTTTTATTGATGCTATTTACTTTATTTGTCAACTTTTGCTGGTTATTTTCCAAACATCTCTGCCTTTTAACACAATATATTTTATTCAATGAATTTCAAATGTGAATTTATTTGCGTAATGGCGCTCATTCGGTTGGAGACGGATTTTTTAACAAAAGAGCTGAAACGTGATACGTTGGCGATAAATTTGCTATTTGTATACCTTACTACACCGTTAGGTTTATATTGTATTCCAATACAGATGAGACGTGCCATTACTGCTTCAAAATACGATATTTGAGCCCGTTTTTGCCAACAGTCGGCATTGAGTTTATGTAAAGAACAATAGTAAAGTTTTTAAACTAACATTAGCATTATTACACTTCAAACTGGATATTTACACACACATTATTCAATTATTTTTTTGTGTGGGAAATCATCAAATAATCCCGCTCTTGGGCAGAGCAAAAGGGAGAAAAAAAAAAGCCAAACTTCCATTGACTAAAAACCACCCATGTTCCTTCTTAGCCCTTTACGTCGAGGCCGCGGTATCTCTTGCGAACAACCCGCAGTCCAGACGTGATTTATCTATCACACATTGATATATCAACTCGCTGATTCGCACAGCCATTCCAGACAGCGCGCGGATTTGTTTGGCAGTCAGATACAGATTTTAGCAAAACTCTGTATCTGCTCTTATTCTTAGATCCGTTTACACGACGAATCACTAAAAGCGTTTCATTCTAAACGTATTATATACATCGTTCGATTTCGGTCATCCGTTTGAAGACTGTAGAGACAAAACGACGTTTGGCTATAAACGCATTACCTATTGTTTTTTTGCACAAGGCCTGCCTTTAGTAAAGGCAAGCGAAATAAAGAATTTTCCAGAAATGACATAATTATTACCTACATTAAATCTACATGTACAGATTTAATGTCAGTGACCTGAAAGTCAGACAACCAGTCTTACCAAAGGGTATCGTATTACCTAGCGTTAACTGGGTTGTGGAGGTCAGATAGGCAGTCGCTCCATGTAAAATATTGATATTCAGCTGCATCCGGTTAGACTGGAACTGACTAACGTAATTCGGACTCACGAACTTTCTGTATACCGTACTTCGGTATTTCGAACTTCGGAGTAACGAAATACAGTCAACCCGAAAGTTGGGTAAAGGCTAGGCAGATGAAGATGATGAAATCTGTACATTCTATCAGTACACTAAGCAGTACACATCCATCAGTGGTGCTAGTGGTTTATCCTCGCATACCATATTGTTTTTGTTATATTTTATTTATTTTCTAGCTTTTGACAGCGGCTTCGCCCGCGTGAAAAAAACCGACTTTCCATACAAACTTTAATCCCCTATTTAACTCACTTAAGGGTTGAATTTCGAAAAATCCTTCCTTATTCCTTGTCTACATTATAAAGGGAACCCCGGTGCAAAATTTCAGCTTTCTAGGTCCAAGGGTTTGGGCTGGGCGTTGATGAGTCAGTCAGTCAGTCAGTCAGTCTGGACTTCTCTTTTTATAAGATAGATAGATGTAAACGTGGCGTCACCCGTGATCGTGTCGTCACTGTATCCAAACTGTATCAGATCAGAATACCATCGATGTGACATTTGTCAAAAATATTACAGCACCATGCTGAGATAGTGGCCTTTTGGCCTCGTACGCGACTTATTTTAATTCTGTATTAATTTTTAAGTGTTTCTCTTGTTTTCTTTTTTTTATGTCTTTTTTTAATTAATTTCTTGTCCTGTATGAGACCAATAAATACTTTTTCTTTCTTTCTTTTCGTTCTTTCTTTACTCAAGTATCCCCATAGTAATATCTGTGAAACTTCCAGAACAACCCACGCCAGCAAGCCGGGTAGCCCGGGCACGTTGAACGGCGTCAACGGCAGTGTGCACGGTGAGGCACGACAGGCGCAGTCTAAGAAGACCATCATCAGGATGTTGGGTAAGAACTCCTCAAATATTCGCCATCATCATTTCAGTCAGAAAATATAGTAACGTTTTTTGTTTTAAGGGTTACCACTGAAAACCAGCGCTGTGCTGTGGGTCCCCATAGCGCAGCACCATGCTGAGTGGTAACCTATTTGTCGCAGTTGTTTTTTATTTTAACTTTTAAGTGTTATGTAAACTCAATTTTTTTTTTTTTTTTTTTCTTCTTTGTAACAATATTTTTTTTTTTTGTTGTAAGTTGTGTTTACTGCTTTTTTATTGTACCTTTAGAATTCTGCGGCAATAAATATTTTTTCTTTCTTTCTTTCTTTCTTAAAGGCAAGGGGTATAAGGTTTCAATAGTTTATTGTCAATTACAGTTAATTACCTTACCTTACCTTATATCGAGGCATAGAGTATTATTGTATCGAGGACTAAACGGGCCCTTCACAATACCGTCAACCAAGTACATCCGAACAAATAATTCTAAGCAAAAAAACCCGCCAAATATGAGTCGTACTCGCGCACAATTGGTTCCGAACCATTATCTACTAAAAATTTCGTGATTTTCAGTCAACGGGAACTACCATATTGGTTTTCGATTAATGTAACGACGAATGGCGAACTAATAATATCCTGACGTTTTAGCAGAAATTTGTGGTTTAACCGCGATTCATGATTGATGCAATCATGAATCGCGGTTTTGTTTATTGACGTCAATTTGTAGCAGGCTTTGACAATTAACCGAAATTCGGCTAATACGATATTTGGGATATTATTGTAGGAATTGTATTTTTTATATATGAAGAAACAATATTAAAGCCTAACATTCATTTAGGCTTATAAGGCATCAATACCACAAACCACGAGGTCCTTCAAAATTAAAAATAGAGTATCTTTCACCCATACTACTTTAATAATGGCGAACCTAACTCTGTCTAGACAGCCTCTCGCATTTAGCGGCTTAACGGATTTGGATAAAACTTCAAACTCGGGTCTTGATCAGTTTTAGAACGTAGGATACTTTTTATACCAGTAGTATTTTTGACGGCACGGTTGGCGCAGTGGCTAAGCGATTGGACTGCTGCGCTGTGTGTCGCGGGTTCGATCCCCGCACGGAACAAATATTTGTATGGCCTACAGATAGTTGTTTCGGGTCTGGGTATTTGTGTATGTGACTTTATATGTTTGTGAACGCACCCACGATACAGGAGAAATTCCTAGTGTGGGGTAACGTTTTTTTTTAAAAAAAAAAAAAAAAAGTATGTTCCCGTAGGTAAATTTTCAACCTCCTTCCTCCTCCTCCAAGCCCTTTTCATTTTCGTGTGATAGCACGTAGGTAATGATAACAATAAGTCTTCCTGTTATCGCCGTCGCCATAACAACAAAATATGCGTACATTATGTAACTTCCGCTCCAGTGAACTGGGGTTTCTTTACAACCCTAACACAGAGATTCAAATCTCCGGTATATCCCTTTTACATGTAAATACACAAAGAGCGCGTGTTTTGTCATTGTCGCGGTGACTAAGCTGAGGGACGCAACACGTCAATGTTAGGGAAAATAATCCCTTTCTTCATTTATTTTACAATTTTATATTTACTGGTACGGAAGAGAAGTATATATGTGGGATCCACCGGTATTATTCCATCAGATTCAGACATCATGTGGGCAGAGTTTGGGTCTCGTTCAATGAAAATACACCGGGTGCGGTTCACTGGTTTTTATTTTAAATCACAAATTAGTTTCAACACAATTTAGTCCAATCACTCACAATCACAACACTTATACTGGGTACAACGAATCGAGTACAGTTCCGGAATGTCTTCACACTGCGGCGATCAGGCACTGAATGACCTCCTCGCCGTCCTTATGAAACATCACGACTCTGTAGAAGCGCGCATTTTTAACATCACGTGATCTACGTGATGTTAAAAATGGCGCGCTTGCGATTCGTTTCTTGTCCGTACTATTGACCGGATGCGACATATATATTATATGGTTTAGAAAAGACCCTTCTTTGAAATTCTATGAGCGATTACGATGATGAAAAAATATGGAATATACAAGCTACTGGATAGCTTAATGTATGCCATAGACAATGTACTCCTTCTCAATGTATGGAATAGACAAGCTACTAAATAGCATAATAATGTCAAAATGTTTGTGTTCATTTCCTACACAAAATAATAGTCACCATGGCTATAATCCACCGATAATGTTCTCATCTAACACGCGAGCCCAGTGTGGGTTGGTACACAGAGTTCTTCACTATATTGACATGAATTTCCACGAATTTAGCCGGTAATGCAAAGTTGTCCTATTACGAGTAACATTGTATCCGTTATAAATAATTGTGTTTGTCAACCATGTTCGGTGAAACGCAACGGTACCCGCTGAACAAAGTAGCGGTAGGATCTGTATATTATTATAGTTTTGCTTTTTCCAAAAACGGGCTTTCAAGTGTGAAGTCACGATGAATCATTTGATAACAGCTTCACTTTGGCAAGAAGACTTTATGTTAGAAGTAAGTTATATGAAAAAAAACTGGCCAAGTGCAAGTTGGACTTGCACATGAAGGGTTCCGTACCATTACTTCTTATAGGCTTTCCTGTAATCTATACGTGTTGAACTAATTTCTGTATTTTTTTTTTTCAGAATTTTAGGCTCAGTAGTTTCGGAGATAAGGGGGGGGGGGGGGAATAATAATAATAATATTCCACAACTATCACACAACGCCATCTAGTCCCAAGCTAAGCAGAGCTTGTGTTATGGGTACTAGACAACTGATAAACATACTTATATATTTCTAAATACATACACATATTATAGATAAATTACACCCAGGAATGATCGGACAGACAGACACACGAGTGATCCTATAAGGGTTCCGTTTTTCTCTTTTGAGGTGCGGAACCCTAAAAAGCACCATATGAACGTATAATTAAAAGCGAACCATTACGCCGCCTTGCTGTCTTTGTGCTACGTTGTTGCGACACTACTTTTGCTCGTTTTGACTAACATCAACTACCTAAAGCTTAACGGCCATTCTCCGATTGCCTAATTACCGTAACCTTTTTTATTTTAAATTAATTAAACACATTACAATATGAAAGAATTCTTTCATATTGTGTTTAAAAGTCAATTTAGTGAAAAATAAAAGGGTTACAGTAATTAGGCAGGAACGGAAAAATCGGAGAATGACCGTTAACTGGGACACAAGCCTTTCTAATTGACTTACAGTCTGGCTAACTGATGTTGACATTCCCGCAATTAAGGCTCACATCGTCCGACGGATTAATCCGTGTACCCCTTCAATATTTCAGACGGTGTCTGGTCAAATCTATCTGCGTATGTCAAGCCAGGTAGGGGGAGTCTAGGCATCTGTTCCCCATCCCACAGTTAGCGAAAAGCGGGTAGCAATTACAAACGAGAAGCCTGTGCGTTTGAATAAAGAAGCGTGTATGTAATTTTGTCGCTGGGCTATGAGCGAATAGCGACCTCAAACTGGATGCTGGTTCAGACAGACTGAAATTCGGGGAATTACTACAGTCACTTGCTAGTATGCGTATGTACAGTCGAACAAGCTAAATAAGTATACAGGTAGAGTCTTTATAATTTCAAGAACACTGAAAATATTGATTGAAATTTTGTTTTTTAAAGTGTTTCGCATTAAGCGAGAGATACATTTAGATATTGATCTCACACGATACAGCGTTAGACATCAGTATGTCTAACGCTGTATCGTGTGAGATCAATATCTAAATGTATCTGTATAATCTTAAAAGTAAATACAATTTAGCATGTAAATCAGAACGTTCGGCCAGTCGAGATGGGGAGCTGGCTGCTACTCCAGTATTTAGTGACGACAAAGTGACGCTTATAGATGCCAGCCAAAGAATTGGTGACAGAACAGTTCGAAAGTTAGAAGCATTTATTTATGGCCGAACGACCTGATATCAGAACGTTCGGCCAACCTGAATCTCCGTAACTGAGGACCTTAGAGAAACTGTTACTGAATAAAGACTTAGCGACGATTTGGTGACAAACAACCACTGCTTTACTTTTACTCGTAATGCCACCGGTTAAAAGCAAAATTAATTTTAGTTCCTGGAACATCAGGACGTTCGGCCAACGTTATCTCCATAACTGAGGACCTGGGAGAAACCGTTAATCAATAAAGATGTTGTGACGACACTGAAACGAACTTTTATTGTTTTCTTTTATTTTATGACGGCCCCTTTATAAGGTAAATTGAAAATTTAACATATAACCTCAAAACATTGCGATTATCGATTCCTCCACAACGAAGAAGCCTAGAAGACTCCTAAAACCCTGATGTGTTATAGGTTTTCAGTGCGATGGTGTCAGTATTTTTGTTGATTCGAGATTAATCTATAAAAATGTACTATGGTGGATGGCGACTGAAATAGGGTGACCATGTATTCCAACGAAACAAGTATCTATTTGTCGAGTGCCTACTCAATTAACTAAACAATGAAGTAAAACACGTCGTCGTAATATTTAATTATATAGGTACAAGCAACGTTGAGCTTGCATACCAGTGTCCACTTGTGAAGTTTTTGTTATATTCATCATCAACAGCCTGTTAATGGGACACAGGCATCCTCTCTTTGAGAGGGAATAGGCTATCTACCTTCACCGTTTTGAGAGCAACGGTGATGAAAATAAATTACACAAAGTAATGTGCCTGCCTGGGTTCGAACCCACGACCTACTTACTGTTCGTAAGTCGGGGCCGCCACCCCTGGGCCAACGCTGCTGCTGCTGCTTTGTTATATTAGTCGAGTCTATAATTTTGACTAAAAGCAAACGAAAGCGGAAAGGTGACTGACACTGTAGTTTGGGAAATTTGATTAAGTATGTACAAGAATACTTAAATAAATTGGTACACAAATAAAAAAATGCTTTATTTGTAACAATCATCCACATCCACCACCACAGGTACCATCCACATCAGGTAAGTACATAATAATTTGTACTTGTGAAACTTCGTTATTCGGATTAACTGTATTGAGAATAGGTACGAAGCGCCCGGCCATTTCATGAAATGGTGACAGTTCAAAAAATACTAAAGAATTGACATGTGGAATGTGAGTTCGGCTGTCATTGAGCCGATCAAGTTGGATCAAGGGCCTGATTCAGAAGGCAGTAAATATACTCCTCGACACGGCTCCCTTGTGAGGGAGCTCCTGTCTCTGTAACCTAACCGCACCGGTAGCTTGCGGCCCGCTCCCGGCTCCTGATACACGAAACTCTTTTTTTTATTCCTACTTTGTAATGTTTTAATGTCTTCTTTTAATCATAGATGTGTGAGTTTCGGTGCATGTTTTTCTGATTGCGATGTTAGCGCGTAACGTATCTTCCTCCTTTTAATATATCATTGAGTAGTGGTCTATTAGTCGAAATTCGATCTATAGTTTCAATTATTTTTATTCATGTGACAGTGACAGACCCAGAAAAATAATAAAAAGTAGAAGCAAAAAGGTCACAATGTCATAAGTTCATAACGCTTGGTGGTGTATGTATTGTTTTTTAGATCAATTTATCTTTCCCCCCCCCCTCCTCCTTGCGTCGTTTTTCCTCAATGCTGCGGGTCGTGGCCTCTTCGGATCACTTTCTCCCGAACTGTCTTGCGCCAGCTCACTCTGTCTTTGGCAGCATGTAAGGCATCGCAGACATAAGTGTTTAGGGCAGAGCGGAACTGGTCTGACCAGCGCATTGGGCTTCTACTCTGGGTCTTCTCCTGCTCACCTTGTCCGTTATCAGCAGCTTTTCTAAGTTCTCGCCTCTTTTTCTGGCGATGTGCCCAAAGAACTCAAAACTTCTTCTCGAGCATATTATGATGCTGAGCCTCATTGGTAGCTTGAGTTTGGTTAGGATTGATTCACTGGTTCGGTGTTTTGCCCAATGAATTCCGAGCATTTCAATGCAATTTTTCAATTTATCTCTAGTGCATATTATATCAAATATTGGTTATCTGCACTCCTTCTCCTATTCCTCCGTCCGCGTATCTATTTATTTTGTTGCAATACCTACATCGTCACCTTATTTCAACATTTTCGACGTGTTTTGCTTCATTGTTTAGGTAATTCAGTAGGCACTCGACAAATAGGTACTTGTTTCGTTGGAATACATGGTCACCCTATTTCAGTCGCCATCCACCATAGTACATTTTTATAGATTAATCTCGAATCAACAAAAATACTGACACCATCGCACTGAAAACCTATAACACATCAGGGTTTTAGGAGTCTTCTAGGCTTCTTCGTTGTGGAGGAATCGATAATCGCAATGTTTTGAGGTTACATGTTAAATTTTCAATTTACCTTATAAAGGGGCCGTCATAAAATAAAATAAAACAATAATAGTTCGTTTCAGTGTCGTCACAAAATCTTTATTCGTTAGCGGTTTCTCTGGGCTTCTTCGTTGTGGAGGAATTGATAATCCCAATGTTTTGAGGTTATATGTTAAATTCTCAATTTACTTTATAAAGGGGCCGTCATAAAATAAAATAAAACAATAAAAGTTTGTTTCAGTGTCGTCACAACATCTTTATTGATTAACGGTTTCTCCCAGGTCCTCAGTTATGGAGATAACGTTGGCCGAACGTCCTGATGTTCTAGGAACTAAAATTAATTTTGCTTTTAACCGGTGGCATTACGAGTAAAAGTAAAGCAGTGGTTGTTTGTCACCAAATCGTCGCTAAGTCTTTATTCAGTAACAGTTTCTCTAAGGTCCTCAGTTACGGAGATTCAGGTTGGCCGAACGTTCTGATATCAGGTCGTTCGGCCATAAATAAATGCTTCTAACTTTCGAACTGTTCTGTCACCAATTCTTTGGCTGGCATCGGTATGCGTCACTTTGTCGTCACTAAATACTGGAGTAGCAGCCAGCTCCCTATCTCGACTGGCCGAACGTTCTGATTTACATAATTTAGCTGGCTGTGTACTTATCAGCTTGTTCGATTGTACCTGCCAAATGAGTGTTCTCCTCGCTAAGCTAGTAGATATGAGCTGACCGGACTCTCTACTCCGTTCCCTCTCACATTTAACCAGTCGTTCCATAGACATCATTCATGGCTTTCGATCAGGTGTGATCGAAGTAGCGAGCAGGCACATTTCGTTAAAAAAATATCTCAGAAAGCTCCTAATATCGGAAAGAGAATTCTCACTGTCATTATTATTAATTCTCACTGTCATTAGAACGGATTGAGGCAACTACCAAAAATATTATCTAATGGCAATAACGAATAAAGATATCGAGCTTAACACCATCCTTGCCTCGTTCAATTGTAAGTCGCTTAAGAGGTCAATGGAAGGAGTACGTTCATTATGCAAAGAAGTGGATGTAATTGCTCTTCAGGAGACATGGCTGCTGCCGCATGACCTGTCTTGCTTATCACAAGTCGACGACGAGTTCGGCAGCACAGGAACGTCTGCAGTCGACACCTCCGCGGGAATGTTAGTAGGTCGGCCTTACGGTGGTGTCGCGTTGCTGTGGAGGAAAAGTGTGTTCGGGTATGTGTGCGTAGTTCCGTGCGGTAATCCACGTATCGCGGCAATAAAAGTTTTGCTAAGTGACCGCGTAGTACTAATATTTAGTGTGTACCTGCCTGTAGACAATGCTGGATGGATTGCTTAGGAACTATAAGTGCCATTATTGAGGAAAGTCATGTGGGATCAGTTATTATTTTGGGTGATTTTAATGCGCACCCTGGTCAATTGTTTTTCAGAGAACTCAATAGTTTTTGTTTTGAACAGGAATGGTTATGTGTTGATATAAATTACATGAGTTCTGACACCTATACTTTTATTAGTGAGGCCAACGGAAGTAGGAGATGGCTGGACCATTGTGTGGTCACTAAAGCAGCCTTACCATTAATAACAAGTGCATATGTTAGGGGCGACATATATTGGTCTGACCATTTTCTGCTTCTCATTAAATGTAACTGTAATTTAATTAAACATAAGCAGTTGTATTCGTGTGGTCAAGTATCGGACGGTGTTAGGTGGGGGGAAAGATCGTCCGCACAAATAGAACAGTTCTCACGTATCTGTGGTAATCACTTACGCAATATAGATTTCCCGGTGCAATTTGAATCATGTAGTGGGAAGTTTTGTACTGAGACTAGCCGTAAAGTAGTGATTGATGAGTTGTACAGTGACATAGTGCAATCCTTGAGGTTAGCAGCTGGATCCACACACCAAAAGAAGCCTAAGTATCGGAAATGTGTGGCGGGTTGGAACAAACACGTCGGTAGTGCGCACAGGGAGGCCCAGGCTAAGTTCAATATGTGGGACTTACACAGCAGACCATCATCAGGGCGCCTTTATGATGATATGGTAGAAGCGCGGAAAGTTTTTAAAGGTAGGCTGAAATGGTGTCAAAATAACCAAGAGGAAATTAAAATGGACATACTAGCCTCACACCACACCAAGTCTGACTTCCGTAGTTTCTGGAAATGTACCAGTAGGATGAACGCGGCCAAGGGGCTCCCAATTATTCATCGATATGCATCATGTTTTACTGATACGGAACCTACAATTTTTTGGTTCATTTCTTGAGCGAGACAATATTCGATAGCTATTTCTGGTTCCTCGTCAGCTATGGGACAAGAGCCTTACTTGCCGATACCATAGGATTAAACCGGGTCGTATTGTCAGTGATCATTAAACTTAAAACCTGTGACAACGATAGACCACGCTCCTACGAGTTCAATGATAATTTTGGGTGTGTATAAATGTACCTAGATAGATGTTTCTCCTCTGTTGTGTTGTATGCTTCAAACTCGCTATTTAGGAATTATTTTTCTTTTTGCCGCAGTTTGGCTTGATCCGCCACACGTTACAGATTCTATAACAAAACAGAAGTATAGGATTATTCTGTAACAAATATATTATTATATTGTAAATAAATAATAAGAGACCTTTTGTTATAGAGAGGTTCTAAGAATAGTGATGTTATGTCGCAAAACTTTACAAATACACCTCAAAGGCCTAAATCTGTCTTGAATTCTTGAGAGGGCTGACAGGGGTCTATTTATAAACACAACATTTAACACGGTCTCAAGTCTGTCACTGGAATGATTTGGGTCATAGGACTCACGTGTCATGAGGCCCTTGAGGCGGTTTAGAAACTCTAGCACTAGGGTTTGTGGCGTCGTTAGACCTTATATAGGACCTTAAGAAGAAGAAGAAGACATTACCTATGTCTAGGTATTCATGTTTATATTTAGTTTTTTTAATAATATTTACATGAATCTCACTATGCAGTGAAAGTATTTACATTACAGGCCTGATCTTACGTGATAAGCTATAATAACAGAGTACCTAGATCTTGACGTTTTTTTTGTGTTCAACAAGCGGCATAAAAACAATTAAGAGGTCGACTATAAACTACGAACCAAGATTCATACGTATAACGCTGACACATCAAACTATCCAGCTAGCTATCTTTATTGCTACCACTGTAAGGTTGGAGTTTGGTTGACACAGACAACTCTGTAAATACGACAGTGATTTTTACCCTCTTTGAAATAAATACGGTTACAGTTGGGCTGCAGCTGTAAAATAATTCACAGGAGTCTAGTATCTTCAGCGTTTTCCATTATAACAAGGCACCACTGCAGTTTTAAGTGGTTTATTATAAAGAGCTTTTACGTGAATGCAGTGAAGTAAATAGTTATATAAATGCCAGGAAACTATCCAGACGGAATGGCTCGGTCTAGGTTCAATTAGTGCTAGACTTGACTAATGCGATTCTCATGTAGTTGTATCTAATGAAGCGGTTGAGTTTCTGAGTACTTAGTTTGGTTGTGGACATAGTTTGGACACGTTCTGAGAAATTATGAAATACTGGTAGTATAAACCTTGAAATAATTGGCTATATAATTGGGCTCGATAGTTAGACTAAGCCAGGCTTGCCTAGTTTGCCTTGGATGAGTGACCATTACATACTGAGTTACCTCCGTGCCTCGGAAAGCAGTCGTTACAGGTAGCCAGGTGGTTCGAAATTCCGACAACCAATATTTCCTGTGGGAAATACTGGTTGTCGGAATTTCGCACTGTAATCTGTAGATTACAGTGCTAACTGGGTTGTGGGGTCAGATTGGCAGTCACTCGTTAGCTACATCCGTTTAGACTGGAAGCTGACTCCAACATAGTTGTTCAAAGGCTAGGCAGATGATGATCAAAAGTGTTAAAAGGATTTTTTGGATTTTGACTCATCAGGGCGCTGCTCACTGCTTGCTCTCACTCACAGAAAAACCTTGTGCAAAATTACTTTTATCAATCGTAGCACTAGGTAAATAGAAAAACTGTGTTTTATTTTATGAGACTTAAAGCTTTGCTGCGGGTTGTTCGAAAGAGATACCTCGGCCTCGACACAAACGGCAAAGAAGGAAAGTGGGTGGTTTTTAGTCAGTAGAAGTCCAACACTCCCTTTCGCTCTGCCCAAGAGCGGGAGAGGTTATTTAATGACTTCCAACCCGCCGAAAAAAAAAAGGCCTAGACTAGCTAAATAGAAAAACTGTGTTTTATTTTATTATGCATAAGGCTTTGATATATAAACACGCGTCTCATGCCTAAACATGGACGCTCGTGAGATTGGTTTGCAGGCCTGGTTCATTTAATCATAATTATTTTTTTTAGTTTAGCTTTTGATGCCGATGTCCATCACGTGTATGAATATTAAAGTTAGAAAAAAAAACCTTAATTATGCACAATATTAGATTCGCAAGGCTTTATTATAATGCTGGCCAAGTGCGAGTCGGACTTGCGCACGAATAGTTCCGTATCTATGAAAATCGCGTTTGTTGTATGGGAGCCCCCTTGTTTTTAGTATTTGTTGTTATAGTGGCAACAGAAATACATAATTTGTGAACAACTGTCTAGCAAAGTATTGCGGTTCTTGAGATACAGCCGTGACATACAGACGGACGGACGGAGAGCGAAGTCTTAGTAACAGTGTCCCGTTTTTGACCTTTGGGTACGGAACCCTAAAAACGAAGCAGCCAGGAGTTGCTCATCTATTTTCTCTGTTGCAGCTGCGGTGGTGGTAGCCTTCTTCGTGTGCTGGGCGCCGTTCCACTTCCAGAGGCTGTTCTTCATCTACGGCACCTCTGCGAAGCACTACCACACCATCAACGAGTACCTGTTCTACGTGGCTGGCGCCTTCTACTACATATCGGCCACTGTCAACCCCATACTGTATAACGTTATGAGCCATCGGTGAGTGGGGTTACGTGATGAGTAGGTGACTTTGATCAGCCAGCCCCAACTTCAAGTAGGGGCTGGTTGATCAAAATTGAAAATCTGTTGAGAGCCGATGGACGAGAAGTAGCGAACATCGGCCCGGTAGACGATGCAAAACAGTACAAAATAATCTCACGCATTTTATCCACCTATAATAATATTTCACTTGTTTGTTATGGGGGCGAACCTGTTGCCATTAACTAGCTACATATCCGAATTCTGGGCTGTTACAGAAAAAAAGCTGATGGAATAATAAATGATGTTCAGGTACATTTAAATGCTTTCCTGAAAATACGAAGGTCAATACATATTTAATGCATAGAAATCCTTGTGGTGGCTACGCAAGGATTTCATGGATCCTGAAGTTCTTTAGTGTAACGCGCACGAAATCAATTACTTACTTGGCCACAGTTTAAGTCTTACAAACTTTATCGTTTAACTTCATCAACCTCGACTTGTACAGTTTAGCATAACATCGCACCTGTAATTCTTGAAGGGATAGGCAGAGTGTGTTATTGAATGATATATGGTAAGAAAGGAGGTGTCTCATGAGATGACGAGAAACAGAGAGGTGTGGAAGAAGATGACATGTTGCGTCGACCTCTAATGAATTGGGATAAGGGCAGGAGAATGGTGATGATGATGATCAGAATATGTTATAGACAACAACCAAACATATTTCTGATAACTATGCTATATACTATAAAGGTTAGGCCATAGAAACCAGGGCCGTCGTAAAGCTCGTTGGGTTGACGACATCGTTAAGGTCCCGGGAAACACCTGGATGAGAGACGCACAGGATCGAGACGCGTGGCGGAAAAAAGGGGAGGCCTATACCCAGCAGTGGGTGATTCCGGGCTGATATGATGATGATGAACCAAACCAGCAAATCCTCATGCTGGTCTGCGTCTGTTATAAACCTTATAACACTTAGCCCGTTTGGGATCTTAATACTGCATCACTAGCACTTCGCTCGCGACTTCCTCAGCGTGTATTTTGAAAATATTACAAAGCCTAGTTTACTTGGTAAAAGATTTTTTTTTAATTTGCAAACAAAAAGTCAAATCCTTCCTCTATATAATATTAGTTCAGAAGTTTAGATTAAAAAATGTTGTTGGAGGTTCTAGAAAAATAACTCGAGTCTAGAATAAAGATTAAGTGGTTTTCTGTAAGGATAAAGGTTACTTCGTCCATTAAAAATGCATTAAGTACATAAATATCGACTTAGCCACAGTCCCGAGCGTTTTTAACTGAATCACGAGCGCAATAGATTCAAGTTCTTATTTGAATTATAAAGTTAAAGCTTTTTTACAGTACGGTCTAGAATAGAATATAAATGTTGATGGTCAAAGAAAGATGGCAGGGTTATGTGAGGAATGTTATGGAAGCAAAAACAGTACCTAAATAATTAATTTCGATTGGATGAGACAAAAGATTCCAAGTAAGAGAACAGAGAGAGAGAAATATATTCAACATATTTTTTAAGTATGTAACGCCATTGCGAACATACAATAAATGTATCTGTTTTTCCATTTTGTTCTTTACAAAATATTCTAACTAGCTCATCTCCACAGGTACCGCATCGCCTTCACAGAAACCCTCTGCTGCGGCAAGGTGAGCAGTAAGAAGAGCAGATGCCGCGAACACTCCAGCATCCGTGAGACCACGGTTAACCACACCTCCGACGGAACCCACCTCGTGAGGGTCCGCTCCGAGGTCCAGGACAAGAGGAACCGGCTTGACAAGAGAAGCAGGAGGTGCAGCTACTACGGAACGGAAACCACCAGCCTCTGCAGTGAGAAATGGAGACAGGATACGCCGAAGAAGATGAACAGCATCCTTATTAATGATAGGAACAGTGTGACGTCAACGTTATGTAATAACAATGATAGTCAGCTACTGTATAGCGATTTCAAGAAAGACGGTGACGTCACATAAACTTGTAGATGAATAGGTATGGGAAAATGCAGATTTGTCAGCGGATATATTGTGATAAAATTGATTGTACATACGTATTATTACCAAAAATATATATTTTAAGGGCTATTTCAATATTTCTTGTCTAATAAGTTCAGTTAGTACTGTTAGCTTGATTAAGATATTCATAAGAAGTAACTTCGAGCAAAAGACAAGTTCTAATAAAAGTGGCGAAACTCCGTAGATTACTGCAACTACAGACATCGGTTATAAGCTCCAGCCTACCTCTCAACCACAAAAGCCTCCTCCCCATGAGTCCCTCTCATGATAATGCGGAATGGTAGAGTCATTGTTTTGGTTCTCTGTAATATCCGCTTCTTCACGATGTTTTAATGAAACTGCTTGGGATCGAACCCACGAGCTTCAAGACCTTGTAAGTTGGGGTAATCATTGGGTCACCACTGATCTGTGCACTGCTGTTTTTTTGTTTTATCATGTTTATAAACCCCCTTTATAAAATGGGTAAGTATAGTCTGCGTATTTCCCCTAAATAATTTAACCTTGTCAGTACCGAGTAAAAAGGCCACAACTCCCTTTGAATCAAATTCCGATTATTCTTCAATACGTAAGAAGAATAAGATTTAATTGATTAAGACGAACAACGAATGAATTCTTCAAAAGACTCATCACATTTTGATGAATGAACTAGGTAGTTCAAGGTTGAAGCCTGAATAATTTACTAGTCGATATCCACTATACGATACAATATTCGATATCCACCTTCGTTACTAAAATAAACCTATTATTAACAGTTACTACAAATACTATTATTGCGTAAGATAGCGAACAAATTGGCTCGTCGGTAACTCCATTCCAATTTGTTTGCTATCTCAAGGGAATAAGGCGCAATGTTGTATTATGAAGGGCTGATAGATGTTCATACAAGTTTGTGATTGCTTATGGTTTTCTTATGAAGGGAACGAGTACAGTCACGATCATCAATATGTGGATGTCACGGGTGGGGATGGGTGTGAAAATATACGCAAACAGTTAATTAGAATTCGATCTAAATTAATTTAAACTGTAATTTTTTTTAAACTTCTCTTAAGTCTGTTGCCTGCGAGAAAATCATCAAAATAACATAAATAAAAGTCTTTTCAAAATCGTTCAAGCTTTGTTGCAGACATAAGCCGAAACAAACAGACGGACCGTGCCCATATATACTCATACTCTCATACATTCAGTAAAAAGCCATTATTTTTAAATTACAAGCAGCCACTTGACACACAAATTGATGCTCGAGGCTGTACTTACCCATGTATTCTCTAAAGAGTGGACGAAGCTAATTGAATTTCAATGGACATGTAATTTTTGGGCGTTAGTACATATACGTGGATTGTCGGCCACTATTGAACAACTAACATCGATGAAAATTCGATAGTGTGGGTTTAAATCCACCATTATGTTGGAATTGTAGGGTGCTCTTGGGCATTTTACTACCAGTTATTTGCATGTTATTAAATATAACTATGAAACTCCTAAAAGTTAATAATAATAATATTCCACAACTATCACACAACGCCATCTAGTCCCAAGCTAAGCAGAGCTTGTGTTATGGGTACTAGACAACTGATAAACATACTTATATATTTCTAAATACATACATATTATAGACAAATTACACCCAGACACAGAACAAATGATCGTGCTCATCACACAAACATTTGTCCTGGGTGGGAATCGAACCCACGACCTCCGGCATAGCAGTTAGGGTCACTAACCACTAGACCAACAGGCCAGTCAAAGTTTTCAGGGTAATTTTTGTTAAATAGTTTGCTTTTGGCATAAATTATGTCGTATTATAATAAAGTATTTTAAATTTGTATTTTGGGCCCAATAGTGACAAGGCCTAAAGTTAACTGGCTATATATGTTTTGTTCAGTGCTCTAATATAAAATCACGCCTGTAAGCCCCGCAGGGTTAGGCAGGGGTGTACTTAATAGTACCATTATGTTTTAGTCCCACGTAGTAGGTCTACGAAATTGTATAATACATGTATTATATTATTGTGCATCATAATTGATAACGTAATTAAATTTTATATTTAAAATTACTATTATCATTTAGTTTTAAGAAAAAAAAATCTATAAACAATTTAATTATAAATTGAAATACATTTTGTACATATAGATAACTTATGACTAAGCAACTAATATGAGTAACGAACTAAAAACATAATTGTAATGGTTTTATAATTAAGTATTTAACATTGTAACAACTACTTTTAATTAGTATTAAACAAATTAATGTAAATTATATTCATAAGAAAATAAACTGAATGAATCCTAAAATAAATTGCTGGTGTTTCATTTACTTCAACAAATGAAAAGCTTCAAAATTCAAGTTAAAAAGATAACAATTTAGAGTAAATTGGAACTAATTTAATATGCGGAGTCCAAAGTGGCACTTAGCTAACCTTCAGTTTAGTATAAAAATCTTCAAACTATTTTATTATAATTACTAAACCCTAACTACAAATGAGGGATCAGAATAAATGCATGTATTAAGTATTTTCAAGCACTGGTATATTTATATACAGAAAGATAAATATTGTTCCACAAATGACAGCTTTAGCACAAAAAATTAAAAGTAATATTTGACAAATAAAAAACTAAAACCCGACTACGACAAAAAAACGACGCTGAATAAGTAGGAAACAAGATTTTCAGGATAGATCAAAAAGCCGTAGTCACACGGTATTAAAGTGTATTGTACCTATAACGTGTGACTACGGCTTTTCTTTTGTGTGTAGTTAAGTCCCATGTAATAGGGGGCTAGCATATCTGGAATGCAGTTCTGGAACGGCGACCGCGAACCGGAAGACGTTGCGTTGGAAGGCCTCACACTAGGTGGACCGAAAAACTGGTCAAGGTTGCGGGAACCCGCTGGATGAGAGACGCACGGGACCGGGCAATGTGGCCTATGTCCAGCAGTGGACGTCTTTTGGCTGAAATGATGATGATGATGATGATTATGATGATATCTATTGCTATCAACCGGGCAAAAATCCAGACTCCGAGACTACTAATGAGAAATTCCTGATAGAATACCCAATAACACTCCTCCATGCAAGTTAGTGCATAAGGGCACATCGACCCTAGTGAAATTCGCGTCGCGAAACATAAACCCGGTCTAAATTCCCTTCAGTTTGACGTAATATAAGAGAATAAATATTTTTCACATGTCGCCTCCGTATCCGCTCCTCCAGGTTCGGCTAGACAGCCGTCTCCAGCCTCACCCGCCATTCCCTCAGGGTACCTATGGGTTTGGGTCTCTCTGTGCCACCCCGTGAAAATCCCCGGCGGCAGGCGCCAGCCTCTCTCCACCTGCAAGTCTGCGCCACGCCAGTAGACTTCAGCGAGCACTTCCACCTCTAAATCACCCGCGAGGGTGTACCTGCAGTATATTTAAGTCTACTTCAAGCGTGATCAACCTGTAACTTGTCCTCAACGCGAGGGTTTCTAGATATTACCTCATCCACTGCTGTACAACACAGGGTTAATCAAAAGCCAAGTCATATAAACCAAGAGTTGGAGTAATAACAATAATATAAACCCACATACCGAGCACTGTACATCGCATTTTATGGAATCCTTAAATCTGTAATGAATTGTAAATCTTCTCCAAACAATAGCTATTTTAAACTTTATCTCGTAAAAAATAAGGTATAGTATCGTAAGAGATGGATTGGCAATGTTTTCAGTTAGGACGCCCGGACGGAACAACAGCTGCGTAGAATTCATTTCGTTCATATAAATGAACTATATTTATAGTCAAGCAATTTATGGTAACTGATTTGGTTTTAAGAAATTGCTTCTAAATTGGTCTGCTCTTCCAATTTCTTTTATATTTCAGTCATATGAGGTTTTTAGGTCTCACCCGGCACTCACAGTTTCGTAGTACGGCGTAGTAATAGTCAATGACGGCATCCAATAACTGTCATGGCGGTTAATCCTTCCCGGATACGGTTACCAAACCGCAATTTGGAAAGCCCTGACGAAAAGACCGATTATTTTTCAGATTTTTGTGTTTTTTTTAGTCAATTTTTTTTTACATTTTTAGTCGTAATATCCTACACAAATATTATGAACCGGAAGATGTTGCGTTGGAACACCTCCCACTAGGTGGACCGATGACCTGGTGAAGGTTGCGGGAATCCGCTGGATGCGAGACGCACGGGACCGGTCAATGTGGCCCCACTTAGTGGAGGTCTATGTCGAGCAATGGACGTCTTTCGGCTGAAATGATAATTTAATGATGATGATACAAATTATTTGCCATACATAAGAATACCTACCTAAATTGTATCGGTCGAGTGACGGTTGCAAGTCGGTGCAATCAGGCGAACACGTCGAATCCCGCGGGAAACACGACAACAATGTTGTGTCTTGTTATATCCCGGCCAATCCCGGATCTTGTTATATTTGACTTGACAATACAGGATAAGCCGGAACTGGCTTGCGGCTTATTTTCTGTGACACTTCGCAAAATTGCCAGTGACTCTATCTCGTGATAAAGGTTGGTGAGTAAGTCTGAAAAATAAATATCCATGGGAAAAGAAAATATAGTTGTTTATTTTCATTTTAAGAAGAAGGGCGACCTCAGTGTTCCGGGCAAGCTCCAACAGTATTCTTATAACATAATAGCGGACGAGTTAGTTGATCTGTTTGTCAGTCTATTGCAATTGTATGTTCATTTTGTTTTATTTTCTGTGGTTTACAAACAAAGTTCAACACAAATATGGGTCTGTTCATCACGACGGCTCTCAAAACGGTAAAGGAAAACGTTCTGACATCTAACAACCCGCACTGCATGACTGCAAGTGTATATGACCCAGCCATTCCCATGAATTCCCTTTCACATCCATTCTGACGTAAATAATCCAGCAAAAAGTACTATTTCTAGAATGTATCATTACTATCATTAAGCACCAACTCTTCAATTTGTCTGACGTCATCCGCCATGCATAAGAAACTGAATGAACTATATAATATCCGGGATTCACAATCAGATGCGACGGTGAAGTGAGATAAAAATAGGATTTCATTTATCTAAGTCGACTGCAAGCGTTTTCACGAAAATACAGGAATAAAGAATGAAAGACATTGTTGAATCGTTCGCTAATATGTGTTGCGTTGAAAAGTCGATACAAAAAACGCCTTCTTTGACACTTTACGGATCATCTTTTCGTACTGAAACTTTCAGGATTCCAATAAGAAAATGGTGTGTAATGTGTTACCTATATAAAAATGGCGCTGTAATTTAGACAACAATAAGTTTTCTATTTTTATTCTAAGTTGTTTTAGTCTGTTGTAAAAGTACATATTTTAAATTATAGTTTAGGTCTGCATTGTAAATAATGTAGCACTATACAGAGTGTAAACGTATTCTTCATGAACCCTTAACCAAGCATGATGTTCATCAAACTAAGTGACTACGCTAAAAATATTGCTTAAAACGATTTTTTTAACGAAAATCAACTTAATATTGTCCATTTAATGGACCCTATTACATTTAAATTCAAATATAATAAGTTCACCAACTTTAAAATATTTAATCAGTTCAGCATAAAACATGCTCTCAAAGTTTTGCTTCATTTAACTTTAAGATTTTCCGGAAAACGACCCAGTCGAAATATTTCATTCTGACTTATAAAGTGCAGAAAATCTAAACTGAAAGTTTTAGTTTACCGGCTAAGTATTTATATTCATTTAAAACACGTTGACTGAAACGTGTTTTAAATTAATATAAGTACTTAGCCGTAATTGAAATATTAATTAATATAAATTTTATTATGCATGCTGTGGACTCCTGTACGTGATGGAGTATACCTACGTGATACTTTTCTCGTTCATTATTTATTTCGCATGATCTGTGTACACCCTTTGTTGTAGATCCTAATTAAATACATATCTCAACAAATAAGACGCCATAAGTTATTATAATAATATCAATAAACTTTTACCTTGATTTTGTAAAAGGGATGTTTCTTGACTCAAAAAAATATGATTCTGTTAGTCCGCCTGTTAGATTATAAATTATCGAGAAATAATGAACACGTGTTTTAAATGTTTTATCAAATTAATAAAAATGTACGAAAATAAAACGTGTCAAAGATCATGAGTGGAGGCTTGTGACGTCACTTCGTGGAAAAAAAAGTACCAAGCTGTGACGTCACACGACTTTTTTAACCACTGTATCGTGCTCTTTTTTTGTTTAACTGAAAAAAGTGTTTTAACTGACGGATTAATTAGATTTTTTGTCAACTACTCTAAAACCTATCCTCATCAACATTAAACCAAGACAGTCTACAATGAGAGACATAGGCCTCCCTTGTGGGACGCCATATCTACTCGTCCTATTGCTCACATCTCACGCATTCCCGCAACCTTAAAATCACCTGTCACAAGCAGTAAATAAAATAATAAATCTGTTTTATTCTAAAAAAAAAGTAAAAAACTAAAACCCGGCAACGACAAAAATAACAACGCTGTAAAAGTATGAAACAAGATTTTCAGGATAGAACAAAAAGAAAAGCCGTAGTCACACGGTATTAAAGTGTTTAGGTTGGTACCTATAACGTGTGACTACGGCTTTTCTTTTTGTTTTATCCTGAAAATCTTGTTATTTTTTGTCGTAGCCGGGTTTTAGTTTTTTACTTTTTTTATTTAAACAATTTTGTTGTTAAAATGTTTTTTTTACTTTGTCCGCTAGAGGGCGTGATTTTAAAGGGGTTTGAACTTTTTTGTATGGGAGCTGGCATATCGACCTACCGCCATTTTGATTTTTTTTCGAAATCGCGGCCCACGATGAAAGTAGTATGTATGGATAGAGGGTATATAGACGAACAAAAAATATCCAGTAACACGGTATCCAAAGTGTCACGTTACCGAGATATTTGAAGGTAAAGATGGACATATGAGTACAATGACCACATAAAAATTAGACCTTTTACGTGTCTATAGGCGTTTATTATTATTATTACTGGTTATTGAAAGAGAGTAGGTACATTACATACTACTAGGAGCACGAGAAAACTGTTTTTTGACATAACATAGCGTTTCATTGCGATGCGAAGCGATTTTATTGTGCGTATAATAATAATCAACCTGGAAACTATTGTTTGGATACAATTTAACGCCTATACACGTAAAAAGGCTATTTTTAAAATATTTAATGATTGTCGATGTACTCATTTGTCGATCTTTAACTTCAAATATCTCGGTAACGTGACACTTTGGGTACCGTGTTACCGAACATTTTTTGTTCGCCTATATGTCCTCTATTCATACATACCACTTTCATCGTGGGCCGCGATTTCGAAAAAAAATCAAAATGGCGTACAGGTTGATATGCCACATTGGTTCTATCCCCTTTGAGCAATTTTTTTTTTTTCAATAAAAAGGGCTTTGTCGCACATGCGATTATGCCACCCTGGTTGGTTTTACAAATTTTAACACTCAGTCAATATGTGATGAACATCATCAACGAAATTATTACAAAAATCACACTATCTGTTGTTGATTTTGCCAGGTATAAAAACTTAACACAGTATGTGTCCGGAACGAAGTCTGAAGGCAATAACAGTGTCACTTCTATTCAACAACTGGTTATCTATCCACGGTGAGTTCAAGGGATGCGGCTGGATCGTTTTGTATCAGATTCCTATATCTCGAGATCTTTGATTATTCATGATGGAAACATATTTTTAAAAGAAAAACAATATTTTGGAAATGTACAAGTGAGGCCCTTTCAAATGATACCAAACACGGCGTATTTATCTCCATTTTTATTTTTTAAGCCTTACTTTTTGTCCGCTAGAGGGCGCCAAATCGCTTTTTATGACACGTCACGTAGCCTATGTTCATCGGAAAATTAAGACGGTTCTAACGATACTTCATTATAATAATAATAATAATCTGTGGCTCGAGTGTCAAAGTGACAAGTCAAATTTTTTTCTGTGTTCGATTTTAATATTAAAATTTAACAAATTTCCTCAATAAAACCGGCCCATCAATCCTGGAAACCACTCATCCATCAGCAAACAATGAGAAACAAAAAAAAACCGTTTTACTGGACTGAAAATATACCACCGAAAATGAAACAGACACATAACAGAAAATAATGTCGAAATAAAGTCACCAATGCTGACCAGACGCGGAGCAAGACTGCAGCAGGCACACCCACCATCTCCGGGCTCGTCGCTCAGCTCCGCCTCGCAGCCGCCGGGACGCGCCACATCCGTGAGCGCCGTGTCACCGGTAGCTGCAGTTGCGTCGAGCTCGAGCGATGAGTTTTTCTCCCCGTCGTCGTCGATACCATCACCGCCGCCATCACCATCACCACCGCGGCGCGGACGACGAGGAAGAGGACGGCCACCAGCGGGCCTGGGACCTCGAGGCCAACCGACCCCGAACAGGGTCCCCGCTGCCGGTGGAAATGTGTCGCGCATGAGATGGACTCAGTCCATAAATGAGAACGTCATGCGCGCATATTATGGGGCTACAGAGGGAGGAAACAACCTGACCGCGTACCGTGTTCGGATGCTCTCTCTGTTTCAGGTGCTTGAGCCAGTTGTCAACGTGTCGGCGCAACGATTGTCGGATCAGGTACGGGTCATCCAGCGTAATCGTATGTTGGATGACACTGTGCTTGGTCGCCTGCGAACTGAAATGCAGAGTAGCCATGTCATTGCTACACCGTCGCAGGCTGTGGTACCTCCACAGTCTACAACAACAACAACATCTAACCACGAAAACGACGTGAGTAATGACATGGTTACTGATGTAAGTACCCAGTGCAATGAGGAAATAAGGAGTACTTTGGAGGGTGCGGTTCGGGAATATCGCTTCATGAATCCCGAACTTAGACCGCGTTTACCTCGTTTGCCCATGCACAATAAAAATAGGGCGCTGGTGGCTGTTCTGGATTCGCAGTTGTCAAGCTATTTTGACAATTGCGAAAACCTTACTGATGCTCATTCAATCCTGTATTGCGCGGCTGTAACGGCATGTCGTGTAGCTCATGTCAAATTTCCAGATGACAGAGCTACACGACCGAAAGCAGCTGTACCAGCGTGGCAGTGCAGGATTGAACGACGCATTACTGGGGCCAGAGCATTCATCGGCAAACTCATCTGCTTCCAGGAGGGCAACAGTCGCCCTCGAGTGATGCGTTTTGTGAGGCGGGCATTTGCGGGGACTGATATCAGTCCTCGAGACTACATGTCCCGTATCACAGAACGCATTGACTTCTGGAAGCAGAAAGTGTTTGCATGGGCAAGCCGTATCCGTAGGTATAAGCGAAGGGTGGAGCGATACACTCAGAATCGCACATTCCAAAGGGATGAAAGGTGGGTTTATAGGGCTTGGGAGCGACCGGACCAAGGTGTGGCTGACACGCTCCTGCCGGATGATGACGCCATGTGTTCGTTCTGGCGCAGCATCTGGTCGGTGCCTGTCAGCCATACTGAGGGTGAATGGACTCGAGATGTCGAGCGAGCGTGCGATCCAGTATCAGAAATGGGGGCAATCACTATCAGCCCCCAAGACGTTGCTCGTGCAGTCCGTCCGTTGCCTAACTGGAAATCTCCAGGGCCGGACGGACTGCACAATTTCTGGATCAAGTGGATAACAAGGTCGCACGCTCGCCTGGCGACCCTTTTCCAGTCAGCCCTAGAGTCAGGGTCGCTGCCCGAATTCCTGACAACAGGTATAACCCACCTGCTCTATAAATCAGGTAGTACCGCGGAACCCAAAAATTATAGACCGATTACTTGTCTTCCGACAGTCTATAAAGTTCTTACATCCATTTTGAGAACCAAAATTAACAAACACATTGATGACAATTCTATCATGTCTACTTCTCAAAATGGATGTAGGAACGGGTCCCGTGGTACGAAAGAGCTACTCCTTATTGATATGGCCATTAGCCAGCAGGTTCGCCGTTCCCGAAAGGATTTGTCGACATGCTGGATAGACTATAAGAAGGCCTATGACTCGGTGCCACATACATGGCTCATGAGGGTGCTAGAGTTGTATAAAATTGATACAACCCTGCGCACCTTCCTGATGTCGTGTATGGGGCAATGGAGGACAGTTCTTCGCTATCCAGGGTGTCGACAAATCCAGAGGAATAGCGAGCCGATAAGGATAGAGCGAGGTATATTTCAGGGTGACAGTTTGAGTCCTCTTTGGTTCTGCTTAGCCTTGAATCCTCTTAGTACGCTGCTGGAGGATTCAGGTGTAGGCTATCGGTTGAAGAGGGATGGTCAGGTTATATCTCACCTCCTTTACATGGATGACCTCAAACTTTTTGCCCCCAACGATTTGCAACTGATGGAGCTACTGAAGGTTACTGAAGCTTTCAGTAGCGCCATCAGGATGGAATTCGGGGTGGAGAAGTGTGCGGTCATGCATGTAAAACGAGGGGGGATTGTGGAATCCGTGGGAACCCAGCTCACGGATTCCATAAATCTTAGATCTCTCTCAGCAACCGAAACCTATAAGTATTTGGGTATGTCGGAAGCGCTGGGCATCAACGTTACCGACATGAAGCAATCGTTGAGGGAGCGCTTCTTTGGCCGCCTGAGAAAGGTATTTAATAGTCTTTTATCAGGCGGAAATAAGGTGCGTGCCTTCAACGGTTGGGTCATGCCGGTTTTGATGTACTCTTTCGGCATACTCAAATGGACTCAAACAGAGCTAGACGCCCTGGATAGGCGGGTTCGTTCATTGTTGACGACATATCGAATGCATCACCAACGTTCTTCGGTTATGAGGCTGTATATCCCGCGGAAGTGTGGGGGTCGAGGCTTTTTAAATGCTAAGACTCTCCACAATCGTGAGATATGCAGTCTCAGGGAATATTTCCTGGAAGCCGACGTGGGGATGCATCGAGATGTTGTCGCGGTGGACACGGGCCTCACCCCGCTCTCCTTGGCTAAAGAGAACTGGCGCAAACCTGTAGTGCTTGACACTAACGACCGCATGGAGGTATGGCAGAGCAAGGAGCTCCACGGACGCTTTTTCCGGGCCCTGCACGGGCCCGATGTAGACTTCTTGGCGTCCGTAGCCTGGCTACGTTCCGGGGAACTCTTCGGAGAAACCGAAGGTTCTGTCTGTGCAATTATGGACGAAGTTATGATGACGAATAACTACCGGAGATTTATTGTGAAGGACGGTACGGTTGACATATGTCGGGCATGCCACCGTCCGGGCGAATCAATCCGTCACATTATCTCCGGGTGTTCTCGTCTGGCTAACGGAGAATACTTGCATAGACACAACCTTGTAGCCAGGATTATCCATCAGCAACTTGCTCTGAAATACAACCTTGTGGAATCGGAGGTGCCGTACTACAGGTATGTGCCCGACCCAGTTCTCGAAAATGGCAGTATCACATTGTACTGGGATCAATCCATCATCACTGACAGGACTATTGTAGCCAATAAGCCTGATATAGTGGTGGTGGATCGATCAGAGCGGCGCGCAATGATTGTTGACATAACGGTTCCGCATGACGAGAACCTCGTGAAAGCTGAGAAAGATAAACAAATCAAGTATCTTGACTTAGCTCGCGAGGTTGTCGATATGTGGGATGTGAACTCAGCAATCATTGTGCCGATAGTCGTTACAGCCAATGGCTTAATTGCCAAGAGCCTCGAACAACATCTAAGGAGGCTCTCGTTAGGCAGCTGGATCAAGGGCTTGATACAGAAAGCGGTACTCCTGGATACGGCTCGTATTGTTAGGAGGTTCCTTTCTCTGGAGCCCTGACCGCCGGTAGCTTGGACCCTGTTCCCGATACCGGTGGGCTACAATTTTTTATATTTTTAAATGTTTTTTTTTTATTGTTTTTATGAGAAATATTTAAAAATGTAATAAGTTTGTGTAAAGCTAAATAAAGGAAATAATAATAATATTCCACAACTATCACACAACGCCATCTAGTCCCAAGCTAAGCAGAGCTTGTGTTATGGGTACTAGACAACTGATAAACATACTTATATATTTCTAAATACATACATATTATAGATAAATTACACCCAGACACAGAACAAATGATCGTGCTCATCACACAAACATTTGTCCTGGGTGGGAATCGAACCCACGACCTCCGGCATAGCAGTTAGGGTCACTAACCACTAGACCAACAGGCCAGTCGATTATGTCGAGTTCCGATAACTAGATTAGAAGCTATGAGGGAACAGATGAAGATACTCACATACATACAAACATACATACATGGCCAGTCAAAATCATAACCCAACCCTCCTTTGGCTTTGCCGTAGTCGGGTAAAAAATCCTTGTTAATGCCGAAAGGTGGGTGTTTCTAGGAACTATCTTATATAATAACTAGCTTTTGCCAGCGGCTTCGCCCGCGTGAAAATGACGATTTTCCATACAAACTTTCATCCCCTATTTAACTCCCTTAGGGGTTGAATTTCGAAAAATCCTTCCTTATTCCTAGTCTACATTATAAAGGGAACCTCTGTGCAAAATTTCAGCTTTCTAGGTCCAAGGGTTTGGGCTGGGCGTTGATGAGTCAGTCAGTCAATCAGTCAGTCAGTCAGTCAGGACTTCTCTTTTTATTTATATAGTCCCAAGCTAAGCAGAGCTTGTGTTATGGGTACTAGACAACTGATAAACATACTTATATATTTCTAAATACATACATATTATAGATAAATTACACCCAGACACAGAACAAATGATCGTGCTCATCACACAAACATTTGTCCTGGGTGGGAATCGAACCCACGACCTCCGGCATAGCAGTTAGGGTCACTAACCACTAGACCAACAGGCCAGTCGATTATGTCGAGTTCCGATAACTAGATTAGAAGCTATGAGGGAACAGATGAAGATACTCACATACATACAAACATACATACATGGCCAGTCAAAATCATAACCCAACCCTCCTTTGGCTTTGCCGTAGTCGGGTAAAAAATCCTTGTTAATGCCGAAAGGTGGGTGTTTCTAGGAACTATCTTATATAATAACTAGCTTTTGCCAGCGGCTTCGCCCGCGTGAAAATGACGATTTTCCATACAAACTTTCATCCCCTATTTAACTCCCTTAGGGGTTGAATTTCGAAAAATCCTTCCTTATTCCTAGTCTACATTATAAAGGGAACCTCTGTGCAAAATTTCAGCTTTCTAGGTCCAAGGGTTTGGGCTGGGCGTTGATGAGTCAGTCAGTCAATCAGTCAGTCAGTCAGTCAGGACTTCTCTTTTTATTTATATAGATAGAAGACGGTCCTAGTGAGAGACAGTCTCAGTCTGATTTGAGTAAGAGGCTTTTGATTTTTAATTCCATGAAATTCTATGATAACTGCACATAATTAATACACCAGCCATAGAGTAGGCAACTGAATTACAGGCACCGCAACAAGAACTAATGAATACTAGACCATCCGTGAATGATTGAGATAAAGAGATCACAGCGTGAAATGATGTGCTTTGTGTGTCTCATCACTATGTCCCGCCTGATTGGCTGCTGTCTCATTTTGTGCCTCGTTCACATTAAGGTAACCACTGGAAATTATTATTATTTGATATCCTGCTAATATTATAAATTCAAAAGATTGTGAGAATGATTTTTACTCTTTTACGCTAAAACTACTGAACGGATTTGATTAAAATACACACAGTTACACAGATAGCGTGTAACCTGGATTAACACATCGCGTGACATTGTAACTTTTAAAATAACTAAGAGACATCATCCATCTGGAAGCCAACTGTCACGCACCTCACTTAGTAATACCTACCTACTTGCATCTGGAATCTAGATAGTTGTCGAATGTAGCCTCCTTTAACCAATGCCATAGTATACTATGCCAATGCGATTGAACTCGAGCCTACCTGCTCGTCCAATTTCCTGGATGCAGCTCCGTATTATACACATCTGTGCTAATATAATCACAGTACGTCTATGTAGGAGTGGAATCAGACGATGATTGCAAAATGTGTGTGCGATGTGAATGTGTGTGTGTGAAACGATTCGGAGTTCTTTTGATTGGTAGGTCATCATTCAGTTTTTATTTAGGTACGTAATTGTATCTACACTGTATGTTTAACCGAAGTTATATGTGGAAACGTCGTGGATTGTACATTAGCCTACTTCTAAGATGTTATACTATTTGCTGTAACAAATATCGTATAATAGTTTGTTTTCGCTAAATAAATAAAAATGCCTAGTTTTTTAAGTTTCATCGTTACATACAAAAATCTTTCCTCTTTATAATATTAGTATAGAAGTAAGACGCCTTTGAACGCCAAACTTTTGACAATAGAAATAGAATGAATCCTATTCCATTTTCCAAGTTCGAGTAAAACGATTTCTTGTTGCAAGCGTGCTCCATCCTATGCCATATCATCGCTTTTGTGGCCAAACGCAAGCCTGTGTTTAGTTTAAAAAAACAACGACGCTGGCGCCTGTAATAGCGTCCGTCAGTTCCCGTAATGAGCAAACAAGACAACACGCTGGACACGATATTAAGTGTGCCATCGTTTATGGAACAGAGCTTGTTTTTATTTTTCGTTTTCCTTGCGTTGGCCAATCTAAATTCAGAGTCTGTTTTTAGACTATTTCCAGGATAGCTAATGTCTAGGATGCAGATTTCCAGATACTACTAGGGTTCTAAAATGGCCACTTTGGCAGGTCATAATATGAATTGCAGTACTTTTTAAGATTTTTGAACCTATAAAAATCGAACTAAATACGAGTTTTTTAATAAATAAAAATCATTACATAAAAATTGAACATACTCTCTAGTAAATCGTAAAGATAGAAACGCGATTTAGAATGATCGGCTCGATACTTTTTTTTATCAAACATGACTCTAAATCACAATTTCAAACGTGTACTGCTAAGACATTTCATCATGAATTTATATAAAAGTTATATCAATAGATAGAACTTTTTATTCCGAAGTAAATGTTGAAAACATATTATTATTGTATAATTTTTTTATAGTTTTTCTCCAAGAAACAAAAAACAGTCAATATTTAGGCATTATATCGCTCGCGCGGCAGGGCGGGGGGTGAGGTCGTGCGTAGGTACATAAAAACAAAGTACTGCAACCTCGCCTTAAGAAGCATAAAATGGACCTTTCAATAAAGTAACTGCGTCTGTGACCATTTAGGAAAATAGATCATAATAGGAAAATAAAATGAAATAGTCACAAAATGGTCACATTGGTCAATGGCCATTTTGGTCACCTAATCTTCAAACTACTTCCGATACTGATCTATAAACTTCTTTTGATTCAAGAAGAAGAAGAATTAATAAAGTGCTGCAAAGTTTTGAACTAGAGCTTTAACTTCGAAGTAAAGTTAAACTAACTCAGTTTAAGTGCAAGGTACACTTCCTAAAAAAACAAAGTTTTATAACTGACACGAAGTTTTATGATAAAGTCAAAATAATTTTATTAGGGTTCCGTACCTCAAAAGGAAAAAACGGAACCCTTATAGGATCACTCATGTGTCTGTCTGTCCGATCATTCCCCCATTCTTATCTCCGAAACTACTAAGCCTAAAATTTTGAAAAAAATACAGAAATTAGTTCAGCACTCATAGATTACCGGAAAACCAAAACCTATAAGAAGTCTACTCATGAAAAAAAAAAAAAAACATGAAAAATCTCTCAGTATCTACTGCAATGATGGTACGGAACCCTTTATGTGCAAGTCCGACTTGCACTTGGCCAGTTTTTTTATGCTAGCCTTACAACTATAGCCATTAAGTTCCTACGGGGCTCCGTCAATGTATAAAATAAAGGAGAAAAGCAAGCCTCCTCGGATCACTTTGCTATATTTTCAGTTTAATGACCTTTTAAGCAGTCTCTAGGCGCATCTTTGAGAAAATGTACTGCATTTTTTAAATTTCCTTATGACTTCATTTCCGTCAATACAATGTAATACTCATAAAATTAACCTCGTTGGTCTCTGCATATTCTTTTCAGACAATATGGTGTTCTTGTGACACCAGAGTAAGTATCTAGACTAGAACTTGTGCTAAAGAATAGTTGACCTGACTACGATACGGTTAAGTCTTGCTTGGCTTTAAAGCATATCTTCTCACATGATTCGGATAGGCAATTCTGACCCCATCTGGTTTTAAAACATAACTTTCTTTCTTTTACGTGTATACCTAAGAGTTTATTGTTCTAATAAAAATATTTCAGAAATAAATATATAATTTTCACCCCTACGGAGTTAGAACGCACGGTAACTAAGCTAAGCTATAACAAATCAGTTCGTGTGGAACTGCCATCCTAACAGAATCATCATACATCAAGCTGTATTTTTTACTAACATCAAACATTCACTACTACTACATTTCCAGTGTGCGGGTGAGCCATGTTACGCTGGGGTAAGTCGTCTTATGAGCGTTATTTACTGGACTTATCGTGACTACCTGATGCTCCCCAGTCATTCAGTAAGGCGACTATAGTTCATGAATGATTGAATATGTAGGTAATATGTACTTTCTATTTTTTATTCTAGTATAGCGGAACAAGGTGTATTTCTACAGTGAGTACCAAAAATATCTTAGAATATTAAACATGGCAAATCCAAACACCTAAAAACATGACAAATAAAATCCATTCTTGCTTCTTTTGACAGTCAAAACCCAGAAAATTAAAATAACTTGCACCAAACTTTTCAATGAGTATTGTCCCAGCGTTGGGTAAAAATCTCCCCCATAGCATGATACACTTTACCAGGTGTGGTTTTCAAAAACTTACAGAAACAATACACATTGTGTTATTTACAGTGCGAGGGAACGCAGTGTTCGGCGGGAGTAAGTACTAAATAATTCCTTATCAATACACATTGTGTTGTTTATGTGTTTGATTGTGTGGATATGAAACAATGCATTACTATTGAGTTTATTTGTTTTTTCGCATATAAGCTAGAAGCTACATACACAATGAATTTAATGCGTCGTCATAATTCTGACCTCCTGGTAGCTTGTGAAATAAAATCATAATAACTATTCTGCTGTAATAATATACAATAAATAGACGTTGGTAAATACAAAGAAAACTAAAAGATTCCGCTTTACTCCGTGACTGTACTTAATAGTGAAATCAGGCAGTGGGTTCAGTCGACAAAATCAAATTTAGAACTGGTCGACTGGACCCGCGGGTCTATTTCGAGTGGGTCCAGTTGACCAAAGATTCATAGTTTGAGCGGCCGAATGTGATGTGGATGTGACGCGTCACATTATTCTGCTAACCTTCATCATTTTAGGTTGCTTCTAATACAACCTTACAGTACCACTATGAAACAGGAGTAATACGCCTCTACTTACAAAAAATAAATTACATAACTGAAGACAGTAAGACTGATTGCCAATTTTGTAATTATTACTTAATTTCGCGTAAAGCTCCATTATGAATTTATTTGTAAGGATCCCATAGCATGATTGATGGCTATTAATGGGCTTTCAAAACAAGCCAACACAGGGTCATGACCCTCGATTTGAAGGAAAATATTTATATTGAGAACTTGAATGCGACTAAATATTAGCAGTTATGAATTTATGAGACCAACGCTTTGGAATTGGCAACTACAGTACACTCACGAGTTATTATGCCTTGTGACTGGGACTGTAGCTTAGTTTATTTAGCTTCAGTAGTTCAGTAGTTTACTGCCGCACTCGGAGAGCTTCAGTGGTTGTTTGGGCCGTCGCTTGGTAAGGGTTTTTGGCAGTTTTGTCATACAAAACTATGTCAGGCCTTTGCTGGGTGGCGGCTTGAGTAATCGTTGGATATCTCTGAGTGCCGCAGTTAGTTTAATTCGACTATTCAAAAGTGCCTGTTACTGGCCTACTTGAAATAAATATTTTTGACTTTGACTTATGTAGCGCTAACCATGGTGAAGAAATTAATTTGACAATAACATAATCATCTTGCTTGAGTACAAATTTCATTCACCACTGCTTGTCAAAACGGTGAAAGAAAACATCGTGAGGCATGTCACCGGCATGTCTGTGAACCCACAATTAGAGGAGATCCACCACTCCTCAATGGCCCACGTGGTGGATGAGCTAGTACCATGCATAGTGCACAAGGCAAGTCTCACCTATTTATGTACATCTTTACTTTATTTGCAATGTTTATGTGTAAAACTAAACCCAGAGGCACAAGCCCAATGCGCTGGTCAGACCAGTTCTTTGCCCTAAACACCTCTGTCTACGATGCCTTACATGCTGCCTAAGACAGAGTGAGCTGGCGCAAGACAGTCCGGGATAAAGTGATCCAAAGAGGCCACGACCCTCAGCATTGAAGAAGAACGATTGAGGAAGAACGACACAAGGAGGAGGGATGTGTTAAACACCCCATCATGATTGTTCGAAGTCAACCCACGAACAGCCAATGTGACTGCTAGACTCCTCGTATAGCTTCCGTTATAACCCACACCGCAGCTGTAATGACCTGTTATAACATTTAACAAACGACTGTTCTAACAGCCGACCACCGAGATATTCATTTTATTCGGCCATAGAGCACAGAGTCGCCCCACCATGGCATGCACCAGAAGCGACTAGAGATTTTAGCTGCCTAGCTTTGTCCTTTTTCGCAGTCGACTTCCAGTCTAACTGGATGAACGTTCTTTTCCGCAGAGATTTACGCTCTGGAATGGCCAAATACGGTGTGCCTTATAATAGGGACTGTAGTTTATTTTTATTTTGTTTCACATTCTGACAAGTATTATCAGAATTGATACGGTTCGCCAGTTTTCTGGTTTATATGGCAAGTGGTGTCAAAAGCAACTCCGGCGACGCATCTCTGCGCTCTGTGCACCCGACTAATGGATATAATCATTACACACTTACGAGGTACTTAGCTACAGCAGCTAGAAACGCTAATCTATTGAAAAATACTGCCGTTTTGATTATGGTAACATTTCAGCTAACCTCATCATCATCATTCATTCATCAGATCATTCTTGTGAAGGTATATAAGAAAAAAAAAAGCGTGGATGTCTTACACTGAAGGCACCTACAGGATAGTCCGGTTAAGCAGAAGCCAGCCTCATAAGTTACTCCGCGAGATAGTATGCAGAATAAAAAATGCTACATACTAATACTTGGCGCAAAATGTTGCGAATGACTGTAACTTGCAACAAAAATGTAGTAAAATCACTAACATATCGAAATCTTATTTTAAGCAAATCGCGAACCTGACGCTTACGAAGTCGCGGGTAACAGCTAGTATCCCATAAGATTATACGATGCGATTTATAGTACCTAATGGCAACATCAAAAATGTGTCGCAGCTCAAAAGTAATCAACGTTATCGCAAGTTGATAGTAGAAATGAGCAATAAAATTAACCTTTGAGTACATTTCTAACATTTTAATAACTTCTTCGTATTACATAAGGTTTCAATGTTATTAATTACATCACCTTATGAAACCGCAATGACTTGGGTTTTCAAGAACATTGCTTTGCTCAATTTAATTGCATAGATATTTAGCCTTTTTTATTCTATCACACTCAATTTAAAATGTCAATTAATTTCCTTCATTATACAATAACACTGCAATTTTAACAAAGAAAAAAGCAACAGCTAAGAGTATGCTCTTCATAAGGCCCACTCCACACAGGCATAAGACTCCATCGAAGTGGAGGAGTGCGGAGATGTGTGAAGCGGAGAGGAGAGAAGATGCTTACTGGTTGTCTCTGGTTACTCGCCGTCGGAACAGAGAAGAGAGAGAGCAGTGTGTGTAACTGTGTAGTCTATTGGCGCCCAGTTTGACGACCGCCGCACACC
The DNA here is from genome assembly GCA_949775195.1 of Diarsia dahlii. Taxonomy (NCBI): domain Eukaryota; kingdom Metazoa; phylum Arthropoda; class Insecta; order Lepidoptera; family Noctuidae; genus Diarsia; species Diarsia dahlii. The sequence goes on along the minus strand of OX459197.1, from coordinate 618,195 downwards.
GCTCACGTCTCTACGATGTCGAATGAGACATCTCTCCTCTCTCTGCTCAACCGTTTTTACTAAAGCTAAGTGGAGACAAGAAATGTAAATAAAGAAATTCCATTCTTGGTTTACAACCATAGATATAATGCTTACAACACATCTCGTCTCTTCTCGTCTCGTTTCCGCCTTGGTGGAGTTCGGACCTAACACGAGATGGTGCTACGCGGCGATACTTTGGTACGCAAACGAAGCAAGTAGCACACGATCTGGTTGCATAAAGGAAGTCACGACATAAATTGTGTTGCTTGCAGTCGCGAACACACACACACACACTATACACATTGAGATATACCGCTGTGAAACATTCACCATTCACCTGACTAATAACATCAGCACCGCTTGGGAAATAACATCGCACCTCATTCGTCCGCATGAGTTCTCTTTGCGTAGCCTAGACTTCACTAGAGGTGTATTATGATATATTACCAAGTTCGGTAATTAGGTACAGCCGGCGCGCTTTAGGTAGTATGCCAAGCTGGAAAACTTTCTGATTAGTTCATCTTTTCATTTCGACACGAAATACATCGTATCTCACTTCTTATTACAATTTAAAGGGGTATTGATGTTGGTTATTTTGTATACAAAAACTACTGGACTGATGCCTAAGGAACTTTACAATTATAAATAGTTTCAGATTAACACAGACTATAGGCAAAACCACGTGTATAAATCTGTAATTAGAGGCAATCACTTGCCTTGCCTCTTGGGGATGAACGTAGACACTCACGGTATGGTTGGTCCATAAGGTCGCTCAGCGAGCTATGGAGCGAGATCGAAATGAGGTGATCCGACAGAGGGACCAGATTTGTCGACATAGCTCACAGAATGAGTAAGCTGAAGTGGCAGTGGGCCGTAGTCGCAGAACCGATGACCGTTGGAGTAGACGTGTTCTTGAGTGGAGACCGCGAATCGGCAAGCGTAAGTTGGGACGCCCTCAGGCTCGGTGGAGCGATGATCTTCGCAGAGTGGCTAATAACAACTGGATGAGAGTTGCCGAAAATCGAGCTGAGTGGCGCCGATTATATAAGGGGCCTATATGCAGCAGTGGATTGCAATACGCTGATGATGATGATGACTTGCCTCTATTGCTAATATTATACGCCTGGTAATAGAGTTACCTATATAATATATCCCTACCCAGAACCTGGTTGATGAGATAGGTTGGCGGCCGGTATTGCCGCTAGTCAACGAGATTTTGATAACCCCCGGAGTTGGATTTGTATTGTAGGAAACCGACTTCAGTCTATTCTAAAAAATTGTTTGAATTTTATTATTTAGAGGCGATGTTGGATTGATCATCGTCATTCTACTGCCCCTTTATGAGAGTAAAAGGTGTAAATAATAGTGTGACTGTTTACAGAACTTATATTCTGGAACTCATATTAACATCATCAAGTAGGTCGTATCTAATCTTAATTTTACGAGAAATTCGCATTTGAACTTTGCCAATTTTATACATAATTTCGCTCATAGGTTTTGCTCCTGATTGTACATTGTTATGTTATAAAATGTAAACTTAATATGTATTACAGTGTATCGGAGAAAATTGCATTTCAACAGTAAGTACACACAATTATTTTATAAACATTTACGCTTAGCTTTGTTGATTGTACCAAATAAGTGGATACTATGGTATAATGTTTTATATTATTACAGTGTAAAGGACTTAAGTGCTCAGCTGGGGTGAGTTTGTATACGTGTAAAACTATCATACTCATAAGTATTATTGTCCTTTTCTTGTGGAGTTTGGTAAGGTCTTAAAAAGATTGTTTTTATCCTTGAGACCGCCAACTGTGTCACTCTGGTGCTAAGTGTTTACTTTTAAAGCCTGTAACGTGTATGCTGTATTTAATAAAGAAGATTTTAAGCACGCGACTGTTGGACATGAGGTTTTTGTGTCGATTCCTGGGTCGGGCAAAGTGTTATTGGGTTTTTGCATGAGGGATTTCAGTAGCAGCCACGAAGTCTGGATATGAGCCCGATTGACGGCAATAGGCTCGCCCCCTATTACATGGTACTTAAACATAACTGGCGAAATGTGGGTGTAGTACTAGGTAGGTACATCTCTGCCTAACCCTTCCTGGACAGGATTACAGGCGTCATGTTATCCTGTCGGGCCTGTGGATTATCGAAAGGTTACCGCGGCTCCGACACAAGGGCGAAGAAAGAACATGGGTTTGGTTTTTAGTCAGTAGAAGTCTGACACTCCCCTTCGCTCTGCCCAAGAGCGGGGGGGTTAATCGATGATTTTCCACACACCAAAAAAAAAAAAAAGGCGTCATGTTATGTGTGTAAAGTAGAGCACGTATGGAATGTTATGTTTGTAATGACTACTCTCAATACTGTATCAGTTGTCAGACCATCTTTAAACTGAACTCTCGGTGTAAAGTACAAGTAGTTTCTTTTTTTTAACTGACTTCCCAAAAAGGAGGAGGTTCTCAATTCGATTTTTATGTTTTTTTAAAGAAACGTCTAGAAATTCCTAGTGTGGGGCAACACACTAGGAATTTCTCCTGTATCGTGGGTGCATTCACAAACATTTAAACTCACATGCACAAATACCCAGACCCGAAACGAAACAACCATCTGTAGGCCATACAAATATTTGTTCCGTGCGGGTATCGGACCCGCGACACGTAGCGCAGCAGTCAACTGCTTGAGCCACTGCGCCAACCGTGCCGTGTACTAGTTGGTGGTAACACGTCCATTTGAGCTGGCCCAGCGAAGCACGAAGTCACAGCAGCATAAGAGGCCAGCGTATTTTGGTCTACTTACGTAAATAGAAATGAACCCGAGGTAATCTGTGCCCGAGTCATCTCGGTTACTACGGACTGGTTTATTGGACACGTGAGTGGCGTTTATTATATTTTTATTAAAAACTGCTGCGAGTCTACTGCTTAAGGCGGGGTTACCCCGATAAACGTCGTCAACAATAGCGTTTTACTCATACATGGAACGGATTTAAATTTTGAAAAAAATGTATTACATAGTTGACTCTTCGATCATGATAATATGTCGGGCATGCGATACACGATTACTTACACTTCACTGCATCCAATTAAATCGCCAAGACATGTCCAAGTGATGGCTAAATAATCGTTTTACTTGAGTTATATTAGGCTTTGAAAAATAAAACTTATATCATAATAAAGGTCGTAAAAAATGTGTATTATCTCGGGTCACATAATGTATAATTTCTTTATAATTTTTCTCCAAGAGAGAAAAAACAGTCAAAATTTAGGCATTATATCGCTCGCGCGGCAGGGCGGGGGGTGAGGTCGTGCGTACATAAAAACAAAGTAGGGTAACCTCGCCTTAATAAATATCTAAGTTGAGTGCCGACTCCCATAAAATATTATAATTATACAGTGCTAGTTGATGCCCGCGGCTTCGCCCATGTGGATGTCGGTTATTGTGACCGATGTCGGTTATCGCGACCAAAAGTACTCTTTTCTTCCCCCACTTTTAATCCCTTACAACGTTTTTTCGCATTTAAAAGTAGCCTATGTCCTTTCTTAGGCTCTAGACTATCTGTGTACCAACATTTAAATCGGTTCAGTAATTTTGACGTTAAAGCGCGATAGACAGACAGAATAACTTTTGTATTTATAATATTAGTTATTATAGTAAGGATTATTATATGGGGTACGTGAAGTTAGTTAAATAAAGATTCGTTCTCGTTAGATAAACCAACTAAAGCCAAAGTTATTTCTTTAAAGCAACTTTTTGAGAGGAATACCGTTTGTTCAAATCCGAGGTCCATCAAAAATGCACAAGTAGCAGCTCGGATTTTGGTCTAATACCCAGTTGATGGACAATAGGATCATCCCCTATTATACGCGAAAACATAGCTTATGGATGGCTTGTCCTTTTGGGAAACAAGAACAGATGAGATGTTTAATAATAAAAATACGATAAGTTACAAATACTTACTCTCATTTCATTGCTAAGGAAAATCAAACATCCCGAGTTCATATAGCCCCGATCTATTTAAGTCGCGAATAAATAGGCTTCTTCTGGGTAAGCTCGTTCCATCGTCGACCTCATCTCTGCCCTTAGTGCAAGATTGAGGTCAAGAGTAAGCCCATATAAAATAAATAAAAAAAAAAACAATAAATATGCTATCCAAAGCGTCAATCAACATTATTTGCCTTTTACTTCGAAAATATTATATTAAGAGTAACGAAGCCTAATTGCCATCACCCTTCAGAACACAATGCGCGTTCGTTCCCTACATAATTAGTCTATTAAATTATTTACCCTTTGCTAATTGGAACCTCTTTTTCACAACACTAATTAATGACCGTCAAAATTAATATAATTATACATTTACATGGCGTCGTTATATTTAATGATATTATTATGTTCCATTATAATTATTAATTAGCTAAATGTAGACAGCTGCTGCTTTGTTAGGGCGTAGATGAGGCTAGATTAGGGTGTGGTAGTAGACAACCCATTAGTAAAAGATTAAATTAAAAAACAGGCCAAGTGCATGTCGGATCACGTAGAATGTAGGATTCCCTATTTGCAAGTTTAGAGATGCTACGAACTCGTATAGCGCGCCTCAGTGCTTCGCCGTAACCCCTATTAAAAATATAGAGTACCTACTGTACAAGCAATGAAATCCACGGGACTGTTTACACAATAGTAGATACTTAAATCTCATTGATACGAATATCCAGTCAGTGTATCATCATCATATTCCTGCTCTTACCCCATGTTATTTTCTTTTACGTCTTTTTCTTAAATTTTCCCTGTCAATCGTCATGCTAACATTGAATCCTCTTTCCTTCATATAATTCCTCAACACTCCATCCATCTTTTCTCTGGCCTTCATCCAGACAGCGTGTGATAACTAGGAAAAAAACAGACAAATAACAAAACACTGAATGACACATAGTTTTTCTGAGGCTTTTTGTCTCTCAGGTCACGTAACGTTTTCTTCGACAACGCTCTTCACATATCATCGGTTTTGCCTCTCACTGAGCAAAAATTCTATTACACAGTTTTGCATATCGCTCTAAATTGTGTGCAAACGGCGAGTAATACACTACAGATAATGTTTTGTAACACACAACACGAGTAATCAATTGAATGGAAACTTTCAAGTGACTGCACCATTTTAGCATGTTCCATTATTTTGTATTAATATAACATAATATAATGTCAAACCTGTTTACCCCAAAATTAGTAGTTATAGTACAGGTTTGCATTTTGACACTTATGTTTAATTATAATAATAATAATAATAATATGCCACAACTATCACACAACGCCATCTAGTCCCAAGCTAAGCAGAGCTTGTGTTTTGGGTACTAGACAACTGATAAACATACTTATATATTTCTAAATACATACATATTATAGATAAATTACACCCAGACACAGAACAAATGATCGTGCTCATCACACAAACATTTGTCCTGGGTGGGAATCGAACCCACGACCTCCAGCATAGCAGTTAGGATCACTAACCACTAGACCAACAGGCCAGTAATTCCGATTTAATAGGAGCGAGCCTATTGATATCATCTGATCGCATCCTAACTCCATGCTGTTACTCCGAATTTTCATGGGAAAAATATTATAACATTTTGCCTGGCAATCGAACCTAGAACCATATTTTCAGTCATTAGATTTTACCTACCTGTAAGTAATTAAGAAGCCAATTAGTAACGTACGTTTAGCACTAATGTTCAACACAGGTTAACAAATAAATTATATTTTTCAGTGTACGGGTGTCGACTGCCGTGCAATAGTGAGTATTGAGTATCCTACCCGCAGTACCCGCCCGACCACGAGACGAAAACATTTATTTTTACATGTCACTATGCGTTAGGTTTGCTCTCAAGAATTCTGAATAACAAAAGAAGTGATATGTCTATGTCTATGTGTATGGAGTGATAAGTCTTATTACAATGATTCAAAACTCTGTTTTAAACGTAAATAATAAAAAATCTGCTCTCCTCTCCGAGTCGGTCTATGTAACGGACCCTAATCTTTGTAAAAAAAGCTTCCGACACGTTTTAATCGCGCGTTTGTCTGCGAATAACACCCAATTTATAAACGTCTAAACTGAAACCTAAAATACAGTATGTTAGTTTGAACGAGGGACATATTGAAACCTGCTATAGGGCATGCTTATATGATACTAATAAAAATATGAGCAAAAAAAAAACACTGATAAATAACAGACAGAACCATACCAAATACTTGGGAAAAGTCTCGCAACCCTTGAGTTTATCACAGAAAATGTGCGCAGAACAATGAATTTTAGGTATAATCCATTTTCCCTTCATATTTTAAAACTGGTGTAGGACAATGACGAAAAGAAACATCTAATAATAATAAATAATAAGTGTGATCTGGAGAGTGTGCGGGGGCCATGGCACAATTACGTCACAAATTAAGGTTATCGTTTTTTTAACCGACTTCCCAAAAAGGAGGAGGTTCTTTACATATTTAGGTCGACAATCGAATACTGGATACCCTTCTTCAATTATGGCCCTCGTTTGACCTAACACCCTGTATAAGAAAGACCTGCAGCTTTTGTGTACATGACAATTCATAACGCCTATAAATCATGTGTTAAAAATAATAATCTTGTTCATTATTTCCAGTGCATCGGATTCAACTGTAATGCATTTGTGAGTAACACTAGTTGTAATAAAAACAAATAAAAAAAATCGCATTTCATCCCGACTGTATTTCTACCACACATACCGGAAAAGCGTCTACTTAACGACTGTTGGAGCTTTCACAGTAAGATTTCCGTTCCAGAGACGCCACGGATAAGTGCAAAAAAAAGGTCAAGTGTGAGTCGGACTCGACCTAAACATGTGTAGTTAAGTTACTGCTTCGTTGGTCTTGTGGGCGCAAGCGAGACTACGGTGCATGACACCCTGGGCTCGATTCACAGGCCAGGAAAAGATTGCCATCAAGAATTTCTCAGTAGCCTCACAGTATGAATTTGGGCCTGGTTGATAGCCACATATCCCATGTCTTCCCGTGGGTGTCGTAAGAGGCGACTAAGGGATGTACCAGAGAATGGGCAGCAGCGTTTTCTGTGCTTTTTGTATCGACCGTACTGCGATCGCCAACCCGCCTGCCTAGCGTGGCGATTATGGCAAACCCCCCCTAAGCAAAAATGACACTTAGGGGAGGCCTATGTCCAGCATTGGACGTCTTTCGGCTGAAATGATGATGATGATGATGATGATAGCCACAGATTCGGCCCATATTACACTGCTCTTAAATGTGGGTGTTCTAATGGGTACACCACTGCCAAACCCTTCGGTGATGACGGCGTTATGTTATGATATAATAATTATATTAAATGTAAAAGGCAAGCCTCAGGCAAGGCTTTTCATAAATTGGACTTCCTGACCTGTTAAGGACTTCACCTTGGTAACAAGATGTTACAAGTGCCAACAATTTGGTCATGCAGCAAAATCATGCAGGGAGGTAAGCTCCACGTGTGGTCACTGCGGGGAAGCCGGACACTCGATGGCTGAGTGCGTGAAGAAAGCGGACACGCCTAAGTGTGCAACGTGCTCGCGGTTTAAAAAGCCCAACAACCACAAAACTGGGGATGTTGATTGATTGATGTACATCAACTCCATCGACTACTACTAGTGTTTGACGCATGTTGCTGACACGACTTGATAATAGTTCATTGCACTGACATAATTACGATCGATTTATTATTTTACTTAATGTGTAATAGTACAAGTTTGTAATGTTGGTGATTACCGCCGAGGCGCCATTGAGACCCGAGCCGTCAGGTGAGGGTCTTAAGATAGCCGAGGACGGTAATCATCAATACACACGTGTATCATACGACGTTTTTCAACACACTTGTGAAGAAAATAATACTAAAAAGTCATCTTCAACAGTTAGAGCGAGTTCTGAATTTTTTTTCACAATAGCGGGAAAAAATTATCGGTTTTCCTATGCGCGCGCATCTACAGTTCGACCAACTTATCTGTGCAGGCGGGAAAACACGGAACTAAAATAAATGTACTAAGTTTGACGTAGCGATGCATATTTCTTGACCAGTGGCGCCACCATGAAATTCAAACTTAAAATGGTCATACTGTAACAATGACAATCGACCATAGACTAAAAGAATGAGGTTAATTTATTAAAAAAAAAAGTTATATTTATAATATTACAAAAGTTATTTTATTGGAGTGAAAGTTTCATTTATTAAAAACGTACAAGTTAAATTTATCTATGTAAATAATTCAAAGTTGCATGAAATGAGCAAGCACTAGGTACCTACATTAATTTATTTTTACTATTGAACACGATCTTTTTTTAATCGAAACTTTTTTAAGAACATAGCAACTCAACCAATAAAATTAAAAAAAAAAACGGTATTACCCGGTTAAATTGAAAATGCTCTGTTTACTCGCATAAAATTTGCAGTAAGGTACTAACTTTACTTTGTAGTGATAATTCTATTATGCACTAGTGTATAATATTATTATGCACGTGTTAGTTATAGTTCGGTTTATGGCCCTAAGAACGATGTAAAAAGGCTTACTTTACGAGCAAGTGTGTTGAAAACACATTAGTAGCTATGTGCAAATAAAGAAAATAAACAAGAGCGTGTCGAATTCATTTTGCAACCTAGTTTATAAATTCTGCTGACGCGAATATTTTTCTGTAATAATTATGTGTTTAGTTCTAAGTGATTAGAGTTTAAGTTTTATTAAAATGTTTTGTCGTTATGTAATGTTAAATGTATTGAACAAACAACTTCTGTCCTAAATATAATATTATACTGTTTAAGCTCCTACAGCCTGTGATACAGGATTTCATTATCCTAGTACAGCCATCTTACATTATTATACCTATATTTTTAGTTTTAAGATTCATATTGTATTTTAGATTTTTAGGTTTTTGAATAAAGATTTATTATTATTATTATTATAGTACCTGCTAAAATTGGAAATGAAAGACAAAAGGCCACGATTCACAGTACTGTGTGGGAAACCCACAGAACTATACTGGATGTCTAGCATCATTTTATTTTATTCTAGCATTCAAGCATCATCTCTCCACACTGGAACAAGATTAAAACAACCCTGCTTTAGGACGTAAATAATATATAAGTGTGTGTATGTGTGTGTGACTGATAATTCATAAAATAATCTTATTTCAGTGTGACGGCACGGGCTGCGAGTTCATCCACAAACTGTGGATCTAGCAATAATAGTACATTGTAACACAAGGGCCTAAAATGACCCATTATATACGAGGTAGTTTTACTACCGAGCTTTAGCGAGGTAGTAAATAGGAACCGAGTTATAATGGGATTTTAGCGCCGTGTGTTACACTGTACTTTTCACTACGATTGCGAGAAAATAAAAAACGATAAAAACGAAAAAACTATAGTTTTTAAATAAAATAAATGCTTTATGACTTTGACGGCAACAGATTGAAAATTATTTCTTTTCCCTTCTCTTCCATCTGCAAATTAGGATCCCTCTCTTCATTCTCACTTGATGATGAGTGATAACATTGTATCGTTGTAAAATATTACGGTCACCAATAAATTCAATTTAATAATACAATTCCAAAAATTTCGCGAAAATGCCTTTTTTTTATTTCTTCTGTAGCTGCAATGCAACGCACACATTCTAACAAAGAGTTCGGCATTCAGTGCGTTTAGTTCCAATTTTAAAAATAAAACATTTTTTTTACTTGAAACTAAATCACACACCAGCTGGCTGAACAAGTTGTCGTACGAGATTTACTTTTAGCCCTAGGGCAATAAATGCAATTTTACGCCCGCTCTGGTATGCTATTATGACGTTCTTTTTGAGCAAGAGGAGTGAAAAACATGATGTGGAGTTCCAATGTTTTTTAATTACATTTACACGTTTGCGTGACTACGATTGACTTCTTCATGATTTTGATGAAACTGCCATCATCATTAAAAAAGTATAGTTACTATTTGTTCTAATTTCTCTATACTTCGACGCTGTTGCAATATCCCGTGTTTAGTAATAATGATGATATGTCGTAATTAGTTGTGTGTCACCAATAATCACCATGTCATAAACATGGGTGGTAAGTTAGAGGTCATGAATTACATCTCCACGTGAACCTAGTGTGTGCTACTGGTCTACTGCTAATGCTTAGAGTTTTTGAGTTTTTTTTTCTACACTTATTGCTATTTAAGTAATCTTGATAAAAAAGGTCAATTTAAGGTCATTCTAAACGTTTGCGGCAACTACTATCACCAATTAATTATCTATTATATACATCGATCCTTTCTCTCACATATTTGAAGTTCGAAAGGGTGTTCAACATCGCAATCATCCCTTCAGCAGGACGTCCAAACGACGAGGGTCGTAATAATTAAACTACCCCTATGAGGATGACAAGTTGTGACATGTCTCCGATATTAGGGGTATTTGTACTTGACCCTTGGATTTTGTTTGTGACGTGGCGTGGTTAGGTTATCAACGAACACCAGCACTTAGCTTTAAAACGTACTGCTAGTCGTTGTTTCTTAAATACAACTCATGACTATTCATAACGGTTGGCGCAGTGGTTCGAGCAATTATTGACTGCTGCGCTGCGTGTTGCGGGCTCTATCCCCAATTCCCCACACGGAACAAATATTTGTATGGCCTACAGATAGTTGTTTCGGGTCTGGGTATTTGTGTATGTGAGTTTAAATGTTTGTATCGAACCCACGATATAGGATAAATTCCTAGTGTAAAAAAAGCAACACTTAGTTTACGAATTAAGTAAGCAGTAACAAAAGGCCCTCTCATACGTTTTTCAGTTAGCCTCGAGATCTACACGTTTTTAACAATTTTTGTTAGATACGCAAGAATCGCCAAATCCGTGTCGTAACTGCCTTGTAGTACGGCCTTATTTTTGTGCTAAGTTGCTGCTATTCTTAGATTTTAATTTCGCCTGGAAGCGACACGAATGTAGTGGCTTACACAGTGGTTAGTTTTAGTTTGTTGGTAAGCTAAAACTTAGTCGGATAATGAACCCCAGACGGGTCCTAAAATAGAGTTTCCACCAGTATGTCTGTAGTATATAATATGTAAGCCACAACAGTAACTTATTCGCGTGTCACGTACTTTGAGTACGTCAAGCAGTTACAAACTTATGAACTTACCGCTAAACAGCATCCTACGGTTTTGTTATTAGACAGCTACACTAAACAATAACACACTTCCAACAGTACACTACTTATTCATAGATTTCACTACATATTAAGTACTTCGCTAAATATAAACAAGAAACTTCCAGCTTTCAATTTAGTAACGTAAACATTTGAAAGAGTTTCCCTCACTCGTCAGTTTATATTATGTTTTATATAATGTGTTTCGAAATTGATGTTATTTCGACCAAAAACTATATTTTTAATTTCAATCAATTTTTTTACGAAGTTACATTACAAACGCAGGAAAGTCCTATCCTTTTTTTTTCTTCCTCCTTAGCCCTTTGTGTCGAGGCCGCGGTATCTCTTTCGAACTACCTGCAACCCCGACGGGGGATAGTCCTATCCTATTTTGAAGTTTTATAATCACACACATTATAAAACAAAGTCCTCCGCCGCGTCTGTCTGTCTGTCTGTTCGCGATAAACTCAAAGACTGAAGCACCGATTTTCATGCTGTTCCCATCAATGGATAGAGTGGTTCTCGAGAGAGGTTTTAGTATATAATTTGACCGACATTCATGTGGGTGAAGCCGCGGGTATCAGCTAGTTTATTAAATAAAAATTATTGAAAAACCTCCAAAGGATTCTATCATACAACTTAAACATTTACATATAAACATTGCACACTGTTCTATTTACAACCCTTCTGCAACCCTCCGGCGGTACATCAGCCGCATAGTAAACAACGCAGTGATATGATGATACCTACGCAAGTGCAGCACAAACACACTTCTCCTCAATATTTATCTTGCAGCGTAATATAATATTCTATTGCAGTGTTACCATAATTCTCATGAAAGCTACACGTATTTACGCAATGAAAATGGGTCGTAAATAGAATATACCATGAGCATATATGAGCATATCTAGTCAGATTACTTTTATTCCTCACTACATATCACTACATAATTATAAAACAAAGTCCTCCGCCGCGTCTGTCTGTCTGTCTGTTCACGATAAACTCAAAAACTACTGCCCAATTTTCATGCTGGTTTCACCAATGCATAGAAAGTGTGGTAATCGAGGAAGGTTTAGTATATAATTCGACCGACGCGACGGCGCGGCGGCGGACCGGCGAAACCGCGGGCATTAGCTAGTTAAGAATCAAATGGTGATTTATAACCTAAGTACTTTTTTTAAACTGTCCGGTTGAACTTCTCCATATTTACTCAGATAAACGTTATCTGACTGTAGACAAATCAATCTTAAAAACGATGACAATAATTTGCCTGATTTTTGGAATTAAAGCATGTTGTATCGTATCGTGGCAATCGTAGCTCTTCGGAGACGCTCGGCAAAGATCGTTTCAGCGTTGCGCGGGCACATAGTCGCGAGGACCTTTAAGATAACATACACTCCGTAGGTTCCGTACATTATTATTTAATTTTAATGATTTATTTAAGAGTTTGGTTTACTTTATATTAGAACAGGTTAGGTATTTTTAAAGTTATGTGTAAATACTAAAGTTTTTAGTGTATATTGATTTCTTATTATTAAGGATTCCTAAACTAAACTCTTTTTAATTGTAACTTGCAAAGTGCAACGTTACAGTGGGACAGTTAAAATATCCATAGAACAATGCGACTATCGTTTATTTTATAAGAGTTTTACACATTAACACATTGCAAGCATTCAGTTCTAAGTAATAACTGTGACAGGTAACGATTTTAAACACAAAGTGACCGTATGCGACAGCGGTGCGGGCCGGACTACCATGTACTGTAGAGATGAGCGCGCGCTTCGGCGGCGTGGCGCGGGAAAAACGTTCCGTTATTACGCTCGCCTTAGAAAGCGCACCAACCTAGTCTATGCCTCCCTACAAGCATCTTTATTATAATGTTAGCATACACAGCTGGTAAACTATGATTCTGAGTTCCGACATAAAATACTTTTAGCAGTACGATGCTGTATGATATAATTTTGGACTTCCGCGTAATTGAACTAGCGGACTATAGCAAGACTTGCTATGGTCTTCTGGTTCGCTTGCGCTTCCTTGAGTGATTTTTCATGCTTATACTTAGTGTAAGCATGAACAATCACTCCATATTATATAAAAAGCAAAATTAAAAATTTTGAAAAAACCCACGACTGCTAAAAATTAATTGAAAAAAGGATAAAATAACATAAAACATCCACCTTAAAAAAACCCAAGAATGTCCGTCGGGAGCTGAACATTGAAAAACTACTTAGTTCATTTAATGGCAGCCCCCGACGGACATGACAACTTTGATTTGCACAAAAAATGTTTGCTGCAGCGCCCCCTGGTTAGTTGTCACCGTAACACCTATCTAAGAACATGCACCAATCAAACCCGAACCCATAACTGAAAACTGCATCAAAATCGAACTAGTAGTTTTGGAGAAAAATGGCAAGATGTATTTGCACAAACACACGAACAAACAAACAACCTCTCACCCCAAACGCATATACCGTCTCCCCGTCGTGGGTAAAAACAAAGTCCACCGCCGCCGCGTCTGTCAGTCTGTCTGTTCTGTCTGTGATTTTTTATGCTTTTTCTCATGGTAGTTTCATGGGTTGCGGAAACGGTATAAAAATTTCATGATTACTTTTAGTCCCGATAACCGACATCCACGCGGGCGAAGCCGCGGGCATCAGTTACCTACATATAAATGTGATTTAGTAAAAACATAACTAAGTACCGGATGTTTGAAATTACTTCTAGCGTTTTCATTCAACAGAAAACTATGAGATATGATCTGATGTAATCCGGTCCTCAGATGACCCGTGTACAGTTAGATCTATTGTTTACTGAGCAAAGGGACTAGCGCGTGCCTGTGCGTAAAGTCTGTAATATTCCTGAGATTCCAGCAAATACCAGACAACTGGTCACCGAGCAACATCGCTGCTTCAAAGGGCGGGTAGGTATCTTCTATGTACATATAATAGACATCGCTTAATATTAAACCGTTATTGCTTTGTTTTGCTCTACGGACTTATACTTATAGAATACTAGCTGATGCCCGCGACTTCGTTCACGTGGAAATTTTGTTGTGTGACTGTCTCGTTGATCGAGTGGTCTCAGGTGCAACTACTGAGGATGAGGTCCGGGGTTCGATTGCAAAGTGTTTTCGCAGTAGAAGCCACGGAGCATGGTTTTCATGCCCGGTCGATGGCAATATTAAACCTATAGACATCAAAAGCCCCCTATTACATGGCGCTTGAACATTACTGGCAAAAAATGTGGGTTTACGATTAGGTACACCACTGCCTAACTCTTTCGGGATTAAGGCGTAATGTTATTTTATATGTGAGACCTGACGGCTGGATCAAAATGTGATGATGTGGGTAATGATTATAAAAGGCGTCCTTATGGGCGCTGTCATTATTGAGCGGCAGCGGCTTGAATCAAAATGAAATGGAGTTGAGACCACGATGGCTTAAAAACCGTAACCGTACCTTAACTTATTTCTCAAAATGTACAAACAAATGCCTTGTTCTTTGGTGACAGCCCTTTTACACAACCACTCTTCATTATTTATATTAACCTCTCAAATTAGGAAAACCGTGCATGGTAAGTTCATCATCTTTTGGCACTGGATGGGAAATCTCTTCGGAAACTGGAATTTTCGCATCTACATCTAATTCCAGGTGGCACTCTCCTGTCTAAAGCAGCTTATTTGCAAAGACATATGTTCCATGGCCAGTCGCAGTTTTTTGGTGATGTTGCAAGTTGGGGTAAGATTCAGCGGCAATTTGTAAACGGAAAGTGCAATTTGGCCATTGTTAAGCAAAGTTGCAGCAATGCCCGAGGAAGCCACAGCGATAAGACGGCACGGTTGGCGCAGTGCCTCAGCGTTTGACTGTGGCACTGCATGTCCTGTATTCGATTCCCACACTGAACAAATAAATTTACGTCGTGGATCTTATCTAATTTTGATTAGGTTTTTATTTTAAAGTTTTTACTACTGTTTTTCTTACTGTGTACCAGTCAATTTGTAGTTGTTGACTATTCACGACAAATATTAACACCGCAATTCAGAAAATGGTGTCAAATGAACAATGCCATCTATCGAAGACGAAGTTAAACTGCCAAAATTTAATGCATGGGAAGCAAACACCCGCTATAGGGCTTAGGCTATGTAGTTTCCTGCATGAATGGCGCGCGGAGGCACTACACTGGGGGGTAACTCCGCTGCCGCGGCATATTGCCGCTTGGCGGACAGACCCCCCCGGTGTGATTTCATGGCAACATGGAGAGAGCGACTGTGGCAACCCCGTGCAGGGCACAGTGGTGGTAACTCGGAGGAGTGGCTTGAGAGGCGCCACGGCACCCTCACCTTCCGTCTGGCGCAGGTCCTCACCGGACACAATTGTTTCGGGAGGTACACCGAATCAGGCGGAAGGAAACGCCCGGATGCTACCATTGCGAGGATCAGCCAGAGGACACCGCGGAGGTCTGCACCGCTTGGGTTGAGCCCCGTCGTGTTCTCTTAGCGGCGATCGGCGGCGGCGACCTCTTGCGTCCGGCCCTGGCCCCTCAAGCCATGGTGCGGGGCGAGAGGGAATGGGACGCCGTAGCCTCCTTCAGCGAAGTAGTGATTCTAGCGAAGGAAGTGGCGTAATGTGAGAGAGAGAACCTCTCATCCCAGCCGCAACAGGAGACGCTCCGGGCGTCGGGGGCCACGTGATGGCTTCCGGCCACCGTAGGCGCGGGCCTGTGGACGGTAAGTAAGTAGTGGGCTAGCTCGCCGTTCGCCCGTCTTATGACGACGACAGGCCGTGTCGACGGCGCGTTCGTGTTCTACGCGCTCCTCAAAGAGATGTCAGCAATATGGAAGGGACCCGCAAGGGCCGCCGCTCGTCAGGGCTGCGGGTTGTTCGAAAGAGATATCGCGGCCCCAGCACAAAGGGCAAAGAAGGAACATGGGTGGTTTTTATTCAGTAGAGAAGTCGGACATTCCCTACCGGTACCGCTATGCCCAGAGCGGGAGGAGTCATTTGATGATTTCCCACCCTCCAAAAAAAAAACCCTACATAGATTTTCAAAGCAGCGTCATTTAAACTAATCAAGAGTACCTTTTGCTATCGTAACTGTTTGAAAAAGACGATTTAAAAGTTATCTTGTGAACACATTTATTAATTAGTACTGTTTTGGTGCAATAGATGTCGTTGCAAGTATGTTTCCTTGATAGAGAGCACCAATTACAATGAAACAAAAACTAAATCCCTAATCATATTCGTTTTAAAATCATATGTTTATGTTTTTTTCTTAAATAATAATATGTTCAATATACAGAAACTCTTCGTCTACAGATTTATAATATTGTATTTACAATTAAAAGTAGATTATATTAATCTACTCTGAATTGATTTGAAAATCATAAAGCATCAAAATAAAAACAAATACCTGGAACTTACAAAAAGTGAAAACCGATTGGGGATCGAACTCGCGAACATGTATAACATTTTTAGAAATCTTTCAACATTATAAAAAATCACAAAAAGTGGATACTGACTGTGATTTGAACTTGCGTACCTTTGTTTGCAGGTAAGTCTCTGTACCGTTTAGGCTACGTACACCAGTGATAAATAGTTTGAAATAGACCTTCTACTTAATATATAGTATGACAGTTGACAGTTTGATTGTGGTTCGATACCGAAAATTTGAAATGACGTAAGGGACTTCAGCTTTCTGTTGAATTTGCAACGCTCGCACCAGGCACCTAAAGTGACAAATTGCACAGCACGCTCGATGTCCCTTGCGTTATTTCGTATTTCCAGTATCAAACTGTAAAACAGTTGAGGATTATGGATAATGCAATACTGCTCACCCCCTTAAGTTAATATGGGGATAATATATAGCCCATGTGTTATTCCAGGCTATAATCTACCTCTGTGCCAAATTTCATTCAGATCCGATCAGCCGTTCTGGCGTGAAAGAGCAACAAACATCCATACATCCATCCATCCATCCATCCATCCTCACAAACTTTCGCATTTATAATATTAGTAGGATAATAGAATATATTTATTTTCAGGCTACATAGATAAATACCTTAACTTAAAATTATACATAGGTACTAATAACATTTGTGTTAACTTAAAACTATGTTAGTTGCACTTCACTTCACTATACACGATACTTAGAGTGCGATCTTGTGGAATTTATCCGCGGAAGCGACGGAACACCACATTCTGTTTTCATTCTCAAAAACTTTCTTCCATCGCCAATTGGAGATAGCACGTAGGTATGCTTACGCTTAACGCTTTGAAATTTACGTTGTGGCGCGACTCCAGCAGCTGGACTCTTGACGTGTACTTCAGTCTCTGGCGCACGTACTCGTCGATGTCCTCTATACCTCACTTATATAACGAATAATATAACAAAAATGTATTTACAAGGCAGATGTGAGTGGCAACGCGGAGGAGACGTTCTAGATAGACATTTCGAATCACGTCCTAGAATCTCAAAGTCAGCTTCTAGACTCTTCACAAAGAACAGGTGCGTAGCCCTCGCAACCGGCGAGCGTGTATGTCCAGATGTATGAAAGTAGATGAGGCAGATGTAGTATGTTAGGATCATAGCAGGTGCTATGGTGTCTGCCTACCCCAAAGCGAAAAGGGCGTGATTTTATGTATGTATGTTCAACGTATCGTGATTAACTATTTTGTCGCCTACGAACATTGCCACAGGGGACCAAAACTAAGTCTTTCGCTATGATAGAACGTGGGGACTATTGGATTTCAAGTAATTTAATCAAAACGGTAACAGCCGGTCATGTCAATGCCATCTCCAGAATTGCGTTTATAGAGTTACATAGCCTGAACGTCTGTGGTGAACTTACAGAACTGTATTTATTTAGAGCCACTGTTTATAGTATGACTAACAATTGGCCGGGGATCGGGACTTGTGCCCGGTTGATGGCAATAGGCTCGCCCCCTTTTACATGGGCCTTATACATAAAACGCGAAATATGGATGTACTATTTGTAACACCTCTACCTAACCCTTCGGGGATTACAGGCGTGATGATAAGTAGTGGAACACTCCAACGCAAAGAAAGAAAAGATAGAAAGAAAGAAAACTAATTTATTTGACACATACCACAAGTACACACAATAAAACAATATAAAAACTAAAAATTAAAATAGGGAACAAAAACACATAACCCTCCTTTTGGGCTTCGCCGCAGTCGGGTAAAAAGAGACGAACTTCAGCATAGCGTGATCTATGCAGTAAAACCAAGAACTCGTTTAAATTTATTCTTTGTTTCCTATTAGATATTAATCGGGCATTCTTAGTTTGTTGACGTTATATAGACTAATACTGTAATACCTTACAAAATCCTCTTCATAAACTCAACAAGTGAAAGACGTTCTCGCTCCAAAACCAACGTAAAGTAGTTAACTATGATTATATAACCTGCGTATACCACTAGATTATCCCACGCGCGCCTTCGTTCTACCATTCCTTTTGAGGTTACCGCGCAGACTTAAGAAAAATACTGCACTCTTTATTAATTGCAGTAATTAGAGGGTCCTTTCTTAAATTTCTTACTTTTCTTAAATTGAGGCTGTATTTGTAAGCTTCTTCTTTTGGGAACATATTCTCAAAACATCCATTAGAGTAAAGTCTACAATATTATTCGAATCATGAAAACTGGCTTTATAGTGAAGTACTGGATTTTATATGAATATGAAGAACCAACTTCCAACACATCTCTATGTACCAATTATTTAATCATGTTTGCAAAGGCATAAATGATTTAATTTTAGTACTTTTGCAGCATTATCAGCTAAATTAAACAATAATGTCTGTGTGAGCTGTATCCACCATAATGATTATGGTGGATACAGCTCACACAGACATTATTGTTTAATTTAGCTGATAATGCATAATCCACCATGCGGGCCAATGCGGATTGAAAGAAGGGACATGTCTTTGCATTGACAACCGTTGATCGGGCTGTCATTTGAAAATGTTTGACAGTCGTTACAGCTGGTAGTCAATGGTCCGAAACTCAGACAACCAATCTTACCAAGAGTATCATATTACCCAATACTGATTAGATTGTGGTGGTCTAATAGGTCGGTCTATGTTAAATACGGGTATTAAAAGACATCCGGTTAGACTGGCAGCTGACCCCAACATGTTAGGAAAAGGCTAGGCAGATGATGAACGACAATGTATCGGTTTATACATAATGTTGTTCTCCAACATTTTAAGAGCAGTGGTGAGGAAATAAATGGCACTGAGTTATGCGCCTGCTAAGGTTCGAACTCATTATTAATCACGACAAAAAATTACAAAAGTTGTTTTATTACAAAAACAGCACATTTTTCCTGACTGTATATTCCTCCTGATAAAACACGAATACTCCCTAATTAGCGAATAATCTGTAAATTAAACAAAACAAAGTGAAAGCTCGCGGTGCAAACACCCACACTGCACACCCTCCCAGTTGGAGCAGGGAGCATTGCATAACAAGTTAAGTTATTAATAAGTCGACTGAATCTACCACCGCTTTGCTTAGTTCCGCCATAGTGTAAATATACTCAGTAAACCAACACGGTGCTGACTGCCGCACTCAGAGATTTTTAATGATTACTCAAGCCGTCACTCAGTAACACACTCTGACTTCTTATTTTGCTGCATTATACACACGGATAGTATTGCACGGTCCCCTTGGCAATTGGTAAACATAAGCACCACAATTAATGATTAAACGATTACCGACGTACTCGCGAGTAGATTGTTAGGTATTAGCAGGGAACAGTGCCAAAAAATAGGTATTTGAAGAAATTATTGGCATCGCACTACGTCAAGTCTGCCTCGTACATAGTGGAAGTGAGACAGTTGCAGCTTTTTTTTTTCTTTGGAGGGTGGGAAATCATCAAATGACTCCTCCCGCTCTGGGCAGAGCGGTAGGAGTCATTTGAGTGTCAGACTTCTACTGACTAGAATCCACCCATGTTCCTTCTTAGCCCTTTGTGCCGAGGCCGCGGTATCTCTTTCGAACAATCCGCAGCCCGGCTCATACCGAGTTCTGCTTAGACTTCATGTAAACGATTTGCATGTGTGTGCGAGTCGATTCCGTCCACTTGTTCCAAGTTGTAGTACTGTATTTTACTAATGATATGTGTACTGTGGTTCCGGCCCCTAATTAAAAGTTGTGCATTCATGCAACTGCGTTGGAGTTAGGAAACAAGTCTTATTTACATTAGACTATCTATACTAATCTATACTTCTATATCTATAGTATATAATTATATAATAATATTATAAAGAGGTAAAGTTTGTGTATTTGTTAAATTGTAAGGGGTAATCTCGGGATGTACTGAACCGATTTTTTAAATTCTTTCACCAATAGAAAGCCACATTATTGCTGAGTGTCATAGGCTACTTTTTATCCCTGTATTGCCACGGGGACGGGATCTACGCGGGTGAAACCGCGGGACGTCCGCTAGTGTTATATAAATGCAAAAGTTTTCATATTCATCACTGCATCGCTATGTTTCGGTGGAATTTGGTGCAAAGATTTATGAGAGCTCCCTTTGTACCGTTTGTATTTACATTCCAAAGGACGCTGACATACTGTGTCCAACATTGTTTCACTATAATAATAGACATAATTCACTAGATTTGGCTCGCGAATTCACTCGCTTTATGTTTGCAAATTATTCCACGGATGATTTTAAATATAGCTTGTTCGGGGATGCTGTGGCTTCCGATTAGTGAAAGTTTTTTTGTAATCGTGTTTATAATAGACTAGCTGATGCCCGCGGCTTCACCCGCGTGGATGTCGTTCAAATTATATACTAAAACCTTCCTCTTGAATCACTCTATCTATTAAAAAAACCGCATCAAAATCCGTTGCGTAGTTTAGACAAACAAACAGACAAAAATAGCGACTTTGTTTTATACTATGTAAGGAAAGGGGAAGGAAGATTACACCCTGCAACCAAACTTATTGTAGAAAGGTACTCGAAAATGCATCGATGCATTTGAAAATGAAATGCGTGTTCTGATTCTGTAGGTTTCTTGACGTGCCTCATCAGAACTGAACTTTGGATTGGGATTCGAGACTTTTTACGACACTTTATTTTGTCGTGGGATGGTTTGGTACTTTGGTAGCGACGGAAAAAAGCTGCGGGAAAAGCTAGAATGTTTTAACTTAACTTTAATCAGTGCCATTGAGAGAACTGCGAAAGCTTATTTGACCATCTATATTATTATGCTTTTCTTCCACACTACACGTTTGATACACTTTCACCATCATTTAAAGAATGTATTCTAGAAGGGCCTTGTGAAGTCGTAATAACGAAGCGAAGCAGAGTGTATCGATAGTTTTTAATAAATCAATGAAAAGTGTTGAAACAGCAGCTGTGTTTTACAGACACATTAAACATGTCATCGGCAGCTTTTGATTAAAACTGTTGTTCAATAAAAACAAAAATAAAAGCTCACTCGATTCCAATAACCGCTGAACAACTTGTGAAAACATTGAATTGTAGAAATATTTACATGATTCTGTTAAGTGCTTGAACCAACGGTAGGTCTAGTGTTTTTGGAATCAATATCGGCACTAGTTATTCTGAGAGCACTTCAATGTAAACGTAGCATGTGTGCTGTGTATCCAAAGGTAGCAGAGATTAAATTAAATGTACTTTTTGTAGGTAAATTATTTGTTTGTTGGTTTAGGTATATGTTGTTGTTGAACGAGCTCATTACAATCAACGGGGCAACCGGGTTACTATCGGAAAGTTCGTGATGGAAAAGACCAAGAAAACTTGCGCAACCAGTGCATCAAACAAATCAGAAGAGCTTCTATTCTATATCTATAAAAGCACGATAAAGGTCACTTGAGTTTAAGTAAAAATCACATAGATAGGCTAACTAGGAATAGATTATGTAGGTACTTTAATAGCTTTAAAAAAAAAGAAAGCTATAATATGCTGTCTCACTGATGTCGCATATTCCAGTCATCATCATTACCCTTTCCTTATCCTAATCTATACTTATAATAAATCTGTAGAGAGGTCAATTCTGTACATGATATATATTTTCAAAATAACTATCAGGGGGTAATTAATGATCGATACTGATGCCAAAAATGCAATCAGTAAAATTTTTGTCTGTCTGTCTGTCTGTCTGTCTGTCTGTCTGTCTGTCTGTCCTCCTGTCTGTATGTTCCTTATAGAAACAAAAACTACTCGACGGATTTTAACGAAACTTGGTACAATTATTCTTCATACTCCTCGGGAGGTTATAGTATACTTTTCATCACGCTACAATCAATAGGAGCAGAGCAGTGAAGGGAAATGTTGGGAAAACGGGAGAAGTTGCTCCATTTTTTAAGCATCCGTCGCGTGTGCAGCCATAATGGTTAAAGCAACATAGAAATCATTTATGACGGAAATGTTCTACATAAAATTATCTAAAAAATATCCCACAACAGCATATGTCTATCTTTTATGGTGGACTCACAATAACACGTGTAACTCCCGATAGCTTAGCAGTTCGGAGCTTTCTGATACAGGGTGGAATTTTGTAATGCCACCTGGAGGGAAAGTACTCTTATTACTGCAGATAGAAAATTTTACTCAAAGGAAACATTCCTTTATTTTTGAATAGAAAGCAAACTGCATTCAAAGATTTTCGAAAATTCTCTTCTCCCACACCCGGGAATCGAACCGGCTAAAATCTGAAAAAATTATACCCTGTACTTTTATTGCATCGATCGTTAGGGTCAATAATTATAAGGATGAAATCTCTCTAACAAACATGATAAATTAAATGAAAGGAAAACCTGCCTGCGAGATCGCTAGATATCACCCCATTAGATTTTTTTTTGTGGGGATATGTAAAAAATCAAATTTACATGAAATCTTATGCGAATGACAACGAGTTGAGAGTTGAAGTTAATACGATTTATAATATGCACCACAACACTTTATTAAAGGTTAATAGAAAAATTTGTGTATCCAAGAGAATGGAGCTCATTTCGAGCAACTAATTAGTTAGTTTACCATTTTTTTTTTCTCAAAACGGTGAAGGAAAGCGTGAGGCTAAACCGGCATGTCTTAGAACCAAAAAATTCGAAGACATGTGACATCTGCCAATCCGCACTGGGCCCGCGTGGTGGATTATAGCCCATCCCTCTCCTAGAGAGGAGGCCTGAGTCCCTGCAGTGGGAACAGTATAGGCTGATGATGACCATTTTTTGTAAATAAATAAATTAATTTAAGATTTCCTGGTTTTCTTTTCATTTAATTTATCACGTTTGTTAGAGAGATTTCATCCTTATAATTGACCCTAACGATCGATGCAATAAAAGTACAGGGTATATTTTTTCCAGATTTTAGCCGGTTCGATTCCCGGGTGTGGGAGAAGAGAATTTTCGAAAATTTTTAAATGCAGTTTGCTTTCTATTCAAAAATAAAGGAATGTTTCCTTTGAGTAAAATTTACGTACTCAAGACGCTTTTTGTTACGTAAGAAAATATGGACGTCCCGACTTATTTATTACTGTAACTACCAAGCCCAAGTGGGATGAAATCACTCGGGAGCTTCTTGAGGGTCAAGCACCGCATGACCGCCATGATATTATCGCAAGAGTTTTTCATTTAAAATTAAAATCAATGATAGATCTACTTACCAAAGATAACATTTTTAGTATAACGCGGACGAAGTCGCGGGCAAAAGCTAGTTTATTAATAATTTTCCCAAAAATTCCACTAGTTATCGGTTCTCAACCACCTTACTTACATATGCCTGTGGGCTTTTAATCGAGTGACTATCAATTCTGTCGCTCCACTTATCCCCGTAACGCCTACGGCTCAAGGGTATGTAGAGCGTAGGTGTGAAGGTAGTTATTATATTACCCTATTTTTGATACCCTGTCGAGAAGGTAATGTATTCAGTGTAATAGGTCAATGATGAATAGCATAAATGTGTATGTTATCGAACTAAAATATAATTATGTAAAACTGAGCTTGTTTGTTTATCATGCCTTCAGACGAACGGCTGAAAGGATTTCGATGCAAAGGCAAACAGATAGATGGTTTAGGCAGACATAAATCTAATAGTACAGCCACATTTCGCAAATCATGTTTAAGTCCCATGTAATAGGGGGCGAGCCTATTGCCAATTTCAACAGGGCACCGATTTAGACCCGGTTGCTACTACTGTAAATTCCTGATGGAAAAACTCAATAACTATAATACCATGCTTTTAATCCAGGTAAAATCTTCACGTAAGATAATTCCACGCTAGCGAAACCTCGGGAAAAAACTAGTTTTCATAATATTTCCAATACCTTTATCAGACTCAATTTTTTACGAATTATGAAAAATAGGTAGGTAGGCGTTTTGAAAGCCTATTCAGTTTCAATCGTTGACACTTTTTTCACTGGCTCTTTAGAATTCGTTATTTTTACCCAGGTTTTTGCTTTTAATTTACAATACGTTTACATTTTCCCATTAAGGATAGAATCACTTGACGCTATTTTAAATAAAGACTCTATATTTAACTTTTCAATACCTTTTTATTTCAGTTAACTTTAAGAAATAATTACAAAACGATTAATTACATTCGCAAAACAAATGTTGACTTTTGTGAAAAATATGGTTCCGGATAAAAAAGGGAAGTCAGAAGTGACATTTTCCTTATTTTCTCGTGTCCAAACACAGAAAGACGGAAGTACAAATCATCAAGGGAATGAGCAGCATAATAGTTATGTTTACCAGTCAAAAAAGGTGCATTTAAATGAGTTCTTCCACTGCTGGCTCATGCTACGCAGTTCTCTACCACGGAGCCTTGCTAATATTTTTACAAAGTATGATGAACTGAGTATTTTCTATTTATTTTGTTAGATTAAACTTCCCACTCGTGGGCAAAGGCCTGCCCCATTCCTGTTTTAAAGAAAAAAGAAAGAAAACATATTTATTTAGCACATGCCACTAGTGCACACAAAAAACAATAAAAAATAAAAGAAACTAAAAACTTAACAGGAAAAAAAAGGAGTGCATTCTGTGCATCTCACGGCTGCGCCAAATAATAGCAAACTGAGCAGCTCGTGCTAGTGCTGGTCTACTGACAATTGGCTATTTGACTACTGTTAAAAATTCACGAAAATTTTATGTTATTTCAAAGAATTAACAGAAATAACAGGTGTAAAAAAAGTAATGAAAACGTTTAAAAAAATGGCTTAGTTTTAACTAATTTTAAATGACGTGTTAGACAAAGACAGCGCAGAACAGTAGTCAAATAGCACAAAAAACACCAAAACACAAAACATAAAACACACAAAAAACAAAAAAGCACAAAATATTTGAAAGTAGCTTTTCTCCGTAGTTTCGTCCGGTAGTACACAGAAATTACTCTCCGGTATGTAAAGTTAGTGCCCAGCATTATCTGACCCCTCGTTTAAAGAAAAAGAGAGCTACTTATACTGGTGTAAAAGAGGGGTCAGGTAATACTGGGTACTGACTGTACTACGTACCCGAACATGAACTGTTCTAAACCAAGTCATAGTATAGGTAACTGTGAGTTTCATTAAAAACCATTTAATATCTTATTTTCGAATTGGACCTTCAAAATTGTCTTATATTACGAGAAAAATGTGTATTATCTAATTGTAATTAGGTAATGATTTAATATAACATAACATCAAGGCGTAGGTACCCATAAAATCTCACAATTCGCTAGTTATCTTTAAGTCTTATGTAATAGGTGGCGTGCCTAATGCCATCAACCGGGCACAAATTCAGACTCCGTGGCTGCTATATACTAAGAAATTCATGAAGGAAAAACCCTATAACACTGTGACTGACCTGGGAATCTAACCCAGGACCTCAGGTACAGCACGTCACTATTGTGACCACTAGACCAACGCGGTAGTCATGGTCATAGTTGAACATTGACTTTGAAAATTCTGTCAGCTGCTGCAGACATACTTACGTTGGGATGTGATAGACACATCCCAACACCATCACTACCGCAGCTATCAGCTACCAGCTATCAGCTATGCTATCAGTTAGCATAGACTACCGCATCATCACTACATATTATAAAAAATAAAACCGACTTCGACAAAAATAAAACACAAAAAAGTGAAAAATAAAAATCAGCTTCTGAAGTCGGTGACTTTTGTTTGTTTGATTTCATGTTTTTGCCACCGACTTCAGAAGCTGATTTTTAGGGTCTGTCTCCACCGATCCCGGGATCCGATTTGACGTAACACGGATCCCGGCGATTTGTCTCCACGGATCCCGGGATCCGTTTCTACAAAAAAAAATAAAAAAAAATGTGTCCACGGATCCCGGGATCCGTGGCTACAAGAAATAAAAAATAAAAATGTAGAAACGGATCCCACGTACAGAGTTAAGAAGTTAAGCATAATATTTTTCGAAACTGGTTTTCTTTTTTCTACTTTCAAACGAAAAGAAGTTATAATTTAAAATTATAAGGATTGGTCTACACCAATCCTTATTTTTAATTCGAATTTCGAAACCTTGCCAAGTTACGTGTCGGGAGCTATACTTCCGCATTCTGGTGTACCTGCTGGTAGTTTCGAAGACTAATGGAAAAAAAAAACATTGTATTAGAATGGATTTATATTTGAATAAGAGATTCCTATTAACAATATACAATACCTCCTTCATATTCTGGCCTCCTGGTAGTTTTTTTTTTTATAAAAGGTCCTTTTATTTTATCTTATACTTTTTTTTTCATGACTCTAATACTTCACCATTCTGTTGTCCTGGTAGTTTCGAAGACTTTACTATCCAGGTAAAAAAAAAGCTGCATGGTATTAGAAAGGTATATAGATTTATAGATTTGATTATGAGATTCCTATTAAGAATATAGACAATACCTCCTTCATGTTTCTGGCCTCCTGGTAGTTGGTGAGACTTTACTACACCAATCCTTATAATTTTAAATTATAACTTCTTTTCGTTTGAAAGTAGAAAGAGAAAACCAGTTTCGAAAAATATTATGCATAACTTCTTAACTCTGTACGCGGGATCCGTTTCTACATTTTTATTTTTTTTTTCTTGTAGCCACGGATCCCGGGAACCGTGGCCAAAAAATTTAATTATTTTTTTTGTAGAAACGGATCCTGGGATCCGTGGAGACAAATCGCCGGGATCCGTGTTACGTCAAATCGGATTCCGGGATCGGTGGAGACAGACCCGATTTTTATTTTTCACTTTTTTGTGTTTTATTTTTGTCGAAGTCGGTTTTATTTTTTGTAAAAAAGTTTTTATTTTTCACTTTTTAGTGGTTCACATGTGCTTACCCCTTCACAACGTACCGGCGTGATGTTATGTTATGAACTGGTGTAAACAATAGACAGACATGAGATTTCAGCAATCCCAGTCCATTTGCTATCATTTATTGAGGAGTTCCGTTGTCTATCTCCGAAGTACTTCATCAGAATATGTTCACCAACCTTTGTAGTGAGTACAGGCGTGTTATTATGTTGTGTGATGGCGTAAGCAATGCTTAGATATGCTATAGCAACAATCGCGGTTAATCTGCTGTTATTTATTGAAGAGTTCCCCCGATTTCTACAAGATCCCATCATCAGATATTGAAATGGTGACAATGGGACCACACGGGAAGCACCAGCTTTCAAATGAAAAAAGAATCATGAAAATCAGTTCACCCAGTCGCAAGTTATGCGCGAACAAACATAAAAAAAAAAAAAAAAAATAAAAAAAAAAATACAGTCGAATTGATAACCTCCTCCTTTTTTTGAAGTCGGTTAAAAACAAAGTCCTACGCCGCGTCTGTCTGTCTGTTTGTTCGCGATAAACTCAAAAACTGCTGCAGTGATTTTCATGCTGTTTTGACCAATGGATAGAGTGGTTCTCGAGAAAGGTTTTAGTATATAACTTGTCGCAATAACCGACACTCACGCGGGCAAAGCCGCGGGCATCAGCTAGTATATTATAAAGTACACTACATAGAGTAATTCACATAGTTAGTACGTATTTAGAGCAAAGTTTCACCAAAGTGACAATACGAGTATGTTAGTAACTACAGCTAGTTAGAAAACTAAGCTAGTGCTTAGTTCTACTATATAATCACGGCTAACTTTGTGGCATACAGCCGGAAACTTCTCTGAGCTGTGAATGGATAAGGGAGTGACCACATCTTTCAACATGGAATCGGCTTGCGTATACCTTGTCGACGTTCCACACATTCGAACGAGGCGCTTTGCTAAATCTTTTATTATGGGCATAGCCAAGGAGTGGAACTCCCTGCCTGCGTCGGTTTTTTCGAGTTCATAATTATGACCCTAATCTATTTAAGTCGTGAGTAAATAGGCTTCAGAAAGCAGTCTTTCAGGGAGCAGTGGTGGCCCAGTGGTGGCGGCCCCGACTTACGAACAGTGAGTCGTGGGTTCGAACCCCGTCAGGCGCATTACTTTGTGTAATTTATTTCATCACTACTGCTCTCAAAACGGTGAAGGAAAACATCGTGAGGAAACCGGCATGTCTTAGAACCAAAATATTCGAAGACATGTGACTTCTACCATTCCGCACTGGGCCCGCGTGGTAGATTATAGCCCATCCTTCTCTAAGAGAGGAGGCCTGAGTCCCTGCAGTGGGAACATTATAGGCTGATGATGAAATAGGCTTCTTCTGAGTAAGCTCGTTCGATCGTCGACCTCATCTCTGCCCTTAGGGCAAGATCGAGGTCAAGAGTAAGCCCATTTCAGATAATAAAAAAAAAAACATCGCGTAGGACTATTCGCTTTTTATTGTATGACACAAAGCCCTTTCTGATCGACGCAAGCTTAGGTATGGGTGATAACCTGGAGATGGTGAAATCAGACTCTCCGAAGTACAGTCTGTAGAATGCCGACAGACATGCAACTTTGCGGAGGTGGGGGAGGCTATGTAGCTTAGTCACCAATTAGCCTCCAATGTGAAGTCACGTTGCCGGCATTAAAAGGCAGGTGACATCTTTTCCAACTGAAGCCATTATAAGTGTGATATTCCTATAGCATGGCAATATAAGTGTATTTATTTCCTTTTGCTGAGTAGAAAGATTTTGTTAAATCGTAATTATAACCGTTTAATAAGATTGGGAACTTTGCGTTACATTGAGTTGTTTGAAAACCAAATTAATTGAGTAACTTAAAAGTTTTCAAACTCGGTGCTTTTGAGTTTAAGTTGTAAAGTTGCTGGTGGCACAGTTATTATTTAATTTCTCATTAACTTACTAACCTAACTTACTAATATTGTAAAGTTGACAGGTTTTCTGTTTTACTTACAATTTTTATGTACACAAATCAATAATCATTTTATTTTTTGGATTCTTGGAAATCATCAAATGTTTCCTCCCGCTCTGGGTGGAGCAGTAGGGAGTGTCAGACTTGTACTGACTAAAAACCACCCATGTTCCATATTAGCCCTTTGTGTCCTAGGCCACGGTATCTCTTTCGAACAACCCGTAGCCCCAGATCAAGCTATACGGTCTAGACATATTCGGTATAGACCCGAATAAACTGGTATTGTACAGTTTATTCGGGTCTATACTGGGCCCTGTTATACTATGAATGTATAGCTTTATATTTGATCGTGTGTACCTACATATTTTACACCTTCGCGAAAGGCACCATAAGAACCGACCGACTTTTGAGTATGTAAAAGTTTCGTAATATTAAATCGTCTTCCTCCTCTGAAATTCTCTGCGTAATATTACCTAGGTAAGTAATATTGTGCAAAGAATTCCTCACTCGTAAATCCGTACATCCATTCAATCCGTTAGTTCATTCACTGGACCATTCGTTCCTCTCAACTGATTTGCGTCGACCAAACCCTTTTAGTAAAATCACCAATCACGAAAACACGTGAAATGTTCGGAATACTATTCTCTGGTGAAATCGAGGTAAATGGTTAAAAATCAAATAGGTACTCATTTCTTATGTTACAATTGTTACAAACGATTTTGTTTATGTTGTCAGCCTGTACGCCCGTCGTGGCCGCGGATTTTAGTACGAGATGACGTGGCCTCGGCACAAGGGCAAAGAAAGAACATGGGTTCGGTTTTTAGTCAGTAGAAGTCTGACACTCCCCTTCGCTCTGCCCAAGAGTGGGGGGGGTCATTTGATGATTTTCCACCAACCAAAAAAAAAAAAGCCTTATCTGATTGTATTGGATTTAGACCTAGAAGGGAATAACTTAGGCAAACACTTTAAGTGTTTGCCTAAGTTATTCCCAACGATGTTGAGGTCGGCTTACAGTCTAAATGGGTGTCTCTGAATATCACTGTTTTACATGGGGCGACTGCCTTTATGAGTTTCGGTCAACCCATTGTTAAGCTCATAAAAGCAGTCGCTCCATGTCCATCGTAACTAGGCTTTGTACTGGGTAATACGATAGCCATATTATTATGTTCCACTTCTACAGCTGATTCCACAAACGTTACTTGGTAACCAGATACCCCTAAGTTGACTGATAAGACAGGATATTTTGATTTCAACCCTGTACACAAACAATGTAACTAATTAATATGGGTGGCTATAAGAATAGAGGTAGCCCAGAAAGCCATAGATGGAATGTGATACCAATGGCATATCTCCTTGACAAGATCCCATACATGCTGTGCCGATCACAAACGAAATTGAGAAAAGGATTAAAGAAAAACACAAAGAATAAAATTCAAAATGAAAAAGCACATTTTACTCGGCTCTATCCTCAAGGCAAATTTTCGGCTCAGTCGCAAAATGTCTCTTTCGCAAAATGTGTACTGGTAGCAAATGTATCTTTCTCATAATGTCGTTTTCCCAGAATGTCTCTTTCGCAAAATGTCGATACAAATTTTCTGCCTATAAATGTTGTTCAAAATCTGAAATGAACAAGTCATTTGTATTCTGAACAACATTATACTTATCGTGTCAGTAACAACCGTTTCTCTTCCGTATCGTGATTTGCCCATTTTTTCTTACTGCCCTTCGTTAAACATAAATATTTGTATCGGACATTTTTAGGGTGATTTACAACGCAGTATTTAACGTTTTAATCGAGTTAGGAAATGAAGCAGTCATCTATGTTTCGTGTAATTACATCAGCTTTATAATGGTACGCTTTTTATGTGTATAAAATATTTTTTATTTTATAAAATTCGGCCAAGTGCGAGTTCAAACCATCGTGCAACGTTTACTATGTTAGTGGCAAGAGAAATACACATTCTGTGAAAATGTCAACTGTCTACCTATTACGGATCACGGGATACAGCTCGTGAGCCCTGGGACAGACGGACAGCTGAGGCATAGTGATAGGGTCCCGTTGGTTAGCCTTCGGGAACGAAACCTTAAAAATAAGCAGACGATCTATACTGTGTAACGTACTATAGATCAAGTAAAATGTGAAGATATGCGAAGATCCGTAAACTCAGAGGCGTAATGAACACAGCTCTGAGAATAGCGGGGTTCATAAATTAAAGATGCACAAGCATAATGCACGATTTATAAGACAAGCTGAACGCGAAAACGTACACATTTGCAACATCATATAAATGTAGTAAACTGCTCATAACATTAGTACGATAATTCCATATTCTGTGTGTCGTTAGCCACAAACGTTTGACGTAAATATGGCCGACCCAAATAATATTATAAACGTTTGGTCATTCGGCTTAACTTCTCAAATTAATTAATACCAATTTACCACACTGATATTGAATCCCGAATATGATATTTAATTATTCGTATTGTTGCTGATTTAGCAATTAGTAGGTTTTGTTTTGACAATATATTATTATAGAATTAGGATTAATCTGTCAAACAAACGGCCAAGCTATGCGTGGTGATTTATAGATTTTTTTTATACTTTTAAATGACTGTCGATTTTATGCTTCTACTTTGTAATATAATTTTTTCTTAACGTAACAGACAGATATATTGCTGAGGGTTTTTTCCTACCTACTTGTTCTCCTCAGATTAAACACTAGAAAGTTAGGCAAGGGGGACTGTGTTAGGTTTTTGTAAATCAGCCAAATACCTACAAATAGCATACCTATATAACATCACACCAGTTATCAGGGTTAGTCAAAGGTGTATCTAATAGTACACCCACCCAAACAACAGTTTATATGCAGAGCTCTTAAAATTCAGGTAATAAAAAATAAAACCGACTTCGACAAAAATAAAACACAAAAAAAAATAAAACCGACTTCGACAAAAAAAACACTCAAAAGTGAAAAATAAACTTGAGAAGAAAAATCAGTTTCTGAAGTCGGTGACTTTTGTTTCTTTGATTTCATTTTTTTGTCACCGACTTCAGAAACTGATTTTTCTTCTCAAGTTTATTTTTCACTTTTGAGTGTTTTTTTTGTCGAAGTCGGTTTTATTTTTTGTAAAAAAGTTTTTATTTTTCACTTTTTAGTGTTTCACATGTGCTTACCCCTTCACAACGTACCGGCGTGATGTTATGTTAGGAACTGGTGTAAACAATAGACAGACAATATGAGATTTCAGCAATCCCAGTCCATTTGCTATCATTTATTGAGGAGTTCCGTTGCCTATCTCCGAAGTTCTTCATCAGATCTTCACAAAATAGTTTTTATAACCTTTGTAGTGAGTACAGGCGTGATATTATGTTGTGTGATGGCGTAAACAATGCTTAGATATGCTATAGCAACAATCGCGGTTAATCTGCTGTTATTTATTGAAGAGTTCCCCCGATTTCTACAAGATCCCATCATCAGATATTGAAATGGTGACAATGGGACCACACGGGAAGCACCAGCTTTCAAATGAAAAAAGAATCATGAAAATCAGTTCACCCAGTCGCAAGTTATGAGCGAACAAACATAAAAAAAAAAAAAAAAAAAAAAAAAAATACAGTCGAATTGATAACCTCCTCCTTTTTTTGGAAGTCGGTTAAAAACACAGAGTTTATGTCACACAAAGTATGCAGAATCCTCTTGCATGTATTTCGGTGTTTATCTTGTGTGCACGTAACACTTATAGGTGCTTACACTGCAGCTTAGTGCCTCGCAATATGCTGAGTGTGCAATAACATAGTGCAAGTTATTATTCTACTCTGTCGTGTATACGAGTACTTGACTTTACAGCGGGGGAGCTTATTGATTTGGATAGACAATATAACGGGTGTAAAAACATAACCTTTCTTTGGCAGTCGTTTAAAAAGACCAGTAACGAAGTTTAAAAGCAGTCTTGTTCTGGGATGTCATTACAATCAGTTTTTTTACCCGACTACGGCGATGTCAAAAGGAAGAGTGATGATTTTTTGTAATGGACCATACCTGGGAACCTATTGGGAGTCAAAGTTGAAACAAGTATTTTTTTGTACAAGTTTTTAATGTGATATCTTTAGTTTAAATACCTCTATGCCCCTGTGCTATTCAATACATGCTTCAAATTTAAATTAAAGATGTTTTTATTAAATCATCAAAATGAATTTCGGGATGTTCGAGCTGACACCTCAGCCATTTGAAACCAAAATATTTTTATAGTTTTTATTTTTATTTACTTCAGTTATTTTGAAGTGCTAATGAATTGTTATTAATTTATTAAATTATACAATTTTAAATATGTTACTAATTTTATACATTCTGTAATTCTTTACTTTTCTAATTGGGTCTTAATTTTATCAATTCCAAACGTTATTTTTGTATTTTTTTTTACTATTGTTGGTGTTGTTTTTCTTTATTCATTGTTTTTCTTTTATCATTGTTACCAATTTAAAACATTTTATTAATTTTATAGGTTTTACATTTATAAGCATGTTGTTAAATTTATACGTTATACCTACAATTTTACCAATGTCCCTAATTTTGTACATTGTGTCATTTTAACTTTGTATAACTGGCCTAACTACTAAACTGGCCTGTTGGTCTAGTGGTTAGTGACCCTAACTGCTATGCCGGAGGTCGTGGGTTCGATTCCCACCCAGGACAAATGTTTGTGTGATGAGCACTTTGGGGGAGGAGGAACAGGGTGTAAAGCTCCTCATTCCCCGTTGAAAAGGATTGCGCCAGCGCAACCTTAAATGGCTATTGATAGATACACGAATATTGGTCATTAGCCATATACGGTTGCGCTGGCGCAATCCTTTTCAACGGGGGATGAGGAGCTTTACACCCTGTTCCTCCTCCCCCAAACTGGTGACCCCGGGCATGCGAAAGGACTGTAGGGAGTGGGCGCGTGCTTGTATACCGTGTCAGAGGACGAAAGTC
Organism: Diarsia dahlii; assembly: GCA_949775195.1. Taxonomy (NCBI): domain Eukaryota; kingdom Metazoa; phylum Arthropoda; class Insecta; order Lepidoptera; family Noctuidae; genus Diarsia; species Diarsia dahlii. The sequence continues at coordinate 583,774 of OX459197.1, read as the reverse complement.
AACCGTCGGGGTCACCAGTTTGGGGGTATGAGGAACAGGGTGTATTAGTTCCTCATCCCCCATTGAAAAGGGAGGATCCTCCGACCGGACGGGTGTTGTGAACTCCTATATAGGCTTATGTCGCGGATAATGTTGACAAGCGCCAAGACTTAACCTGCTTTCGACCTCCGGTCTCGGAGGGGAGTGATGTGGCGACTAGCGACATCTATCGCAACACCTGCGTACTAACAAACGATCGACAGAAGTTCCTACATCGCGCTATCAACATTATCCGCGACATAAGCCTATATAGGAGTTCCTGACTTACAACTGTCGGGCAGTTAGCCCGCCGGACACAACACCCGTCCGGTCGGAGGATCCTCCCTTTTCAATGGGGGATGAGGAACTAATACACCCTGTTCCTCATACCCCCAAAAGCACGATCATTTGTTCTGTGTCTGGGTGTAATTTATCTATAATATGTATGTATTTAGAAATATATAAGTATGTTTATCAGTTGTCTAGTACCCATAACACAAGCTCTGCTTAGCTTGGGACTAGATGGCGTTGTGTGATAGTTGTGGAATATTATTATTATTATATTATTATATAATTGTTTCTAATGTGTCCGTTTTAAAGGTTTTTTATCATTTATTTATTTTGTTATTGTTGTTTATCTTTTGTTACTGTTATCAATTATTATTGGCATTTTGCTCTTTTTTATTTATGTTTTTATTATTGTTCTCATGCTCTTGTTGTTTATTTAAGAGTCGCAACATTTTATTTTAGTAGGCTTTTTATTTTTAGCAAAATATTTTAGAATTTTTAAATGTGTTTGTTTATTTTTTCGAGCGTATGGCACTCGTGGGCAGCAGCTGAAAATCAGCGTCAGGTGGTGCACTTTGTGCTGCCTTCTGGCATTATGCTGAGCTGAGGCCCTTTTGGCATTAGTAGCTTTAATTGTTTTGAATTTGTTTTGTTCTTTTTATGGTATTTTTGCCAAATAAACACAATTTTCTTTCTTTCTTTTCTTTCTTTCTTTCAAACTGTTTTGAATGCGTTGCATTGATCGCTACCGTTATCCTATAAGTTCTTATACTTTTATTAACACCTTTTGTAATCATCATTCTTGTTTATATCGGTCGGCATAATTTTAAACATATTTCAACAAACATACAAAAATATAACCACCAGTAGCTACTTTTTTCTCTACTATACAGTATACACCTCAATTTAATTTGATAAAACTCAATTATAAAACATTAATTTTCGGAGGAAAGCAAGAACGGGGGCAATCAGCACTAACCCACTTACTTGACCCCTGTAGAGTAAACGGAAAAAGGCGACCGTTTGACCTTTTCCTCAACCATAACTAGAAAACTAGAAGACTCCACGGTAAGGTCCAGGAGAAAAATGGTCGCAACACCAGGAAAAACAATTGTTGTACCAAACATAGCGATAAAATAAAAACTTTTTAACAAAAAACCCGACTACGACAAAAAAAACGACGCTGAAAAAGTATGAAACAAGATTTTCAGGATAGAACAAAAAGAAAAGCCGTAGTCACACGTTATAGGTACCAACCTAAACACTTTAATACCGTGTGACTACGGCATTTCTTTTTGTTCTATCCTGAAAATCTTGTTTCATACTTTTTCAGCGTCGTTTTTTTTGTCGTAGTCGGGTTTTTTGTTAAAAAGTTTTTATTTTATCGCTATGTTTCATACTTTTTCAGCGTCGTTTTTTTTGTCGTAGTCGGGTTTTAGTTTTTTACTTTTTTTATTTGAACAATTTTGGTGTTAAATATTTTTTTACTCTTGACTTTTTGTCCGCTAGAGGGCGTGATTTAAAATTTGAGCAATATTTTGGAAATGTACAAGTGAGGCCCTTTTAAATGATACCAAACACGGCGTGTTTATCTCCATTTTTATTTTTTCTCCTTACTTTTTGACCGCTAGAGGGCGCCAAATCGCTTTTTGTGACACGTCACGTAGCCTATATTCAGCGGAAAGTTAAGACGGTTCTAACGATACCTCATATGTCGAGTTCCGATAAGTAGATTAGAAGCTATGAGGGAACAGATGAAGATACACACATACATACAAACATACATACATACATATATACATACATACATAACCAGTCAAAATCATAACCCTCCTTTGGCTTTGCCGTAGTCGGGTAAAAATAAAACCGACTTCCAAAAAAAACACAAAAAAGTGTAAAATAAACTATAGAAGAAAAATCAGTTTCTGAACTCGGTGACTTCTGTTTGTTTGATTTCATTTTTAACCGACTTCTAAAAAAAGAAGGAGGTTCTCAATTCGGATGTTTTTTTTTTTTATGTTTGTTCGGGCATAACTCCGTCACTTGCTAACCGAAATTCTTTTTTTGTTGGAAAGGGTATGCTTCCGAAATGGTCCCATATTTTTTTTATCGAAATCGGACAAGCGGTTTTTGAAAAATCAACAAAACTCAAAAAAAAAACTACATTGTCCACATTGACCCATGAACATGTGAACCACTAAAAGGTGAAAAATAAAAACTTTTTAACAAAAAATAAAACTGACTTCAAAAAAAAACACAAAAAAGTGAAATCAAACAAACAAAAGTCACCGACTTCAGAAACTGATTTTTCTTCTAAAGTTTATTTTTCACTTTTTTGTTTTTTTTTTGAAGTCGGTTTTATTTTTTGTTAAAAAGTTTTTTTGCCACCGACTTCAGAAACTGATTTTTCTTCCTAAAGTTTGTTTTTCACTTTTTTGTGTTTTTTTTATGAAGTCGGTTTTATTTTTTGTTAAAAAATTATTGGACCATTTCGAAATACCCTTTCCAACAAAGAAATATTTTTTCAAATCGGTTAGCAAGTGACGGAGTTATGCCCGAACAAACGTTCATTCGTAGGGTTCGGAATTACATTTTATAATGAACTGCCATCTTCTTTTCTAGACTTGCCATTTAATGAGTTTAAAGCCAAAGTTAAATCTAATCTTTGTTTAAAAGGTTACTATTCTATTAACGACTACTTAGATGAAGAATAGCTGTTGGTCGCTGAGTTGAACACAAGACAACGTTTGTTATTTATGTTCTTTCTCCAAAATTAGTTTACTGTTATGTTATGTATTTATTATTTTATTTTTACATTGTTTATTGTTATATACTTTTGTTTATTACTGATTGTGTCTGTAGTAAATCTTTAATGTAACTGACACCTTGCTATTGTATCGAGTCTGGTTCTTCTAACCAACCTAACAGACAGATGTGTGCTGGGGAGTTTGTTCCGCCACTTCTTCTTTCCAGCTAAACACTAGGAAGTGTCGATGGGTGGGCGTTTTGGGGGACTGTCTTATAAAAATGTAAATACAGTGAAACCTGGTTAAATGTGTCTCAGATATTCAAATCTGTCTCATGGGACCCCAGTATGAGTTCCAGTTATAGAGGTTTCTCACTTATCCAAGTCCCAGTTAACCAAGTTTCACTGTAGTAAAGTAGGTAAAGTAAATTTTGACCTTCGAAAAGTGCTGATTATCAGCCTAGTTTGAATAAATGAATTTTGATTTTTTTGATTTTGAAACATAAAAAAAAAATAACCTCCTTCTTTTTTTAGAAGTCGGTTAAAAAATTGGCCTTCAACTTTTTTAATCTTCTTATTACACCCTGAAGTCCCTGACTGACTACCTCGTTGGTCTAGTAGTCGCAAGCGCGGCTACCAACATAATGAGCTACTGGTCTTTAGTTCGATTACCAGGTCGGGCAAAGTGATATTCGGTTTTTCCATCAGGAATTTCTCAGTAGCAGCCACAGAGTCTGGATTTGTGTGATGGCAATAGCGTCACCCCTATTACAATATGACTTAAATATGTCCGGCGCAACGCTAGTAATACTACTATTAAGTAAACCTCTGTCTAACCCTTCGGTAATTACAGGCGAGATGTTGTATGTATGTATTTATATCCTTTATTTACTCAAACAATGTGGATCTCATACAAAACACGCTAAATGCTAGTCACAGTAGCGGTGATTCTGAATACGTTCAGACCTCCTCCAAGTATAAATAACTCCACAACATTTTCACAGCAATTTTGAGCTTTATAATAGAACGAGCGAGCCTTTGTAGTGGTTGGGTAGTTGGCAGAACACTCGCGTGGTGTATTCGGTCATGAACTTATGAACTACCTCTATAATTTTGAGCACTTTTTTGACTAAAACATAAATGCTTTGAATACTTTAAGAATTTTATTGCATGTATTTTCATGTTTGAAATGTTTCTGCTTATTTTATGGCTGTCAAAAAACGAAATTGCATTGATCATGTAGGTACACTTTAGAAAACGCTGTTCTTGGAAGGTATTGTTATTTAGATGTCTCAATTTCCAAACAAAGAAAAATATAATATAATAAAAAAATAAAAAAAAAATTGTGACCAATTCTAGCTTATCAAAAAAGAGACCCTTATCAAGTATCAAAATGGAGGGCAGACTCCAATTAACGTGTGGACCGTTTTTGGAAGAGTACAATAAAGAATTTAAAAAAAAAGTTTTCAAATCAACTGCTCATACATTCAGTATGATTTAGACTCACTCATTCGAAAATATAATTTCACTAGCTGATGCCCGCGACTTCGTTCACGTGGAAAAATGTGTGTCTGTCTTGTTGATCCATGTAGCCCTAAGCGCGACTACTGAGCATGAAGTCCGGAATTTGATTCCCGAAACGGGCAAAGGATTTTCTCAGTAGAGGCCACGGAGTCTCGTTATGTGCCCGGTTGATGGCAATAGCCCATAGTACATCAAAACGTCAAGCGTCCCCATTTACATGGCGCTTCAAGATCACTGCGAAATATCGGTGTACGATTAGGTACACCACTACCTAACCCTTTCGGAAGTACAGGCGTGACCATGTCTATAGATGTGCATAAGTACTTTTGAACTGCCAAATCTTGTCTAAGTTATTTTATTGTGATCATCATCCACACGTTCCTTGGTGACAGCACCTGCCTCCCTAAAAACCACTATTCTTATTTTATTTACCTACATGAACCTCAAAAATAGGTAAAACGTGCATAATAAGTTCATCCTCTGTTGGCTGAAAAAAATCTTTAGAAAATAGAATACTCCCATCTGCCCTCCAGATTCCTGACGATTCTCTCCTATTTGAATCAGTTTATTTGCTAAGACGCCTGTTTCGTGGTCGTTGTACAGTTAACATAAGACGCAGATTTTTGATCCTGGACCACAGCGACGACGCTTTGAGACATGTGTTTATTTCATCCACCGGTATGTCCCCTGCAATGACTGGCAGGGCCTGATTACAGTCGCCTGTGATCAACACAACAACGCTGTCCTGCAAGCTGCGGTTCAACGCCTCTAATGCATGCTTGTGCGATATTGTGCACTCGTCCCATATTAGTAGGTACTGTTGGCACTGGAGGGAAAAAATATTCGGAAAATAGAATTGGCCCAACTGCGTCCGATTCCAGACTTATCTCTCCTGTTTTCAGTTTATTTGCAAAGACGCAGTTTTTGGTGATGTTGCAATTTAGGGCAAGATTCAGCGGCAATTTGGAAACGGAATCTGCAATTATTGTGTAGTCGGGCTATTGTTAAACAAAGTTGCAGCAATGCCCGAGGAACCCACAGCCACACAGCTATATGACGGCACGGTTGGCGAAGTGGCATGGCTGGGCGATTGATTGTGGCGCTGCTTGTCTTATTTTACTTTCGTTTTATTTTCGTACTGTGTGTATTCGTAATTTTTTTATTCAGAAAATACAAAATTTGATTCGTCAAATGTACAACGCCATCTATCGAAGACGAAGTCAAAATTTAATGCATAGAAAGCGAACACACTTTAAGGTTTATATTATAGGCTATGTCGATTCTCAAAGCAGTGTCATTTAGACTATTTAAGAGTACCTTATCTATCATAACTTTTTGAAAAAATAGATTTAAAAATTATCTTGTGAACACATTTATTAATTAATACCAATTTGGTGTAATAGATGTCGTTACATGTATGTATCTCTCGTTATGACGATAAGTTCTTCTTTTTTAATCAATCAATGCTCGATGACCTCAGTGGAGCTTCCGAAATAGTCGGTCTTAAAATGAACATGGATAAAACCAAGGTTACGTTGAATGTCCATGTATCACCTAATCTTATCAAGATCGGAGACACTACACTTGAAGTTGTGGACGATTATGTCTACCTGGGACAAACGGTCCAGTTCGAGAAAGAGGTCAATCGACGAATCCTACTCGGCTGGGCAGCGTTCGGGAAGTTGCGCGCTATCTTCTCGTCCAACTTACCACAGTGTCTCAAGACGAAAGTCTATGACCAGTGTGTGCTGCCAGCGATTAGATATGGGTCCGAAAAGTGGTCGCTCACAATGGGCCTCATCAGAAATCTCAAAGTCACCCAAAGGGCAATGGAGAGGGCTATGCTCGGAGTTTACTTGCGTGATCGAATCAGAAATGAAGATATCCGCATGAGAATCAAAGTTACCGACGTAGCCCGACGATTCGCCAGACTTCAGTGGCAATGGGCATATTGCTCGCAGAACGGATGGCCGATAGGCCGAAAAGTTGTGGAGTGGCGACCGCGAACCGAAAGACGTTGCGTTGGAAGGCCTCCCGACAGACTACAGACAAAAATTTCTAAAACACGCCAATTGAAAACATTTTTTTTTTAAATAATATGTTCAATGTACAGAAAATCCACGTCTACACATTTATTATTATGTATTTAGATTTTTTATCACTTTTTGTTGTTTTTATAATTATTTTAAAATCATAAAGCATCAAAATAAAAACAAATACCAAAAAAAAATACAAAAAGTGAAAACCGATTGGAGAACGAACTCGCGAACATGTTTAAACAGTTTTGGAAATCTTACATCATTATAAAAAACACAAAAAGAAGGCACTGACTGAGATTTGAACTTGCATACCTGTGTAAGCTTGTGATAGTGGGTAGCTGGTGAGGCGCTGGTACGTTGGTGCCGGGGAAGATTCAATAATAAAAATACGAGAATAAAAATTGTACGTCTGTATTGGACCAGTGTCGCAGATGGAAGGGAATAGTGTTGCCACTATTTACATGAGGATTTACATTTAATGTTGGTGTTGCAAGATAATAATTAAAATCTCCAACATGCTGCGGCCTCTCAAGAATAGCAATGAACTTACAAAAAGTTACATAAAATTAAATTGTTCAAACTTACAAGTTAACATTTGTTTTTTAGACTATTTAAAAACTAGAACTTAACATACATAATACAGTTCAATACGTACACATACCTATATTATGTTACTTAAAATTAACAAAAGAAATATCTAAGAACTATCATCATGTTCTATAGGTAGCAGACAAATTTTATTGATGGCCCGGGAATGAGTTTTCCCATTTGGGGTCCTAACCTCCACTGCCCGTATTTTGCCATCATGTCCTGGAAACAAATTAACAATTCGTGCCATAGGCCACGACATAGGAGGAGTATTGTCCTCTTTTAAAATGACTAAATCGCCTAGTTTGACATTACATATATTAGCACGCCACTTAGGTCTATTTTGTAACAAATTTAAATAATATTGATGCCACACTTTCCAAAAGGACTGTTTTAGAGAATTACACAGTTGCCAAAACTTAAGTCTATTTTGTGGAATGTTACATACATTATTTTCAGGATACATTGACATTGCACTCCCTATTAAAGTGACCCGGTGTTAGATAACAATAATCATCAGTGTTTGAAAAAAACAAAATATATTTAATAAATATATTTGCACAATACATTTGTGAGTTATTTTCTTAACTTCTAATAAACCATTAACAATCCAAAATCGTTGGTTCAGATGCGAGAGTAAAAGCTTAGGCCCTGCGTGCAGTAGCCTTTCATGTTCACACCTTATAAGCAAGCTAGTAATTGAAGAGCCTTTGGGCAGTATGATAGGATGCTTTTGTGAATAAGCGATATCAGCATAATGCAATCTACCCCCAACGCGCAATAGACCTTGGCTGTCGAGAAAGGGATGCAATTCGGATAGATTTCCTTTCAAATTGTTATTATTGCTTATTGCTTTGATTTCAGATTTGAAATATATATTTTGTTCGTGTTTAAGTATTAACATTAATGCACAATCCAACTCTGAACTTTGCAAAAAGTTCATATTTATTTTAACTTTATTTTTATTAATATTGTTTAAAAATCGCAATATGTAAGCTAATAGCCTTACTATTTTATTTAAATTAGAATAATTAGAGAAGCGCTTGAACACATAATCAAGCGGATTTGGATTTTCGCATACCAAGTTGCTGGAAAGAGCTAAGCAGGGTTCCACTGAGAGTGAATCATCAAGAGTGCTGGAAGCAGGAAAGTTGTACTCACTGTTTTGCAGAAACTTTGGGCCATTCCACCAAATATCGCAGCTACTCAGCTCAGTCGGGTTGACACCTCGGCTAATGAGATCAGCAGGATTGTCATTTGTGTTGACATAATGCCAACTACATCCAGCTGTGTTTTGACGAATTACACTTACTCTGTTCGATATGTAAGCCTGAAGTTTTGTTAGCTCAGTATTCAGCCATGCTAGGACAATTTGTGAGTCACTGAATAAACAGACATGCCTTATGTTAATTTTGACTCTGAGTGTATTATGAGTCCGCAAAATTAATTTCGATAGCAATAGCGCAGCATTCAATTCAAGCCTTGGCACAGTCATGCCTTTCTTTTGAATAGGGTTAATTCGCGATTTGGAACAGAGTAGATGCAATTTTGTTGTACCTGATTGGTTTGTGAATCGCAGGTACACACAGCATCCGTAGGCTGTCTTACTCGAAGCATCTGCAAAGCCGATTAAATCTGCTGAGTCTGCATCTGAAATTCTAATGTTCCTATCTAAAAGGATTGGCTGCATAGCAGCTAAATTATTGGTAAATTGAAACCATTCTTGCTGAACAATTGCAGGCGGACTATCATTCCAACCTGTATTCAGTAGCCACAATTTTTGCATTATGGCCTTAGCAGTGACTACAATTGGGCTCACAAATCCCATTGGGTCATAAAATCTGCCTATATAACTAAGTATGCTCCTTTTTGTAACATTACTCCTATTGAATGGTTCTGGAGCAGAGATTATAAAGTGATCATCCTTTACATTTATTTGAAGCCCCAAGGCTTTCATGTTATAGTCACCCTTTTGTAATTCTAAACTATCAAAGTGTCTATCGCTAAATGGTATATTGGTCAACACATTCTCATCATTTGATGACCATTTATGAGTATGGAAACTACCTAATTTAAGCAAATCACGAAGCTGGTCTCTGGCAGCTATAGTAGTTTCTAAGTTATTATTACAATAGATAATATCATCAACATATACATTATTTTTGATAATAGATGATGCTATTGGATATGATTTTTCATACCTATTTGCTAGCTCATCTACGCAGCGAGTTGCTAAATAACTTGAACTTTTCAAGCCATATGTAACCGTATCTAACCTTATACACTTGACTGGCTGGTCAGGATTGTCCCTCCACAAAATATTTTGAAGGGTAGTGTATTGAGGATCTACTTTAATGTTTCTGAACATACGCTTGATATCCGCAGTAAATGTATATCTACCTAAGCGGAATAACAAAATTATATCAAACAAATCCTTTTGAACCACAGGTCCATTGAGTTGTAAATCATTTAAAGAAACCTTCTTGTTTGTTTTCATTGAACCATCAAAGACAGTTCGAAGCTTTGTGGTTTTGCTATTATTATTAATAACTGCATGGTGTGGTAGGAAATACACTGCATGCTTATTTAAATCATACAATTCAATATCAAAATAATGACCATGACCAAGTGATAAATATTCATGAATGAAATTTTTATACAGCATGAATAAATCAGGATCAGTATGCAATCTCTTTTCCAAATTCATGAACCTTTTGAATGCTAAATGAAAAGATTCACCAAGAGTATTGTTTACATCTGATAAAGGTAATTTTAAAGGCATAGGAACCTCAAACTGATTATTATTTAATTTAACTGAACTTTTAAAAATGTGTTCACAAAGCTCTTGCTCAGATGTTTGCTCAGTAAATATTTCTGGAACTTTCTCATTGGTCCAAAACTGGGCAAGTGTCTCATTGAGACCTAATTCACATTTTAATACTACTCTATTACATGTCTGTTGAGATACCTTGGGTGGCAGACTTCCTCCTACAATGTGACCGAAGTATGTGTTAAAGATGTGTAGTTGTGTGTTACCAGGCTGCTGCAGCGGATGAGCAGTATTCCACGGCAGAGCTGATGACTGCTCGCTGTGTGTTGGCAGGTTGATGCTTGTGCACAGCTCGTTCGGTAACAGGGTCTGGAAAAACACATCAGCACCTAATAACATATGTATTTCACTAGGCACATTAAATTGGTCATCTGCCAATTTAATATTGGGTGGTATCATGAAACTAGAGAGATCAAATTTATTCTGAGGTAATTTGCATGTTACCTCTTTTACAACATGACAAGTTACCATTGTCTTGAATGGTGAATTTAATGAATGAACTTCAATGGGAATGCAATACTTTACATTACTCTTTTCATTAGTGATTCCAACAATACAAGTATTATTTTGCAAGGGCGTTAAACCTAATAGCTGAACAACTTTTGCAGTTATAAAAGAAACCTGAGATCCGCTGTCCAGTAACGCCTTGATAATGAATTCAGTGCCGTTTCTTGCTACAACTTTGATTCGAGCTGTAGGTAGAAGCACATTATTGTTAACATTACTTGATAAGGTGACAGCTGGTGGGGTTTCACCGGAATTGCAGTGGAGTAGAGTGTTATGAGGCTTCTTGCACTCTGAGCACCGGAAGTGAAACTTACATTTGCCACCATGCATGCCTAAACAAATTACACACAATTTATGCTCTTTGGCCAACTTCAGTCTATCGATTGCTGGCAATAGCTGAAATTTCTTACATTTATATAATTTATGGTCATTCAACTTACAGAAGATGCATGTTGCTCCTGCAGTGGCGACCGCTGTTACTCGGGTTGACTGTTGCTGCAAGTGACTCTGTCCAGCATTTTCCAATGCCAGAGCCCTCTTCTCAATATATTGCAGGAAATCCTCGAGTTTAGGTTGTATACTGGGATCTCGGTCCAGCTGATAAGCTCGTGCAGTAATTCCATCTAATTTACGGGAAAGAACACATAACAAAATTGCATCCCAGTATATGACATTAGAGTCAAGGTTTTTAATAGCAGCTAATTGTTGCCTAACACATGACACAAAGTCCCTCAAATTACTAGCTGTTGACTTAGCAATACAACTTAAATCTAAAATGTTGCATACATGGTCATTAATAATCTTATATTTATTATCATAGCGATCTCTCAATAGTTTGCGAGCTTCACTATAACTTTCTGCGGTTAAACTTAAATCTTTTATCAGATTATACGGTTCGCCTTTCAAAAATGTTCTCAAATAATAAAACTTTTGAATATGGTCAAGACTACTATCATTGTGAATCAATGAATCGAACAAATTAATGAATGGCACGTATTCTGTGAATGTACCATCAAATGTTTTTATCAAAATTGGTGGTAACTTTGTTTTATTATTTGTCTGACGTGCATCAGAATATGTTGAGGAGCCGGAGGGGCCTGCATTTTCGTGGGTCTTAATGTGTTCGTTCAATGATGCCAAGATACTATAATAATTATTTTCTATCTGCTCGACATCTTCTTTGTCGGCAGTATTGAGATAGAGAATATCTTTACACAAAGACTCATAATCGCGAAAAGCAGATACTAATCGATCCCGTTTGGTGATCAGCTCATCACAACTTATTTTCGAAAGATCAGAACCATGAACGAAATTATTTAATCTTGTGATTGTACCTTTAACATAGCCACGTGTGGCGATTTTACGTTTTAGTTCCTCCTCCATTTTTAACTAACACGCACTTTTCTATTTGCAGTATCACAACACTAATTAGATACTATAAAACACAAACTGATTTCACTGAAGAAGAGTCGATCCGGTATTCCGGTCGATCGAATGCCACAAAATGGTGACGTGAAGCGATGTCCGTAGCGTCTCTTGTTGTCTCCTTTGCGCTCGTTCTAAATTGTTTCTGTTCCACTCGGCGCTCGGCGGCGCGCGCAGATCGCGTTCCAGGCGCGTTAACTCGACAAAATAATGATGTATATCGTGCCGTCTCGCTCGTTCTTGCGGAATACCTGTGTGCTTGCTCTTTCACACCTGCAGAGGTGACTCCGGCGACAGCGGCAAATTTGAACGATGAAATTGATGATAAATTTATTTTGGGCTTATTCTTGGAATAATTATTGCTGGAGTCGAATCGAATAATATTGCGATTTGTGGCGACGACCAGTCCAAGAATTATGCAGAGCCCGTTGTCAACCAAAAATCCAAAATGGCTGCGACACGCAGAAAATAAAATTCTCCAAACCTCTTGATTGCCTCTTCCTCAGCACGGCAGTTCTCTTCGAAGGACCAATGTGTAAGCTTGTGATAGTGGGTAGCTGGTGAGGCGCTGGTACGTTGGTGCCGGGGAAGATTCAATAATAAAAATACGAGAATAAAAATTGTACGTCTGTATTGGACCAGTGTCGCAGATGGAAGGGAATAGTGTTGCCACTATTTACATGAGGATTTACATTTAATGTTGGTGTTGCAAGATAATAATTAAAATCTCCAACAATACCCTTGTTTACAGGTAGGTCGCCGAACCGTTAGGCTACTTTCATCTGTGTCAAAAAGTTTGAAATAGCCGTTCGCTTTTAATTCATAGTATGACAGAAGATAGCTGTCAAACAGTTGAAAAATATGCACATAATGCAATATTGCTCACCCCCCTAAGCTATTATAGCGCTAATATATAGCTCATGTGTTATTCCAGATTATAATCTATCTCTGTGCCAAAGAAGGTCGGCCAAATCGTACCTGACGATGAAACGATGGTGTCCCAATATGGCATATATATGAAAAATACCCTTATTTTTTAAGGTCTTAAAAAAAGCAAGAAATAACTCTCTAAGTAGCCACAAAAAAAAGTTATCCATTTATTTGTGTTCTTGTAACTGTTTCGAAATAATTAAAATAATAGTTTCAGAACGCACTGGAACGCACCTAATTACGATTCATTTCGCGGATGAAAGGACTTGGTATTCAAAGATTATTATTCACGTTTTTCTGAATAGTTGTTCATCCTAATTCAATTCAATTAGTACGCAGGCATCAATTTCAACTATTATGCTTATTTATTATGTACTGGATTCTTGTCATAAAAATAATTATGTAGGTTCATAGTAAGCTTAGCGACTCAAACGGCAACGTTTTTCACTTAGCGTTTTGTTCACGTACAACGGAACGTCATTTGTGATCGACAAGTTACATAATCTGTGGTCATCGATCCGCTTAGGCTTTTTTGAAGTCGTTCTTATAAGACTTCACGTGTGATGATAATTATTATGCCATCCTTGTTTTTTACACTATACGCTGTGAAAGTTAGAGCAATAGGTGTAGTTTTCATTGAATTGTCGGTCAAAATCTGCCGTCGAAGCGGACCAGACTCCACGAGACGGCTTGACAGAAGGCTCTTTTTGTGACATCGAACTCTAGGAGACTCATGAACAGACAAGAAGTGCGTTTTGAGATATGTCCCATTTTTTGGGTAATTATCTGAGAGAAATCGCAATAAAAGGGAACGAGATTGCTAATAAGCCTCTTCGCTTATCGCTAACTACACTTTTAGGCTACTTCGCAGTCGGGTTAAAGGTAGTTGTTGATTCTAACCTCAAAAGTATTGTTGACGTTATTATAAAAAATCGTGGCTATTTAGATGCGATTTTTCAACAGGATGGTGTTTACAACATAAAAACAAACCAATTAAACTATAGCTTGTTTTGGGACATGAAAAATAAAAGTCGGGTCCAGCTCCTATAGAAATTTGGCCATTGTTCTTTCATACAGATCCGTTCAGCCGTTCTGGCGTGAAAGTGGAACAAACATCCATCCATCCTCACAAACTTTCGCATTTATAATATTAGTAGGATTTACATAACAAATCCAGCATTCTGATAAACATAGTAGTTTAGTTATACCAAGTTTCGTTATTTAAGTCATACCAAGAATCAACAATTTTATTCATTAGAATTCACGTTTCATGTTGCGTTCGTGGTAAACCAACTGGATTGAAACGTTTTCAAATCGAAATAAAAAAATAACCCTCCTTTTGGGCTTCGCCGCAGTCGGGTAATAATGAATGTGAGTCGATAATATTATGGATAGCTATACTATAATATTTTTTTTTTCTTGACCTCAATCTTGCCCTAAGGGCAGAGATGAGGTCGACGATGGAACGAGCTTACCCAGAAGAAGCCTATTTACTCGCGACTTAAATAGTTTGGGGTTATATGAACTTGGGAAAACCGACGCAGGCAGGGTGTTCCACTCCTTGGCTGTACGAATAATGAAAGTCTTAGCAAAACGCTTCGTACGAATGTGTTGAACATCGACAAGGTATGGGTGATAACCTGCAGTACGCCTAGTCTCTCGATGGAAGAAGGGAGATGGTGGAATAAGCTCGTGGAGCTCTTGCGCACACTCTCCGAAGTACAGTCTGTAGAAGACCGACAGACATACACAAAACTTTATTTATTTATTTTCTTTATACTTAACTGTAACTCAATTGGATCTCCTAGAATTCCGAGAAGATACATTAACTTGATAGCCCTGAGTTTCGTCATTGGAATAATATTTACGATGTTACTGGCAATAAGTGCTATCGCATATTGCTCTGTGCAATATCGTTTAGTGATAAGGCTGGTTCTACACTTATCACTTAACAGTGTGATATTCGTCTAAAATATTCTTCGTTACTATGAAGACGATGGAAGCACATTGGTTTAGGACTTGAAGCTTTCGTCGGGGCAGCGGGTTGTTCGAAAGAGATACCGCGGCCTCGACACAAAGGGACATGGGTGGTTCTTAGTCAGTAGAAGTCTGACACTCCCTACCGCTCTGCCCAGAGCGAGAGGAGTAATTTGATGATTTCCCACCCTCCAAAAAATAAGAAGCTTCATTGTTGTGCCCTGCATCAGCACTTTACTTACAGCTGGGACTTTACCTTACATTTTTAATGTTTTAAACAATTCTATTGCACTTAAACTTGATTTAAGTTTTACGTTCGACATTTTCCTTTGACTTAAACTCTTCATTAAAAAAATCATTTGCACTTTTCTACGTATTACATTACGGTGAGCCCTTTAGCATACAGCATAGACAAGGCCATAGTTTTTCATATTTGAATGTTTTTCTAGAATACTCGTACTTCATAGACATTCATTTTTTCTAGTGAAAACATGCCGTAGGTACTAAATCCACGACTTACTACTTTCATATTTTGAGATAACAACATAAACATCTCTCATGTTTAAAGTTCTTAAAACTGATACAAAAATATATATTAAATGGGTTGGACTTTTCATAAGTGAGAATTACTTTTGACCATTCTGAATATGTAAAGGGGCCGAGTTGGCCTCAACACTTTTATTGTAAGTAGTTTGATTGATACGACACTTTAATAAAATATTGTAACGTTTTGAAATAAATTCTTGGGCTTTATTCAAACTGTAATAACTATATCGATATCGAAAGGTTTTGTAAATATTGGATTTTTTCTAATAGACAATATTTTACAAACATTTACGCCTTTTTCATTTGAAATTCGAACAAGTAACATTGTACCAAAGTTACTGTAAATTCACATGAAACTTTTTCCTTAACATCATCTTCTGACATTCCTCAACTGTGTTGGTGTCGGCTTTTAGTCTAACCGGAGGTACCTGTCTATCTGACCTCCATATGCAGTTCCTACCCGGTAACTAGTCAGTGGAGGTATGGTAAGACTGGTCCTCCAAGCTTCTGGGAGCCTGTGACAACTGCCAAAGATTTACAAATGACATCGTGGACCAACGGTTTAACGAACATGGTCATCGCCCTGTAGGGGAACAATAATAAACTGGTAATTTTTTTTATTTATTTTTTTATAAAACGTTGCCCCACACTAGGAATTTCTCCTGTATCGTGGGTGCGTTTACAAACATTGAAACTCACATACACAAACACGCCCAGACCCGAAACAACTATCTGTAGGCCATACAAATACTTGTTCCGTGCGCGGATCGAACCCGCGACACGTAGCGCGGCAGTCTAATCGCTTAGCCACTGCGCCAACCGTGTCGTCATAAATAATAATTAATATTACATAGATACATACATGCATGCTTCCGTGATACGTTTATGACCATCATCAACCTTTAATGTTCCCACTGCAGGGACTCAGGCCTCTTCTCTAGGAAAGGCATGGACCATAATCCACCAAGCGGGCACAGTGCGAGTTGGGTATACGTTCATGGAATATGCTTACGTCGATAGCAGTGTGTTTGTCGTGCTGGGCACGCCACGCGCCACGCGCCACGTGCACGTGCAGTGCTCAGCGACAAACATCAATTAATGAGATTTAGTGCTCCGCCAGTCATTCAATTAAGATTAGTGAAATTAAACACCCGACGAGCTTCAGTACGCGGCCAAGAGAGTAGCGGGAGCGAAACAGGTGTCTCGTCTGTATCTCGTTACTGATTATAGTAACGAGAGCAATACAGGCCGCGTATTTTTATCATGAATAAAACTATGTACAGGGTAAAAGAGGATAAATATAAAACTAATTTTAAACATGATCGATAATGTGACTAAAATGTTCAGTTAATGGAATATGAACTAATTTAGCTCCGGGCTCAAAAATAACAGCCGCACGAGCAGCCCGGCCGATCTGATTCATAATTATTTAATTCATAATTATTTATTCACAAATTAGAGACAACCATATACAGCAACTTAATAATAGATACAAATTATATCGAGTTTCCTCCGTGCTTCAGAAAGTACATGAAGCAGTTGGTCCCGGCTATCTATTGTCGATCTTTGACAGTCGTCACATGTAGTCAGTGGTCAGAAAGCCTTACATTACTACCGCTCTCACCCAAGGGACGGCGTACTGTGTATAAGGAAACATTGTGATGAAACCCGGACTCAATGACACAATAAGTAAACCTAGGAATTAATAACCTTTGTATTGGGTATTTCACCAAAAAAATCTAATAAGTCCGTCTGTTAGATTATCGAAAAATATTGGATACGTGTTTTTCGTTTTACCAAATTAAAAAAAAAATTACGAAATGGACTTGGGGGACTTGTGTCGTCTTCATCTTTTGTTTACGTGAAAAAAGAAAAAATATGTGTCCATTATTTTTAGAAAATCTTTCTGACGGACTAATTACATGGGGAAATACCCTATTGTACTTTAAATATTAAATTACAGAGGGCCGAACATTATATAATAATAAAGTAATAAACGGGTTTCATGGCTCTCCCAAGCAATCAGGGCGTCACTCATGCACGGTAATGTATGTAATGTTTCGGCGGGCTAACAGAACACGCATTTTACTAACTTTAAATATTATATTATTATCCGCACTAATTGGTTTCATATAAAATTGTGACTAATTAATTTATACTAGGGGTTTTGGTATGTGCTACGGCTTGTTCGAAAGAGATACCGCGATATAGCCAGAATATAAGATCACATCTGTTTTCTTCAAAGGGTTATAAAAAAGAGGACATCCAATTTACTACAACAAGTACTTTCGAACTTCACTACGTAAAATTATTATGAAATATTACTTTTCATTACTCATACTCTGAAAGTAGGTCAGAACATGCCTGCGGAGCGGGTTGAAAGTACTACTTTTCAGCCCTAGGGAGAATCGCTTTCTACTGACAGCTGTCAAATTATTTGTTGTAATTGGAAGCAAACCTATTGCCATCAACCAATGTAATTAGGAGTGTTGGTGATTCTCAGAGGTCTTTGAAATAAAATAGCGGACTGTAAATATATAGGTAGGTTCGTATATTGGATCTAAGAACGCGCGCTTCTGGTCCGTGTCGTATGTGTGAATCCTCGTGCGGCGGCTGCGGCGGCGCGCGGCGCTCGGCACCTCGTCCCCCGCTCCCCGCTCGCCGGTGTCGCCCTCCGGTCGCAGTGGCTTGCACGGTGCTATGTTTTGTCTCCAACATACTCCCCGGGTTGAAGAAGGCAGGTAGGCTGCAGATTTAACAAGCAGGTTCTGGAAGGGGACAAATGTTATTAAACGCCCTTCGAATAATGGTTCCTCCTTTGACCCTTATATCGGCAACTCGGGCGACTTGATCCTGAGCTCCTGGGAAAAAGGCCACACAGCGACCCAGGGCCCAACGTAAGGGAGGTAGCGCTTTGTCCTTAATAAGGACTAACGAGCCTAATTTGATTTCGCTTGATGCAGTAGGCCACTTCGTCTTTTGCTGCAGAGTGGTGACATACTCGTTGGAGAATCTTCTCCAAAAGTGTTGTTTGACGAACTCGATTCGTTTGTATCGCTCAAGGCTTGTTATTCTTTCTGTCAGCTGTGGGTGTGGAACTGACACAAGTGATCGTCCTATTAGGAAGTGAGCGGGTGTTAAAGGTGTGAAGTCTGTAGGATCAGAGTTTAAGGCGGTTATAGGACGAGAATTAAGGATGGCTTCCACCTGAGTCAGACAAGTGTGCATTTCTTCATACGTGAAATGCGTAAGTTGGAGAAGCCTACGAAGATGATATTTAGTGGAACGGACTGCAGATTCAGCCATACCATTGAAATGGGGGGTGTAGCTTGGAATGAAGAGGAAGTCTATACCCTCTTGGGCGACTTCAGAACTAATTTCGGAACTTGAGTCCTGTAAGAAGCGATGTAGCTCGTTACATGTACCTACAAAATTAGTCCCATTGTCGGAGGTTATACTTTGAGGCTTCCCTCGACGAGCCACAAACCGGTTTAAAGCGGCCATGTATCCCTCTTTAGTAAGATCTGTGACGAGTTCTAGATGCACGGCTTTTGTAGCTAAACAGACAAAAATGGACAAATAAGATTTAATCAGTTGGCAACCTCGACCTTTGCGGTTAGCTATCTTAACTGGGCCTGCATAATCCACCGAACAATGTAAAAAAGGGAATTCCAGTGTAGTTCTGGATTCAGGTAACTGCCCCATAATGGGCTGAACATTGCTGGCTTTAAATCTAAAACATTTTATGCAACCTTTCGTTACGGACTTAGACAGATTCCTTCCTCCTAAAGGCCAGAAAGTTTGACGAATACTGGACAACAATAGCTGAGGTCCAGCATGTAAAAGTTTCAAGTGATGCATGTGAAATAAGATTTTCGTTAAATGATGTTTGCTACATAATAATATAGGATGCTTTGTGTCATAGCTATAAGGTGAATTATCAAGTCTACCGCCTACTCTCAAGATATCATTTGAATCTAAGAATGGGGACAATGATATTAATTTATTTTTCTTTGGTAATGCGTGACCTGATTTTAAGATAAGATATTCATTTGGGAACATTTCTAACTGAGCAATGTGTATAATAAAATTAAATGATTTTTGCAATTCTTCACAAGATAGATGATCGTAGAATCTGTTTGTTTTGTTTTTACAGTTCTAAATAAATCTGTGTATATAGGCTAGAACTCTTTGTAAACGTGTAAATTGTGAATATTTTAGAATAAGTTTTGTAAATAGTTTATCGTCATCGTTCTTGGTAACGTCATTATTTATAACAAGACAAGGTTGGAGATCCGGTAGGTCCCGTTTCTGGGTTTCATTAGGCATTTGTGGCCAACAACGCTCCGATTCTAGCAAAAACGATGGGCCCGACCACCACAACGAGGCGTCGCTGATAATATCAGCCTTCACCCCGCGAGAAACGAGATCAGCCGGGTTCTCCTTGGACGGCACGTAGCTCCACGTGTGACCGCTGGTGCTTTCCTTGATTTCATTAACACGATTACGTACGAATTGATTAAGTTGATTTGAAGGGGTGGATAACCACCCTAATACGATCGTGGAATCGCACCAAAAGCGACACATGTTAATGTTTAATGTAAGTGAATTTTGTACCTTAGTACACAGTCTTGCTCCTAATAATGCCCCACACAGCTCAAGACGTGGGATAGTTGTGGGTTTGATCGGTGCAACCTTGTTTTTCGAGACTAAGAGCTGAACACGCACAATCCCCGAGTTACACACAGACCGAATGTAGACGCATGCCCCATACGCACTTTGAGAAGCATCTGTGAAAATATGGATTTCAATTTTTACACAAAAATCACTAAGAACCCAACGAGGAATTTGTAACTTATTAAGACAGGGTAGTGTGTTAGCAAATGAAGACCAGAGATGTAAAATCTCTGACGGAACTTCTTCGTCCCAAGAGCATTTATTGACCCATAATTTCTGCATAATCAACTTTGCGTCGACAACGCATGGCCCTACAAGGCCTAATGGGTCGAATATTTGACTTATAACGGATAGAATATGACGTTTGGTAACCTTCTCATGAAGTTCAATGTTAATTGAGAAAGATAAGGTATCCTGCTGACAAAGCCAATATAGACCTAATGTTTTTGATGCTGCATTTATGTTGTTATCTGATAGATCTAAAACTGTATTTGAATCAATAATTTGACCTGAGAGCAGCTCGTTAAGAATTAATGCGTTATTCGATTTCCATTTGCGAATATTGAATTTAGCTAAGTTTAAGGTTGCAGTAATTCCCTTACATAATTCTATAGCTTCGCTTACAGTACAAGCCCCGCTTAATAAATCGTCACAATAAAAGTCGTGAGCTATACTATATTTGACGTTATTATCGCTGACTGTGGATGCCAGGCTACTCAAACATTTTGTCGCGAGATATGGCGCTGATGCAGTCCCTTGACAAACTGTATTAAGTGTTTTTAAGCGATGCGATGAATCATACCTGAATACAATTTGTTGTAACGAGCGTTGACTAGATACAATCTCAATAGATCTAAACATTTTTTCAATGTCTGCCGATACTACGAATTTATGCTGGCGGAATCTGAGGAGAATCGATAAGAGATCGTCTTGGACTGTAGGACCGATCATCTGAATTTCATTGAAGGAAATTCCTGAAGTGGTGACGGCAGAAGCGTCAAAGACTGTACGCAACTTTGTTGTTGTACTGGACTCCCGTAGTACTCCATGATGAGGAAGGTAGTAGTTGGCATTGTCACTGTATGGAAAAAGAACATTATTTTCAGTCATGTGACCTAACTGCTCATATTCTTTCATGTAGTTTAAATATTTCTCCTTGAATATTGGTTCTCGTTCGAATTTTCGCTCAAGCGATAAAAAGCGTCGCTTCGCCATCTCAAAAGAATCCCCTAAGAGCATGGGATCTTGTTTTAGTGGAATGGTGACGACAAAGCGACCGTCGTCATTACGAGTTGTGTTGACAGTAAAACTATTCTCACACGCACGTTCCTCTGCGGATTGAGAATGCTCATGAGAAACACTATCTACTTCCCAAAAACGAGTGAGATCAATATCAAGTTGATCTTGAGTAAAAAGACATTGACTGAATGTACTTTTCGGACTTGCGATGTGACCAGTGACTATCCATCCAAACTCTGAACTACGCAACGTGGGTAGATGCTTGCCTAAGCTAATCTTTCTGTTACCCAGAATATCCCAGAAGATGTCTGCCCCGATAAGTAGATCGACCTTAGAAGGAATATTGTAAGTGGGGTCAGACAGACATAAGCCTGCTGGTAAGCTGCTGGAAGCGCAAACAGTTCAAGCAAACCTTGAACTCTTTTACTTTAGAAATCCGAGATTCTACAGGAAGACTTCTAAACGATTCACAATTGAACAGCTGATGTGACTCATCGTCACACAATGGACATGATTTACGTTTGAAATTTTTATCTTTATTTTTGCTATTAGTGCTATTATTATTATTTATTACTAAACTTTTCGCTTTTACGGGTTCTGATTTTGTTTTATTATTTTTATTATTCTCTTCTAAAGTTTCTATTATTTCGGCTCTTTTACTTAAAAATGTTGTGAATTGTGATAGGGTTGGGGATGAATTCAATGTATTTCTATGTTCTTCCCACTCTCGACCCGTCACACTATCAAGTTTAGTTGACATCATATAAATTATGATCGTATCCCAAACGGGTTCTTTCAATGTTGTGAGTGCCCTGATGTTTTTGTTAGTTACATCAATAAGATTCTGAATCGACTTACATGATTCTGTTCGTATAGGTTCTACGTTAAACAAAGCCTGTAAGTGGTTATTAACCAGTAATCGACTGTTATCAAATCGCTCGCACAATAAGTCCCATGCAATGTTATAGTTGTCACCTTTAAAATCGATGTTTTTAATAATTAAAGCGGCATTTTCTTAAAGAGAAGCCCGTAAATAGTGGAATTTATTAATGTTATCTATGCAAGCACTGTTATGTATCAGAGAAAGGAATGTGTCTTTAAATTCGAGCCAGTCTTGATAGCCACCGCTGAAATGTGGTAAGTCAATTTTCGGTAGCCTAACCAAATTTCTTACTCTGATTCTGCATCGCTGAACTCCGCCACAGATCCACTGCCCCTTCGTCCGGCAGCAAGCAGGCTCTTGGCCTTGGTCACCAACATAAAGTAGTCGTTGTCAAACTGCACACGCTCCGCGGGAACTTCTTCGGTTGGTGGCTCGTCAGATAGAATCTCGATATCAGTCTGTAACGTGTCGAATTCCTCGCATAAGGGCTCAAATTTTTGTAAGCGACACTCTAAATCTATGGTTTGTAACTGCGTTAAGGTTTTAGAAGTTTCAATTAATTTAATATGATTACCAAAAATAGTAAGCTTTGATTTTATAGCTGAGCGTTTTTTAATTAAAGTTTTAAGTTCAGACATGATCACAAGCAAACCTCAAATCGAAGTAATGGCAACAGCTGATTTAAAATAACAAGCCACTTGATGCACCTTGACACGTAACAAAGATAATTATAATTATGTAAGCAACAAAAAAATATAACCAGGTAGCTAAGCTCAATGACTGTGCGTATCGATTGAAGTAAACAAGATGATTCATGCGACAGGCATTCAACGCTCGGGTTTTACGACTAATTAGCGAAAAAGTCTCGAATAAATAATTTGTCTTAGCTAAAATATTATAGATAACAGCTCAGGTAATATTCTATGAATAGTAACGTATAAAGAATGCACAAAGCACTGACTCAAGTTTTAGCTATATTATGTGTATGATCCTATTTTCAAGGGAATATGAATTTGGCCTTGCAAAAAGAAGATGGATTAAGAGGAATAAATAGGAACGAACTCACAAGATGTCTTATCCTTTGTCCAGTGACGAGACGGTTTGTTCGTCCTTCAAATGCCCTTCCTTGACCTTCTCGAAAATCGCCGCGTAAGTAATGGCCGGCGCGTACGACTCGCCAAAGTTTCTTGAGTTTTGCACGGAATAATCTCCAAATAAGCTTCAAGACGTCCTTAGTATCCTTTTCCACGGTGAGAGGACCATATGTTGGTGATTCTCAGAGGTCTTTGAAATAAAATAGCGGACTGTAAATATATAGGTAGGTTCGTATATTGGATCTAAGAACGCGCGCTTCTGGTCCGTGTCGTATGTGTGAATCCTCGTGCGGCGGCTGCGGCGGCGTCGTCCCCCGCTCCCCGCTCGCCGGTGTCGCCCTCCGGTCGCAGTGGCTTGCACGGTGCTATGTTTTGTCTCCAACAAGGAGCAAGCCTTTTATTGCCACCAACCGATGTGATTAGGAGCAAGCCTATTACCATCAACAAATGTAATTAGGAGCAATCCTATTGCCATCAACTGATGTAATTGGGACCAAGCCTATTGCCATCAAACATTGTAATTAGGAGCAAGCCTATTGCCATCAACTGATGTAATTGGGGGCAAGCCTATTGCCATCAACCGATGTAATTAGGAGCAAGCCTATTGCCATCGACCGATGTAATTAGGAGCAAGCCTATTGCCATCAACCAATGTAATTAGGAGCAAGCCTATTGCCATCAACTGATGTAATTAGGATCAAGCCTATTGCCATCAACTAATCTAATTACGATCAAGCCTATTGCCATCAACTAATCTAATTAGGAGCAAGCCTATTGCCATCAACCGATGTAATTAAGAGCAAAGTCTATTTACCGATTTAGGTAATTGGGGGCAAGCCTATTCCCATCAACTTTCCTTGTATTCGTAATGAAAAGCACAGTGTTTACCTCGGGTTAAAGACTTATTTAGTCCCTCGAACTATTAGCGCCCTCGCTGCGCTCAGGCGCCAAACCCCGTCTCGGGGACTAAATAAGTTACTTTCACCCCTAAGGTAACAATGTACTATTCCTACTACGGATTTTGGTAACGATTTCAAGGGCGGTTTGATTTCGCGTGGAACCTTAATTTTTTTTTCTAAAAAATTTGTATAACTTACTTCTTTTTCTCTTTCAGTCATAATTTTTTTTGCAAAATCTACCCGACCCTTTCGAAACACAGACCAAAAAAAAATCTTTATTCTTAATCTATTTAAATAAAAGGAGAACTGACTGACTGACATATCAACGTACAGCCGAAACTACTGGGGCTAGGAATGTGAAATTTTGCACACGGCTTCCTATTATAATGTAGGGGAGCACTAAGAAGGGGTTTTTGGAAATTCAACCCCTAAGAGAGTTAAATAGGGGATGAAAGTTTGTATGGAAAATCGTCATTTTTGTAGTTAAACCGACATCCACGCGGGCGAAGCCGTGGGCAAAAGCTAGTAACGTATACAGCTTTTTAACTGACTTCAAAAAGGAGGAGTTTGTCAAACTATTTTTTTATGTATGTTTCCCGATTACTCGAAGATGGCTGGACCGATTTGGATTGTTATTCTTTTGTTAGAAAGGGCTTTTCAGGAGGTGGTCCCATGATCATCAAGTCAAAATCTGATGATGGGATCCTAGAGAAAATAGAGAGAACTTTTCAAATTGTATAGGCTCACTTGAAGCGGTTTGGGTGGTTTTTCGAAGAGTACTTTCTCAGAGTGGTCCCATTTCAATTTGGTGAAGATCTGATGAAGAACTTCGGAGATATAGGCAACGGAACTCCTCAATAAATGGTAGCAAATGGACTGGGATTGCTGAAATCTCATGTCTGTCTATTGTTTACACCAGTTCATAATATAACATCACGCCGGTACGTTGTGAAGGGGTAAGCACATGTGAACCACTAAAATGTGAAAAACAAAAACTTTTATAGAAGAAAAATCAGCTTCTGAAGTCGGCGGCATAAAACGGAATCAAACAAACAAAGCGCACCGAATTCAGAAGCTGATTTTTCTTCTAAGGTTATTTTTCACTTAATTGTGTTTTATTTTTTGTTGAAGTCGGTTTTATTTTTTGTTAAAAGTTTTTATTGTATGCATTTGTGCATATGTTTCATATGCATTCTGTAAAAAGCTATCATTTCGAAATTACAAATCGACCCTTACATTTTATTTAGAAAATATACGGTTACGTAAATAACATCAACACGGATGAGCTATGAATGTCAGATCAGTTCATAAACACAACCCATATTTACTTAACCCTAAACACACATGACCATGTATATAAATAACCATTTAGCAGAAAAACCAATATTCTCAATTTTCCCGTGCCGATATTGAATGATCACGTAGCAACCGCTACGGCGTAGCGGGAAAATGAGCTACGCCGTAGTAGCTACGTAGCCATATTATCGACTACGCGGAGCCAGCGAATTTGTCTTTTTTCTTTTTTAACATTGCCTCACACTAGAAATTACTCCTGGCCCTACAGTCTCTACACTAATAACGACGCTACGAATGTCGCTAAGTCGAAAAATATTAAACTTTCTTTAATAGATTTTCAATCTTATGCTGTTGAAATAAAGCTGAAAATCTATTAAAGAAAGTTTACGATTTTACGACTTAGCGACATTCGTAGCGTCGTTATTAGTGTAGAGACTGCAGGGCCTGTATCGTGGGTGCGTTTACAAACATTGAAACTGACATACACAAACACATCCAGACTCGAAACAACTATCTGTAAGCCATACAAATATTTGTTTCGTGCGGGGATCGAACCCGCGACACGCAACGCGGCAGTCCAATCGCTCAGCCACTGCGTCAACCATGCCGTCGAATTAGGTATGTATTGCTGAATCCACCTTACTATTATCGCCTTCTTAGTAATAATACGCCGTAATAAGTTAATCGTAGTGTAATGTAAGCGGTTACTTACACCTCACTTATTTTATTAAGTTTACTTACAGGTGACTTAATCAAATACTAATTAATACTGACTGCGCTACGCTTTGTTATTTATTAGGGAGTCTGCCTACTACACTGTGTCATACCTTACTGTGCTTCAGATAGATTTCCAAAAAATATTGGACACGTATTTTTAATTTTTTCACGTTATAATAAATGAGGACGATACAGTGCTTAAAAAAGTCGCGCGACGTCACAGTTTGGTACATGTTTTACCAGAAAGTGACGTCACAAGCCCCCACTCACGATCATTGAACTCACGATTATTAAACCTAGATCGGGCAGGTCGCTATAATATAAAGATTTGAAGTTTAAATTACCACTTTTTGTAACTCTTAAATATATTTTAGTTGTAGTTTACTTATAAGTACTTAATTTTAACTTTGTATGTGAAGCAACACTGTGCCTAAATGTACACCTTATCGTATTATCTTTTTTTCTTAAATAAATTATTCTTATTCTTATTGACACGTTTTATTTTCGTAATTTTTTATTAATTTGCTAAAACAATAAACCCGTATCCAATATTTTTCGATAGGTAATGTAACAGACGGACTAAACAGAATCATATGTTTTTTAGAGAGTCAACTACCCTATATAATTTATACATCCCGCCCGAATACATCTATATTAACTTGAATATTACCACACGTGCTTAACTTTACATAAACACTTATGAGCTCGTTCTACGTTCAAATAACATTCATTTTAACTTGTAAAATATGCCAATATTTAAAGAAGGACTTTGTAAAGTATCATGGTAGCAACATTGGAAAGGTATGGATGGCGCAAATATACAGGGTGTGAACAAATCGACCAAGCATTCTGTACATCAAACTTAGCACTCCTACGTAAATATTTTTGCTAGGAAACGATTCCTTTTTTGGGGTGGAAAATCACATTTTACGGTAAAACTCAACGTAGCAGTCTTAAAACATTGTGCTAGTGAATGCTTTGAATAGTAAACGGGTCATGGAGGTAATTTAAGTCAAATTATAGCCTGCAAAACTAGTATTAAAAAAACAGCTGTGTAAAATTTTGGAACTTCGACCCCCACTAGCTCCGTAACTAGGGGTTTCTCAGGTATGGTCTAGAAAAAAAAAACCCAGTGAGGGGGAGAAAAAGTGCCTTTCGGTTCCGTTAAGAATACTTTTACACCCTTTATACGCTACGCTATACACACGGACTCCTCGATATGTTATCGCGACATCCCTCACGTCGGACGTGTTCGATAAAATACTGAGAGAAAGTATTCCTGAAGATTTATTTGAAAGCCAAACATTGTCTGATCCGCGCCGCTGAGCGTATCACATCAAATGCTGTCAATTTATTTCTGAACAAAACGTTGATAGAATTGTCAGTCGTGAGTTTTAGAGGTAGGTAGGTTCGCAAGCGTCCTATGAGGTTCTGAATTCGATTCCCAGGTTAGACAATATTTATTTATTTATTCATTGATTAGCACATGACATACATTTGTTGTAACAGGTAAGACCCAAGCTAACAAAAGTAGTCATACATATGATTAGGTTCGTGACTAGATATTTGTCAAAGCAGCCCGAAGTCAGGATTTATACCTGGGGGCTACGGGTTGTTGGAAAAAGATACCGCGGCCCAGGACACAAAGGACTAAGAACGAACATGGGTGGCTTTTAGTCAGTACAAGTCTGACAATTCCTTCCGCTCCGCCGGCGCCGAGAGCAGGAGGAATCATTTCATGATTTCCCATCCTATAAAAAAAAAGCGAAGGTTTTATGCCTGGTCGATAGGAATAGATACAGTGCTCCTGTCGAAATGTTGCTCTACTATATCTCATCTTACACTATCGAGGATTGCAGGGAGGTAGGCAGGCGGGACGTTATGTTATTTTTATTTTATTTAATCACAACAAATTGAAATTACACCATTTCGTTTACCAAAAGCATAACTTTCCATCAGAACCGATTTAACCTACCTATTTTCTATACAAAAACTTTAAAAATTCAATTTTTCCTAACTGTAGATCTAGATTACTTAAATGTACTTTAGGGTAATACGAGTATTGCCTTTTAGTTTAGTTATTGAAAAGGTCATAAACCTCTTTGATGTCTGAAGATTCTGTTAATTAGTGATCACTCAAGTTTACCTCAGTAATGAGCAGAATCATAATCACAATGTAATGCTAAATGCACATTGTATTGTTTAGAATAAAGACACCGCTCCATAGCGACCCACGGCTACTCATGAATATAGCTTTAATCATCGCACCAGCAATGATACCCATGATTCCTCATTTAGGGATGTTACAAACATGTTCAAGTTCACAATCAGGTAGGAACAACTGGGCTTAAAAGACTATGACCAAAAGTCGTACCAAACAATTTCATGAGTCAAGATCAAAATTAGTAATTATTTTCAAATTTTTTTAACGACATTGTTCGTCAGGGATTTTATTTTTGAATAGGGAATTCAATTTAAAGTATAGAAGTATGAATATTGTTTTACTTCCTACACAAAGCGTTCACACAAAACCGGTTCAAAAGTCGTTCTGTTTGATCTGTCAGATGATTTTGACAGTTCGGCTGACTTCACATCATGGAGGTTTCCCTATAATACCTACTTACCTGGTTTTGAGGTTATTTTCGATTTTATAAAATTACTCCGAAACTCGAATTTTGTTTTCAAAAAGAACTCTTGTAGGGAGTTATTATGATAAGTGTAGACTTTAAAAAAACAAAGTTTGATTATGACGTAGCTTTGTTCGGGATTCCGTCTATATATGAACATTGTCTTTTGAATGTATCTAGAATTCTAGATGTACATTCCTAGAAAAACCCGATGGGCTTTGCTGCAATTGTATAACCGTCAACGACGACAAACCGATCCGAACCAACCAATAAGTGCAACAATTCTTTCACTTGATTTTAATTTTTAACTACCATATTACTGGCGCATCTATCTCCACGGCTGGCAAACCTCCCCACACACATCCTATATACGTAGCAGCTACCCGGCTGTGTATGTTGTTATCCATATCTATTGTCGTATACGTATACAAAACCCTTTATTTATTCAACAATTCGAGTGTAAAAGAGAACTTTTCAAATCATTCCCAATTTGGTTAAAATGTCTCGATTTCGCTCAAAACTCTTTATATTTTCAAACGTGTACTTTTTCTAAAAATGTTCCGACTTTTTGCTCTAAAACGTTGGCTTCTAAACGACTTCACTTGTACACGGATAAAACTCTCAGAGGTTTTCGTGCGGAAACGGAAATATACAGCAACTCGTCGCTAGATTTTCATTAATTACAATGGAAAGTATTTGCACAACCGAGGGGTGATAAAAGCTGACAGCAGCAAATGGCTTATTAATTTATAAGGCTAAGCCAAAGCTGACATCTGGGTATTGGTTGACGCCTATTTCAAAAAGTAAAACTGGTAAAAAAGCATTGTTTTGAATTGTTAAGATTTATGCTTGACTTTATGACTGTCATGCATAACGTCCTAGATTCTATTGCCAAATTAATAAAGTTTTTATTGGGTTTTACATCACGCACTAGACTAGTGCCCAAATAATGATAATTGAATCTTTCCATTCTTTCATGGGACTTAAACACACGGACGCACGAACACATCGTTTTATTATCGTTAGTATTATCTAGTATCATTTTTAATTTGCATGATAGCACAATTTTTTTTTTTTGTGTTTGTTCATTTTATTTTTTATTGTTTGTTGTGTGCACTTGTGGCATATTGTGCTAAATAAATATGTTTTCTTTCTTTTCTTTCAAATGGAATATATCTATGGGTCTTTGTTACCCGAAAATGGGAGATGTACCAGGTGGATGGTCCGTCGGGGCCGCGGATTTTTGTACTAGATTACGTGGCCTCGGCGCAAGGGCAAAGAAGGAACATGGGTTCGGTTTTTAGTCAGTAGAAGTCTGATACTTCCCTTCGCTCTGCCCAAGAGCGGGGGGGGTCATTCGATGATTGATGACCCACCAAAAAAAAAAAAAAAAGGTACACTTGTACCTAAGCCTGCCTAGTTGGTGTAGTGGTCGCAAGCTCGACTGCTGAGCATGAGGTCATGGGTTCGATTCCCGGGTCGGGCAAAGTGTTATTGGCTTTTTCCATCAGGAATTTATCAGTAACAGCCACGGACTCTGGATTTGTGCCCGGTTGATGGCAATAGGCTCGCCCCCTCGCCCCATGAGGCTTAATCAGAACTGGCGAAATGTGGGTGTACTATTAGGTACACCTCTGCCTAATACTTCTGGGATTACAGGCGTGATGTTATGTTCTTCTACCTAAGCCTTCAGTAAAATATAGGCGTGATGTTACATTAAACAAATTGATGAACTGTCTTGACTGTGAAATTCTATAATAAACTAATCTAATGTATTTTATAATGTAATTTGCCGCCTTATTAATGTCAACGCAGCAAAACCATAAATTCGACTTAAATTTTATTTTATTATTACGATTATGATGTTTGTGACTAATGCAATTAATGTAATTATTTATTATTATTATGCATGTACCAGAAATATTTGCACGACTGATGAGTCGAATATAGTGAGACTAAAATTATTTTACCATCTAATTATGTATGTACCTATATTCTGGCAAATAAATAAATTTCATTTCATTTCATTAAATTGTGATATTATATTTCAAACACTAAACTAGTACCATACCAAATGAAAAATATTTCAAAGAACTTCTCCGCCGTCGCGTCGCGTCGTATGTTTAATTAGCAAATGGCTGATGAGTCCTGTCCTTCGCAGCTCTCCGACAAATGAAAGATGTTCACTTATAAGATTACGAAGGTTCGCTTAAGTAAACCTTTTTTTATGCGACTTAATGGGAATAGATAGTAAATAGGCATTTCTTCGTAGCACACTTACTGTTTAAATAAAGTATAAATGATTAGTGTAATTTTTTTTAATTATTACCACATTTAGCATAGGATGCGTTTGTGAGAGATTGAAAACCACACGAACGTAGACGGCAATGGTGGAGCTCTTTGACCAGAAGTGGAATAGTAAGTAAGAAATAACATATTGTAGTGAGTTTAATACGAACACGTGTCATCCAAACTTATAATTATAAAATGCAGAAATAACTCTGTCTATTCCCTATTCTCACCAAATCGAAATCGAAATATGGCTTACAGGTAGACCATGACAAGGGTTATGACAAGGATTTTTTTAATCCCGTTAGTACGTTCCCACGGGATAATTCCCGACCTCCACACTGTGAATAGAAGCCTGCTCTTATGGGAACGTTAGAACACAATATGATAAGTTTTTAATTCCGGTTTTTGCAAGTCTGTTTTTTTAATCTAGCCTCTAAAAGGGACACCTTGATGATGAGTAAATGGCCTCTTTCAAAACTATCGCACTTAATACATTTTCAATTCAATTTATCAGCAATTTTCAACAAAATTTGTTTATTTTCTATCAAACTGCAATATAATTTCAATTCTATTTTATATATAACCCTATCAGTCGTGGGTTCGACAGGCATGTAATTGTAATATAAAACGCGCACATGTGCCGTCAACATTACGACGTATAAATGAGTTTGCTACAATAATCACATTGGGCTAAAAGAAATAAATAAAACCATCGCGGGGGACCGAATTCAATAAAATGAAATTCTCTGGGTTGTAAAACACGAAACTGCTACCATTACAGTGAGCTATCTTATCCTCTGTTAGGCTCCACGCAAACGTGCTACTTTCCACAGCCATAGGTGCAGGCTGGCGACAAGCTGTTTACATGTTTTTAAAACGTTTTGTATAAAATCGCCGCACACGTGTACGAGCGAGTGGCCGTCCACTCGCAATGTGTTACGCGACAGCCACCGGTGGCTCTAGTCGGTAGCCCGTTTGCGCGGAGCCTTATTACTTTTATCTCCTGAGAACATAGCTAACAGCTCGGCGCTATCAATATCTTCCATCAACTCCTGCAGTGTAAGCCACGATATCATGTGTCTCATCGTTTTTGGAACAGCACCTTAAAACTCTCGGCTATTTTTATACCCGGCAGCTTCTGTGCAATTTCTAGGTCGGGCAAAGTGTTATTGCGTTCTTTTTCTTTTGATGATTGATGACAATAGGCTCGCTTATATTAACTTTAAAACTGTGGGTAGCATTGACTTATATATTACTACCCTACCTACTACCCTACCTACTACCCTACCTACTACCCTACCTACTACCCTACCTACTACCCTACCTACTACCCTACCTACTACCCTACCTACTACCCTACCTACTACCCTACCTACTACCCTACCTACTACCCTACCTACTACCCTACCTACTACCCTACCTACTACCCTACCTACTACCCTACCTACTACACTACCTACCTACTACCCTACCTACCTAGTTTTTATATCAATGGTGGGTAGATATACATCTATAGACACGGTTTGGCCTAACCGATAAGAAATTACGATAACGAGTGATGATGTTCTGTTATTTGTTGATGTTTAACTGTTTGATATACTTGAACTCGTGGAATAACCAAATTGACCTATTGTCTACTAGAAGTCTGAAACGTGTCGTATTCACCAACCACGCATGTTGTGATATTAAATACGATTAGTATATCTGGCTGCCTTCCCCCTTGAGGTTTTGTATGAGGATAGGATGTGTGGACGGCGGTAGGAACCGGCTATTGCGGGACATCTCAAATCGTGAGACATGTGAAATATTTATATGAATATCATAATTTCCATCAGTTGCACTTCATGTCATTTCATTTATTCAATAACAATTTGCATTGTGTCTGTTACAAAAAAAAAAGTTAAATAAAAAATATGAAAAATCCTGTATACTTCAACTTATACATACACACATCAAAAGTGTCTAGGGATCAACATATATTTTTGCAATAACTTTTCTCCTGATTGATATTAATTAAAATTTTCTTTAAGGATTCATCAAATAAAGTGTTTTCGTTTGTCACAGTAACGATAAACCAAGTCACCTTTGCATTAATAAAGAAATTTGCCATTTTCCTAATAAAGGGATTTTTGACATTTGAACCACTAACATTAAAGTTCGAAAAAAAGACTGAAATAACAGTTTTCTTTAAAATTTTATTGGGTAACTTAAACAATTAATAATCCGTGTTTCTACCGCGAACACTAACAACACAAGAACATCGGTTTGGCATACTCAAAATGAGTTCATCCAAATCACGCTGTGGAATGGCCGCCCATGTTCGTTGCAACAACAAAAAAAGGTCTTCTTGCGACTGGATACCCTCCATATTCGGCAGAGCTCTTCTCTGTAGCATATCCCATGCATGCTCAATCGGGTTCAAGTCTGGCGACTGAGCAGGCCAGGGCAGGACATTGATGTTAGCTGCGGCGAGAGTCTGTCTTACAACTCTTGCGGTGTGCGGTCGTGCATTATCATGCATTAACTGAAATAAGGGACCGATTTGCACTTGTAGAGGAACGATGACGTCTGATACAATCGTCTCAGCATAAATTTGAGCGTTGAGGTTGCCTCTGATCCAAATCAACTCAGTTCTTCCGCCGATCCAAATACCCGCCCTTACCATGATGGTTCCACCACTATAAGGATGGACTTCCTGGCAGGATTTTAATCGCTGTTGGCGTCCAGGGGTTCTCCAGTGTCGTATACGTCTTGTATCCGGTCTCATACCAAAACGAGACTCATCAGAAAAGCACACGAAACGCCATTGTTCTTCTGCCCAATTTCTGTGTTCAAGAGCCCATTGATATCGAATCCTACGATTGTGCATTGCTATAGGTGGTACCCGTAGCGGTCTTCGGGAATGAAGGTTCACTTCATGCAAGCGGTTTCTGACTGTTTGGTCGCTAATTAAGTTCCCTGAAGAGTGATGAAGCCTCACGGCTAACATCATGGCGGTTATTGTTGGAGCTCTTCGAGTTAAGATTTGAATGTATCGGTCTTGTCTCCGTGTGGTGCAGCGATACCGTCCTCCATGGCGCTCAGCCACGGTACCAGTGCTTCGGTAACGTGTCCAAAGTCGACTGATAACACTCTGACTTGTATTCAGAGCTAAAGCCACAGTACGTTGCCGGGAACCAGCTTCTATCATTCCCACGGCTCTGAGCATTTCTTCCCTGCTTAAATGACGTCGCCGCTCCATAATAACGTTGGTTTTAATCAGTAGTAGGGAAACAGTAGCACTAATAATGTCTTCAATGCGTTGTATGTTTTTATAGGGAAAATATTGACAGCTGATTTTCATCTTTTACTCGAATTTGATTCACAGTTCCTGATTCAAATTATGAAATGCACCAAAAAGGATCCATATAAATTTATAAAATCATAAATTTATTACAAAGCCACATCTCAATCTCAAGAAATCCGCATAAAAATGCTTGATCCCTAGACACTTTTGATGTGTGTAGTTAGTTATTTGAACACAGGAAATGTACATTGCTAAAGGAAAACTTCTTACATTCACCAAGTAACTTGGATTCTAAACGTTAATATTTGACAATCTCTTAAAGTACGTTTCCTGTTTAAGAAAAATAAAACGTTTCTCAGTTTTTGTTTTTCCTCGTTCACATCTACAGAAAAATAAAGTCGTCAGGTTCCGGAAGAAAATCAAACATTCACGCACATTGTCTCGAAGCCTCGAATTCCTACAAATAAATGATATTGTAAAAATATTCTCACAAATCTCCGATTTTCCTTGATCCTTTGTGAACCGTTCCAATTATATTTTTAGGAAAACAAAGGTTTAAGGGACGACCTATACTTGTGTAGAGTATCAAAAGGTCCGCAAAGGGTTTCACACGAAACGTGCCAAAAATATTATTTTACTACCTACATTTAGTACAGAGGGAAAGAAATTCGATTGTGGATTGTGAAAGTGTTCCATAGTAATGAAAGGCTTTCATTGATCGGTCAGACCGACTGAGTGAATGAGAAACATTGTGACACCTGCCTGAATTTATTGGGTTTTGGCTGTGTCTGATGAAAAGGGCTGGATCTATAACTGATTTACTGAAACTTTCACAGCTTTCTTTAAACTTTAATGTGTTTTATCTTGCAGAGGTGTACCTTATAATATATTACACTCACATTTTCGCCTGTTATGTTTAAGTCCCATGTAATAGGGGACGAGCCTATTGCCATCAACCAGGCACAAATTCAGACTCAGTGCTACTGATAAATTCCTTATGGTAAAAACCCAACAACACTTCCAGGAACTCTTGTCAGCAATCGCGCTTGTGACATGACGAAGCAGTCAGTCTCAGTCAACATTATCAGTGCGCATCGGACCCTAACGGAACGTAACAAAACCACACAAGACAGCAATGTGGACGAATTTTTTGACGCGCTATAATTCTTCTTTCCGTATGGTGTCGGACGCAAAGAATAGCACCATCCCATATCTTCCCGTGGGTGTCGTAAGAGGCGACTAAGGGATGTACCAGAGAATGGGCAGCAGCGTTCTCTGTGCTTTTTGTATCGACCGTACTGCGATCGCCAACCCGCCTGCCATGCGTGGCGATTATGGCAAACCCCCCCTAAGCAAAAATGACACTTAGGGAAGGCCTATGTCCAGCAGTGGACGTCTTTCGGCTGAAATGATGATGATGATGATAATTCTTCACTTTTTGCTACTTGTTTTTATTTTATTATTATTTTACTTCTGTAAATAAATTGTAGACAGTAAAACAGGTTGATTTTAAGTAGTAGTCAACTTAAACTAGATCCTCTAACCCACAGAACATAAAGAAGAGGTTTTATCTGTTCAGTGCTCTAACCGCTACTGACAAACGCCTACACCGGTTCAGGAGATTCTTCTTGCGTCCTGGGATACTTGCCGCCTTGCGACCTGCGTTAAGGGCCACATCCGTCGGGGTGGCGGGTTGTTCTAAAGAAATACCGCGGCCTCGACACAAAGGGCTAAGAAGAAACATGCGTGGTTTTTAGTCAGGAAGTCTGACTCTCCCTACCGCTGGAGGAGTCATGCAATAAAATAATAAATAGGTAATCAAAATAAAAAATATAAACTTTTTATTTCAGACAAAGAGTCCATAGAATGTTAGTACAGTAAAACTTATGAAACTAGTGTTAGTAGTAAAAACAAAACAAAAATGGTTAATAAATAGCCAGACAGTTGAAATTTTCACAAATTATGTAGGTATTTTTGTTGTCGCTATAACAACAAATACTAAAAACAAAATAAAATAATATTTAGGGGGCCCATTAAACAAGCGCGATTTTTTTGCCATTTTGGTTTTCTTTCATATCATGTTTTCTTCACTCATCACCTCAGATCAAATAACAGCATTTGATCTGAGCTCATCACGTTATAAGTTCAGTTCGCGCTACACGCACGGCCTTCACAAATATGTGTCGACGTGGAATCGCTGATATGTTTGCACTCCACGTTTGTACAGAAACTCATTAACATCATACAGCTCGTCCAGTGTGTACTCATTTAAAATTAAAGCTTTTAAAGGATTGTGTATTTTTGATGTGTAAACTTGTGTTTCAAAGGGTGGCGGCCTGCTTGACACCTGGTGTCAGTGAACTACATGGCAGTCCTGCCAGACGTAAAAATGTTATAGACGTAGGATGGTTAGGTATACGTATATAACCGCTAAGTTAAAGACAGTAAAACAATTTCTTTATTTATACTTCTTGTAAGGTTGGACCAGTTTTCTCTGCAAGTCCACCTTTAGGTTAAACAGTAGGTACAGAATTTTAAAATTATAGTAATTCCAAGATGTCACATTTTTTATTTTAATTAATTGTACTGTGTCTACCACATGCAGAGCCCCAAAACAGCCAGAAGGCGCCAAGATCCCATAGGAAATAACGTAACGAACAGGACCATACAAATGACAGTGGTCCACTTTTGACCTAAACAGTAAGAACTGGGAGAGCAGCAGGTCGATGCAGGCTGGCAGTAACCCACCGGCATAAATATTGTAACCTAACGCGAGTCGTCACGCAGTGGGTGCCAGATGACGGGCGTCGTCGCCGAGGGAGGCCTAGAAAACGCTGGCGTGACGACCTAGAAGCGTTTGTGACTAATTGGACGAAGAAAACCATACAGAGAGAAGAGTGGAAGGCTATGGGGGAGGCTTTTGCCCAGCAGTGGGACAAAGACTAAGAAAAAAATCGGTTGTCTGTAAAGTCGGTTTACTGGCGATACTTGAACGTGACAACGTCATAAGAAAATACAGCACTTACATTGCTATAAACAAACAATTAACACGCCGTTGCTATGGAACGACAATTAACACGCCGTTGCTATGGAACGCCTCAGAGCGAGGTAACGCCTCAGAGCGAGGTAACGACTCATGACGTCATCTTTTTTCGTTCGTGCAGCCGGCCATCGAATTATAAGACGTTATCACGTCAAAAACATCGCGATCGCGACATTCTATTATCCATCTAGACCTTTTTTTATTTGAGTGGGAAAATCTTCATGGATACCCTCCGCCTGGGGCGAGCGGGGGTTATGTCGGACTCTAACCGACTAAAAACCCACTGTTCCTACTAATACCATGTGTCGGGGGACCGTTACTGTATGAACATGTTTTTCCCATAGAGACCCTAGAGAAGCAAATCTCACGCTGAATGCTGACACTTTAATTCAAACACTTCTCTCGACCTTGGATCCCAACTCAACACCCAAAGGGCGGAGAAGCAGGGGCCATAAATAAAGATGTGGCAGAAAAAGTGTCAAATTATATTTTAACACGTTGCAGATTGCCAAATATACGAAAATTGGATGAAATTAATCAACCATTCGGGCGCGAATGTATAATATCTTCATAGGTATAGGTACCGTTTATTAACATTGCAGGTATTTTAATTAGAAATAGAAAATTGTTTATTATCCAGGTAATTACATAAGCAAGTACAATTATTTATAAGAGATGTTGCAAGTGGCTTAAAATAACCTTAACCTTCTTTTGTGAGAAATTCTTCAAGCATACCCTTCTTCGTGGCAAGCGTACGGTTATATAAAACCAGTAATCTGTGGTTGATAGTGAGCCCCAAACAAGACAGTTAGTAGTTAGTAGTAGTTATTATATTATTATTATTAGTCTGTACCTTGGGGTTTGGTATTTGATGTCTAGACCCCAAGAGGTGATAAGGAATGTGGTGGACTCGAAATGTGCTCGTGTGGGGGGCGGTTTGTGTATGTGTGTGGAAAGCGTTTGTGTGTAATGTATATTCGTGTATTTGTTTTCAATAACTGATCTTAATTATATTAGTTAAGGTAGCTTTTCGTATCTCACTGTGGGTCTGCATTGTTCTTAAAGGTTATCGATGGATTTTGTTGCAGTTTTTTCACCAGTGTTTAAGGTTTTATATTTATCTAATAATTAATATTGAACTAACATAATCCAACTTTGTTAAATCGATATTTCGTTAAGCCATAAAGACCGTACACGCTAGTCCATTTGTAAATATAATAGGAATCCTCGGGGAAATTGGGCAGATGAAAAAGTAACCGTTGTCGTAGTAAGTGACGAGGAACTCCTTTGTGAGGCCCTTTGATACGTGTGTGATATCAATTGAATATTTATCAAATGAAGTATGGAAATTATCACTTAGTTGCAAATAGTAGCAATGTACCACTTGGTTTAATATTAGCTATCTAGTGGTGTACTTGTAAATCTTCTACATATGTAGGTAACTTTTTTTTTTGGAGTGCGTCATCAAATGACTCCTCCCACTCTGGGCAGAGCGGTGGTAGTGTCAGACTTCTACTGACTAAAAACCACCCATGTTCCTTCTTAGCCTTTGTGTCGAGGCCGCGGTATCTCTTTTGAACAACCCACAGCCCCGACGGGAAATATAAGGTACCTACGTTAACATTGGTCATAACTATACTTGGGTACAGTAAATAGTTTTCCTGACCATTTTCGATCTTAGCGTAGATTAGCCATCTGCGAAGGAGATATTATAGTGTACAAGTGCGTGTGCAGTCAAAGCTTCCCTGTTCCTGTTCTGTTGTGTACTCTTAAAGTACGATGGGACGACAATTCGACACGACCGAAGATCAGGCGCAGGATGAACAGTAACTTGCTTTCCGATGCACGGGGGAATCATACCGCTAACTTCCAAACTAAAGGCTACTGCACTCCAGTCAAAATTCCACCAACCACCACCAACATCACAACTGGAGCTTGACACTCAAACAAAACTTGTTTTTTTTTTTTGTTTAAAATCATCCGTTTTCTTACGCTATGGAGACTTTAGTACATAATAGACTTTTCAAAAACGTCTGCAAAATATCTTCGAAGAATTGAAAATGAAAAAGACCGTTAAGTTTTACACCAGAGAGTTTCAATTGAAATGGCTGAATTGTTAAGATTAATATTATGTTCGAAATACAGGCACGAATCTCCCAATGGCTATCGAATCAATATTTAGTTTATCAAATTGAATTCGTTTAGAAAAATGAATGGTTCCCTAGAGTGCTGTTCGGAACCACCAACCGACTAAGCACTTGAATTGGTAAATATTCGTAATCGATTGCCAACGAGCGATGGAGCGCAGTATACTGAATGTAAAAATAACTGACCGAATAAGAAACACCACACTGCGCTCCAGAACGCAAATTGCCGACGTAGCTTATTATAAAGCTGCGAGACTGTAATGGGACTGGGCAGGCCATGTCAGCCGGAGCCGGCGCAGCTGTGGGCCCGAATATCGCAAGACTGGAGCCCTGACACAGCTAGACAGGGTCGCGGCAGACCGACGAGAAGATGGCGGGACGCCTTGGATGGCTTTCTCACCAACTGGCAAAAAAAAGAACATCATCTTAAGAAGTGAAAAGAATGGGGGGAGGCCTTTGCTCAGGAGTGGTACAGTATAATCTAGCAAAAAAATAACAATTTGCTGTTTTGTTAGATAGAGTGTAAATGGACCCTTCACCAAGCCTTAAACCAAGCATTATGTACATCAAACTAACGCCCAAATACTCAAATGTCACTCAATTTTAAGTTGCACTTAAATCTCGTGCTGTCTTTGTTACTTTAACGCAGAGTAACCCTGCGCAAAAAATATTGCAGGGAAACGACTTTTTTTTGGGGTGAAAAATCAAGTTTTACGATAAAACTAAACATTACTCACTCAAAACATTATTCTGATAGATGCTTTGAGCAGTAGGTAAACTGGTTATCAAAGTAAATATAATAATACATTAACCTAAAAAACCAGAACATATTTTAAAAAAACTAGTGAATGTAACAATATAACTTTGACCCCAATATCTACGTAACTAGAAGGTTCCCGTATATACGGAAACCTTCTAGTTACGTAGATTTTGTTCTAGACCATATGGTCTAGAACAAAAAAAAAACGCAATTACTAGGAGAACCACTGCTATTCGGTTTCGGGTAGGGGTATATTTACACGGATACACCCAGGAGGCCGTTGTCATGACCTCGACCCTTGTCGGGAGCCCTTACACTCAAAGCGCTAACGGGATTGTCCGGTCAAGCAGTAGTGAGCCTTTTTTGTTTGGAGGGTGGGAAGTTATCAAATGACTCCTCCAGCTCTGGGCAGAGCGGTATTGTCAAACTTCTACTGACCAAAAACCACCCATGTTTCTTCTTTTTTGTGTCGAGGCCGCGGTGTCATCTCCCGCATCCCCGGATGCGGGTTGTTCGAAAGCCCTTGCCTTCTAACAACATCATGTTGACATCTCTTTGAGGCGCGCATTGTTAACACGAACGCGCCGTCGACACGGCTTGTTGTCGTGTGAGTTTACTGGCGACATGTAGGTCACTGATATGTGTGACATTCTTTCCTTATAATATCATTTCACCCCCACTAGTTTTAAAATATTTTTTTACGGAACCCAAGATCTCAAATATTTTCCAACATAAATTAAAATGCGTCCCTTGTCTCCCATACATTGGCGCTATCTCCCGAGTGTCTCTGCTCACGGAGCTGCCGAACCACCTTCCAATTCATTATAGTGAGAATTCTAGCTTTTAACCGCAGTTGTTTTTTGTATTCACGCCGATAGTCTATTATGCAGTCTTAGCCAGGGCCATCGTAATTCCCTGCAACTGGGTAATGGCAGTCAGACGGATAATTTCAAGCAACATTGTTCGAATAAGGTTGACAGATGATGACTAGCTTTTGCACGCGGTTTCGTCCGCTTGGAGATCGGCAATCAACGCAAAGGGACTGCCGGGATAAAGACAGGTGCACCTTTTCTTCACGTCATAAGTGCTGATGGAGGCGTAGTGAAAAAAAATCCTAAGAATCATAACCCGTATCCCGGTCAATTTCCGAAATAGGTAGACAGCAGACAACTAATTTGACAGAGTTAATTCCTCATTTATAATATTATATAGGTTAAAAGAACTGATACTTGATTCAATGCAAGTGAGGGTCTACTAGAGTCTCTAGAGGGTTCACGGTTGCGGTAGTTTTAGGCCCAAACCACAAAGCGGTTTAGGAAGGTGATGCGGTCACGCCCATGAATGAAGATTGTGTATAAAGCGTCTATCAAATCTATTGCGGGCCATCATTGATTTACATACAATAATTATTGTGTTATGAATGAAAAGTCATAGATGACAATTATATTATATAGAATAGACTTTACGAGACGGGACAGCTGTGTAGATACAGGAAAACTATTCTGTATTAATAATTATTCTTAAATCCATCCTGAACGTATGCTTGTAGGAAATAGGAATATGATGTTTCATTATTTTAATACCAAGATCTTTTACTCACTGCGAGCAAAAACGGTCGGATATCACAAATATACTAAAGCCAAGGGTCGTTGAGAAATAAATCTTGACCCTACAAGGTGTGAAGTGCGGTCAGCTAGCGGCGCGCGACGGCAGAGATAAAACGAGCCGACCAGGAGTGGTCACTGGTCGAGTGCGGAGTGGCCCAGCCATACATTATATCTACTTGAGGACCAAAAGAGAAATATACACTACTTACTGTTTACATAAAA
This sequence comes from Diarsia dahlii, assembly GCA_949775195.1. Taxonomy (NCBI): domain Eukaryota; kingdom Metazoa; phylum Arthropoda; class Insecta; order Lepidoptera; family Noctuidae; genus Diarsia; species Diarsia dahlii. The sequence goes on along the minus strand of OX459197.1, from coordinate 541,567 downwards.
TATGTTATGGCTGAAAGAATACGAGCTATAATGATTTCGTTCATACGTTTTAACAGTTTTAATGCAAACAGTATATTATATGATGGAGGGTCCTACATCATACATTCATAAAACCACGTCTTTTTCCCACGGAGGTATGCAGAAACTACAGAATACTACCTGCTACTATCTTTACATACTCCTTTCGTCTCGTTCATCATGCATACTTACAATAAATCACCACCATAATTGTTCCATAAGTAGCCTTGTTTCACCCACCGTTGCGTACTCCATAACAATGACCTTCACTGATATCTATCTGGATCGGATCGCATTGTAGTTAAATGTTACGCACTTTGTTTTGTTATCGCAACGTATGAACATTATAAAATCAAATATAACCCAGTGGTCTAGCTAAAATGATAGATTTCAATAAATCGCAATACATTTTCGGGATTCCATTTCACTAACGTGTTTCGTCTGGGTTTCCTTTTTGTTATTACAATACGGTTATAGGGGGTCGATACACCTCCCAATTTCTTATTGACAAAATGTCATAATGAATCGTTTTATGAACCTCAATGTATTTTTTAAAGACCTGTCTTTGGACACCCCACAGTTCCATGGCATGTATGGGGATTTCCCATCCTCCAAAATAAAAAGGGAGCATCTTTTTTTTCGTTCCCAAAACGGTGAAGGAAAACATCGTGAGGAAACCGGCATGTCTTAGAACCAAAAATTCGAAGACATGTGACATCTACCAATCCGCACTGGGCCCGCGTGGTAGATTATAGCCCATCCCTCTCCTAGAGAGGAGGCCTGAGTCCCAGCAGTGGGAACATTATAGGCTGATGATGATGATGATGTTGATCTTTTTTTTCGGAGGGTGGGAACTGAAATCATTAAATTAATGACTCTTACCGCTCTACACCTACGCCTACGGTGGGCGGAACCCATCACGTGGCACCCGACACCCGGAGCGTCTTCGTCTGGGTAGGTACCACCCAAGCGGAGCAGACCTCCACGGTGTGTTCCATCGTGTCCTCCGGCCGCTCCTCGCAGTGGAAGCATCTGCGCGTTTCCTCCCGCCTGATTCGATGCAGGTACCACCTGAAACATCCGTGTCCGGTGAGGATCTGCGTCAGACGGAAGGTGAGGGCGCCGTGGCGCCTCTCCACCCACTCCTTAAAGAGGGGACTTATCCCCCCTTAATCTTTTATTTTTCTTAATTTGGGAATAAAGTGGCTGTGACATACGGACGGTTATACAGACATGACGAATCTATAAGGGTTCCGTTTTTTGCCATTCGGCTACGGAACCCTAATAAAAGAGGCGCTGGTCATTGCGGAGGTAATTAACGTTTAATTAATACCTGCGCCGCCTTTAATCTAGCACTCCTTGAGATCTCTCTTTGGCTGTAAATTACATCGAAATGAAAAAGGTAAAGAAAGAAATATATTTAATGATTCAATGGAATAGGGAAGGTAAAATTTTCCATTCATTTACGCAAATGAATTCTGAAGCTTTTATGAATTGTGCGAGTGTGTTTGTGACGTTAATGTTCAGGACATTTTATCTATAGACTTATGTTTTATCTTTTGCGACTTCTTTACGAAAAACTTCTGATGATTCTTTCAAAGAGCAATGGCGTAGTGGTGGCGCAGTGGTAGTTGTCCTGACTCGCTATTTTTATAGGTGATAGGTTTGAACCCAAGTAGAGTAAACTCTAGCTAGACTTAAATATTATAGGTATAAGCCTGTTGAAAGGTAGACATTTGACTTAGTGTCATTATTTTTATAATCATCATCATCTACTAGCCCTTTCCCTACTATGTAAGGGGTGGCGGCTTCCAGTTAAATCGGATTGTAGCTGAATACTGGTACTTTCCTGGAGCAAAGTGACTGCCTATCTGGCTCGTAGGTCCAATGACATACCTACTTAAACAGAGGTTACTCTCTCGGTCACGGGCATGTACCTAATTATAAAAGTTTCGGGTATCGCAAAATATTTATTCCCTTTTTCGTTGTGAACATAACTTTTTGATTGAATTCCGACAGATAACGAACGCAAAAATATGAAACAAGTCCTTTGTTATTTAAATATTTACTGATTTAACATGTCAGCTTTTTTATTTCAAACAAGGGTTTTAGCCGCTTTGACCTGGACTTAGCCTGGCTGTGTACGGAATTTTAATAGGATAACAGTAAGCACGGCTTATATTTAATTCACATCGGACGCCCAAACGCGAGCTGTATTCGTTTAAATCCTAATAGTCCAAGATCCCAGGGCCGCCAGCCTAGACGTCACGTATTTTCTGACGAAGGAAATGTGGGCGATTGAGTAGTTTTAGTATGAACTAAGAACACACTACTACCAGCTAGCTTGCTTGGACGGCCAATTTTCAGGTATCAGGTCATCAAGGTACACAAAAAAATTACTTACTTCACGTATTTTCTACTAGCTGATTTTTATACGTATATTGTAGGCAATATCCTTAAAAATAAGTTGCCAATACTCCCAGACACTTTCCGTCGGCCGTATTGCTTAACAGACGCTTTAAAGAATACTAAACGCCTTATTATTTAATACTTAAAGCTTATTGATAGGGATATTGCCATGCTATATTGGGCAGGCGCTCCAAAATGCATCCAAGCGTTGAAAGCAACGTTTTCCACAAAATTCTGAAGACACAGGCAATGGACAGATCCTGTTGAATGCCCACCGAATGAGTCCAGTGGAGGTCTGTATGTCAGCCACACGAGCGATGCCATGCGATCTCAGGTAAACAGACACAATACGTTAAGTCTAAACTTTTTGGGAACTTTAAAGCGTCTGTTGAGCAAAACGGCCGAAGGAAGTGTCTGCGAGTATTGGCAACTTATTTTTAAGGATATTGCCTACAATATCCGTAAAAATCAGCTAGTAGAAAATACGTGAAGTAAGTAATTTTTTTTGTGTACCTTGATGACCTGATACCTGAAAATTGGCCGTCCAAGCAAGCTAGCTGGTAGTAGTGTGTTCTTAGTTCATACTAACACTACTCAATCGCCCACATTTCCTTCGTCAGAAAATACGTGACGTCTGGCGGCCCTGGGATCTTGGACTATAGTATAAAGCACGAACCAGCTCACTCCACCGATTCCCGTAACTGACAGGTGACGGCTGATTGACGATGAAAAAATATAATTACTAGCCAGTGTTAGTTTCCTGCAACTGCTGCCTCTCTCTATTCCAAACATAGCAAACTACAATATCGATTGCCTGGTTCGACAGATCGCTCACGCCTTTCTCCCATGGGGGTAGGCAGGCACTAGAGCACGCCGCCTGTAAGTACGATCCTTACACAGTCCTTTCGCCTCAACAGTTTAATTTCTAATAGTTTATTTTAGTTTAAGCAAAACCAATAAAAACTGAAAGTTACTTAAATAACAAGTCATTCCCGAAGTGTTAGACAGAAGTGTACTTATCTATTAATAGTTCACCCACATGTTGCGTGTTGTGTTGGGAAGCTATTGGGCAAATTCTGATGGAAAAATCCAAGAATACTTTACTCGAACTGATTAGCGGATCCTGGACCTTATGGTCAGCAAGCACCTGCGACCATGAAATCATCGAGTTGGTCACACTCACCTATAATAGCTCATTAATTATTATTCATTACCGCTAAACCGGTTTAGCGGCAAAATAGTAAATTGTTGTCACCAAATAACTTTCATTTCTTTTTTACTTAAAAATATAAAACCTTTCAAATGTTCAGTGTTATCGTTAAAAGGATAATAAAAACCGATTTGCTTTTTATTAATCCACAAGTGACAATGATGGATGACGAAGGTATGTCATTCATCACATTGATGACACCGGCTCTTCAATGTCATATATGTCTTAGTGGTTACAAAATCAATAGATTAACAAGGTTTACTCGTAATATTGTGGCTGAAGAACTGCATTATTTATACAAAATAGCTATGAGCACTTTTTGATAGGCAAGTTATCATAGGTATATTTTGTTTATAAATTATATTTGATAGGAAATACGTCTCATCTGTTTATACTATATCAGAGCGGTGAAGGTCGATCTTCACCGGCTCTTAGACCACATGAAAAGATAAGTTAATTTGTTAAATTACGTACAAAATCTCTCAATCTTGTATACAAAGTTACATTGCAGTTGAAGAACCGATTTTCCCGTAACAAATGCATGTTCATTTCAACTAAAAATGTTAGTTTGTTCCTGGGACAAAATATTTAATGATACAACCCGTCTACGGAACACTTCACTTTTCAATAATCGTTCGATTAATAATTTTGGATATTTGTGCTTATCGAACCGTACCTAAATTTTAGATGTACAAAGATAGCCTACGGTAATAGGTAGGTACTTACCGGTACTATAAATGTGGTAAACATTTTAAGTGAACTAGTACCTAAGAGCGACATTACGACATTGAGCGCACTCACTGACTGCGACTATTTAGTAATAGTATTTCAATTATTATTCTCCTTACTATCTGACCACAATGCGAGCAACCACTGCTCTGTGTCTGATTCTCGTCACCACTGCGGGAGCCATAGGCACCACTAAAAATGAGAGCGATATCAAGAAAAACGGCAACATTTACATTTCGGATTGTTATTTAAGTGCTATCAAAACCGGAGAAGTGAAAACTGAGACACTGAGCTATAGAAATACAGATCCTGAAGCTAAAACTGAACCAGTTAGCCAGAACCTCTACGTACGGGACAGTGCCACTGATGTGTTACCACTACAGTCAGACCAAGGACATACACACGGACAAACGTTTTACAATAATATAAATCGTTATAACATTACTATTCGAAATGTCTTAGTCAAAGAGGTATGTGAAGATAATGATTGTGTGCCGACATTAAAATCAAAAAGAATTATTGAAATAAGACCAACAGAAGAATTTACGAACATACCACAAGGAACTATTCCTGCTTATACACTTATGGGTGAAAAGTGGGATATTTCCCTGTTGCATTGTCAACCTACAAGTGCCCAAGACATCTACCTCATAGGTGATCTCGGCGAGGTGTTGCTACCCAAACATATGACTGTGTTTGAAACTAGAAGTTATAATGTAACAGTTGAGAATACGAACGACTATGACCATTGTGTGATAATAGCCAACGCCTCATGCTGGGCGTACGAAAAGAGAACCATTAAAATAACAGCAACTGAATAAACTGTGGCTCGCTCTTCAACATGATAATGTTCATGTCTTCGATATAAATATAGATATCTTGTAGATACACACACATACACACGTCTCAAACTCCCCCCTCCCTACACTCTTAGCAAATAAAATTCTGTTTCTGAGAAATATCAGAAATCAAAGTGATCGTGTCAACGTTTATGTATCCAACTGCAGTAAATTATATGAGCTGCAAAGTAAGAGCTCTCTTTTTGGAAATCTTAATAAAACCCTTTGTGTTATAGTGACGCTTTTTTAATTTTTGATTCGATGGCCGGCTGCACGCACGAAAAAAGATGACGTCATGCGTCGTTACCTCGCTCTGAGGCGTTCCATAGCAACGGCGTGTCAATTGTTTTGTTTTATTTTCTTAAGACGTTGTCACGTTCAACTATCGTCAGTAAACCGATTTTACAGACAACCGATTTTTTTTTAATATAACCAATTTTTTTTAAACCAGCAACAAAAACAAAACAATTTCTGTAATTAAATATAGCCATCCAAGTGATAAGAAAGTCTATGTAGACACCAGGCTAATCTCTGAGGTGTATCTAATAGTAAACACTTATATTTTGCCAGTTAGCCTCTTGTCATCAACCGAGTACAAATCAAAGCCCATGGCTACTACTGAGAAATTCCTGATGGAAAAATCTAATTACAATTAACCCCACCTGGGAATAGGGGATCGGACTGGGTCAAAATAATATGATTCTGTTTAGTCCGTTAGTTAGATTATCGAAAAATATTGAATACGTGTTTTTTGTTTTATCAAATCAACAAAAAATTACGAAGATAAAACGCGTCAAAGATCATGGAGTGGGGCTTGAAACGTCACTTGTAGGTACAAAATGTACTATCATATGACGTCACACGAGTTTTCGAAGTACTGTATCGTCTTCATTTTTTGTTTACGTGACAAAATAAAAAATACGTGTCCAATAATTTTTGGAAATCTATCTGACGGACTAATTAGTTTTTTTATGTCCGATCCCCTATTGAACCCAGGATCTTTTACTGGGTATGTATGAATAAATACAGCAGATAAACGCTATGTGGTTCGGTGTCGGCACCGTTGTTCACTAAGTTGGGATTCGCTTTCCCAGAACAGTGAGTTTACAACCGGGGTTGGTTTAAGTTTACAACTATCTTAGGATGTCTGCGAGAGTGGAAGCATTCGTAGAATATGCATGTGACATACTGACTTCATTGACAAGAACAGAAAACATTGATTAAAGTGAACACTGTCTTCTAAATTAACTCTGAAATAACGTTCTCTAACTGCCGTTAATCTTCCTAGCCTTTTCCTAACTATGTTTGGGATGGGTCCCATATGTTGTTTCGAACGCCGCTGTTGCGACACACGCTGTTGCGAATTAATTTTTCAGTGCCTCACAGGTTCGAAAGCTCATGGACTCGAATGAAGTAGTCGCGAAAGACGCTGTTTCGAAAAACATTTTCACTGCCTCATACGCTCGAAAGCTCATGATTTCGATATTAGAAAGGGGTGAAAGGCATATTATAGATTTGATTTAAAGATTCTAATACCTCCGGCCTACTTCTGTTCTCCTGGTAATTTACGGGATTGTATTAAATAAGTTATTTAAAATAAAAACATTCCAGTTTTCAATACCTCCTTCCTACTTCTGTTCTCCTGGTAGTTTGTGGGACTTTACTACCTACCACCTAAACAATTTTTTTTATAATTTTTTTCGGCGCGTTCGTGTTCCACGCGCGCTTCAAAGAGATGTCAGCAAGGAGGGGCCCGCAAGGGCCGACGCGCGCCCGTCGGGGCCGCGGATTTTAGTACTAGATGACGTGGCCTGCCGGCACAAGGGCAAAGAAGGAACATGGGTTCGGTTTTTAGTCAGTAGAAGTCTGACACTCCCCTTCGCTCTTGAGCGGGGGGGTCATTTGATGATTTTACACCCACCAAAAAAAAAAAAAAAGGTACCTACTAATATTTTTGATTGTTACTTTGTTAATCTATCTTCTTCTATACTTATAATAAATCTGTAGAGAGGTCAATTCTGTACATGATATATATTTTCAAAATAACTATCAGGGGGCAATTAGTGATCGATACTGATGCCAAAAATGCAATCAGTAAAATTTTTGTCTGTCTGTCTGTCTGTCTGTCTGTCTGTCTGTCTGTATGTTCCTTATAGAAACAAAAACTACTCGACGGATTTTAACGAAACTTGGTACAATTATTCTTCATACTCCTGGGGAGATTATAGTATACTTTTCATCACGCTACAACCAATAGGAGCAGAGCAGTGAAGGGAAATATTGGGAAAACGGGAGAAGTTGCTCCATTTTTTAAGCTTCCGTCGCGTGTGCAGCCTTAATGGTTAAAGCTACATAGAAATCATTTATGACGGAAATGTTCTACATAAAATTATCTAAAAAATATCCCACAACAGCATATGTCTATCTTTTATGGTTGACTCACAATAACACGTGTAACTCCCGATAGCTTAGCAGTTCGGAGCTTTCTGATTATATTTGTTTACTCTTACGTTTATAATACTCTCACTCATCCCTAATTAAAAGAAGTTAATATTATTACCTATTCAATAAAAAAATAATCATAGTAATCGGTATAGAAACACCAAATTTATACATGAAATACGCTAATAAGCCGTCGCGCGTGAATACTGAATCATGCCATAAGGATTATTTTTGTGTAACGGTTGCCGCGCTCGACACGGGTCGTGGCTGTTGATGCGTTCAGAGCGTTCGACCTTATTGACGGACAATTAATAATTGATTTTAACAAACAATGCTTATCAGCGCGACTTTTAGTCTTTAAATAGTTTATTTGATCTTTTGTTGTTATTTTCTAAAATAGGTATTAGTTGTTTTGGTAGTGTTTATATATTCGTTCAAATTACAAATTATTAATAGTTTGCATTTTATTTCCTTTTATGTGAAGGTAGTAGAAGTAGAAGTAGTACGCATAGTTTTTTAGATACCGATAAGTAAGTTTTGGCTAATTTATGTTCTTTTTTAGTTTTGTATTATGTAGGTAAAAGCGTAGATACTTTTATTAATTATAGTAGTTATAGGTATTTATTTGTAAGTGAAGTAGGTATAGGTAGATGGTATTGCACAGGCGTTTCAGCTTTATTTTCATTTCTTTTTTTGTTGTAAGTTGTACATATTTCTGGGTATAATTCTATTAGAATATTTTAGTTTAAATTGGCACTTAGATTTTAAGTGTAAGGTCGCTATAGATAAGACCTCTATCGTAGGTTATTTTGTTACCTAGGTAACCGACAGCCTTTCCGTTACCGTCGATTAAAAATAAAATACCCAATGCCACCTAAAAAACGCCACTGAACCGGGAAAAAGGACATGGTACTTTTTTTACGAAAAACGACGGAAACGCGGACGAAGTCGCGGGCAAAAGCTAGTAATAATATTAAATGATGATGATGACACCGAATTTGTTGATTTTATTTAATTACTGCTTACCCCTTTCTAATATCGAAATCACAAGCATTCGAGCGTATGAGGCAGTGAGAATGTTTTTCGAAACAGCGTCTTTCGCCGCGACTACTTCATTCGAGTCCATGAGCTTTCGAACCTGTGAGGCAGTGGAAAATTAATTCGCAACAGCGTGTGTCGCAACAGCGGCGTTCGAAACAACATAGGGGACCCGTTTGGGATTGGCTTTCAGACTAACTGGATGCAGCTAATTACCAATATTTTACTGAACGACTGCCTATCTGACCTCCACAACCCAATTAGTATTGGTAAGAGACCACTCTTAAAGCCATCACCAGTTCACCAGAACTGGTGATAAGGCTTTCCGAAATCCTTATCAAACGCGCGCAAATCGTGCAAAGTCAATGATAAATGATGTTTTTTAAATAGGTTTATACGAGTTCAATAATTAAAGTCAAAGTATTTTATTTCATTGCACATAGACAAGGGCACTTCTAAAACGTCTACAAAAAAAAGGTTTACAATCACTTTTTTGAAACTATATGGCGCCGGTGTTTCGTACCTGAAAACTGAGAAGAAACATCCGAAAGAAACTCAGTGGTCATAGTCTCATTCTGTCGGGGCTGCAGGTTGTTCGAAAGAGATACCGCGGTCTCGACACAAAGAGTTAAGAAGGAACATGGGTGGTTTTTAGTCAGTAGAAGTCTGAAACTCCCTACCGCTCTGCGGGAGGAGTCATTTGATGATATTCCACCCACCAAAAAATATATATTTTAATTATTAAACACTGGCTATTATTACAGGATAATAAGAAAAAACCAATAATTCTCGGGCAACGTGCAGAGGGCATGCAATGTCATTATGTCAATTAGAATGACGAACACTGCCCTGTGCTTCACAGTAAGCTTTGCTTTATCCTTTAATTAATTCTTTAATTAGAAAGCCCTTAGTGGATTTAATCCCATGAGGCTTCGGTCAAACACTGCATGGGATCATTGCCTAAAAGTAAACCGCTCATCTTTATCAGCCAAGCCTTTTTCCAACTTTATTGGGCTCGACTTTCAGTCTAACCGGATGCAGCTGAATACCAATATTTTACATGAAGCGATTGTCTATCTGACCCAGTTAGACTGAGTAATACAGTAAGTACACCTTGATAAGATTTAAGACTGGTTGTCAGACTTTTGGGTCACTGACTACCTGTAACGGCTGTCAAATATATGCAAATAACAGCCAGGACCAACCGCTTATCGTGCTTTCCGAGGCACGAATAAGCCATCCATGCTAAGGAAAAAGAGGTTCACAAGAAAGTGAGTGGCTGCGTGTTATTTAATGGAAGACTGGTTCACCATTATTGTCAAATAATGGTGAATGAACGTTGGTGCCGTAATGTGCGTAGTATCTACCCGACGTATTATGTTGGTAAAATGACCAAATAATCATAAAATCAATACTAATGTAAGAAGAGAGTCGGTATCCTTTTATATTATTCATTTTTCATTCATTTATTTATTCATTAACAATTTACATTGTATTGAACATTACATATTAAAAAGAGAAATAACACGTGCAGAAACAACTACATTAAGCAAATTAATACAATGTCAGCAAAATAATACAAAGACACAAAATACAATATCTGGTTCGTAGCAGGTACAGTGTCAGTTAAAAAGTCTAATTTATTATTATCAGGTAAAATGTCAATTACAATGTCAAATATAAAGCAAGTATAATGTCAAATTCAATGTCCAATTATAAGCAGATACCTATGTCAAATTAACATGACAATAACATCACACTTAGGCAGAGGCAGAGGTGTACCCATTAATACTCTCACATTTAACTTGCCAATGATGTTTAAGTCCCATCATGTAATAGGGAGCGACCCTATTGCCATCAACTGAACAGAAATCCAGAATCTGTGGCTGCTACAGAAATTCCTGATGGAAAAACGCAAAAACTTTTTGCCCGATCTGAGAATCGAAACCAGCACTTCATACACATCGATTGCGACCACTACAAGCCTGCGACCCTGTATATTATGGCAGAATATGACAGTGTTATTTCAGTAAATGACAGTATTATATTACACTAGCTGACCCACGCAACTTCGTCTGCGTCACATAAATATAGCTTATAACCTTTCTCGATATATCCGTCATAAATTAAGCTAACTCGTAACAAACAAAAAATCTTATCTTTCTTCTTTATTATAATAGTTTAGATGGTATAGATTAGCTATATTAAGGTGTAAATTACTATAGGTATCTCTTACTGTTAAATACATATACAATAACACTCTGTACTTGTAAACATTATGATGCAGTAAATATTTTGAATTTGAATTTCCCGGAAAGAATCTCCCTACATTGCGACGCGCGAATTATTTTGCTGCGCGGATATTTTTACATTGCGATATCTTCTAAGATATTTGTTTAAACTGTTTAGAGTAAAGGGCACAAATATTCTATATTAAATTTTCTTTCTAACAGACACATTTATTTAGATATAGATTAATACCATATGGGTTAAATAAGCTTCGCAAAAAATAATTATTTTTAACCTAACAGATTAATAGTAAAAAAAGGTTACAGTGAGTCAATCTTAAAAGATAGATATATGCTGTCGCGGACTTTTTTTTAGAAATTTTAAAGAGGAACAATTCCTTCATATATGATATTTGCGTAACTTAGACCTACCTAGAAAATACCTTTTCCCGTTTTTGTAACATTTTTCATTTATGCTTCGCTCCTATTAGCCGTAGCGTGATGTTATATAGCCTATAGCCTTCCTCGATAAATGGACTATCCAACACAAAAAGAATTTTAAAATTCCAACCAGCAGTTCCTGAGTTTACCGCGTTCAAACAAACAAACAAACAAACAAACTCTTCAGCTTTATAATATTAGTATAGATTTCTGCCGCAGTAGATATTAAATCAACAGGTTTATATACCAAACATAGCACATCCTGTTTTTAATAAGTTCCACTAACTTCACGGACACGTGTAAACCGAGACGACGACCGTAATTTCCTTTAGATACCGATACCGGTACCAAGTTTACCAAGAAACCGACACCAATTTTCTAATCAATTATAGTTCAGGAGTTCAACTGTAACTTTAAACTTTGAGAGCTCTTACAAATAGTAAAGCTATCAAAATGAACCTTATCCAAGTTGTCATAAATTGAATTATTATCAATTTTCATATTTGCTATTTAAATACTTATGTATTTATATTCATATTCGTATGTATTATATGTATAAATGCAAACGTGTAGGACGACGTTAAATTTTCTCAAATGTTTGAAGCCTTACAAAATCTTTTTTTTTTTTTGAGATGCGATGAGAATTAAAAGCAATTATAATTATGCAATATAAATGCTTCATTCGCTAAAAAAACCCAACTCTATTTATTGTTAGGCCGAAGCCGATACCACATCCTATGAAAGTCTACTGCCCGACAGGGTCCATAATTGAGACTGATGTAACTGTTTCCCTAATATCCTGTATACATTATGGTACGCAATAAAGAATTGAGAATTGAGAATTGAGAATACTACACTGATACCATTTCCCTCCAGCATACGGCATGAGGCAGCGCTAAACTACGGATACCACATCCGTTATGAGCTGGTGGAAACCAACACATAATTTGAAACACACACGTTGTTTTTTTACCCGACTGCGGCGAAGCCCAAAAGGAGGGTTATGTGTTTGATTACTATATACGGTTAACCTAGTGTTTAACGGTTAATTCTGTGTTCTGACGATTTGTAAGGATGGGGTGAATAACTGTATAATGTTACGGCTAATAGCCGAAGTGTGGCTAAACTTAGATGTATCTTACTTAACTTCTGTTAGAACCCGCTTTAGTCTTCATCATAGCAGACAGAACTGCGTGCAGCCGCACACCGGCAGTTAATCTTAAGTGTATCCTATTCAGTTTTCAGTGCAGTTAAACATTTTTCTATTACTTTTGCTATTAGCCTTAATATAAGCACTGTTTCCGGTTCATTTTTCATCTATACTATAAATAACCCTTGCTAGGATCGCTATTATTATAGCCCACCATGGGTGTACTATCACCACCTAAGCCCTCGGGGATTGCTAGAATAGAAAGGCACCTAAAAGAAAGCTAAAGCTAGTACCGGTATAAATGACCTCTCGAAATCGACTTTACAAGTAATGCCCCTTTACTAAAATAAATTAATAACATCCATTTCCATAACTGCTTTGCTTTAGAAGCAGTTTACTAATCACACACCCTCAGTAGGTACCTGTAACACGACATTAATCAGTTTATCACTATAATATCTTAAATCCTGTCATTTCACGTAAAATATGAAACGGCTTAACGAGTAAATAACCCACAAACTACCTTCGTAGGACTACTCAAACTTTACGGTCTTTCACCGTAGAAACAAAAGAGATATGGCTTTATTTTCATTTAACTATAGCTGTAGTACAGACGTAGCAACGGGTTAACTTGGAATATTAAAACCTAGCAAGAAAATATGGGACTGAAATAGGCCGATTATTTTAAGTCTTACATTCGGTGAATAGCAAGAGAGCAGAATTTTATTGTCTTCAAAGGGCAAAGCTACGTCTTTGCCCTTTGAAGACAATAAAATTCTGCTAGATTTTACTTCGTGAGATCATGGAGCATTTCAAATCGACTGTTGTAAAGCCAAAAGGTTACGGTTTTAGTTTTAGCTGTCTGTTTTTATGTTTTAACATTTTTATTCCTAAACTACCGAGTCGATTTAGATGAATGATGTGTCAATCTGCCGAAACCAACATAATAATTGCGATAAGGTATGCAGATGATGAGAGTGGCATGTCAAATGATAGAAGATAATTTTCTGTATTCATTAATATTGGCAACAACGAGTTTTTCAGAGAATTCAGTTTTAAAACACTGACCTCGTCTATGTTTATTATTATTTATTTATTTAAGCAGGAACTAAAAGTATGGTGGTTTAGTATAAAAGAATAAGTATATATTATACGCCTTCCAAAAATAAATAGCAATTCATATAGCGCTTACCAGTGATGTCTTTAAAAACTGTAAAAATATTAAATTATCGTTGAATGACAAGCTCATAGTTTGCGTGGGCGAAAATGACTACGACATAAAGATTTTGTCTACTCAACTTCGTCAATTCCTAAATGAATTCCGTGATAATGATGTTATAGTTCTGAGTCTATTGAAAAATATATATATAAATGTAATTGACCTCAACCAAACTATACGCAATATTTGCAATGACTTCAAAAATTCAAACTTTGTTGACTCTAATTATAATTTGTTTAATACATGTAAATTGATTAATTATGTTATTGACTATGACGATTATGAGAAAAAATATTTAAATGTTAAAGCACTAAAGAAATTAGTATTGCGTACCCAACCAAGTCACAAAAAATCTGCCAATAAATGTGAAGTCTATCGAAAAGGAACAATCCCATATTACTTTGCAGGAAAACAGTCTGAACACGATACCACGAACGAACCCGGTATTGGAAACCCAACTGCTAGGAAAATGGGTACTATACCTTTCTATTTTAAAACTGTGAGCAGGAATAGGCTTTTTCGTGAAAAATAGTGGTGAGTCACAGACCTTTAAAATATTTCACCAAAACATCGCTAGCGTTTTATCTAAACAAGAAATTTTAGAACTAACGTTGCTAGAATTACGAGACGCAAATAACGAGCCTGATATTTTATGTTTCTCTGAAACTTTTATGCGTGCCGGAAACGAAAAGTTTCTCAAAATAAACAACTATACCTTGGCAACTGCGTTTAGTAGAGACCAGCAGAGAGGGGGCACTTGTATACTTGCAAAAAGGGGCATTACTTGTACCGAGCTTACTTGCGTTAAAAAATATTCAACGCTCAAGTCTTTCGAGGCTTGTGGTATTGAAATCCCGTTGCATAAATTATTAATAGTGTGCGTTTATAGAACACCGACATCTGACCCTAACGTATTCCTGAATAAGTTGGACCTATTGTTGGGTGAAGTACTCAAAAAATATGGGCCAAGTGTAAAAGTAGTTATAGCTGGTGACTTTAATATAAATACTCTAAAACCAGGGAAAGTTACTACCTATCTAACAGATCTATGTAATACGTACAAGCTGCAACTTCACATTAATGTCCCAACCCGTAAGGACTCTTGTATAGACCACATAGTAAGTAACATCAAGACTACATCTTCTAAAGTTTTGCCTCTTCACTTATCTGACCATGATACAGCACAACTGTTAGAGTTTCCGGTAAAAGAGAAAAGTTCAAAGTTTAAATTATACTTTATTTATAAGAAAGATTACTGCAACGAAAATATAAAAAAATTTAAAGCATGTCTCACAAGTATTTCTTGGTTAGATGTCTACTTAGAATCTGACACAAATAAAGCTTTCAATACATTCCATGATTTTTTCTGTTTGTTATATAATTTGTGCTTTCCAAAAATAAAAATAAAGATTAAAAACTCTAATGCATTTAAGCAGAAATGGATAAGTAAGGGCATTTAAGCAGAAACAGTTGCAAAACCAAACGATTCTTGCGATATCACTATTACAAGAATAAAACATTATCACACAAAATAAGATATAAACAATACTCAAATATATTGAAAAAGTGTATTGTTAAATCGAAAATGAATTCTAACATAAATTTTATAAATAATAGCAAGAACAAATGCAGAGCAACGTGGTCAGTTATAAATCATGAATTTGGGAATGCGAAATCATGTACTAATAATATTTCTGAAATACAATTAGGTAAGAAAGTTCTGACAAATCCCCCTGACATAGCGAATGCTTTTAATAATTATTTTATTGACTCGACTAATACCTTGACATCTAATAATCGACATTATTATAATGACAATAATATTAAGTCAATTCCTAACTCCATTTTCCTTAGCGCTATGACTGAAAATGAAGTTAAAAAAGAAATAATTGCGTTAAATAATACTAACTCTGAAGGTTATGATGGAATCATTACAAAAATAGTTAAAGCGTGCAGTACAGAATTAATACCCATCTTGACATATTTAATTAACCTCTCATTTTCGTCAGGTACATTTCCTAATGCCCTAAAATTAGCTGTCGTGAAGCCACTGTACAAAAAGCACGATAAAAAGGACGTCAAAAACTATCGCCCGATTACTCTGATTCCTATTTTGTCAAAGGTTTTCGAGAAATGTATGCTTAAGAGACTTGTAGACTTCTGTAGCAAATTTAATATTATAGCAAAGGAACAGTTTGGATTCCAAAAGCAAAAGTCAACAACACAAGCAATATTTACTCTGGTGGGCAATATCCTGAGTAACTTAAACAATAATAAATTAACAACAGGTCTTTTTTCGACTTATCACAAGCTTTTGACTTCGTAGCACATGACGTATTATTGAAAAAGTTGGAAATACTGGGAATAAGAGGAGTTGCACTGCAGTGGATTTCGTCTTATTTAAGTGATCGAAAACAATACGTTGTTATAGATAAAGTAAATGAAAACGTACTCACTTCCTCCTGTTCTGTATCTAGGGTAAATAAATGTGGCGTCCCTCAAGGTAGTGTATTAGGTCCCATATTATTCTTGCTATATATAAATGACATACCACTGGTGACTCATCATAAAATTATATTATTCGCAGATGACATTTCAATTATCGTATCATCTGACAAAAAATCACCTTCTGATCATGAAATAGACATTAATAATACTATTGACAAAATTTTACAATGGCTACAGACTAATAAATTAAAAATTAACTTAGAGAAATCGAATTTTATTCAATTTAATAAGTCGAAACATGCCAAATACAATTTTAAACTTAATATTGACAGACTAAAAGAAGTAACGCAAACCAAATTCCTAGGTGTGCTCATAGACCAAGACTTAAATTGGAAAGGACATTTAGATGATTTATGCAATAGGATTAATAAATTTACTTACGCCCTCAGACAAGTAAAGAACGTAACAACCGTTAAAACGGCAATTACTACATACCATGCATATATTGAATCTATTTTAAGTTACGGGCTTATCTTATGGGGGAACAGTACGGATAAAGACAGAGCATTCATTGCACAAAAAAGGTGCATCAGGGCCATTTGCGGACTTCGTTCTGATGAATCTTGTAAGCCATTTTTTAAAAAGCTTGGTCTGTTACCACTTCCTGCACTTTACATATACGCAATCTGTAACTTTGTCTACAGTAATAAGGGATTGTTCAGAAAAGCTTGTGAAATAATCTCTCGTCCAACAAAAGATCCACACAGACTTGTAACGAAGGATAATCCTAAATCAGCCAAGTATGCTAAAAGCTGCCTTGTGATGTGTGTACGCATTTTCAACAAAATTCCGAAAGAACTGAAATGTATAAATAATTATAATTCATTTAAAAATAAGCTGTATAAGTGGCTGATTGGACATAATTTCTATGACATTAAAGATTTCTTTGACATTTTATAACATTATATCCATCTAATAATTTGAATGATTTAATTGATATTTACTGTTGTTTTGACATGATTATTATTTTGCATGCAATTGATATTCTGTATAGCTAAACATGTGGACATTGTATAAGACTGTAACACCATTATACCATGTTTAAAGCAAATAAAGACTTATCTTATCTTATCTTATAATTTAGACAAAAATCTAGTAGAACCAGAAAGTGCGGCTGTTTCCTTAGTTTCTATCCTCCAAGTTTCCCATTTTGAATAATATATCACATCCTCGTGTTCCAAGAGGATTGCCTGCTTTCATTTAAGCAATATTTTCTTCAGTGGCCTTATTTTTTTTTGTTTAATTATAAATTAATGTTCTATTTTCAGCTTTCATCTGGGTCAGAGTACGTCCGTGATTTCAGCTGCATCCAGTTAGACTGGAAGCCGAACCCAACATAGTTGGGAAAAGGTGGCCAAATGATGATGAGGATATCTGGGTAGGATTAAACTTTGACTACTAATTTATTCATTAGTAATATCTAACACGTGTTTTGACTAAATAAATAAAGAAGTTATAATTACAATACTTATTATTAATTCACTGTCCCTTGTCCTTTATTTATAAACTTTTTGTTTAGTAGTAACAAAGTCAGTTATAAGCTGACCTCATACATATTACCTAACATCAAGTCTGTAGTCCCCGAAGGGTTAGGCAGAGGTGTACCCACTAGTACACCCACATTTCGCCCGTTATGTTTAGGTAAGTCCAAATATGTCACCGGCATGTCTTAGAATTAGAACCAAAAAATTCGAAGATATATGTGACATCTACCAACCCGCACTGGGCCCGCGTGGTGGATTATTATTTATAGCCTATCCCTCTTCTAGAGGCCGCCTGAGTCCCTGCAGTGGGAACATTATAGGCTGATGATGAAGTCGCATATAATGGAGGTAAGTCTATTGTCTGGTCTTGTGCCATGTTTCTGAGAAATTCCTGATGAAAACACTCAATAACACTTTGCCGCACAGCAATCGCGCTTGTGACACAGTGTAAATATATTGTGCTTGTGACCACTAGGAAAACGAAGAAGTGAAGCAGACCTCGCATTCTTTTGATTCTCCATATTACGCTAGGTCAGCTACATCAAAGACAAAGACAAAGATATTTATTCGTAGAATTTATGGTAGGCACAAAGTTGTTACAGAAGAATGGTATTGATCACGACATATCCGCCGCTGGACGCGGCATACGAATATTTACAAGTAACATCATTTCAGCCAAAAGACGTCCACTGCTGGACATAGGCCTCCCCCAGGCGTCGCGACATTGACCGGTCCCGTGCGTCTCTCATCCAGCGGGTTCCTGCAACCTTGACCAGGTCATCGGTCCACCTAGTGGGAGGCCTTCCAACGCAACGTCTTCCGGTTCGCGGTCGCCATTCCAGAACTTTTCGGCCCCATCGGCCATCCGTTCTGCGAGCAATGTGCCCTGCCCATTGCCACTTAAGTCTGGCGATTCTTCGGGCTACGTCGGTAACCTTGGTTCTCATGCGGATGTCCTCATTTCTGATTCGATCACGCAAGGAAACTCCGAGCATAGCCCTCTCCATTGCCCTTTGGGTGACTTTGAGCTTTCTGATGAGGCCCATTGTGAGCGACCACGTTTCGGTCCCGTATGTAATCACTGGCAACACACACTGGTCATAGACTTTCGTCTTGAGACAAGTAACACTTGATACTAAATATTTTTTTTTTAATGTAATACTTTTTAAGAGAAATATCTTTATTCATTTATAGAAATAACATTTACAAAATATTTTATCACAAAACTATTTAAATTTATCGAATTACATTAAATTCGACGTCTTCTTCACATTAGTTGTGTGTGGGTAAGGCTGACCCATCGCCGAAGCCAAATAGCTTGGCTAATGGTTTGAATTTGTGTCTTGTGCCGCGAATACACATGCTAGTGGCACGGATTATTGCGATGATAATTCTGGATCTTAACCAACCCATCACTACGCTGAAGGACTTGTTCCAGCGGTCAGCATATAAATATACTAAATATTAACATTTAGATTTAGAATCGTATTTAATTAATATCAAAATTAAGCCAAATAAAATTTTTGTAAGTACACATTTACCTAACCCTTAATTACATCATAATAAACATAAACTCTAATTAAACTTAAATTCTAATAAAACAGAACAAAAAAAGACAAGATTAAAACACGCTAATTCTAAAATATACCTAGGAAATAAAAAAGTACGTCAGGCCTATTATCTATTTTGTGGTCAAAGCGTTGCCACCAACGACGCGCTGTTCTCTTTAATCTAAACAATTTCACATAAACTTGACCAAGTTTCACAAAACATTCCTTTTGCGACCACCGCCCTCTATCGGCGGTTCCCCGCAGCTAACAATGGCGGCCACTCATCGAACTACCCACGTTGTTGTTACAACTTCGTCATAACACTATCATGTTCTGATTTTAGGGCGTTAAGGACTTGCCAACTATGTGCGGTCTACAATCTCTGAATAACTAACCACATCTAAGCTATGGGAGGTATGCGGTGTCTAAGGAATGGGTGCCGACGGTGGCGGAGCGGTACGTATAGCGGATTTGACCTGACAACTAGATTTGGAAGACAGACCATATTTATACTGTGACAGATGTGTGAGTATTCCAGTACCGAGCTCTAACTGTGGAGGGACACAATGTAAGCATGGAAGGCAGAATGCTAGATTTTTACATGCACGCGATTGAGACGAATGAACGACCATCAGTCACTGCGCACTGGTCTTTAAGAAAGGTTTATTGGTGAACCTGGACATTCTCAACCTATGAAATATAGTGAACCCGCAACCTTGTACAACCAGACGGGGTCGGTACTCACTTAAGTGTTTACGTCCTTCATCATCATTTCAGCCGAAAGACGTCCACTGCTGGACATAGGCCTCCCCTAAGTGTCATTTTTGCTTAGGGGGGTTTGCCATAATCGCCACGCTTGGCAGGCGGGTTGGCGATCGCAGTACGGTCGATACAAAAAGCACAGAGAACGCTGCTGCCCATTCTCTGGTAAGTCCCTTAGTCGCCTCTTACGACACCCACGGGAAGATATGGGATGGTGCTATTCTTTGCGTCCGACACCATACGGAACGTCCACGTCGAACATCGATACATCACACATATAATATTATAGGTACCTACATTTTTAGTTTTAAGATTCATATTGTATTTTGCCTTTTTGGGATTCTTTAAAGATTTATTATTACTATTATATTAAGGGTAATAACAATACTCACACGACCTCTAAACATGAATATCGATTTAAGTTTGTGTGCTAAAAATAAGATTTGAAACAAAATCAGTAAGTGGATTCAGGATTTTTTCTAATTTTCAACCGGGACTCTGGCAACAGTTTACAGCGGACTCTTTGTGTAATTTAATACACTTTCTATCTCAATTCGAAGGATTTTGATGGAATTTTGCAAAAATTCCAACCTTATGATTGAAAAATTCGTCTGCTCCAAATTAATTTTGTTGAGTTGACAAAATGAATACGCAAATACCCCGCCGTTATAGGTCAGTGGAAAAGTTACAAAAAATATAATTATTTTTTCGGCGTCGTATTTTAAAATTTGTATGCCTACACGGCAAAACATAGCGCTCAAATCAATATGTAAATACCTATGTTTAACAAATAAAGATTCTGATTCTGATTCTGAATCACTAGAATACGAAGGTTGGTTGGACCGTTGGTCTTGTGGTCGCGATCGCTACTGCATGTGCTGGGTTCGATTCCCGTGTCAGAAAATTGTTAATGAGTTTTCCCATCAGGATTACTTCAGTAGCAGCCACAGAGTCTGGAATTGTGCCCGGTTGATAGCAATTGGCTCGTCCCCTATTACGGGGGACTAAACATAACTTTAAAAATGTGGGTGTTCTCTTAGGTACACCTCTGCCTATCCCCCCAGGGCTTGTAGGTGTTATGTTACGTGATTATTTTCAAACCCAATTAGGTTTCTCGAATTTAATTCCTCTGTGTATTTCAAATAATCATTACGTAGGTTCCTTTACAATACTGTTTATAAATTCACATTCTACTGATAAATATTCAGTTTGGAGAGAATTTAATGTATATAGTGTAGGTATTCAAATAACATTTTACAATTATTAATATCTATACATAATTCATGTTGTAATAAGTTATAAATATCCTCTTTAATGTAAGCAATTATTTGATGCAAACTGTTGTCTGTCTGAAAATATTTTAGCATAATTTAATATCTTTAACTTATTGTCATTCATTATTTCAAATATTTAAGTCGCAAATCGCAGCAGTCGCAGTTGTTCTGGGTCTGGATGTTTGTGCATGTGAGTTTTAATTTCTGTAAATGCACCCACGAAACAGGAGAAATTCTTATTATGGGGCAACGCTTTTTTAAAGAACAAAAAAAAAACTTAGAGTTTGCAAAAAATATTGAAGCACTCGCAAAGGTACATGGATCCTTCGTTTGCCGGTAATAATATATTATATTGTAGGTATAACTCACCAAAAAGCTACATAATTGGAAAACCATTATCCAATATTATGAGTGTAATTGCAAATTGCCCTCGTCGTACCCTTCAAACATGTATTGGGCTGTATAAAAATAATTGCTTCAATATACAACTTGTTTTACCCAAAGCAAACCTTAATTCACAATCAGGACAAATTAAAATAAACAAGGCTTCTTTGAACTCAATGTTGTTCATACATAATTATATCAAAGACAATAAATAAATTAGAAATATATGTCTATTTCAAGAGTAAGAGATAAAATTGCTAATAAAGGGTTACTTAAGGTGAATCCTCCAACCAGCCCGCGAAATTCAAATTTTCTTAAGTTTTTTGCAATTTGCAGGCCAGTGATAATCATCAAAATCATTAATACAACCCTCCGAGCTCATAAAGGTTCCGGAATGACTTTGACCTTGTAAAAAGTCATTTTTACACCTTTATGAGCTCGGAGGGTTGTATTAATGATTTTGATGATTATAATTATGTAACTACATACGTCTTACAGCCGCGAATCAAATGTTCATCAACATACAACCTATCACTTGCCTGCAAATTGCAAAAAACTTAAGAAAATTTGAATTTCGCGGGCTACCCTGGAACATCAACCTTAAGCAGTAAAAAGTAAAAGTAGGGTTAGGTAGTAAACGTCCAGATTTCGTCAATAAATTGTGTTGCTAGTGTAATAGGAAGTTTGAAAGTGACGTCGCGCCGGTGACTGAAAATGTCGTAAGGATAATTTTAGGTATGAATGTGGGTGGGTATAACAGTAGAGGAAGAAACGATAGATGGATTATAAAGGAATAGCTTTTGCCCACGGCTTCGCCCGCGTGGAAGTCGGTTTAACTACAAAAATGTAAATTATCCATACAAACTTTCAACCCCTAATTCCCTTAGAAGTTGAATTTCTAAAAATTCTTCCATATTCCTTGTTTACATTATAAAGGGAACCTCTGTGCAAAATTTCAGCTTTCTAGGTCCAAGGGTTTGGGCTGGGCGTTGATGAGTCAGTCAGTCAGGACTTCTCTTTTTATTTATATAGATAAGATATAGAATGATATTCACACAATTACAGGACATAATATGAATTGCCAATTTGTTAATTTATGTACAATTGTTAATTTTTGCACGTACCTGATTAACCTTAATTGTTTTAATTTTATTCGTATTATCCAATGTTAACCAAATAAGTATTTAATCTTAGTTTCATTAATTTATTATTCTGTTATTGTATTAATTACCAATCATTTTAATCCATTGAATTTATTACTATTATGTTGATTTGTTTGTTAAATTGATTTTATAATTTATAATTCACAACTTATTGCTATACATATTAAAGTGTAATAATATTGTGCATGTGGTGTTAGCCTGTAAATAATTGTTGCGCTCAGAAATGTATATTAAATAATTTTAAACGAAATGCAACGTGTAAACAATTGTAGTTTAACCTAAATAAATAAATAAATATGGCAAGAACGGAGGTATCTGATGACGTCACAAGTCGTAGAGAACTATGGAAGACATGCTACGCCGTCCTCAAATGAATTTTATTGGGATATCTAAATCTAAATAAAATAAATATAAATAAATAAATATAATAATATAATATAATCTATATAAATCTATCTATCATAATTATCTATATCTTCTTCTATGATTTTTTACGACGAAACAGGTAAGGTGGTAAAATAATGTATGATCTAAATAAAATTATAAAAAGACGTTTATTTCAGGAAACACGAGTTATTGTAATATTGACTGCAGGCAGGTAATACAGTCACGGAAAACAATATGTATGCAAATAGTGAAATTCATTAGATATATTCTGTAGGGACGTGGTCACGGGCGCAGCGAATAGGGGAAAGTACGTACAAAATGACATACCTATACGGACAAAACGACACATCAGTCACATTTCAAATTCTGCCGGGTCTAGCCCGCCGTAGACAACGATATCCCGTGACCCTACCGGCTCACACTGGTCCCAAATAAAAAAAAAGTGGACATTGATAGTAGACCGCTGATATTTTTTTTTTTATTGTTGATACAATGATAACAGATAAGGCAAAAAAATATTATTGTCCTACTTCAAATACTTTTCTGTAAAAAAAATATTTCTTTTTTTTTTGTATGGGAGCGATTACATTTTACTCAATTTCTCAAAAACTTTAAGCGATGTCGAGATGGCAATCACATATGTTAGAAAACTAATAATTCTGAGTATTTGGCTCGAAGAAACTTATTGCTTATCTCTGCGTACTTTCGAGATAATAGTGACAGAAAATAACATTTTTTTTTAATGTTGTTGCATTTAAATAACTTTTACCTTAAATAATATTGATTTTACATTTATTGTTGAATTTTGATTTTTTATAATGCTTTATGGACAAAATGACATACACACGTAACGGACAAAATGACATAGGTATGTCGTAACGACAAACCGCTTTGATTTTGACTTCTACTCCAAAGATGAACGAAATCAAGTCAAAAATGAACCTAAAGCTCCACCAGAGAAGAAAACGTTACCAAATCTCTATTCAAAACATTTTCCAAGCCACACTCAAGATAACGAAGAGGATTGCGCTTGCAAATATTCCAACCATCTTTTTTCTCGGTCAAGACCTGGAGAAGACTGGTTGCGGTGTTTAAGTTGTTCACATTGGGCTCACGCTTCATCGCTTCAACGAACCAAGTGATTCATTTGCGAGCTTTGCCTTTAATTTTATAGTTTCGTCGTGTATGTCATTTTGTCCTTATGGTATGGACAAAATGGATTTTCGTTGATCTCAGTTTAACGTTTTTTTATATTTTTTCTAGTTTGTTTATCTTTTAAATGTCTATTATAATTCATTGGTATAAAACCAAAGATTACTTGAGTAAAATATGAATGTGCTCTGATTTGAAAATAAAGAGTTATGACTCAAAAACAAAACCATATGTCATTTTGTACGTACTTCCCCTACTTCTTGTTTTTCTGAATTCATATTTCTGTATCTAGATTGTAGGCACCCAGAGGACTTGCCTAGAATATTAAGTTTCTTCTGCCATTCTCTCCTGTCAGTCGTCATGGTATCATTTACTCCTTTCTCTTTCATACAAATCCTCACACAATCCATCCATCTTTACTTAGGCGTTCCTCTCCTTCTCCATCCATCAACATTAATATCCATCACTTTTTTGGTCACATTCGTTTCATCCCTCCTCATACCATGTCCAATGTCCATAACTCCATACCGAGACAGAGGTAGGTATATAGGTAATTTTTGGGAGCAGACAAAGTCTGCGTCTGTAGGTAGTCACGAATTCAATTTAAAGTAAGAAAATAAAGTTTATAATTAAACTGAGCGAAAATAAAAGATTTTACGAAAGGGGTCACATCACACTTCACACTAATATTATAAAGGCGAAAGTTTGTGAGTGTGTGAGTGTGTATGTTTGTTACTTCTTCACGCAAAAACTACTGGACGGATTTGGATAAAATTTGGTACACAGATAGTTTATAACCTGAATTAACACACAGGATAGTTTTTATATGTATAAATTTAAATTTATTTTGCGCCCCAACTAGTAGGTTCTAAATACAAGGATAAACGACTTTAAAGTCGCTGCCGCAACGGTGTCATGTCGATCCCTAAGACTGGGGAAAATTCTAAAGCTATTAGCATAGAACACGAGACAAAATAAGTTTAACTGGACACTCAAAATATATTCTAGCACAAAAAACTCGTTTTATTCCTTTTCTATTTATTCGACCCGCAACTTCGATCGAAAGTTACAAGTTCGTAAGTGCGGTCCAGTAAGCTTAGTCACTATTTACCAAAGTAACGGTCCCACAGTTTATAAATACTTTATATTATTTGCTCAGCGTGTCTTCAGTTGGGTTTCTTCGTTTACTGCAGCCCTGGTACCCCTGGTGCGTGTCTTGATAACTTAATTAGCTAACGAACCACTAAGCCGGACTAATTAATTACGTGCTCTCTTTAGAGACCTCACATGTTATCTTAAGACATTAATGATGTCGAAAGTCAAAATTAAAACTGAATGAGCACAAATATATCTAATGCTTTTATTTTAAAGAATCATCTGCTCCACCTGGGAGAGTATTCATTAATTTTCCGAAATGAAAATCTGAAACGTACATTACGCGATTTTTTGTGGTGATATTTCACAGCCCTGTAGAAATAAATATGTACATACATGGTTATCATAGAGGTATTTTGTACATCATTCTGAGCTAAAAGCTGCGGGCTGGGCTCCGATTTTCTTACTTGAATACGTGGAAACCGTTTTCGTTTCGGTATCCCTTCTACCCTGTAAATATAGCCCCGAGGAAAACATTGATACTCGTCGTAAGAGTAAACTCCCAAAATGTTCGGTAAAGACTGATCAAGCCATACCTACAATAATGCAGAGTCATGGCTTTCCTTTTGAATCTTAGGAATCACTTTATGGCCGACCCACAGGTATACAAACACCATGACAGTAACCCCATTAAACTGCTATAACTCCATACATACATAGAACCTTTCCAACACAGCCATCTAACAAGTTCCTAACTTTGTGTTTGTGTTTATTATTACCAACGTACCTACGTCGATAGTGTATTGTTGTTCATATACTAGGAGAAGATGGGATGTGATTGTAGGTGGTAGATAAATAAATAAAATCAAGTATCCGGTTTTCCGGTTTCGGTATAGGTACCGACCATAGTTTATGAAACACCACACTTCGCTCCAAAACACAAATCAACGTTGCTCAAAAAACCGCTAAACTGGAGAGGGACTGGGCTTGCATGTCAGCCGTATGCCCAACGAGCTGTGGGCTAAAGTAACCACGTTGTGGAGCCCTGACACTGCCAAAAGGCGACGTGGTAGACCACGCAGGAGTCGCAAGAGATGACGGGACGAGCTGGATGGACAGAACTAACGACTTGTGGTCCACATTGGTACTAGATCGACAGATTTGGAGATAATGGGGTGAGGCCTTTGCCCAACAGTGGAATGACACAGGCTTACAGTAACACGATGACAGGGCAGTGGCTGAGCGATTGGACTGCTGCGTTGCGTGTCGCGGGTTCGATCCCCGCACAGACCAAATATTTATGTGGCCTGCAGATAGTTTGTTTCGGGTCTGGGTATTTGTGTATGTAAGTTTATACGTTTGTGAACGCGCCCACGATACAGGAAAAATTCCTAGTGTGGGGCAAAGTTAAAAAAATAGAATGTTATGTTCGGTTGCTTAGGTGAGGTATTGTCTGTAGATAAATAATAGACAAGAATCAGTCAAACTCAATGTCAAACTAGTAGTACGAACGAATTGAGGACTGGCTGCGGACATCGGATGCTTAGATGTCCTCATAAATTAATATAGGTAAGAAAGGAGGATATCAGAGTCCGGTGGTGTATGGACCCGCCACTGTAAGTATTTTGTGAAGACAGGTAATCTAGGTTTTTTTTATTAGGTATGCCTGTTTATTACCACGACACGGTTGGCGCAGTGGCTCAAGCAATGGACTGCTGCGCTGCGTGCCGCGGGTTCGATCCCCGCACGGAACAAATATTTGTATGATCTACAGATAGTTGTTTCGGGTCTGGGTAATTGTGTATGTGAGTTTAAATGTTAGTGAACGCACCCACGATACAGGAGAAATTCCTAGTGTGGGGCAACGCTTTTAAAAAAAGAAGAAAGAAAGAAGAAAGATTACCACGAAAATTTCTGCAGAACGTTGGATCAAGATCAAGGGACATATCTAGTAGTCATGACTAGGTACAGTCGCCCACACAAGTGCATGGATACCTTAGGGCCTATTTTTCTGTGAAGGTAGAAATCAAGTTTTCGAAAATAATTAATAGATGGCGTTTGGTTTCTGCACAACTGTGATATTAAACTCTTCAATCCCCAGTGTCACTTGTAGGTGGCATAAGTTTTATTTCTGTTTCTACCTCACAGCAATTTTATTTGTAATTTCTACTATAATAATAATAAGAAATTAAACCTTTAAAGTTTTTACTTTCCGCAATGACAATATCCGGATTACCCGGTGTCACCTGTAGGTGAAATAAAAAGGAGGTAGATTTTTATAACTTAGTCCTAACTAAATGTAATCTATTCTGTTTAGATATAGAAAAAAATGGACTTTGTCTTGGGAATAGGTTAGGTAAGTAAAAAGTTAGGAAACACGTATTAGGGTGGATTAAGTGAGAAGTTAAATGATAAAAAAAAAACAAAAGAAACCATAAGGAATGTTTTCATTAAGCTAATAAGTGCGCGTATCATTCAAAAATATAATATTCGAGTTAGTAGTCAGTTAGCAACAGGCACGAACGGAGACAAACAAAAAGACACTATCACACTGTTAGAGGTTTATTTCTTACAGTTTATTATTCAAAAACAGACATTTATTACCTATCGTTCAACATTATTATATTATATAAAACTTCTTATTGAGGCCATAGCTTAAGTATTCGTTTCCAAAATCGGAAAGAGGATTGAAGCTTTTGTAACCTCAACAAAGACAAACAGGAGACCGGATTATTTTATCACAAAAGTGAAAAGTTAAATGAATTAAATAGGTAGAATAACAGCTATACAATTGCACAAAAACATACGAAAAGGTTCTTAAGTAATGTAAAATAACCCTCCTTTTGGGCTTCGCCGCAGTCGGGTAAAAAGAAAATGTTGTGTTTGAATTTTTTTAGTTATTAAAAATACGTAAGTCATGTAATAGGTTATAATAACCCGGTCTCCAGTTAATAAAAATAATAAGTACTAAAGTTAATTAATATTATTTTTAAGTATTATGAAATATAAATCCTGGATCGGCAAAACTTATCTATCCCTACACGTTCACTGTAATATGACCAGCATAGTGGACACTACATAACCACTTGTATAGCACGTATTATTTCGGCACCACAAACATAAGCGTCCGTGTTCACTGGACTTAAAAGTTACAAACAACAACATTACTCAAATCAAA
Organism: Diarsia dahlii; assembly: GCA_949775195.1. Taxonomy (NCBI): domain Eukaryota; kingdom Metazoa; phylum Arthropoda; class Insecta; order Lepidoptera; family Noctuidae; genus Diarsia; species Diarsia dahlii. Next base: position 512,907 of record OX459197.1, on the reverse strand, counting down.
GTTAACATGATCCAAAGCGAACTGTAATCTTGCCCTTTTATGATTTTCTGAGGGCCAGGGTTTCACAACATGCCTCCTATGATGCAGCTCTTCACTTTTAAGAGCACGACGGGTATTGTCAACACTTGAGTCATAAAAAGCAGCATAGTCGGTCATCGACAGGAATCCATTTTCTTCATACTCTCATAACACGATTTGACGCTGTAATGTGTTTATGAGCCGTGGTCTACTAGTTCTTTGATGGTGTTGCAAAGAACCCTCGTCTTCAAATCGTCGTACCCATAGAACAACTGTTTTTCTCTGCAACAATATAACAGAAATATATAATACGCAATAATGATTATTTATTAAGTAGTATAGTCGTAACTAAAACATTTTTTTTTCTTATAACATTTTTGAAATCAAAACTACTTACGTTAACAATAAGATAAGTCGACAAGTTTCGAGTGTCGATAAGTTTTTGCCTTGATTTTGCAAATCAGTTATTTGAGCTCTTGTAACGAAAACAATATTACAACGCGTACTCATTTTGATGAAATAAGTTAATTCACCTAAATTAAAATAAAACTGAGCTAAACACACTCGAATGAGGCAATCGAAACAAACTTAGCGAACAATCAATTGAGCTTAGTCATAATTACTCATAAATCTTCAATCTAATTATTTCTACTACCTACTAATTTATTTATGAATTCATATTCGACCTACCCTCAAGTTTGAAAACTAAAACATAGATCAGATAATTAAAATCAGATAGTTATTAAATGATAATAATATTCAATTTAAACAAACATAGTAGGTAGTTAGGAATAAATGTATATAATAGAAATAATTCATTATAAATTATTTGAATGTTTAAACAGAAAAAGAAACTACATAAACATTTTATACAGCGTGAGCGCCCTCTAGTTAGTGTAGCATCAACAATATAATCAATGTTGCTAATCGAGTACTTATTTACGCCAGGTGGCGTCATTTCTTGCTTCACACGGTATTTTTTCTGAACTGCCCATGCATTATTGCAGGCGATGGTACATCAAAACATGTAAATCATCTTGCATCAATGTAAGTAAGTAATCTACATCTAACGTACCGGGATTCCCTTTTTACCCGACTGCGGCGAAGCCCAAAAGGAGGGTTATTTACAATTGTTAATGAATCTGTCTGCCCGCCCAGTAACAGGTGCCTGCCTACAAATGATTGAATAAAATGATAGAAATAATTTTCAATTGGTAGGTACCTATCATGAACAGAAGTTATAGGAGTGCTAATCTTTCGATTAAGACATAATCTTCGCTGCGCCAGTAACTATTGTACGGTTAGGTAGTACCCACGTAACTACCTGCCTGATTAAAATGAAAAAATCTAGGTAATCTAAACATATAAAATATTGTTAGCGAAGCAAAAAAGACAAGAATGATTTTATTATTTAAACTTGTAATGGAATATTTACCATCTTTAATGATAACGTTAGTGACCATGTCAATTTAAAAATAAATTATTTTGTTATTGTTATAATAAAACAAAAAAATATTTTGCGAAACAAAACATTCATCTTTGTTCTCGCGTCATGACCTCCAGCGCCATCTATTAGTTAACTCAAGAACAAACAGCTCTTGCTTTGCTATTGTAAACAAAGCAAACTTCTACAACGGGCCATACCGCATGGCCCGTTGTAGAACTTGTTTTGCTCTTTCTGTTTTATATTACGAGGGTTCCATTCTGTACGTTTCATTGTTAGCTCTTGATTTTGGAACACAGAATAAACGGTCTGGAAAGCGTTAGGTGCTGAGATACAGCGGGTTTATTTACATGAAATCTGCTACTAGATTTCAAAAGAATCGTCTGGTTTCAACCCCACAGGTCTGTCTGGGGCTCGGGGGTTATTGACGTGCCATTTCACCCTCCCTTATCTTTTTTCGTTCCTGTTATTGTTATTTAAATAAAATTGTAGTTGGTTTTCTAGTTGCGTTTTATTTACCTACCTACTTATGACAATGTACCTACAAGTACAGATTGACATACTTCCAGCACAACATCATCGTTAGTAACGAGAAGAAGCAAACGCTTCTTCTTGTTGAGCTCCTTGAGTTATAAGTCGAGACTCGAGCTACACGATAACTAGGGTTGCCAACCGTACTCTTAAATAGAGTATTGTACTCTCTAACATGTAGGCGTACCCTATAATCTATAAGACTAATAGAGTATGCTAAAATACTCTTTTTTACACATTGTCTACTATAATACTAGTGCTAGTCGATCATGTAATATTATGCAATCCCATTATCATAAACAAAAAATAGACCATTTACTGTTAATATGTTGGTATCCCCAATTCCCCAAGCCACATTCGGACGTTTCTGAATGCAGCAAGTAATGTCATTATGTCAAAAGTCTACTGCAGAAAAATTGCGATTTAAAAAATGTCCTGTCGAATTTGTTTAAGTATTTAAAAAAACAATTGCTATACTCTCTGTTCCCGCCACTTCTGTATTTTACTGAGAGAGAAGAGAGAAACAGAGCTTCATTGAAATTAATTAAAAATGAACTTTTGATCTATAAATTTAGAGTTAGAATGTTTGGAGTCATACAATTATTTTAAAAACAATGAAAAATTGTTATGTGCTGCAAAAAATACGTTTTTAAAAATATTAAATAAATATAAATACTCTTTTTTGGAAGTCCGTACTCTTTATTTACCTCCTTTGAAATCAGAAATACTCTATCTATTCTAATAAAAGTTGGCAACCCTAACGATAACTGACAAATTAATGCTTGCACTGACTGGACAAATATCACAATGACGCTCGTTATGTTTAAGTCCCATGGAATAAGGATAGGACCCGTTACCAGGAACCGGGCACAAATAAGGATAGGACCCGTTACCATGAACCGGGCACAAATAAGGATAAGACCCGTTACCATGAACCGGGCACAAATAAGGATAAGACCCGTTACCATGAACCGGGCACAAATCCAGACAAAAAAAAACCACACTCAGACGCAGTTCACGATACGAATAATAATTGTTACTTTGTATTAATGTTTTAGGAAATGTAACGTAATTATTTTCATACTACTATCCTATTATGATTCTACTAAGCCCTAAAAAGCCCTCTAAGGCCCCAGGCCCCATGACGCTTTATACTTTACCAGTCAGTCAATAGTAATTACAACAAACTGTAGGCATAGCCACTAGCCTGTGCCTACAGAGTGCTGTAATTACTTTACTCGTTGGCTAGTAGACCGTACGTAATGGGATGCAGCCCGAGTGCAACACGCTCTGGGCGGGGCTGTCCACAATCAAGGGAATGTGTCTTAATTCCTTAACACATTTAGGGAGCATCCAATCTAAATAGATCAGTTTGCCTAAATCATTAGGGTAGTAAATATAATCCAACAGGTATGAGACTGAAATTATTGCCACGCTACTTTTAACTTTTCTGCTAAACAAACGCCCAAATACTGAAACGTCACTCAATTTTAAGTTGCATGTCTTTGTTACTTTAACGCAGAGTGACAGAGATAGCAGGAGTTTTGAGGGTGACTTATAATTGAGTGACGTTTGAGTATTTGGGCGTTATGTTCGTAAAAGGTGTTGAGTACCTACCTCAGACCAACAAAAAAAGGAAGACGGCGCGCCACGAACATCAAAAGTGAAGTCAACTTTTTATCTATGTGTGTAGACAATGTCTCGTGAAGTCGTGACTCGTGACGTTCTAGGAGAAATGCGTGTGGTTTTAGTGTAGGTGTGTGCGTGAGCTTGTATGTTTACTTGCTATAGGCGCGTGGTTTTGTGACTTCACTGTTGGTGTTCGCGGCGCGCCGTCTTTCTTTTTTTCTTGGTCTGAGGTACCTACCTAAAGTTTCAATTTGCAGGCCATCAGGGTGTAGTATGATGATCAAAATATTGACTTGCCAACGCAACCAATCATTTTCTTATGTCATCATCATCTGCCTAGCCTTTTTCCCAACTATTTTGGGGGGGTCGGCTTCCAGTCTAACCGGATGCAGCTGAATAGGTACCTACCTACCAGTATTGTTCCACACAATCTGTGTTTAGAGCAAGAAACGTTATTATTGTTAACGTTTTCTAAAACGTTAAAATCTCAGTGTATTGTTAAAATCAGTTTTTTCGGTTTCGTGGTTAAAATTACAAGGTAAGGAACCCTTTTTTTGGGCTGGTGGAAAATCATCAAATAACCCCTCCCGCTCTTGCCCAGAGCGAAAGGGAGTGTCAGACTTCTACTGACTAAAAACCACCCATGTTCCTTCTTAGCCCTTTATGTCGAGGCCGCGGTTTCTCTTGTGAAGAACAACCCTCAACCCCTACGGGCGTCGTCGGCCCTTGCGGGCCCCTGCCCCAATAGGGGATCGGACTGACTCAAAAAAATATGATTCTGTTTAGTCCGTCAGTTAGATTATCGAAAAATATTGGATACGTATTTTTTGTTTTATCAAATCAATAAAAAATTGACGGAGATAAAGCGCGTCAAAGATCATGGAGTGGGGCTAGAAACGTCACTTGAAGGTACAAAATGTACTATCATAATTATGACGTCACACGAGTTTTTGAAGCACTGTATCGTCTTCATTTTTTGTTTAGGTGAAAAAAGGAAAAATACGTGCCCAATATTTTTTGAAAATCTATCTGACGGACTAATTAGTTTTTTTTTGTCCGATCCCCTATGTATACAGAACCCTTTGCGTGCGTTAATTAAATTAACAGAGAGCGCATCACAGCATTCACAGCACTAAGCGATAAAAATTAGTACCTATTGAACTAGTGAGTCATATTTCTTGAGATTTTACCTTGACCATTACCTACTCTAAAATTAGTGAGTCATACTAATTTTAAAGTAATCTGGTCAAGGTCTCTTTATTTCCTACTAGCTGACCCACGCAACTTCGTCTGCGTCACATAAATATAGCTTTAACCTTTCTCGATATATCGACTATCCGACATAAATTAATCTAAATCGTAACAAACAAAAAATCTTATCTTTCTTCTTTATTATAATAGTTTAGATGGTTTAGATTAGCTTAGATTATATTAAAGTGTGAATTACTATAGGTATCTCTTACTGTTAAATATACGATAACACTCTGTACAGCCTGTCTATAAAGTCATGAAAATAAATGAGGGCGCTGCGGTCGTGAAGACTCGTGCACATAGCAACCCTGTATAGTGTGACTAAAATGGTTTTGATACTAGCACATTATTTTGTACTAGAAGCAAACCTGGTTTTAATTAAAATCTGGTATCTTATTTTAAAAAAATACAGAAACCATAAACAAAGATGCGTCCTTCATTATAAATGATAATACCAGCCTATTACTGTCCCACTGCTGGGCAAAGGCCTCTTCTCAACAGAGACGGAACGAGCACTGATCACCACGCATGCTCAAGACGGGTTGGCGATTTCAGACTTATAATAATTATAAGTCCAGATTTCCTCACGATGTTTTCCTTCCGACCTTCATTGAAATAAAAATGAGTAAATAAAAGAAAAATGTTCGTACATATTATTTATTAATGTTATATTTTAACTTTTGTACCACTGTATGCCCATTTTCTCTTGCCCGTTTTGCTGCAATATGTTGTTCGATTAGAGCCTTTCTGTTATTTTGATCTTCTTGTAAGAAAATCCAATCGATTTCAAAATTTTACGCAGGACTTCTAGGCTACATTTAAAATCCAGATCTGTTTTAGCGAAATTTTATGTTGAAGTCATCCATTTCTTTCTTAGGACGGCCTGATCTGTGTTTGCCTTCATCTGCAATACGCCTCACTGTACTCTCAGATTTTCCTGAAAGAAAGATTTAAATAAAGATGTAATATCTAACAGAAAATACATAGCACTGTTTTTATTTCAAACATATTAAAACTTATTCATATTTAAAATCACCGGTAAATTTGATTACCCAAAAGTATCAAAAGGTAACGTCGCACTACAATATGAGCTACTTACATTTGCAATCTAACCTATAAATGCGCAATGTAAACAATGCTTATTTTAGTCTTAAAATCGTATATTTAGTAAATTTGTGACTTCTGGTAGATAAAAAACAAACAATAACACGATTACATACCTGTTATAGCTGCTGTTCGAGTATAAATATCATCCAAATTTGATAAAATTTGGTCAGCTTGGTGTTCTAACAAACATCGCTGATATACTTTGAAATAATTTCCCGAGCTCCACTCCTATTTGTTTTCCTCATATTTAATACGTTTTTTCGAAGTTTTGTCGACGTAGATTTGAAAAACATTAAAAAATGCAAAAGATATCAAGATAAATAACAAGTTGATGACAGCCGATGACATTTGATGTACCATGATTTAGTGTTGCCTTACTTTTGAATAATGTTAGTTCCTCAAACATTAATTTCATGACTTTATAGACAAGCTGTACTTGTAAACATTATGATGCAGTAAATATTTTGAATTTGAATTTCCCGGAAAGAATCTCCCCACATTGCGACGCGCGAATTATTTTGCCGCGCGGATATTTTTACATTGCGATATCTTCTAAGATTTTTGTTTAAATTGTATAGAGTAAAAGGCACAAATATTCTTTATTAAATTTCCCTTCTAACAAACACATTTATTTAGATATAGATTAATACCATATGGGTTAAAGAAGCTACGCAAAAAATAATTCTTTTTAACCTAACAGTTTAATAGTAAAAAAGGGTTACAGTGAGTCAATCTAAAAGATAGATATATGCTGTCGCGGACTTTCTTTTAGAACTTTTAAAGAGGAACAATTTCTTCATACATGATATTTGCGTAACTTAAACCGTTTTCGCAGCGCATGCAGCGGAAGCTCTCAAAAAGGAAATACCTTTTCCCGTTTTTGAAACATTTTTCATTTATGCTCCGCTCCTATTAGCCGTAGCGTGATGTTTTATAGCCTATAGCCTTCCTCGATAAATGGACTATCCAACACAAAAAGAATTTTCCAAATCCAACCAGCAGTTCCTGAGTTTACCGCGTTCAAACAAACAAACAAACAAACTCTTCAGCTTTATAATATTAGTATAGATTTTTATCTTGTGTCGTCATACGCATTTTGCTAACACACCACCCTACGGGACGGTCAGTTTTTTTACCAAGCCATTAGTAGTGTGCAGTTTTTTAATTAGGTCATAGAAGATACTCTGCAATAACTTATTGTTATTATAAATGTTACTCAACCAACACCCCTAAATTAGACACCTACATCAGTCGATTTTTCGAGTCCCTCTCCCGCTTGGTGAGTTTTATAAAAAAAAATATATCATTATTGTGTTGGATTTACTGGTTTTATTTTTTTTAGTTAATCGATTGACCGATTTAAATTATCATCTGAGCGCACTGTACCTACCAACACGCTCCTTTATTAAAAACTAGCTTTTGCCCGCGACTTCGTTCGCGTGGAATAGTGACTTCCGGCAGATTTTTGGTTCATCTAGCGAAAAAAAAAAACTATCCTAAGTCCTTTCTCAAGTTCCAAACTATGTCTGTACCAAATTTTATCAACATCCGTTCAGCCGTTTAGGCGTGAAAGAGTAACAGACAGACAGACAGACAGACAGAGTTACTTTCGCATTTATAATATTAGTATGGAAGTATGGATAGTATGGACTAGCGGACGTCCCGCGGTTTTACCCGCGTAGTTCTAGTTCCCGTGGGAATCGTGGACTCGGACCAAGAAAAAAAGGAAGACGGCGCGCCGCGAACACCAACAGTGAAGTCACAAAACCACGCGCCTATAGCAAGTAAACATACAAACTCACGCACACACCTACACTAAAACCACACGCATTTCTCCTAGTACGTCACGACTTCACGAGACATTGTCTACACACATAGATAAAAAGTTGACTCACTTTTGATGTTCGTGGCGCGCCGTCTTCTTTTTTTTGTTGGTCTGAGCTCGTGGATAATGTGAATAAAGAATGACGACACGGTTGGCGCAGTGGCTCAAGCAATGGACTGCCGCGCTGCGTGTCGCGGGTTCGTTCCCCGCACGGAACAAATATTTGTAAGACCTACCCCCCTGGTGAGATGTCGTGAGATTTTATTCAACCCCCTCCCCCATCCCCCAATCTCACGTAAGATTTTTCAAATTGTGGGTTTCTTCCGTAAACGCGTTGGATTGTTATAATAAAAAAAGTGAGAAATAAAAACTTTTGAACAAAAAATAAAACCGACTTCAAAAAAAAACACAAAAAGTGCAAAATAAACTATAAAAGAAAAATCAGTTTCTGAAGTCGGTGACTTTTGTTTGTTTGATTTCATTTTTTTGCCACCGACTTCAGAAACTGATTTTTCTTCTAAAGTTTATTTTGCACTTTTTTTTTTTAAGTCGGTTTTATTTTTTGTTAAAAAGTTTTTATTTTTCACTTTTTAGTGGTTCACGTGTTCATGGGTCAATGTGGACAATGTAGTTTTTTTTTAGTTTTGTTGATTTTTCAAAAACCGCTTGTCCAAATTATGGGACCATTTCGAAAGTATTTCCAACAAAAAAGAATTTTTCAAATCGGTTAGCAAGTGACGGAGTTATGCACGAACAAACATAAAAAAATAAAAAAAATACAAACATCCGAATTGAGAACCTCCTTCTTTTTTTAGAAGTCGGTTAAAAAGAAAAAAAAATGCTTCGTGCTTTTATTTACGACTAGTAATCAATATTGCTGAGAGTTTAATTATAAGTATAATAAAAAAATTAGTCTTGTAGAATTAAATTATTTTCTGTCGAACGAATTAGTAAACAATTACGCCTAAGGTTAAATCTTGTACAATCTGGAATGGTCCATTAATTAATCCAGATTGTACATGCTTAAGCTTTGCTTTTTGTTTTTGTTTCAATTAGAAAACAAACAAGAGAGCGGTGAGGGTCTCGGCAAATATCACGCAATTTTCAATTAGAAAAAAAATTGCGTGATATTTGCCGAGACCCCCCGCTCTCTAACGTAAGATTAGATGAGATTTGACTCGACCCCCTCCCACCCTTAAACACCTCACGTAATTTATGGACGCCCCCGTAAGAAGAAAAATCAGCTTCGGAAGTCGGTGACTTTTATTTGTTTGATTTCATGTTTTAGCCACCGACTTCCGAAGCCGATTTTTCTTGTTAAGTTTATTTTTCACTTTTTTGTTTTATTTTTTGTTGAAATCGGTTTTATTTTTTGTAAAAAAGTTTTTATTTTTCACTTTTTTGTGATTTACATGTGCTTACACTTTCACAGCGTACCGGCGTGATGTTATGTTATGAACTGGTGTAAACAATAGACAGACATGAGATTTCAGCAATCCCAGTCCATTTGCTATAATTTGTTGAGGAGTTCCGTTGCCTATCTCCGAAGTTCTTCATCAGATCTTCACCAAATTGAAATGGAACCACTCTTCCAAAAACTACTCAAATCACTTCAAGTGTGCCTATAAAATTTGAAGAGTTCTCTTTATTCTCCAGGATCCCATCATCAGATCCTGACTTGGTGATCATGGTACCACCTGGGAAGTATACCCTTTCCAACAAAAAAAGAATTATTCAAATCGGTTAGCAAGCGACCTTTGAATGCAGAAAATTAGACTTTGTTAGGACATACAGAAATACATATTTTTTGCTCTTGTCTTTACTACGATATTCCAGGTGCTAGAATTTTTAAAAGTAAAGGGCACATAGCGGCAATGAGGTTTATATCATTGCATAGCGGTTCTTTTTTAGGTCGTAATAATTCCTCTATGTGTGATACATTAGTGGATTTGAAGCGCAATTCCAAGGGAGGGTCACTTGGAATCGCTTCGAAACAAAAATACGCTATTGTTTCTTACTCACATACTTAAACAGGGTTTTTCAAGTCCGTTTTAGACCAAAATATTTAATTTTGTTCACACACACCCAGCTAATTTGTTATCTTCTGAACCAAATGAGTTATTAGAAAACGGATTTTACAGGCGCACGTGGCTTGAGAAGTCTTACCTACTAGGTAAAAAAAACCGGCCAAGTGCGAGTCGGACTCGCGCACCGAGGGTTCCGTACAAACAAAGTTTAAAATTACTTAGAATATTTTTATTATGTGATGTAACTAAAAATTTATGGTTTTCGTAATTTTTCCTTTATCTATGCTATAAGACGTTGCTTCGTACCAAATTTCAAGATTCTGAGTTCACGGGAAGCACCCTGTAGGTTTTGATTCCCTTGCAAGTGTCGAAAATTTGCGGCATAAACGGCTGTATCTTTTGATTGCGTTGGCTTAGAAGTTTGATTTTTTCACAGCTTCAAGGGACAGTAGACCTGAGTAATTGATATAAATTTCAGCTTCATACCTCCACGCGTTCCTGAGAAAAAGGGTCTTGACAGACGGACGGACGGACAGACGGACAACTAAGTGATCCTATAAGGGTTCCGTTTTTTCCTTTTGAGGTACGGAACCCTAAAAAGCATCAAAAACCGATTTTCAAAAAAAAAATACATACCTAGCGTATTTTGCAAGCGCAGCGACGATACTTACCTAAAACTAATTTAATAAAATGGTCAATCATTAACGTTATTTTATTTTTTTGTGTACCATTTGCTCGACAGTCTGGTTATTCGGTTGTTTTCCTTCAATTTTGACCTATACCAACAGAATACTTCTTATTAATAAAATAATATTGTAACATTTTATTACTTTCACAAAAATATTCGCATTCCCGCCTTTTCTTTACATTTCATATTGTGTAACATAACTTGTTGTAATTACGACCGCAACCAACGACGACGACCACAGATAATTTATTAGACGGGGACGGGAAAATAGAACACAAAGAGAGAATGAAGTTTTGAAGGCCATCGTTTGCCGAGTTTACCGCGTTTTGTAGCTGTCATACCAACATAATAAAAATATAGCAAGTGTTTGGATACGCTTTCAAAATAAAAGACTAAACCATAGACAAGATGTTTTGTTACAGTGAATAAAATCAAAACAAGAGATGAAAAGTACTAACTTTTGCCACGGGTAGTCTATTAGTATCTCTCGACTCAAGTACCAGATTAACATAAAGTTCATTAATCTGCCAACTGACGAATCCACGTGAAATTTGGCTTAAGTTCCGTTTTTAATTAAGATACCATCCACGTTTATTTATTATTTTATGTAAAACTAGTCACCCGCCCCGGCTTCGCACGGGTGCAAAAAAATATACCTTCCTCTTGAATCACTCTATCGATTAAAAAAACCCGCATCAAAATCCGTTGCGTAGTTTTATAGATCTAAGCATACATAGGGACAGATAGCGGGAAGCGACTTTGTTTTTGCTATATAATGATAGTGATTGTGATAGTGAAAAAGAAAACATTAATTTCTGCGTTATGATAAAAAAAACTTTGCTATATATCCAACAGTGTGATAATAATATTTGTTTTTGTATTTATTAAACCTATTATGCCCCGCTGCGATCTACTGACTTTAACGACTCCTAAATATCCGGGGGCATGCAAACACAGAAAACTGCGAAGTAAAGCACTCAGTAGGGAAAAATGAATACCCAAAATTTTGTGCACGCGGTGCTACTTTTGTTAAAGCAGTAATCCGAGTCTGTTTTCATTTCAAGCACTAGTAAAATAAAAAAGGTAGTTATAAAACTAAAAAACCCGACTGAAAAACGGAATTGAATAGGATCCACCAGTATTATTCCGTCAGATTCAGACAATTCATGTGGGCAGAGTTTGGGTCTCGTGCAATGAAATACACCGGGTGCGGTTCACTGGTTTTTATTTTAAATCACAAATTAGTTTCAACACAATTTAGTCCAATCACTCACAATCACAACACTTTCTGGGCACAACGAATCGAGTACAGTTCCGGGATGTCTTCACACTGCGGCGATCAGGCACTGAATGACCTCCTCGCCGTCCATGAAACATCACGAATTCACGACTCTGCAGATCACGTGATGTTAAAAATGGCGCGCTTGCGATTCGTTTCTTGTCCGTACTATTGACCGGACGCGACAAATATAACATTATGAAAATAATTTGGACCCCGCCAGCTTCCAAGTTTTGTTTAGTGTAAAATGTGCTTATTTTTTGTTTTTCCGTTTTTCAGTTGGGTTTTTTAGATTTTTAACTACTTTTTTTATTTCCAGCTTTTTAGTTAGTCACGCAGGGGATTTAACTTTTTTATACGATTTTCACTTTGAATTCGTTTTAAACACATAAGTTGCTTATATTTTTGTTATCTCCTTTTCAAACCCTTTATTTTGACTCCTCGATCGTAACGGAAGAAAAAATATTTCAAACTCCACGGTATGGCACCCAAAATCCGAGTGTTCAAAAACGAATCTAATCACAAACTCAAACGTCACTGGCACCGGTTACATTTCATCGAACCCCCTGCATAAAACAAAATTTTGTTGCCAAATCGCTCGATGCGAAAGTAAATGGGCAGCGTTCGCTTGTCGATCCCATGCGCAGATTCAAAGGCGAGACTTGGACGCGGCACCAGTATGGCCGTATAATGCGTTTCAAATAGAATAAGATTAAACTCACCCGGTGTTGTGGTGTCATACTTGTCAAACGATGTTCGAAGAAGTTGGGTGGGGTCAGCAAAAGAAATATGATTGTTGAGAAAAAAATATTGGTAAAAGTACAAAGTCTGAAACATAGACATTCATACGGGAGGCTGTGTACAGGTACAGTCTGAGAATGACAGAGAGAGCCATGGAGCGTTCCAAGCTAGTAAAGCTGGTAGACCAAATTCCATAAGTCGAAATCCGATGACGTTCATAGGTTACCGAAATTGGAAAAAGCCTTAAGGTGGATGTTCCAGGGTAGCCCGCGAAATTCAAATTTTCTTACGTTTTTAGCGATTTGCAGGCCAGTGCTAGGTTGTATGTTAGTGAAAATATGATTCGCGAAACATGAACTTGGAGGGGTGTAATATTTTAATGATTATAATTCTGTAACTGCATACGTCTTACACCCGCGAATCATAAATTTTCACTAACATACAACCTAGTAAATGGCCTGCAAATCGCTAAAAACGTAAGAAAATTTGAATTTCGCGGGCAACCCTGGAACATCAACTATAAGGAACTCAAATTGAGCTGGGCAGATGGTCTAATCCATCTGGCAGATGATGATAGGTGATAAACAGCAGACGAAATATTTGCCATTGGGAGAAAACCTGGATGAGGCTGGAACAGGAACGTGGGGATTGGCACCAGAAGCACAGAATACATAATAGTACTACGTACAGAAGGGACACTCACCTCCCCGCGCTCATATTAAATACCGCACCTCACCCCGCACTTCGAGGTATACGTCGTCGCCACTTGAGCAATGGCTCGCGCTCGCATCAGTCGCCGCTCGGCTTTCGCGACGCAGACCGTTGCACTTTCCGCGCCATTTTTTAGGCTACGATAACCCTACTAGAGTTTACGCACACATTTGCACGTGCACGTCGTGCACAAACGTTATTTGTTTATGTAGTAGTAATAGGTAATTATTTTGCGGGCGTTGTATGGAGTGTCCGAGGTGTGCCAGAAGAGAGGCCTATACCCAGCCCCGTCGGGGCTGTGGATATCGAAACGTTACCACGGCTCCGACACAAGGGCGAACAAGAAGGAACATGGGTTTGGTTTTTAGTCAGTAGAAGTCTGACACTCCCCTTCGCTCTGCCCAAGAGCGGGGGGGTTATTCGATGATTTTCCACCCACCAAAAAAAAAAAAAAGGCCTATACCCAGTAGTGGGTGAATTCGGGCTATGAGTACTAATGAGTAGTGATGATTAGACAAAGCCACCAATGGACATTGAAAAATTTCCACGTAAAAAATTAAACATGTCGGTGGCCTGTGGTTATTTATAGATGCAAAACGGATTTTAAACGTTTTAAACCGTTTTTTTTTTTGTTTAAAAAAACACACTTAGCAGTTTGATATGGTTAAAAATGTTTTATGACATCATCTTCATACTCTTTATCCCATTTTTTTGTGGTCGGCGCAGCATGTCTTCTTCTTTCATACTTCTCTATTATTCGTCATCTCAGCAGTCACCTCCTTTCTTACCATATCATCCTTCACACAATCCTTCCATCGTTTCTTTGGTCTTCCTTTACTCATATAGCCATATTCATTCGGTAAATGATTATTTTCATTAGCTTTTTAAACTAAATTTTAAAACGGGTTTTTTAACCCGTGACATAAAACAATTGACGATGAAACCAGCTGCATCTAACCCCTTAGCACACGGCGTATTTTAAACAAGCCGAAAACGCGCGTCGTCGGCACCCTAAATGCCAGTTTTTGCGTTTTGACGTGATAACGTCTTATAAATTGATGGCCGGCTGCACGCACGAAAAAGATGACGTCATACCGCGTTACCTCGCTTTGAGGCGTTCCATAGCAATGGCTTGTCAATTGTTTTGTTTTATTTTCTTTTCCATAGCAACGGCGAGTCAATTGTTTTGTTTTATTTTCTTAGGACGTTGTCACGTTCAACTATCGTCAGTAAACCGATTTTACAGACAAACGATTTTTTTATACATTCAAACGCGCGTAAAACTGTACCCGCGCCGCAGTTGCAATAATATTTTTACAATACTCATCTAATAAGCAATAAGCAAAAATAATAATAAGCAATTAAATTGTAGTGCGATACTACAATGGGACGGGCAACTGGTGGAACTAATGGCGCTAGCACCGCATGAACCTAAGCTCTTCATTGGTTGAATATCTGTCAATGTCATTTTATATTTCAAAATAGCTTGACCTCATTGGTCGGATTGGGATAAGCTATGGACACGCCATCTACAATCAGCTTTCACTTGCCAACCCCATTAATTGCTTACCAAAACGTTTTGTACGAGAGACTACAGCGCGTCTTTATCGCTGTCTCTGCGCGTATACGCGCCAACGACGCGCGTTTCAGGTCGTTTGAAACGCTTATACGCGCGTCATCAGCGCGTCGTCGGCGCGTTTAAAATACGCCGTGTGTTAGGGGCCCAAAAGTTAGGTATGACCTACATAGTTTGAATCAACACTCTTCCACGAATGGTTTGTGGAGGACAAACAAAAATAAAATTAGACCTTTTTAAAAAAGGATGCGTATCTTTTTCAAAATTTACTGACTAAATGAAAAAATGCTACTCATACTACGTACGTACTTACTCACTTAATAAACAATAGATATTTAATAAGAAAACTTCTCTTAAAAAAAATACAATGCTTTGGTAAAAAAAAGCCAAATACCAATTATTTAATATTTGCAAACATTCTGGCTGAATATTTTAAAACTATTAAGCCGCAAAGACAACGTCTTGACGTCCGACGCCGTTCTTTTGATACCCGTCATGTTGGCAGCGCTGTTGCTAACGCCATTTTTGTTATACACTCGAAGCTTCATAGGGTGATTTTTTTTTACTCATGGCCATTGCCAACGTGTGCGAAAGAGAGAGTTGAATAAGACTGTAGTATGTAGCTTCGATTAATCCGAATATTTTCTTCAAAGCTTATTTACGACGTTTCTCATTGTCTATGCTGTAGATACGCATCCCGAGCGATACATACGGTGTAAATCTTTTAGTGACAAATGTATAGTAAAAATGAAGGAAAACGCCGTACTTAAGTGGCAAAAAGTATACAATCCCACCGGTCCGCAGCCACGACCTCGCCATGGCCATCGCGCGGTCGCCATAAAAGATTTGATGATAGTTTTCGGCGGCGGAAACGAAGGGATAGTTCATGAACTTCACGTCTTCAACACCACCACAAACCAATGGTTCGTTCCTGTCACGAAGGGAGAAGTGCCCCCAGGATGCGCCGCGTACGGCTTCGTGGTCGACGGAACGCGTCTCCTCGTTTTTGGCGGCATGGTGGAGTACGGCAAGTATTCTAACGATTTGTACGAGCTGCAAGCCTCACGTTGGGAATGGAAGCGTCTCAAGCCCCTACCACCCAAGCAGGGGCTCCCGCCGTGTCCCCGCCTTGGCCACAGCTTTACTCTTCTGAATGGAAAGGTATACCTATTTGGTGGACTGGCAAATGAGAGCGATGACCCCAAAAATAACATCCCAAGGTACCTCAATGATTTGTATACCTTAGAACTGTATCCAAATTCTTCAATGACAGTGTGGGACATACCCCTGACCTATGGACAGTCGCCACCGCCACGCGAATCTCACAGTGGTGTCTCCTACACGGATAGAAACAGTGGTAAATCCTCCTTGATCATCTACGGAGGTATGAGTGGCTCGCGTCTGGGAGACCTGTGGGTGCTTGATGTGGACAGTATGTCATGGTCGCGCCCTGAAGTAGGTGGCCCACCACCCTTGCCCCGCTCTCTGCACACAGCCACAGTCATTGGCCATCACATGTATGTCTATGGTGGATGGGTACCACTTGTGCCGGATGAGTCTAAACTTGCCACTCATGAAAAGGAATGGAAATGTACCAATACACTTGCCTCACTCAACCTGGAGTCAATGACATGGGACAACATAGCCCTGGACAAATTTGAAGAATGTGTCCCCCGAGCTCGAGCAGGTCACAGTGCTGTTGCCATCCAAACTAGATTGTATATTTGGTCAGGAAGAGATGGCTACCGGAAAACTTGGAACAATCAGATTTGCTGTAAGGATCTGTGGTACCTTGAGGTCGGAGTGCCGCCTCAGGCCAATCGTGTGGCCCTTGTACGTGCCGGCACCACCTCTCTGGAGCTGTGCTGGCCCGCTATGAACACAGTAACAACTTTTTTGCTTCAAGTACAGAAATGCGGCAAAGTGACGCCAGCTCGCTTCCCAGCCGCCGCCGAGCCGTTGGTCGCCCCGCCGCCGGCGTCGCCAGTAGCCAGCCAACCTGACGCTAGCAAAGCCTTCGGCATCCAGTCGCCGCCGCCAGCAGTCGAGCCCGTGCGCGTGACGCCCTCGGTTGCGTCCCCTGCACCAGCACCTATCTCAACACCTCAAAAGATTATTCCAACCCCAATCAAGGTACCGGCTCAGGCCTCCGTTAAAGTCACACCTAACACCCCAACATTAAAACAAGCAACGTACCAGGCAAAGACAGTAGTGAAGTCACCAGCGACAGCGACTGCCGGCTCCTCGCAGCAGATCAAGGTGGCGGCAGTGACGCCACAGGGGGTCACCAGAATCGTGAGCGGCGTCGGCACGCCGGGCACGGTGCGCGTCTCCACGTCGCAGTCCAACGCGCAGATCATGCTGAGCTCAGCCACGGCGGGCGGCGGCTCCACACCGCGCTTCGTGCAAGTGAAGACTGGCACCAGCGGCGCCATGCCCGTCAAGATCGGCGCAGGCAACATGCCAGTCAAACTCACCGGTAACACCTTAAAAATAGGCACTGCAAACCTTCAAGGCAAGATAACGACTAATAGCGTGCAGAAAGTAGGACAAGTAGGCAGCTCTAATATGCCTTTGAAACTTGGCCCAGGAGGTAATGTTAAAATTGGCACAAGCAATGTGCTCGTGAAGACAGCAGGCGGCGTCCCCATCCAGGCAGGCGTCGCCAATCTACAGACAAAGGTGGCGGCGGGCGTGCCCGTGAAACTAGGCGCGGGCAACCTGCCCGTCATAGCGACCAGCGGCGGCGCGATACAGATCGCGGGCAGCGCGCTCGGCGGCCAGCAGGTGAAGACGCCCGTGTACAAGATCGTGACCGCCAAGTCCAGCGACCAGACTGCGACGTCCACCACGAGTGCGGTGGCCGGCGGCGCTACCGTGCTCCGGCAGGCTGGCGGCAACGCCGGCATACCCGTCATCATTAAGAAGACGCCCGGCTCGAACGTGCAGTCGAGCAATCAACCTCAGTACGTCACCCTCGTCAAGACGTCCACTGGCATGACCGTGGCGACCATGCCCAAGGTGGCGATGATGCAGAACCGGACCTCGTTGCCCTCGTCGGCCGGGCAGGGGCAGAGCATCGCGCCCGGCGCTACCATCGTCAAGCTGGTGTCGACGAACACGGTGGGCGGCAACAAGATTATCACGCTGCCGTCCAACATGCTGCAGCTGGGTAAGTCTGGCGTGGGCGGCAAGCAGACCATCGTGATCACCAAGTCCTCGAGCCAGGCGGCGCAGTCCAGCCAGCAGCAGTGAGCGCGAGCGGCGCTCCGCTGAACTGACGACTATTCTCAGAGTGCCCTTAGCTAGCCGTGAGCGCAGTGAGCGGTATGAGCGGTGTGAGCGGAGCGGTGCAGCCTTGGGGCGCCGGCACTGCCAGTGTGTGACTGATGAGTATGCGGGCGGAGGTGTCTCTAGATTGTAAATTTCAATTTAAAAACACTACTGAGTGCGTATCTCGGACTACAGTATATTCTAAATCATATTGAATATAGTATATGAGTCTTTTATATGTTAAATGGGTCTGTGTAGAAAATGTCCTCATAGAGTTTTTACTAAAATATTTTATTTACTCTTATAAATTAATAAATAATAATATTAATGTATGTGACAATGCACCAATTCCTAGATATTCTGATCTGTGACCGTACATTAGACAATGGATGAAGTCCTAGTGTTCTCAATCAATCAGTCAGAAATAGGAATTTACACTTAAGTGCCTGTTGTGCAGTTTTTGTGCTTATATGTTGTACCGGAGGTGTTTGTGAAGTAGAGTTAATTTGATTGAGACCGATGTCACATTAATAATATACAGAATAATAATTCACGTTATATTGTAAGACTTAAGTTTTAATACTTGTATTAGATTATTTTTGTGTTATTGGATTTTGTTAAACAACTAAATGGTTATTCAAATTATTTTCCAAAATTAAGTTCTGGGTTTGTTGTTTGAAATAATTATGTACCACTAGTACATTGATTTAACTGAGAGCTAAATGAATGATATAATAATAAATTGGATATGGCAAGTACAAGACATTAAATTTTGATTTAATGACAAACTGTCTTCTGCTTTATTAAGTCTCCAAAGAATCCTCCCTCAATTATAAATGATTTCGGACACACTGTGTGTATGTAGCTTGCTAGAACATAATATATAGATTTATATTATATCATTATTCCCCTGATTGTAATGACCGCATACATTAAATCGCATATTGTTCACAAAGTGAATGGATAATTCGATGCGGCCATTACGAACATGGTGACTTGTTTCTTAGTTTTAGTTAAATCACAGCGTAGTATGCACTATTTAAGTTTTTATATGACCAGATGTTTATTTTGAAGGCATTTTGTTGACAAGAAGTTTTGGATCAATGGTGTATCTTTGACTGCATTCAATTCGCTAATGCCGAGGCTATTTTCAGTATTTGAGACGCCCCATTGATCTGAAGACAGCCAATGAACTCAAACGCTTGGCCGAAATTGTGCCTGGAAGTAGACTGGGGAATTTTTAACGTGTACACGACTTTGGCACCTCCATTTAAACTATGACAATTTCATTGATAATGCTATCAGTAACTTCCGAAAATACTATTATGAAATAAAAATGCAGAATGTTGTTTTTTGGCGCGAATTCGTTCATAATCAAAGGGATCGACGTCTATTCGAGTTGTGTCAAGTTGCATGAATATAAATATTTTTTTAAATTGTGTTAAATATTTATCTAACTGTTGATCTCGTGGTGAGAATGATGTTCTGCGTTTTTATGTATTTTTTTTAGTGTAAGTGTCCTAGGTGTACGTACGTAGAATAATCATAAAATAATAAGGTAAGCGAGGTATGGAATGTAAATATCATTAAGTAGATAAATTTAATGTTATAGTTTGTTCATATTATGTTCATTTGCTTGAATAAACGATTTGGATAAGCGCAACTTTCATTTCCAAACCACTGCAGCACTGCGGGCGATAACACCGTTGCGTAATGACAATACCAATTACAAATACATTATTATCTTTTGTTTTGTCATGGGAAACTTAGTAGGTCATACAAAATAAGAAATCTCAGAAATAGACAACTCAATTTCTAGGAATTGAACCTAGAACCTGTAGGTACACTGACATACCACATGCATCTGACACGTGTCTTGATTGTTATTATTTTGAAATATGACTTGTGGAACTTGAAATTTTATTATTACTGCATGTCGGACGTTCAATGATATAATGTAAATATTTCACAACAGTTGGATTCGTAGTAGTTTGGTTTTAACATCGCAATATATCAATTGGTTTAGCGCCATCTATGAAAAGTTTAGCGTACCTCAATCACCTACGTTTTGCTAAGTCCTACTCTAGTATAGTATATTCGAGCTAGATGGCGCTGCACACTACAAACTGAACGTTTAAATTGCTGACCTTTATGTTTATACCTGTTTTTTTAGAATATAAAGAAAGAAGTTATTTGTTTACTTGTTAAAGTTATTTTTATTTCCTTAATATTTCCATCATTAATTAATTTCAATGAATTAAACAATTGTCCATTCCTTGCATCTTTGATACAAGATGTCGCTACTAGTTACGCAAATCAGATTGAATTTATAAATTCAATCTATGCTAAAAGTAGTTTTTCAGCAGTTGCTCCATTTGACAAATTATCATGACGAAAAAATGTATGCTTTCCTTATCATTGATGTTTTGCTACTTATTCAAAATTACTACCCTACAGTTCCAAAAGCAAAGGCACGTAGCAAACAATTTTATTACAAAAAATGCTTTCAGGCATTTTTTTTTAATACATTCTTACGGTCTTACTTAGTTGTATTGTTTATTTTTTGACTCAACAGCACGGTCTTGAAACATTACCTACCTATAAGTATTGCTCTAGTTAGAACTAAATGTAATAAAGTCAAAGACTTCGAAGTTCGAGTCGAGGGTTGCAAGTTCCCAGGTTTGAACCACATACCTAACCTAAACGTGACGTACGTAACCTACGTAGGTTAGTGGGTACTAATTTACGGAGAAACGCAGTCAATTTCCAGTTAAACAGGTGATACGAGTAGATAGTGTGGTTTCAAAAATATTTATTTCAAGTAGGCCAGTAACAGGCACTTTTGAATAGAGTTTCATTCAATTCTTACAATTCTTTTCTTTTTTTTTTAAAACTTTGCCCCACACTAGGATTACTCCTGTATCGTGGGTGCGTTTACAAACACTTAAACTCACATACACAAACACACCCAGACCCGAAACAACTATCTGTAGGCCTTACAAATATTTGTTCCGTGCGGGGATCGAACCCGCGACACACAGCGCAGCAGTCCAATCGCTCAGCCACTGCGCCAACCGTGCCGTCAGTTACCTGTTCTGCTTAACACATGATTAATAGCTAAGTAAGGTTGATTAATTGTGTGCAAGGTAAGTAGGTAAATAAAGACTTAATAAATTATAAGCACGGGACCGGTCAATGTGGCGACGCCTGGGGGAGGCCTATGTCCAGCAGTGGACGTCTTTTGGCTGAAATGAATGATGATGATGAATGATGAAATTATAAGGTAGACCGATGTTTTATTTAGAGACATGTCGCATTTTTGATGTGAAACATTTAGGTACCTGTATGCGCGCGCCTAGGCAGTGAAATTGACTCGTATGCCGTGACGGAAATGGCATGATGCAGTCATGGTGTGATGCCCTGTAAGCTACGTAAAATTAACCTTTTCCCATTCAGGTGATAGCTCATTTCGATGGGCAACTACGGGACCCTACATTGTACGTTGTCTAGCTGACATGCACTTGGCCGGTTTATTTCTTCGTTCATTGCTTGTCCAGAATAAACTAAGGCAGTCGTTTGGAGATAGGTCAAATAGCTGTAACTATCGAGTTATGAACACTCCGACTGTTTTCAACTTGTGAGTGTGAAACTTTAGAAGAAAGGACACAGGATACGCCACTTTATTGTGGACATCTGACATCGCGCGCTCTGTTTAAACTTGTAATTGTTTTGAAGATGGGTTTGAAGAGCGGCCGTTTAAAAATGTAAGGAGTTTGTGCTTTGCTTCAAGGAAAGGCATTAACTTCTTTGACATTTTCTAGTTATTCAATTCTTTCTTTGAAGGCTGGTGTGTAAGTAGGTAACCTAACCCAACCTCTTGGTTAGGGTTCTTACACACCATCTGTCGAGGGCTGTTATAATTACTATAGTTTCTAAATAGCAGTAGGTATCTCTACCTACCTACCAACTTTGGTTGGAAGTGTCAAGCTCAAACGTCAATCTATGAGTAAGTCTTATACCCATAGGTACTTTCTTTACCTTAGTACTATCTTTAAAATTACTTATCTGTCATACAAATTACTATCTGTTGCCAGCGTCTTCACCCGCTACAACTCGAAAATTATCCCACGGGAAGATAAAATCGGGATAAAAACTATCCTATGTCTTAATAAACAATCTGTGCACCAAATTTTATCGAAATCCGTTCCGTAGTTTTTGCGTGAAGAAGTAACAAACATTCACATGCACTGACACAGTCACACTCACAAAGTTTCGCTTTTATATTAGTAGGAAGTAGGATATAAAGCGAAATTGCTGAGGCCCTAGACAGGGTCGATCTTCGTCCGTTGGGGCTCCCGTGTTACATTCTCTACAACTTTTACAGTCAAGGATCAACGGGAAATTACTCATCATCACCACAATTGATTTGAGGTCGGCGCACTAATTCTACTTCCATACTTCCGTGTCATCATTCCGTATTCGTCATCTCATGAGTCACCCCAACAGGAATCTACTAAGCTTTACATAAAGTAGGGTAGGTACCTATATAGGTATTTTTAATACAGGGTGCTATGTTAAACGAGGGACATATTGAAGGGTAAGTATTCTGTATTCGATTCTCGTCCCAAATATGTAAAAAAAACTATAACCTTAGGTAATTTGTGACGTAATTGTGCCACGAATGCATGACGCCCGCACGCTCTCCAGATGTCACTTTATTAGACGTTTCTTTTTCGCCATTGCCCTACGCCAGTTTCAAAATAAGAAGGGAAAATGGATTATACCTAAAAGTCATTGATCCGCGCACATGGTGGCGCGACTTTTCCAAAATTTTTGATATGGTTCTGTCTGTTATAACAGTGTATCTTTTTTGTTCATATTTTTATTTTGATTCGATAAGTCCCTCATTTAAACTAACATACTGTTTATAAGCACGACGGAAAAACAACAATTAATGAAAACACTGGTAATACTAGTTCATAGAAATCCATCAAAATAAATCGTAACATCGAAATTCAAAAATAAATCAAACAAACTAAATTGCATTAAAACAGTTACCTACCAAAAAAAACATCATTTATATGTATAATTTGCACTAATTCGCATAATTATAGAGAAATAAAATTATGGAACGAATTTAGCAAAGGTTTTAGAAGTAGCGAGTTGGCAACACGTGTTTAGTATTTTTAAACCGATGCCGGGGTCGTTAACCTGTCGGTGCTAGCCTATTAAAATTCATCATGTTGTAATTGAAAAATAATATATTTTGACTAAACTACACTACACTACTACTATACTACTACTATATTCGATTGGTTTTTAGGGTTCCGTAGTCAACTAGGAACCCTTATAGTTTCGCCATGTCTGTCTGTCTGTCCGTCCGTTAGTCCGTCCGTCCGTCCTCGCTTAATCTCTGTGACCGTTAGCACTAGAAAGCTGAAATTTGGTACCAATATGTGTATCAATCACGCCGACAAAGTGGTAAAATAAAAATTGAAAAAAAATGTTTTATTAGGGTAGCCCCCCTATATGTAAAGTGGGAAGTGATTTTTTTTTTAATTTCAACCCTAACGTGTGATATATTGTTGGAAAGGTATTTAAAAATGAATAGGGGTTTACTAAAATAATTTTTTGATAATGTCAATAATTTCGGAAATAATCGCTCCAAAAGTAAAAAACAATGTGTGTCCCCCCCCTCTAACTTTTGAACCATAAGTTTAGAAAATATGAAAAAAATCTGAAAAGTAGAACTTTATAAGGACTTTCTAGGAAAATCATTTTGAACTTGGATGGAAACAACAGATGGAAACAGCAATTAACCAATATAATTTGGTCCCTGAATCGTATGAGCGCCTATACAATCCAGAGGTCAAGTTTCATTGGCCCTTAGAAGAAATTGTATAAATTATAGCATACCGTTTTGGTACGGAACCCTTCATGTGCGAGTCCGACTCGCTCTGGGCCAGTTTTTTTGTACGTAGACTGGGATCGACATGAGGTTGATTATTTATTATTATTATTATAGCTAGCCTAGATGTTGTCCCACTGCTGAGCAAAGGTCTCCCTCCATTCCTTCCACCGGTCACGACTCTGTGCGACGTCTCTCCAATTCTCAAGGAAGACATACAGTTCGTCCCACCATCTCCTTCGTGGTCTGCCACGACCTCGTGTAACTGTTGCAGGGCACCAATCCTGAGCTTTACGGGCCCACAGCTCGTTCGGCATGCGACAGACATGTCCTGCCCAGTCCCATTTAAGTATGGCAGCTTTTTGAGCCACATCAACAATTTGCGTTTTGGAGCGCAGTGTAGTGTTTCGAAACCGATCGGTTAATTTTACACCTAAGATACTACGCTCCATAGCATGTTGGCAAACCTTGAGGTTGATACGTAATTTTATTTGGGTATAATCGGCGCCACCCTGTAAAGGTAGGTACGTGTCACGGTGTCAGTATGTTTGTGTACGCTAATCTCAGAAAGCACCCAACGGATTTCAATAAAATTTTATAATGGTACTAGCTGATGCCCGCGGCTTCACCCGCGTGGATGTCGTTCAAATTATATAATAAAACCTTCCTCTTGAATCACTCTATCTATTAAAAAAAACCGCATCAAAATCCGTTGCGTAGTTTTAAAGATTTAAGAGCGCGCATTATAGCCCAACGCGAGCGATTTCGTACCTCTCGCCCGCGCCCCCTCTTCCATAATACGCGGTGGCTTGACGCCCGGCGCGGCAGCTCGGCGCGCTCCGCGCACAGGCCGCGATCGAGTGTGAGTCGAGTACGAGTTTGAACTGCGGTGCCCCGACCGCCCAGCTGGTCGACAGCTTGATTCATATTATATAATTATATATAAAACGTATTCGTAAAAAAATCATTCAAATAAAGTTGAAATTCATGGAAGTAGGTACCTATTTTCACGGTACGACGACGGATCGGAGCTGACAATCAAGCGAGGATAATAAATTATTGTCGGTATACTTATTTGAAGCTCCGTCCATAACCCTATTATTACCTAGGTACAAACTAATGACACACCTAAACACTATACATAATAGTAGGTAAAATAATAGATAGGTAGGTACTAGGGCCGAGATTCAAGTTTCGAAATTTAGAGGTTTTTTTTTTTCGTGGACTCGAAACTTATTGATCGAAGATCCAGACTGATCTATCATTCCTCACGTAGATAAAAGTAGGTAAGTAAGTAGGTACTCAATCTATAAACCTTAAAGGTTAGTATGAAATAAAATGTTTTATGTAATTAATCATCAATGTTTATTTATTAAACAGTTTAATATGTAAGTATATTCAGAATATACAATATAGGTACCATTACAAAAACAATAAAAATCCCATAAAAAAATAAAAGACAAACATTCGTAGGTACTTACACAAATATCGTAGGTAGTACCATAAATAACAAAAATAAATGTTCCGTCGAAAATAAACTATAACTATTCAAAACAAATGCTTCCATAAATAAATAAAACCGGGTAGGTAGGTAGTAGGTAATAGTTAGGTAGTAGGTAATAGGCAGTAGGGAATGCAATCTCGTCTCGCCGAGATCCCGATCTCGCGAGATCCCGGCCATATTTTACGAGATTGTATCTCGTCAAATTTCGTACGAGATCTCGCGAGATAACGAGATCGACAAATGCAGCGTGACGACGTGTATTTCATAGCGCGGCTGCGCGCGAACTGAATCCTGGCCGGCCGTGCGGCCGCGCCTGTCGCGGGCACAGGACAAGAGGGGTAGGCGGGCTTGCGGGGGACGAGGTCCGGCCGTCCGGCTCATTTTGCAAGGCGGCGCGGAAAAAAATATCACACTTATGAAAAGCTGCAAAAATCGCTGAAAGCACTGAAACAGCCCACTGCTCGCTCAACAAATTCTACAACAAATACTTTAGACATTTAAAAAAAAAGAAATGAATTTGTACGAAGCTGGTGGAGTAAGAGGGGAACTTTTAAACTTCGTACATAACTGCCTCTCAACTGTGGTTCCCACAAGTGTTGAGGCAGAACGAGCTTTTTCAGCAGCAGGGTATTTGGCATGCAAAATCAGAAGTCGTCTGTCAGATGATACTCTCGACATGTGTTTTTTGAGAAGCCATTTTCAGACAAACTAACTTGCCTTTCCGTACCTTGATAACTTCATCTGACTTCTACTTTAAACTTTTTTTATTTGATTAATACGATCTCACAACATTTATTTAACAACTTGTGAAGTTAAGTTTTTGTTTTGTTGTATTTATTTACCATAAGTAATGTTCCTATTACTCTTAATTATTGAAACTAAAGTAATAATTTACAAAGGACTAAATATAGATAATTATTGTTTTGTTACCAACATTGTAAGAATTTGAACTGATTAGCTACAGTAGGTATAATAATTATAGACATAAACAAATGTTATTAGAGTTAGAGACAAAATAATAAGTACTCTGTTGATTTTTAAAATAAAACTTACATTATTTTTATAACTAAGCAACGCAGTTTCTATTTAATTACATATCATGTCAATTACTAGTTCTTAAAACAAGCATTTGCATATGTTTTAATTGCGATTCTCTCAATCTCGCGAGATCCCGTAATTTGCGAGATCTCGCGAGACTGGGTTTTGAGTCTCGCGAGATCTCGCTAGGCGGAAATCTCGTACGAGATTGCATTCCCTAATAGGCAGGTAGTAGGTAGGTAGTAGGTACCTACCTACTACCTACCTACTACCTACCTACTACCTACCTACTACCTACCTACTACCTACCTACTACCTACCTACTACCTACCTACTACCTACCTACTACCTACCTACTACCTACCTACTACCTACCTACTACCTACCTACTACCTACCTACTACCTACCTACTACCTACCTACTACCTACCTACTACCTACCTACTACCTACCTACTACCTACCTACTACCTACCTACTACCTACCTACTACCTACCTACTACCTACCTACTACCTACCTACTACCTACCTACTACCTACCTACCACCTACCTACTACCTACCTACTACCTACCTACTACCTACCTACTACCTACCTACTACCTACCTACTACCTACCTACTACCTACCTACTACCTACCTACTACCTACCTACTACCTACCTACTACCTACCTACTACCTACCTACTACCTACCTACTACCTACCTACTACCTACCTACTACCTACCTACTACCTACCTACTACCTACCTACTACCTACCTACTACCTACCTACTACCTACCTACTACCTACCTACTACCTACCTACTACCTACCTACTACCTACCTACTACCTACCTACCACCTACCTACCACCTACCTACCACCTACCTACCACCTACCTACCACCTACCTACCACCTACGTACCACCTACCTACTACCTACCTACTACCTACCTACTACCTACCTACTACCTACCTACTACCTACCTACTACCTACCTACTACCTACCTACTACCTACCTACTACCTACCTACTACCTACCTACTACCTACCTACTACCTACCTACTACCTACCTACTACCTACCTACTAACTACCTACCTACTACCTACCTACTACCTACCTACTACCTACCTACTACCTACCTACTACCTACCTACTACCTACCTACTACCTACCTACTACCTACCTACTACCTACCTACTACCTACCTACTACCTACCTACTACCTACCTACTACCTACCTACTACCTACCTACTACCTACCTACTACCTACCTACTACCTACCTACTACCTACCTACTACCTACCTACTAGTCCATCATTAGATAGGTGACATCATTAGTGACCAAGGCCTTCGTTCGACCTTCCAAATGAGTCCAAACACGATGGTTCTACGTAGTGCCGTCACCGAGATCCTTTACCTACCTTCGGAGTCCATCATCAGGTGGGTGACATCATTAGTCAACAAGATCTCCGTTAGACCTTTCAAATGAGTCCAAACACTATGGTTCTACGTAGTGCCGTCACCGAGATCCTATACCTACCTTCGGAGTCCATCATCAGGTGGGTGACATCATTAGTCAACAAGATCTCCGTTAGACCTTTCAAATGAGTCCAAACACGATGGTTCTACGTAGTGCCGTCACCGAGATCCTATACCTACCTTCGGAGTCCATCATCAGGTGGGTGACATCATTAGTCAACAAGATCTCCGTTAGACCTTTCAAATGAGTAAAAACACGATGGTTCTACGTAGTGCCGTCACCGAGATCCTATACCTACCTTCGGAGTCCATCATCAGGTGGGTGACATCATTAGTCAACAAGATCTCCGTTAGACCTTTCAAATGAGTAAAAACACGATGGTTCTACGTAGTGCCGTCACCGAGATCCTATACCTACCTTCGGAGTCCATCATCAGGTGGGTGACATCATTAGTCAACAAGATCTCCGTTAGACCTTTCAAATGAGTCCAAACACGATGGTTCTACGTAGTGCCGTCACCGAGATCCTATACCTACCTTCGGAGTCCATCATCAGGTGGGTGACATCATTAGTCAACAAGATCTCCGTTAGACCTTTCAAATGAGTCCAAACACGATGGTTCTATGTAGTGCCGACACCGAGATCCTATACCTACCTTCGGAGTCCATCATCAGGTGGGTGACAATCATCATTAAAAGATAGGTATATAATATATTTACACAAAACGTTTTCAACTCCTTTTTACAGTAAATACTGTCCCTAAACTTTATTATAGGTACCTATATTGCCTACCACTAAATAAAATAATTGCGTAGAAAATAGTTCGCTGTCTGTAATGTCGCCAAACATAGGTTCGTCTCGCAACAGATGCCGCAGCAGACTGAATGTCTGAATTGAACAAATTGAAAAGGACAGCGCTATTACTACCGCGTTCCAAACGTGAGACAGAAAGAATGTGCGCTCGCTTAGAATAAAATAACGTAAGCGCCAAT
The DNA here is from genome assembly GCA_949775195.1 of Diarsia dahlii. Lineage (NCBI taxonomy): Eukaryota > Metazoa > Arthropoda > Insecta > Lepidoptera > Noctuidae > Diarsia > Diarsia dahlii. The sequence continues at coordinate 483,896 of OX459197.1, read as the reverse complement.
CACAGGAATGCTAATTACGAGAAAACCACGTAGAAAATTAAAAAAAAAAATCTGCACGATTTGAGATAATATAGTTACCTATCTATTATGTAAAAATCGTCACTAAATTCCTTAAGGTTTCCGAGATCCAACTCTAAATAAGTGCAAACCGAGTTGTTTTAGTATTTTTTTTCTATCGAGGTTTTTTCATCCAATCGTGTTTTCGCTTGTACAGATTTAAAGATTATAAGTCCAAGTTTAATGGTGTCCAAATACCGAATTCTTAGGTCATATAGATACCGAGATCTAGATCGCCCAATATCACCAAAACAGCATCATACGAACTCTTAAGCATACAGACAAACAGACAAAAATAGCGACTTTGTTTTATACTATGTAAGGTTAGATATATATAAGGCTATGGATGATTGTTCCACCTTGAAAGGTAGAAGATTATTGACGCCATGCGAGCAGGGGAGGGTCGCTAGTAGGTCTAGATTTTCTAATAAACAACCTATTTGTCCATCCAAAGCGTAATTTCATATCACAACATCTTGCTCTCGTGTCCCCAGCCGCTACCCAACGCGAGAGTTATTAACTGGCAGTGTACAATGTACGTGAAACCCGCAGTATTGAGGCAGCACAATGCGATGCCGTCGCTCGTCAGCTGTTGCCTGCCACGCTGCATCACACGCCGCTGTCTGCTGGCAGCTGGTCCAAGGCTATTGTGTGACATTTAACGCATATTGTTGCTGTTACAATCAGAAATATATCGGAAAAGATACGGTTTCAAATTATATGTAGCCTTTGTTTCTCTTGGACGGATACCTACGTGGGAGGAGGTGTTCATTACTTCATCATCATCATCAGTTTATAGTGTTCCCACTGCAGGGACTCAAGCCTCCTCTCTAGGAAAATGGGCTACAATCCACGACGCGTGCCTAGAGCGGGTTGGTGGTGGATATTACATGTCTTCGATTTTTTGGTTCTAAGACATGCCGGTTTCCTGACAATGTTTTCCTTCACCGTTTTGAGAGCAGTGGTGATGAAATAAATAGGTACACAAAGTAATACGCCTACCTGTGTTCGAAGCCACGACTTACTTAAAGTCGGGGCCGCAACCACTGGGTCACCACTGCTCTCGTTTATTACTTAGATTCAGATATATGCAATATTTTTACGTACCTATCTTTATGGAGATAACTATAATAATAATAATAATAATATTCCACAACTATCACACAACGCCATCTAGTCCCAAGCTAAGTAGAGCTTGTGTTATGGGTACTAGACAACTGATAAACATACTTATATATTTCTAAATACATACATATTATAGATAAATTACACCCAGACACAGAACAAATGATCGTGCTCATCACACAAACATTTGTCCTGGGTAGGAATCGAACCCACGACCTCCGGCATAGCAGTTAGGGTCACTAACCACTAGACCAACAGGCCAGTCAACTTATTGACCTTATGAAATTCTGTCGTGGGAATCGAAACCTGGACCTAGAGGGGAGGACGAACCAACCCCATATTAATGCACAGTTGCAGACGAAGTATATACTAGACCAACGGCTTATAACATGGAGAAAAATCAGAATTTCTCGCTAATGATGATGATGTTGTTTGCCCACTGATTTTATATTAAAGGGCTGCAGAATATTGACTGTACAAAGGTAGCATAATCAGTCATTTATTTATAGACATGCCAATACACAACAATCTTTGACTTTGACTTCCAGATCCAAGAAAAGATAATTTTTGTGAGCTTAATTCTGAGTGTTCAGTCAGCTTATCTCAAGCCTGTCATAGGTGTTCCGACGCGACGTACCCCGACGTAGGACGACTGCTCCGTCGACGATCGTTACAGCTCTATCGAAGTCGTCAGAACTAATCACTGGATCGTGATCCTGTCTGGAATTCTGGATGGAATGATACCTAAAAAAATAAAACCGACTTAAAAAAAAAACACAAAAAAGTGAAAACTAAACTTTAGAAGAAAAATCAGTTTCTGAAGTCGGTGACTTTTGTTTGTTTGATTTCATTTTTTTGCCACCGACTTCAGAAACTGATTTTTCTTCTAAAGTTTATTTTTCACTTTTTTGTGTTTTTTGTTTGAAGTCGGTTTTATTTTTTGGTAATAAGTTTTTATTTTTCACTTTTTAGTGGTTTACACATCATGTTCATGGGTCCATAATGTGGACAATGTAGTATTTTTTTAGTTTTGTTGATTTTTTAAAAACCGCTAGTCCGATTTCGATAAAATTTGGGAAGTATACCATTTCCAACAAAAAAATATTTTTTCAAATCGGTTAGCAAGAGTTATGCCCGAACAAACATAAAAAAAAAATAGGTATATAAACATCCGAATTGAGAACCTCCTTCTTTTTTTAGAAGTCGGTTAATGAACCTGGCGTAGAGAAAATTTCTTTCAAGCCTTTCATTGTTGTCTGGTAGACTTAGCGGCGGTACTTTCACACCAGTGAAAAGCTTGGCGTGACCTTATAACCTTCTTATACTTCTCATGGTTTTAGGGCTCCTGTCTGCTTGTCTTATGGGCTCTCCTTACGGTTGGCCCCTAGGCATATCACTGTCTGTAACGCTTTTTGCTAATGTGTTTAACAATCATTAATACCTAGCACCAGTGTCTCTGTCTGAACTCAGCGTGACTAGGACCTCAGGTCAATGATATCATACCTATTTTGACAAAAAAAATCTTGGCATCCTATTCTAGTGCATAAATTCCTTATCAAACTGTATCACTTGCTTCTAGTAGGTTTATAGTAGAGGTGACTAGATAGATACCTGACTAAACAGCCAAGCTGGTCATTCATGATCTCGGTGGCATTCAGCGGGCATCGGCAGGGTATCGTATCATATACAGCTGTGAGCTGAGTCAGTCGCATTCAGTGTATGGGGAGGTCATAGAAATTCTATATGTAGGTAACATTTTTTCGTCAATAGATGCATATATATTTTATGAGTTATGAAAGGCTATAATGTCATTTCGAAATACTCGTGCCGACTAGTCGACTATTTACTGACCACAAATGTGCAAATGTGGCGTCCCTGACTAGTTGGTAATTTGGTCGGCATGGCTAGTAGGTATGTGGGTGGCCTAAAAGCAGGGCAACCTAGACACACACTTCAGGAATGTTAATTTAATATCCATTTCCGTCAGTTCGTAACTTCCGAAAAAGTATTCTAATTTCTAACTGATCAAAATGACGCGAGAGTTGTCACATCGTGTCACTCTCGCCCCCCCCCCCCACCCGCCTCATTCCGCTACCCCGCCTCATCGTATAAACACGACAATCAGTCGGCGCGGCGCGGTGATGGATTTAAAACCTAATCACATTGAAATATGATTGGAATTATATCTCATTTGGGACGTGCGCATTAAATATGCAGGTTCTTAGCTGGTGTACTAGGATGGGATGGTTTAAAGTGTTAAAAGGGGGTAGCACTGGGGTAGGTTTAAGTTGATAGGTAGGTGTTTATATATCAGACTATGAGTTTTTACGATTTTGCTGAAACACAATTTTTTTTTAAACATTTTATTTTCGATTCGTAACAAAAACCTACAATGTAATTAAAATTAAATAAATAGTTATATAAAACAATTTTATCTTAAGTCTAGGTATTAAACGTAATTTTAATTTGGAATTTTCAGTTTGGTTTAAAAACAAAATATAAACGTCATGTTATATCTACAAAATTAAAGAAATCATTTGCATATTAACTCACTGGTATTGAGCAAAACGTATTTCATTCTAAGTAAAACTCATTCAATGCCAGAAAGTTGGCGAAAGCTACTGAAAGTTAAATTAATTTATCACATTCAAAGACTCGCGTTTAGAAGAAGTTCTAATCTGAAGTTTGCCCGATACTCCGGTCCAGGCAACATATATGTTGACTTGTGTACTGATACGTTGAAAGCGCAACTTTGCTTGACTTCAGAAAAAGTCTGAATATTGCACAAAGAAACGTCGATCAAGGTTCTTTCAGCGAATAAATGTTTTGGAGATATATTTTCTTTTGGCAATACGAACGAACGTTTATGAGTACATACACCTATTGTCAAACGAACTTGTAAGCTGACCATGTCTGCAACTGAGCATTGTCAGGGCACTTCGCTTATCAGACGCGTTTTTTCCATGACCGACCCATAGTCACACTAAACTACCACACCAGTGTGACTATGGTTAATTATATTTATCCGTAGTCACACTGGTGTGACTACGGATAAATATGCGTGTGTGTGCGGCTGAACCGTAGTATCGTAGCTTTTGGTCACGTCACTCATACATGCAACGCATGTACTCCATGACGCGCGCTCGATTCGCTCGCATATTAAATAACACTAATATCTTCTGTCCCCGAAGTGCCGGGCCTCCGCCGGCCTCCTTCGTCGGCCTACGGCCCGGTGCCCATGCCGCCCATAAAGGATACTGTCGCGAGACGGTGATTCATCCACTTAGCGGACGACTAGCAACAGCCTATAATTTTGGTTATTCATCCGGGTGTGACTACGGATAATTTAACCTGATCCGTTATAAATAAAATTAACCATAGTCACACTGGTGTGATAGTTTAGTGTGGCTCATGGGTCGGTCACTGTTTTTTCCACAGAATAGATAAAAGAGGTTTTTTCAATGTCACTTTAAATCCCTTAAAAGCATTTGCGGAGTAACTAGGTTATTATCGAGAGGGCACAACGAGTTGCGAGGTTTTTTGCATTATCCTACGATTATGCCTAGATTAAATATACCGAGAACAGTGGTGATATCATGCCTATACTACAGAAACGAGACACTGCAAGGGACCGAACACTTTTCCTACTCGGTACATGTAACCCAGGCCTGTTCGTGTGAGACTAGTCAGTGTTGGCTGGTCAGCCGAGCAGGCCGCACGTGATGACTCCAAAGCAACTCCGGCTGGTTGGCTTGTCGTCTGGCTTCACGGGGACTACCTTCTTCTTCTTCTTGCCGTTGGCGTCGTAGCGTTTCTCCTCCTGAAATATACAACATAATTTTGTTGAGAAGTGGTGTGCTTTGATTAGTAGAAATAATATGCTGTGAAAAATGACAGCTACATCTAGCACATTATTGAAGTGAAAACTTCTTTAGCGGCGCTGAGCACTTTTTTTTTGTATGGGTAAAAACTTTCAAACTCGCGTCAGCATCACGTGACCCTGACGCGAGTTTGAAAGTTAATATTGAAGTTTTCACTTCTGCCGGCACTCCCGGAGTGCTACCTTTTTTTTTTGTTTTGATGTTCCAATGATGGTCACCTTTGATGGAATACTTTCAAAACATGTTGTGTAATACGTGGCGTCGACCGCCATTGGTCGCTCAACCGGTAGCGATCTTGTCTGCAGCTTCGATCAAGAATTTGGCCGCAAAAGGTCCAACGGTTAATCGCGTTTAATTACGTTCTTTATTACCCGACTGCGGCGAAGCCCAAAAGGAGGGTTATGTGTTTTTAATCACTAGCTGATGCCCGCGGCTTCACCCGCGTGGATGTCGTTCAAATTATATACTAAAACCTTCCTCTTGAATCACTCTATCTATTAAAAAAAACCGCATCAAAATCCGTTGCGTAGTTTTAAAGATTTAAGCATACAGACAAACAAACAGACAAAAATAGCGACTTTGTTTTATACTATGTATGTAAGGATAATTTCTGAATTCCACAACTACCAAAACTATTCACATCGTTCAATATCTACCTAATAACGTAGATTCTTAAATAAAAGGGATACATACAACGTCTTCGTATAAAACGGACTATTTGAAACAACTAATCAAACTAAAACAGTCATCGGGCGTCTTATCGCTCACTCATTGTGCTTCGTTCACTCGCGAATGAACGGTATTTGTCAATAGTCGTTACTGTCTAGGTTCTGTTCTACTGTTCCATTCTTAGCGAGGAACAGTAAATAATTGTATTTGATTCTGATACGATCTTGACTGAGATTGTTTCAGACTTTCAGGAAAATTCTGCGTCTTGAACATAATTATTGAGTACGATTTTCGCAGGAAATTGTGCATTCATTTTGTCAATGACTTCAGAAATTTAAGCTGTCTAAGGCAATAAATATTTACCCAATAGAAAAAAATGCAATGAAATATAATGAGAACAGGAACAATTGAATTCTTTCGTTTATTCCTAAGCTACTGTAGTACTGTCGAACCAGCATGCCTTTTAAAAGAATCACATGGGAGCCCGTTGTACCCTCATTAAAGCTCCACATAGCTCTATTATAGCTTATTATAGCCTGTCGATAGCGGCGACACATCGAACCGTACTCGGCGGCAAAAGGAAAACTTTGTCAGAGTGCGAACATAACAATATTGAGATGTGATCAATTTTTATTGGTTGTGTGTTAACTGATTTTTCGTTTCATTTCTTCTATTTATTTCAACAATACTTTTCGTCAGTATTTTCCAAAAAAATAGGTGGAATAGTAGTGCAGCTAATGGAGATTTGCACTATCAGATACTTCAGACAGTGAAATATCTACGACAGACGGTTTGGGGTGACCAACACTGATCGTTGAGGAAATAGCCTTTCGCTCATAGATCCAATGTTCGTCTAGCGTAACCTATTCCTTCCTTTTCGTATTAATGTTATTATTATTTGTGTATTAATAGCAATAAATTACACAAAGTAATGCGCCTGCCGGGGTTCGTACCCACGACCTACTGTTCGTAAGTCAAGGCCGATACCACTGGGCCACCGCTGCTTAAAAAAATGGTTCTTGGCAAATTATCAGAAATCCACGTGATTCAATCATAATCGTTAAGATGACCCATCAAACCATCTTAACGATTATGATTGAATCACGTGGATTTCCGTGGATATCCCAACTGTGTCGAGATTGTCTCCCAGTCTAGCCGGATGCCGCTGATTACCATCGAGATTATCTGCCCGTCACATCACTTCCGCCACGCCACATCACGTTGGCTGCACGCGCCATGATCCGGAATTACAGTCAGTTTCCACCAGTAATTGTTAATGAGCTGATTATAGTCTACTAGCTTTTGCCAGCGGCTTCGCCCGCGTGAAAATGACGATTTTCCATACAAACTTTCATCCCCTATTTAACTCCCTATTAGGGGTTGAATTTCGAAAAATCCTTCCTTATTCCTTGTCTACATTATAAAGGGAACCTCTGTGCAAAATTTCAGCTTTCTAGGTCCAAGGGTTTGGGCTGGGCGTTGATGAGTCAGTCAGTCAATCAGTCAGTCAGTCAGTCAGTCAGGACTTCTCTCTTTATTTATATATATAGATAGAAGATAGATAGATAGATAACTAAAGATAAGCTGCCGATTGCTACAATAATCTTTCATTAATTTAGTATTGAGGTGTGCCCGTTATCGTTTTTTAAATGTTTTTCTTAATAACCCTTCCTGTACAGCAGTGCTAGTGGTGTAATCGTCGGACTACCAAGACATTGGTCTCAAGTTCAAACTGAGGCTCTTATCTCTCTCCGCCGCGGGAGACGCTTCGGGCGTCAGGGGCCACGTGATGGCTTCCGGCCACCGTAGACGCGGGCCTGTGGACGGTGAGTAATGGGCTAGCTCGCCGTCCGTCCGTCTTATGACGACGACAGGCCGTGTCGACGGCGCGTTCGTGTTCCACACGCGCCTCAAAGAGATGTCAGCAACATGGAAGAGGCCTGCAAGGCCGACGCCCGTTGGGGCTGCGGGTTGTTCACAAAGATACCGCGGCTTCGACATAAAGGGCTAAGAAGGAACATGGTGGTTTTTAGTCAGTAGAAATCTGACACTCCCTTTCGCTCTGCCTCTTGCGGGAGGAATTATTTGATGATATGATGTCCCATCACCCAAAAAAAGGCTCGTATCTCTGGCATTTGGTATTCATGTACGTATTGTGGTCGGTTGTATTGTATATTTATCACTTACTTCAGTGAAGAAAAGCATCGTAAAAAAACCAGACCAATGTTTGAGGGATGAGAGAATATCTCGATGGCATGTAGAGCCAAGTTAGAGGCTAACTCTGACACCAAGTTAGGTACTAAGGACACGACAAAGAAAGAAGAAAAAGCCTTTCCTTTTAGCTTTTCGATAGTCTCGTAACAATTCCACAAACGAAGTCGTCTATCAAGCACACCATGTTTCATTGACATTACTTTGATCGAAAGTTTTTTTTGGGACAAGACCGCCACACTATTTCCAAACCATTGTAAGGGCCTTATCACACTAGCGGTTTGGAAGCGGATGCGGGGCGGAGCGAACGCGCAGCGAATGCGTCGCGAACACGCCGCGGCTGCGCAGCGAAGACGTCGCGGACGCGTGGCGAATTCGTTACGTTTTCGTCGCGTGTGTGTAGAAAATTATCGCCGTACGATACACTGCACACTACAATACACATACTTACACTGTTCGCGACGAACCCGTTGCGCGTCCGCAACAAATTCGCTACGCATTCGCGTCCTGTTCGTTGTGTGTCCGTAACGAATTCGTTGCGCTCCCGCTCCGCTTTGAAGACGCTCGCAATCCTCTAGTATGATAAGGCCCTAACACCTGTGCGCCAAAATCAACAGTGGCGACCACCAGAAAAGCGCCGAGACAATGAAGCTCGACAAAGTCCCAGAGAAATGATTTAACTGTCTTGGATCCCGCAACGAAATTAATCAGAAAAGAATAGCGGAAGAGTAGGAAAAACATAATTTCCGCTTTCCTCCATCTATCAGCAGGAGACAGAACAGAATAAGGCCAATAGAAACACAGGGACGACATTAAAACCTTGTGAATTCGAGATTATGTTGCACTAGCTTATGACCGCGACTTCGCCCGCGCCAAGTTAGGTATATATTCCACGGGTATTCATCTACCGGGTTAAAACGTATGCTGTAATACCCTATCTGTGTAACAAAACAAGTTTCACTCGAATTCGTTCAACCGTTTTTGTGTGAAACAGGAACGAACAGCCATACATCCTCACAAACTTTCGCATTTATAATATAGTAGGATTATAATTGCGTTAATATTATAATCTAATCATGCTGGTGGGATTTGCGCGTAATCATCGTTGATACCATAGACACGTATTGATTATCTGTCACGATTACGATATAATAAAATATACTCTTAACATTTAATCGTGAGCAAGTCTAGATCAGTCGGTCAGATCATCATCATTACTTTCGTGTTCTATTTTAAATGTGTAATACTTAAAGTCGGAACCTCTTCTTCTATAACCCGCATCCACTCAAAATACGGACAGTAGGTAAGTAACCTTCTTACATAGTTAAGTAACAGTCAGTAGATAAACAGACAGTAGGTAAGTAAGGTCTTCGCTGCTGCACACCATATACACCTGACATGCAGTCTTGTATGCCACTGTGACCAGATCGTCGCGCCGGTCTACCTGGCTCATGACCTGCCTACGCTCCACAGAACAGTTTTGGATCTCCACTTCGACACCCGGTTATCCCACCTACTACCTGGTATGCGGTATTGTCATTATGTTACATATTTATACCTATCATGAACACTAAAAAAGGGGTATTTACCATGTTTAGTTTTCAAACCCTTTTTTATTTTGGGGGGCTCGCAAATCACCAAATGACTCCTTCCGCTCTGGGCAGAGCGGAAGAGAGTGTCAAATTTCTATTGACTAAAAACCACCCATGTTCCTTCTTAGCCCTTTGTGTCGAGGCCGCGGTATCTCTTTCGAACTACCCGCAGCCCAACGGGGAATTTTGAACCCTTAGGTCATCTCGGCAGAACGCCCACTACATACCTCGTCTGATTAGAGAAGCCATTGAAATTATCAAATATAAGAACTTCAACCGGGAGGATGGGTTTCAACTGTCGAGAGCCTGGAAATCCAGTCACAACTGGAAAAGTGCCGAAACAAGTTCGCGAGTGGACACAGTGAGTTTCGTGTGTCATAGAATCAAGTTGTGAGTGACAATGGTAGCGGTCGAACGAAACGAACAAGAAAGAGGGTAGACCGTTTTGTCTATTCATAATTAATCATCATCATCATCAACATTTCAGCCGAAAGACGTCCACTGCTGGACATAGGCCTCCCCTAAGTGTAATTTTTGCTTAGAGGGGGTTTGCCATAATCGCCACGCTTGGCAGGCGGGTTGGCGATCGCAGTACGGTCGATACAAAAAGCACAGAGAACGCTGCTGCCCATTCTCTGGTACATCCCTTAGTCGCCTCTTACGACACCCACGGGAAGATAATTATGGGATGGTGCTATTCTTTGCGTCCGACACCATACGGAAATAATATCCACCCGCAATAACTTCAGTATATATCCGAAGAAAAATCGGGAGCTCGAAACAATAACTAAACATGGTAATTATCCCGTTTTTAGTGTTTAATGATAGTTTTATTTGACAGTTAAAAAACTTATAAAAATATTCGTATTTCCACTTTTCCTACGCTACTTATCTATTACACATGATATTATATTTTTGAGCCCTTTGCAGATGGCAGCACTGGTCCAGTCACTTCCCTAGCTGTTACTCTCTTTGTACAGTTACCTTTACCCCAAAGATTCTAAGGTATCCCCAATTCAGAAGTGGCTCGTAATATTGAAAGTGGTTACCTCAACGATCTCCCCAATCTTGTACTTGACGAGAACGCGGAGCGCGTCCGAGGTGTGTCCGACATCGTCGTAGTTGCGAGTGCAGTCCTTCCCAGCATCCTCCATGATGGTGTCATAGCCGCCAGGGTGCTGCAAGGGGAACAGGTTACAAGGTATTTGATTGCGTTGGGTTATTTCTGAAAAGGGATGGTTATGTAGTGTGAGCGTATATTTATTTTTTTTTGTTTGTAAAAAACGTTGCCCCACACTAGGAATTTCTCCTGTATCGTGGGTGCGTTCACAAACATAGAAAGTCACATACACAAATACCCAGACCCGAAACAACTATCTGCAGGCCATACAAATATTTGTTCCGTGCGGGGATCGAACTCGCGACACGCAGCGCAGCAGTCCAATCGCTTAGCCACTGCGCCAACCGTGTTGTGCCTCATCATCATCATCCGCCTATAATGATCCCACTGCAGGGACTCAGGACCCGATACCCACCACGTGGGCCCTGTGCCCTGTATTTTGGTTCTAAGACATGCCGGTTTCCTCACGATTTTTTCCTTCACCGTTTTGAGAGCAGTAGAGATGAAATAAGTTACACAAAGTAATCAGGCGCATTACTTTGTGTATACCTGGGTGTACCTGGGTAAACCTACAAATCTACTGAAACTACTATATCTCCAAAGACCACTATGTCCAGTCTGGATGACGGCAGTCAGTAAGTCCGGTCCCACACCAGCGGGCACTGTCTCTGTTTACCTCGTCGATGTACTTGGTGAGGTCATACACGGTGTCCTTGTAGACCATCCAGATGGGCTGGTCCTTGCTGCCATCGCGCGTGGCCACCTCCGCGAATGTGTAGCGTTTCACGTCACCCATGCTTGAGGCTCTGGAGTACAACAGGTTTGTTAGACACTATCATTACAACATTTCGAGATTTTTTAAAGAACTCATAAAATAACATCACGCCTGTCATCCCCGAAGGGTTAGGCAGAGGTGTACCCATTAGTATATCTACATTTCAGTTATGTTTAAGTCCCATGTAATAGGGTGCGAGCCTATTGCCATCAACCGGGCACTACATTCTACAGTAGAGGTGTCAAAGCAATTGTATTTTTTTTACGGCTGTCTACTTTGAATGATGATATGTCCTGTGCAGGTAAGTAGTTAGGCTACCATCTCACTGAATGACTAATATTATTACCATAGCAAAAGATATTCTATATTGCTCGCGCGTGAGAGAAAATGGGGGTAATTGCAGGAGTGCTCCCATGTGAGTGTTGTTTTTAGTGAATCCGTATTGCCTGGTATAGTCCCACTCCTGGGCAGAGGCCTCCACGTCTGACGATGGTGTGCTTCTTCTCGCCAATTCACGAGGACGTTTAAACTTATGACTGAATTATTTTATGTGACAAGTAATTTTGACAAAAACAAATTAAGCTTGCCTCGTAATTCCTTATTGATATACCGCACTACACTAGACCAACTCTACGTCTGCCACCTCTGGTCCTCTGGTCTGTCATGCACTTACTAAATGGGTTTTCTTAGCCAGTTATTAAGTGCATGAGTAATTATCAGTCTCACCCATTTTATTTCCATTTGTAGATATAAAGATAAGCTAATACTAAACTCAGACGTCTGCAAAATGCAACAAATACCTATTTATTAGAGTGCCGTAAAAACCCATTAATATTTTATTTTCGATAATAATTAGATTATCTTAATTGTGTAAGTATTGGCGCACGGGCCGATAAGGTTCGCCATTCAATAAGATTTTAGCTTTATAATCATTGTCAGATCAAAATGCAGTTGATTACTTTTTATCACAATTAGATCATATCGCTTGAAATGGTTATAATTAACCGTTATTTTTAATTTAGATTTAGAGTCACATAGATGACTTCTCCCGCTCTGGGTAGAGCGGTAGAGAGTGTCAGACTTCTACTGACTAAAAACCACCCATGTTCCTTCTTAGCCCCTTGTGCCGAGGCCGCGATATCTCTTTCGAACAACCCGCAGCCTCGACGGGGGATCGAACCCACAAGCGTGGCCACTACATCAAGTTGCTAGTCTAGATTCTAGATTTTGATTTTGATTTAGTTCTCAGGAAATTAACAAAAGAAATAAGTTGTTTGATAGACTGATTATTATACTATTAAGAACGCCATATCTTTTCGTCTTATCGGCCAAATATGTAATAGTCTAGTCTATATCTTTATATCACGATTATATTATCTGTGATTGAATGACACAGCCAAATTAGCCGATGATATTTAAATTGTATTCCAGACATGTCCGCCATCGTAAAATTAATAACTTAACAAAAATGTGAATCACTTCTCTTCAGCAATTTTCTAACAAGCTTATGAATGGCTTCTATATTAAACTAAGCCGGTCGAATAAAAAAAATCTTTTGAACATTTTAAGACAAAAACTTATTTCAATCGAACAAACCGTAGAACCATGGTAACAAAACCTAAGAAATAAAAATAACCGTTTCTGATATAATAATATACCCTATACCCCATGTTCCATGTGATGTCCAGATCATAGGGTTTAGACCACAACTCGTCCAGAGAAAGAATTACCTCATCACGCTTGGCAAAATGCGGCGATTGCATCGATTGTAAGGTAATTTCAGACTTATACTTGTATTAATTTAATATCCAGATTTCCTCACGAAGTTTCCCTACTTTGTTGGTCATTGGTGTGTATAAAGTCACATTAGTGCCAGCTGGGTTTTGATTGCAACTTGGGGTCTGCGTGATAAAGATTGTTTGTTTGTGTTACCTTTAAAAACTATTGTATAAAATTGGGTTCTGCCGACCAAACAGAGATGTGTTGCTGGGAAGTTTGTTCAATTACTTCTTCTGCCCAGTTAAAATACTAGGAAGTAGCGAAGGTCAGCCGGTTTGGGGGAACTGCTTTGGACGACTTGTAAATTTTGACGTTCGAAAAGTGATGATAATACATTTTATCAGCTAGCAGCATTTGTTCAAAGTCAAAGTCAAAGATTTTGAATCGTCATTATCATCTGCCTGCCTTTTCACGACTGTATTAGGGTCGGCTTCCAGTCTAACCGGATGCACCGTTATACCAGATTACCAGTATTTCACACTAGCTTTTGCCAGCGGCTTCGCCCGCGTGAAAATGACGATTTTCCGTATAAACTTTTGGGGTTGAATTTCAAAAAATCCTTCCTCATTCCTTGTCTACATTATAAAGGGAACCTCTGTGCAAAATTTCAGCTTTCTAGGTCCAAGGGTTTGGGCTGGGCGTTGATGAGTCAGTCAGTCAGTCAGGACTTCTCTTTTTATTTATATAGATAGATAGATGGAGCTACTGCCTATCTGACCTCCTCGACCCCTTGGTAAGACTGATATAAGACTTTCGGTCCCCCTACTACTACCGACCACCTGGAACGACTGTCAAAGTTCTACAAATGACAGTCAACAGCCAGTGGATAAACGTGCTTTCCAAAACAACTAGAAGTCACTTTAATGACTGGTTACCCATCCACAGACCAGCTCAGACAAGCGCGACTTAACCTAAAGATCCCGACTCGAACGGCTGTCATTTATTTAGTTGCGAGCTTCTCCCACTTGTTTAATATTAAGTGTCCTGCCTAAATTAAGTATTTTTCAGTGCAGTTGAATACAATTCGTCTGATAACACCATAATTAATTTATGAGTTAGCACAGCTTTGTCTACCCTTTTCAAAACTATTTTTGACCGGCTTCAGGTCCAACCGGATGCAGCTGAATTTACCAGTAGGTTACTCAGAGCGGTTGCTTATTTGTCGTCCATAACCAAGTTACTCAGTGAGGAACACAATGAAGCTTTTCGTTGACGTTAGCTTTTAGTAAATCGGCAGGCCTAATAGATGGCTGACCTTGAGTTAATGCAAATACTTCCTGATACCACATTTAGCCCAAAAAGTTTAAAGGAAATATCGTAAAATTACACAATACTCGTTTTACCCTTTGTTTTACTATTTTAATTTTAAAGTTTATTTCCTTTTGATAAAAAAAAAACAGAAAATAAGTATTTATATCCCTAATGTAATACTGCTTGGTACTTACATGTGAACACGTCTGTCGACCGGCTACTCCGTGTGATAACTGATAATATGATTAAAGATAGTTTCGGTAATGATACACTATCAGCGTTAGATGCAGCTGATAACACATATCAAGTGACGTCACAATGGATGCTATAACTTTAATTGATTGATTGATTAATTGTTCTCAGGCGTGTCATATGCGAATGGAGTAATGAAGTTATACTGAAAGCGGTAAATAGATACATCGATAGAATATGCTTAGTTGTATCCCTTTATTTTTGAAGTGAAAACTTCTTTAGCGGCGCTGAGCACTTTTTTTTGTATGGGTAAAAACTTTCAAACTCGCGTCAGGGTCACGTGATGCTGATCGAAAAAGCGTAAGATTTTTCGATCAGCATCACGTGACCCTGACGCGAGTTTGAAAGTTAATATTGAAGTTTTCACTTCTGCCGGCACTCCCGGAGTGCTACCTTTTTTTTTTTTTTGAGGTGTTGGTAAATCATCAAATGACTCCTCCCGCTCTGGGCAGAACGGTAGGGGGAGTGTCACACTTTTACTGACTTCAAACCACCCATGTTCTTTCTTAGCCCCTTGTGCCGAGGCCGCGGTATCTCTTTCGAATAACCCGCTGCCCCGACGGGATAGTTGACCCTTAACAGATGATTACAATCGATCTTTCGTTAAACTCCCAGCAAGCCTCTAACAAGGTCATGGTCCAGCTAAACCGATTACGAAGCCAGGTGTGCCCCTGCAGGTACAACTAAGTCCGTAGAAATAGAGTGTGACTGCGGAACCACATCGTAGACTATGACTCACCTCCTGTTCTGGTCCTTGTGCAACTCCACCTGCATCTTTACCCGGGACCCAAGATAAAATTAAATTATATAGGAATTGTCTAACATAATATTTGTACGTCGTACTCTGTCAAGCTGTAGCTTAGACATCATTGTATTCTTAAGGACGCTAAAACATTTTTCTACAAATAACAGTGGTTTTCAGGTACCATTTTAACGTATAAGCAATCACAAATGTGAAGATATCATGGTCTTAATTTAAAGATAATTTATTCGTCTCCAGATTGGCATCAGAAAAATTGTATGACGTCATACAAAAAAATCGCACAAATACGTTTTTCCCATCACAATAATCGCAGAAAATGTAAAAAAGTAGGGTCCGAATAGGTACCATTATAGGTAAATTTACAGCATATTATATCTCCAAAATTATTATGAATTGCGGTACATATAGTCCTTTAGATGTTGAGATATATTTTTTTTGTTTATATAAATTTTATTATTCAATTATTAGCTATAATAAAAACATTTGCCAATTTCTTCATACATTTTTCGCTCCCGGTTCATCATTCCGCGCTCAGCAGCGCTAGTGGAAGGACGGGTGTATCGCTCTCTCGCAAAAAATACGTACGATAAACGTGATAGAAAAAGATTTTAGTGTACGGTTACCACGGCAACCGACGACCGACGACGACCGGAAGGAGTTGATACTTTTTAGGACTGAGATAAAAGTAAGTACGAGTTTCATACTTTTATTATTAGAATGTGATTTAGAAATTATGTTGGGTACGACCGGGATTTGGATGGGTGGGGTTAAGCAGTTTGTTGACAAGGTTCAGAAATGGATGGGTCAGGTCAAGCTGTCGACGGTGAGGTTTGGAAGTGGATGGGTAAGGTCAAGCTGTCGGGGGTGAGGTTTGGAAATGGATGGGTAAGGTCAAGCTGTCGGCGGTGAGGTTTGGAAATGGATGGGTCATGTCAAGCTGTCGACGGTGAGGTTTGGAAGTGGATGGGAAAGGTCAAGCTGTCGGCGGTGAGGTTTGGAAATGGATGGGTAAGGTCAAGCTGTCGGCGGTGAGGTTTGGAAATGGATGGGTCAGGTCAAGCTGTCGACGGTGAGGTTCGGAAGTGGATGGGAAAGGTCAAGCTGTCGGCGGTGAGGTTTGGAAATGAATGGATAAGGTCAAGCTGTCGGCGATGAGGTTTGGAAATGGATGGGTCAGGTCAAGCTGTCGACGGTGAGGTTCGGAAGTGGATGGGAAAGGTCAAGCTGTCGGCGGTGAGGTTTGGAAATGGATGGGTAAGGTCAAGCTGTCGGCGGTGAGGTTTGGAAATGGATGGGTCAGGTCAAGCTGTCGGCGGTGAGGTTCGGAAGTGGATGGGAAAGGTCAAGCTGTCGGCGGTGAGGTTTGGAAATGGATGGGTAAGGTCAAGCTGTCGGCGGTGAGGTTTGGAAATGGATGGGTCAGGTCAAGCTGTCGGCGGTGAGGTTTGGAAATGGATGGGTAAGGTCAAGCTGTCGGCGATGAGGTTTGGAAATGGATGGGTAAGGTCAAGCTGTCGGCGGTGAGGTTTGAAAATGGATGGGTCAGGTCAAGCTGTCGGCGGTGAGGTTTGGAAATGGATGGGTCAGGTCAAGCTGTCAGCGGTGAGGTTTGGAAATGGATGGGTCATGTCAAGCTGTCGACGGTGAGGTTTGGAAGTGGATGGGAAAGGTCAAGCTGTCGGCGGTGAGGTTTGGAAATGGATGGGTAAGGTCAAGCTGTCGGCGGTGAGGTTTGGAAATGGATGGGTCAGGTCAAGCTGTCGACGGTGAGGTTCGGAAGTGGATGGGAAAGGTCAAGCTGTCGGCGGTGAGGTTTGGAAATGAATGGATAAGGTCAAGCTGTCGGCGATGAGGTTTGGAAATGGATGGGTCAGGTCAAGCTGTCGACGGTGAGGTTCGGAAGTGGATGGGAAAGGTCAAGCTGTCGGCGGTGAGGTTTGGAAATGGATGGGTAAGGTCAAGCTGTCGGCGGTGAGGTTTGGAAATGGATGGGTCAGGTCAAGCTGTCGACGGTGAGGTTCGGAAGTGGATGGGAAAGGTCAAGCTGTCGGCGGTGAGGTTTGGAAATGGATGGGTAAGGTCAAGCTGTCGGCGGTGAGGTTTGGAAATGGATGGGTCAGGTCAAGCTGTCGGCGGTGAGGTTTGGAAATGGATGGGTAAGGTCAAGCTGTCGGCGATGAGGTTTGGAAATGGATGGGTAAGGTCAAGCTGTCGGCGGTGAGGTTTGAAAATGGATGGGTCAGGTCAAGCTGTCGGCGGTGAGGTTTGGAAATGGATGGGTCAGGTCAAGCTGTCAGCGGTGAGGTTTGGAAATGGATGGGTCAGGTCAAGCTTTCGACGGAGAGGTTTGGAATTGAAATTCCTATTTCATTTTAAGTACCTACTTATTTCACATGGTTATTTCACGTAGGTAGCGTATTTTTCTTTTCGGAAGTCGCTGTCGGTACCGGTTGTTCTTTTTCATTAAGTTTGGTTGGTAGGTACCCCATATTGGGTGTACATCTGTTTGCCCCTTAAACCCGAACAAGCGTGATATTATATTATGAAATGGCGAAAACACTACATAAACATACGATCACAGCTATCGTGAGTCATTTGCTGTCTATATTATTGAAGAGTTCCATCTTCTACTTCGGAAGATCTCCAATCCTGGTGACCTGTAATACAGGTTTTTTTTAAACCTACTTCAGGCACCAGCTCTCACAATGTGAATATTATAGTGTTCAAAACGTGCTACAAAACCATTGTGAGAGAAATAAATAAACTTATTATTATATTATAATCATATTTTACAGTAAAACCTTCCTTAAAAACACAATATGCATTTATCAACGAAAATCCGATTGATATCGGATCAGTAGCTTTTGGGAAAATCGCGGATACATACAAATACAGCACCTTCTTTTTTTTCGACTCGGTTGAAAATACTAACCTACTTATCATGACGACGATACTAATAATTAACAATTACCAAATGCGTTTTCAAAGTTCCAAGTAATCTACCAAATTCTATTTCAATACAATTAAAAAATAATATCAAAGATCAAGATTATTTATAGGAGGTATAAAACCGAGCGCTATTGTGAGACCTTGCTTTGAGCGACTTTAGTTACCTAAACATGAGTTGATCGAAAATGTAACAGCGTCCTTAAGACAAGATAATGCTTTTCCACACTGTTTTTTTTTCAGCTTAGTTTTTTAGTTTATTTTTTTATTGTTTGTTGTGTGCACTTGTGGCATGTGCTAAATAAATATGTTTTCTTTCTTTCTTTTGATATTTTTTAGTAATGTCCCGGGGTTATTACATAGAGAGCTAGAGCTAATCTGAACTTCACTTTTCTTATTTTTACTTCTTCTGATTCTGAACTGAACTTTTCTTAAAGAGATTGCTAAGAAACAGCCCGTGTGTGTGGCTCCAAAACCACTGCCTTTATTTTGGTTTTCACCTCCGCATAGCAGTGTGGCACAGGTGCGGCGTTCGGTTTATTCGTTATGAAGTCTACATATTGCATTTCAAACGGTTAATTGCGATGGTCTGTATAGTCTACTACAAGAAGTCTACTCCGGCAGATATAACACTCCTTCTTCTCTGCGTAACGATGGACTCAAATTGTATCCGACCAGTATTTAGCCAGCACGGCTCTATCATTTGCTTGTTTATATACTGGAAGGTGCATGTGGCTAAGTCTGTAGGAGAAGGGGCATATTCTGTAGATGGTCTCCACACGAGCATTCTATATGTGATTGAGGAAACCGCATTTTGTCAGACTATTTCTCTAACGGTCAACCTAGGCCCGATTAAGTAACACTCTTGAGAATAGTCTACGTATGTACTCTCACGCATCCGTCATCTACTATCTATGTATGTAGATACTATCGCATAGATAGTAAATGCATGTTCGTCCGCACGTATGAGAGATATTGTTTATTGACTATGTTAACAATCACCACTATAAATATTGCTATTATTACTATTATAAGATAAATAAGGATTTTGTTATCTTTTTACATGTTACCGGAAATTTATGAAACCTAGGAATTGTGTGGAAATACATACATTTCCTGGGAAATGTATGTATTTCCTAGGAATAGTATACAATTCCGAGATGATACTAGGAAATATATAAAAAAGTAATGCTTTCTGTGACTTGAATTAATAAAACACGTTTGTAAACTGAAATCAGACTTTTCATTAAGGCTCTCGTTGATAGGGTTTTATTTTTATTATTATTCATTTAGTTGTTTACCAAATATTGAAACCTAACCCCTCCAGGCCCAGTCGACGGAGCCCCGCTTGGCGGGGCTCCTAATTCCGGGTGGCTTAAAACAAAATGCCCCAAGTCCCGAGCTCGCTTTGTTCGCTCTAGCATCCAAGTTTTCCTAGTAGCGGGTTCGCAGGGTATATCGGGTCTCAGTACATACTCAGAGGAAGGAGGAGGACTATCTCCGCTATACTTACAAACAGCAAGAATGTTATACATTTTCGATTGCTATTTAGGAAATGTATAGATTTCCTAGGTAAAGTGCATATTACAAAGTATATATCATAGATTTCCTATCTATTTTAGGGATTGTATACATTTCCTAGGAATTGTATACAATGAAGGATTACACACTTTTCCGTTAACATACATAATATATATCTGTTGCTACTAGCCCATTGTTTTAATCTTTGACTCTTCAAATTCAAGTGTCTTTTTCGTTAAGATCAGTACTTGTCTTGTATTTGTCAAAGATAAAGTATTGCTGGGGATTTTCTAATTAATCAGTTTAACGTAGAATAGTTATATATGGGTGATGGACTTTCCACTACATACCTGCTAGCCTCAATGTTTGGAGGGCCATTCTTCATACATTGAACGCACTGAAAATTGCCATGGTGAAATCAAAAACAGCCAACTATAAAGTTGGAATAAATTTCGAGCATTTTTGAATTTTATTGCTTAGCTTTAGCAGATACGTGAAGGATTAGCAGTGCTGTTGTACTTGTTTATTTCAGAGATAATAAATCAAATAAATAATCTCACATAAAATTGTATTCATTAAGAAAAACAAAATTGTACATGTAATAAGTTAATTTGTCCAGATTGCCCAAAACCCATTATTTCAGTCATCATTTTTCAGTTGGCATTCGCGTCGCTCTTTCAGTTTTTATCTGAAAACAATTATTTGAACACAATTATCTGAACACAATTAATTAATATTGAAATTGTTATCACCGCAAACCACTTGTTTTTACGCTATTTAATGATATCAAGCGCGTTCATTAAACGCATCATTAATAATTGAATTTTAAATAACACTTCGGTTAGAATTTTTTAATGAATGATTCGTTCATGGCATATACAGGTAAATCTTGGTTTAGTGATAGATATATATTCGTAACTGTACATAATAAGGAATATTCTATTCTATTATAATGTTCAGCATAGCCAGATATTCTTAAAAAAACACATAACGGGCCCTATTTAATGAACTATCTAGTTGAAAAATCTGGTCTTCGTTATGAGTTTTTACACCCGTAGGCGTCTGAAGTTTTATTTAAAAATACATTTTCATTGGAGCATTACTCTGTAGTATGTGCGACATACAAGTGACACTGGTACTCACAAGCCTGCCTATGACGAATTTCTTCAACAAGACGCCGAACACCTGTGGCGGCATGCCGGAAGCCTGCATGGCGGCGGTGGCGTCCTGGCCACCAAACTGTTGCAGCATGCTGGAACCACCCAAGTGCTGCGTGAGAAGGGAAATCGGCATTATAGTGCGATTTAGTATCTGTTATAGATTTCCAGTGATGTGGTATGCCGTAAGTACACCGTCGATTTATTTTTTGGTTTAGAACGTGCTGGTTTCCTCACGATGATTTCCTTCACCTTTTTTTAATGGTAATTAAATAAATTAACTAACTTACATATAAACCGCATTAATACATAACTTACAACACATTATCACATTATTTTATTATGCTTTCTAAAGGCACTACGTATGAAAAGTGAGGCCTTCTCCCCATTATTGCTTGAAATTAAGTGGATAAATGGGAAGTTTAATGGTCCACTTGCGGATCTGGAAACCAAATCCCTAACATAGAATATAGATGATATGAAAAAATAGTAGTAATTGTTCTCAATATTGCACAGCATCCAACAGTGGACTATACGTGTATTAATTTAAAATTAACGCTCAAATAAATCCGGTCAATTATTATCAGTAAAATGTTATTGTAGGCATCTCTCTGAATGCCCAGTTACATGAAAATCTTTGTGCAAACCAATTAATTCAACTGTTATATTACCTGGAACAATATAAATTCTTCGTAAAGCCGAATTGGTCCGACCTACATCATTTGTTCGAACGCCTACACTCCTGCTGACGCCCACACGCGCCTTTCAGCCGTGAATATTAAAATAACTGCACTTTTTATATAAACAGCACTTCTGACTGACATTTAACGAGCCTTTGCTGAAACGCGGCTAGATTGGAAAATTTTAAAAATGTTTCTTTGGAAGACCTATCAACGCGTCTTCAGCCAAGAGAATCTTTTCTCACAAGTGTCTCGAAAACTGTTTAAAAATTAACTTTGCACTTTGTTTTTTTTTTTTTGTTTTAATTAACTTTATTTTTACTAAAAGCTATGAATTCTGCAACAAATAGACATGGCAGTTTTTACTAACCAACCTTGAAAATTGCGTAATTCCGGCGTGGGCGTACAAATTCGTAATCTTGCATTGTTTGGGCGCCAAACTGTAACAAATCTACTGATTTTAACTGAAATAAAAGGTTGTAGACTTGAACATTATAATTATTTAGGGAAAAGTAAAGAATACAATAGAAGTTATAAAAAAAAGCACACTCTCAGAAGGGTGGAGGGAGGTTTTTTTTTATGAAGAACGTTACGGTTTTATGGTTATCCTTGGCTTTTATGGTTCCAGCATGACCACAAGAGAAGATCCACAGTTTCACGGCAGTGCAAGTCACTCGGGTAGTATAGGTGGTAACTTGGCGTCAGCGTAGCGACTCACTCGACACCGTTCCGTTCACTCAATGAACAAGCAGTAGCAAAGATCCAGCGAAGACGTATAGTAAACTATGGAGATGTTTCCTCGACCAGATCCAGCCCCCCTATTGTGTATCTTTTTAACGTCAGTGGCTATCAGAAATGTCCATAGATTAACTGTAAATTGGTTATGGTTTGGTACATTTTTTTCTTAAAAACTCACCATTTGACAGTTATTTGATAGACACTCGAAGTTATCCACTGTCATTAAAAGATACGCAATAGCCCTGCAGATTAGAAGTCCACCCCGTGTCTCATTCTCAATCATTTCAGTTTTATCTATCCACAGCTTGTCATTTTCTGTTCTTTTTCAGAATTTAAGTTTAGTGACTTCATGTTGTTTTGAGATATTCTGATGCATTTCTAGCTTGTGACGTCATTTGAAGCAAGTCTTTAAAGCTGCTGCTGGCTGCCTCGCTGGTCTAGTGGTTGCAAGCGCGTCTGCTGAATATGAGGTTCTGGGTTCGATCACCAGGTCGGACAAACCGTTATACTGCAATGGGTTTTTCATCAGGAATTTGTGAGTAACAGCCACGGAGGTTGGATTTGTGCTCCGTTGATGGCAATAGGTTGCATGGGCATGTTGATCATGGACTTAAACTTAACAGGCGAAATGTGAATGTGGGTGTGTGGGTCGCGTGTGGGTGGGGGTGGGTGTTATAGATATACATCTGCCCGTAGTACCTCTTTTGCACATCTGTCTTTTGTAATTACAGGCGTTATGTATAAAGCTCATGGCACTACAAGGGCTTTTAAAACTTACTTAGGTACAAAGGAAAACTTACAAAATCAAAATAGATACTTATATAAACTAGGCCTACATGGGCACTTATATGAAACGTCAAAAAAAGTGCACAGTTCGGGTTGGTCGATTCCTATAGAGAATAACAGGAAGAAACTCTATTGTTATTCTTTTAAAATTATGTGGTTTCACAATATTTTCATGTTACAGATCCAAACTACCTATTCACAGCGTTTGAAACTAGAAGCGGGTCTCCCACATTCGCGCACCAATGCAGATTGTTCCGATTAGATGAGCTCAGTCACTTCAAACCGGTGGAAATATTCCCGAAACAGCTTCACGAACCAATCCGATCTCCTAACGTTCAACGTAAACGATTTAGTTTGTATTGATGGTAGAATCAACACGGATCTATTTCGAATGCTATATGTATGCATAGCTTCAACTACTACTTTGTGCAGAGTCTTCTTCTTCTTAGCGTGTCGATGGCAATCTAAATTGTGTCGGCCCAGAATTGGGCTACTAGTTTGGCGCTTTCGGTAGCGTCCATCAGTTCCTGTAGTGAACAGTCAGCAGGACACGCAGGGCACGATATTAAGTGCCCCATTGTTTGAGGAACAGCACCACATTTACACTCCAGTGCAGAGTCATTTATGTATCTCCACCTCAGCAGGTTTTATTTGCTGCGACCAACCTGGGTCCGGAGTCTGTTTAAAGACTTCCAGGACCTGTGCAGAGTAACCAAGTGTCAACATCAAACTATAGAATGATGAGTGTAAACAATGTTTCTTTACGCTCATGTGAGACCACATAACTAAGCAACTCTAAAGGACTTACAAAGTACTTAAAATACTACTTAGGTACATTAATAACATAAAAAAAATACGCACACAAACTTACTTTTTCTTTGTTTTTTTTTTCTTTTATCCATACTATACTATAAATGCGAAAGTAACTCTGTCTGTCTGTCTGTCTGTTACTCTTTCACGCCTAAACGGCTGAACGGATTTTGATGAAATTTGGTACAGACATAGTTTGGAACTTGAGAAAGGACATAGGATAGTTTTTTTTTTTTTTTTTCGCGAGATAAACCAAAAATCTGCCGGAAGTCACTATTCCACGCGAACGAAGTCGCGGGCAAAAGCTAGTACTTATATAAATCCGGATATTGCAAGCATTCTAATGAATATATGCAAGGAGAGCGATTTAGATCCATTCACGGCCAGAAGGTGCTAAAGCCTCAATTTTTTTAAGTAGCGGTAGGTTATTTTATTTGTTTTTATTTGTCTTTCTTCATATTTTAAATTGCAAACTTAGTTTTTACATTGTATTTATTAATTTAAATAAGGCGTTTTTGTTTTGTGCTCACACTATAAATAATTTCATTACTTATCTATACGTGAGGATTTGTAATTGGCTTTCTGGCGACTATGGTTTCTTTTCTTTTTTGTTTGTTTTTATCAGCTGTAAGTCCTCCAAGTACTAAATAAATTAATTAATTAATTCCAGGTTAATGACCGTTGTATAAGATAAGATAATATTTGTTTGATTAAAAATGTATTGTGTTTTATGTTTTGTATTTGTATTGTTAGCTAGTTTTCTGTGGAAAACGTTGTGGGTGGCATAATTGTTTAAAAATGTTAGATTTAAGATAATATGTTTAATTTTTATTCTGTAACTAGCTGAACCCGCGCATGCGTTGCAATGCGTTTTTCCTACCTACCTATCTACTACCCTACCTACTACCCTACCTACTACCCTACCTACTACCCTACCTACTACCCTACCTACTACCCTACCTACTACCCTACCTACTACCCTACCTACTACCCTACCTACTACCCTACGTACTACCCTACCTACTACCCTACCTACTACCCTACCTACTACCCTACCTACTACCCTACCTACTACCCTACCCACTACCCTACGTACTACCCTACCTACTACACTACGTAAAAAAAAAAAAAGTATCCTATGTCCTTCTCCTGGTTCTTAGCTACCTCCCTACCAATTTTCAGCTAAATCCGTCCAGCCGTTCTTGAGTTATAAATGGAGTAACTAACACGACTTTCTTTTATATTTAGAGATGACTAACGAAATAAAAAGTAAGTAAGTAATAACTGGAAAGAGGAATGTTGATAGTCCGGGTGCGAGGTGGGCACCCCACATTGTTGCCATCGGGCATATCCTGGATGAGACTGGCGCAAGAGCGTGGAGCTTGGCACAAGTAAAGAGAGGCCTATACCCAGCCGTGGGTGAAGTAGGGCTGTGGATGATGATGATGAAGAAATAACTGGTATTGTTACTAAACAATAGTTTAGGGTATTTCACCAAAAATATCTAATTAGTCCGTTAGATAGATTTCCAATAAATATTATTTCATATTTTTTCTTTTTTCACATAAACAAAAGATGAAGACGATAAAGTGCTTCGAAAAGTCGTGTCAAGTCGTGTGACGCCACAGATTAGTATGTTTTTCTACCCAGAAAGTGAAAGTGACGTCACAAGCCCCCACTCATGATCTTTGCCATGTTTTATTTTCGTATTTTTTTATTAATTTGATAAAACAAAAACATGTATCCAATATTTTTCGATAATCTAACAGACGGAGTAATTAGATTTGTTTGGTGAAATACCCTATTATGTTGCTGGGATCGCACACAGTAATACCTATCATACCAATTGACAACCCCGGGTTGGCAAAGTGTTAGGATTTCCTTAGTAGTGGCCCGGAGTTTGGACTGTTAAAAGCAATTGGTTTGCACCCTACTTCAAGGGACACAAACATGGCTGGCGAAAAGTGGCTCTACATATTCTGCCTATTTATCACGGAATACAGGCGTGAGGATAGTCAGCACTCACATGTGGCGCGAAGTCCGCGAGGTCGAGCACCAGTCCGTTGTACACGACGTACAGACAGCCACCGTCCTGCCCGGTACACCGCCGCACCTCTGCTAGCGTGAAGTTACGCTGTTCCTGTGAATTTACGTGAGATGTGGAAAATTTAATCTATGTAGCAGTGACACTAGCAGAAGTCGTAAGTCCTCAATCAAAACATGACATCAATTTTGATATATTATTCAGAAATTTCTTCTCATAACATAGCGCATGTAATCCCCGAAGAGTTAAGCAGAGGTGTACCCATTATATAAGTACATCCACATTTCGCCAGTTAAGTTTAAGTCCCAGGTGGCGAGCCTATTGCCATCAACCGGGCACAAATCCAGACTCCAAATCTCAGACTTGGGATCGAACCCATCATGTACAGCAGTCGCACGTGATCAACTGTTCGGTTATTGATTACTACTTCCTGCCCTTATCCCATGTCATTTGGGGTCGGCGCAACACGTTTTTTCCTTCCAGTCTGCCCTGTTAGTCGTCACGTTATCATTTATTCCTTTTTCCTTCATATCACCCCTCACACACTCCATCCATCTTTTCTTTGGTCTTCCTCTCCCTCTCCATCCATCCACATTTATATTCATAATTTTTTTAGTCTCATGCGATTCATCCCTCCTCATCACATGCCCATACCACGACAGTCGATTCCCTTTTAACTTTTCTGTAATTGGCGCAACTTTTAAACTTCCTCTGATATACTCGTTCCTTACTTTATCCATTCTGGTCACACCACACATCCACCTCAACATTCTCATCTCCGCAACATGCAACCTTTTTTCATCCATCTTCTTCACAGCCCAAAATTCCGATACATACAGTTCGGTTATCGATATAGAATTATTTGTTTTTTCATTAACATTAAATACACCAACTTATTGAGTATTCATAGTGCGAACGTTATTTATAAACCGCTCGAGCTAGAATATTGAAGATGCCACGCCTGTCAGCCGGATTAATGATCGTATAGTCAGATTATATTTCTGCACCGAAGGCAGTTCTATTTTTGACGCACTATATAGTAGTTGGGCAAAATTTTATTGGGTTTTTCCATCAAGAACTTCTCTATTACTACTGTCTAGATGGAGAGTGGATTTGTGTTCGGTGTATAGCAATAGATTCGCCACCTGATATATGGGAGTTAGACTCAAAAAGAAATCGCGAAAGTGTGTACTGTTATGTACACCTCTGCTTAATCCTGGGACAACTCTATCAAACCTTATACGTATTTACTGCTATTTATGCGACGATTTCTTGATTTGCAGTACCGTAGTGTGCCTTTCTACATGTGTAATAATAGGCTTCTTTTGGGTTAACTCATTCCATCGTCGACCTCATCTCTGTCCTAAGGAAAAGGGTGGTGCGGCGGAAGAGATTCTAGTCAGTAGATTCATTTAATACGAGAAATGTATACCTGTTTCGACATATCGGGGAATACGTCGAAGTCAGCAGCGGAGCGTGCAATATTGCCGGTGACTTTTCCCGCCTGTCCCGCTGTCTGCACCGCATTGACGAACAGCTGGGTGACCTCGCGTAGTGCCGGGACCTCTGCTACTGCTGCAACGAAGAAATCGTTTAATGTCGTAGAAGTTGGTCATTTTGTACAAGGTAGGATTAAATAACACTGGTTTTGCAATTAACCACAACTTCTTATAGCATAGCATAAACATAATCAGCCTTTTAATGTAGGAATAGTGTTCCTACTGCTGGAACACAGGCCTGCTCTCTATAAGAGGGAATGTGCTAGAATCCAGCACGCGGGCCCACATGCGGTCAACAACAAATTATGTTTAATGAAATTGACTTTGGTTCAGTAATGACGAAAAATACTTTCTTTGGTTAAGAAACTGTATGTACGTACAATCTCACGCATTTAACTCATAAAAAAAACCCATGTAGGCGTTAAAGCTTTTCGAAATTAAACTTACAACGTTTTTCAGCTCCAACACATCATGACCCAGAACCGATCCTCTACACAACACGCACTTCTGTCAAATGGGTTCCAATCTACTATCGCAACATGTTATAATTATAAGAAACACAAAGATATGATGTATCTACAGTCGAACAAGCTAATAATTATACAGCCAGCTTACTTGCATTTATTTTTAAGATTATACAGATACATATAGAGACTGATGCCAAACGATACAGCGTTTGACAGCACTCGTTTAATGCGAAACGCTTTATCAAACAAAATTGCAATCAATATTTTCAGTGTACTAGAGTTATAAAAATCTCTACCTGTATGCTTATAAGCTTGTTCGACTGTATTAGTTAATCTCGTTGCTTAGCATTCATTACGGAGATGAGTGGACATTGAGACAGTGATGTGTGTCGGTACATATTGTCTAATCTGCTCTGTCAACAGGTTTGCTTGCAAGCTGGTTGTAACAATATGTTGCTTGTGTGTTTAATGTGTTTTACTTACTACTAATCAAGATCAAGTCTAGTATCTTATGTATTTCTGTTTTCATCAACTTTTATTATTTAAAGTGTTTCAGTAAGCTATTTGTTAAATAGTTAAATGTACCTCCATTAATTTCAACCGTCAGAAGTGACGTCGAACGGCTAAAAGTATTAAACAAATGTAAGACAATTAAAACACTAAGATATTGCCATTAACATATTATTGATCGGAATAATATGATTATAAGTACCCTCCCCGTAAATATTCAGGAATAACACTTTCAACCATTGGAATCATTCTACAACCTACATTTTATTTATTTATTTAAACTTCATGAACATTAGTGGTACATAAGCGGACTTAACGCCACAAGGCACATCTCATCAGAAAATGAATACCGAATAAAATATAATTAAAAAAATTCTTGTTCATTGTAGATGCAAAGTCAAAACATTAATTAATAAACAAAAATTAATTAAAATATTCGCGCTACTCGTAAGTAATTAGCATCAGAAAACATCAGAGTGTTTGCCTGGCACCCGCGACGTTGCAGCAACCAACTTATTACTTTCTACTTCATTCCACTAGAATTTACTTCAAATTAACTTAAAAGAGAAAACTTTTCTGTGTATGTACAACATTTTAGAGAAAACTTGATAACTTTTTCTTTGACGCTATAAAATATTTTAATAATTAATTGCGAGATGTGGGTACACTTTTAACTTACATAAATATTTTTTTCTGTAGGTACACTTATACCTCTGCCTAATTTATTAAGCAATAAGCATTAAAGACTTGATGTTATGTAAGTTATAAATATTGTAAAAACTATTGCGTTAAATATATATATTTAAAATGATTACCTAAGCCCTCAACAATCTTTAAAACTTGACTAACAGAAAACAGATAATACATGCTCCGAACTCCGAAATTTCTTCGCGCATCTATACAATAAACTAGAAATTATTTCTGCCTAGCCTTTTCCCAAATATGTTGAGGACAGCTTCCAGTGACCGGATGCAGCTGAATACTAATATTTTCCATGGAGTGACTTCCTATCTGATCCCCACAACCTAATTAACATACCTACACATTACCTACATATTATAAAACAAAGTCCTCCGCCGCTGCTTCTGTCTGTCTGTTTGCGATAAACTCAAAAACTAATGCACAGATTTTCATGCATGCTGTTTTCACCAATGGATAGAGTTGTTCTTGAGAAAGGTTTAAGTTTATAATTTGGCGCGATAACCGACATCCAAGCGGGCAAAACCGCGGGTATCAGCTAGTTCGGTAATATGCTAACTCTTGGTAAGACTGATTGGCTGACTTGTAACGACTGTTAAAGGTCTTCAAATGACAGCCGGGAACATATGTGACGATGGTCACCCATCCACATACCGACCTTGGCAAGCGGGCCTTAACCATAAAGATCGACCCATGCGGCTATTATTTAGCCTCCTCCCGAGCTCGCCACGCCCAATACAAATATGAAAATTTTCTCTTTTAAATTAAATTTTCCTAAATCTGGCCATGACCGTGTCCCGCCTGGCCGACAATGGCCCACACAATGGTTGCTAACAGTGGCCCAGCCCTTATATACCGGCCGCAATAAGTAAAGTATTTAATCGTATGCCCATAACTGACTCAATTGCGTTTAACTGCCCGCTCCGAGTCAGCGGATAATAGGGTTGGCACAGATATAATGGTGCCTTTCTAACTGCTCATTGATATGAGCAGTTAGAAAGGCACCATTCAATCTTTTTTTTTAATATTGTTGGTTAGGTGATCCTAACCAACAATATTAAAAAAAAAGATTCTGACGAATTGAAAATCTACTCCTTTTTGAAGTCAGTTAAAAATAAAAAATAATATAAATAACAATCACTAGATTGTGGGCGTTTAGGTTATTACCTCAAAAAACACTTCAATTATTGGAGAAAAGAGATAATTATATCTAGAAAAGTTAGGCTGTTATTGACGAAATAGAAAACATAGACACTATTTTCACTCACCTTGAATAATATTTATAAACGAATGTATAACGCAGCTATTCGTACTGCAAATATGTTGTTTATGGCAGAATTTTATTCAGCTTATAACTAAACCATTTTCTCCTTTACTTTTTCTTTCTTTCTATAAACGTGTGAGTAAACTTTGGATATAACATATCTAGAGACTACTTTAACCGAACTGATAACATTAAATACAATATTATAATCTTAGGTAATAGCTGATAGAAACGATGGATGGACTGTGTGAAGGATGACATGGCTAGAAAGGAGGTGACTGCTGACATTACGAGAAATAGAGAAGTACGGAAGTAGAAGACATGTTGCGCCGACCACAAATAAATTGAAATATGGGTAGGAGAGTAATGATAAATAGGTATTTATTCTTTCAAGAAAGATTTCTTAAAATTGTGATTTTTGTAATAATTCCGTTGATGATGTTCATCACATATTGACTGAGTGTGTTCTCAACGAAGAATTTAGGTTTAGATTAGGTTATAGGCTTAGGGAAATAGGTTATTGCAACAGTGTTCTGGCTGCGCCACTGTCTAACTCAACCAGAGCACTTAACAGACTAGCTATGCTAAGATTTACTTAAATAATAGATTTTAATTAGTGTTAGCACTATTTGTTAAAATTTGTAAAACCAACCAGGGCGGCATAATCGCATGTGCGATAAAGCCCTTTTTATTGAAATAAAAAAAAAAGTACTTTGTACTATACATGTTACCGCGTGGCAGCCCTGGGGTATCGCGTAAACCAAAAAGAGAAACAATAATAAAGTAAAGTTAAGTGCCGCAGTAATTGACGACAGTTTGTGTCGATGTGCGGCGCTTTTATGTTCACTACTAATTGTCCAGACTTTGCCTGCAGCTTTATGATACACCTATTACACATGTGCAGTAGCTTAAGCAGTTGACTGCTGCGCTACGTGTCGCGGGTTCGATCCCCGCACGGAACAAATATTTGTATAGCCTACGAATAGTTGTTTCGGGTCTGGGTATTTGTGTATGTGAGTTTAAAAGTTTGTGAACGCACCCACGATACAGGAGAAATTCCTAATGTGGGGCAACGTTTAAAAAAAAAGTACAGATACGACTAATCAATTGTAAACACTTAACTAAATTCTAAAGCGGTTTTCTCACGATATAATTTTTCTAATCTTAGATAACACCTATTTCGTAATCCTATACCTCACAAAATATTATTGTGTATGAAAACGAAACGTTAATCAATACATAGGAAAAACGTACAGTATATAGGAAGACGTCCGTGCGCATTTCCATGTACCTTTTTTAAATTATATGTGATCAAACAGACTCTCGTAGCCGTCGGCTACGTCGTAGCAAGCGTAGCACTTTGCTACGATACAGATGTATTTTCTATCTATCTGTTGATTTATTTCCTGTGTTTATTCTACATGCTAAATACTGCTATTAAGATGCATCCAGTTTAAATGGTAGCAAACCCTGAGAGCAGCGGTGGCCCAGTGGTGTCGGCCCCGACTTACGAACAGTAGGTCGTGGGTTCGAACCCAGGCAGGCGCATTACTTTGTGTAATTTATTTCATCACCGCTGCTCTCAAAACGGTGAAGGAAAACATCGTGAGGAAACCGGCTTGTCTTAGAACCAAAAAATTCAAAGACATGTGACATCTGCCAATCCGCACTGGGCCCGCGTGGTAGATTATAGCCCATCCCTCTCCTAGAGAGGAGGCCTGAGTCCCTGCAGTGGGAACATTATAGGCTGATGATGATGATGAAACCCTAACATAGTTGGGCAAAGGCAGATGATGATGATGATTCTGTTTCAGTTACGAAACCACTTCTGGGATCCGTTTGTTACAGTAGTTACAAAGTATTTCGATGTTAATTAGTTTAATAGGAAAGTCCGATCTGCGTTTTTACAAACAATAGCTGAGTCCCGAATGGATGCCTAAATGAATGCGCTATGTTGCATTATCATTGTCATTCCCTGCCTGCGTCGGTTTTTCCGAGTTCATATAACCCTAATCTGTTTAAGTCGCGAGTAAACAGGCTTCTACTGGGTAAGCTCGTTCCATCGTCGACATCATCTCTGCCCTTAGGGCAAGATTGAAGTCAAGAGCAAGCCCATTTATAATAAAAAAAAGGTGCATTAATGCTGGGGCTGCGGGTTGTTGTTCGCAAGAGATACCGCAGCCTCAACATAAAGGGTTAAGAAGGAACATGGGTAGTATTTAGTCAGTAGAAGTCTAACACTCCCTTTCGCTCTACCCAAGAGCGGGTTATTTGATGATTTGACATTCCAAAAAAAAAGGTAAATTACCTAATTTATGTATGCGTGTAGAAACTGTAATCATGTATGAAAATTTTGTAAAAATTAAACATAACATAACATCACGCCCTTAATCACCGAAAGGTTGCGCAGTGGTTGTATACTCAATAATATGTCGCCAGTTATGATGCAACTGCTAGGTAATAGAGGGCGAGCCTATTGCCATCAACCAGGCACAAATTCAGATTCCGTGGCTGCTACTTAGAAATTCCTGATCGAAAAACCCCAATAACACTTTGCCCGACCTGGGAATTGAAACCAGGACCTCGACTCTCAGCAGTCGCGCTTGCGACCACTCGACCAACGGGACAGTTCTACAAAAATATGCATAGATAGTGACGGACAACGTTTAATTGTCAGTAATTAATGAGGCAATATTTTCCACACAATAATCATAAAACAGTGCTGTGATGTGACCGCGCGCCGCCACACGATGCGGGACATTCATCAGTAGTTTACGACCGGTTAACTGTTTAACAGTTACGAGTTGTCGCGACTAACTACTACTCACTATGTATAACAACATGTACTAACTGCCTACAGTAACTGTTACCGCCTTATTAATAAAGATAGTTAAACCTGGTTTAACTTATACTTGGTTTATCTCGCATGCCGTCTCACTTCAAAAATATTCAAGAGAAAGTGACGGCATGCGAGATAAACCAAGCGTAAGTTAAGCCAGGTTTAACTATCTTTATTAATAAGGCGGTTATAGTTTGACACAATACTTGGACCTTGGAATTAAAAAGAAAAGTATAGAAAATTTAAGAGTTAATTTAAACTCAAGTTAGGTTAGGCAGGCAGGCTAGGTAGTTTTAATTCTTTTGAACTTTTTTAATGCTAATTTTTAAGGTATTTTGGCCAAATAAATACAATTTTATTTCTTTCTTAAATGTACCTACATTCCACTGCATCCGGTTTCCGGTTATACTGAAAGCCAATCCTTACGTAGACGGGAAAAGGCGAGGCAGATTGAATAGGGACTATGAGTTAAACTCATTGCCAACAATAGGGCACAAATTCATAGTTCAATTCATAGTTCAGGCTAGTGCCCGTGCTAAAAAATTCTGGATGGAAGAACACTTTGCCTGACAATTACAATTTAATGAGAATTAAATGTCAAAACCTCAAAATCAGCAGTACCTAGACCCTGCTAAGTTTAAAGAAAATTTACTTTTCATTACTTCCAAAGCCCAAGTATGCAGACAAGGACCGATAAATAAATACCTATAATCGTCTAAAACTCCAAACGAACATGAAACATTCTCTTGAGACGAAGTCAAGTTGGCGTAATGTTACAAGACACTGCTAAACTGGTGATTTTACATCTAAATACATTAAGTTTGTGGAAACGTAACCAATTATACAATGTCTCATTAATTATTTTAGAAGAAAACAGTACAAGTGAACAGTTTACAGGCGACTGACATTCTGTCTCGTATGTTTGTTGTCTTGTGTCTCGTATCCACTCGCCTTCTATTACAAGGTTAAATGTGAGTTTACTATAGTCACACGTCTGCCTATCCCTTCGTATAAATTCAAGCGTAATGCTATGTTGTTAACACTCTATCTGCCCAGTGTGCCGTGTGGTGACAATGTTGTGCAGTGGAGGTTTACGGGCTTTTTAATATTTATAGATAAATGACACTATATAAAGAGTTATAAGCTTCAACAGTTTATCTTTTTAAATACCGATATGAACTTTATTTGTTCTAGAGTATGCTAAGATGATTTAGAGAATGAATAAAATGTACTGGTAAATGGGATTTACAATTAAGATTCAGAATTGAGAATACCGTCTTGATGATGTTCTAAAGAATGGTCAGGTGTAAACCGACGCGCGCGAAGTATCACGTGTATACACGTCGTCAAAAAATTGAGCTTTTTAGTATCGTAACAGGTGGCGTGTGATAGTTCCTGCCTACCTTCTTGACCAAGAGACATGAGTTGAGTATTTATGTCGAATTTCTTAGGTTCCATGTTAGAAAAGGTAATCTTCTGAAAATATTACAATAAAAGTGCCATCTCCCCTGGTAAGTAGCTACTGAATGACGGCCACTCTTTGAGGAACGTTGATTGGAATTCCACAAGTTTTTGGGTCCCTGTCACCCGAGAACACTTTAACTTATATTTGTTGGATCAACCATTGTATTTGAAAGATACTTCTTAGTTTCTTACATTATTTTGTAAAATGCTGCCAATGTTCTACGGAAGGGATGACACGGTAGCTCTTGAAAGCAGTTTAGGTGTATTGAACACGTTCAGAGAAGAACTTAGACGTTCTTCTGGAAAATGGTTACTTGAGTGGCCCTAATTGAGAGACAGAAGCTTAATTAAAGCACTACTCTGCTTACCTTGCAGAGATGTCTTCATAATAGCTTATATATCTTAAAGTCCCTTAAAATACCGAACAATTAGACTTGGTCGTTCTCTACTTATTATTAGATTTCAATACCTCATATATTTCGCCACTGAATTTCAGTGACATCAGAGCCCACGTCAGCAGGTTGCTGTCAAAATGGGGAGGAGTTGTGTTCGGGAGTAGCGCGCGTTGGCCCCGCCCCCCGCCCCCGCACCGCGCTCCACTATAAAAGCCTGCAGCCCTCGGAAGGCCGCCAGTCACCTCCACAGCTCGCAGCAAGGGGCTCGTCGATTCAACTGAAAAACTTTACGTCGAGTTCTCACGGTAAGTTCATATTTTTAGCACGGATTTTTGATGATTATTAGTAGGTTGTAGGGACTTATTTGACTCAAAAACTGTAGAAAATGCTGCAATTTTCTTTCTTAAGTGAATTTTGTTAGGGTTTCTGTATTAAATTACACTTTTTTTTAAAAGACGTGTGTTTAATACCGCCAAATAACAAATTTTGACTAGAAGCTGTAAAATTAGCAACTAACGTAACTAAAGTATAATTTCTACAAAAACAAATAATTTAAAAAATACATTATTTTACATAATTGATTTAAATGGTAGGTAGATACCTAATCAAATAATTTTTCCTCTTTAATTACCAATGACTGGATTACCCGGAGGTATTATTTCGGTAATTCATTGAAACCAACAAAAGCCTCGTTCACCTGAACTACGTTTATGTTAACGTTCGTTCTGGGAACCATTCAACTGTCCTATAAAGCTCATTAACCAACGTTATGTAAGCGGAATTATACAAAACGCGGTTTATCCCGTTTACTATTAACGAATATATTTATATTTATATATCTATATTTCCCCGAAGGAAACCTTATTGCGAGATATTGCCAGCTAATTACTACCCCAAGCAATTATTTCAGGGAAAACTTACATTTTTATATTAAATGGATAAAAATTTCAATTAAGAACAGATCTATATTATTAATTGAACATTCTGAGAACATTGGAATTACTCAATCGATGAACTTTACGTATCAGTCCACCGCGAGTCTATTTTTCTTTAATTACCCACAAATAAACTTTTTTTATTGAGGTAATTGGTTCCGGCCGTTCTATTTGAAGTAAATTAAATACCAATTTAATCTGACATTTAAAGTTACTTCACTGTCTTGGCTGAGGGTATTTCAATTCATACAACATACAAACAATTTCATTTTATGAATCCTTGTTCCAAACATGCTACGAGCGCGCTACGGAAGTGCTTCGCGTAGCTCCGTAGCAAGCGCTACGCCGTAGCAACATCTTGCGAATTTACTCAATTGTAACTTCATATTATTATGTTTTGAAAAATATTACATCCCTTTGTTTGAAACGGAGTTTATTATACTCGTGTTTTATTAATGTATCAAAAAAGTCCCGCTTTGAAATAAAATGTTTCTAAAAGTGTATCCACCGAGTTTGGTTGCGGGTTCTTCGCCATATTAAACCCAAAAATAATACGATTTATGTTTTGTGCGTGAATATTGAATAAACTAACAAGTGACACAGTTTTAATAATTTACCGACGGAAGTAACATTTTATACAAAACTTTCGTAAAACAATATGACAATTAATAACCAAAGTTATAAGTTATCCAATCTCTTATTTTCGAGATTTTTCTTAAGATTAATTAAAATTTGTCATCGGACAGTTAGAATGTTAATTAAACTCGATATTGTGACGGCTTGCTAAGTTCGAAGTTAATAGATTTAATCAAGAGCAGTTAATATAGGCCAGTTATGAACGAAACGATACTTTTACTGGCAATGAAAAGTTTTTTGAAGATCCTTGATTAGGTAAAATATAATTTCCAAACTTTTAATGTTGATCTGTTACTTAAAGCTTTTCTACATTAATAAGGGTTTTATTGCTTTTTCTTGGATCTAATTGTAACAAGTTTTTGAATTTGTTTTATTGTAGTAGATCTGAGATTAAATGAGATTTTATTTAATATAGACATGAAAAGTAAAGTTCTAGTTACACGGGGGATGCATGAGAAGATGAACAATGTGTTTGAAATATACAATTTAAATTCCTTTATTACATTGTATGAGACTTTTCAAAATAATTTTAAATTTTCACAGTACAAATCGATTGAGTTTTATTTTCATAGAAGATTTCAATATTAACTTGAATATGCTGTAGGTAAATAGAAATAGTCGCATGAATCAGTAAGCGGGTCAATCACTAACTCATGTCTAGAATCCAGACATTGTTTTCAGATAGCAGAATATTAGATTAATTTCAATTGAACTAACACAAAATAATTAGTTAAATTCAATAATTCAGTAACAAAGCATACCTCCCACTGCTGGGACAGCGATCCCAGCACTTAACTAGCGTAAAATATTGAGTTAATTGAATAATTCCACGCTATCAACAATCAATCGCTCATCAAATCAGTGAATGCTTAAAATTCATTCACCTCATGAATGAATGGTAATGCGCTCATTGAGTGAGTCGTTTACGTTCACACGTTCACTCACTGGCACGTTGCCACAGTTGAACGAACAATGTTCAACATGCTGCCGGCATGTGTCACAGTGAACATCAACAAATGACGACACGGAAACCAAATACAATTGGAAACTATTATAAGGAGTATTATATTTCCTGCCGAGGCTGCGGGTTGTTCGAAAGAGATACCGCGGCTGGACACAATAGTCTAAGAAGGAACATGAGTGGTTTTAGTCAGTAGAAGTCTGACACTCCATTCCGCTCCGACCAGAACGGGAGGTATCATTAATTTGATGATTAACCACCCTCCAAAAAAGGAGTATTACCTATATTTACTGACCTATGATCGCCTAGTAGTCGAAATAACGATCATAATTACTATATTTTTTAACACTAAAGCTCGTCAATAGTTACTTAATAATAAATTTATAACTATTGACAAACAGAAAATAGTGTTCAACTATTTTTTGTCTTTGCTTATTTTTCTGCAACTTTTTATGAGGCGTGGTAAACAAAGTTAATACAGACAAACGGTAGCACCTACATTCGTAAGTTTAACATTAAAAAACACCTCAGTGTGCCGACGGAAACGCACTAACTTTTGTACTAAAAAAGGAATGTCATAAAACTATTCTTCTTATTACCTAAAAGGTACAACGTTCATTTTCTTCTACATTGCAAGGAATTTTAAAGTTCACCTTAGTTAAGTTAAAAACTACAGTAAAGATTGCAGAACCCTGCACAACTATGAAACAATTTCAGGAATGTTTTTCCAAGATTTCAATTTATTCGAGACGGTTCGCTTACTTCAAGATAAACGGAGTTCTATTTTTTTTGTACACGATTCAATTCAGTCTGCCGCGAGAATAATAACATATATTGTGTATCTAGTTTTAAAATTATAACAGGTATTCCATCCGAACACAATCTCACTCGGGGCTTGGGCAGGTATACTGAATTCGTTTCTGGAAAATTCAAAATCCATGCACGACTCTATAAATAAATTATAACTTTGTGCAATTGCTTCATGCATTTGATAGATTATTCCAATAATTTCAGTTTATTTATTACACTGTTTCTTTAATTGAACACAAATAAAAACATCCCTATGATAATTATAACCTTGTTTACATGTGATACACAACATTTAACAGTTCCTCATCAAAATACTATCAATATTATTATGAAATACTGTTGATTTAATAGTCATCGTTAAAACAAAGATTCTAATTTCAAATAAACCTAATTTACATTATTCTAATGATATTTTATATCCCGACGTATTTTATAGAAGTAGTTTTTATTGTGACTTAAAAGCCTTGGTTTCCGAACCACAATTACTATTGGTGGTATTTGAATAGTTAAGTCAAGTTAAATGTTTATTTATTATAAATTGCCAATAAATGATATAGTTATTATTAAACGATACTTATAATGTTTTCTAGATTTTATCTTCCAATTTTAATAAATTAAATAGTTTCAATCAATTCTCTGAACTATCGGTTGATATTCATATTTCGTCCGATAGTCATAAAGATTACAAATAAAAACATATTATATTGTTAAAATTAACTTAAGACGTTTTAAAATAGTTTCACTATATAGGATTTGCTAATTATTATTTATGTTATTAGTTATTTAGCTGTAATGTATAACCATTTGCCATTGGTGTATTATGGCGGTAGTCGTTGAGTTACTTTTTAAGATTGGACGGTTATAAAACTAGAAGGACTGGCAATTCGGGTTCAGTTACGCTGCAGCTATTCTACGAGTTAGCTAGTTAAATACGAGTAATATCTGGATCTGTACCCAGAGTGTTATATTCATAATGTGTCTAATGAATCAAGACTACCAAGTGTAGCAAGCTGTAACCTATGTGTATTGTCCTAAAGACCTACCTACAATGTTCGTGTAAGTTAATTGATATTATGCTATGAATATTACTGATAACTATGTGTTAGAAATATGTACTATAATATGGGTTATATTGATTGTTGTTTATGTAAACTGATAAATTGCTGTAACTTGAGACAGTCCAAGACAATGTCAGGTTGTCTTTGTATAATACCTTAAAAGATGTTTCCCGTGGAGTTTCTTGTCCATTCTTCTCCACGAAGACCTAGGGACCTAGTGAATGGAATAGAGTTTCGAGATTCAGTTTGACAAGACCAAAATAAATTCAATTAATGGTCTTGTCTTTTGTGGTTTTATTTCATAACAACCCTGTTCCCTACACACTTGATTAGAGATACTTTCAAACACATTAAATAACGAATAATCATCTTGACACACAGTTTATTGATTGGTGGATATTAATACATATACACATAGATTTACATACACTTTCTCACACATTCATCTCTCTAAACGCTGATTGATGCATAATTGGGAAATCAGTGTCTTAGAGTAAAAACATCAAAGAATGGTGGGCCAAGTAGCTCGCAGGAAGGATGCCTGGTTCCCAGTCACATCATACTATGACTACGTTACGTATGTGTATTGTTGAGGCATGCTTGACGCAGTCATATTATAAAAGTATCGTATTGTCTGAACCCGTCGCCGCCGCCGCGCCTATCACGTCATTAGTATTAATTTTCCGGTGTGAGAAAGTATCACATGTCCTCAGATAGTACAACAAACGTCATTAAAAAATAAACTTAATTGTTTATATTTAGAAACAAAAACAAAACATTCTTGTTATTTTAAACGGTTATTAAAATTTTATTGTTCATCGAGCTGTTGTCCGCAACGGCTCGTGCAAAGTACTAGTTTGCGTAAAAGTAAGTATTGATATTGAGAGCAGTGGTGGCTCAGTGGTAGCGGCCTCGACTTACGAACAGTGAGTCGTGGGTTCGAACCCAGTCAGGTGCATTACTTTGTGTAATTTATTTCATCACCACTGCTCTCAAAACGGTGAAGGAAAACATCGTAAGGAAACCGACATGTCTTAGAACCAAAAAATTCGAAGACATGTGACATCTGCCAATCCGTTAAAGCGAACATTATAGGCTGATGATGAAGTATTGATATTATAAAATAAAGGTGTTACGAAAGTGATTAAAACCATAAAAAGTGTATTTGTATCAGTGGATCGATACGCGACCTCGGCCCACCAACATCCGGCGGAAGGAGCCGACGGGGACACTCTTTTAATAAATATTTTATCCTACTAATATTATAAATGCGAAAGTTTGTGAGGATGGATGGATGGATGTTTGTTCCATTTTCACGCCAGAACGGCTGAACGGATCTGTATGAAATTTGGCACAGAGATAGATTATAATCTGGAATAACACATGAGCTATATATTAGCGCTATAATAGCTTAGGGGGGTGAGCAATATTGCATTATGTGCATATTTTTCAACTGTTTGACAGCTATCTTCTGTCATACTATGAATTAAAAGCGAACGGCTATTTCAAACTTTTTGACACAGATGAAAGTAGCCTAACGGTTCGGCGACCTACCTGTAAACAAGGGTATGCAGTTCCCGTCGGGGCTGTGGATATCGAAAGGTTACCGCGGCTCCGACACAAGGGCGAAGAAGAAGGAACATGGGTTTGGTTTTTAGTCAGTAGAAGTCTGACACTCCCCTTCGCTCTGCCCAAGAGCGGGGGGGGTTATTCGATGATTTTCCACCCACCAAAAAAAAAAAAAAAAAAAAAAAAAAAAAAAAGGGTATGCAAGTTCAAATCTCAGTCAGTGTCTTCTTTTTGTGTTTTTTATAATGATGTAAGATTTCCAAAACTGTTTAAACATGTTCGCGAGTTCGTTCCCCAATCGGTTTTCAGTTTTTGTATTTTTTTGGTATTTGTTTTTATTTTGATGCTTTATGATTTTAAAATAATTATAAAAACAACAAAAAGTGATAAAAAATCTAAATACATAATAATAAATGTGTAGACGTGGATTTTCTGTACATTGAACATATTATTTAAAAAAAAAATGTTTTCAATTGGCGTGTTTTAGAAATTTTTGTCTGTAGTCTGTCGTTGGAAGGCCTCCCTTCCAACGCAACGTCTTTCGGTTTGCGGTCGCCACTCCACAACTTTTCGGCCTATCGGCCATCCGTTCTGCGAGCAATATGCCCATTGCCACTGAAGTCTGGCGAATCGTCGGGCTACGTCGGTAACCTTGATTCTCATGCGGATATCTTCATTTCTGATTCGATCACGCAAGTAAACTCCGAGCATAGCCCTCTCCATTGCCCTTTGGGTGACTTTGAGATTTCTGATGAGGCCCATTGTGAGCGACCACTTTTCGGACCCATATCTAATCGCTGGCAGCACACACTGGTCATAGACTTTCGTCTTGAGACACTGTGGTAAGTTGGACGAGAAGATACCGCGCAACTTCCCGAACGCTGCCCAGCCGAGTAGGATTCGTCGATTGACCTCTTTCTCGAACTGGACCGTTTGTCCCAGGTAGACATAATCGTCCACAACTTCAAGTGTAGTGTCTCCGATCTTGATAAGATTAGGTGATACATGGACATTCAACGTAACCTTGGTTTTATCCATGTTCATTTTAAGACCGACTATTTCGGAAGCTCCACTGAGGTCATCGAGCATTGATTGATTAAAAAAGAAGAACATATCGTCATAACGAGAGATACATACACGTAACGACATCTATTACACCAAATTGGTATTAATTAATAAATGTGTTCACAAGATAACTTTTAAATCTATTTTTTCAAAAAAGTTATGATAGATAAGGTACTCTTAAATAGTCTAAATGACACTGCTTTGAGAATCGACATAGCCTATAATATAAACCTTAAAGTGTGTTCGCTTTCTATGCATTAAATTTTGACTTCGTCTTCGATAGATGGCGTTGTACATTTGACGAATCAAATTTTGTATTTTCTGAATAAAAAAATTACGAATACACACAGTACGAAAATAAAACGAAAGTAAAATAAGACAAGCAGCGCCACAATCAATCGCCCAGCCATGCCACTTCGCCAACCATGCCGTCATATAGCTGTGTGGCTGTGGGTTCCTCGGGCATTGCTGCAACTTTGTTTAACAATAGCCCGACTACACAATAATTGCAGATTCCGTTTCCAAATTGCCGCTGAATCTTGCCCTAAATTGCAACATCACCAAAAACTGCGTCTTTGCAAATAAACTGAAAACAGGAGAGATAAGTCTGGAATCGGACGCAGTTGGGCCAATTCTATTTTCCGAATATTTTTTCCCTCCAGTGCCAACAGTACCTACTAATATGGGACGAGTGCACAATATCGCACAAGCATGCATTAGAGGCGTTGAACCGCAGCTTGCAGGACAGCGTTGTTGTGTTGATCACAGGCGACTGTAGTCAGGCCCTGCCAGTCATTGCAGGGGACATACCGGTGGATGAAATAAACACATGTCTCAAAGCGTCGTCGCTGTGGTCCAGGATCAAAAATCTGCGTCTTATGTTAACTGTACAACGACCACGAAGCAGGCGTCTTAGCAAATAAACTGATTCAAATAGGAGAGAATTGTCAGGAATCTGGAGGGCAGATGGGAATATTCTATTTTCTAAAGATTTTTTTCAGCCAACAGAGGATGAACTTATTATGCACGTTTTACCTATTTTTGAGGTTCATGTAGGTAAATAAAATAAGAATAGTGGTTTTTAGGGAGGCAGGTGCTGTCACCAAGGAACGTGTGGATGATGATCACAATAAAATAACTTAGACAAGATTTGGCAGTTCAAAAGTACTTATGCACATCTATAGACATGGTCACGCCTGTACTTCCGAAAGGGTTAGGTAGTGGTGTACCTAATCGTACACCGATATTTCGCAGTGATCTTGAAGCGCCATGTAAATGGGGACGCTTGACGTTTTGATGTACTATGGGCTATTGCCATCAACCGGGCACATAACGAGACTCCGTGGCCTCTACTGAGAAAATCCTTTGCCCGTTTCGGGAATCAAATTCCGGACTTCATGCTCAGTAATCGCGCTTAGGGCTACATGGATCAACAAGACAGACACACATTTTTCCACGTGAACGAAGTCGCGGGCATCAGCTAGTCAACGATATTTCTATTCCACAATATTTAAAAATTTCACAATATTTAAAGGTTCCGTGTGGTGTCGGACGTAAAGAATAGCACCATCCCATATCTTCCCGTGGGTGTCGTAAGAGGCGACTAAGGGACTTACCAGAGAATGGGCAGCAGCGTTCTCTGTGCCTTTGTAACAACCATACTGCGATCGCCAACCCGCCTGCCAAGCGTGGCGATTATGGCAAACCCCCCCAAAAATGCCTGGGGGAGGCCTATGTCCAGCAGTGGACGTCTTTTGGCTGAAATGATGATGATGATGATATTTAAAAATCTGTTAATCGATCACCGTCACCTTTACAGACGAAATAATAATATTCAACGCAAAAAAAGAACCGGTACTTAAAATTCTCGGAAAATTATCATCTTCCGTTTTCCAAACTTGATA
The DNA here is from genome assembly GCA_949775195.1 of Diarsia dahlii. NCBI lineage: Eukaryota > Metazoa > Arthropoda > Insecta > Lepidoptera > Noctuidae > Diarsia > Diarsia dahlii. Next base: position 439,664 of record OX459197.1, on the reverse strand, counting down.
AATTAAACAAATCGTGTCTTATCCATCATTATGTAACAGGCTTCGTGAAGTTTATTTTGTGATACTTAAAGACTTTTCAGTCATTTTATTTTTGATATTACAACACTGTAAGAATCACAGTAATATTTATTTCAAAAAGGTTTTCGCGGGTTACTGCCATTGACAAATCTATGAAAATTGCAGAAATCTCTATTGTCGTTTCAATAAAGTTGCTATTAGTTTAAGGCTGCCATCGCTCAAATAACTGTAAAGGGAATTTGTCAAGGTATTCCAAAACTCGTATCTTTACACCGTCTTAACAAAACTATTCAAATGTGAGCTAACACAAGTCTGCCACAAGGTGTTCTAATATTTATTAGTTCGCATTCAGGCTGATCCCGGCTGTACAGGCTGTTCACTGCGAGTAGGTCTGTGTCTCGTCACGCCTCTTGTCTCGCCGTGATTAATCTCGCCGCGACTTCTAAGACAGTAGCGACAACAATGAGGTGTGTGACACAACACGTAGCTTGATTTTGTTTTGTCTCCATGTAGGTCTCAGCTTTCAAGAGGGAGAAATAGTAAAAGGAAGAATAGACTTGAATAATTTTCATTTGTTTTAGGGCTTTTAGACACTGTGACATTCTGACAACGGTAATGATGATGGAAAAGTTTAACACGTATTTGATTGATATGTGATCAGAGTTAAATGACAAAAAGTAATGCTTAATGCTTTTGAAAGTCATTGTGAAATTATGGTGAGTTCTAGGCCGTCTTAGCTTATACCTACTTTTGAACTGAGTTTATCTCTGGAAATGTTTTACAATTCAAGTAGTGCTAGACCGATTCAAATAGTGTGATATATTAAAATAACATCTATACTACTTGTTTACATAAACTGTGCAATTTATTATTTCATTTAAATCCGTTACAAGGGCAAGTAACTTTTAAACATTTAAAGTAACGCTTCGCGACGCCTTGAATATTAGCAATCCCGGTAAAACATGTTTTTCAATCGCGCCTAGTTACAGTGCAGCCCGGTTTGTTCATAAATTGTTCAATAAACTGTGTTAGTTACGAGTCTTACTGCGCGGCTTCAATGTAAAGTTACTGTAACAGTTACCTGCGTGCCGCCCGGTAGCCGGGAGTTACAAACTAATGTGTGAGTGTGTGTGTCTGTGTGACTAGGGTTACCAACTGTCCGTATCGGTCCAAATCGATGCGGTCTTTTTTTGTGGTTGGGAAATCATCAAATGACTCCTCCCGCTCTGGGCAGGGTGTCAGACTTCTACTGACTAAAAACCACCCATGTTTCTTCTTAGCCCTTTGTGTCGAGGCCACGGTATCTCTTTCAAACAATCCGCAGCCCCGACGGGGACTTTATCCGACCTTGTAATGTGTTCGGACTTTTCGAGTCGTGGTGCAGTCAAACCTAGTGTACTGATCAGCGGACTTTGTAAGATAATGTTCTAAAATATCTATCAAAGCCTATACTTAGCCTGACCATTGTCCGCTTTGACCTAATGGAAGGGATTATTTCTTCTATAGCACAAGAACAGTCAAATTAATTCTGAAGAAAAAGACATTAATCAAAATGTTTTTTGTTACAAAGTCCATTTATTTGCCAGGACTTTTAAAATGTCGCAATGGTAGCCCTAGTCACAGAACAAATGCGCATTTTATTGAACTGTTTATTTACGGCTGCACGTCGTGGAGGAATACCTCGTGTTGTGACACTGCTCGCTTATCAGACAGCTGTTCTGAATATATTGTGGACATGGGGTGCAGCTGTAAACGTGATAGATTCATTTCAGTCCTTTTTTGTTTTGTGGAATCTTTATAGACTAATATTAAAACTGCTAGTATCCCACTTCTGGATACAGTCCTATTCTTTTACTAGATAAACTCACTTCTTATACTTATACTATTTCCATAAATAAAGCAGCTTAAAACAAGCCCAATTTGAAATGGAATTCAACTGTAACAAATACTGCCAACAAGGTACTTTTGTACACAATACAACGAAACTAACTTTCTATACAGAAAGGCATTTCCTGTTTACCGAAAGGCAACAATGAAATAGCATGGCCGTGGACATTTGACACAAACGTACTACTTTAAAGCATATTTCATTCAGCCTCTATTCTTAAAGCTTTCTATCAAATCTAAAAATAATATTTAATAAACTTTTACCTTAACTTGAAATTAGATTATATTCAAATTACTCAAGTTACTAAATAAAGTTATATTAATCGGAACAATTATGAAAGTTCTGCTCGGGAGAAATTGAACGGCGTGTGATTTACGAGTTTCTAAGGAATCAATCAAGTTGACGAATTTTAGAGAGGTTTCGCACTAGACGACGATGTCGCCGCGTGTCGGTACATAGCTAGATACAACAGCGACACAGCATCACTTGAAATGTACGTATACGTAACAGTGATAAAGAGATTACACCGTATTTCATTTTCATGCGCATTTCAACCAAGACGTCCACTGCTGGACGTACAGGACGTATATACTTGAGATCAAAAATCTCTTTCGAAGTTTCTTGGCGAATCTTAACCACTGTTTAAAAGACCGAGTGATGTTTTTTGTAGAAATAAAACTTTATCGTACTTACGTATGAATTTATTCCTGTGTGATAATTTTATTCAGCGCACACACAAAGATGGTAAAACGTTTTGTCAAACAAGTGACGACCGCTTCCTTTGATATTTATATTTTTGGCAAACGACACAAACCGACATAATTTGTTTCTCGTGTATAAACCTCCTTAGAAGTACTCGCGAATCAATCAAGTTTACGTATTTATTAGACATCAATCAATTGAACAAATGGGAGAACAATTCAATATTATAAGAATGTAGGTTATCAATTTCTTATTTAATCGATTACGCGTAATCTTTCCTTATTGTTATTCTTTGAGTGTTATTTGGAACTTTTATAACTTGATTGATTACTCCGCTGGATCCGTTTAAATCCGTAAATTTTCCTTTACCTTATTTTAAACTGAAATTCTCGCTAAAGACACATCCATTCACCATCCATCCATTCCATCCATTGAGTGTTGAAGAGTTCAACCTTTTTCTTAAAATAAAACAATAAAGGGCTGAACATCAATAAATAAACGTAAATAGTCGATGCGCCATGGTGGACGTTTCCCTGGCCAGCCGTCACAAACCATCACAAACGAGCTGTAATTTCAGTAATGACATAATTATCAGTCTTACAATTAATGGACAGGGGACGGTTTGAGGAACAAGAAGTTATTACGATACTTAAATATACAGGTAGAATGCTTGACAGCTAATTAGGATAGTAGTGAATTTATAATGGATTATTTCTGCTTGGGTTTATAATTATAATATCGGCTATAGGTGTGAGATTTTCACCATTTTAAAAGGTCTATAGATGGATCTTGTGGCTTAACGATAACAGCCGCCTGTATCGATGTTTAGGTTAAGCCTACTAGTACTTGCCTAGGTTGGTCCGTGGATACGTGACCACTCAAAGTATGTGAAGTCGTGGGTCTCGGCTTTTCTTTGTAGATCTTTGTTCCTGACTCAATACGTGTGTGTCTATGCCTGTGCAACTGCCTTATTGGTCTAGTGAGCTGAGCATGAGGTCGTAGGTTTGATTCCCGGGCCGGCCTAGTGGGTTTTTCCATCAGCAATTTCTCAGTATCAGCCACGAAGGTTGGTTTTACGCCCTATTAATGGGAATATTATCGCCCCCTTATTACATGGGACTAAAGCATAACAGTTAAGCTTCATTTCGCCAGTTACTGGTAAAATGTGGGTGTACTATTAGGTACACCTCTGCCTACCTCTTCGGGGATTACAGCCGTGTGTTATGTTATGCATTACACTCCTGAGCCCGCGCTCCAAAGTATGCTCCAAAGTTTTGTAACAATATTCAGATTTAAAAGAGTGTGTATGGAAGTTTCTTGCCAGTTCTTCTCCATACAGATCTACGCTAGGGAATGGGCAACTACAGTACTTTCACAAGTTATTATGCCTTGTGACTGGGACTGTAGCTTCTTTTTAATTTGTATTTGTTTCGACGATTCAAAAGTGCCTGTAACTGGCCTACTTGAAATAAATGTGTTGATTTTAAATCATTTGGTTTAGGTCAAAGCTAGCAACATTACATTCAAATCAAAGTTATTTCCATTCGTTGTACAAGTCCCATTCTAAACAGAGTTGAACTAAAGCTATGAACACGTTGCGTGCGTGAGCTCGCAGCCGAACACGTCCGGAAACATCCGAAGCCTGCCGAAGTTTAGATACAACCGCGGATTTCATTACGTCGACGTGACTCATTAGAAAGGGACCTCCAATTATATTTTATAGAGTTAGCTAACTTACATGATAGTGTTCTGTATATATAGTTAAGTTGTTATAGGAAATTGCTTAATGCGCTGATGCAGGAAGTATGGTTGTTAATACAGCTCCTATGAAAAGAAAATTCCTACTACATTTTCTATGTCATCATCATCTGCCTAGCCTATTCCTAACTGTGTCGGAGCCGAGTTACAGTCGTACAGGATGCAGAAGAATACCAGAATTATACATGAAACCTAACTACACTCTCTACCGAACTGGTGTGTGCTTAGTAAAACTTACATAATATTTAAATAGGAACAATCGATTTCACTAATCAAAGTTATTGTGCGACTCACGCGCCGCTCCACTCGACGTAAAATAATACACTAACAAGAACACACAATAATACACAACTCAGAAACACAACACAATACACAGTTTGTAAGGAACACATTATTTCACACAAAAGGTGACTAGCGTCTGGAACAATCCTTATTTAGGGAACCGGCGGTTTATTCGCAAAATTATGTATAATTTGAACCACGTGGCCTTTGTGCCCTCTTCTTTATTCGTCGACAGCGCGCAATGGATTCAAAACAATTGAAAAACGCCGCAGTTTTGGAAGTGACACGTATTATCGCGGTAGAAGGAAAACGTTGTGTGTAATTAAAGACGAGTGTTTAGAACAATCTCAGACTATTCATCAGCCAGAAACACTCGCTGCTTAGCTAAAGTGTCTTACGTAATTATATGGATAGTTTATCAAATGTAAATCGTACGTCGTACTTGACTAGTACTTTAACTTATAGCTATGCCATCTTCAACTTTAAAAACACACCATTTAGTTATTATATATTGCGCAGCAGACTACCCATGAATTTAGTTCGTTTTTGGGTTTAATTATAAATTATCTAGAATTGAACATCATTTCCATTCACGATAATCTAATTATCTATACCTCTATCCTCATTATAATAACACAATGATATGAGCATCTTATAAGCCCACATTTCAATGCTACACACTCACACAGGGCAAGCTCAAGCGACAATAGCTAACGGGATTACGCATTGACAGCCGATCGAGACGTAATCCCGCGGTGCTATTGTACGAGACCACTGTGCACTGGCCACTGGGCACTGGTATTAGCGCTAGTGTGCGTTTACAAGAGAATTAGTCAAGTGACGCCGGGGACAAAGCTGATACTTGCTGACTGACTTGTATGGCTTACATGGCTTTAGTTGATCTCTTAGAGGCCTTGGAGATGAAGATATTATCAGCATATCCCGTCGGGGCTTCGGGTTGTTCGAAAGAGATACCGCGGCCTCGTCACTAGGGCTAAGAAGGAACATGGGTGGTTTTTAGTCAGTAGAAGTCTGACACTCCCTACCACTCTGCCCAGAGCGGGAGGAGTCATTTGATGATTTCCCACCAAAAATCTCTTTGTTAACCAAAGGTGTAGCTTGTGCTACTTCATCCACGTTATATATAGAATCTTGTATACCTTCTACATTCAAATGTTAGAAACTGTGCCGACTTATATCATTGCACTTATATCACTTATCTTTTCTAACTGGAATTCAGCAAAACATAAATACCTAAATCATTGACCCTAGTCTTGGGACAAAGAGCTCCCTGAAGACAGTTACATTGAATCTATAGGAACATAGCCCCAATACCATAACCATAGTTATTATTATCAAGATTTGCAAAACTAAAATAGTGGCTACAGCAAGATGTTGCCTATCTTTTATCGCGACTGAGGAAACCCATACACAGGGTTACAAAATGACTAAATCGTCATTATTCAGACATTTTTTTCAGTTGGTGTCGATTTACAGAACAGCTTCGTATCCTATAATTATATTATATAGGATACGAAGTATATAGTATATACTAACCTTTCATATTATTTTGGACCGTTTCAGTAGGATGTCTTTAACCATTCAAACTCAAACCTTAGCTTCCAATAAGTAGTAGCAGCTAATTGAGCAGGCCGGGGGTTCGAGTCCGGTCGAGTAACGAGGCTCGTTTGAAATTCAGATAAAATGAATTTAATTCATTAATCACTGTTTGTGGGCGGGCTCTAATACATTCGGCGGACATTTTTATTTTAACTTCCATTTTAATTGCTCAATTAACTGGGGAAGTTTTTTTACGTAAAAAGTAAAATTTGCACCAGAGAGGATGTACTCGAATAAAGCGAATTTGTAAAATCTTTCCATGTATAATTATGCCAGTTGCATAATTGCAAGGTAGAATTAACCAGACTCCATAAGCGTTAAGTGAGTAGACAAAGTTCGTTCCTAAACTCTCGCCTTTTCCCCGCGGGGGTAGCCACAATCAGCAGGACAGCAGCTGTTGCTATCCTGTACATACCCCTTTTGCTTCGAGCACGTTCATACATCAAGTCATACACGTACCTGACCCTTATGAACAATACCACCAATAACCTCAGTAAAGGTAAAATAAAGTTTTTAGGGTTCCGTACCTCAAGAAGAAAAAACGAAACCCTTGTAGGATCACTCGTGTGTCTGTCTGACTGTCCGACCATTCCGAAACTACTGACCCTAAAATTTTAGAAAAAAAATGCAAAAATTAGTTCAACACTTATAGATTACAAAAAAAACCTATAAGAAATCTATGGTGCTAAAATATCTACTACAATGGTACGGAACCCTTCATGTGCAAGTCCGACTTGCACTTTGCCAGTTTTTTTTCTATGTAGTCTACATTCGAACTTTAAATTGGACCTATTCTCAGGACACTGTAGACAGTCTCCAGTGTACAAGTTAGTAGTGTTGTCCCTGTGGTGGCGAGGCGCCTCGCTGCGACACGGAACAGCACTATCGCGCATTGTTCGCGCTGCACCACACCACACCATTGTGACTCGAGGCACAAACCTAATACATTTACACGACTTTGCAACTAGCCCCGAATGGATGCCTTGTGACTTGACAACGAAATGAATTGGATTCATTGCTGTTTGGGGTAAGGTAAACAGTGACGTTGATTGGTGTATTCCTACGTAGCTCTGCCGTGAAAACATTAAAATTATATATCAAAGACCTATACGCCATAATTAGAGTACAAATTATTTACATCAAATGGCATATAGCCAAATAAAAAAAGTAAAAAACTAAAACCCGACTACGACAAAAAAAACGACACTGAAAAAGTATGAAACAAGATTTTCAGGATACAACAAAAAGAAAAGCCGTAGTCACACGGTATTAAAGTGTTTAGGTTGGTACCTATAACGTGTGACTACGGCTTTTCTTTTTGTTGTATCCTGAAAATCTTGTTTCATACTTTTTCAGTGTCGTTTTTTTTGTCGTAGTCGGGTTTTAGTTTTTTACTTTTTTTATTTAAACAATTTTGGTGTTAAATATTTTTTTTTTACTCTTGACTTTTTGTCCGCTAGAGGGCGTGATTTTAAATTTGAGCAATATTTTGGAAATGTACAAGTGAGGCCCTTTCAAATGATACCAAACACGGCGTAATTATCTCCATTTTTATTTTTTAAGCCTTACTTTTTGTCCGCTAGAGGGCGCCAAATCGCTTTTTGTGACACATCACGTAGCCTATGTTCAGCGAAAAATTAAGACGGTTCTAACGATACCTCATATGTCGAGTTCCGATAAGTAGATTAGAAGCTATGAGGGAACAGATTAAGATACACACATACATACATACATACATAGCCAGTCAAAATCATAACCCTCCTTTGGCTTTGCCGTAGTCGGGTAAAAAGTGAAACTAAGACAGAAATGTCCAATAATAGGAATATTACGTATATGTTTCACCAAATCAAGTAAAACACGGAAAAAGGTAACACTGCCAATAAATTATTTCACTGTCCATCTGAGATAAGCATTGTCTTTTACCGACAACCGTTTCCAATGACGATAGACGCCCCCACCAACCAAACCAAAACACTGATAAACATTATTAAGACCGCTTTTGTATTATTGTAAAAAATACAAGAAGAAAAGGTAGCAGCGACCTATTTTACGCAAAATTGTTCAGTTAAATTATATCAATCCGTTTGCAAAGCAATACCAGCAGTGATTTCTTAAAAAATAATGTCCCGCCGTTTTTCTACCCGGCTACGGCGTAGCATCTGATTACTTGACTACGGCGTAGCAAAGGAGGGTTTGACTACGGCGTAGCAGGTTTATGCGATACTCCGACGTTACTGCTCATAACTAATGAATTTAACAAAGTATATTTGTTTTTTTTTTTTTATTGTTTATTAATTAAAGATTAAAACAAAATGTAAACACAAAAACATCACAAAAACATCACAAAAACCTCAATAGGTTTGTCCGGATGTTGAAACACTTATGAACTATCTTAAAACTAACATAACAAATAAACATAGTTAATTTATGGTTCACACATAATTATAACAAATTGTGAGGTAGCACCCAAAAAATATACTAAAAAAGATTACAAACATACCCACGGTGCGGGTCGGAATCGGAATTGCGTCGATGCTAATAACTAAGTGAATGATATTTAAACAGGATGATGCATTTTCAGAGAGACTCAAAGAATTTTTTGTATTTAACTTTATAATTACTATTTGTTATTTCCGATTGAACTTTTGTTGGAATGTCATTAATTAGCGTAGGTATCAAATAAGCGACGGTTCGTTTCCCGTAATAGTTCTTGTATTTCGGTACTACCAGTTTTGATTGGGCTGCCAATCTTGTTGCTATGCTATGGTTGAATTTAATTTGCAGATCTTTGTTGGTGAACTGATCTATTAGTAACCACTTCCGTATTTTAATGTGTAGGTACTGGTAAAATTTTACAATATTTAAAGAAACCCGTTACGTCATCACCATCATAGAGTGTTTTTCTTATTTTAATCGGTTGTTCAATCGTTTTACAAAAAAATATAGGTCTACGTGTAGGTTATTTCGTTTTTAGTGTGAGAATTAAAATATGGTGCTAAAAATAGAAATAATAGAAAAGCAAATATTTATAAATTATCCACAACACTATTTCTTGACACATTTTATTAATTTCAAACACTGTCTATTCAAAACAATTCGTCACAATTCTAAATGTCGCTTCAATTTTGTAACTACAGTATTAATAAATTCGAGTATTGACGTACCTAAGTAAATCTGAAGGAAACGTTTCGATATGAATAATTTTTCAATTGGTTCAATAAAAGCGACCCATTCTTGTAATAAATGATGTCCGCGGGCTGTGTGTGCATAGCCGACAGCCGACAGCCGACAGCCGACAGTCGGCCTTTACTTACTATTTGACGATATTTCATATTACGAGCTAAGACACGAAATATCTTTTATTTGTGCTCGGATATAGCCGCGCTTAGATCTTTTAATGACGGTCTAAAGGACGACAATCTTTTGAACATTGTGAGGCAACAATCTTACTGACTTCTCATTACCAAACCCGGATATAAAGAATTCAAATGGTCAACAGCGCAAATATAATAGTCTTTAATGACAGAAAATTCGCGTTCATTCACTTTTTGTATTGTTCTTTCGGTAAATCTGTCGGTCCTTTTTACAAGTTTATCTCTTTGTACAAAATATCGAGTAATCGATAAATCACATTTATTTCAAGTGTCGTCCTAAGAGTCGTAGCAGGAAAAACCCTTCGAAGGGTGCTTATGTAAAGTTCAGGTAAAGCTCCAGAGTGTTCCAGCGGGACCCCGGCGACAGGCGCACACAACGTGAAACAAATGTTATTGTAAACAAATACGGGGCAAACTCACAAATTAATCCAAACTCTTGGTGAACAACTAGTTAAAGTTCACACATAGTTCCTTAAGTAACCGCTATTTGTTACGATCTCACAAATAGTTCACTAAAACTTCTTAAAAAGGTTTTAACCCTCAATTGCGTCATAAACTCCGTCCCGTAACAAATTTAATTAAAAATGACCACTAAAAGCTTTACAAATAGAAGACAGAAAGTGATGTGGTGGAGAGAATCTGTTAAAGTAGACATAACACTCTTATCTTAGTTAAGCATAAAAACGAGAGGCTTTACAAAGTTCACAGCGACGGCGCCGCTAATGAGAGGTGTCATGGCGGCCGCGACCGACCACATCACCACACCGCGACAAACATTGTCGCACAAGTCGCGATATATAGTCCTCCTTACCGATTTCGGTAACAGCGACCCTTTGAAGTTGGTTTTTCCTAGCGTGTGGTCTTATATGGCTGACCAGGTATAAATTGCTTTTGAATACCCGGTCACAGTTAAAGCAGTAGAGTTGACCGGCAGAGTTGTAGGTGTATTTGCAGGAGGGCTTAGATCTCTCTTTAAGTGTTTGACGCTTTTCATTCAGTGTATCGACACGCTGTTTCTCGAATATATTTATATCACACAATACACAAGTCGCAATATGTGTCTTGCGACCTGTCTCCGATGCCACGTTTGTTCCGAGAGAACGGTCTACATTACCGTCAGTCGTGATATCTCAGGAAAGAGTTGTGTGTCCCGCTCCCGTATCACTTGTCCTGTCGCGGGAAGAATCGACAGCCAGCGGATACAGAGCAACTTATCTCACGACTCCATATTTACTTCGTGACATGTATTTTTCGTGCACAGCTCTCAACTGAAAAAGTTTTAAAAAAAAATTTTGAGGGGTGTTAAATCATCAAATGACTTCTCCCGCTCTGGGCAGAGCGGTAGGGAGTGTCAGACTTCTACTGACTAAAAACCACCCATGTTCCTTTTTAGCCTTTTGTGTCGAGGCCGCGGTATCTCTTTCGAACAACCCGCAGCACCGACGGGAAACTTTTAAGCCCTCTTCGTAAAGTAGCAATGTACAGCGAACACCGTTTTCACTAATGAAGTGGCGAGATTCATTAGCAGTCCGCAGCCAACCATTCTTTAGAGTATTTTTCTTATTTCCTGCGGTGACTATTAAAATTTCTATGAAGCTCAGAGCACTGAGATCTCTTACTTATTCTCTCACAAAAAAAAAAAAACTTTTACCTCGCTCGCTAGTGTAATGAGAAACGCCCTTCTTATTTTTTGTACTTAACCCAGTAACCGGGAATTAAAAAAAGGATTTTAGTTTGTTTTAAATGCAAAATTTTAAGTCTTTAGTTGTTTCGTTTTATCGCATACCTTCAGACATTTCTAAACAGGTATCGTTGCTGTTTATATCCACTACTATACTTATATTTTACATAATTTCTTCGTGATGGGCGCCGCGAAGTTAGTAACTTATTTGTTACTTGTTCACCTCAACGGAATTTGATGAGATGTGATGTTTAGGAAGTAAAATAATACGACGATATACTCTACATACATATTGATACCGCGACAGCAAGATGAAATAATCCATCGCCATTTTGAACAAAGAGACTATTTAATAAAAGATAATTGAATCCATCGATGACGGCTGAGCAGTGGCCAGCTATCTTCTCATAATGGTGGAACAATTTACACTTATAATTAATTCGGGGGCACGCTTTATTATACCGGACCCGCATCCCATCCCCCCGGGACTCCGGGACGCGGGACGCCGGGACTCGCGGATAGTTGCGGGATATAAAACAGCATTCGCGAAAAATAATGTATTCAGAATATCAGTGATGTGATGATACGAGACGCTTTTAACAACAAGTAATTATGCAGTTGTTTTACATATTAATAACTGCTGCTTAATTACGGTTTATTATGTGTTCATTATAAAATACACACATCAAAAGTGTCTAGGGATCAACATATATTTTTGCAATAACTTTTCTCCTGATTGATATTAATTAAAATTTTCTTTAAGGATTCATCAAATAAAGTGTTTTCGTTTGTCACAGTAACGATAAACCAAGTCACCTTTGCATTAATAAAGAAATTTGCTATTTTCCTAATAAAGGGATTTTTGACATTTGAACCACAAACATTAAAGTTCATTTTAGACTGAAATAACACATTTTTCTGATTAAAACCAACGTTATTATGGAGCGGCGACGTCATTTAAGCAGGGAAGAAATGCTCAGAGCCGTGGGAATGATAGAAGCTGGTTCCCGGCAACGTACTGTGGCTTTAGCTCTGAATACAAGTCAGAGTGTTATCAGTCGACTTTGGACACGTTACCGAAGCACTGGTACCGTGGCTGAGCGCCATGGAGGACGGTATCGCTGCACCACACGGAGACAAGACCGATATATTCAAATCTTAACTCGAAGAGCTCCAACAATAACCGCCATGATGTTAGCCGTGAGGCTTCATCACTCTTCAGGGAACTTAATTAGCGACCAAACAGTCAGAAACTCCTTGCATGAAGTGAACCTTCATTCCCGAAGACCGCTACGGGTACCACCTATAGCAATGCACAATCGTAGGATTCGATATCAATGGGCTCTTGAACACAGAAATTGGGCAGAAGAACAATGGCGTTTCGTGTGCTTTTCTGATGAGTCTCGTTTTGGTATGAGACCGGATACAAGACGTGTACGACACTGGAGAACCCCTGGACGCCAACAGCGATTAAAATCCTGCCAGGAAGTCCATCCTTATAGTGGTGGAACCATCATGGTATGGGCGGGTATTTGGATCGGCGGAAGAACTGAGTTGATTTGGATCAGAGGCAACCTCAACGCTCAAATTTATGCTGAGACGATTGTATCAGACGTCATCGTTCCTCTACAAGTGCAAATCGGTCCCTTATTTCAGTTAATGCATGATAATGCACGACCGCACACGCGCAAGAGTTGTAAGACAGACTCTCGCCGCAGCTAACATCAATGTCCTGCCCTGGCCTGCTCAGTCGCCAGACTTGAACCCGATTGAGCATGCATGGGATATGCTACAGAGAAGAGCTCTGCCGAATATGGAGGGTATCCAGTCGCAAGAAGACCTTTTTTTGTTGTTGCAACGAACATGGGCGGCCATTCCACAGCGTGATTTGGATGAACTCATTTTGAGTATGCCAAACCGATGTTCTTGTGTTGTTAGTGTTCGCGGTAGAAACACGGATTATTAATTGTTTAAGTTACCCAATAAAATTTTAAAGAAAACTGTTATTTCAGTATTTTTTTCGAACTTTAATGTTAGTGGTTCAAATGTCAAAAATCCCTTTATTAAGAAAATGGCAAATTTCTTTATTAATGCAAAGGTGACTTGGTTTATCGTTACTGTGACAAACGAAAACACTTTATTTGATGAATCCTTAAAGAAAATTTTAATTAATATCAATCAGGAGAAAAGTTATTGCAAAAATATATGTTGATCCCTAGACACTTTTGATGTGTGTATATAGTTAAATGTAATGCAGTTATATATACAGCAGTGAGTGGATCGATGGGTGGGCGTTTTGGGGGACTGTCTTATAAAAATGTAAATAGTAAAGTAAAGTAAATTTTGGCCTTCGAAAAGTGCTGATTATCAGCCTAGTTTGAATAAATGAGTTTTGATTTTGATTTTGATTTTTAAAAGCACAACTGATTTTAGAGTCCATAAATGAAAAAAAAAAACATCACTTGCGCATTTGACGACGAAATTGTTGTAACGATTTGACATAGTAAGTAAGTAACTCATTATACCAAAAACATTAGCATATGTCCATTAAAATAGCATTTCATTGAACACTCCCACCACGTTGTTTAAAATGCCTTGCCCTCTATCTGTAATAATAACATACACGCTAAAGCTTTCACACGTTCATTGTTAATAATTATCAATATGGTGTTATAAGTTGGTGACCGCTATAGAGTACAAGGTGATTAGTTCCTTAGCCGGCTGCGCGCCTGGTAGCCTGGTACTAAGTGACACACTCGCTAATGGCGATCCTGGATAATTTGCTTAACTAACTAATATGGATCCAGCCCCATAACTAGGTTTGCTCATATTGAACCACCAGTATACACTACACACACAACACTATTTTCGTATAATCCTGTGAACTTTATAAGGGAGAATGTTGTGGCTCGGAGAATCTTCCAGTTTGGGATCTCAGATCGAAATTGCCACATGGTCGGCGACGATTGGTCAAAGGAAAACTTATTGGTCCGTGGTAAAAGCTAGCAGCAATATCGTTTGAGGAACACGTAACGATTAAGATGACTATTAAAGACATCTCGAGCTTCAAAAAGCTACAGATGTCTCCACTAACAGTAACTTGAGAAAATAGGAATAGCTCTTGAAAAAACAAAGGCCTTTTCAGTAATTAAATCTAATATCAAATGATAAATGATCACGTAATTTGTTTAGCGAACGAGTGACTGGAAACTCGACGCCCTTCCGTTGTTGATACAAAATAATCCCTCACAGATTTCCTTCTGGCGAGGATTTCCATAAGTTGTCTGAATAAAAACAAAAAGTTTCGCATACCAGGTGTTTATGGACGAGGGCGCGAACAGCGGGTTTTTGTGTCAATAGTGTGGCAATCTATCTTTATTTGCTACTTTGATGGGGTTGCAAAAAATATAAGCTTCCACAGTTGTAAAGTTTGTTTAGTCGAGTGGTAGGCTAGCTTTGGTACGGAGTAATAAAATAGCCTAGGTTTGAAAAGCTGTATCCAACGCTTTATTGCAACAAAACTCATCAGTTCTCAAAGTCTATGTTATCCCAAGTGATCGGTCGTTGTGCCGTCACAAAGGATATGAAGTCACGCTGGTACCCGCCATGTTGTTTGTGGATCATAACCGATGTCCCGCGTATGACCGCGTCTGTTTGCCTGCCATCAATCTGACCCACATCGCGCACAAACATCTTCTACACACATAATTAGGTATAGGCTGGAACACAACAACTTGTAAACAGAAGGTACATTCTCTGTTTCTTTTATAGTTAGAAAGATGCGCTGCCTCTCGGTCTGTTATAAAACTGAATCTCGGCAAATTCGGATGTCTTATTACGCCTGTTTGTGACTTTCATTGATATTGACATACATCTGTTCCACAAATCTTTGCAAGGCTGATATCTTCCTGTCGGGGCAGCGGGTTATTCAATAGACATACCGCGGCCTCGGACACAAAGGGCTAAGAAGGAACATGGGTGGTTTTTAGTCAGTAGAAGTCTGTCTGACACTCCTACCGCTCTACCCAGAGCGGGAGGAGTCATTTGATGATTTCGCAACCCAAAAAAAAGGCTGTATATCTTAACACTGTCCCATACAGTAATCACAGTAGTTTTGTATTCAACATAATATAAATAGTCTTTTAGACATGAAGTAACAAACCAAAATTCCTCATTGAATCTCTTTGGTGGTTACTTTTGAACTCATAAATGAATCTGTTAAAAGCAACAGTCTCTAACAACAATGATCGCGCAATGTTCTTCATTAGCAGATATCTTCATGTCCCGAATTGAACTAAGTTCGCCTTCTGCATCATCATTTATTGTGGCACTAGTGTTGCCGGCATGAATAATATCCCACAAAGAGTGGATTTATTCATAGAGGTCTAGTTCCGTAATCTGTCGTGGGAAAAGTGCAGTGTTCCGGATCAGGCGGGTAATACCCAGGATTATCACGTTTTATTCACTTTGTTAGGAAATAGCCCCGGACGTTCTCGTTTTGTGCAAATGGTGACAGATAACTAGCAACGATTCTAGCGCGTGATTATGATATATTTAAGGAACCAGTTTAATTTTGTCGTTGGATTCGAATGAAGGGCTATAAACGATTCAAATTGAGTTAATATACATTGCAATGGTATACACTTTTGTGGCATCAATAAAGAATATATAATTTCTAATTTTGCATTCAGATTTGCAGCGTCTCCTTTCATTGGCAATCCGTATCAACAACTTGAAACTACAACGCACATCGTATATAATAACAATACTATTATGTTGTTGTCAACACTAAGTATGTTGTCCACTGTATAACTGTGATAATTAGGATTGTAATTAATGACTACTTTTGTTAACTTGGGTCTTACCTGTCACAACAAATGTATGTGTAAATCAATAAATAAATAAAATTATAAGTAGCACAAGTTCATTCGTCGCAACAGCGGCGTTCGAAACAACATAGGGGGACCCGTGCTAACTCGTGTTACACGTAGGTATGACGATCTAAATCGCCTGTCATGTCACATTATCTCTCTTGTCAAAACATTCAACGCGACTAATATATTATGTTCCTGTTTACCTGTTGATTACTGATGTACCGGTTATAATTACAGAAGGTTATTATATTAAAAATGTTCTTTGCAATCGCAAACCGCTGTCCATTCTAGTAGCAATGATTTACCGGTCTTCTGCTGCAGAACTTGTCGCCCTTTTAGATATTAAAACTTTAATCGTCGAAGCCGAAGATTTCGCTTGTTCTTTTTGACCGAACTTTTCCCATTTTCACATTTATGATTTTGGTGCAATTTTGTTCTCTCCTTCTTTGTGAAATATATCAATCGGAATTTATGTTTTTTTTCTCGTGGCTTCTTTTACTGGACCCTGTTACATATCTAGTCCATCCAACAAAGAGATTGTAGAGTGCGTGAGCAAGGCCCTAAGCAATTACTTCAGAAAATTGTTCAGGGTGCTTAGAGAGTTAACATACTAAAAGTCCTGACATCTAGGGGGTGAGGCGTGTTGGAAGAGTAACGCTGGCCATCTAGAGAATATACTTTAGATTCAAATGTGAAAGCGTGTGTTCTTTCTGTTTGTCACTCGGCAACAATTTTTCCTATGTAAAGATGTCATGTGTAATTTTATAATAATATATATTAAATATTTCACTTCTTTCCAACTGTGTTTATCACTCCACTCCGCAATAACAACAACAGGTTATGGGCTACATGTGTGAAGTGTAAATATTTTGTGAAAATATTATTATTTTACTCGAAATATGGATGAGTATACTAATTCGAAAGTTACGATGGAAAAGCTGAAAGGTACCATCAACTATCGCGATTGGGCATTTCAAATGCAAAATATACTAGTATTCGAGGATTTGTGGCAATGTATTACTGGAAAATACGAAACCTCAGGTGAGAACGCTAACAAATTAGCTCGTAGAGAGGAGAAAGCTCGAGCGAGGCTATGTTTGAGTGTTGAAAAATCGTGCTATTCTCACATTGTGCAGGCGAAAACTGCGAAGGATGTATGGGATGCCTTGCAGAAGGCTTACGATGATACCGGGTTGCAAAGGAGATTGTCGTGTCTGCGAACTTTATGCTCGATTAAGCTAGAAAAGTTCGATAGCATGGAGATTTATGTCAACGAGATCTTGTCACTTGCTGAACAACTCAGTAGCATGAAGAAACCACTTGATGATGAATTTCTGGCTGCTATTATGCTCCAAGGGTTGCCTCAAGATTATGACCCAATGATAATGGCTCTGGAACATTCAAGTTTAAACATAACTACAGATATGGTAAAAACAAAACTACTTCAAGATAAGAGATGGAAAGGGAGCGCCGCTGATAATGGCGATGGCTGCTTATTTACACGGAATCGTAGTAATGAAAAGGCTAGCTCTCGAGGCGAGAAGAAAAATGCCTCAAGTACATCCAAACACGCTAGTACCTCGTCAAGTACGAACAAGTTGTGGTGTTGGAAGTGTCGTTCTAAAGGACATGTCAAGAAGGATTGTCCTCAATTGAACCGTAATGGAGCGATGTCGACTTCCATGGTGTTGTCTGCACTTAACACTGATAGTTCGTGGATTATTGATTCTGGAGCGACAGATAATATGTCAGGACGCCAAGAATGGTTTCAAGCTCTTGATGAGTCGTCGACTAAGGAGGTTTGTGTTGCTAACGGCAAGAAGTTAGATGTGAATGGGAAAGGTGACGTACATTTTACGGTTAACTCTCGTGGACATACGATAGATACTACTTTAAAAGATGTAATGCTTGTACCTGACCTTAATGTTAATTTAATATCTGTGTCTACCCTTGCTGAAAAGGGATTTAAATTTATTTTTGATAAAAATGGATGTAACATACTTAAAAATGGTAAAGTAGTTTTATATGCTAGGAAAGTTGGGAGAGTTTACAGGCTCCATTCTGTGGGTAAAGTCAATCTGACAACGTCATCTACTTCTAAGGATATGATGTTATGGCATCGACGTTTAGCTCATATTAATTTTGACAGCTTGGCATCACTTAGGAAGGTAGCTAATGATATTGACTTTCAGGTTACTACTCAGAAGAAAGTTTGTGATGTGTGTCTTAAGGGTAAGCAATCCCGCGCTCCCTTTGTGACCAATCATAACAAACAGGTGGCCGAGGCGCGGCTAGCGCTCATTCACAGTGACGTCATGGGGCCGATGCCGACTACTTCTCTCGGAGGCAAGCGCTACGTCCTCACGTTTCTAGACGACTACTCCAGGAAGGTGTTCGTCTATCCCATTGCAAAGAAGAGTGAAGTGTGTAAGTACACTAAAGATTTTATTAGACTGGTAGAGAATCAGTGTAGTGCTAAAGTCAAGGTAATGAGAACAGATAATGGCTCTGAGTACGTTAATGCTGAGTTGACGGACTTTCTTAAAAAGAAAGGCATTGTACATCAGCTGACGGTACCCTATTCTAGTCAGCAGAATGGATCCGCGGAGCGCCTGAATCGTTCTTTACTTGACAAGGTCAGATGTCTACTGTATAATGCAAATCTCGATGACAAGATGTGGGCAGAGGCTGTAAACACTGCGGCGTTTCTGATCAACAGATCGCCAAGCTCGAGACTTTCTGGTAGATTACCAGAGGAAGTGTGGAGTGGTAAGAAAGTGAGCCTTAAAAATCTGCGTGTCTTTGGTTGCGAGGCATTTACTCATGTAGATGACTGTAAACGTAAAAAGTTAGACCCCAAAAGTAGAAGGCTAATCTTTTTAGGTTACTGTGATAACGTCAAAGGATATCGTTTGTTCAACCCTGATGACAATAAGATCGTTGTATCACGTGATGTGGTGTTCAACGAATCTGTGTTTCCAGGGAGAAATACTAAAATAGGGCCAAAACGTGAGTTTGAACCTATTTATCTTACAGGAGGTGATGATGAGAGGGAGATGCTGGAGACTACGTCGGTTGAGGCGGAGCCAGATACAGTTCCTGCAGAATCACCAAATCATCCTGTTGAGTTGGAGTGTGAACGCGAGGCTAGTAAAGATTCGGTAACTTCGCCTGAATTGGCACCAGAGTCTACTAGTACACGATATAACCTACGTCCACGTATGCCTAAGACAACCTGTAACATAACTAACGTGTGTAATGTGACAGAGCCCATAGAGCCACGTACTGTCAAAGAAGCTTTGAAATGTGAAGACAAAGAGTTATGGCAGAAGGCCATGAAAGAGGAAATCGATTCTTTTGTCTTACACGGAGCTTGGGAGCTTACTGATAAACCGGTTGACAAGAACGTCGTTAAAAATAAGTGGATTTTTACACTTAAACGAGACTCGGATGGGCACATTACACGTTATAAGGCAAGGTTGGTAGCTAAAGGCTTTACTCAAAGGTATGGTGAAGATTTCCAAGAGACTTTTTCACCGGTCGTTCGTCATTGTTCTATACGATTGTTGCTATCTCTGGCAGTAGAAATGAAACTTAAGATTGATCATTTAGACGTGCAGACAGCATTCCTGAATGGAGATTTGCAGGAGGAGATCTTTATGCAACAACCGGAAGGTTTCATATGCCCTGGGAGTGAGAACAAAGTCTATAGATTACGAAAGGCTGTTTATGGGTTGAAGCAAGCATCGCGATCCTGGTACCAAAAGGTAAAAGATGTCTTACTTTCTTTGGGATACAGACAGTGTAAACAAGAGGACTGCATCTTCACTAAGAGATCAGGTGAGTCGATTGTTTTTATCGCTCTGTATGTTGACGATTTTTTCGTGTTCTATAATGACAAACGTCTGGCTGAGACGTTAAAAAGTTCTTTGTTAAATGTTTTTAAACTCAAAGACTTAGGCCCGGTACGAAACATGTTAGGTATAAAGGTAGAACGTGATGCAACTTCCATCAAACTAAGTCAGGAAAAGCGGATTGACAATATGTTAGATCGTTTTGGCATGACAGACTGTAAGCCTGTAAAGTCTCCCATGATAACTAATGTTAGTTCGGTCATTGAGAGTTCTAATAATGCTACAAATAACATTGTAACGAAGTTTCCGTATCAAGAGTTGATTGGTAGTCTTATGTATTTATGTGTAACTACGCGACCTGACATTTCGTTTGCCGTGTCATATTTAAGTAAATTTAACAGTTGTTATACGGAATTCCATTGGAATCAAGCTAAGCGTGTACTGCGATACCTTAAAGGTACTAAGCAAAAGGCTTTGGTATTTAAGAAGTCGAATGTAGATCCCGTTCTTGAGGGTTATTCTGATGCGGATTGGGCGGCAGATCCTGATCGTAAGTCGTACACGGGGTATGTGTTTAAATACGGCGGTAATTCGGTATCTTGGGGTAGCTACAAACAGTCCTGCATATCGCTTTCGTCCACCGAGGCGGAGTATTGCAGCTTGAGCGAAGCGAGTAGAGAAGCGGTGTTCCTACAAGCTTTAATTAAGGAATTGCTAATGACGACTTGTTGTAAAATAGTAATGTATTGTGACAATCAATCTGCTATACAGCTTGCTATCAATCACACTCATCACAGACGGAGCAAGCATATAGAAATAAGATTTCATTACGTTAGAGATATGATAGATAGGTTTAACGTAGAAATTGTATACATCCCTACGGATGAGATGTTGGCAGATGTGTTCACTAAGCCCCTGGGCTGTGTCAAGCACGAGGTGTTCACCCGTCAGCTTGGTGTGGCATGAAGCCATCATGATGCCCACGTTATGGGGGGGTGTTGGAAGAGTAACGCTGGCCATCTAGAGAATATACTTTAGATTCAAATGTGAAAGCGTGTGTTCTTTCTGTTTGTCACTCGGCAACAATTTTTCCTATGTAAAGATGTCATGTGTAATTTTATAATAATATATATTAAATATTTCACTTCTTTCCAACTGTGTTTATCACTCCACTCCGCAATAACAACAACAAGGCGGAGTGGGGGGAGGGGGTTAAAGTTCCCATTTTTCCATCATTTTTCAGTTTTTCGCTAATATCTTTTAAACGGTGCGTCATGGAGATAAGAAGTCTTCTACGCAATGAAAGCTTATAAAATTATGTACAACTTTTATCTTATACACTTTTTCACATTCCTACCTATTTTCGAACTACACATTCCGGAAAAGTGAAAATTGAAAAAATCTGCTTGAATTGAACACTACCTTTTGTATACTACTTCCTTCACGTTATCTGGGGATAAAAAGTATCTTATATCTTAAATCAACTCCTACTATATCAATTTACTAAATTTTATCCAAATCTGTACAGCCGTTAGGATATCAAAACTTTTATCTACA
Source organism: Diarsia dahlii (assembly GCA_949775195.1). Lineage (NCBI taxonomy): Eukaryota > Metazoa > Arthropoda > Insecta > Lepidoptera > Noctuidae > Diarsia > Diarsia dahlii. Next base: position 418,056 of record OX459197.1, on the reverse strand, counting down.
CTGTCTTATACACTTTTTCCAAATTTTCACCAGCGTACTGGTAATCACTGGTATCGGTACTTATTGAGGGTGGTCAGTCTTGCTGGTGCGCCATACCATTTGAGGAAGCACATCTTCCCAGCCTCTTCAACCTCACTGTGCGTGGAGGTGGGCTTGTAAAAGATCGCTGAATATTTTTTTTTTTTTTGGTTTTATTTAGCTCACCCCGTTTGTTTTATTCTTGGGTCAAATTTAGTAATTCAAATTTCACCCTCTTCCTGTCAACCGATTAATCTGAAATTTTGTATACACTTTGGATTTTGGTGACAATACAATTATGTTTATTTATTATCATTATAAATTCAAGATGGCCGCCGCTACAAAATGGCGGATAATTTATGTTTTATTAATCCCATCAATATGGGTATCAAATGAAAGGGCTTAACAAGCAGAATACAATATACTATAAAAAATTGAAATCCAAGATGGCGGCCGCTACAAAATGGCGGATAACGTAGGTTTTATCAATCCCATCAATATGGGTATCAAATGAAAGGGCTCAACAAGCAGAATACAATATACTATAAAAAATTGAAATACAAGATGGCGGCCGCTACAAAATGGCGGATAACTTAGGTTTTATCAATCCCATCAACATGGCCGCATGGGTATCAAATGAAAGGTCTCAACAAGTAGAATACAATTTACTCATCATTCTCCTGCCCATATCCCAATTCATTTGGGGTCGGCGCAACATGTCTTCTTCTTCCATACTTCCCTATTACAATACAATTACAATACAATACAATTTACTATGCAAAAATTAAACAGAATGCGAAATAAAAACTAAAAACTAGAAAATAAAAATAGGTAAAAAAACTTTTTAAGTTAAACGGTTTTATGTTAAACATACATTGCAATGTTTATGATAAATGTACTAAAAACCAAAAAATTATAAAATAGATACAGTCGTGGGAATTATAAACATATGCATAGACTAGACTAAAATAAAACCGTGGGGCACGTCAAATGTTTGTTTTGTAACATTACAAAACAAACATTTTAATCAACGATTGTAGACAATTAGTACATTTATCTTAAACATTGCAATGTATGTTTAACATAAAACCGTTTAACTTAAAAAGTTTTTTTACCTATTTTTATTTTTTTATATTATTTTTTAAGATATAAGATACTTTTTATCCCCAAATAACGTGAAGGAAGTAGTATACAAAAGGTAGTGTTCAATTCAAGTAGTTTTTTTTTCAATTTTCACTTTTCCGGAATGTGTAGTTCGAAAATAGGTAAGAATGTGAAAAAGTGTATAAGATAAAAGTTGTACATAATTTTATAAGCTTTCATTGCATAGAAGACTTCTTATCTCCATGACGCACCGTTTAAAAGATATTAGCGAAAAACTAAAAAATGGGAACTTTAACCCCCTCCCCCCACTCCGCCTCAACCCCTAGATGTCAGGACTTTTAGTATGTTAACTCTCTAAGCACCCTGAACAATTTTCTGAAGAAATCAGTTAGGGCCTAACTCACGCACTCTACAACTCCGTATGGGTGATTTATTGGGTGGACTAATCTAAATCATGTCAGTTCCCACGGTGTAGTGCAATTATTTGAACCTTCAACTTTACTGATCATGTAGTTGAGCCCAGCCTGTGCACAGAACCTTTAATCATATATACTAGGAACCAGGTTCTGTCCTACTGAGAATTCCATAGACAAGATTTCATTATTAATTTAAGTGGAAACAGACTCAATAAGTTACTCTGCGACGCTTTCAGACTACCTGGTAAATAAAGTTTACGTGGAAATATCAATTAACTACATATTAATTTACAGTTGCTTTAATGTAACCTGCCTTTCCTGGATCTACAATATTCAATACTTTGCTGATATAAAATTATTAATACAAAATTTCAGTGCACAACATCCAATACCGATTCTCTTTTGACGATTCTTTGAAATTCATTCCAAAAAGCATGAGTATGTTTTTAACAAACGAATTAATATTCAATTTTCCAATTGAAACAGTGAATTTTAATTGGTTCCATTTACTGTTACCGATGTACTGATGCCTAAAATATGCATCTCGTTAAAAACTGCACGATATTCAAACTGCGGGCTTTTTCACTCAGTTATTTTTCAGTTTGTGGTTTATCTGATCAGCCGTGTATCCAGTTCATTAATTGTTTCCACATCGTCGCGCCAAAGTATGAATCCAACAAGAACTACTCGAATTCACCCAATGGCTCTCGCTTGAACCGGTCACAACACTCACAACCCAATAGACCATTATATTGATAACCGCTGTTACTCGTTAATTAAAATGCACAATAATAATAAAAGAGCGGACAGTAACAGTTTAGGCTACCTCAATCAATTAACAATAAAAACGCAAAACAAATAAAGCCGAGTACACAACTATGTCGATTACCAATATTACCATACAAATTGCAGTGACGCAGGCCGCTCTACCGCTCTACCGCTCTACCCTGTGGCTCAACCACTGTACACAACAATTAGAGGAGGATTTTTAATATTTCGACATGCGCACAATATAAAATTTAACGATCAACTTTACAGCAAATAGGACAGAATTTTAATTGAAATTATTTCGCGAGGTGTACCATAGACAATGGCGGCCGATGATGCACGGAGCGCGAGTTTGTTCAGATTCAAATTTATAATTGACTGGTGTTCGCGCCAAGTGGTTCCTGGCAACTTGTAATGGCGGACGGTGAATGAGGTCTACGTGTTATAAACATATGATACCGACGACTGGAATGTTTCACAAGGGAAATAACACGACGTTGCGCAATGCAAACGTGATCATTTGTAATTCTATGTTATCTTTCGGCTTCGAGAAATGTTTTCTTCTAATAGGTACCTACATAAACAATAAATATAGTTATCTGGCTTCACTCACTTTATTATTCTGGAATTTCACTTTATTTTTATAGAGCAGGACAGTGCAATAGATAAATAAAGTTGTGCGGAAAAAACTTAACACTTAAATATTGCAAAATGAAAAATATTCTGTAGACTGCAAACAATTCTGTAGAAAAAAAATCGTGAATGTCTACATTATTCTACCAACAAAAGACTAGCACGAGAAATTACTTTTTGAAAACAATGAACCTAACGTCACATTAATATATATATATATATTTTTTTTTTAATGTTAACTTTATCCTACCTTTTTAATAATGTATAGGATGATTTCTAAAATTGACATTCTATCTGTAATTGATTTAATTTATTTGTAATTTAATTTATTTGTAATTTGACTTATTTGTAATTTAATTGATTTGCATTTTGACTTATTTGATTTATTTGTAATTTATTTGATTTGCTTTTTGACTCATTTGTAATTTAATTTATCATTATTTTAATTCATTTGTTTTTAATTTAATTTATTTTAACTTAATTGAACTGCTTAAAGTCATCGAATTTGATTTATGTTATTTCAATAACTTAATGTAATTGTTAAATTCACCGAATTGTTAACTTAATTTTAATTATTATGTCATAGGAGAAATGTCCGACGGAGGGTTAGCCTGGTGATCTGTAATACAGGTTCTACCTAAAACAGACACCAGTCTCTATGTAGTTACTATTTTGACGTTGTTTGATTTATGATGATGAGAGAAATAAATAAAATTTATTATTATTATTAATATTATTATTAAAATATAAGCAATCAAAGCAACAACAGGTGGGCTAATTCATGCGGCAACGCGGAAACGTGTGTTTATATTATAATGTTGCCATAAATAATAATATAAATTCCTCTAGTCACCTGTGCCTCGCGCCCGACACCCGGCTCGAGGCTCATAGACCGGCTATTACCCGGCTTCGTAAACAAATTGAAATAAGCACTTGTGCTGTAATACGTGGCGGCGCCTGTCGACACCTCGACGTTACAAATTCAACCAATATTTAGTTAAACGCCCATCATGATCGCTTCCAATTAATTTGACGTTTCGATTTTACGTTTATGTGACTTCAATTTTTATTTGGTTATTTAAGCATCGAAGTAAAACCGATTATATTGTTATTTTGACTCTTAAACTGAAATGTCATGAAATATAAGTTTTATTCAATGCCTTTGGGTCATAAAGTAAATTGATATTAGAATAGTCTGTTTTCAAGATAGTTGATGGCTAGACGCTTTTAGTATTGTTTCATTCCCAATTAATGAAATTTAATAAATAAATGACACTTAAAATAAAATGCAACACAATTTCAAGCGAATACAAAACGTCTTGTCGATTAAGTATAAATATTATACAAGCTATTGTTATCTCGAGCACAACTAACGTATAAAAAGCTTTACTCTCGTAGATAAAAAGGCTATAAACACACGATCTGTCGGATAAGTGACGCGCCGTAAATACGCGCCGTAACAGCGCAAGTACGCGCCGCATACGCCGCGTACCCGCCGCCGCGCTGGTTGCGCTCGTAAACCGTATCAGCGGCCGCGCGTGTAGCGTGTGGACCCGGCCTTACTTTTATAGCGAGTTTTGTAGTGTTACAACTCACCCCTTACTTTAATGTTGTCGCGATAATGTTCAATGTAATGTAACGTAGGTACAGATATTATCATTTTACTCGCATTTTAGCGGTCCTTGAATCTTCAGGCTTTACTTTTAATACCTACATTTCAAGCCAGCATTTTGGAATTTTCTGAACTAGACCGACAAGTGTACCTTTTTATGATTAGGGAATAAGAATTCCCTTAATAGAAAGTGTAAACGACGCGACGAGACGTTCAACTTAAGTGTATGATGAATTTCTAGATTTTGTGTTAAGCGAATTTACTTACTTGCATGGGGAGAACATCGCCCGCAGAGGTTGCTAATATCAATAAACGAGAGGTGCCGAAGTAAAAACCAACCGGTATCAATGATGAATTCTACCCTATTAGGTAGAGTAGAATTGAAAAGTACCTAAGTATAAGTATGCTCCAATCCAATTTTAAGTATGCTCAAAGGAGCAACCGGCGTTGTAAACCTGGTGATACTGTGAGTGTTTTGCCGTAACTTTGTGCACTACTGGAACAAAACACTAAGTTGTCAGATTTGTCTGCAGTTTACAATTTATTATAAAATTTGTCATCCGTTCGTATTCACGACAATTGCAACAACATCCAAATTTTAATATCAGGATCTCAGAATAATTAATAGGTAGTTAGATAAGATTTCTCGTAAGTGACAATGTAAGTTTTAGTCTTTCAATTGAATCAAATGAAAACTAAAGCCAATAAAAATTAAAGTACCTAAATAAAAGGAATCCATCATCATCATCATCATTTCAGCCAAAAGACGTCCACTGCTGGACATAGGCCTCCCCCAGGCGTCGCCACATTGACCGGTCCCGTGCGTCTCTCATCCAGCGGGTTCCTGCAACCTTGACCAGGTCATCGGTCCACCTAGTGGGAGGCCTTCCAACGCAACGTCTTCCGGTTCGCGGTCGCCATTCCAGAACTTTTCGGCCCCATCGGCCATCCGTTCTGCGAGCAATGTGCCCTGCCCATTGCCACTTAAGTCTGGCGATTCTTCGGGCTACGTCGGTAACCTTGGTTCTCATGCGGATGTCCTCATTTCTAATTCGATCACGCAAGGAAACTCCGAGCATAGCCCTCTCCATTGCCCTTTGGGTGACTTTGAGCTTTCTGATAAGGCCCATTGTGAGCGACCATGTTTCGGTCCCGTATGTAATCACTGGCAACACACACTGGTCATAGACTTTCGTCTTGAGACACTGGGGTATGTTGGACGAGAAGATACTGCGCAGCTTCCCGAACGCTGCCCAGCCGAGTCGGATTCGACGAATCCATAACAATTTATTATCCGCCTACCGTGTCCCTCCGAAGCGTGGGCACCTAGCAGAATGTCATCAATTTGTGTCCCCCAGCTGAAAACGCTCATTCCATAAATTCCCGCACTTAATTTGGGCAAACTCAAAGTTGCCAACACCAAAAAGTCAGCATTCAATTTAGCGCGCGGCCATATTTCATTGCCGCTGGCAACACCGCGGATAACTCTCAGAATGGCTGTAAATTATTACGTTTACCTATCAAATAATTTGGCCCTGATTGAAAAAAATTCAAACTTGTGGGTTAAATCCACACGTACGTGGTGTGGAACATACTGGAATTAAATATTAATGAATGTAGAATCAGTTGCCTTGCTGTTGTTTTGTACATATTCTTTTTTTAGAGAATTCTCACCAAGTTTCAGCCAATATCTTTTTCTCAACCTTGAAAGTGAGATGAGTATTAAAAGTCTGTTAATTAATCGTTATTAATATGTCTTACTACACGCACAATGGTCCACTTTAAGGACTAAGTGCGGAAACCTGAAACCCATAAAGATAAGATAAGATATGTCTTACTAATGCGGACTAATACCATAGGTACATAGAGCTTTGTTTAAATCCAAGCATATTTTAAGCAAAGTTTTCAAAAAGACGAAATATAAAAGTTAAGCGTCATTTTACGTCAGGGACTGATATTCCGTGTCGTTAATTCTGTTCTGAACTCGCCTGCTTCAAAACGGGAGACTTCTATGACATAAGCTGCCATATTGGAAGCTCTCAAGCTGTAAGCTGCACCAATAGATAGTTAGCTGAACTTTACCGGGCCATCCACTAGAACAGGCTGAAAGAATGTGAACATTTTTCGATAGTTTATTGTTTCTGAGAAACAGAGCCGTGATGGCTTAGTAAAGGTCAGCAGCTACTTGCGAGTTCTTCTTCGGGAGTTTGAATTCAGGCAAGCATGTTACTTTGTGTGAATTATTTCGTCACGACTGCTTTCAAAACCGTGAATTCAAACACAATTGTGACATCTACAAATACACAGTACTCCCGCGCGCCTTTGCTGGGTTATAGTCAGCGGTATTATACTGATAAAGTTCAAGCTAATCGGTCATGAAAAGTACCTAGTTCATAGCTGGTGTAATTTTGTTATGATCGTTTATAAACAAGCGACATATCCGGTACAATTTACGCCGCAGTCCGGTAGGTAGCGGCGACCGGCGCGTGCCTGCTGGCGCCGGTGGCGGATCGCGATGATCATCATTAAGCCGTGCACACACAACTGCCTATTTTGGTGTAACACGAGTGTCGTACAGGTAAACTGTTTGTTTGAATACAGTTTATCCCCAAACACAACATCACGCCTGTAATCCCAGGAGGATTAGACAGAGGTGTGTAGTACTCCCATATTTCAGGAACATATTCAGATATCGGGCAGATAGTGAGAACTTTCTGTTGAAAATAGGCTGTTGTTTTTTAGGCGGTTTAAAACTTCGATACTACGATCTGGGTATCGAACCAAGACGATGGGGATTATTCCTAACCTGACCCGAAATGGGTCTTTGTTCGATGCTCAGGAGTGGCGCTTGCGACCACTAGACCTACAAGTTTACCCTGTATTCCCTGCACTGGTTACATTCTACCGTGTAGAAGGCAGAGTCTGCCTACACTCTAAAAAACATCTTTCCTAGTCTCAATAATTGCAAAAGTTCCACAGAAATATGAAATACAAATTACAATTCTGTGAAATGATATTATTTGCGACGTCTCAAGAATATAACTGAGGACTTTTAAGCTAGCAACCACTAAACGAATAAGCTCTTTAAATTAATCTAAATAAAATCTAGCTCATTTTAAAACTCTGTCGACTTTTTCAATTTCTCCTGCGAATATTTCCGCAAGCGCCAGTTTCAGTCCGAATTTGAACCTCCGTTTTCTAATATCCCCGGCTCGTCGGAGGATCGTTCATATGCCAAAGTTTTATTACTTCAACTGCAGTAAGAGGCTGCACGTTTAACGTATGATAAAACATACGTTTTATTAAAAATATTTGCCTACAGTCACTTGCGTTATTGCTTGCACGACTTTCGTTATGTTAGTGGATATCTTCATAATTCAAAGAATCACGATAAAATAAACAAATTCTAGTGAGGGGCAATATTGAAAAAAAAAAACAAATAAATTATCATTGTTATTGTTTTGTTCCTGTATATTATTATCTATGTGGTTATAGCTATAGTTTAATTTAATTTTTTATTATAATTGTTACTTTTTTGCGTTTTATAGCATCGAATTGGATAATTCTGTAATGCTGCTATAATTAGTATTAATTAAATAAACAAATTATTAAGTTCGAAGTGCTTTCATTAGAGAACCCAGCAAATAGGTATTCTTTATCTGAAAACGACCAACACAAGCCGTCACTTATTTGTTTCCTTTTTAATGGGCATATTGATTAGTATTACATTGGTGGTTTAAAACGTGACGTAAACGGACGTGTTTAAAACTCAACAATGCCTGCGATCCATTGTGACAGGTACATCGTACATAGGTAAGTGGTGTAACTAGCCACGTTCTGGTGACGTCACCAGGTTGAGGCTGCACTGCCGGGGTTTCGCTGCAGCGCTCGTGCTATAATCCTAATCCACAACACTCCAGCCCACGTTAGGGCTAACGTGGGCTCGATTCATTGTAGTTCGTTAAAAATACAGAATAAAGTACCTACGCCTGGGACGTGGGGTTAAATTTGCCCTTTCTTTGCCTTTCGATAGAATTGTACTCTTATAAGGAAATACAATAAGTAGCTGGCTGTTTTGAACTGGGACACGAAGACAGTAGTAAAGTACACGAAATGATATGGCATACGTAATAAACCAGTGTAAGTTCAAAACAAATCTTGAATACTACATTTTCTGAACAATGCATGAGTGCAAAACGACTCTAATAGTATACTTGTGCAGTTACAAATGAGCATCGCAGTTACTGAACAAGACAACAAGTTACTGATGAGATAGTTTACCCACGTCTGCCCGACTGGCTGTCAAAGTGCAAGTGAAGTACAGGGCCGGCCGCATTGGGCAACTTTGACATAAGTGTTGAAGAAAGGTCTAATACACTCCTAACAAAATCACCTATCATTAAATGTTTGTCGTCAGTTTTAGATGATTGTATATGGTATACTTAGTTTCTGTTCCATTCTATTCTCATCTTCATGTTTTCTATGGCTTTGTGATCACAATTTTAAGATAATCTTTGCCGATATAATAATAATAATAATAATAATAATATTCCACAACTATCACACAACGCCATCTAGTCCCAAGCTAAGCAGAGCTTGTGTTATGGGTACTAGACAACTGTTAAACATACTTATATATTTCTAAATACATACATATTATAGATAAATTACACCCAGACACAGAACAAATGATCGTGCTCATCACACAAACATTTGTCCTGGGTGGGAATCGAACCCACGACCTCCGGCATAGCAGTTAGGGTCACTAACCACTAGACCAACAGGTCAGTCAATATCTAATATCTTTCGGGCTACACGAGAATAGGTCGTAACTTGGGACAGGTACTAAAAATACCCGCCTTTGTAGGCTATCTTAAGGTCGGTGTTTATAAATATCCGCGTAACCTTACATCTATCTCAAATTCTTACCAAGATAGAATCCTAAAATAATTTAGCTACTGAGAAATTCCCAAAGGCAAAACCCTACGAAAAATAGCACCTAATAATTCGGCCCGGAGTCTGCATTTATGCCCTCCGAGCATAGGCTCACCCTCTATTAAATAGGACTTACTTAACATAGCGAAACGTTAGGTAAGTACTTTACATAAACTTCTGCCTAACCCTTCAAGCATTACAGTCGTGATGTTATGTTACAAAATGATGTACAACACGTATTTTGAGCCCATGTAGGACAGTCATACAACAATAAACGATATACACAACCCATAAAAACTCATCGGAGTCATAAACGTGAATCACAGCGCCCTCTGGCGGCGCGGCGCGGCGACGCATTCTATGAGTCTGAGCAATCTGTGTGAATAACGTGAGTTATGGCCGTCGAGCCACAGTCGGGCGGCGGATGTTAAATATCGCGGAAAGAACGGATGCTGCGGACAGATAAATGTCAACTCGTAAAGTGTGACAGTACGTGAGGATTCGGCATTTTGACAGCAGTCCAGTCCATGTAGTGACACTTTTCATTTTGTCTGTATGAAAGACTTTTATGATCTTTATTTAAGAATCTATTAGGCGTAGACCAAACAAAACGTCGCAGTATGAAGGCTTCGGTGAATAGTGTTCGGAGAATCAATTTTCGAAGAATAGTGTTTCGAAGAAACGTAGGGGACCCATTTTCGATGTACATATTTATTTGTTCTTTTCTGAGATCAGATAGGCAGATACCCCAAAATAGACAAGCTAGATAAACTAGTATCTCCATACCCTAAATAATAAGGAAATTATCAACTCCACTGAAATACGTCTCATAATACAGGCTCTAGTTAACTGTTCCGTTCGTCGCGAGACATTTTACCTATGGCTATGGCGCCGCGCCGCCGTGTCGTGTCGTACCGTGTCGCTTGGCCACCGAATGCTCATTACGATTTCATTAGCCTCGCCCTCCGCAGTGCACTAACTTGCCTATGTTTGTCTCGACCACTTAGTGAGGTGATGGCTGCCGTGGCTCTGATATAGTGAGGGTAATGTCTAGCCGGCGAGATGATGTGTGTGGACACTTTATAAAATGTTAGGTGCAATGAATTTATTTAACGTTCTTAGTTATGTGAATTTGATGCTTATTTGTCAAACTAAGTGATTGCTGAAAATGTTTTTTTTTTTTAATTTTATTATCTTGTATATCCAAACGTGTTATCAATTAAATTCTATGAAACTACTACGATAGAATTAGTATGGCGGAGGAAGATCTTCTCGATTGTCATTAGCTCTCAGCCCGAGAAGTGAAGTCAAGAGCAACGACACGCGCGCCAATAACAGTGGCTACGACTCCATCGTGACAATAATAACACCAATCAAGCATAATTTGTAAAAATATTACCCTCTGGTCGATCATCTGTGATTACTCCATTCCAATTCGGTTTTAAAAACTAAATACAAAGCTAAATCGACAACAAATGCCATTTATATTAATTCCCTTCGATCAGAATGCCTAATAAATAATTTCCTAACTAATTATTTTGCTGAACTAACTCGTCTCCAATCACTGTATATTATATCGAGTGTTCAACAATGAAGGTAGTTTGACTAGTTAAAATAGAGTGACACATGTCACTGACAGCTCGTTTATAAGTAAGTGTCGCGCCATCCATCTTCTGATAGCATCACCTCGCGCCTGCCATCGACAGCCAAGTTCGCGACACAAGCGCAGCGCAAACTAAATTGTTTTAAACTTTCGCTAAACAACTCATCTTTTGGATGACACCCTGATAAAACTGATACCATGGACCATTTATAGAATATTTTCTTTGTGACGAAATCCGCCAGATAGCTTTTAGGCGTGAAGTTGAGATTGTATCGGCGACTAGCGACTGGGGAGTCATTAATCATTGGTGGTGAAGTTCCAGCCATGTTGGGATCCGACATCTTTGTGAATAATAAATATTGACGCTACTTATTTCTATTAATAACTGTTACGATGATTAATGAGCCAATAACTTCCAGTTTACTAAATATTTTCTTGAAAAGTATTTGTTTTTAGTCAACCAAACGACCTACTTAATGGAAAATGATGAAGTTAACTATTTAGGTAGGTAACTCAAAAGTAATACTAGAAGATAGAGTTTTGTGAATTAAATTATTGCATGTATTTATATCACACACTCCTCTTTTAATACGACCACTGTTAAAAATACGTAACTTAAAAAAAGGCATCACAGATTAATAAAAAGAAACGACATGAAGCAGCACATCTCCGTGATATAACAAAGTGCCTGGCGGTGGGTGGCCGTCGATGGGCCATCCTCCCCAGCGTGACAGCTCAATCACGCTGCCATCGCCATAGACAAGTTACTTTATTACCGCGCAGACGATGTATACCGTCTTGAGAGCAACGCTGCAAGGGGAACTCATCCCGACTGAAGGGTTTATTAAACGAGCTTGTCTCAACAAGTATACGAGTTTGTATGGCTTTGTTTAGCGTGGGCTTTTAATACAAGTTTTTAAACAACACATGAATGAGATAAATACTTATAGGGAAGTGAAGACCCGTGATGACTGGCTTACGTCCTGTTCGTTTTCAATACTGATCTCCCTTTTAAAGTCAATAAAAGGAATACCTTAATCAGTATCATTCAAACTATTGCAAGTTAAACTATGTATTTTGTAGTCTGCTCGTGTTAATTCAACATTATTATTTTTTGTTTGTTTTCAAATTTAACATCATGGCGTCACAGCAGAATTCGCGGTTAAATAATTCAGCAATTATAAAAGAGACTCCAATTACTGTAAATGGGACCACAATGAATTCATGAATGATTCAAATCAAACTCAATACCCGTAATATAATTCCAAACTGTATAAATAGAAATTCATTAGCGAATGTGTCTCAAAATAATAGCTGCGGCCTTTATAATCCGGACAAACGGACGAGCGGACCGGACGGACTGCGGACGGACCGCTAACCATCCGGAAAATTTGAATACTACCCGACTAACAGATTTGCATCCGTCCTCTAGTATTAATATAATCGCTCTCATAATATCTGTATGTTTGAGTCAGTTACCGTGTAACGCGCGGGTTTGTTTATATAATTATAGCTCAGGGCTATTAAGTAATTTGTTCCGCGTTTTCATTGTCACTGGTAAATACTTAATTGATTTTAACTGGTGGTAAATTATAATTTAAAGTAGAACAATTTACTGTTCGTTTTTGGTCAGAGTTAAATAGACCCAAGTTTATTAATAATTTTGTTAGAACAACTGTGAAAATGTGTGTTTGAAGGAATAAGTTGTATTGTAGCCCAAGGGCCCGTACCCCCTCAGTCTCGTGCGCTAAGTGCTTCACTTAGTAGGCAATCACCGACAGTCGGCAACTCGTCGACTGTCGCCTTACTGTCGGCCATCACTCTGCACATTGCCGAATTGTGAACAAGATGACATCGCCGTGATGAGGACATCACGTAAACTTTTTATGGCGAATGAGGAAATGCTTCAATAAAATAGTGGAGCGAAAGGATTTAGGAACATACATAAACTACACAGTAAACATTGTACGGAAGGCTTTATGATTCACAACCGCGCCGTAAGAGTTATTCTTTGTTTTGTGAAGATTCGTCATTCGGTAATAAATGAAGAGTGGCGGATACGTCTTATGCAAATAAATGTTAGTCCTTAGAGTGTTTGATTATGAACATTTTCTAACATAATCATTGTTCAGTAGCTACTTACATGACAAGCAGATGACAATCAGATGACAATCAAAGCTGGTAACATTATTGATAACTTTGACACTTTGGATTCACTTGATGATGCTTTGGACAGTAGACTGGTCAGTTTGTTTGTGGAGCAAATCCCGCTTCTTTAAGTGCTAAAATTCTGAAACACAATACATGGATCTGAATCAAATAATATCAATAATTTCCCAGTACCCACTCAATATACAAAATCAAAACATTTATTTTGAGTAGGCCAATTTTGAATCGAAGAGACGCACTTTTGAATTACAGTCTCCGTCACAACTTCACATGCATTATAACTGTGAATATACTATAGAAATAGGTACTACATAATGCTACTACTATTTTAAGACTCAATCATGTCTAGCATTAGACACTATACCTAAACGAAAATTAACCAACAAGACTCCACACTATACGACACAGCTGCACCGATATCCGCCGTAGCCCGTAAGCGTGAACTCAAACAAACTAGCGAGTGGAACTACGAGCTCAGCGTGATACGAGTTATCAGCTCCATCGCACGCAGAACAAAGGCGCAACTCCTGCTGATCTACTGATAAGTACTGCCGTAATCTGACGCTGAAGTAATTGAGACGCGGATACGAGCAAGTTCGACAGCACCGGACGAACAGCCTACACGGGATCTGATCACTAATGCTGGACTTAGTTGCACTATAAATAGCACCAGATTTGACTTGACTCCTTCTGCATGACAAATTGTGTAAAATATTGAAAGCAATGTGAAAATTATTGAATTGCATATCAGAAGAAATGCTCTTTGAATTATATATGTGGCAGTTCCCTAGATAAACAAATAAATGCATTTAAAACCATTATCTACTATTAACACGAACGAGCTAGAATCCCAAACATTACAGCGGTTAAGGCGAAGGGAATTTACTCCCATTTAAATGTTTACCACATTTTTGGGCGACATTTGTCTAAGTTGTCGCTCAGTATAATTGAATTTAGAAAGGTTTAGATTCTCAGCTTACCGAGTTAATTATTTATATCTACTAAACTATGTATTCCCTTCATCGATTTGTTTGCGGGTTCTAGTCAAGTCAACTACGTCTTGGATACACAAAATCTATGAAAATGCTTACCTGCGTATAAATCAGTGCGGTCAGGTTGGTTTCACTTGTAGGGACAGACTAGCAAGAGTAGCAAGTGACCTACTGTCTGCGGATGCCCTACATAGCAATTTGGTGAACACTTGAGCAAATAGCGGTGACGGTTGTCTCGAATTCTGAGTAAATACATACAATATTGACATATTGAATATAGAGCATTTGTATAAACACGTAAAGTTACTTCAAATCAGTCTTGTTTAAAACAAAAGTAAGTTTCGGATTCGGTTTTCACTTTCACTTCCTCCAACAAACGACTTCCGTTCGAACACTATTAATTGGACACAATTGAAATCCTGATGGCATGCCATAAGTAACAATTGTTAAATATACATTAGATTTATACTTTTAATGAAATAAGTTCTGCAACTTTGATTAATAGAATTCATTTATAAGCAGAAACTTTCTTCAACGAGTTGTTAAAATGAAGTCATATTCCAATTTCTACTCGTAATCGAACACGCGTGTAAAACTAGTGCAATTGGGAATATAATTAATTTGAAACAGACAACCAAATAAATTGGTGTTAATGTAACACAATATTGACGCAATGTCAACTAATATTAGTCCCGCGGCGATACTTGAATATCCTGTACCTACTTACTTAATCAAATCAGTTAATATCGGCTTCTCCGTGTGCGTAGGTGGGAATTATTGCCATGCTTAACATCTCATAACAGGAAGACTAAATGATGAATTTCAACACTGTGTGTATTTGAACCCATTCAGATATTTAATTACCTACTTATGTCCAATGTATTGATTTGATAAAATGTGCACAATGCAACAGATAAAATCTTAGCTCGCATCATTTCAATTTAAAAATAAAACAAAACATGTTTCCAATAAGAAAGGATAAACTAGAAAACTTAACAATACATGAAACTAAAATAAAAGAGATATTAAGGTTTCCAATTTTCTCGACGCAGCTTTCCGTTCATCTATGACCACCCAATTTATTACATTAATTCTTTGTTCTTTGGATAGCCTAGTTGTACCTGTTTTGTATTCCCGTGTGAAATTCACTGATTGTTTCAGTCATTAAATGAATTGTTTCTCGGCAATCAGCGGGTCACCGATGCATATTACGCCAGATTGATGAATTAATTGTACTTTTATTCATTTATGTTAAACTTTCGTTTTACGAAAACTGGCAATCACGACAAATAATGGTCCTTATGAGAGAGACTACTTCTTAGCAGTTACTTGTGTCAACATAATGTTTTCAGGGATACATATTATCATAAAGCTGTGTTCAAAGAAACTGTGGTTTATTTAAAATTATCTTATTCTGTAAGGACAATCACTTTCCACTATTCAAAGTACTTTGTTGGTCTCTTATAAATATAAAAGAAGTATAAACTGTCTATGTACACTGCATCAAATAAAATACCAAAAACAAATTGCCTCATTTCTTAGCACAATACTTCAAAAAAAGTCTTACCGAACCCAAAGCTGTATCCAGAATAATTTGTATTAAATTAGAATTCATTGATTAGGTACATCAAATAAAAAGTAGTCCAAACTCGATACAAATTGAGACAGACAGACTTAACGACTGTGTGTTCATATCTGTGTAAGTATGCTGGAGTCAACTGAGACAATATTACAAGCCGGTGATATTGACATACTTTATTTTAACACTTGTGTCAACGAGTAACGTAAATGTTTGGGTTATACTCGTAAAGGTACTACTCCTCTCTTTGAAACTAATTTGCATCTTCATGGCAACTTTTCATTTTTACAGCATGTGTTACAATTTTTCACCACTTTTTATTCACTTTGACACTTATTATGAATTGAAGCCCCTAGCATGGCAATCGCCCCCTTATACATGACTTATACATAACTGGCGGAGTATAGCTGTACTACAGGTAGTACACCTCCGTCAAACCCTTCGGGGAAACAGGAGTGGTGTTAAGCGGGCTCCTGTGCAATATCATTAGTAATTTTCTTATCTTGAAACGAAATAAAAGCTTTCTTGTGAATATCCATAAGGCACAAAGTATCATGTTTATTCCGGTTACACAAAGTTAGATCGCAACAATCTGGCTACAGTAGCCGAGTTCTAACTTACTACTACACTTTAGAAGGGCACGTCAGACCCTTTCAACAGCTGATAGTGAAGCAGGTAGACTTCGGGAAAATGTTGGATATCTCTAATATTCAACATGCAGATCATACGTCATTTTGATATCTATCTAGCCTAGCAACAAATATCGTGTGTGGTAAAGTTGCAAAACAGCACAAATGCATAGTTTAATAAATAAGTTTCAGTATACTTAAAATTTTCGTATTATTATATTTAGAATCAACGATGGCGGCTTCCAAAGACACAGGGCGCTATTAGTGACGTCATATGAACATGACTAAGGTATTTTAGTATACTGCCTTTAAAGACGTGCTGCTATTATCGCGTAAATAATGTTTACGGTTCATGAGGTGTCCCCGCCGTGGGCCGCGGTGGGTCGTGGTGGATCGTGGTGGGTCGTGGTGGGCTGTGGTGGACCGCGGTGGGCACTTACCTGCCCCAAGGCGATCGATGTGCTCAATGAATAAGTGAGCAAGGCGCATCGATTGACACTTCGCTAATAATAAATTCTACACGGTAGCATGTCAACGTAATAAGTGTAGGTACAACTTTATGCAATAAATATGAGTGAAAACTAGATTTTCAGAGTCGCCTGCCTGCCTCATTGGTCTAGTGGTGGCAATCGCGACTGCTGGACATTAAGTAGGTCCTGGGTTCCATTCCCGGTTCAGGCTAATTGTTATTAGGGTTTTCCGTCAGGAATTACTCAGTAGCAGCCACTTAGTCTGGATGCCTGATGATGGGAATAAGCTCTAATACACGGGACTTAAAAAATCGATAGGTATACCTCTGCCTAACCCTTCGGAAATTACAGGCTTGATGATATGTTATTATGAAGGTTTAGACATTTAAATTGCTGTTTATTACATAATCATACGAGTATCTACAGCATCGTTTTCCATAAGCTCTTACACTGCATAAATTACGCTTGTCTCTAAAAAACATTAATTAAAAATTATTGTTCATGAATAATTAAAAGTGCACAGCTTTGTTTACGCTACATCGTGAATTCTTTGGATAGTTAAGTTCACGTTAAGTTAACCGGCTGTTGGTGACACTGCAAGTTTACCCAAGTATTTTACATAATTGATACAAACTATTATAGCTTAGTTACAAGTTGCTGAAAGTTCCTGCAACTTGCTCCTACATCACTTATTAATAAAAATCCGTATTTAAATAAACTAACATTAATTAGTTTTGGGTGAAAGAAGCTTTAATCTAAGTTTAATTTGCTTTGCTTGCAGTTGATTACCTTACTTACTGGGTAACTGTTTAAGGTTTAAATTAGGTTTTCACTTAGCAGAAGTTCCTACCGGCTTTAAGCTACTTAGGTGGTACGAAGAAGAAAACTGATTTTCTTTTCAAAATGTCAATGTGAATCCGTATTAACCTTTTAAGTTATTTATAAGCAAAGATGTATTCCGTACCAAACCGCTTACTGTATGCTGACTTTTCAAATAGAAGTTTCGGTAAACTATTAAGTTTATGAAAGTTAGGTTCTCGTTGTACTTCAGAAAATACTTTGTTATAACTTATAGTTCGTCTCATTCCCGAACTTTGCCGTCACAACATAATCTGCCTACAATTGTAACGTTTCCCTTACTGTCGATCGTTTCGTAAAATATTTGTTTTGGTCCCGAGAATATTGGATAGAGTATATACTTTGTACAATTTAATTATTGCGTTAAAAGTTCTTATATAAGTTATGCCTCTGTTACTGACAAATTATAACAAACTCAACACTTAGTTATAAACATAGGCAGTTAACTTAACGATAGTTTTTTATTGTATTGACTAAACAAACTTTTACCAACCAGCCCCAAAAAAAGCTATGAAAGTCATTACAGAATTCGAAACGATTGTTTGTGTCGAAACCAATCATAAAATATAATTGCTTACCATTACTATAAACTCAACAAAAAAAGGATTTATTTATTAGAATATATAATTGTAGACCTTCTCTAATAAATAAATCCATATGTACTAGTGACAGGCAATTTAGGACAAATCGAGATGTCATATTCGTTTTGTAATCACCCGAGTTACCGTTTTTACCGACTGCCAAGCTTGGGTTATTTAACTAAATTAGTTTTTAAACGAGTGAGAACCCGTACAAATAATCATATCGGTATTCTACTTCCGTAGTACTGTGACTATTTTTAACAAATGTTCTCTCTCTATTTCAGGTAAGCCATTCATCTTCTCCCGCCATCACTCGGGGACCGAGGGTAAGGGCGTACCACCTCCTCACCGAGGACTGAGGACTCTCGCATACCAGCGACAACAGCAAACTTGTTTTAATTAATTTTGTTCGCGCGGATCGATTACTAATCGCTGTAAACCGATAATCGAGTCAATTCGATTATATTCGAGTCTATTCGATGATCGCTATTAACGTGCGATTAGTTCGGGTGCTGCTCCGGCCCACGCAGGGCTGCCCCGATAAGTGATCCCAACCGTAATAAGGGCAGGCCCTTCATTCATCAAATAAAGGGCTACACAATAGAAAGTTTGTAAAACTGAAGGCGAACTTTGTAAATTGATCAATAAGTCATTGGTGATGGAAGCTGAACAGAATTACACAACATCACGCCAGTTATCCGCGAAGGGTTAGACAGAGTTGTCCCCATTCGTACACCCACATTTTGCCAGTTATGTTTAAATTAATAATAAGAGGCATATAGACTCTGTAGCTGCTATTAAGATATTCCTGATGGAATAATAAAATGACACTTTGCCAGATTTGAGAATCGAACCCAGGACGTCATACACAGCAGTCACGCCTGCAATCACTAAACCAACAGGTGATCAGTGAATAGAATTAAATTGCGGAAATAATCAAGTTACTAAACAACACCTTCTGCATTTTATTTTTCATTTTTTGATGTTTTCAAAGTCGGTTTTTTTTAGCAAAAAAGTTTTTGTATACTTAATTTTCAAAATAATTACTTGCAAGTAGAATCGTCCATAATCACTGCTAAGCCCGTAAGTCACGTAGTTGTCTCACTAGAGTGTCAGCCCTAGTCACCTAGCCAGGGATTACGATTGTCTAAC
Organism: Diarsia dahlii; assembly: GCA_949775195.1. Taxonomy (NCBI): domain Eukaryota; kingdom Metazoa; phylum Arthropoda; class Insecta; order Lepidoptera; family Noctuidae; genus Diarsia; species Diarsia dahlii. The sequence goes on along the minus strand of OX459197.1, from coordinate 398,537 downwards.
ACGAATACAAATAGTTTGCTTGAGTCGCTCGGCGCTCTTATATCTAGACTCGATAACGTCTTTAGATTAGAACACTATATTTATTATCTCCACAATAGGATTAGAACAGGTGAACTGAAACTTTATTCTTAATGATTGAAGCCGTCGGTATAATGAGTTTAACTTCGCAGACTTGGATTATAAACGTAATTATTCATAACTCTTCTTAACCGTCTTTAAGTAAACCTCTTTGTTGGTTAATCTGTCTCTTTTAACATTGATTTTCATCTCAGTCACCACGAGATAAGTTTCCTTTTATAAAAGCAGATATCAAACCTACAATAGGGGATCGGACAAAAAAAAACTAATTAGTCCGTCAGATAGATTTCCAAAAATTATTGGACACGTATTTTTTCTTTTTTCACGTAAACTAAAAATGAAGACGATACAGTGCTTCGAAAACTCGTGTGACGTCATATGATAGTACATTTTGACGACACAAGTGACGTTTCAAGCCCCACTCCAAGATCTTTGACGCGTTTTATCTTCGTCATTTTTTATTGATTTGGTAAAACAAAAAACACGTATTCAATATTTTTCGATAATCTAACTTACGGACTAAACAGAATCATATTATTTTGACCCAGTCCGATCCCCTATTATTGAACATCTAAAGGTCCAATATTCAATAGTTGTCCATCATAACGTGAACAGATGTCGGACACCCCTGAGAGCGCGGCCCAGGTGTCGACACCGATCTCAATGTTTCACGTGCTCACATAACGCGCGCGACATGACACAGCTCCCCCGGGGTGCCGCGACCCTTGACACATTGTATTGCCATTACATGCCAGCTTCTTGGCTGGTTTCACTTTGATAAACTAGATTACATTATTTGACGTTCGAAAAGTGCTGATTATCAACCTAGTTTGAATAAATGACTTTTGATTTCAACTAAGCAGCTAATATTAATTCATTAAAAATGTTTTTTTTGACTATTCCTCAGTGTCAATTACGAAACGTTAAACTTTGAAATGAAGCCTTACAAGCCTAGGTTAAAACACTTAAAAAATCAATTAAAATTTTACCGCCACTGACGACAAAAGCCACCGAAATGAGTTTGAAATCAACAAGTAACCGCCAGTGACATTACGGTTCAACTTTGAAGTCGACGCCGACTTCTTATTCTGAGTCGGCGACTTGCGAAGCCGCCATTGTAAGCGGATTTTTGGCGGCTGTCAATTAAAGCCACAATGAGCTGTAAGTTTGACGCACATAATAGAACTCTGTTATATTACACGCTTTACGAGTTTCACTTTCAACTTCTGCTGAAAGTCTCGTTAATTCGTGTTTTACTGCTTATTCTTACGTGTAGATGTACCTATGTATAGGTATAACCAAGCAAAATCAATAGATATATAAAATAAAATAAAATGGTGTGTACTCAACCAACATGGTATTTACCAAAGCGTAATACCCAAACGTATCATCAACCTGTCATTACTGTAATCTTTATGTAATCTCTATCTATGTATCTGTAGTCTATTTCAATAATAAACGTTTAAACCTCGATAAGGGCCCATATCACAGATGTACCTACCCAAAATCCCTGATTACGATTTTATAATTATTTTAAAGTTCCTACCAATTTCCACCTTCCTAATGCATAGTAGATGCGGATTGCACGGCACATGCAACTGCATGTGATAGAAAAATAGATTCATAAATGCACATGAATGAAAATTCTCATTCAGGCGTCCTTTGCGGGAGCGCGACTCACAAATCATAATAAAAAATGTCCTCCATTGTAACTTCAACTGGCTGCCACTCAGTTTATTCAGTTCAGGTTATAAAACAAAAGAGTTAGTAGCACAAAGTGACAATGCACCCGCACACACTCACTACGGAACACTCGCGATATCAAAAGCCTGGAAATTAGAGCTACCGTTTCAGAAAACTGTTATAAATTGTCTCATTTTTTGTTGATGTTCTATAAGTTCATAAGTGTATTACCCAAACTGGTCCGTTGGCAGTATTTCATCTAGAGGTCATGGTTTAGATTTCAAGGTCGAGCAAAATGTTACTTGGTTTACCATCAGAACTTTTTCCAACGCAGGAACTCTATTGCTGATTTGCTGCTAGATAATATAAAGTTACAAGCAAACCGCTAGAATCTTATACAATTCTCATTATTTCTCATGAATGCAGTTACATTAACCAGTCCATTCGTAAAGGCTCCATTAGTCCACTACCACATCGATATTACATTAGTATCGCCATATTTCTGAGTATGGCTGCCACGCATTAGGTTGCCCCTAACTGCCGGCTATTGGAACCTTCCATTTCCAGGTTCGTATAAACTAATCACAGTTAGGAGTTCCTACTATTAGCATAAATAAAATGAACATTAAAGTTTTGTAGCATTAGCGATTGATTGTAGGAGACGATAATGACAAAAGTTGGGAATTTAATTTCTACTTATCCCTTTCACATTACTTATTTATGTGTGTATATGTATTGCCTAATTATCTACTTAAGTAAAAGCTAATTACTGTCCTGCCTATAGCCTTGGCCTCCAGGGAACACCAGATCTTACCTACTTACTTAAGTAATGGGCTCTAATTCTTCAAAGATAGCATCAACACATACCTATCTATATATCTATATTATTTACCTACAACATTGTCAAGTCATTCTGTCATTCGTTTATTAGTTGAACAATCAACGAATACTAAGTATCGATACAGTTAAGTAGTCATCGATTACTTCCAGGAAAGTAATTTGTGAAACAATCAATATGAACGAATGTCAGAGTTGAGTGTTGCTCACTCGAGTGCCACCACGAGTTACGAGTCACGACGTGGCTTCTGTCAGTCATCGTATCGATTACAGTTTAATTTAAAGTAGTCTTAGATACTTCTACTCTCGATAATTCTTTATTTAAAGTAAATTATAGGTGTTTTCATTGAATGTTAGTCAATAATTTGAATTAATAATGAACAGTGAACACAAATAGTAAGTGATAGTCTTTCAACTTACGACTTATTTCAGCAATCATAATATGGCATAGTATGAATAGTAGGTAAATCCATACACCTAGCAAATTAACATTCATAGAAATGTTAAGTTTAAACAGACATAACTTGGTAAGATACTGACTCTCGTTCCTCTAAGTGACAATATAATCAGGAGGATCACTGTGAAGGCTCATGTAACAGCGAGCTCTCGGAACAAGCGAGCTATTTTAGAAAATTGTCTCGACTCCTATCTCACATAAGTAGTGTATTCCTACAGGATGTACGTACACTGTTCAGAATAATAAAGATCAGTAAGTGGATCCACCACTTATCCGCCCAAGAGTTCGAAGCGATATCAGTTAAAGCAAAGCAAAACAGTTCAAATGTATTTTCATAACAGCAGTTGCCAAACCCGGAATCATCATGTGTGTAAAAGTAGAGACTATTACTTCTAAACACTTTTGCTCGTTCAACATAATTCCGGCTCATAAAATACTGACTAAAGCATGTAGATAGCTGCAAACTAAATGTCGATAATATTTTATAGCACGAAGTATAAAAAGGCACACGATGACGCAAATAATCCCTACTTAGTCACATTGAAATCTTACGTGACGACCGGCTTAGATTGAGCTGCGTGTAGAACACATGCTGTATGATTTTATTCAAAGTTTAATTGAATAGAGACTGAAAGAGGGGTCCGGTTATGTTGGTAGGGGCGCAGGTACAGGTCATCGCGTTATATCCTATTTATACTGCAGTATCCACGCGCGTCACTCGATCGAGATCGAACGCTTCGCCGACATCGTTCACTCACTCATTCACTCACATTATCTGTTATCTATTCTCTTTGAACTGATACAAATGGCTCATTGTTCTTGTTGTTCTGAATATCGCTTGCACTAATCAACGTAGAACTTAAACATTGAGCGCAAAGTTCGGGGAAGTCAAACGAGCAACTTATATTTATCTTTACGCCGAACTTTGCAATAAATCTATATTAAACCACAAAATGGATAAACTTTTCCCCAATTCACTTTTAAATATTCAAATCCTCGCCTGAATTTATCGTTTAAGCAGGTTATTTAATACAATTAAATAGAAGAAGTTCTGAAAGACTGGATGACACAGGGATCTGGCATACATCGGTAATGTTTAACCTTTCGCCAAGTATCGATTACTAAAAAAGCAATTTCTTTGACATCGAAAGTGTGATGTAACGAAAATAAATCCAGCGTCTTAATTCGACTTACGGAATAGAATCGAATGATTCGTAAACAACGCGAGCGAGGAATCAAGTCGAGTGAGAAGCTCATCGAAATCAATTGGGATCAAGTCAAACGAGACTCTGTGCTGTTCTGTCAAGAGTTATGTGATGATTAGGCTCTTGAAGTCTCGGAATCGATTTTAAAGTACAGCTACTTTCAACAATCTCTAAAAACTAAAGGCTTTAAGTAGGCGAATTTTATTTCTTTCCATTTCAGCATTTATTTCGTAGATTCGTGTAACTTACTGTAACGTTTTACGTCTAAACCCTCGGTCAACAAAAGGCAGTTATTTCTTACAAAAGCAATGTAAGGCATACTCGCTGTCAACCCCACGAACAAATTGCTACACAATGACCAGCCCACACCCACACCACAGCCACAGCCCGTGTCTGTCAGAACGTTACGTTTCAAGAGGCTGCTCTTCACATGTAACCTTTTCTGTTACACGCTACACTACAAGTCAAATACAACGGCTCTAAATCTGGACTATTAAGAAACAAGAATTATGAAGTTGTACTAAATGTTTTAGTGGTGGTTCAATATAATTTCTCAAATGTTTAGGTAGTAAATACTCTTCTGTCATGTTATTCAACCGCCAAAGAGAAGACCATGCAGACTACCTGTAGAACAGAATACTTAATGTTCTTGTTATAATTATTTCAAGTGTCCCGTTCATTACTCAGTCAGTCTCCATTGAAACAATAACCTAATTCCATACACGAGGCTCATAAGTTCTTTAACAAATTAACTTTATCGCAAAGCTTTCATTTGTCCAGTTGTCACCAACACTTTTTGTAAATTCTTCTCCAGTTAAAACTTGTGAACACAGAACTCGTCTTAAGCTCCGGCAGTTGGTCAAAGGTCTCGTTAAGTTGCACTGTGGTCAGGGTGTGGCCGGGGGTCGGGGCTCGGGGGGAGGGTACCCTTTGCTTTAAACTCACTAATGAGCCACAAACACTTCACACATAAAGACTAAATAGCAAACTTCATTCGTAAATAGAATTTAAGTCAAAACAGTTTGTTCTTCAATATTAAGGGAACAGCCCTTTTGGGATATAATTCTCACGACTAACTAACCTAAATAGGCTCGTGAAATGTGTCTACAGAATCATATTTCCTCCTGAATCTTTACTAAAAGTTGTTATCTTTCAATGTAACGACACCTCGAAGTAATATAAAATCAAATGCCCGTTTGCTAAAAATAACGATAATTTCCCTGTAATCGTTCAGAATTACCATTTTAATACCGTTTCATGAAACTTTATCGCGCAATCTAGACATCTCAGTGGCTAACAGTCTGTCTAATAGTTTTCTAGTCAGCCGTAGGTTCGCAATAGTCCTCTCGAGTGTGCCTCTCAGTGGAGGGCCCTCCATGTCTCGTAGTGGGACGATTGACTCCTAATTACGAGGAACATTTGTTGGCCAAATTGAGGTAGCGCTGGATTGATATATTGATACAAACGTAATAGTATATAATGGGATTTGCGAAGAGTATAGTGTTCTTATTGTTTTACAACAGAACATTAGCTGACTGATTTGTATAACTAAAATGACAGTACATCTGATTCCCAAAATTGTGAAAAGAAACCGACACAATATATTGTTTCTAACATCATTCAGAAAGTGAGGCCACAATAAAGTGAGGCCACAATAAAGTGAGGCCACAATAAAGTCTAGGAATCCCTTGGCTTGCTAACTTATTCATACGTATGAGCGTAGCTTTCGACGATATGTAGACATCGTTGTCGACCATCCAAGCGTTCCGACGGGACGAGTATCAAATGTGCTGACACAGCACGCGTAGGTACTACGTGTCGTAGTGCAAGTTACACTGTTGGGCAGACTTATATATTCCTAACCGCCGCTGTTGGCTGTTTTTGACTGCCTCGTTGGTCTAGTGGTGGCAAGCGCGACTACTGTGCATGAGGTCCTGGGTTCGATTTCCGGGTCGGACAAAAAGTGCTACTTATTGGGTTTTTCATTAGAAATTTCCATTTTCAGTAGTAGCCCGGAGTTTGGAAGTTGGCGGTATAGTACCCCCGTGCCTCGGTGCGCTCGTGTCGCCTGGTCCTGCGCCTGATCTCTCTCCGCGAGTGTCGGATTGCCGTCCCATCGGACTATGAGAGAAAAGGAACAGAGAGTGCACCTGTGCCTGCGCACACACTTGTGCACTATAATATCTCCCGCGCAGTTGGCTAATCTCTGCTAAGATTGGCCGCCGTGACCGAAAACGGTCAGGAGGACTATTATTATATTTCTAAAGAAATTAGAAGACCACCAAGAGCAGGGTCGAAATCTAGTACGAAATAAAGACAAACAAATATTAAGATTCAGCACATTAAACTGTACCTTATTCATCCATGACTAGGTCACGATGATTACCCACCCATGCGAACTTTGAAACGATTCCAATTCTTCAAAGAGGTTTGTTTGTCCTGTCAAGAAATACAGACATTTAGAAAAATATCCACTCTCACATGAGAACTGCGACTCATGTCGCATGTCGGTTGACATTTAGCCGTCATGTCACAAGAGTGCTGAACTGCTGACGCATACCGAGGGGCTCGTTGTACATTGATGCGCGACCCTAGCGCCTGTGCTAGCGCGACGGATAGCTTAGTGTTCAATCTTTTTCAATCCATCGGTTGGCGGTAAACTGAACTGTCAGCTGGGATATATCAAACTTGTTGAGCGATTTCAAAATCAGCGTTTATCGTGTTTAGCGAAGGATTGGAGGGCAAGAGCAGACAAATCTAATCTAATCTAACAGACATTCGTATACAAGAAAGTTTCGAGTTCTATAATATTGTGTTTGTTTCCTAACGTATATAGACACATATTAGCCAATATTCCGGTTCACCCTTGTTTCGCCGAACAACTTTTGATCTAATTTTACTTGTTCGAACAACGTTTAAGAAAATAATCATGTTGTATAATATCGGTTAACATAATTTTCATTTCATCGAATATTTATTTGCGATGACAACATTTGCGCTATTGATCAAAAGGTATAATTGTTCATTTGATGTAATGTTCATCATTTCATCATTTCAGCCAAAAGACGTCCACTGCTGGACATAGGCCTCCCCCAGGCGTCGCCACATTGACCGGTCCCGTGCGTCTCTCATCCAGCGGGTTCCTGCAACCTTGACCAGGTCATCGGTCCACCTAGTGGGAGGCCTTTCAACGCAACGTCTTCCGGTTCGCGGTCGCCATTCCAGAACTTTTCGGCCCCATCGGCCATCCGTTCTGCGAGCAATGTGCCCTGCCCATTGCCACTTAAGTCTGGCGATTCTTCGGGCTACGTCGGTAACCTTGGTTCTCATGCGGATGTCCTCATTTCTGATTCGATCACGCAAGGAAACTCCGAGCATAGCCCTCTCCATTGCCCTTTGGGTGACTTTGAGCTTTCTGATAAGGCCCATTGTGAGCGACCACGTTTCGGTCCCGTATGTAATCACTGGCAACACACACTGGTCATAGACTTTCGTCTTGAGACACTTTCGTGTTGGACGAGAAGATACTGCGCAGCTTCCCGAACGCTGCCCAGCCGAGTCGCATTCGACGATTGACCTCTTTCTCGAAGTTGGATCTACCCAACTGGACCGTTTGTCCCAGGTAGACATAATCGTCCACAACTTCGAGCGTAGAGTCTCCGATCTTGATAGGAGTGGGTGTTACATGAACATTCGACATAACCTTGGTTTTGTCCATGTTCATTTTAAGACCCACTCTTTCGGAAGCTCTACTGAGGTCATCGAGCATTTTACTGAGGACTTCCATGGTCTCAGCCATGACCACTATATCGTCGGCAAACCGAAGGTGAGTGATGTACTCGCCGTTGACATTGATGCCAAGTCCTTTCCAATCCAGAACCTTGAAGACATCCTCCAATGCAGCGGTGAACAGTTTCGGAGATATGACGTCTCCCTGTCTCACACCGCGCTGCAGAAGGATAGGTTCCGTGGTCTGGTCCTGAAGTCGGACTGACATGGTGGCGTTTTTGTACAAACACTTCAACACCTCGATGTACCGGTAGTCGATTTGGCACCGTTGGAGAGACTGCAGTACAGCCCAAGTCTCGATCGAATCGAAGGCTTTCTCGTAGTCCACAAACGCTAAACAGAGAGGCAGGTTATACTCTTTGGTCTTCTGTATAACTTGCCGCAGCGTATGTATGTGGTCTACGGTACTGAAGCCTTTTCGGAATCCGGCTTGTTTGGGAGGCTGGAAATCGTCGAACCTGCGTGCGAGACGATTCGTGATGACTCTTGAAAACAACTTGTAGACATGGCTTAGAAGTGAGATGGGCCTATAGTTCTTCAACCGGGCATTGTCACCCTTTTTGAAGAAGAGCACCACCACACCCCTGCACCAAGCCTGTGGCGTTTTCCCCTCGAGTATGACGGAATCAAACAACTTCTGAAGGGCCTTAAGGACCGGTTTGCCACCCGCCTTCAGCAGTTCGGCCGTAATTCCGTCATCACCCGGCGCCTTGTTGTTTTTAAGCTGTTTCAGAGCCATCCTAATCTCGTACAGGCTGACATCCGGGATGTCTTCGGTATAGTGTCGGGTCAGTCTAGCTCTGGGGTCTTTCGCTAGATTTTCGACGGGTTGACTAGTTGACGTGTACAGCTGCCCATAAAAACTCTCGATCTCTCTCAGGAGCTCCGGTTTGGCGGACACGATCCTGCCATCGTCGGTCTTCAGTTTCGTGAGCTGGCTCTGCCCAATAGCCAGATCTCTTGCAAATACCTTGGAGCCTTTGTTCCGTTCAATTGCGTCTTTAATACGCTCGGTATTAAAGCGGCGGAGGTCGCTCTTCAAGGATTTGGAGATCCGTCTATTGAGCTGCCGGCATTGCCGAGCCTCGTCCGAAGACTGCAGGATCATCTCACGCCGCTCCTTCATGAGCTTGAGAGTGTGATCTGAGAGTTTCTTGATCTTATTTGCACGACGTATCTTAAAAAATTTAGACCCAGTCGTATGGACAGTTTCCACGAACCCGTCGTTGTAATCGTCCACTGAGCTTCCTAGGCATTCGAAGCGATTCTGAAGTTCAAGCTGAAAGCTCTCGGAGTTATGGATTTGGATCTGTGCTGGACGGAGCGTAGACTTCATCAGTCGTAACCTTTCTAGCTTTATATTGATGTTCAATGTGCCTCTTACCATTCAGTGATCGCTTCCGGTTTTCACCGAATTGATCACAGAGACATCATTGAACATTTGCTTGTTGGTAGACATGATGAAGTCAATCTCATTTTTAGTCGCACCATCGGGGCTCTGCCAGGTCCACTTCCTGTGCTCTCGTTTTTTGAAGAAGGAGTTCATCATAAAGAGGCCCTCCTTCTCCATAAAACTGGCCAGTTGGTGACCCCGGCGATTCCGCTGTCCAATTCCAAATTGCCCCACCTGAAGTTCATCATCGCTTCGTTTGCCCAGTTTCGCGTTGAAGTCCCCCATGACAACGGTGAAGTAAGTTCTGAAACCATGCATGGCTTTAGAAATATCCTCATACAAGGTTTCTACCTCATCGTCGGGGTATGCCGAGGTCGGGGCGTAAACCTGTATGACCTTCAGCGAATATCTTGCGGATATTCTGAGTATAAGGTATGCCACCCTGTTCGACACACTCTCGATCTTCACCACGTTGTTCACGAGAGACTTGTGGACGATAAACCCAACACCACCCTGTGACTGCCGGTCTCCCTCTCGGAAGTAGAGCAGGTTGCCGGATTTCAGGATTATCGTGTCCTCCCCCTCTCTTCGGACTTCAGATAATCCGACAATACTCCATCGCAGCCTGCTTAATTCTTCCTCGAGTTCCGCCAGCTTCTCGTCGGCCCGGAGTGTGCGCGTGTTGAATGTTGCCAGGTCCAGTCGTCGGTATGTTTGGTAGCCGGATCCCGTCCGGGGATTCTTAGCACCCCTTGCCACGCCGTTGCCTCGACCGCTACCGTAGCCGAGGGTAGACGGGCTGCCGGGTACTAGGGGCCTGTTTTGTTTAACGCTCATCATTTTTGGGGGGTTTGCCATAATCGCCACGATTGGCAGGCGGGTTGGCGATCGCAGTATGGTTGTTACAAAGGCACAGAGAACGCTGCTGCCCATTCTCTGGTAAGTCCCTTAGTCGCCTCTTACGACACCCACGGGAAGATATGGGATGGTGCTATTCTTTACGTCCGACACCATACGGAAATGTAATGTTCAGGTGGTATTATTTGTGTTTTATCGAATATTCAATTTTTCCCCCAAACAAGCACAGATGCTGACAGAAATCCTAACCCTAGACGGTCGACGTCAGGGGCACCCCGAGGTTCGGTTAGTTAGGTCCCTTTAAACCCCGCAGAAAGAAAGAGGAGCCCCGCTGTGCGGGGCTCCGTCGAACTGCTGACGGAAACGAATGGAAGGAAACGAATGATTAATGAACTGAATATTCGATACGATCTTTGGACTAAATCATTATTAGTCTAGTGAAACATTAGTTTAAATAAAATTAGTGCATTTGAAAATTCGGTCAAATGATATTATATCAATTAAATAAATATGCTAAAAAAAAATCTACCAATTAATTCGGTCAAATGAATAATTATGCGAACTGACTTTATGCTAACTGAAATTAGTCGAAGTGATTTTTGACGAAACGTTGTTATACCAAACAAGGGTAAACCCAATATTCCAACCTCTAGCGGACTATGGGGATTTTCCGAGTAGGAAAACAACAACCCGACCCGATTATATCGATAATCTGATTTCAATTTATTTTAAACATCAATAATCTAAAAGGTGAAGTTTTATCGTTAATTTCAAGAACAATTTTAGTCACGATAACAACGCATAACATTAATAATTCCGTAATTACGAGAAAGTGCACGCTGTCATACATAATGCATACCGAATAACACAACTATGATAAATTATGTACAGTTTAATTCAAATGTCCTTTGGTCCATTGTGCTCCTAAGAGCGGTGTCCAGTTGTCCACGTGAGCTTACCGCTCATTGAGCTCAGTGAGCGCTGTGAGCGCTGTGAGCCACACGAACTGGCAACTCATCGCGCCACAATTAATCACGTTTACTTCCTAACACAACATAACAGCTCATTGTTGACTAACTATAATTTAAAGTTCCCGCATTCGGAGGAAGCTTTCAACATAATCGCGCGATTTGTTATTCACACTGATTTGCGTTAAAGTTGGCGCGACGGGGGTTCAAACTAGTTTATTTTAATGTGTGTGGCTATTAAAACTAAATAACACTATTAATGTGTGGGTGGATTAAGACAAAAGCAGTGATTAGTAGCGCTAAATATACGATGTATGTGTGGAAAGAACGCTACTTAGCGCAGCAAGAAGGTTTACGACAGAACACCGCATAAGCTCGTTTTTCATCAGCATTGATACAAAACTGCGACAGTAACACAGTTTCTCATCTAGCACAGGAGTCAGGGATTTCACACAACGCAACGTTGTAACCATTTTCTTGTGTAATAAAAACTATTGAGCTGCAATTGGGTATACATACGAAGACAGTTATTTTACAATAATTTATCTTTGTTGTCGCTTATCTATCTTCAATCTATCATCAGACACTTCTAAATGATGACCGGTATCCAAGAACAGGTCACTGAAATTGATGTTATTATATCTTTGGTACGCAATCCCTTCCCGTGGGAATAGCCGGGTGACCTGACAGTAGCCGCTAAACAATAGACGAGCGAAATAATCTCCCACCGAGCGAACTATTCGTTCAAGTGTAGTTCTATTGCACTGTCATAGTCTGCCACACAGTGACACAGCTCCACTCAACCTGTGATTGTACCACTCCGCTGTAGTACACGCGTTTCCCGCATATGGAGCCACTTGGTGCTCTTTTCCCATTTAGCCGTCATGGCACCAAGAGGCGGCATACAGTAGTGGACCAATCACATTGGCTGATCTCTGGTCCACTTAAATGGAATCTGTCAAAGGGGAGACTACAAAAATGTGTATCAAATTGTGTGGCATATGGAGTGATGCGTAGAAAAGTGGAATATAGAGTAGACTATAACTTTTCAGAGCACTTCTCTCTGCTTCAGTAGAAATATCCTTACACAGTTTCGCTCCACTCATCTCCGCTCATCTCTTCGGAGCGAAAACGCATTCCAACGCTCGTATAATCGTCGTCGCCACATCGTGTGGTAACAGACGCGGTGCGGCAACCGCTATTGTTTCGATGTCAGGGATGCCACCCGATTTAATCATTCAATTTCCTCACTCGCTTCTATTGTTGAGTTGTACTTGCAGGCATAACTGTCCATATGAGAACATAGTAACAGGTATTTGTTACAACATTATGGCAGCACTCATTGTTAACATAACATCAACCATAATCTCCAGAAGTTGCCTTATTATACCTCATCGTGGACCCAAAAAATTGCTAAGTGAATGGCAGTTATAATTTGACTAGCCGTTGCCCGCGACTTCGTTCGCGAGGAAATTTTGACGTGTATGTATGTGTGTGACTGCCTCTGGATGTACTATGCCAAAGCGAATGGCAAATGCCAATCGAAGCGATTATATTCCCTTAAACTGGCCCTGTCGTAAAAATCTGTTCCCACACATTACATATGTCTTAACTATATTCTATTTCTCTAACAATTTTCGGCTCCAAAAAACCAAGGATTTCATTTATATACTTGTGTTGCCCTTAGTCCAGGTCCGTTAGCTAACAGACTTGCTAAGTTTCAGGCCGGTAGTACAAAAATCAAACTTACATACAAAGTCGTGAGAGCCTCCAGACCTATAATGCGACCCTAATGCAAAATCTGGTCTTAGCAAACTTCTACTCACCATAAACTCCGTCCCTGAAAAAAATCAAGATTGTTGCACAAAAAACGAAGGACTTTCATACAAACTTGCGAGGGCTCATCGACCACCCTAATTCAGCCCTGTCACAAAACCAGTTCATAGCAGACGTCTACCAACTATAAACTACGTTCCTACCAAAAATCAAGATTATAGCACAAAAAACGAAGGACTTTCATACAAACTTGTGAGGCCCCTTAGACCACCCTAATCCGGCCCTGTCACAAAATTAATACATAGCAGATGTATACTAACTTTAAACTACGTCCCTGCCAAAAATCTAGATTGTAGCACAAAAAATAAAGGAGTTTCATACAAACTTGCGAGGGCCCTTAGACCACCCTAATCCGGCCCTGTCGCAAAATCCGTTCTTCGCGGAAGTCTACTAACCATAAACTACCTCCCTGCCAAAAATCATCTTTGTACGTCCAGCGGTTTTTGAGATTTTGTGATGAGTCAGTGAGTGACCTTTCGCTTTTATAGATATAGATTGTCGAATTGAATTTAAAAATACTTTAATGTCCTATTTTGCTGTTATTGGTGAAAGAGCTTAGAAACCGTCTGTATCACCTAGTTCGACATTCGGACTAGTGTCTGTACTTAATTGTTAATAGCAAACCTACAAATCGTAGAGTTATCGATATTACATAATCTCCCATTAAAAAACTCGTTCCAATCTTTCAAGATACTTGTCGGTATATTAAGTAGCTCATTATGTATTTAGGGTACGTTTAATGAATATTGTTTATCGTCAGATATCAGATGAAAGTTTGCCCTCCATAATTGAATATTGATAGGTTGGGGAGCTCCCTAAAAATAATCTCAAATGTTTTTTAATAGAAGTTTATTTATGAAGTTCAGCCCTAATACAATAGTGTGAAAGTTGACCACGTAGTGCAGAAGTTAAACGGCTCGAGAGAGGAAATAGTTTTGTTGGAGTAAGTTGTCCGGACGAGCAGCCGGACATCGGACGTCGCACACCGGACACCAGTCCGGACATCGACACTGTTTTATGTTCAACTCTAATCGAGTTGACTTTTGTTATTCAATTAAGTTTAGAACTTCGAGGTTTTAATGTTGGTGACTAAGCGGATTGTGTGTGTGTTCGTACATAGAACAGTATTCATGAGATATAATTTTGATAAAACATAATGGCTTTCATAAAGTGTTTGCTTACAAACAAACATCTTGCCCCAATTTTATTTCTTTCGTGGCAAATAAGTATTCAAATATTTCAAACTTTACTAAATAGATTCCAGAAATCTCTAGTAGGGACTACATAATCCACGTAATAGTAAGAACTTGAGACAATAGACGATCACATAGTTAGTGAACACCTTCAGGCAAAGTTACGATCTCCCGTTACACGTAACACCGCAAACTATTCACAATAGTTAACGAAGTGCCGAAGTAAACTGCGCGACAAGTTGCGGTGCGACATGCGACACGCGACACGCGTCGTTGTGACTACTCGTGACGACCGCGATCAACTAAATAACATTCTAATGTGTTGAAGTACACATAGGACCATGCTTTTATACCCAATTTATTATGTCAATAACATTTCATTTTATTTAATGCTTTTTGAGGGTTCCTTAGCCGAACGGCAAAAAACGGAACCCTTATAGGATCACCAGTGTGTCTGTCTGTCTGTCCGACCATTCCCCACCCCCTTTTCTCCGAAACTACTTAGACTAAAATTTTGAAAAAAAATACAGAAATTAGTTCAACACTTATAGATTGCAAGAAAGCCTATAAAAAGTCTATGGTGCTACAATAACATGGAAAATCTCTCAATATCTACTACGATGTCAGGGCCCAACCCTACATGTTCTAGTCCGACTTGCACTTGTTTTTAACCTAAGACTACAATATCCACGAGGAAAGACTTCTGTGAAAATTAAAAAGCCTTTCCCCAAGCACGCTTCATTTTCAATTACCTACCCAGTCGCATCTCGTCACTCGAGACTGGAAACTGCAGGTAAACGAAAGCTTATCTTGAATAAAAATAACAATCTAAGTCCCAGTAGCAATCTCAAGCACTACTTTGCAGATACAAATGTTAACGCTCAAAGATATTCTATAACGCTCAAAGATATTCTATCTCTGCGTTTGACATTTAGCTCATTCTACTTCTTGGGCTACGTGTATTGCGAGTAAATATAGGCGTTGTTCTTATCAGTCAAAAGTGCAGGTGAATTGGGAGGGTACCATCTATCTGGCAGAAACTTGATGCTCCGAAATTTATTTGGCATAACACACTCGGCATATTCTTCTTTGAACGAATGTGTTTAAGGCAAAACAATTATTTAATAGAATTTTCGTTTCGCCGAATGTTTAAATGGCCGAATTTTCAATGGCATACTTTTAAGATGGCAGAATTTTATTTTGTAGATTTTTATAAGGTATAATGCCAATTCTATTACTAGTACAATATTTTTGAACTAATTTAAAATTATATTATTATTATTTAAAATTAAAAGTCAATACCTTTTGCTACAAAAGTTGGTGACAGAAACGAATCGCTGCAAAACCGACTCCACGTAGTCTCTTCTGCCCTACTCCGAGAGTGTAATCAAAGCCCGCTTAGGCGCGGAGTGGCGAGGCGGCCCGGAAGCTGAGGAGCAGGTGGCTTTAAACGCGCGCCACCGCGGCTGAGGCAGCAAGCCGAAGCTGCGGCGGTGTGTGTTAAAACCATCTGCGACGATAAGCTTGCGTGGGACCGCCGGAGCACCGCAGCGCCAGAGCCGTGACAGAAGTCGTGCCTGCTGCATGTTACACGTATGTATGAAATGAAATGCGTGCCAAAAGACAATTCTGATTATGAATTTTCGGCGAAATGATGGTTCTGGAAATGAAGTTTATGCTCAAAGATGATTCTGACTTACAAAATTATGCGTTTTGAATTTATGGTAAATGAGTGTACGCCAAATGATTTTCGGCGAAATGAAGTTTCTGCCATCCACTGCTATGCAAAACAAAATACGGAAATAAAAAATTCTACTATAAAAGGTAGACCCGAATTGGGATGGCCCGACATTTGGGCAATGAAACACAGATGGCATATTTCCAACTTTTTAGTTCCTTTCCAACTTTTTATGTGCTTGTTTTTTGGTTTTCAGTTTTTTCAGTCGGGTTTTTTTAGGTTTTTAACTACTTTTTTTTAGCTTAGCGAACCCATGTATCAAGAGGATAAGATATATTCTGTCCCATCCTATTCTACCGCCTTCTAATCATGTTGACAGAAGCCACTACGCGCCACCCTTGCGAGTTTGCGACACAATCTGCGACACGATCATAATTTATTTATTTGTTTATAATCACATCATACGCGCACGGATTTTAGTACAAATTCAAACAGACTGTTTTGGTTAAATCTAGAAGGCTATCAAACATATTTATCTACCTCAATGTAGGTATACGTACCTAATGTTCAGAAAAGATATTCTTCTGTTTACGTCGATGGTTTGTGTACACATCGTATTTTATCATAGGTCCAGTAGGTGATGCCAAATCATAACTTCTTAAGTGACGTCAATCACGTATTCAGGTTTATCAATATGTCCCTCAGCAAGATTATCATATACAGACCTGGACAAGACTTGATATTCTAAAAAAATACCGAAATCAGTAACATTATATTCTTCCTAAACATCCATTCTAACTACTGTACAAAGGCTACTATTGCTCCTAAACAGTATTGCTCTCTCGATGCGATTAGGGTCGACAACCTCCATTACACCTCTATTAGCGATAGGATTACCGAAACTTGTGCGATGTGTAACAATACGTCTGATAGGCACCGCTCTCGAGTGGAGCATGACACATGGCGGGTCGGCGCGGGTCGGCTAGGCTCGAATTGGCGCTCGATTTGCGGGACAAATGGCATTCATTCGGCGAGGCCCTAATCTGTCGCAACAAATGTCGGCGCCATTCCCAATGGTTAATGCTGGCCGCTCATTGTGAGTCATTGTGGCTACTTTGAGCAGGTAGCCGTGGATATTATTAAAGGTCGAATTCATCTGTAAGTTCCTAAAACATATTCATACGATAAGATATAATTTAAGACTCCTTGCTACTGTTAGCAGTAATATAAAGTTTAGGATCATACTATTTAAGTCTTTTGAAATATTTCTCCGAAGCAAAAGACTTTCTTTTCATTAGTTGGAAATTTAATTTGTCAAAAACTTCCATCTGTCGTTTCATGAATGGAATGAAAATAGAGAAAACTTCTTTGGGTCTAACACGAATACATTTAAAGAGAAATTAAGGAAGAAAACACTTTAACCTGCAATCAAATTAAAAAGAACTTACGTCAAACTAAAGTAGTTTTTTTCTGAAAGTACAATGTACTTATAAACACAATAGTTGTCTCAAAGCTGCGGTGAATGCTTCCCTTCGCACTAACTGACAGCTAAGTAGTACAAGTAACCGCTTTGTAAACACAAGGCATGCCTGTTGCTCGTTGCTTGTTGCTTGTCCAAAGTGAAACAAATAAAACTTCCTCGGCTTACTCATCTCCTTTGAAATTCTCGCGGTTTTCATTATTCCTTAAGGAAAGTCGGAAACAATTTATAAGTAAGAAAATATTCAGGGTACAAGTAGACAAACACATTTAAATATAAGTACTTATTATACCTAGTTGAGTTAAGATAAAGCGAATAACATCGTAATCTACGCGCCATAACCAACCGACGGGATAACTCTCACGAGTGTTACTTTGCTATAAAGAAACATGGGATCATAGTTTTCCTTTGATGTATCTTCTGTTACCAGTTATAGCTTTTCTGTAGTATCTCAAGTCTCCGAAGTATTCGTAAACAATATATTAACGTAAATCTTCTGATAATGTCACGTGTATGAAACGAAAATGTCAATGACTTTAAAACAACAACAACATAACTTGAAGACACCAACGCGTAGCGCCACGCCCCGCCTCCGCACGGGGTACTACGTGTGAGCCCGAGCTCCTGCCAAGTCATCGCTATTTCCATAGAAGTGCACGTAAATAGCCGCGCGTCGCGATGACCGCTGACCCATCGCGCGGCAGACCGCGGTGACATTTGCACGCCTCGTCTACACACACCTTTATTCCCACAGTTCGAAGTCGAAGGTGCATGACGCCGTGATAAGACCCCGTCCCACCGCTAGCGTTAGCGACCGCGACTAGCTGTACACTATTCAGCACTATTCGGCGGCCTTTAGCCAAAATCTGTGAACGCACATCGAAGTTTTTCTAAAAATTATGTGTGGTCTCGTAACACCGTGTTCCCGTAGGTACTTAATGCCTCATCTCAAAATTTGACCCGGAATATAACAATAGCCAATCAAATATAGTTGATCGCTGAGTTGAGTGTCGCGGGTGGCGAGAACTCAGTCAAACAAAGAACTTGTGTTAAGTTGTAGGTGTACAAGCGCCTCGCTTATCGCTACCAGTGAGACAGTAGCCGTGACTGCGTATATTTGTAGTGATGCGGTGTATCATTAGAATATGGCGTCACATAAATACGTGGTTGTCTGTCGTGGAAACATGAATCAGTAATGATGGGAATTAGATCGATTTACTATCGTTGCCCCGATAGAGCTCATTATTTGTTACACTACAAACGTTTCTATTATCGGCTTCGTCATCAGAACATCAGACGTAATGTTCGTCACACAACATAAGTAGGACTTCACTTGTGTGTTAAATATAAACAACAGTTAATTGTGCATCAAATAAAATAAATGAAAATTTTATCGGGAATGAACTGTCAATATGAAAATTGCTCAAAACACTAATATTAATAGCACTGTCACCTAAAATGGAAAAGATGCGTTTAAGAATTGATTAAAGTATGAAACCAACCTACTCAACTTTGTGTATAATCTCCTTAGAAGCAGCACTGTGTTACATCGGTTGCTTAGAGATTAATCTCACTGTATCTCAGCTCACCCACCGTCCTCCTCAATGTGCCCTCCCTGCAGCCTGTTTACGTCTGTTTAACGACAGCGGTGCATTCATCTCGGCCAAAACTTGTTTCCATTTTAATTTAGTAGTGTCGACCCAAGGATGAACTTGTTGCGTGACTCTGGACGTAAAGCTGGGCACACATAACGCGCCGGAAATGTCTTAGTTCCGGCTCCTATATGTTGGTTAAGAACTCAGATACGTAGAATACTGACAAAGGTCAGACAAAAGTTTTAATTACTTAGGAATGTTCGTGTCAGCCTTATATTCAGGAAACTATAAGTGTGCAATGAATATTAGCTGTGTGATACAAATATTGCTGCATTCCAAACTCTCGGACCGCAAGCATAGGCGATGAAATTCGTTGGTCCTATCTCTAGTGTGTAGTAGTAGTTGGTAATATCTCTAGTCGTGTCGGACGACGCTATAGGTTACCTCAAGACAAAATATAACGATTGTTGGTAGTTTCTAAAGCTGTGTGTTGTTTGTCCGCAGATGCGTTACTGCGTGGCCGCTCTGTGGCTGTCCGCGCTGACCACCCTCGCGGTGGCGGCCGCCGACGACGCCCACCAGGACGCCGCGCCTCCACAGGTCAGTACCACACCATACCACACCATACCACACCACACCACACCATACCACACCACACCACACCATATCACATCATCATTCTCCTGCCCTTATCCCAATTCTTCTTCCATACTTCCCTATTTCTCGCCATCACACCACATTCCATCCCACCTCATCACATCAAGCCCAGGAAAAGAGATTGGTTCACAAGACGAGGAAGCACCAGTATAATTCTCCACTCTTTGAGAGTGAATCGCCACGAAAAGAAGAAGAGGTAATCTTGTCATCATCATTCTCCTGCCCGTATCCCAATTCAATGTCCAATGGTCTCTGCTAGCACTCAAGTAGAGCGGACGTGTGTATAAGCGATTTTATATTTATTACCTAAATGACGTAAAAATAATATTCGAGTAATCTGTGACCTAGATACCAAATCGCATTTTTGTGCTAAGTTTGTGATTTACGTTGGTGAATAACAAGTAGTTATGACAAATTACTAGATAATTATGTCAAATATGGAAAGCAGCCCTGCGACCAAACCTCAAACAACCTATCATGCGGCAGAAGGAAGACCGGAAGTAGTGGAAACCAGCGATATTAGTAGCTGGTTGAACTCCATCGATAAATATCTGGATGAACTGTGTCTCATAGCTCAGGAAGGAAAGCTGAACTCCGAACAAAAACTGAAGATCAATTCTCTTTCGCGCAAGGTAGGACATGGCGTTTCGCAAATGGCAGTTTACTACCAGGAATTAAGGCTCAAGGTCAAAGAATTTCAAAATTCTGCTCTAGTGTTGAAAGAAAAACGGGACATCGCGAATTGCCTTGAAAATTTCCAGCAAACAATTCAAGATAGCATTCAAGAAAACTGTTATAAAAAAACTCCGTCCGAACAAGTTACGTTTGCTGACATGGTTAAAACAAATCAGAACAATTACTTGCGCCCAAATAACCTCAGCTCTATTGCAATTTATCCAACAGATAAATTGAAATCAAGTGACGACACTAAATCTTTGGTACAAAAAATAATATGCCCAGAACAAATGAAATTGCACGTGAGAGGATTACGTAAAACAAAAAACGGGGGCGTTATTATTAGCACGGAGACAAAAGACGATATTGAAAAACTAAGACAGTCATCACAGCTGACTAGTTCCGGCCTGAAAATGGAAGAACCCTATAAGAAAAGACCAAGAATTGCTATTTTAGGAGTACCAACCGTTTTATCTGATCAGGAAGTCTATGATTGCATTTATGAGCAGAATTTAGCTGACAAGCTGCCTAATTTACCTCGGGACTCTTTTTTGGCTTCTATAAAATTGAGTCACAAGTCGGGTAAAAAGGAAGGACCTACTTGTAACTTTATTCTTGAAGTTACTGCCAGCATAAGAAAGGCCCTTATAAACCAGAACCGAGTTTACATCAATTGGACATCCTGCGCAGTGAGGGACTTTACACTTGTGACCAGGTGCTATAAATGTCAACAGTATGGACATGCTGCAAAGACTTGTCGGGAAGCTACATATATCTGTGGACATTGTGGACAACAAGGTCATCAGTCTAACGAGTGCACTAAAAATGCAGAACTGCCACAGTGTGCGACATGCTTGCGTTTTAAAAAACCGAGCCACCACAAAACAGGCGATCTAAAATGCCCCGCTAAGAAATTAGCTGAGGCAAGATATATCAATTCCATTGATTACAATGACACGTAAGAGTGCCTACTTTATTTAATAAGTTCTTTTTAGTAATTTGTGTTATAGTTTACCCATAAGTAGGTATATTGACCTTTACCAATGTTCGCACTTAAAATAATTTTAGATTTTAGTATTCATAAATTACAATACAGTGTTTATATACATTTTAGTTACATAGCATTTTTCGCTATAGATAGGTACAAAGTAAACGTGACCTAATAATGCTCATGTCTCAGAGAAGTTGGCTAAAAAGTATTTTTCTTACGTTGAATAGAACTACATAATAAAATTGTTATGTACTTATTATATTTATAGATATGTTATTTAATAGTCATTTGTTTAAGGAATATTTAGATAATATTTAGGTATAAGCACTCGAGTGAGTTACCTGAGATACAGGTTTATTCCTAGTTCAGGTACCCAATATACTGTATACCTACCTATAGTTTTTAAGGCCTTAATGTAAATGTTTGTATTTCAATTATTTCAATAAACAATTTCAATTTCAATTACCACGCTTGCTCAAAATGTGTTGGCTTTCAGACTTATATTAATTGAGTAAAATTTTCCTCACTAAGTAGGTATATTTTACTTCACCGATGTCTGTAATGTCCAAGATAAACTTAGAAAGATATGAAACATTTAAATAGTCACAATGGAATTTGAACCCCCACCTCGAATAGCAGTGTTTCAAAGTTAATTACAAAAAAAAAAGATTTTCATATCTTCTCCCCGCGCGCCAGAATTCACAGTAAAGATCTTTCTTATTACTGTTTTTATTAAACGGTTTTATTTAGCTCACTTCGTTTGTTTTATTTATTATTCTTGGGTCAAATTTAGTAATTCAAATTTCACCCTCTTCCTGTCAACCGATTAATCAGAAATTTTGCGTACACTTTGGATTTTGGTGACAATACAATTATGGTTATTCATTATCATTATAAATTCAAGATGGCCGCCGCTACAAAATGGCGGATAATTTATGTTTTATTAATCCCATCAATATGGGTATCAAATGAAAGGGCTCAACAAGCAGAATACAATATACTATAAAAAAATTAAATACAAGATGGCGGCCGCTACAAAATGGTGGATAACGTAGGTTTTATCAATCCAATCAATATGGGTATCAAATGAAAGGGCTCAACAAGCAGAATACAATATAGTATAAAAAATTGAAATACAAGATGGCGGCCGCTACAAAATGGCGGATAACGTAGGTTTTATCGATCCCATCAATATGGGTATCAAATGAAAGTGCTCAACCAGTATAATACAATGTACTATATAAAATTAAAATCCAAGATGGCGGCCTCTACAAAATGGCGGATAACTTAGGTTTTATCAATCCCATCAAAATGGGTATCAAATGAAAGGTAATGAATTAAATGAATTAAACAGAATGCGAAATAAAAACTAAAAACTAGAAAATAAAAATAGGTAAAAAAACTTTTTATTTAAACGGTTTTATGTTAAACATACATTGCAATGTTTAAGATAAATGTACTAAAAACCAAAAAATAAAAAAATAGATACAGTCGTGGGAATTATAAACATATGCATAGACTAGACTAAAAAAAACCGTGGGGCACGTCAATTGTCTACAATCGTTGAAATTGACGTGCCCCACGGTTTTATTATGTTTAACATAAAACCGTTTAACTTAAAAAGTTTTTTTACCTATTTTTAATTATATCTTGTTACCGAAAGAAGCACAAAGTGTAAAGCTAGTGCCCTATAAAGTAGAATAATTAAAATTGCATAATTCCGAGAGCAATTAATTTTCACGTGGCGCCTAACGACACAATCACCATGATTGGAACTCTATCAACATAATGAATCTGTCATTTATTGTTAAAAGACCGACGACCAAAATTTAACTAAATATTGTTCTCCTATATCAGGAACTTCAACACATTTGACATATTGTATTAAATCTCCGGGATTTTCATACTTTATGCCACATGTTTTACTACTAAAAGGTCCATGTCAAATCTCCCAAAATACCTACTATAAACTTGAAATAGTACAAACACTTTGCCCCACCATCCAGCAGGTATTACAGACTTGTCTCGTTTTAACAACATTTCTATGTCCCCACAACACGTCGTCGGTCGTCGGGCCACTAATAGCGCCGCGCAAAGTCTCGCAATCTCGAGCCAGCGTGCAGCGTGCAGCGCAGCGCGTAGCGCCGACTAGCGCCCGACTCGAGCACATTCCCGTAGTTACCGCTCGCTGTAAAAACCGGAACAAACGCAAACTCAACTATTTTAAACGACAAGGAAAACTTACAACATCGCCTTTGGGTGGCGACTGCACCAGTAGTGTGGGGCCACGCGGCCCGCGCACCGCACTTATTTCTCTTGTTATAAATATACTAACTAATGCAACTTTATTACTTGTGCACACATTTCAACCTTGTGTAGGGGAAGTTAAAGTTGTTTAATAGGTACTCCTAACATAGCACAATGTGCAAGTGTGAATGTAACTTTATCTTAACAAATTGAAACAAAGTAGGTTCCTTCTTCAGAGGTCGAGGTCAACCAGAAATTTCAAATGAAGTAAAATGGTCCACCCGCAAGTTGTCGTAACACATCTGTTCTGTTAATGAGAACAATGTTTTCTGAGCAAAAGAAAAAGTGGGGCATAAAGCTTGTCCGCCGTTTGATGTGAACAACACAATTAACATTCTGTGAGGCGACAAACGCCTCTTAATAGAATAATAAAACAACTTGTGGCGCACTCGGCCGTGCGGGCGACGTGCGACAGCGGGCGCGCGGCGTGGTCGCGGCGTGCACCGTGTTGGCGACAAGTAACAACAATTCCCCCGGGCGAGCTTTGTTTCAGCCATTGTACCGATACCAAACGAAAATTTTCTGTGAATAAACAAAGAGCTAATAGAATTTCTTACCTCATTGTCTTATGAAATCGTTCAACGACTGCTATTTGCGCTAGAAAAAAACTGCTCAAAGCAATTCCCTTTCATAACGACCGTTTGTGGTGCACCGATTTTAAATAAATATGCTTGTTCGCAGAACGACAACGAAATAGAATTAACTGACGAAGAGAAGCGCGCGTGGTCCAGCCTGCACGGCGGCGGGGGCTGGGGCAAGCGGGGCTGGCAGGACATGAGCTCGGCCTGGGGCAAGCGCGCCTGGCAGGACCTCAACTCCGCCTGGGGCAAGCGCGGCTGGAACGACATGAGCTCGGCCTGGGGCAAGCGAGCTTGGCAAGACCTCAACTCAGCCTGGGGAAAGAGGGGCTGGCAGGATCTTAACTCCGCCTGGGGCAAGCGCGCCTGGAGGGACATGTCGCAGTCGCCCTGGGGCAAGCGCGCCTGGCAAGACATGAGCTCCGCATGGGGCAAGCGAGGTTGGAATGACATGAGCTCGGCTTGGGGCAAGCGAGGCTGGAATGATATGAGCTCGGCCTGGGGCAAGCGCGGTTGGAACGACATGAGCTCTGCCTGGGGCAAGCGAGCACCTGTGAGTAATATATTGCCATTATTCTATATGTGGGACAATGTGGGTGACTTTCATTTAACATTAGTCTACATTGCCATATTATGTCAAGTGTCAAGGGCGAGTATAAAACTATTCAAAATGACTTCAATGGATTACACATAGGTATGAATAAATGGAAGGGGGTTGCGACAGGCCAGGGGCCACAGAACAATAGAGGAAGGTGGCAGCACTAGGGACACCACGGCACATTCAACTTATTGCAAATATTGCTAACACGAACCTCAATGCAGTGATCTAGAGTGATTACGACATTTTGGAAGGATCTTAAGTCTAAGCACTACACAAGGTCCTGATATAGGAATTCTACTAATATTCTGCTCTTATCCAGGAAAAATGGGCCAACTTCCACGGATCATGGGGCAAGCGCGCCGCGGAGCCCGACTACGAAGAGATTGACGCCGCCATTGAACAGCTGATCCCCGCCCAACAGGTGCCACATACACTTATCCCTTATAAAGGCTTCAGACGAGGCTATACAGATAATGTATTCTTATCCCCTTCATAGCTTATACTAGCAAAATATTTTAACATTACCTAAGAAAACTTATCGCTAAAGTAAAAGAAGTTTTGAATATTAGCATATTTTTGCCGAATTTACCAAACTTGAAATGCAAATTGTATGCAAGAATTATTTCACCTGTCCGGTTTCGTTAAAAATTCTTTAATAGACAGAGGGAGACTTTGAATTTTCGAAGCATTATTGCAACATTGTTATGAAACTTGTTTTATGTTGTTCAGCTATCGGACAACGAGCGACTGGAAGTGCCAGAGAAGAAAGCGTGGTCAGCATTACACGGCGCGTGGGGCAAGCGACCTGTCAAGCAGGCGCAGTACAACAGTGGTACGTACAGCATCCAGCTTGGCTCCTCATCAGATCAGATGCGAAACTTTTGAGACAAAGATTTTGTTAATTTTCTCCCTATAGATTTTGTTGTCTCTGACGTAAATCTATTGGTTCCATTATTTATTTAGTTTTCTATAATGAAGCTCGTGAACTCAATCTTCTCGTATTAGATTACGCGCTAAACATCAACCCTGATCAGTTGACATTCAATAATTGTAGTGAAACAGTCAACTGAATTATATATATCAGCTAGACATCTACATTAAAATTACGATAATCAATCAGTCAGATTATTCTGAGACGCAGAGAATAACGAGAGCTCATAAAAGTTGATCAATAAATAGTCGTCGGTAGTTAAATTCGGGTGAAACATTATCAGCAGCAAGTAATTATCGCTTGTGCTGATTGATGGCGCGTTCCATTGATTGATTAACTGAACAATTGTTCGCGTTCCCGTTGTTCAGTTTATCAGCGCGCGGACCATCAGCGCCACATTTATAACTAAACTTTAGTTAAAAGATAACACTCGACTTCGTTGTCTCATTTCGCAGTACAGTTAGAAATGAGATCGCTTTGTTAACACACGGAGACAAAGTTTCGGGATTTCTGATTACAGCCCTCTGCGTCATCCACTCCTTAAAGAACTAGATCCCTGCGGAGCATGCTTCCTCAAGCATGAGCGTAGTCTCCCTTCTCGATAGTTCTCAGGTAAACCCACTACACCGTTGTGAAGGCAACGAGGTGTCGCAGGTAATAAACTGCTCCTTCATTTCGTGTGTAATTTAAACTGCGCCCCACAAGCCCCTAATAAATTTGTAGCCAAGTTGGAATTTGTGCGAGCAGCCGACAGAATTAGATAATAATCCTCGCTCGCCTTTTAAATTAAATAGCCCCCAAGTCAATATGGCCGCCGCCCGGCACTTTGCCGAGTTTTTCACGCGTTCAAATTCATAATTTCGTATTAACGATGAGAGATTTAATGAAAAATGTTAACAATTCATGTATTTATTATTATACTTTTATTTTCAGACCAATTTTGTCCATCCATAATTGTTAGTAACAAATTTCTTAAAACTACGTTAGTACTTAGTATACTTAATAAATATCAATTAAAATTCAATAATAATTCAATCTCTGGGGCAACAACAAAATACACATGTCATGTTAGTAACAAAGGTCTTAAAACTATGTTAGTATTATGCATTATCATTCACAAAAATTCAAATAATCAGAAATGCAATAATTACAACAAAATACACATATCATGTTAGTTATAAAGGTCTTAAAACTACGTTAGTATTACATCAAATCACATGTCAAGAATAAGTAGTCTACGTCACATGAAGCTGGATGAATCTCCCCAGCACGGCGGAATCAGGCCTCTCAGATATCATTTTTAGGATTTTGTTGGTGCTCCCTCGAATCCGGCGCATCAGAGAAGCTGTTTTTTTACGCATTATCGCATAAAAGTCGTCTACCCTTGCATCAGCAAACATACCCGACGCGCTGCAGAATCGAGGGAGCCTCACCAGAATCCTAAACGATAAACGAGAAATTTATGGAGACAGTGTCAAATTACTTTTCTGGATTTCTATTAAGTTAATATTTCGTCCTTCGTTTTACCTAGTGTTTGTATGCATAAATATCACGTCAGCCACACATGTAAGATGTAAATAAAATAGATTGTCCGACTGTATCTACTATTTAGAGAACGTGTGGGTATTAAAATTTACTGAATACCATTGCAACGCGAGTTGTAAAGATCACACGTAGGAATTGATATCATAAGCACTCGATATAACTCTAGAGAAAATACATAGATGTATGATATGAACCAACAGGACAGTATTACTGGAAGCGCGAGCCCGCCTGGACTAACTTAAGAGGAATGTGGGGCAAGCGCTCGGCGCCGGACGCGGACGCGGTAGACGATGACCACGGTAACGCTCGAGGCGCTTCTAGCAGCACAAACACCTGTGTTGTAGAACCTCGGAAGACTTAGTGGCACAGCTTTACCTCTCATTCGCACTAGTCTGTCGTAGCACCCTGTCTATCTTCTGTCTCACCTCCACCTCTTCCTGTATCTATGTGTAGTTCTTAGAGCTTGTTCTTCTAGTTTCTTCTCTCTTCTTCTACCTTCCTCTGTTTTTCCTCTCTTTAGTTGATGTTAGATAATAGTGGATAGTATGAATGTGTTCTTTACTTGAGAATGTATAGTGAGTGTAATGTGTGTATCAAAATATCGTATCATCTTCTGTTCCTGAACTCATGTTAGACTTATGCTTACTTAATATTGAGTAAATTTCATCTTAGACATACAATTTCGACGGACATAGCTGACAGGCTGTAACGACCGACACAACGATAACGTTGCCACGACTTCGACTAACCAAATTCACGAAGCTATTTTTGAACACCTTGTGTTGTTTACATAAGTATATATAGCCTAAAACAGCAAACATATAAACCAAGTGTTTCAAACATATAACTGTTACTAAAAACAAGTATTATTTTACAAATGTCCATGATTTCAGCGGTTCAGTGAGTCGGTGCAGTGTAGTTAAGTTTGTCTCGAGCTCTCGAACACACTCGTTCAGTACGAACTGGTCGCGCGCGAAACTCACGTGTCCGGAACACTACCCGCGACTCCGCGACCTACTACTGTACACGTTGGTTCTGATTTACATTTTATTGAAATGTTACCCTGAATTTAGAAGCTAACAGTTTATTGTTAGATGCTTATCTAACTCTCACAAAAGCTCACTTAAATATTTAGCAACATTCGCAATTTGAAACACTCAATGATCAACCAAGTCTGCCTGACTCGCTGCCTATCTCAATAATTTACCCAATCAGCATTATCTGAGAAATTCCCCAAAGGATTATTAGTAGAACAATCGCGGTGTAGCGGTGCAATCAATCGAGCTAAGCGCTCACTCAGTAAAACCGCCGCGAATTAAAAAGTTAAAACCGAAACTGTTCGCTAAGTAAATCAAACGATTACCGACAAGTATCGGAATAAGTGTTTAATTAAATTAGCGCTGCGGGCTTCCAGCTCACGGCTCACGCGCTGAGCACAGAGGTGCGACGTGCCTCGCTAGAGGTACACACGGCTACACATCAAGCTATACATTTCCAGTTTACCCTGATCTCGCACTGTACGGAAATCCTATACAATGCGAGACCAGCTTATACTGGAAATGTATAGCTTGATGTGTAGCCGTGTGTACAACGTGCCTCGCTAGACGCGCGATGTGCCTCGCTAGAGGTGCAACGTGCTAACACGCCGCGCGGTGCGGTTACAAATGAAGCGAGAATTCACGGAGCGACGAAACGAGTTCATTTCCTGTCGTACAAAACTACGAATGTAATTAGTAGTTAGGTGTGTTCATTAATAGGTAAACCTTTGTAGGTACGCCCCTCTTTCATGCGATTAGTTCTTAGTGCATGTTTACGTACAGGCGGGGTGTTATGCGCGGCGCGTGCTGCGTTTTTATTTCAAACACATGGAGATGTATGAAAATGTTAACAAAAGCGATTTTTCGCTCGTTACTTTAAAATGCAGCGTTTGTTGCGGTGGACCCGTCTCTCAGTAAATTTGTAAAAAAGCACGAGACGAGCGTTCTGCACGCGCCGCGCGACGCCCCGCGTCTCCGTAAACGAGCCCTTAAGACATTCAGATCATGCCTCTAATCAACTCTAATGCCTCTGTCAAGATTCTTCTCAGGCTTTAACTCAACTTTACCATTCATTCGGCGATACCTTCTTCTCTACTAACATCAGCCATGTGTATTCGTACCATTATTTGTATGTTAATGTTTCAGAGTGTTCGTTTCCTACCATTTCTGGTTTCTAACATGTTTGTTTTGTGTCCGCAGAGAGCAGTGCGAGGGACGAGGCCTAGACTACCGGAAACTGTGTATAATATTATATAACTAATAAAACCAAATATTGTGTAACAACTGTCATATCTTAGGTACAACTGTCTGTCAGTCCAACCACTTGTTTAGCAGCTCTTCATATACCAAAGCTTAATGATCTCTATATTATAATACTCTTAAATAAATGACGCGAACTCCAAATTTTTAAACAGATAATATTTAATCATAATGTTGTGAGAAATTGTATTTTTCTTCAAAATTCGTTAATTAAATAACTAAAACTTGAACTTTTGTTTTATTTATTTTGTCTCTGAATCTGGGATATAAGTTTGGTTTCGCGCCATTTAATTTGTGCAGCTTATAGTTTTATTTGTGCGGCCAGAGAGTATAGAGGAGCGCGTAATGTGCTTCACTACCAACCAGTGAGGCGCATTATGTCGGCGGTCGAGTTCCTATCGCTTGTCTAAGTTCCTTTTACACATGTTTTACTTCAGATATTATTAGTATGAGTAGCGGGACATTTGTTTTATATACTGATAATTATGTCGTTTAATTTTGCTGAATTGAATAATTAATTAATTGTTGATTAGCGGTTTGTAAGTCCCGCACTCCGCTTTCTAAATAGTAATACTCGTACAAAATGTAGTTCTTACTATGTCACCTTCTAGTGTAACGAGATTTATCAAATATAATATATTTACATTAAGATATAGCGTTTATTTTTACGACATTTGATATTAAGTGTGTACGGCTTCGCCGGCGGTGTGCCGGTGACGTGCCGGTGATGTGCCGGTGTCGTGCCGGTGACGTGCCGGTGACGTGTCGTAACTAAGTGTCATCATGATAATGTATGTACTGCTAGTTAGTTAATTAATTGTATTTTACTAGTCAAGTTGATGTACATTGTACTATACGGCTTCGCGAGAAGTTCACGTTTGTCCAATAAAAGTTTATTCGGAAGCCGAATCTCGTTTTATTTATTATTTATTCATACAGACTAACTAATATAATAGAAGACGCGTACACATACATAACATGACCCAATGTGCCCCTCAAACATATGACAACAGACATTTCCCTTTCAAACATTTAAGGACCAACTTAAAGTCCACATGTTAAATATAAGAAAGAAAGAAAATACATTTATTTGTCAAGGGTCTTCCATAGCAATTCACTCATCTCTCCGTGCGGTCTTCACCGGCCAATTTGCAACAAAAATAATATAAGAAAAACTTAAATCAAAACAAAAAATGTAACACTTGGACTCACGGCTGACCCAAATAGTTCAGCAGAATGCCGTGACTTAAAACGGGACTTGCTGTTATTATGCCAGACCATTACAGATGATAGTACCAAATCACTAAGTTATAATCATAAAGTTACACAAAGAATAACATAATTTCCTGAAAACGTGCTTACGTAAGTGACCAGCTGAAACAAGCCGATCCCATGACAAAACCACACAAAATCTAAAACCACTCAACAAAGTGAGTCAAAATAACAACACTAACCCAATCTGTAAAGTTCAGTAGAATTCCATCAAACAATATTATTCAATTGTTACAATTTGTGAGATGTATTTACTGTACCACACAACAAGTTCATATTACCAGAATAATAAAAACAATAGACAATCGGACAGATATCTGTACACAAATCCACAGATGTTTTTTCCGCAAAACAGTTGATTAAAGGCTGTGGTCGTGTTGCTGTTGCTTGAGCAAACCTCAGCGGAACCACTCATAGTACACATCTCTATCTGTAACCACGGGCGAGCTGGCAACGTTGATATAAGGGCAGTAGCTCTAAGTGATTGATACCTTGCCTAAACCCGCTCATATTATAAGTGGTGTGCGGCCAGCGGTTCGGCATCACTGTCAATATTATGCCTAGCCAGTACAATGGGCAAACGTTACTTCAGCGATTAGATGGTACAAGTATAGGGTGTTCCAATCATCGTAAAGTGTCTCCTGTAAAATTGTTCATACCAACTCCACTACCCGAATTGATACCAAAGCTCTTGACAGGCTTAGAATAATCATTATTTTCAACACTAAAAATGAATAAAATACACAAAACTAAAAAATAACTTGTTGTAATTGAATTGTTTCAAAGTGTTGAAACCAAAACCTGGGTATACCATATACTTAATTGCTTTAGCAGTGTTATATTAAACTCTATTATCCCTACATTGATTGGTTTCTTCTGCTGATATGGAGGGAAGTGGAAATTATCCGCTATTCTTATATATTTGGCTCTTGTGATA
Source organism: Diarsia dahlii (assembly GCA_949775195.1). Taxonomy (NCBI): domain Eukaryota; kingdom Metazoa; phylum Arthropoda; class Insecta; order Lepidoptera; family Noctuidae; genus Diarsia; species Diarsia dahlii. Next base: position 366,696 of record OX459197.1, on the reverse strand, counting down.
CAGGTATTCCTAGTACAAGAGCCAGAGCTACACTGATGTTTATGAGAAATTATTTTGTCAATTAAGATTTATTATTTATTTATTCTTTTCTGATTAATATCGTTGCTGGATCCAAGACAGTTAAATCGTTTCTCTGGGTCTTCGTCGGGCTTCATTGTCGCGGCGCTTTTCTTGTGGTCGCCACTGTTGATTCTAGCTAATAGAAGTTACAGCGGTTTGGGAATAGTGTGGCAGGCTTGTCCCACAAATAAAAAATACCTACATTGACATAGCCCTTTTCTCTACTACTATTTTGGCCATGATGGGTATCGCTCCGAAAACAATCACTTCTGTGATCTTTTCAAGCAGGCACTCTAGTTTCTATCTATAGTATAACATGCAAATGTCGAAATAGCAATAAATCTCAGTAAGTAGAGTGAGACTCAATCCGCGCCGCTCGCGTGGGTGTGACGAACAGCCGCGACCACTCGGCGAGATTGTGTGTGCACAGTACACACACACACACACACACACAACACACAGTTAGCACACAACACACACAACACGCATCGACGCGGGCGGCGGATTGAATTGCTGTTTGCTGAACATCTGTATCTGCAGTGAATCAAGCGCGGTAAGTAATTGTACAACCAGTTTACCACTGTTTTATTGCCGACGTGTGCCGAATGGATATAACATAGATGTATACTGTGGGTTTAGAATAGCTATGTCTAAGTACCACGTTGTTTGCCATACACTCTTGACTCTTGTATAGCAGAAAAATATGGGGGCGGGGTTATCGATGTGCCTCCCACCACTTTACTTGCTTTCGTTGTCACATTTCTTGGTTCTTCACCGATTCTACCCTGCTTCTACCCTGCATGGGCTTTGAGATGTGAACGGCTGGTCGCGATAAGTCATTTCACAGAATGAGTCCTGCTAATTAATATATTATCAAACAAATTAAGAAACCATGCAACTAAACACTATTTAGCATAGCTTCGCTGTTTCAGGTTAATTTCAAGTTACATAAATTAATAAGTAAAATCTTTGGTTCACTTATTAACTTGTTCTACTTTTACGTGAATGGTTAGTTTCACTTAGCGAGTCCTAAGTATAACTAAGTTGCATACAGAGATGTGCACTTAGCGTGTTCAATAAGATACCCTAATGATGCGTATCCGAGAGATAAGGCACATCACTAGCGTATCCGCGCCGTGAGAGCACGTCACTAGCTAAGTAGTCTGTAGTAGTGACCTGGATTAGCTAGATTAGCGGCAAATGGCATTTGTAATTAATTGTGTATTAGTAATTGATCTGAATCACTTAGTTATGATTAGATATTAGTCTAAGTGTATCTCCTGTTAGTGTTTTTGTACAGGGGTACTTAGTTTGATGTACATAATGATTGGTTGACAGGTTCCTGAAGGGTTAATTTACATTCTGTATAATGCAGAAAAATATTCTCTAAAAATATGCAATACAAGAAAAAACAACAGGAACATATTTTTAAAAAGAATTCGTACTATTTCACATGGAAAAATTATTGGTTTTAATTTTAAATAGACAACTTTTCTTCAGATAAAAGTTTTCTCGTGATAGAAAAATTTGCCTTATCTCGACATAAAAAACCGGCCAAGTGCATGTCGGACCACGCACAATGTAGGGTTCCGTAGATGCCCATCAAAATATATGAACTTACTAAATTATACCATCCTGCCTACCTGCCTCCGAACGATGATTTTTATTGAACAATAAAACAAACTTACATTTGCAGTTTTGAGACCAGCGCTCCCATACATTATGTATAGGAAAATATTTCATACAAGTACATTTTATAAGTTGGTTGACTATTACTCGTAAACTTGTGAAGTCTACTTAGCTGTGATAGTTTTCCTATTTTCGTTATATATACTACTACCATGAATTTTTTCACACGCCCAAACACAACCCGTAGGTGGTTTAGGTTGGCACACTTGAGTCTAACAAAATTTGCACTTTAAAGGTTAATATTTCACAAACGAATCCCTTAATCGAAAAACTGTTTAAATAAACTCGCCATACTTTTAAAGACTTATCCAACGATACCAAACACAATGGACTTTGCGAGAAAAAAAAATCATCCCCACTTTAATGTGTGTAATAGAGATAAAAAAAAACAAAATTTTACTTTAGCACTTTGTTGGCGTAACTCATTTGTATATTCATGCCAAATTACAGCTTTCTATGTAGTACTAATAGTATTTGAGATATAGTGCGGACGGACGGACAGACAGACTGACATGGCGAAACTATAAGGGTTCCACATTGACTACGGAACCCTAAAAACTGTACTGGAAAGTGGAAAGAATGGGGGAGGTCTTTGCTCAGGAGTGGAAAAGATTAGGCGGACAAAAAAAGCAATTATGCAATATAAAATTTACCAACCCGCTTGAGCAATAAATTGCCAAAGTAGAGTAACAAGCAAAATACAGGTATGTACCTAACGAGTTCAAACATATCGTTCTACATTTCCTTCCAAGACAGTCATCAATTTAGTAATTACTGTAATCAGTGTAGTCATCACTATCGGGTATCCAATCTGAAAGCTTGCACATCTGTACTGCGAGACGCGACTGATTCCCGCCGCCTCGTCAGCGCTCGCTCCGCTCCCCTCGCTCCCTTCGCTCGCTCAGCACTTCGTGTATTATCGCGCTGGGTTGCTCGCCAGTGTATTATCGCGCTGGGTTGCTCGCCAATGGGGCGGACAGACGGCGCTCGTGCGAGAAACTAAGAGTTCTTTTCGTTATACGTGACTGCGAATAAAATTGCTCTAATTATGTTATGTGTGGTCTTATGCCAATCATTTCTTTTTCAGATTATTGGATAAAAGAAAGATTCCAAATCCATGAATAGCTCAAAATCGTTTACAGAATTAAAATAACAATGGCTAACTTAATTCTAAATCACTAACCAAAGAGTCGTCACATGTATGTGAGAAGCCATTCAATCAAAGCAACAGGCTCGCGTGCACACTCTTGGCACTGTTGCTACGCCGTAGCCAACCGACTCAAGCATGTCGTAGCACCGTGGCTACGCCTGCTACGCTTTCGTAGCACCATCCTATGCACTACGGAATGAATCAATGTTATTTATATTTGGTGTGCATTGGATATTGTGGTTTTATTCCGATCATAGCGGACCTTTATGTTTTTAATTATTACTCTAACATAACATAAATAACCTGAGTGTTTGCTATTTCACACACATTTGACATAAACACAGCTATAAATTGAAAAATTATAACCGCCATAATGGAATGTTTTTACCCAACACGTATGCTGAAATTAATTTCTATTAAATATTAGTTTTCAGCTCTCAAACAAAATTATTCATATTGTCAGATTGTTATGAAACAAAATAATGTTTATTTGTGGTTTGTTCTGCATTGTTTTACGACGAAACTCAAATGTGTGTAAAACTGTGTGCTCTTTTGTTTTATGGAAATGGTTTTACGTTTTATTCATCGATGAGTCATCATGCATGTTTCATTTCAGACCGAATTTTTATCGAAATGAAATTTATTTGCAGTATTTTACATGTTTACTGCGCAACCGTCATTCGGTAGCAAGCCGCAAACAAACATTGCTTGAAAGCACCCAAACTTGGTAACAATGGGAAATTGATAGTAATTTTTCGATAGGTAGGTTTTCACAAACTACTCCCGAAAAATAAAACAAACAAACGTCTGTATCGTCTCTCTTGTAAGTCACATGTTACAAGCGTGTGTCGAGCAAACGATGTGATGTAGATAAAGGGTGTAAATGTAAATATTTCCCCGTCGGGGCTGCTTCGAAAGAGATACCGCGGCCTCGACACAAAGGGCTTAGCTGAAAGATGGGTGGATTTTAGTCAGTAGAAGTCTGACACTCCCTTTCGCTCTCATTGGATGATTTTCCAAACCACAAAAAAAGGTGTAAATGGACTGAAATAGTCCGTACTCAAAATTATTTAATCACTCTGATCTCTGACCACCAGCTGCACTGTACCTGAACTATATCGCACACTATAATTACGCTAGTTCTGTTAATTTCATGATTCATGACAGCTTGGTTACATTGTTACCTAGTAACTTGATTTCAGTGTTTCTCGTTGTGCTCTTAGCCTAAAGTGAACTTTAATAAAAGTACAATATCAATTAAGAGACAGGACTAATGGCCGCGTTTATAACCAAGAGAAGCCATTACCTAGATCATGTTTATTGCTATTAAACAATTAGCCAAGTTTCATATCGCTCATCACGATACTAATCTGCCTCCCACACGACCACACGACTAACTTCTACTCAATCTATCAGGTCGAACTTTGCTCCAAGCTGGTCCAAGCTTAAAAAGTTAAACCTGGCAGCCCTTTATGAATTGCGAACCCTAATCCGACGGGAATAAGGCTCTTAATACAAAATTGCCAACAGACGTGGGTTTAAAATCAGTTTTTGTATTTCAAAATCAAAATCAAAGCATTTATTTCAAGTAGGCCGTTACAGGCACTTTTGAATAGTCGAATTAAACTAACTGCGGGGGGATTTAGGACTTTAGCTTTTGACAATTTAGACCTGTGTCTCAGGTTACATCTTCTTATGTTTGTAATAAGGCTGATTATGTGTAGAAATACGTGACCCGCAATCCGCTTATCATGTAATGAAAAAACATATAATGTGGTTGGGTAACATGTCGGTAAGTAAGTAAGTAAGGGTCGCAGTGGGTTACTGAAAGGGTTACCTGAAGCTTTCCATCTGACCAGTCAATTGTTTTTCTTTCCTTATTCGTTGTTGTACGAGTATTATAACTACAACGTTAAAGGGGTTTTTGTCAACGAGGTGTAAAGGTTTTTGTCTGAATGACCAAATGACTATCCGACCTTTATGAATGCTTATGTCAATTTTGGAGACTATATCGTTGACTATGTCAATTTCATATTTTGGAGACAAACACTTTTCGAATTGACAGTGAGCCACGATGGCTAAAATAAAAAGAGTTTCTGGTTTAAACTGTGTCTACTTGCGTACAACGTGTGTCTTGTACATTGGTGGCACACTGTACAAAATGCCTTAGTATAAATCGAACTCATACAACGTGCGATCTTATCGCAGTAAAATATTGTTCCTTTATTGACTTGTTTTAGTAGACACTCACAAAATTACCTTGTACAATATTTACAGACATGTAATATTAATATTTAGATGTGTGTCAGCGAGGTATTAACACCGTCTTACCGCCGCGCGCCTCCTCCCTAACTGTTATTAAATTGGCTGTCTTTGTATAATAAGTTAATAACTAACTTACCATAATAAGTAATTTATTGCAAGTAGCTACTAACTGACGCTACTAATTTATCACTCATTTTTGGTTATACAGATAATTTTCGAATATTATTTGTCGTTAATTATTATATTAAATCATTTAATATCTAAAATAATAATAAAATATATACAAGTATCAAAAAGGGGAGTAATTACAGGGCGTCAAAAAATTCGTCCACACCACTGTCAACAGGAAAAGTGCCCAGAAGGCTGGCAGCATTCCCACGTTTTTTTAATATCTAAAAGAAAAAGCTTATTCATAACATGAGTACAAAAGCTTCTTGTTTTATTTAGTGTAAAACCGAAATAGTTTCATAATATTAATTGCTGTTACATAATTGGGTTCAGATAACATAATACCTACAGCTCCCAAAGGGTAAGGCAGAGGTGTAACATGATAGTAAACCCAAATTACGTTCGTTGCGTATTTTCCAAGACTTACCAGTTTACTTACAAAGGGTATATGTATGTTTGTCTAGTATGTCTTTCTCTGCTTACCCTCAAACGGCTGCGTCCAGTGAATAAGTTGTGAGGTCGCGGTTAAGTACAAGAAAGCGCACTCAGCCTCCGCCATTACAGAACGATACGTGCTATCGATATCGCGACCATGTGGTGTCGATATGATGTCGTATCGATACATTGCGCGGTGTAATGTGCAGCACTCGGCTTTATTGTTCACACACAGCGCGGGGCCGAAGCTGGATGGTATGTGCTACTTCTTTTTCAATTAGAAGCTTTTAACTCGTTATATAATACGCCTATAACGGTTCCGCTGCTGCAACAAAAAGCAACGAGTAAGCTTGGAATCACTACGAGCGAGCGAGTCCATTGCGTTTTGTGGACGTCTCATGTCTTGCTGAACGGGTTTGAGAGTAGTGGGTTTACGAATTAGGTTCTTCTTAATGTTTTTGAGATATTCTTGTTGTATCTAATGTACGTAATGTGTAATAAGTAGACCTCAAATAAGTTGCGATTCGAGAATAAGTTAATTGCTATAAAACACAGACACGAAGTAAACGTTGTAGACCACAAGCAGTACAATACTCTGTCTAAGTTCTGAACAAGGCAACCATCTAAGCGCTTTGTTTATTACAAAGCTTACAAATTGTGCTTTAAGACAAACTCCACGCGAACAGTTTCCAGTCTGCTAGGCTAGGGGGGTCGCCGCATTACTCTGTATGTCTAGCTCTGTTGACGTAAATTAAAACGTAACTATTTTAACTACTATGCTAACCGGTTTATATGGATCTAGTATTCCACAAATAATGGGATACCTGATATCGTGTCGTACGTTTCCTGTTGTCTGTAGGTTAGCTAGCCTAGGTTTGCAGGTTGTTATAACACACTAAAAATCAAAATGTCTACTACTAGCCCTATTAAGATGCACTCGTATTGCTGGGCCACGTCACACGTGCAGCTCGCTAAACTGTACGACATTGTGTCTTCTTCCGGTATAACATAGTATAGTAAGAAGTACGCGGTCACCTCTCCTGAACTTTGCAGACTCATCGGACATCCGTTTTGCGAGCACGCACAAGTTACCTTCATTAATTGTAAACACAAAAATGAATGTTTACATGGTATACTTTCCTGAATCATCATTTAATAAAAATGCTATTTGTAGGTAGTAGTAGGCTACTACCTACAAATAGCATTTTTATGACTACACATCAAGTTGTTTTACATTAAAAAAATATTTGATTAAACTTGGGCTATTCAGAATCACAGAAGTAATGTGGCTACATTTACAGCGACTTACGTGACTGCCGTGAAACTACCAGTCATTACTATATCGTGTTTATTTAATGCGAGGACATAAAAGGAGAATCTCCCGAAACTAAAAGTTAGCTGATAACACAATTTGAGTGTGTGTGTGACCAGTTGACCACGGTAGTCTAAGTGGAAAACAATTTTTTTTTTTTTTTCCCTTATCCTAGTGTCCATCAAAATGATGGACCCTAATCTTATTACAACCTAGCATTGTATTATAGACTAATAAGTAATTTAATTCTAACTTAAACTGTTAAATTGTCTTTACGTACTATATAAGAATGTGTCCATTGGCACTTTTCTTATTGTCTCTATTAAGGCGAATACACTTTTTCTTGTGTTTATTTGGTAACACTTGTGCTACATTACACTATTCACAAACACTAGCACTAAACACTAACTCGAACGGTTTCGTTCTTTTTAGTCTTCTCACTATGTCCGTGTGGTCGAGAAGCTGGATCGCCTCGACATTCACATGCTGGTGAAGTCTCTTGTCGTGAGCTTCTGCAGATTTTTGAATCACTTTATCGATGAACTCAACGTTTAGGTCCCGATGGAGGTCATCATTTCTTACGTACCAGGGTGCATTGCAAAACAATTGAACGAAGCAGTGGAAAACAATTGAACTAAACTATTAACACGATGAAGTGAGTTTATAGAACGTGTTAGGTATTTGATGTAATAACCAAACTTTTAGGCCGCAAGGAACCTCTAGGTCATCTTAATCATACCATATTGTTTTTTTCTATTGCATAAAATCAAAAGTCATTTATTCAAACTAGATTCAGCACTTTTCAAAAATTTCAAATTTACTTATTTAGAAGAGACAGTCCCCCAAAACGCCCACCCTTCGACACTTCCTAATGTTTGCAGTACAAAATTGTTCCTAGTGTTTGCATATACTTGTTTGCAGCACAAAATTGCTTGGACAAGTTTTCCTGAAACTTAACTTTATTTGTTACGACATCGCTAGTGTTCTAATGTTATTGCCATAAATTCCATTCTCCATTCCACTTATTTATTTAACTCGTTATTGTACACCACAAAGAATACACAAACTTAAAATAACATGTACAATGTATTTAATTAAGAACAATTCAAATAAATCAAAAATCAGTATTCTGCCGATGCTACGCCGTAGCGCGTAGCACTGTAGCACGCGTAGCACTCGTAGCAAAATGTCGCCGAACCGTAGGAAGTGAAATACTGTTTACAAACATTCACGTTATATACAATGGCACGAGGAGTCATCGTTAAATATTCGCGGGATTAGTGCAAGCATAAAATAAATAGGTAAAAGTCTAATGAGTATTATTCAATAACTCAATAGAAACTCAATAGTTTGAGTCTCGGGTTACTACGATGGAGCATTAGGACATCTATACTACGGGACAATTTAAACATGTGTACAGATTACTTACGCTCTTCGGCCAACGTTTATTTGTTTTACCTTCGTTTAGTAATTCTCCGTTCCCCATTTTGTCTTTACGTTTTGGTATATTTTATGTAAAGCCTGTTGCCTGCTTGAACCCGTGGATGTGGATTGTGGGCCGAAGGGTGGCAGGGTGCGCTATTAATTTAGGGACGGAATTTAAATGTGCAAAAGTTTAACATTTTTATGTCCATTAGATATTTTAAACTGGATATATAAATAACTCTATTTTAGGAACATAAAACGAGGGATTATTACTGACTTTATCTTCAGTTCCTAAAGGAGTCATTTTCGGACATTGTGAACTGCAGTATATACTTAACTATTTTTGTTACTATAATTAAACAATAATGAATACATTTGCAACGGTAAGTATAACAGAATCGCTTAAGTACAAATGCTAATTTTCAAAAATGCAAGTAGAAGGTAGTTTAAATACAAACGTAGTTTTTGAATACTTTTACTAAAATGACTTTGTGTGTTTATGAACAACATAAATATCGCGAGCCGTGTGGCGCGGCCGCGGCGCTTATTTGCTAATGTTAGTACTTCCGCACACAATTAGCGCTGCAGCCTGCATGCAATGAATACTGAACAAGCACTACTTTACAGACATTAAAATATTAAGCATTAAACACCTGTTATATAAACAAATATTAACACCCGGCAGGCATTGCATGTAACATGGCAGGAAACAGTGTTGTGTACCGTTGAAGTACACATTATTTTTCTTAGAATATATATCTAACTTTCCTTTCTGCTGGAAGAAATTTCTTATGAAACAAGCAGTACCTTTTTGTTCTTGTATTATAAATAAATAAGCAAATATTATTTCTTCGTATCATCTCCGCCATTCCAGCAATTTGTCAAGTATATTAGGTTCTGTTTGTAGTAGCACCAGATGCAGCTGAATATTGTTATAGTTACAATAGTGGATCTCGTCTATATAACAATTTAATTTCAAGATACACGGTCAGCTGCGTGCTTGTTGTGCAACGCGCGGCTGAGCCGGCTGCCCGGTCTTATGTCGCAGCCGTCCGCCTCGGCTTATTGCTTTACTGATAAGGCATCAGTACTACAACCACTTTTAACTATCTGTGTGGCTCTTAGAACTTCTATTCCATCATATTATGGCGACTGAGATGTTTGAGCCATACATGAAATAATAAAGTTTGGTGCTCTCCAGCTTACCCTTAAAAATGATTACATATTTCTTAGACACGCTGCTACTAAACTAAAACACAGTTCCCAAATTAAACAGCGAAATGCAACAGTTTAACCAGATGCGTAGCTACCGCACACAAACCACCGACCAAGTAAAGGAAAATAACCACAATCTTCACACAACCCCAAATTCTTATAGATAAGAGGCTCGTTATGAGTAAATTAAATTTAAAGGTTCTATGGGAGCCAAAAAAAACTGATACAAGGCCCTGTTAGCACTAGCTATGCCACTGAGCTTGATGAAACCCCGGCCCGACCCAAACACAATGCGGTTACAGTTACTGCCCCCCAGCGACCATACAAGCTGCTTAATTATCCCTCAGGTGGAGGGTGGAGCACAATTTGATTTACAGACGGAAGTGTTCGCAAGTTGTGGCTATTAAATGTGAAGTGCGCTGCGGTGCGGGCCGGTCGTCCGGCGGGACGCGACGTGTGGTCACAGCTCACTCGGTAATCAGGCCACTGATCCGGCTCACTAGCCAGCTAACTAATAATGCAATTGATTCACAGTCCTGATTGACAAGCGTGCAAGCTGATGTGATTGAATTAGCAGGCAGCGCCGCGCGGCCGCACGATGCGTGGTCGTGTATAGCCGCCGAGCGCCGGCTAAGTGGCCACTACAGGCCGGTAAGCTAGTTAGGCTATTAGCTGGGAATTGATGTACTAACAATATACACGCGGTGTTGTGGCAGCGTATCATTAAGTTAGTGCTGCTGTGTGATCTTAAGACAGGTTTAAGTACATACTTATTTTCAGGTATTCAGTGACCTGAAAGTCTGACAACCAGGAGTATGACAGGATATCCAGAGGTATCGTATTGTTGTGGAAGTTAGGTGGTCTCCATGAACTGGTCCTCAGCTGCATCCGCTTAAATTGGAAGTCAATCCCAACTATTCCCAACACAGTATAGCAACAGAATCAGTCTGATTTAGGCGAAACACCAAAACAAATCGAAGTGAACTAGAAGTGCGATGTCCAAGTGAATGAGATCAGTTGAGTATTTGTGATTGAGTTATACAACTACTTGTAGGTGTTTTGTGACTAATTACGTTATTTGGTGTTTAATCGGTAGTGTTTAATTTATCCCATAGCCAGGTTGTAACAATACATAATTATGACTCAATTGGAAGTTATAATGTATTGTGATAAACTGTTTAAAGTTAAAGCGAAGGCGAGATTAGGCTGATACACAGGAAATTTGAAAGATATCAGACTTACTTGCTATTTAGTATAGTTATATACCTACATAAGTTTTTTGTCTAAATCTGTTGAGACGGATACACAACGGAAGCTTTACTAATAAGTATAACTTTGTTAGATCTACTTACTTCTACTAAAATACACCCATTTTCAAATGATAAGTTTTAGCCACGCGTAGGTTGAAGACTTATAGCCGTGTAACCGTGTGTTCATTAAAATTAAGGGATTCCTGAATGCATCAACAATAATGTAGGTACTGCCATGGATATGTTAACTTTCCAAACTGAATCAAGAATTCAAAATCTATCCAAGCGCTATTATTTAGTCATATGCGCAATGTATTTCAGAACGGGAAATAAATCTCGAATTTACGAGTCGCTTGGTTTACAAATTAAATAAGTAGATTTTTTAAATTTTGTTTTAAATTAAATGAAACACAGAACAGGAAAACTAACACAGTAACTTTTCTGATTCGCCAAGTAAACAATATAAAGTGCCCCTTTCGTATCTATTTTAAACTAAATACATTGAGAGTCCCGTTTCTTCAACCCGATAAACTACTGATTTTTGTCAGCGTCAGTCAGCTTCCAAGGTAAGTTGGCTTAATCATATATTGTTTACATACAGAACTTCCTTCCATCCTTTAGGTCCTATTTGACCCAAAAGATGACTGGTAGAGAATGCCTTGTGGCAATAAGTCGGCCCATGTACCACTCTTGTACATGAAGTTTCAATAAATAAATGAAAATCATCGGGCCTGTAATCCCCGAAGTGTAAACAGTTATGTTTAAGTCCCATGTAACAGGGGGCGAGCCTATTCATCAACCGGGCAAAAATCCTAAGTCTGTGGCTGTTACGAGAAATTCCTGATGGATAAACCCAGAAACACTTAGCTCGACCCGGGAATCAAACCAAGGACGTCATGCTCAGCATTCGCGCTTGCGGCCACTACACCAACGACGATGGCATTTAAAGTTTAATCTTTACAAATAAATAAAATTGAAATGTCTGTTTGTGATTTGTGGACCGATGACCTGGTCAAGGTTGCAGGAACCCGCTGGATGAGAGACGCACGGGACCGGTCAATGTGGCGACACCTGGGGGAGGCCTATGTCCAGCAGTGGACGTCCGCCGGCTGAAATGATGATGATGATGATGATGAGTTTTACACGAACGAGGGTAAAGAACACAAGTTATCCCATTTAAGTATCAGATGACATCATGTCCTTTCCCAGTAAGTTGTTGATCGTGAACGAGTAGATATGACACGTGTACCAGCAGTGTTGTAATAACCCGACATAGTGGACCAGTAGCTAATGTGGCGATAACAATTAGCGCGCTAATTAATGCCTAATTATGTATTTATGAAGCCATTCGTTACCCCGCCCGTCCCGCGCCCCGCGTCCCGCGTCCCGCATCCCGCCGCCTGTGTCCCGCTGTCGGCTAAGCTTCTATTATCCCGAATTAGTAGTGCGTACTCATTTGTTGAGCGCATTAAATTGTTGCTTGATAGCTTTGTGTTGTTTGTGTCTGTTCATTTATTTTTACAGCCAAACTCGAATAGATACAAAGTAGATATTGCAGTTTATAGTACACTATAGTCAACTAGGTATAGAAGAAGAGGCCATCTGTACTGAGTTTGAGGGAGGTTTGAGTCATTGTGGTAAAGGATTAGACAGCTAGATACTACGTTACCGAGTGCTCGCTGTCCAGGATGCGCCAGGCGTTTGGAATCGCGGTACGAATTTTACTAATGCCGCTCGTGTTACATGCTGGAGACTACGGTTTAATCTTAATCTATATAAATAAAAAGAAAATTCTGCCTAACTGACTCATCAACGCTCAGCCCAAACCCTTGAACCTAGAAAGCTCTAATTTTGCACAAAGCTTCCTTTATAATGTAGACAAGGAAAAAGGAAGAATTTTTAAAAATTCAACCCCTAAAGGAGTTGAATAGGCGATAAACGTTTGTATGAAATACCGACATTTTCACGCAGACGAAGCCGCGGACAAAAGCTAGTCAGGATATATGAATTGAATGTACCTACAAAGTATTTGGGATTTTTTATCTGATCCAAACAATAAATGCATTCCGCCGTCAGAATCAGTTATGTCCTCGTATACTGTGGTCCAGGGCATCCGTTTTACTAAACGATCACTGGTAACCAGCCACAACATTAAATCAGCACTCGACACAGCCTTTATCACCAACTAAATAGAGTTCATAATACCTTGTTTTAGTGTAGTATTTGTAGTATGTTTGGACGCTAAATAATTGTTTAATAGTGGGACATAAATATGTGCGCGGCACCGAGCACTTATAGTTTATAGGCTCAGAACAGCGACGCGAGCCGCGAGCGACGCCGCGGTCTATTATACAGTCAGTTTGTAGCTGCAGCACATACACACTAACATATGTGCATCATAAAGTTCACTCGGCACTTGTTCAATATCAAGGGACTACTTACCTAGGATTAGAAGTGGTGACAGACAGTTGATATTTTTCTGAAACAACAATATTTTTTCAATTGATATAGGGTTTGAGCGACCGAGCTTTGCTCCGGTGAAATTAGAGAAAACGATAGATCGATTTTTCGCCTCTGTAAACCCACAAACCCATATTGCAAGTTTCATCAAAGTCCTTAGAGAGAGCAATGTACTATTGTAATCACGTTCCCGACTGAAGTCGGGAACGTGATTACAATAGTACATTGTTACCTTAGGGGTGAAAGGAACTTATTGAGCGCAGCGAGGGCGCTAATAGTTCGAGGGACTAAATAAGTCTTTAATCCGAGGTAAACACTGTGCTTTTCATTACGAATACAAGGAAAGTTGATGGGAATAGGCTTGCCCCCAATTACCTAAATCGAAAGAATGAAGAAAGAAAAGGTATTTATTGGTTTCACAAAGCACAAAAAAAATAAAAAAGTAAACATAAGAGAAACACTTAAAATCGGTTAAATCTAATCGGTGGATGGCAATAGGCTTGCTCCTGATTAGATTGGTTGATGGCAATAGGCGCACTCCTAATTACATCGGTTGATGGCAATAGACTTGCTCCTAATTAAATTGTTTGATAGCAATAGGCTTGCCCCCAATTACATCAGTTGATGGCAATAACTTGCTCCTAATTAAATTGGTTGATGGCAATAGGCTTGCTCCCAATTACCTAAACCGGTTAATGGCAATAGGCTTGCTCCTAACTACATTGGTTGATGCCAATAGGCTTGCCCCTAATTACATCGGTTGATGGTAATAGGCTTGCCCCCAATTACATCAGCTGATGGTAATAGGCTTGCTCCTAATTACATTGGTTGATGGCAATAGGCTTGGTCCCAATTACATCAGTTGATGGCAATGGGCTTGCTCCTAATTACATTTGTTGATGGCAATAGGCTTGCACCTAATCACATCAGTTGGTGGCAATAGGCTTGCTCCCAATTACATCAGTTGATGGCAATGGGCTTGCTCCTAATTACATTTGTTGGTGGCAATAGGCTTGCACCTAATCACATCAGTTGGTGGCAATAGGCTTGCTCCTAATTACATTGGTTGATGGCAATAGGCTTGCTCCCAATTACATCAAATAATTGGACAGCTGTCAGTAGAAAGCGATTCTCCCTAGGGCTGAAAAGTAGTACTTTCAACCCGCTCCGCAGGCATGTTATGACCTACTTTCAGAGTATGAGTAATGAAAAAATGTTTATACAAATAGGTCCTTTTTCCAATGTATTCCTATTTCTATGGAATGGACAAACTTCTAACTACTAAAATACTTCTGGTATGTTAATCAAATTAGAAAACAAAGGAAATCGAACAATATCACATCACAGTGACCATAGTTCTCTGACCCTTGGACCCCGCTTCCTGCCAATCACATTAGGAGTCAGTAAGTATAAATAAAGCAGCAACAAGTCAATAAGGCTACTCACTAAGTTGTCAGTTGTCAGTAGGTGTCCCGGAAGGAGAGGGATATTAACGTAATCGTGCATAATCGCTATTAATCCTTAAGCCTTGTGCTCCCAGGGAACATGTCGCTCGACAACTACTGTGATGACACCCGGTACGTACGACCTTCGACCTTCTGTTAGATCTGATCAAGGACGCGTGGGACTCACTGTGTGCGCTTTTCATTATCTGTCTTCTTACCGTGTCGATGGCAAAGGTTACACATTTATTTTCATAAGATTAAACATTTCGCAAAGATACCGAACCGAGAACGTACGCCGAAGCAGCACAAACTATCTGACTGTCATTCACGGAATGAAGAAATAGGAAGATTGGTAGTTAGTGGTCTTATTTTCTAGTTTAAGAATCGAAGAATAAGAATCCGTAAATATAACTTTAGTTTTGAGAAACATTAAGTTATATTTGTTGTTTGTTTTGTTATATTATTTGTTTAAGCACTAACATAGGTTAAGAATATTGTTAATAACCCAATTTATCTTAGTTGTCTAAATAAATGAAGTGA
Source organism: Diarsia dahlii (assembly GCA_949775195.1). Classification (NCBI taxonomy): domain Eukaryota; kingdom Metazoa; phylum Arthropoda; class Insecta; order Lepidoptera; family Noctuidae; genus Diarsia; species Diarsia dahlii. The sequence goes on along the minus strand of OX459197.1, from coordinate 351,282 downwards.
AATGCTCGATTATAATGAGCATCAGAAATATCCGACTCAGCCTAATTGTATGAAAACTCGCGTTCGTGCTTAATTGATATGTGTTGTGTGGTTAACTCGGCTCAAACGCGGTTCAGTGGTTAAAAGCTACAACTACGCACACGCCCACAAGTCGTAGCAATACTACGCCGCTACGAACTCCGTGGGTCGTAGTGTAGCACTTGTAGCTAAAATGTTGCGTTCTAAGGTTAAGTTTTATACTAACTTTTAGTCTGTGTATCTTTCCAGCTTATGTACAAATATTTAAATCATCTACAATGCTATGTGCAGAAAGTTGTTACTAATCATTAGGACAAGGTTTTCGGCCCAGGCTACCGCGATATCCCTAGGCGCGGCTTAATACTTTACGCTGCAGACAAGCGAGTATAGTGGAGTGCCATCATCGGACGGGACGGAGGCATTGTTCACAAGACGATATATAGCGCGGCCTCTCATCAATGACGATATATTGCATCCCCTGTCTCTTATATTACGTCCGTTATGACACTTATGACTAATCGCTCCTGATATTGCAGATATTCAGCGAATTATACCAACTAATATGTGAAGAGAAACGCGTGTTCAATGTTTACTCTCTTTAAATTGAATGCTTAGAAAATACATTACATCAGTATTTTACATACATATTATTTTGCAGATTGGTGAACATAATGCGCTTCCTGCATTAGTAAAGAAAAACTAACATAATTATACGATTATGTACACATTAATGAAATCTAGACTAAGTCGAGCCAAGTCTAAGGTTCCTTACTGCGATTTCTTTATTACTATAGTTAATGTTGTGTGACTTGGCCGTTGAACATTCTTTATACGTTAGTGAGTACAAGTAAATTTTCAAACACTGTTTTAAGCTTTCACGGTTCATAACTATATTTAAAATGTCACTTACGGGATATCTTCTGTGATTTTTATTTGTTTTGAGTTCCCGATATTTCGACGCTGTTAACCCGCGATCATGGCGCTTGCAACAAAATCACGGACAAAATCACGGAAGATATCCCGTACCTAAGTGACATTTTAAATACAAGTAAATTTTGTTTACACGTAATGTTATATCTGTTGTAACTACCGGCCAAGTCACACAACATTAACAATAATAATAAAGAAATCGCAGTAAGGAACCTTAGACTTGGCTCGACTTAGTCTAGATTTCATTACTTTTTAGAGATAAACAAGCAGCTCCATCGAGACTTGGCTAGTTTTTTACAGAATGTTTTTGTTTCTTCTTTTTGTAGAAAACGGGCATATTGATTTATTTTGTTTGATTTTCTTATTTAAAACAATTTTTTTTTAGGTAGTTTTTTTTTCGATTATCCTAGTTTTTATAATTTTTCCTATATGTGGCCATTAAACCCTAACTCTGTACCAAATTTCAGCTCTCTAAGTTTATGGGAAGTACTAGTTCTATTTTGATGATCATGAGTGAGTGAGTGAGTGTCATAAATGCGAAACTTTGCTTTCGCTTAACTTCGGAACTAAATGACCTACAGACTTGAAACTTTTTATTTTAATTGTGATTGTATAGCTTACTGGATGACGAAAATTTCAGCGTTCTGGTCTTATCCAGAGGTTCTCAAATAGGGGCCTGAAAAAATGCGGCGAAATGGTTCCAGTAAAGGAAGGTACGGCAGTTGCTTCGCGCTCGACTCAAATTCAAATTCAAATCATTTATTGCAATCCATAATGTACATTTTTACAGGTGGTATAAAATAATTTTAGACACAATTATGGACCCTGTCGGGCACAGCAATTTTCTATATAAAATAATTAGAGAATTAGAGAGAGGAAGAGCGCTTTGCTTCTTTTAATATTAAAGTTGGTATTATTTCTATACCTAGCTTATATCTATTAATCTATATATCTATATTTATTTACTTATTCTATTAATATTTTAGCTGTCTATCTATTCTTTAATTATTTAGTTAGTTATATTCATTAAATTACTTATTTGTTTACCTACTTGGTTTCAAAAGTTTTGTTTTAATTTTATTAGTACCTAGTTAAACGTTATAATTATGTATTATTATCGGATTTATCTGTTAAATATTCGTGTATTGTATAGTAGCTTTTTTTAATTAAGTATTGCTTTAATTTATTTACAAATATATTGGTTTTCTTTTGTTGCTTTATGTTTTCTGGTAATTTATTATATATTTTTATGGACATGGAATATGGACTAGATTGGTGTAGTTTAAGACGGGAAGGTGGCAAATTCAGTCTATTTTTGTGTCGCAACGAATAATTGGTTTGTACGTCTCCCCGTGTGCTGTAAGAATCCGGATATTTGCGGACTAGTTTACATAATTCCAATACATATATACTAACTAACGTGAGAATCTTGTGTTTCTGGAAGTAAGGTTTGCAACTGTCTGTTGATTCTATATTTGTAATTATTCTAATTAACTTTTTTTGGAGGGTAAATAGTGAGGGGGCGTCTGTGCTGTTTCCCCATAAGATTATGCCATAGTTTAACCAAGCGTGGGCATACGCGTAGTATGTGGTTAAAGCGGTTTGTAGGTTTGTTGTCTTTTTAATTTCGCGGAGGGCATATGAAAACTTTGAGATTTTTGATTTAACTGTCTGTATGTGTGTTTTCCAGTTTATGTTTGTGTCTAAAGTTAAACCTAGGAGAGTGAAATTACTAACTGTTTCTATTTTTTGTTGGTTAAAAGTAAAATTTACATTTATTTGGTTTTTCTGCCAGGGGTGAAATGTTATTAATTTAGTTTTAGTAAAATTTATTTCAAGATTGTGGTCATGCATCCAGTTTATAGTTTTCTCGAGAATAGTTGTAAGTTTTTCATGTAAATTAGCATTTGTTTGGCATGAGGTAAGGATTGAGATATCATCCGCAAAAAGAACACAAGGGCCGTCTATGGTTTTGGGGAGGTCGTTTATATATATTAGGAAAAGGAGGCAACCTATTACACTTCCCTGGGGAATTGAAGCGTGTACTGTTTTTACATCAGATCTAATTAGCTGTACTTCTTTTGATTTTTTATTATAATATTCTATCTCGACTAATTGCTTTCTATCCTCTAAAAATGATGCGAACCAGTCATGGGCTTTCCCGCGTATTCCTATTCCATTTAGCTTATTTAATAGTATTTTAAATTGAACTTTGTCATAGGCCTTTGTCATATCGAGCAATATCCCTATTGCATATTGTTTATTATTTACAATATTTAATGCTTCTTGGATGTATTTATAAACAGCTAGCGTGGTAGATCTGTTTTTTCGAAAACCATTTTGGCAGTCATCGAAAATCTTATATTTTTCACAAAAAGAATATACACGATCACACATTGCGCGTTCGAAGACTTTGGATGCTGTTGGAAGAAGGGAAATTGGTCTATAATTACTTGGGTCTGTTTTTGCGTTCTTTTTATGAATGGGTTTTATTAAAGCTTTTTTTAATTGATGAGGGAAAGTGCCTTCTTCGAAGGATTGGTTTATTAATTTAAAGAAAGGTAGGGTTAGTTCGTCAGCGCACTGTCTGAATATAGTAGGAGGGAGTTCGTCTATGCCGTGGCTATTTTTATTTTTAAGGTTTTTTAATATCTGGTTTACTTCATATCCGTCAACAGGGGTAAGAAACATGGTGTTTTCAGTGGGGTTCATCACTGATGTTTTTGTCTGTGTACTGCCAGATGTTTGGGTGGTACTCTCCCCAATTGACGCAAAAAAGGTATTAAAAACATTAGCTACTTGTTTTGGTTCACTAATTAGGTTTGTTGTTTGTAATGTTATATTGTCTTTTTGTTTTTTTGTTTTTTTATTTGTCCGTTCTTTAACAATGTTCCACATGGTTTTAACTTTATTTGATGATTTATTCATTTTACTTATGTAATGTAATTTTTTTGCCGTTGTTACTGATTTTTTTAGGATTTTTTCATATTTTTTATAGTAGGTCGTAAATATTGAATTATTCATTTTTGAAGAAAGAATTTTTAGTAGCCTTTTGTTTTTACAAGATTGTTTAATACCCACGGTTAGCCAGTGATTATTACGTTTTGTTTTTAGTTTAATTCTGCGTTTAGGGATACATTCATCTAGGATGTCTATCAGACTATTGTGAAACGATTGGTAGTTCTCATCGACATTTCTATTCGGCTGTATAATATCATTCCAGTTTAGTGTCTTTAGTTTGGATTTGAATTTTTGTATATTAGTTGTATTAAATAGTCTTTTATTGGCAAACCAGATGGATTGTTTACTTTGCTGTTCCTGTATCATATGCATTATTGTTCCGCAGTGGTCCGAAAAGCCTAATTCTTCTACGGTCGTGTACATTTTACTGTCGTTAAAATTAGTAAATATCAAATCTAAGCATGTTGACGTAGTTTGTGATATTCGCGTAGGTTCTTTTATGTGTTGTAAAAATTTAAATTCTAGCATGAGATCGATCAACTGGTTTGATTTTACGCTATTTTCTAAGGTATTTATATTAAAATCTCCTCCTATTATGACGTTAAATTTTTGGTATTTATTGTTTATATATTGCATTATTTTTAATAATTGACTAATAAAAATTACTTCCTCTCTTCTATTCCAGTACATAGTAACTATTAACAAATTTTGCTTTGGTAGCTTACAGGCACATAGTTCTATACAATATTCAATAGTCATATCTCTAATATCACAACATTCTATATATTCTATACTATCGTCTAAAATAATACAGACGCCGCCACCACTTCGAGAGCGGCGACAATACGATGCTGCAGTTTTAAATCCACTAAATTGCACAGTTTCTAATTTATCTTTGGTGAGCCAGGTCTCGCACAATGATATTGCTTTGAATGTGGGTTGATCATTAATGAAAGCCTCTATAAGGTGTTGTTTGTTATACATGCTTTGAATATTCTGGAATAGAATTTTAAATTGTTGGTCTGGGGTTTCGAAATGTACGAAAGTTTCGTTGTTGTTCGTTGTAGTTTGTTGGTCTGGGGTTTCGAGATGTACGAAAGTTACGATCATCTATATCTTCGTTTATATTTACTTGAGTTACGCTCTGTTCGTTATTTATTTGTCTATTATCATTGTATATGTCGGTTTGATCCTTCGGTACGGCTGTTCTTTTACCTTCTATAAACAACTGATTGTTTTTTATTATTGCATATAAACCTTTTTTCCTTGCTTTCAACATTTCTTCTCGCATGTTCTTTCTTTCTAATCTTGCGTTTTCGTCTAAAAATTCAGATAAGAACAATCTGGTTCCTTGGAGACAGTGTTTATTTTCGACAATGTATTTAGCCATTCTCTTGCTAATGAGTTCAATTACTAGGGGTCGGTTTTGATTATAGTTTCTGCCTACTCTATATGTTTCTTCTATATACCCTGTAAGGTCGATATTCAGTTTTTCATAACAAAGATCAATTAATCTACATTGTTGATCATAATCTGGCTCTTTATAATATTCAGGAAAACCATAGAGTACTATTTTCTTGCTGTTGTTTTCAGTACATTTCTGGTTTTTTTCCGTTTTTTCTTTTACTAGGTCTTTAATCTCATTCTTCAATTTCTCATTTTCTATGTTTAGTTTTTCTATTTTTTTGTTTATTATTTCTATGTCTTCTTGTCTCTGCTCGTTTTCTTTAAAAAGTGAGTCTGTTTTTCTTTCAATGTCTTCTCTCACTTTAGTAATTGCCTTATTTATTTCTATTTGAATAGTGTTCTGCAGCTCCGCTATAATTGACTGATTATTTTCTCGTAAACGAAGAATTATCATTTCGCTCAAGTTCTTTAATGTTAGTTCTTCTTGCATAATTGTATTTAATGGTGTTTCTTTATTTTCCGGGTATTGCGTATCACCTAATAGACTCAGGTCTTGTGAAAAAGATATATCGGGGTTGGAGTTAGTTGCCCTTTTTCTAAGAGTGATATTATTTTCTTCAGAGGGTGAACTCTTAGGCTGTGAGCCGATTGGTGCACGTATAGGGGTATTTAAATACGTAGGGGGGGGGGTATTTAAATTCCCGGTTTTTGGGATTTTACAATTGCATGCTTGACAATTCCATGACTTCTTTTGCGCTAGTGTCATTGTTTTATTGAATAATGTTGCAGTAACATTCGCACATTGTAAGTCATATGCTTTTTTACATAGTTTACACGTAAGCTTTTCTTTAATTGGTAATTCTTGAAGGCATCCTGCGCATAGTGACTCCATCGTAGCTTTTTGTGACATTTTTATTGAAGGCGCCCTCTATTGGCATAAGTCGTAATTAACTCGGAATTAAAATGTACTTTTAGGTTTATTGATTTTATTGTGTTTGATGTGTATCGAACACAGATGGCGTTGTATTAAGTTACAACGAATGTACGAATCACCAAAAAAGTATTTTAAACACCAAAAATCACTTATTTTTATGTTGCACTAAAGTAGTTAACGGTAATCTGCTCGAAATTTTAGTTCAATTCATTGTCTTTTCCAAAAAATATTGTGTTGTGTTCTGTTTTTTTTTACTGTTCAACTGTTTTTTCTCACTATGTATTCCGTTCACAAGCTCGTTCAAGCAACGATAACACTTAGACAGACAAAAATGAGTTTATTTAATTTAATTTTTCACTAAGAACTTTTATTAAACTAATTCAATTATTTAAGATTAAAATTAAAGAAAACAAAATTATTTATCTAACAAAAAGAATTAGAGGACTTGAGATTTGAACTCGCAACGTCGGCTTTGTCATGTAGAGCATACACAAAACAAGCCATTCTAGTTACGACTTTTGTTGTGAAATAGAGCTTTTGGTTATTGTAAGTAAATTAAAAGTTCGTTAGGACGCTTGTTTTTAAAAAACGGGAACTAACGAGCGCACTGTTTGAAATGGCTTGCACTATAGTTATTTACACTTTATTTTGTTATAAAACACAGAAAGTTCACTTGGTTATTAGTATTTGAATAGTTTGTATGTTTGAGGTGAATGTTTGGTGGTGGTATTTAAGTCAAACTGTTATTTAAATGTTTGTTTACGTTCACTTAACACTCAGAAATTGTTTTTGTTGAAAAATATGGTAAATAGTTAAAAGTAATTATTGACTACACTTATACTGGGTCACTGCTTCTAGATAATAACTTTTATAAGGTTTAATTCACAAAACTAATTATAAAACTATTTTAATTTATTTTATTTACGCGGAGCCGATGTTTGCGTGGCGACAGCGCCATCTGACTCGGCGGGGGCACTGCCGTGCCCCCGAATTTGCACATTGTGAAAGTATATTATTATTTTTAACGTAAACAGCTTATGTGTTACAGCTGTTGTTGATTACGAATGTTTCGTAATTAATAACTGCAAAAATCACTGTCATGTTGTTTTTGTAGCGCACGAGAATTTGCTTAGACAGAGATAAATCGCTGATTAATAGTACTTAGCGCAGTGGGTCCTTGCTAGGTTCCTGTACAAGTTTTAGCCTCCAGCTTGTTTAAGCCTTGTTTGTTTGTAGTATGGCAACACTGTCAGCTCCCCACAGGCCTTTATTATACATTCACCATTATTTAAATGAAATGCCATAACCGACCTCTGCTCCTCGCTACTTAATATTATAATTTGTAACCTGTAGACGTATTTAAAATGTCTTCGTTTTCGTGAATATTGATGATATTAAATACTAAAGGTCGTCTTCTGTTCAACACTGAAGGTAAGCTTACTCTAGATATTATTACGAAACGATTGCATTTGAATAAGTACCGTTTGAGTAGCAACACTGGCGATACTGAGGGAAGTCGTAAACTTGTGCTAAATTAAGTAGGTATAACTCGCTCATCTCCGCTCCGCAACGCTCACCACCCGCGGCGCGCCGTCCGACATCCTCACGTTTATGGCCCATTACGTTTATACCGACATCAACAAATTGGTGATGAGCGTAAAACATGTTAACTGATCTACTTCCAATATTAAAAACTGTTAATTTATGTTCGTATATTATGGAAAATCATTCAAGTAACAGGCATTGAGAATCAACTTTCACTTAAACCGTTTCGGTTAAATGTATTCGCAGGCTCTTCGTTGAAAATAAGCGCCACTATTTGTGACGAAGAATTCTTGACCTTTCGCCTTATTAGGTCTGCTCAGTAGTGCTTTTCAGCTTTAACAGTAAACGTGAAACTGATTTGTTCTAAATGTCATTCACTCCCACTAATAATAGGATTCTTATGTTGGTTGCACCACATGTCAGCAATCACGTAGTGACTACGAAGGGTTGCGATGGCACCCAAGCTTAGCTGGTGACAGCGGCCCAGCAGAGGACGGCAGATAACGATAACGTCGCACCGGACAAACAAATGGCATGCGGCTTATGTTAACTAGCAAGAACAGAGGAACGCCCCTCCTCTTGTAATGTAGCTATTCTATCTTCAATAAGAAATCTATGGCGATAAATATCATTTTAAAATGTCACCTTAGTATTTAACATAGACACCATCATTTAATTTTATAACTCACGATCTTCGATTTCTAAGTACACCTACCCCGACTACACGTCAGTCAGAATACAACCATACTCATCATCATCCACAGCCTGAACTCACCCACTGCTGGGTATAGGCCTCCCTTTTCTTGTGCCATTCTCCATGATCCTGTGCCAGCCTCATCCAGGTTTTTCCCCCGAAGGTAACTATGTCGTCTGGCCGTCTCGCCGCTGCTGGACGACCCACACTTCTTGTCACTAAGGCTGTCACCGAATGGCGTCCAAGAATACAATTAAGCAATCTTAAAATAAAATATAATCTGTTTACCACTTCCTGCAATATCAATACAAATGATAAGATTATCTGAAATAGGGTCAAGAATAAACAAAAGTGATCAGAAAAAACCGTTGTCAGTCGGGATAGGTTGGTCTCTATTACGGCAACGAGCTGGCTTCCTGCTTCCCCCCGTGCTAATCCAGACGCGACACTATGCAGTCATCACGGACACACTGTAGACAACTGCAAGAAGGACAACTATAACTCCCACTCACTCATTTATGTAGAAAAATTGACACATACAGGATACAACATCTAACTTGTATTACCCCGAAGGGTTAGAAGGTGTAGCTGTCGGTGTTCGACAGTTATGTTTAGGTCCCATGTAATAGGTGCGAATAAAGCAGATTAAGTAAACCCACAAGTCTCCGATACAAAACTGAACAGATCAATAAGTAGATAAATACTTAACGTACTTTAGCAACTTGTTTTACTTCAAGTGGGAGTCGTATCTGATAAGGGTTACTTAGCACTCAGGTACTTGCCTACTCTAGCAGTCAGTTCTCAATTATTTGATAATAACAGTAGATTAATATTACAACGACAGAACCTACTTTACCAAGATTTACTGAGGGTGAAGTGTTATTGGGTGTTTCCACACAGAGTTCCTCAGTAGCAGCCTGAAGGCTGGATGAACATCCAGTCGATGGCAATAGACTCGACTTCTTTGCATGGGACTTGTACCACCATCACCCGCATCTTGCCACTTACAGTAGAGGGTAGAGCAGCTACACATACGCCTCCCTAAATCTCTCTACTCTCTTTGGGGATTTCAGACGTGATGCTATGTTATGTGCATTATTTTTAACTAGCTGATACCCGCGACTTCGTTCACGTGGAAATTTTGATGTGTGACTGTCTCGTTGATCGAGTGGTCTCAAGTGCAACTACTGAGGATGAGGTCCGAGGTTTGATTGCAGTGTTTTCGCAGTAGAGGCCAGGCCACGGAGCGTGGTTTTCGTGCCAGGTCGATGGCAATATTATATCTATAGACATCAAACGCCCCATATTCCATGGCGCTTGAACATTACTGGCAAAATGTGGGTTTACGATTAGGTACACCACTGCCTAACTCTTTCGGTATCTTCTGTTGGCACTGGATGGGAAAACTCTTCGGAAAGTGGAATTTTCGCATCTACATCTAATTCCAGGCGACTCTCTCCTGTTTAAAGCAGTTTATTTGCAAAGACATCTGTTCGCAGATTTTTGGTGATGTTGCAAGTTGGGGTAAGATTCGACGGCAATTTGTAAACGGAAAGTGCAATCTGGCCATTGTTAAGCAAAGTTGCGGCAATGCCCAAGGCAGCCACAGCCGATAAGACGGCACGGTTGGCGCAGTGCCTCGGCGTTTGACTGTGGCGCTGCATGTCCTGTATTCGATTTCCACACTGAACAAATATATTTACGTCGCGGGTCTTATCTAATTTTAATTAGGTTTTTATTTTAAAGTTTTTACAGCTGTTTTTCTTACTGTGTACCTGTCAATTTGTATTTGTTGACTATTCACGACAAATATTAACACCGCAATTCTGAAAATGGTGTCAAATGAACAATGCCATCTGTCGAAGACGAAGTTAAACTGCCAAAATATAATGCATGGGAAGCAAACACACACTATAGGGTTTAGGCTATGTAGTTTCCTGCATGAATGGTGCGCGGAGGCACTACACTGGGGGATAACTCCGCTGCCGCCGTATATTGCCGCATGGCGGACAGACCCCACTGGTGTGATTTCATGGCGACATGGAGAGAGCGACTGTCGCAACCCCGTGCAGGGCACAGTGGTGGTAAGTCTCCTCTTTGAGGAGTGGCTTGAGAGGCGCCACGGCGCCCTCACCTTTCGTCTGGCGCAGGTCCTCACCGGACACGGTTGTTTCGGGATTCGGGAGGCACCTGCACCGAATCAGGCGGAAGGAAACGCCCAAATGCTACTATTGCAAGGATCAGCTGGAGGACACGGTGGAGCACACCGTGGAGGTCTGCCTTGCTTGGGCGGAGCCCCACTTGGGTTGAGCCCCGTCGTGTTCTCTTAGCGACGATCGGCGGCGGCGACCTCTCGCGTCCGTCCCTGGTTCAAGCCATGTTGCGGGGCGAGAGGGAATGGGACGCCGTCGCCTCCTTCGGCGAAGCAGTGATGCTAGCGAAGGAGGTGGCGTGGTGAGAGAGAGAACCTATCGTCCCAGCCGCAATAGGAGACGCTCTGGGCGTCGGGGGTCACGTGATGGCTTCCGGCCACCGTAGGTGCGGGCCTGTGGACGGTAAGTAGTGGGCTAGCTCGCCGTCCACCCGTCGTAAGACGACGACAGGCCGTGTCGACGGCGCGTTCGGTTCCACGCGCGCCGCAAAGAGATGTCAGCAATATGGTTGAGGCCCGCAAGGGCCGCCGCTTGTCGGGGCTACGGGTTGTTCGAAAGAAATATCGCGGCCACAGCACAAAAGGCAAAAAAGGAACATGGGTGGTTTTTAGTCAGTAGAAGTCTAACATTCCCTACCGCTCTGCCCAGAGCGGGAGGAGTCAAATGATGATTTCCCACCCTCCAAAAAAAACCCTATGTAGATTTTCAAAGCAGCGTCATTTAAACTAATCAAGGGTACATTTTGTTATCGTAACTGTTTGAAAAATACGATTTAAAAGTTATCTTGTGAACACACTTATTAATTAGTACCGTTTTGATGCAATAGATGTCGTTGCATGTATGTTTCTAAATGATGATAAGTTTTCTTAAATACCTTAAATTCGTATATCTTTTGATAGAGAGCACCAATTCCAATGAAACAAAAACTAAAACCCTAATCTTATTAGTTTTAAAATGTACACGTGATAATACTTTAATAAACTATACACCCAAGACACACAGACACAACAAAAGAAAACATTATTTTTTCTAAATAATTATGTTCAATATACAGAAACTCTACGTCTACAGATTTATAATATTGTATTTACAATTAAAAGTAGATTAAATAAATTTACTCTGAATTGATTTGAAAATCATATAGCATAGAAATGAAAACAAATACGTGGAACTTACAAAAAGTGAAAACCGATTGGGGATCGAACTCGCGAACACGTTTCAACATTTTTGGAAATCTTATAAAAAATCACAAAAAGTGAATACTGATTGTGATTTGAACTTGCGTACCTTTGTTTACAGGTAAGTCTCTGTACCGTTAGGCTACGTACACCAGTGACAAACAGTTTGAAATAGACCTTCTGTTTAAATATAATATGACAGTTGACATTTCGATTGTGTACGATACCGGAAATTTGAAATGACGTAAGGGACTTCAGCTTTCTCTTGGATTTGCAACGCTCGCACCAGGTGCTTAAAGTGAAAAATTGCACAGCACGCTCGATGTCCCTTGCGTTATTTCGTATTTCCAGTATCAAGCTGTAAAACAGTTGAGGATTATGGATAATGCAATACTGCTCACCCCCTTAAGTTATTATGGGGATAATTTATAGCCCATGTGTTATTCCAGACTATAATCTACCTCTGTGCCAAATTTCATCCAGATCCGATCAGCCGTTCTCGCGTGAAAGAGCAACAAACATCCATACATCCATCCATCCATCCATCCATCCATCCATCCATCCATCCTCACAAACTTTCGCATTTATAATATTAGTAGGATACACACACTTTGATTTAAGATTGAGTTCAAATTTTGGAGAGTGAGCTTTCTGTGTCTGTCGATGCAGTATGGTTCCCTCGCCGGTGTCGCACCGCACCGCACCTCTCCGTGCTGATCTTTCAATATCCGGCCACGTTTGAGTCCAGCGGGCGTCCGCGTCGGGCGCGCGACTCACCTCCGCACGAAAAATACTTCCACTTCAAAATGCTTATCGAGTAGAGACATCGTCACGGATATTCTTTCTTATACTTAGGAATTCATTCGCTGTCCGATCAAGCAAACTGTTACGTGCACATTTTTTCAATAGCTTTAAAATGTTAAATCGTGAGACGACAATTTGTGCCAAAAGATTATTTTCCGGTTTTTCTGCAACAAAACAATTTATTAAAAATGTACTTGGACTAGTAGGTAGTAGTAGGTAGCCATATTATGGGACCCTTTCGTTTCCAGACCTGTGTCAATACGGTGGGCTCAATGGCGACGTTATTGGCTATTTATTAGTATTGTACCGCGGCTCGGCTCTAGCTGCCATCGCGTAAGGCGCGGGAATCCGCTCACAAAATGTACAATGAATGTAAATAACAAAAACCAAAACCCTTTTGTCGTTCACAAACAATAAACTTGAACGTGAATGTGCCTCGCCTCGTGTACACCTAACGCCATCTATTCAGCGCTAGTTGTACTAAATATTCTTTGAAGTTTTGTAACAGGCATTCGGTTGGAGTTTTTCACAAAAAATATTCTTTTGTGCCGATGTGTTTCGTAACGAAGCCTGTAACATACGTCACTTTATTATAAACGTTATACAATCAAGAGCTATTTCTCAAACGGTATTTTTTTATGTCGTACTGTGTGAAGTTCTATGGTATCATATTTTGGAAATAAATATGTACCTTTAAGGAGCCCCTGTAATAAACTTTTTTGTGTACGTATGAGATCTCACCATATTCTCTGTATGTACCTAGCTAACTTATCGACGCTAAAGGAAAATTCTATGCCCGTTTGCGACTGTAAACACAACAATTAGTTATCTGAAGTATAGCTTTAATAAGTCTACCTCAATCCTTTTTAAGCAACAACTCATGACATTGGTAACTTAGCTATCCCGGCGGGTATAAACTTGAAAGTAACATATCAAAATAACGATTCGATTCCAATTTGCCCTGATTTAAGGAATACAGCTTTATATAGTTTTCCCTTACAATAAGATCTCCGCATCTCTACATTCGTAAGTTTATTGAAAATATCCTTTGATACACGTACGTGGGCCATTTGTTACTGCAGTTCTCGGCTCTATAACGGTTGTTTTAACTATGCTTGAGGCTCGGTTGTGAATTTCACCTCGAATGCAATGAAAAACTTTGCCCACATATATCATCATCATCTGCCTAGCCTTTTCCTAACTATGTTAGTGTCGGCTTCCAGTCTAACCGGATGCAGCTGAATACCAGTATTTTACATGGAGCGACTGCCTATCTGACCTCCACAACCCAGTTTATACTGGGTAATACGATACCCTTTGCCCACATATATCAAGATGTACTATTTTTTCAGAGAATTAAGAAAATTGTTAATACGCTGTTGTGTAACCGTTGTTACGCTGTGCTGATCGTCCACCAACAGGTTACAAATTTTATTGTGATCGCTGTGTGAATGACGAGCGTGTCATACCGTCATACGTCGCGGGACGCCCTCAAATGTGACGGATTTATATCGCAGCCTGGGATGTCCTGTACCCCGACATATTGATCGACTTACATGCTGACAACACGCAGCACAACGGGTTCCGTAACATGAAGAATGAGTTATAGCTCCCCGTGGCGGGACCGGACACCAGAGACTGTGTGCTGCTGTACGAAAATATTACATTTGCTTTTAGGAGCCTAACCTTCGAACAACGTTCTGCAGATTACGCTATAACTTTGAATGAAACTAAAATTATAAATTATAGCGCCGTAAAAACATGTTAACAAGCGAACACAAAATCGGTCTACGCACAACTTAAGGGTGACACTGCTATTCGCCATAATTCAATCAAGGATTTACACTTCACACAATGGTTGGCTGACTGCAAAGTATGAAAGCAGTTTAATCCAAAGTATTTAAGCTGATTCTCTTCAGAGCAAGTTTATCTAGAACTTTGTTCACCAAACGATCGGGGTTCTGAAAATGAAATGTTCGCGAAGTCTGTTCTCCTGTTCTCGGAGCTAATCTGAATGTAAATCCTTATTCCTTGGAGGTGGCGAGAAGGATCACAGTTCGGTAGAGACGAAGCCGCGAGACGACCACCTTTCATAGTCGCTTTCGTATATAAAACAGAAATATTAATTACCAAAGTTATGACTGGGTTAGAATACGTTAAACTCTATTAAGTTCTAATAACGAGCTGTTTCTCGCGACTATCGTCCACGGGAAATTATTTTATAATGCTTTTTAATTAAATCGTAACCGTAATACGGTTGTTAGGTACTGCTAATCTCCGGAACGGCTCTACCGATTTTGACGGGACTATAGCTGATGACACAAGGTCAAGTAACCCCTTTTTAACCCCCGACGCAAAAACGACGGGGTGTTATAAGTTTGACGTCTCTGTGTGTGTAGGTATCTGTCTGTGGCATCGTAGCTCGCGAACGCATGATCCGATTTTGATTTAGTTTTTTTTTGTTTGAAAGGTGAATTAGTCGAGAGTGTTCTTAGCTATGTTTGAAAAACATCGATCCAAGATGGCCGCCGCCACAAAATGGCGGATCACATATTTGTTCACAACTCCTATCAATATGGGTATCAAATGAAAGGGCTTGGTTGGTAGAATACTATATAACAAATTTCAAATCCAAGATGGCCGCCATCACAAAATGACGGATTATGTATTTTTTTACAACTTCATCAATATGGGTATAATAATATTTTTTATAATATTCCACAACTATCACACAACGCCATCTAGTCCCAAGCTAAGCAGAGCTTGTGTTATGGGTACTAGACAACTGATAAACATACTTATATATTTCTAAATACATACATATTATAGATAAATTACACCCAGACACAGAACAAATGATCGTGCTCATCACACAAACATTTGTCCTGGGTGGGAATCGAACCCACGACCTCCGGCATAGCAGTTAGGGTCACTAACCACTAGACCAACAGGCCAGTCAAATGAAAGAATAAAAAAAAAAAAGAGGGTATCAAATGAAAGAGCTTGATTAGTTGAATACTATACACTACTTATAACAAATTTCAAATCCAAGATGGTCGGCATAACAAAATGGCGGATTACATATTTTTGCACAACACATCAACATGGGTATCAAATGAAAGGGACCCCTTCCATATTGCTGACATCTCTTTGAGGCGCGCGTGGAACACGTACGCGCCGCCGACACGGTCTGTTGCCGTCATGACGACGGCCGGACGGCGAGCTAGCCCGTTCCTCACCGTCCACAGGCCCGCGTCTACGGTGGCCGGAGGTCATCGCGTGACCCCCGACGCCCGGAGCGCCTTCCGCGGCGGCTGGGACGTTGAGAGGTTCTCTCCCTCTCTCGTTACGCCGCCTCCTTCGCTAGCATCACTGCTTCGCAGAAGGAGGCGACGGCGTCCCATTCCTCCTCGCCCCGGACCATGGCTTGCACCAGGGCCGGACGCGAGAGTTCGCCGCCGCCGATCGCCGCTACGAGAACACGGCGGGGCTCTGCCCAAGCAGGGCACGCCTCCACAGTGTGCTCCACCGTGTCCTCCGGTCGATCCTCGCAGTGGAAGCATCCGGGCGTTTCCTCCCGCCTGATTCGGTACAGGTACCTCCCGAAACACCCGTGTCCGGTGAGGACCTGCGTCAGACGGTAGGTGAGGGCGCCGTGGCGAGGCCGCGATCGCCGCGGCCTCGGCCTCCATTGTGGCGGCAGCGGAGGCGCTGTGTGGCGGAACTCCGTCGGACGAGGTGTCCGTTCTGCGGGCGGAGGTCACACGCCAGGCGGTCGCCATAGAGCGTCTCCAGAAGGAGAACGCGAGGCTCCAGGCGAACCTGGCCAAGCTCCGAGGAGCCTGCCCCGAGGAGGTGCCTCAAGACGGGCGCGTGCAAAGCCAGCCTCTGGCTGCCGGAGACCGGGACCTGAATCTGGTTCTGCAGAGGCTGGCTGACCTCGAGAGGGGGCACTCCCTCTTAGAGGGCATTGTTCTGCGCCCCTCTCTGGGGGCGAAGACCTACGCGGGCGCGGCAGCCGGTAACCCCAAGGCAGGGCCATCCGGCCAGCCTGAAGGCGGGGCTCAGCCAGGTGGGAAGCCGGCCCCAGCGCCACCGCGTAAGACGGCTGCCCCTCAGAAGGGCAAGGCGGGACCCCCCCCCTCCGAAGGGCAAGGTGTCGGCCCAGGCGAAGGGTAAGGCGCCCGAACCGGAGAAGGGCAAGGCGCCTGCCCCTCCGAAGGACAAGGAGCCTACCCCTCCAAAGAGCAGGGCGCCTGCCCAGAAGGGGGGCAAGGCGCCTGCCCAGAAGAAGAAGGGCAAGGCACCCCCTCCACCCCCTGAGCCTTCCGAGGGCGAGTCAGGTTGGGAGGTGGCCGGGGAAAAGCGGCGGGAGCGAAAGGCGGCCCAAAAGACCAGGAGAACAGAGCGCAAGCGCCGGCAGAGGAAGCGGACCGCTGCGGCGAGGCTCCGTGCCCCGAAAAACGCGGCTGTAGTTGTAACGCTACAGCCAAACGCGGTTAATAAGGGCATGGGTTACAAAGGCGTTATCGACGGGCTGAAGGCGACGGTGAACCTCGAGGAGCTCGGGATCATCGGGGGCCTCCGAATTCGACCCACTGCTACAGGGGCTCGATTGTTGGAGATCCCCGAGGGTTCGAGCGCCTCGTCGGCGGACGCTCTAGCTGAAAAGTTCAGGGCGTCTCTAAATGCGGACGAGGTCCGGGTGTCCAGGCCCATCAAGTGCGCAAGCCTGCGCATCGTGGGTCTGGACGACTCGGTCTCCGAGGAGGAGGTGTTGGCCGCCGTCACCGCGGCTGGCGGGTGCTCTGCCGAGCAGGTCAAGGCGGGCACCCTACGCCCGGACCGCGAAGGCATGCTGACTGTAACGGTCAGCTGCCCTGTGACGGCGGCGAGGACGATTGCGGAGGGTCGCACCCTCAAGGTGGGCTGGTCGAGAGCACAGGTCAAGCTCCTGGAGCCCAGACCTCTGAGGTGCTTTCGCTGCCACGTCGGGCAGCACGTAGGGTGCCGATGCACCTCGGAGGTGGACCGCAGCGAACTATGCTTCCGCTGCGGTCAGCCCGGTCACTGGGCTGCGGCTTGCCTGGCCACGCCGCACTGCGACGCATGTGCGGCGGCTGGGAAGCCGGCCGAGCACCGGGCAGGGAGCAAGGCCTGCGCTCCACCCGCCAAGGCCAGGGGAAAAGGGAGGCCCTCCGCCACCAAACCCACCGTCGCCAACGCCGCGGCCGCTGCCACCGCCGCCGCCGCTGCCGCCGCCGCCGCTGCTGCCGCCGCCGCCGCCGCTGCCGCCAAAGCCGCTGCTGCCAAAGCCGCTGCCGCTAAAGCCGCTGCTGCCAAAGCCGCTGCCGCCAAGCCTCAAGAGGCCCCGGAGGGGGCTGAAATGGACTGCCATTAATGGCCCCATTAAGCCTCCTCCAGGCGAATATCAACCACTGCGCCTGCGCTCAGGATCTGTTGCTCCAGAGCATGGCGCAGTGGTCGATCAACATCGCCGTGGTCGCTGAGCCCTATTTCGTCCCGCCCAGGCCAGACTGGGTGGAGGACCTCAGTGGCTCAGTGACCATCATTGCGTCGGCCGCCGCCGGCACCCCGGCCCTTGAGATGGTCAGGAAGGGTCAGGGGTGCGTAGCAGCACGGTTCGGGGAGATTGTAGTGGCGGGTGTCTACTTCTCCCCGAGCCGAACTCTCGCCGAGTTCCAAAACTCCCTCAGGGAGTTGAGTGTCGTCATCGGAGGCTATTCCCTTCCCGTACTTGTGCTCGGGGACTTCAATGCCAAGAACTTGGCTTGGGGTTCTCGTTACACGGATGTGCGGGGTAGGATGGTCGAGTGCTGGGCTCTGGAAACAGGCCTGGACATCCTGAACCGGGGTTCTGTGGCCACGTGTGTGCGGATGCGGGGTGAGTCGGTGGTGGACATCTCGTTTGCCAGCCCCGCTCTGTCGCAGCGTGTCGCTGACTGGCGCGTCATGGAGGAGGTGGAGACCTACTCCGACCACCGGTATATCCGGTTTGAGGTCTCTGCCCAGTCCTCAAGCGCGCCGGTCCCGCAGACCCCGAGTGGTCCGCGTTGGGCGCTGAAGCAGCTGGACCGGGAGCTCCTCCTGGAGGCCGCGATCGTGTGGTCCTGGGGGTCATCCCCAGCCAGGCCCGCCGACGTCAACACCGAGGCGGCTTGGTTCCAGGAGGCCATGTCCGAGATATGCGACATGGCAATGCCCCGAGTCCGGCCAGGAAGCGCCCGGCGTCATGTGTACTGGTGGTCGCAAGAGCTGTCGCACCTGCGTCAGCAGTGTGTGGTGGCGCGGCGCCGGTACACCAGGCATCGCAGGCGCCGCATTCGTCCTCCGAATGCGGAAGCCGTGGAGGCGGAGCTATATGAAGGGTACAGAGCGGCGAAGACCGCCCTCTCCGAGGCTCGTCGGCGGGCCAAGGATCAGGCCCGCGAGGAGATGCTGGAGACTCTCAACAGAGATCCGTGGGGGCGCCCTTATAAGGTGGTGCGAAATCAACTCCGCACCCGGGGCCCCCCGCTGACGCAGAGTCTCCGGCCTGAGCTCGTGGAGGACGTGGTGAGCGTTCTGTTCCCTTCGCGAGGGGAGCATCGTCCCCCGCCAATGGCTCCGCCACCTGCGGTGCCGGAAGCGGACCAATCAGGATCTGATGACGACATTCCGGAGGTGACTGGGGTAGACCTGAGAGTGGCGGTACGGAGGCTTAAGGCCAAAAATACCGCCCCGGGGCCCTATGGCTTGCCTGGCAAAGCCTGGGCCCTGGCCTCAGAGGCTCTTGGGCCCCGACTGGAGGGGTTCTTCAGCGCGTGCATGGAGAGAGGCCAGTTCCCGCGTCGTTGGAAGACGGGGAAGCTGGTCCTCATTCAGAAGCCCGGGCGCCCTGCGGACTCGCCGTCCGCATACCGGCCCATTGTGCTGCTCGACGAGGTGGGCAAGCTCTTTGAGAGAGTAATTGCAAACCGCCTCGCCGAGCACCTTGAGGGAATGGGTCCGGATCTTGCGGAACACCAGTTCGGTTTCCGCAAGAGGCGCTCGACGGTGGACGCCATCATGCGCGTGAGAGCCCTCACGACGGGGGATGCGGTCTCTCGGGGCGGTGTGGTCTTGGCGGTGTCTCTCGACATCGCCAACGCCTTCAACACCATGCCCTGGAGCTGCATCAAGGAGGCACTCCGGTATCACCGGGTGCCGGCCTACCTTCGTCGTGTAGTCGGGGACTATCTGACAGACAGGGCTGTCATCTACCCTGGTCAAGACGGACAATGGAACCGGCGAGAGATGTCGTGCGGTGTTCCGCAGGGTTCGGTTCTGGGGCCGCCCCTGTGGAACATCGGTTACGACTGGGTGCTGCGTGCCGACCTCCCTGACGGCGTCAGCGTCGTTTGCTACGCGGACGACACGCTGGTGCTGGCACGGGGGGAGTCGCACGAGGCGGCGGCCGCGAACATGACACGCGGGGTTGCGATAGTCGTTGAGAGGATCCGGCAGCTGGGTCTCGAGGTGGCACTTCACAAGTCCGAGGCCATGTGCTTCTATGGGCGTGGGAACGTGCCACCGTCGGGATCCCAGCTATCGGTGGGAGGGGTTTCCATCGGCGTCGAGTGTACTTTAAAGTACCTCGGACTCGTCCTCGACAGCCGGTGGAACTTCGTGGAGCACTTCCGACGTTTGGCTCCCAGACTGGAGCGGGCCGCGGCTGCCTTTAGGTGGCTCTTGCCCAATCTGGGGGGGCCAAACGCCTCCTGCCGTAGGCTGTATGCGGGGATCGTGCGGTCCATGGCCCTTTACGGGGCCCCAGTGTGGGCGCGTGCCGTGAAAAAGCGGGCCGTCCACTACCTGAACGCGCCCCAAAAGGTCATGGCCGTAAGGCTTGTCCGCGGGTACCGCACGATCTCCCGCGAGGCGGCGATTCTTCTTGCCGGATTGCCGCCGTGGGATCTGGAGGCGCTTCACCGGGGGGTCACTCTGCTGCCGCGGCACATTGCTGCGCGGCGGACAGACCTCCGGTGCGATCTCATGGCGGCATGGAGACAGCGACTGTCGCAACCCAGCGCAGGGCACGCCACGATAGTGGCGGTAAGTCCCCTCTTTGAGGAGTGGCTGGAGAGGCGCCACGGCGCCCTCACCTACCGTCTGACACAGGTCCTCACCGGACACGGGTGTTTCGGGAGGTACCTGTACCGAATCGGGCGGGAGGAAACGCCCGGATGCTTCCACTGCGAGGATCGACCGGAGGACACGGTGGAGCACACTGTGGAGGCGTGCCCTGCTTGGGCGGAGCCCCGCCGTGTTCTCGTAGCGGCGATCGGCGGCGGCGACCTCTCGCGCCCGGCCCTGGTGCAAGCCATGGTCCGGGGCGAGGAGGAATGGGACGCCGTCGCCTCCTTCTGCGAAGCAGTGATGCTAGCGAAGGAGGTGGCGGAACGAGAGAGGGAGAGAACCTCTCAACGTCCCAGCCGCCGCGGAAGGCGCTCCGGGCGTCGGGGGTCACGCGATGACCTCCGGCCACCGTAGACGCGGGCCTGTGGACGGTGAGTAACGGGCTAGCTCGCCGTCCGGCCGTCGTCATGACGGCAACAGACCGTGTCGGCGGCGCGTACGTGTTCCACGCGCGCCTCAAAGAGATGTCAGCAAGGAGGGGCCCGCAAGGGCCGACGCCCGTCGGGGCTGTGGATATCGAAAGGTTACCGCGGCTCCGACACAAGGGCGAAGAAGAAGGAACATGGGTTTGGTTTTTAGTCAGTAGAAGTCTGACACTCCCCTTCGCTCTGCCCAAGAGCGGAGGGGGTTATTCGATGATTTTCCACCCACCAAAAAAAAAAAAAGGGCGCCGTGGCGCCTCTCCAGCCACTCCTCAAAGAGGGGACTTACCGCCACTATCGTGGCGTGCCCTGACTTTTACTCCCTTTAAATCAAACTTGGTCAAACTTTGATTTAAAGGGAGTAAAAGTGGAGAACCAATGTTTTATCTTTATTGAGTCGAGGGTTTTTAAATTTTTAAATTTAATTACTTGTTTAATATGTTTGGAACATGGTCTCTACTCTCTACACATTAATTCAAAGCGTGATTGGTAAGGCTTGACACCACTACTCTCATTTCTTGCTCCACATTCGAGCTTTGAGTAATATTTGTTCTTAATTATTCGACAGCTCATAATCCTGCTTAACATAAATAAGATGTTGCAAAGGCAATCAAAATTATTCGAGCTTTTGAACTTAAAGTTGTATATTCATTTGGACCGACATGCAAAACTCCACTAAACCGGAACACTTGAATCTAGTTTTAATGTGACTCCCTTCTTGCGAAGCGAATTCTGGTGGATCTAGCGCATGGAAAGGAAAGCCTTAGGCTACCTGTCCATTGAAGCGGGGCGAGGCTGCGGAGCGGAGAAACGGAGAAATATTAACTAATAGGATGGCACACTGGAACAGAGGGCAGATTTTATGCAATCCTATTATTCAATATTTCTCGGTTTCTCCGTTCCGTCCGTCCGTTCTCCGTCCTCTAAACTTGTTTGGGTGTCAAGTATCAAAGCAAGTCTACAGTATAATTGCAGTGCTTTCTTCACAAAGTCTTCTCGTCTTCTCAGTTGTTATTTTAGTTATTAATATTTGTTATTTTATATGTAAACAGTCATGGCAACTCTATCGTTAAACTTATGTGCTAAGCACATTTGCAGCACAAAGCAACTAGGTATCGTAAAGACATAATATTTATTACGTGAGGCTTGCTTTTTATTATGAAACATCAATATATTTTAACCTCCAATGTCAGACCGACTGCGACAGTCGGCCAGTCGGACACTCAGACAGTGCCGATAAATAGTTGTCACACGGTATGTGGGCGTGAAGTGGCCAGCCGGAGTCGGCCGGGCCCCGCAGCTCCGCGTGTGAATAGCGGTAGCGGACACACTTGATGTCAATAGCGATTACGTCTTGGAATGTTACGGACGGCCCGGGATCCGGGACCTAATGCAGATGTCAACATCACACTTTAACATTTCGTATTTCTAGAGAGGTATAGATCGTATCTTTTGTTATTTCGCAAGCGTGATTAATACTTAGTGTGTGTGATACAACGAGGAAGGCTGCAGCTTGATGTGTTTGTTAGGCGTAGACTCATTAAACAACAATTATCCACAAAAGTATAAATAATACTTACGGTGATTTGCGCATTAGGTATACATGACTGTTTCTTAAGAGGAAATGTGGGCTCTGTCTCTCTCCGTCTATACGTCTGTCTCTCTCCACTATCGCTGTCTCTCTCCGCCCCCCTGCCCTCAAATCCGTGCGCTAAGGACAACTACAGATCCGACTCAATAGCGACTCAATAAAAGTCATATTTCTA
This sequence comes from Diarsia dahlii, assembly GCA_949775195.1. Classification (NCBI taxonomy): domain Eukaryota; kingdom Metazoa; phylum Arthropoda; class Insecta; order Lepidoptera; family Noctuidae; genus Diarsia; species Diarsia dahlii. Next base: position 328,292 of record OX459197.1, on the reverse strand, counting down.
GGTTTGGCTCTCGCCTATTTCCTCCTCCAATATTGAACCAATTTAAAAGATATTTTAGTTTAGACAATGAATAAGGAGGATAAATACTACGCCGCTATGTTTTTCTTTTTTCGTTAATAGTTGTCAAATTTTTACACTAAGACTCTGTTAACAGCGATCTAAACAAGCAATTTTGAGCATTTTTTTGAGGGTTCTAGCGCCTATAAAAATAATTTATCACCAAAAAGGAAAACATAGGAGCATAGAAATAGTTAATATTTATTATTCTGTAAAAAATCATTGCTCTAGGGTCATTAACCACAAAGAAAACAGGCGAGAGCGTTTGTATGGAGAAAAGACCACCCGCATTTCCTCTTAATGGAAACCCTATACTCAGCATCCGCTCATCTAATTGAGATGATCATTTAATATTCACGATATCCAAACTTTTTTTAAATCAAATAAAAACCGCAATAAAAAATGAGTTCCTTCGGAAGTTATTCAATGTGGGAAATGGGTCCTCATTTATTGTTCACGTACCTACTATGTTAATCAGATGGCACTAGGACAGTGAGAAACATTTCAAAATAAAGGAATACCTAAGTTTACTTACATAGTGCATAGCAGTACCTAATTTCGGAAGAAAGTAAAGATGAGATTAACGATAACGACGGCTCTGTAAATCTTTTGTAATTAAGTAAGAACAATGAATTAATAACTATATTACTATTAAATACTAAGGTTACAAATTCAAATAGGTAGATACTGTCAATGATAAAATCCGACCCCTTGAAATCTTCTGTTGTACGGGTACTGACGGGTAGTACCTATGCTGGGGGTTGGGCAGTATTTGAATTACTTGTAATTAAAATACGTAGGTAATTGAAATACAAATACGTATTTGGTATTTGTATTTCAATTACTTCCATAAAATGTAATTTGTAATTCGTATTTCAAATACCTGACGACGAAGTATTTTGTAATTAGTATTTCAAATACTTGAGGCTTCAAAATACATTTTAACATTACAATACATTTAAACTTCATTTAGAAATTTTTGAAGTAAAAAGGTTAAAATAAAAACTTTTAAGTTAATTATTTTGTTTTTACTTCATTTTTGCCACCGACTTCCGAAAGAAAGTTAAGTACTTTATACTTTTTTCTGGTGGTTTTTGAAGGTGGTTATTATTCTTTTTTAAGTTTTTGTAATTTGTTTTTTGTATTTCAATTAAAAATAGCTAAAATACTGTATTTTGTATTTTATATTTCAAATACCTTACTTAAAGGTATTTTGTATTTTATATTTTAATGGGTGCTAATTTAATTAAACCGGATTCTTTTTAATCATTATTTGCATCAAAAAATCTACGTTGCCTTCTAAATTACTAAGTCAGCCACAATTAACGAGCATCTAAGCGTCATCATAGCCACAAGTTATCTTTTCTGAAGCCACTCTAAATAAGTACAACTCAGCATCGTGGTTATTTTTTAGCATCTAAATTTGTAACATGGATTCAAACAGTAAACTTCTAAAATATTAATATATGGCATCAAAAAATATTCTATTAGCTTCTAATTTATTAACTCAGTACGTTTAAATTGTAACTCATGCCACATTAACTGAGCATCAAAATTTAACTAAAATTGACATCAAATATTACATTACAGCCACTAATAGTACGTAGAAACTACTGTCGTGTCATCGAAAGGCTTAAGTATATAAGTTCAGAGTATCGAATGTCCTAAAGATTTATTTACATGTTGTGCCACAAAATTTATCGACAGAATCGCTGCAAACTTTATTTTTATCGGATTACTAGACAATTGTGAAAACATTTCTGCAAGCAACTCGGAATGTGATGTATTATTTTACATGCTAAGTTATAATAAATGATGTTGTCTATGGTCGCTTCAATTATATTTTTTTGAGGGCCTTGTGTTGAAGCTGTAAAATGTAAAAAGGTTCTGAGATATAAATTCCGTGGCTGAGTTAGTAAATTAGGTGCCTATGTATAAATAACAAGGACAAGTTAATATAATAATTGTTGATCTTCAGCCTTCACTTGACGCTTGACGCTATAGAATATTTAGTGGGCGTTGTAAAAAAGGCGAATTAGTTTAATAAAGGCTATATAATTTTCCCGTGGCTTAGGTATAAAATTTGAAGTTTGATCACGTGGCCAAATAAAAAAACTGTGGCTCGATTTATTATTTCCCTATTTTAATTACTTGCGATACTGTATTTTGTAATTTGTATTTCAATTAAAGCAAAGCATGTATTTTGCCCAGCCCTGGCTGGAATTTAGTAAGTCGCAATACAGTTCTACTCACCATCGTTGTGCATAGCGGTTTGTGCTAACTGGTAGGGTAGTGAGCCGTCAGCAGTGATCATGGAACTTCCTAGAGTTAGTTGCGAACATTAGACAACAGTACAAGTGCACGGAACTCTGTAGACCGCGGCTAGACTCCACTGAGCACCTCACTAACTTCATACATTCGGATTTCGGACTAAGTATTGCTACTACATAATTTAACAATAAGAAAATTATAATAGCATTAAAAGTTGGCAGTGTTCAAGTCAAATACAATATAGATCTTAAAGTCATTTTCTATTTACTTCGAGCCACATTTTATTTATCTTTTATTATACTTAAGTTTGAAAAATAAGATAATACCTACCTACCTATGATAATCTGAGGCTGTGTGAGTGTCGGTCCTCCCTGAAAATGTCACATTTACCATTTACTTCCGAGCATTGGGTTCGGTGTTCCAACAGTTTTAGGCATCCCACAGCATTATTGTAGTCAATAAATAACTGTCTCTCCAATCACTGAGCAGATAATCTGCAGTCAATAAGTAGGTAAGCACAGGCGACAGTGCGCGGCCGCAGCCGAGCACTTCCGCGACAAGTTAGTGCCGCCCGCGACGCCGCGCCGCATCACGCCGCGCCGCACCGCAAGCGACAACTTTGTTGACTTTGTGTTGCCACCGCGTCGAGCCGTGCCTCGCGCCGCACCGCAACCACGACGGCTTGCCTGAACTTTGGCACAACGCTATCTAATAGTAGGTACTTATAAATTGTTGAAATAATATGATTCGCATAAATAGAGATACGAGCGACGTGTGCCACTTGAGTTTTGCATTGAAAATATGTATACTTATGAGTAGGTGACACAAATTACTAAAAAAAAACATACCTATTAAATAAAGTCGACATTAATATTCGACATACAATATAACGTTACACTATGACGTTTTCAAATCTTACAAGTTTCCACTTTTCTCTTTCCGAAAGCTTCGCTCAAAGAATGTTCAATTTTCATAACAATATCTCCAAAGTGACGTCTGTGACAGACAGTTACAATATAGCGCGCGACAACTTCATCAACTATCGCCATCAATTACTTGTACTACTAAATTAATTAAACACTAAATCTTGACGAACGACCTCATAACGCAGACCAATTTCTTTTAAACATGTTCCACGCAAATAGTAAATAACTGTGCAAACATCTTTAAACTTTAGAAAAAAGTTAACTGACGTTATGGTATACCTACTATCATGGGGTAGATGTAGAATTTAATAGAGTAAGTATTCCTAGCTCAAAAACCGTGTAGTAATCACTTTAAAACGTGGAACGCCGGAACTGGTGCTACGAGTCGAAATGCTACGTACGAGTAGCTAAAAAACAAAATAACTCAATTATAATCGCGAGAAAGGAAAAGAGTAAAGACGAAGGCAGAGGTGGCCCAGTGCCCAGTGCCCAGTGGTGCGGGCAGTGCGGCAGCGCCCCGACTTACGGGGAGTACTTCGTGGGTTCAAAACCTATAGGCAGGCGCATTACTTTGAGCCATTTATTTTCGTTGTGGCCCTAGTCCAAAAACGTCCAAGACAAATAGTGACATTTATCAACACGCACTGGGCTCGCGTAATGGATTACTCCCTCTCATAGAGAAGAGACCTCTGCCCCCGCCACAGATGACAGAAACAACAGGTACCCGCTATGATGAACAACATATTCTTGGTACTTATAAAAGTACTCTATATTGACCTATGAGGTCTTTTCAGTAATGAGATAGCCTGTCACTTATTCATGGGGATACTGGTAGTCGGCGATGATTATTTTGACTGGAATTATTTTCCATAAAATGGTGTGCTTTCTCCAAAGACTATATCTTTCTCAAAATAATAGGTTAGGCTACATTTAGGTACTTGGATTAAAATATGAAAAAGTTTGCGTCTTTGAGGAAGTTGATTAATGTCCGGCTAAACAACTTACTAGCAGCCGCGTTACGTATTCGTGTGGGCCGTGAAGTTAGCTGACTGAAAAACATGAGAACGTGTCATAGCGTCATCGTCGATTACCTAATCTTTGTTTTTTGATTCACTAAAAAATTACTAAATTTGCTTATTTTATTGACACTATATCGACCATCAGGTAGGTAGGTACATTACCGGGACTGCGGGTTGTTCGAAAGAGATACCGCGGCCCCGGAACTGTATATAATCAATAGAAGGCTGATACTCCCAGAGCGGGAAGAGTCATAATAATATGATGATTAATTAATCAACACCAAAAAAAAGTTAGCAAGGTAGGTACTTAGTAATTACGATATTTCATGCCGGATCATCATGACAATAACATTACTGTTCAATATTTTTTTCATGATCAAGCTATGATTTTTTTTTTTGATGTGCTAATGGCAATAATCTGACTAATTTCCCTAGATTTTCTCCAACAATGTTGTGATCAGTTTCCAGTTCAATCGTATGCTGCTGAATACCAGTACTTATTTAGTGTGTACGCAATCATTATTACTCCTGCCCCGCTATCTCCGCGGCCCGCCGCGCGCCGCGTTCGCGTCGGTTCTGCGGTCTGCTGTCGTAAGTCGTAACGCTCTATTATAGCCTTGCTTTTGAGAGCCGCCACTGCACGACTGCACCGCTCGCGCCGCCGCCCGCAGATGAGATCACGGCGCTTCTCAAATTAAATAACTGTCTCTGAGTATTATAATATCTGTGCTCTGAGGGGCTAGACAAGTTACAACCGCTTCGTATCTATTCTCTTTCTATAATAATGAACGCTTCGGCGCAAGCGCTTGTAGAAAGCGCTAAGTTGGTAGCCAACTTCACAAAACTGAGTCGATCGCTCATTCTCTAGTAAATGTAGACAAAACCTACACTTTAGTCTATGGTGAGCGTATCTACTAACGTCAAACTAACGTCAAAGACACAGTTGTTTACATTATGCGCGGGGTGAAGTTTTGTTTTGAATTGTTAAGAAAGTAACAAATTGATTTAAGTGTTAAAAAAGTAAGTGAAATAAAGGACAAGTTCTTCTTATAATTGGTGTATTATAAAATCACAGCGCGGAATGTAATTTTAAACAATACTGTGTCCAGAAATAATATGATATTCTGCATTTGGATGAAAGATGAAGTGATAACTTTTATAAAATGGAATCGAGATCTCGAGCAGGCCCAGAACAGTTCGCAGCTTTATTGGAATTCATGGGAAGGTACGTGCATTATTAGTTATTTCGTGACCTTCCTTTGTTAAAATCTAATATACTTGGGCACTTGAAATATGTTGTACATAAACAATGACGTGATACGCGGCTTGAAATAATACTAGATACTTCTTTCGAAATAATTAAAACAATTATTGTGTTTGACCCTTAGCGCACCACAATATATGTATAATTATAATATTATAAAGTATAGATTTTAAATGTTAAATGGCACCTACAATCCAAAATTATGATAAATAAACAAAACACTTCTCGGTCTCAAGACAGCTGGATCGTACATAGACGCCATTTTTTAGCGTTATCTCCAGGGTCTCGGCTTACGCTACACTAGCGTTCAAATACTTCGCCAACGTTTCGTTTGCGCTTGTCAAAAGTGTGATTTGGCTAGCATTTATATGGGATGTAGCGATCAACGTTATAGAAAGGATCAGATTTCATTCTATCATTTTGAACGATAAGATAAGTTGTCAACATGGCTACGTATTTTCTATTCGTTTGTTCTGATCACGTGACTTAGCGTTGCGATGACGTCACTCCCATACATTTGACTCGTTTTCTACTAACGTTTACGCTTGTAGATTGTTAACTTGGCTAAGCCTGCTGGTGAACCAACACGAACAGTCGAACATACAAGACGACGAGAAAAGGTACTTAGTGCGTGTTTACGTACAGTGCGATCAAATTATCTTGGCAGCTCCGAACTTCGTGCAGGTCATTTTGTTACAACGAATGTATAAAAGTGTTATGATATTTATTTTATTTGTATTTCTCACTGTTTAAATTAGATATTTTCTGATCGTTTAAGTATTGGTTTATCTGGCAATAACAGTTTTATTCCCAAGTTTACCATGCGTAAAATTTCGCAAAGCCTATGTTCAGAGCTGCCAAGATAATTTGATCGCACTGTACACGCGGGGCGTCGCGCGGCTCGTTGTGCGTTTTTATTTCAAACACATGGCGATGTATGAAAACGTTAAAGATTTCTTTTTAATAATAATAATATAATGTCCGCGTGCCGCGTTCGTTGCGGTGGACCCGCCTCTCAGTAAATGATTAAAAAAGCACGCAAAGAGCCTTTTGCACGCGCCGCGCAACGCCCCGCGTCTCCGTAAACGAGCCCTTAGGCCAATATAATACCATAACATAACATCAGGCCTGTAATCCCAAAAGGGTTAGGTAGAGCTCTAGGTGTACCGGTTAGTGATGCAACGAATATTCGTATTCGCATTCGCATTCACGAATACTCGCATATTTTTGCATATTCGCATTCGTATTAGCAAAATATCTACGAATGTTTTGCAAATATGCATCTAAGAAGAAAAAAAACAATTGGAAGATAATAGTAGGTTAATAAAATCAAAATCCATTCATTTCTTAGGTTTTTTAATGCAAGAGAAAGTAACATAACCTCGTAAGCAAATTATCATTCTACACTTTATCATTTGGTATTATTTATTTATTATTTTACTTTTGGCAATAAAGCTTAGTTATTAAATTTTCATTACAACTTATAAGACAAAATGTATAAGTATTTATAAAATGCCTTTTTCATTAAGGCGCAGATAAACGACTTTTAATGATTTTATATTGAACGTCACGTCTAAACTTCTAGTCTTATTTCTTTGAAAAAAATATATGATAAACTAGACAATTTTATTCATAATTTGATATGTGAAAATGTGAAATTATATTTTAATAAAAATTTTTTTTTTTTTTTACTAGCCTATCTTGTCCCACTGCTGGGCAAAGGCCTCCCCCATTTCCTTCCATCTTTCCCGATGTTTTGCCTTCTCTGGCCAATCTGTAAGGAATGAGTCTAAATCGTCACGCCAGCGTTTCTTGGGCCTGCCTCGGCGACGACGAGCGTCCTCAGGCACCCACTCTGTGACGATTCTGGCCCATCTGTCTTGACCCATCCTGGTAATGTGACCCGCCCAGTCCCACTTCAACCTCGCAGACTTATCGCCAACATCGGCGATGCCTGTCTTGGAGCGTATTGTGGTGTTACGTATTCGATCGGTGATTTTGATCTTTAAAATGCTACGCTCCATCGCTCTTTGGCAAACCTTGAGTTCGGACTTCTGAGCCTCTGTCAAAGACCAAGTCTAGGCGCCATACGTTAGAATAGGCAGGATACACATGTCGACGAGCTTACGCTTAAGTGAGATTGGAAGGTCGCCCTTCATAAGCGCTTTTATGGACCAGTAGCTTCTCCAGGCATTTTCGACGCGACGGTCGATCTCTTTGTCCTGTCTGTTGTTGAAGGAAACTAGCTGGCCCAGGTAGATATATTCGTCGACATAGTGTATTTCCTGCCCATCGACTTTGACCTTACATTTAGTGGCATTGGTCATGACTTTAGTCTTTGACTGATTCATCGTCAGTCCAACCTCAAGGCTTGCGGTGCTCAGGTGTTGGAGCATTTGTTGCAGTTGATCTGCTTCAGAAGCGAAAAGAACGATATCATCTGCAAAACGAAGGTTTGATAGCATTTTATCACCAATCGGAATGCCTTGCGTTGTCCACGTATCAGCAAGAGATTTAAATACCTCCTCGAGGGTGCTGGTGAATAGTTTAGGAGAGAGCGGGTCACCCTGTTTAACTCCTTTGGCAATTTTGAATTTAGAACTTTGGCAATTTTAATAACATAGTGTAATTAATTTGTAAAGTATTGTCTAATGTGGACAAAAAAACGATAATTACGCAAAAACTATGGGGCGTATTTACATGTAACTTTAGTCATATAAAAGACAACTTAATGACCCATATTTTAGTATACGGCTTTTATTTGTATAGTGTTTGATAAATCAAGGTGGGTTGTTTTTTCGAATAATCTTGGTGCGCGTTGAAGCGGGGCTCTGGCGGGCGACGGGCGGCAGTGTATCGCTGACTCCCTCAGCTCCTCTATCGGCCTATATCGCTGTCTCCTCCCACTCGCTCAAGGGCGCGGGCAGTTAATGTCGCCTTAAATACCTAGTCACTCAAGAGACTTATATGAACTGAGACCGTTGTATTGGTGGTTCACCAGGTCATCGGTCCACCTAGTGGGAGGACTTCCAACGCAACGTCTTCCGGTTCGCGGTTGCCACCATTGAGGTATAATGTACTACGGTTGCCACTGCAGATCAGCACATTTCTGGCGATTTTTCGTTTTTCAAATTTTACTAATTCGAATGAACTTCAATAAAATAAAATATTTTGAATTTGAATTTGGAAAACTCGGTTTTATGCATTGTTTTCAAATGATTTCTCATAGCAGTTGTCAAGTAGGTAGTTCTTCTTTTTCTTGAATATTCATTGTAACACTGCTTGCATTTAGCTCGTTCAGCATCCCAAAGTGTAAAACAAGAACAAGAACAAGAACTTAAAAGTAGAAAACAAGAACATAATAAAATTGTTGTCTCATATTCTTCGTAGTCGCATGCCACTGATACCTGATGAGACCTGATGCTCCTTCATGGCGTTCTCATCGATACAGAAGTCAGCTGTTAATTGCCATTAACAAGGTGGCATGCGACTACGAAGAATATCAGACAAGAATTTATGTTCTTGTTTTCTACTTTTAAGACCGCGATTTTGTTAGTAGTCGGGTTTTAGATTTTTGAACTTAATTTTTTTTTTGTGTTTACTAAAACTATAATATAATACATATTTGTAATGTGCTTGTCAAGACCTTTCATTTGATACCAAACATGTTAAGATTATCTCAATTAATTTTTTTTCGATGTTATAATCTGACATTTAACTTCCGTCATAAAAATATTTGATAAAAATTTCTATAGCTTATGACACCCGGGCTATTCTTACGAATCTATTGACACCTCATTTATTTAAATCCGATCGGTAGTTTAGGCGCTACGGTGGAACATACATACATACAAACATACATACATAGACTGCCAAAATCATTACCCTTCCTTTTGGCTTCGCCGTAGTCGGGTAAAAATACAAACGGAACGGACCTCGAGACTGCCAACAACAAATCATTGACAATTGGCGCCAAATTTGAACAAAAACTGAACATTCGTATACGCATTCGCATTCGCGAATGTTCAAAAAATGACATTCGTTGCATCACTAGTACCTACCGGTATACGTAATAGGGAGAGAATGAATAATTGGAATAAGGGCAAAATAATGATGATGAATAGGGAGAGAGCTCATTGCCATCAACCAGCCACAAATTCAAACTCCGTGGCTGCTACTGATTGATAAATTCCTGATGGAGAAACCCTTATCCCTTTGCCCGACCTTGGGAATCGAACCCAGGACCTCATATTCAGCAGTCGCGCCTGTGACCACTAGACCAATACCATACCACAAGTCATTTGTCGATACTTGTGGTCGACACGACTTACATACTCGTAACTACCTGATTTAACCTGATACACCGTTTTAAATGCCTCTGCAAAACAATACAATGTACAATAATCAGAAAGTTGCCGCGCGTGAACATGTTCGTGTAATTCCACGCGCGCATAGTCCCGCGTGGTCGTCGCGTGCCCGCCGCGCTGTCGTCACGCGGTCACGTCGCGTCGCCGTGTCGTCGAGCGCTGATTGGCTCCGCCGAGACCCCGCACGTGACGCAATACAACCGCACGAGAAATATCTTCAACACACGCTGAATTACTTTGTAATTTTCATTTTCGCAGAGTTAAGTGCCTAGGTAGGTGAACACTAATCATTTCGCATTATCATTATCTGTCTAGCCTGAATACCAATATTTTACATAGAACGACTTAATTATCTATCTGACCTCCAGGTTACCAGGTTAGTACTGGGGTAATAAGTACGATACCCCTTGGTAATACTGGTTGTCATACAATAAACCAAATCCATTTTTTAAGATAAACAGGCGTCTAAATCCGAAAATATATGAGGCACCTCATACCTTTATAAAACAAACGTTTTCCCTGCGGGAGTGCCCAATCGCCGTCGAGCAGCCTCCTGACAACGATCATAAATTCCAGTTAATTTGGGCTCACAGACTACGTGTGTAATAAATTAACTAAGAAATATGAAGTGGAGCGCCAGCCGCCAGCCGCCAGCGAGTAGCCCTCGGCGTGTAATATCGGATTACGTCCGGACCGGAGCCGCGGAGGTGAAAGCTGTCCGTATTAGTTGAACTTCAATATCCGCGGATCAGCGCAGCGCTATTGACCCGCGCCCGTTCAATGAGACGCACACTTCCACGATATCAGTACATACTTCCTACTTAGGTAGTTACCTACACACTAATGTAACTTAGTTTTATAGCTGAAGATTAAAATTGTTCGTTTCAAGTTCTATAGAGGTGAGCGTAGTGATCGTTAGAACTTAGTTCACCCACCTTGCTATTCAATAAGTCGTAAGCTGTGAGCCATAGAAAGATCTACTGCACAATAGATTAGTAGGGGCTACTGATCTAGTGTGCAGTAAATCTTACAGTTCTTTAACTGGGTTTAAAGTGACATGATATGCGGCCCGCGGTCATTTACTATTTCGTGTAGAGCATGATGTTCATTGTTTACCCGACTACGGCAGGAGGGTTATGATTTTGATTGTTTGTTGTAATTGTAAGCAATGGCTCCTTCCCGTCGGGGCTGCGGGTTGTTCGAAAGAGATGACGCGGCCTCGAGGGCTAAGAAGGAACATGGGTGGTTTTAGTCAGTAGAAGTCTGACACTCCCTACCGCTCTGCCCAGAGCGGGAGGGGTCATTTGATGATTTCCCATCCTTCAAAACAAGGGATGGTTTGTTTTGAATTGATCCGCAGCTAGGTATCCGCACTACCAGGTGAGCTGGTAGCTCGCTGTATACAACTCGCCCGCGTCGATCTGCACTAATGTTTTGGTTCATTTGTGAGTATCCTTTCATATTCTCGATCGAACAACTTGGACACTATGGCCCAACGCACACGCCGGGCGGAGGCGCGGCGAAGATACTGAGAATAAACTCAACGAGCTCAACTAAAATGTATGAATAACACCTTTATTTCAATACCTGTGTTCACAAATAAAGATAATTTGAATTTGAATAAATCAATTTAAAATAAACCTTAACTCCTATGACATGCTGTTGAAAACGGCATGCGGCGCGAGACGCGCGCGGTACGCCGTCAAGCTGCCACGAGAGCAGACAACCGCGCTCCGCCGCCGGTGTGCATTGGGCCTATGATCTCATGACTTATGATTACTATTGACATTATTCACTTGAAAGCTCTATTATTTATTGTATGGTAAAAAATGGGGGAGAAGAAAAAGGAAACATTTTGGAACTCTTAAATTTTAATCAATATGTCTAGTATGTACAAAAAATAAGTAACACAATGTTATCATTACCTTATCACTTTAAAATTACTCAAAATAATTGTAATCTTACATCAACTGAACATGAACACATCTCATACACACGTTTCATTATTTGTTTACAATTCTAGCGTGTCAAACAATTCATTGATTCGCGTACAAACATGTGACGAGTGAATTACAAAAATATATTATCATCCATTACTAAGTACTCGCGACCAAGTCAACTGGTCGCCGCTACCGCTCGCGGCACGTGGTCGCGGTGACGTCACCACCTGTCGCGTGACGTCACGCTCGCGCGGCACTACTCCTGTATATAATACTAATTGTCTACATGTTTAGCGTCGCCTGTGCTTTACCGTCGATAATTGTAAACAACTTTATGATGATAAATTAATAACGGTGATATTACTACGCTTCGGTACACACAAAACTCGATTTAGTTTCACAACTTGATAAAAAAATATTAATAATTATATATATACATTCAACTACATTTCATAAATCTCAATTATAATTAAAATTAAAAACCAGTATGCGTGTAACCGCGCGCCATCACACAGTACCGCTAGCGGGACACACGAATATAAATTACTATTATTTGCAAACAAAATGTTGTTTCTAAGCATGGTTTTCGCCATTTTATTAATTCTATACACTTTTCTACTTGTTACAATATGATGAATAATGAAGGCAAACTAACATAATTCGTGTATCGCATAGTGACTAATCTATCTTTGTAAAATCATTTGAGGTTAGACCGCGTATTAACGCCGCTCATTCACGAGAAGCTGTTACCGAACGCGGCGCGGGACAATGTACACTTTCTCTTTGTCATAACCGACCTGAGGACAGACGTGGATGGAAGGAGTCTCGTAACAAATTATAAGTCGGATATAGTCAGCGGTCACTCGTGGTAGGTAGCCGCCAGCACGTAGAAGCGTCGCTCGGGCTGCAGCGTCAGGCGGCTCACGTACTTCGTGAAGGCGGCCGTGCCCGCGTCCGCGTACACCAGCGTCAGCGCGTTGTGCGCGGGCGGCACCGTCACCAGCGCCGCGCCCGCCGCCTGCTCCTCGGGCTCCACGTACAGCGCGGCGCCGCCCGCCGCCCCCGCGCCGCCCACGTGCAGCAGCGCGTCCAGCCGCGCCGAGCGCCACGCGCGCACTGGCAGCAGCGAGTAGTCGCCGGGCGCCCAGCGCTGCAGCTCCAGGCGCGAGTAGCCGGCCAGCGCCAGGTCCGTGCAGTCGGCCAGCAGGCGCACGAAGGCGGCGCTGCTGAACAGGCCCAGCGCGCCGCGCACCGGGTGCGTCGCGGGCGCGCCGGCCAGCCACGTCGGGCACACGCGCTGGTAGTGGCGCTGGTTGGCCGGGCCCACTGCCTCCCACGGCAACTCTGTACAGAACGAAACGACGCACTCAAATACCGAGGGAAAACTTGACAACATCCGCAGTAACGGATAGGATACCACAACATATCACATGCCACGCGGGATGGCGGCATTCCATAATGACTGGCCTAGCGTGGAAACTCCTGGATCTGAATATAACACGTGGCGTGGTACCTGGCTCCTGCAGCGCCTGCTCGAGCGCGGCCAGCTTGTCGGGCAGCAGCAGCGCGGCCAGGCACACCTCGCTCTCGCGCTCTATCTGCGACTGGATCTGTCCACGTGCTCGTGGCGACATGTAGGTAGCCTCCACCCACTGGCTCAGCACCACCTGCAGGCACACACTCACACTTGTATCCATATTATAATGACATATTAACTTTGACAGCGCTCTCATACCGTGGCGCGAGGCAGTAAGCACATCGAGGTACATCGCGGCGAAGGTGGTGTGACGATCTGCATAGCTATTCACAACCACTCGATTGTCCCTCGTATCCAATCGATCGATCAATCGTACTATCGAAAAGCGCTATTCACAAAACCGAAACTGATTCATTATTATTATTCAATTGTGATTTGAGATGAAGATATCAGTCGTGCAATCTTGCCGACAGCTATTTGCTATCGAAAGTGCAATTCAATCAGAATTACGACGCCATTTTGTACTATACTGCAAGAGTCGTTGCGTATACACTTAAAATTAGAATTTTTAAATTGTTTTTAATTATATTTTTGGTTACTCGACCGATATTCAGTACAATCTATAGTAAAAATTATAGAATACTTATTGAAGATAATTTATTGGCTACCTAAAATGTTTCACCACGAGTGTTTACAATTGTCGATCGAATCTGTGAATAGCATTTGCCAATCGTTCAATCCAAAAATCTGATACTCGAAAAAGTGTCAAGGTCGATTCGACTTCGATTCGATTGTTTGTGAATCTTGTTTGCGGGGCGAACATGGTCAGATACCACAATAAGTAAATGAGATAGAGAGGCCTGGAAAGAGAAAGTGGAGGCTTTTGTCCAGCGTGGCCGCGTGGGACACATGAGAGGGTAACATGTGTGAGTAGTTCGTGGGTACGTACGATGTCGGAGTGCGGTTTGTTGGGCTCGGGCTCCGGCTCGGGCTCGGGCGCGGGCTCGGCCTCGGGCTCGGCCTCGGGCGCGGCGGGAGAGTCCCCGGGCGGCGCGGGCCCGTGGAACCAGCCGTTGATGGACAGGCGCGGCAGCTCCAGGGACAACACCTCCTCCACCTGCGACACACGACCCGGTCAGACAGCTCGCCGAACATTACGTAACGCCTTGATTCTTTCAAGACAAAACGTTTATAGTACCTAAACAACAGCTTGTAAAGGGTGCCGATGAAGACAGCAGTTTTTTATATGTAATGGGCATACTCTTGACATTAGTTTTGTCCTTAGGGTAAAGATGAGGTCGACGAGTTTCGAATTAATAGAGAAGAAATAAAATGAATCTGAGCTAATCCTCACCTGGTGGAAGGAATCGGTGCCGACTTTGAAGAAGGCGAGCATGTTGTTCCTTGGGCTGACGGAGTGCTGCACCACGGTGGGCCCCAGCTCGTCCCGCCCCAGCAGCTGCAGCGCGCCGCCCATGCTGGCCGCCCAGCCGCCCCACTCCGTCTCCTGAGAACACCGCAAAGCACTCTCGTACACATACTTACACTACAATCAACTACACAGATAGTAGTGTATCTGATGAAAATCGTTATCAAAATCTACAAATATCTAGACTTCTAGAGTACCAGAGACATCTCAGTTGCATTGCCTATAGATGAACAGGTTGCCATAGGCAAGACCTAGTTGAGAGCTGTGTAGACTAGAGAAGAATAGAAGGGCTATACCTCGTGATGGTCTCCGTCGCCGTTCTCCACGGGCTTGGTTGTGGCGCTGGAGTCCTTGGGGAGCGGCTGTCGCCAGGGCGCGAGGTAGAGGATGAAGGCCACGCGCCGGTCGGCCAGCAGGTCGTCGTGCGCCAGCAGGTGGTCGCCGGGCCCGTACAGCGAGCACGACGCCGACACGGAGCGCAGCGTCAGACCCGTCACAGACGACACCTGCCACACCACACTATTATCTACGACTAGCTTATGCCTGCATGGAGTAATAAGCAACCTATAGCTCATATACCCCATCGATTTCGGCATTGCCTTTTCAGTGGTTAAATTGTACTTTATAATGAAACTACTGGTACCAATTTGCAACAAGTTTAATTGATACTCATATTGACCATATCTGGGAACCAACCATTCCAGTGCTTTCAACCAAACAAACAAACTCTTCGTCTTTAAAATATTAGTATGGATTGATAGCAAGATTCCTATCCAAGTGTAGAAAACATCACAAAACTATTTAGCCTTAGTTCTCAATAAATCAGGGAGTAGTAGAAGTGCAACTTACCCAAGTCATAACTTCAGTCTTGAGCAACTCATATATGCCTCTGATACTTCTCTGCCAGGTGAGGCTGGCCAGATCAGCCGTCTGATGGAACTCAAACAGGTCCATCTTCTTACGTGACCAGTCCAGTGTGTTCATGTCGTCTACAATGTTGTTGATCATCTCGGGGTTGGCCAGGAAGTCATGTAGCAGGCACAGTCTGAAGGGCTCACATGTGAGGGTCACTTCGGGAGTCTTCAAGTTTTTCTGTTCTAACCAGTGTGTCTGTAGTCTCTCTATTAACTCTGGGGACTGGAGGGGAAATGTTTTGTTAGTGATGAGTAAGATGCGAATCTCATGAGGAAGCAGTAATAGAGTTGTGTGTGTACCTTAATGCTAGGGTTAAACTTTGGGTCATCCATCCTGTTGGCGCGAGGGTTCAGTTGTGCTTTCACTGCCTTCACGTGACTCTTGTCATCCTCTATCAGGACAGAGTCGTCCTCCCCGGAAGCTTCTGAGTCAGAGCTGTAGTCTGATGATGACGAGGATGACGAGTAGTCCTCTGGAAACAGATTATAATGAATTCATTACTATAGAACACGATTAAACGGTAAAGTGCTATTTCAGAGATTTGTGAGAATTTAATTATTTTATTAGCTGATGCCTGCGGCTTTGATCATGTGGATGTCTCTTTTAGCACAATTGATGTTGGTTTAATCCCCCCCCCCCCCCTTTTAGATCCCTTACAACCCTTTTATCACATTAAAAACTAGCCTAGTTTTGGCGTGAAAGTGTGACAGACAGACAGAGTTACTTACGCATTTATAATATTAATATTATTATATAGTAAAGACATAAGGATATTAGTAAGGATGTTTTGCATGCTCTGGTAAGTATAAAATCATAACACTTGATATTCCACTACTACAACAACTTGGTCAACTTGAACTAACAAACATGGAATCTAAAACAAGTGTTGGTGAAATGCCTGTGTCCAGTAGTGCACTAATGAAAAGTCAACATTGAAGTCACCAGTAAAATGTGTAGTACACTTTCATACATCAGGCCTGTGTGATGATATAACGAGATGTGATCGATTATCGCGTACAGTACAAATACAGAAAAGTTACAAAGTTTATAAACATGCATCAAGTAGCTGCATTCCTATTGAACATTCAAGTTTCCCGCGCAAACTGGTGCAAACTATAAATGTGTGAGTACTGACCTCCGCGGATCCTCTTGACCTCATCTGCTGAGGCCTGGTAGGAGCTAACGGCGCACACGTCCGAGTCATCGCTCTCTGTGTCTGAGATCTCGATCACAGTGCTGGAGAGCCTGCGCTTGGCGGGCGGCCGGACGTCCGCGGTGCCGGCACTCGCGCCCGGGCCCTCGTCCGCCGGCGTCGCGCTCGGCGACGGTTCCTCGTTGTCTCTACTAGGCGAACTCATTTTGCACCACCAGCACTACATAATACGTGAAAGAAAAACAAAACGAAACCAATATGATGCGACGCCTAACCTAAAATTTTGTTGACGTCCAAACCATTACAATGGCCAGTTAAAAAATTAAAATAAAATGTGATGTTGCATATTTTAGTAGCAAAATTTTTAGTTCATTACTTTTGTTCATTTGATTTTCTATATATTAAAACCATTCATTCAGTTTTTAAATTATTTTCTCCTACATTTTGCTGTGTCATTGTTATTTCGAATGTTACAAAAAAAATTGTCGACATCAACCACAGAGTGCATTATTATACTGTCATTTGTCAACGTCAACACCTGTCGCCTGTCATATAAATAACCTCAAAAGTTAGAGTACAACAAATATTTGTAAACAAAACAAAAATGATGGATTCCTCCCCACAACA
Source organism: Diarsia dahlii (assembly GCA_949775195.1). Lineage (NCBI taxonomy): Eukaryota > Metazoa > Arthropoda > Insecta > Lepidoptera > Noctuidae > Diarsia > Diarsia dahlii. The sequence continues at coordinate 310,847 of OX459197.1, read as the reverse complement.
GCCCTTAAACGGCATAATTGAGCCTCAATGCCAATACTTTGTGATGAGGAAGAAGCGGCTGTGCCGGATGACCGTCCGACCAGGCCGACAGTACTGCGGCGAGCATGAACCTCAGCCGAAGATCACTGATGGTCAGGTACGAGCCACTAGCCCACTACCATCACCAACTTGCCCCATTTTCTGTATGAGAAATCATGAAGCTTGTTCCTTTTAAGATAAAGCAGTATCACAATTGGTCTTTTTTGTTTTAGGATGACAAAAGAATACCATGTCCTAATGATCCTAAACAGTGAGTAGAATTAAGATATTGAACTCATTTTAGTTATACCTATGTACAATCGAACCACGTATTAAGTATACATCACGCACACAAGTTATTGAGTTTACACTTTACATGTGTGAAGTCATAGTTATGCCACACTAACGCTAAGTAAAGCAAGCGAGCTCTGTCTTTAATAGTGTGCGAGCGGCACATCAATAATACCATATATATACCAATATATAGTAATCATTCATTTGTCTCTGAATTAGATGTAATATTTCGCAACTGTAACTATATCAATCTTGGCGCATTGGTTAACACCTTTGATTACCAATTGAGGAGTCGTAAGATCAAACCTCGGGTGCGGATTTGCTTTTTGTAATTCATGATTTTGTTAAAACATTATTTAAAGTAGAATCTTTAACGATTCAATCCCGTTCATGGATAAGTTATGAAGTTTGCAACGTTTGAGAACCACGACACTCTCAGTCCATTTTATTTTGGCTGCTTAGAAACTAACTACCGACAATTTAAAAATAATATTGTTTGCAAACACCTTGATTTATAAAAAATGAGCATTCTTAGTGGTCAATCTACGATTATTTGCATTGCTTGGTTTATTGCTAACACAGAGTTACTCTAAATTTATTCATTTGTGATTTATTTCTGTGGATCCAAACATGCAACATTTAACGACGATAAAAAAGGCAGAAATCGTTCTTTTGCATGAGCAAAACGAATCTATAAGTGAAATTGCAAGGCGATTAATGATATCGGTAAGTAACAGATGCTATACCAATACTTCAATTATCTCATCTCACCTTTCTGTTTACCAAGACGTAATAAATACAATTAACGTAACTTTAGTGCATTATTTTTGTTTGCTAATGTATATTTAAACCATATTTAAAAGTATTTTAACTTTTAATATATTATGTGTGTATAATGATTATTGAAAATAATTAATATTGATTTGATTTATATATAAGTATGTTATGTATAATAGTTTATATATAGGTATATATACATATATGTATATTTATATAATTATTGTATATAAATAATATTAATTAGGTATATAATTATGAAAGCATAAATAATATAGTTTTTTTTTTTTACTCATATACATAATAACTATAATCATAAGTAGTTTAGTAGTAGTAGGTATTTTAATAAAGCTTTATTATTATTAGGTTTTTAAATACTGTTTTGTTTTGTATTCACAGAGAAAAACCGTGCAGTTATGGGTTCGCCGATATGCGGATTCTGGAGATGTTCAAAATCTTCGACGTGGGCCAAAACCAAAGGCAAATTCGTCAGCTCGACACCATGACATCGTGGCAAGGCACAGAGCTGATTCATTCTTGTCAACCCGCGTCACAGCTACAGCACACAATGTGTGCATACAAACAGTAAGAAATCACCTGCGTGCTGCTGGTTTACGCTGCAGGAAGCCAGCGCGGAAGATTTTACTGTCCACTGCGCATCGACAAAGCCGACTACAGTTCGCTAGGTTATTTCTTAATTTTGATTGGAAGGACAATGTGGTGATTTTTAGCGACGAAAAAACATTTAAGTCGGATAAGGATGGGCGTAAAATATTATGGCGAAAAGGTGGTGAAAGATATGCTGAATGTAACCTTCTACCTTGTAGAACTAGTGGCCGTATATCTGTCGGGTATTGGGGTTGGATGTCTTCGATGGGTCCCGGTGAGCTCGTCGAAATAGCGGGTCGCAGTAACAGTCATGATTACTTGGATATTTTAAAAAATGTTATGCTGCCTACTGTGCGCGTTGCCTATCCGCATGAGCATATTTACTTCGTGCAAGACAACAGCTCAGTGCATCGTGCACATATCGTGCAAAACTGGCTTGGGAACCAAGTAAACATGACTGTTATCGATTGGCCTGCTAAGAGTCCAGATTTAAACCCCATAGAAAATCTGTGGGGTCATATGGTGCTAAACTGGGACTCATCGCAGTTAAGGACAAAGTCGAATTTAAATGACCTTGTTACTTCGACCTGGGAGTCCCTACGTGGAAGTAACATATGCGCGAATATGGTTTACAGTATGAGCAGAAGGTTACAAGAAGTAATAGACAACGAAGGTTTGCCGACGCATTATTAGTATTAGTTATTATTATTAGTCTAATTATTATTACTAAACGATTATGAACTTTATTGTTATATCCGTAATGTTCATGTTTGTGTGAACAAATGTAAAACTTGGCAATATTTTTATTATTTGTTATGCTGTATTCCTCTGTTTTAAACAACAATTCGTATTATTTAAAGTCTGGTGAAGTGATGTTATTGTTATGCAGATAGAAGTTGCCATAATTTCTTACTATCTAACATGTTGATTCACTTCCCAGCTAATTTTACTTTCGATTCAATTTAGATACCACCCTACTTCAATATATTATTTACGTCCATCCATAAGCAACAAATAAATTGTCTAGCTAATAAATAAAATAAAACAAATTATTTTATTGTTTTTATTTTTATTTTTATTATTAATTACCTTTCTACTTTTTTGTTTAAGTGATTTTATTGGTCACAAACTTAATTTTATAAAACAAAAAGTAAAAAACAGTAAAACTGAATTCCTCAGTGGGGATGGAACTCACGGCACCGTGCGTAGACTAATAACTATGTCAAGCGCTTACACCACTCTGCCACGGATGTTCTACTAGACATATCTTAAATATTGGGTCATATTCCTTCACTGTGAGCCCGTTTCTTGAATTTTTACCCGTGTATGTTTACGTATACCCACACAATATTAATAAAAGTTACCGATGAGTGCGTGATGTAAAGTCGGCCTGCGGTAGGCCAGTTTTGACATATACGCACATAACGCACACTATTAGAAACCTAGTTCACTCGTTTTACTTAGTGTGTGTGCGTATAACTATGACTTCACTCACACATTGCAAATGTATACTTAATAAGTGGTTCGAGTGTACTATTGTTTTATAACGGGGGGGGTGGTGTTTGCAACTCCACGTCCAAAGCGTGTATTTTGGGTAGTTATACTATTACCAGCCACAACCTGTTATGTGTTTCAGCACTGTTTATGTGAGTAAACTGGAGAAGCACCTGAAGATCTGCAACGCCCGCGCGACTGAGCAGCCGCCATACATAGTGCACAACATCAATGCTCCCACAGAGGTAGACACGTGCGCTCGGAAGCCTCTCAGTCAACTGCCTCAGGAAACAGTCATGCAAGTCATAGACCAAGTTAACTTTTTATATGAAAGTGAGTATTTTATTTGAAATATTATTGTCACGCAGCTTTATGACACAAACAAGCATAAAAGTAAACATACAATACAGTTTTTGTTGAATAACTCCCCCATGGTTGGATGCACTTTGTACAGTCGCTGTCAGATATATTGTAGCAGACAAGGTGACCAAATACTTCTGAACAATTTTAAATGTCAATAAGTTCTATACCTACACTACAAGTTACCATTAATATCTGAACATTCATTGCTTCATTAATATCTGAGCAGATGCTTGTCAAAACTTTCTATACAAACAACGAACCAAAAATATCTAAACACTTACAACGTCAAGTGTATCTACACAGACAAACACTGAGCATACCTAATTCGTTACTGCGTGATATAAAGGACGAACCAAAAAATACTATCGGTTTGACTATCTGTGGTTAGTCCAGTTGTTTGGTAGTTTTATCTGGAAAGATTTAAACTGGTGTTTTTATTGAGGTTGACGTGCTCCCTTCGAATTTTCTCTCTTTTAGTCTCCAGAGTTCTACCGCAAAGGCATATTATGGCCATCCCATGAGATGGCAGAAATTAATTGAAGGAAATTTTCTATAGTTTAATGTTGTTGATTACTGTGTTACCGTAAAATGAGTTGGAAAGGAGATAATGTCAAAAAACTGCTATTTGGTGCCATTTTTCCAATATGGTGGTGCGAGCGGAAAAGATATAACAATGAGCGACAAAGTGAAAATTCGAAGAGAACACGTCGAACTCAATAAAATACACAATTTTCAAAACTCCCGGAAAAATTCCAGGTAACACCCTTTTTGAACACCAAATGACTGTTCTACTAGGTATAAAGAGTAAGTAAGTAAGTGTTCAGATATTTTTGGTTAGTTGTGTGAATAGAAATGATTGACAAGCATCTGCTCAGATATTAATGAAGTAATGAATGTTCAGATATTAATGGTAACTTGTAGTTTATAGAACTTATTGACATTTGAAATTTATTTATTTATTTATTTATTTATTTAAGGACAACCAACAAAGCATACACCAAAATACATGTTGAAGTTCTCATATTACGATGACATTGTATAGTGTAGCCTTAATTAAAGGCTGCCACGGCATGCATTAAACATAGGAGTAGAGTAGACATACGTTTTCACTTCAAAAAACAAGATTTTATAAATTAAAGCTAAAAATTAAAGCTGGACTCTTTTGCCAGCAATGGAAGAGAAATAAAATTTATGACGTAATACAAACAGTTAATGAATCTATACGAAAAAGACTACTTATTTTTTAAACAAAACAAATTATTCACTTTGTGATAATACCCTACGCAAGACAGATTTGATTTTATGTAAAGAGCAAGACGAGGGTCCGCTCTGGACAAGAGTGGCGGCAGACAGACATCAATGGAAAGAGTTGGAGGAGGCCTTTGCCGTAAGGCACACCGAACTGAGAGACCTTTTATAATAGATGTGTAGTACGTTTTTAACCAACTGTTAATCTATTTATTTAAGTAAAATTTATGTTTGTAAATGAAAAACTGTATAAGTTCGGAAATAAAGGTTTATTATTATATTATTATTATTATTATAAAGAGCAAGACATAATATCAATATCAACACTGAGTGAGCATGACAGGCGACCAAACTGAACCTGCATTCTGTTAATGGTGGAAAAATGACCTAGATTAGTTTTAAAGCCCTTAGCGCGAAGCAGCCTGTATTTAGACTTACGAGCCAGTTTGTAAGGCACATTCAAATTTATTTGACTCAGTAACCGTGGACAATCAATGTGAGTATTAATTATTTTATATAGTAACAGATGATCTAGGATCATACGGCGATTTTCCAGGCTCATAAGCTTGAAATGTTTCAAGCGTGAGCTGTAGCTAGTTAAAATTCTGGCCATATTGCAATGATATGACAAATGCCAAAGGAATCTTTTCTGCACTGATTCCAACCGGCGCTTATGTACTTCGTAGAAAGGAGTCCAAACTATGCTGCAATATTCCAAGCCTGATCTGACTATTGAGTTAAAGATTGCAATTTTAGTTGAGGCGCGCTTAAAATCTTTGCAGTTGCGCAGAATGAAACCCAACATCTTAAACCCTTTAGTAGCAATTTTATCGACGTGAATATTAAAACGAAGCTTATTGTCAATGTAGACACCCAAATCACGAATCACTTCCTTCTCGTAAATAACTTGGTCATTAATTTTGTAGTTACGGAAGTACGGTCCCTTCCTCCTAGAGAAATGTACGTGATTGCATTTGTCAGCATTAAGTAACATGTTATTGTCTAAACACCACCGGGAAAAACGGTCTAAGTCTTCTTGCAGTTTATATATATAAACTGCAAGAAGACTTAGACCGTTTGACCGACGAATAGAGTGCAATGAGGATACATATGTATCCTCATTGCACTCTATTCGTTTTATAATTTTTAGATCATCCGCGTATACATAGATCTTCGAGTGAACAAAACAAGACGTCACGTCATTTATGAATATATTAAAAAACAACGGGCCCAGATGGGAGCCTTGGGGTACGCCTGAAGGTGTCAGAAACAGGTTTGACGAATAACCGTTGATCACTACTTTAGATGTGCGTTTGACAAGGTATGACTCACACCACTGCAATAAGTTTCCAGCAATTCCGATCGTGTGCAATTTGTTAACTAACATTTTGTGATCCACCTTGTCAAACGCCTTGCTAAAATCAGTGTAAATTACATCCACAGGTGATCCACGGTCCACGGCGTCTACTAAGTCGGATATAAAGCAGGCAAGGTTGGTTGCAGTTGAACGGCCCTTCATGAAGCCATGCTGTTCAGGCATCAATGATTGCTTCACATGCCACGAAAGTATATACTAAAGCTTCGAACACCTTGCCAAAAATTTAAAATTAAAAATCGGTACTACTCGTGCTTCTTTCCATGTCTTGGGAAAACAACCTGTGCACAATGACTTATTATATATCATAGAGAGAGGCTCTCCCAAAATATCACAACATTTTATTGCAAAGATGGATGGTAGTCCGTCGGGCCCTGGCCCTTTATTAGGGTCAAGTCTCTTTAAAGCTCTAATTACAGAGTCCGTGGTAAATGTCAATTGGGCCGAGAAATCAGTATGCTGACGTTGCGCAGTCCCATACCTAGCGGTACTGTCATCATTATTGCCATTATGAGGGTTGTAAACAGATGAAAAACATGAGGCAAATATGTTGCAATTATCAGCTCCGTTTGTACCTTTAACATCGCCGTAATGTATCGATGAAGGGTACGTACTGTTTCCGTTACGTTTATGTTTTAAAAATGACCAAAAGAATTTAGGGTTCGAAGTGATTGAAGATTCTATTGATTTTATATATTGCCTATAATTAATATGTGTTAATTTTGAAGCTCTGTCTTTTAATAAACGATACGAAATTTTATCTAGGGGGTTTTTAAATTTGGAATAAAGTGTATGGTACTTATTTTTTTCTTGTAACAGGCGAACAAGATCCCTGCTAAACCAAACTGGATATTTACAAGGTCTAGGCTTTTTCTTTGGTACATATTTCTCAATAACACCATAAATAACCTTGTAAAATGAGTCCACCATTGTGTCCACATCGCCACAATGAGTAAACAAGTCTTGCCATGATATTTCACTTAATTCCTGAATAATTTTGCTATATTCAGCTTTATAGAACTTAAATTTTGGTTCCTGGTTAGGGCGTAAAGTTTCCTCATGCAAGTTACACAGCAGTTCGAATTCCAAGGGGGGGTGGTATAAGTCAATGTTACTAAGAGGGCTATCGGACACACCTAAACTCTTAACCGCGGTATCTGTCAATACAAGATCGAGTATCTTACCTTTATGGTTGTACATACAGTTGTACTGAGCCAAACTATTCAAAGAAATGAAGTCTAATAGCTTTTGCTCGTAAATTCCATTTTTATTTAAAGAAGACGTAAGCGGTGCGCCCGGTGAACCCATCCATTCAATGCTACTCATGTTAAAATCACCTAATATCAGCGTGGCATTAAAATTCTCCAAGGCATTATTAGTGTTATCTATAAAATGTTCTAAAATATGTTTTTGTACTGGAGGAGGAATGTACACCACACAGATCAAAAGCTCAGATGGTCGTTTGTTCAAGCAAATGTCTACGCACACATATACGTCTTCGCATTTACTTTCCCATTTAGTCACTCGATATGATCTTAACCTTTTAGACACCGCCACTAACACACCGCCACCGGATTTATTGTTATGAAATCCACTAGACTCACGATCACGGCGATAGACTAGATATCGGTCGCAAAATAACTCGGAGTCCAATATGTCGCCCGCCAGCCATGTCTCACTCAGTACAATTATATCATAGTTGCACGTTAACACATTCAAGTACAAATCTGTAGTTCTGGTCCTCAGACCTCTAACATTTTGATAAAAACATTTAAATATATTAGAGAATGAAAAAATTTAAGTATCATTTCAAGACTTTAGTTTAAAGTAAACAAGTAACTAATAACAACCAAGGTAAAAAAATAAAAATAGATTAAGCTAATTTATTCAATGAGTCCATATTACGAATAAATACCTTTTCAGATTCAACTGATTTACGCACATAAACTCTTCCACCGCGTACCCACACAAATTTATAATTGAGTTCTCTAGCTCGAAGTCGGGCCGCGGCGTGTAGGTTTTTATTTTCCACTGTGAGATTCTCAGTAACAAATATCGCAATCTTCTTATCATCCAGGCCTAGTAGGCCGGTGTTCAGCTTCTCATTTGGGTGATCCTTGTTGTATTGTATGGTAGCTGCAAGCAGGGAATCTCGGGTGCGTGGGGTGTTGAACTTTACCAGGATTGTTCGTGGGCGAGAAGATTCAGGGTTCGATTTGGCAACGCGTGAACAATAAGTTAAGTCGCCATCATTTATGGGCAACTTGACAACTTGACCGAGTTGTCGTATAATGCTCACTACGTTCTCAGCCTTGTGCTCGGGTACACACTGAAGTTCCAAGTTAGTAGACCTAGACAGCTGGTCCATCTGCCTGACACGATTAGACAGAACGTTGACCTCCGACCGAAGCAGCTCGTTTTCAGTTTTTAATTGTTTCATTGTGGAGTTATGAGCGACCACATCGTTATTTAATATAAAATTGTTCAGAAGTATTTGGTCACCTTGTCTGCTACAATATATCTGACGGCGACTGTACTTACTATACAAAATCATACAACGCCAAATATCTGCTATACTGATATGTACTAACACGAAATTTTCTACTGCTAAGAATTATGATGATGGTCATTGTAGACTAAAATTATTCAGATATGACTAATGACAGATTCCATGATTACACAGAGCATGTAAAGGACAACATAACAACAGCTCCTGACTACCCCATCCATAGTAGCGTGATGGAGGAGTTCTCCGAGAGTGACCGCGCCGAGAGCTCGCTGCGTCACCTGCGCCAGGTGTCCAGCCTGCTGTGGCTGGCTGAGGAGGAAGGACTCGTCGCTGACAACACTTGCTACGTGGAGCTGGGAGCAGGGAAAGGTACTACACTGACGTCTACATCCAGCTACATCTTATAGTTATATTATATACACTTTATTGTATGGATATCATAATAATATTATTAAAGTCCACATTGGTATTATTTTTAAATAGGTTAGTTTTTTTGGTATTTTGTTCAACCAATATTTCGCCAGTTGTCAAACTATTTCGAAACTTGGTCCAACCTAGGCAAGCACTGCTTAACCTAAAGATCGACCCGAGCGGCAGTTATTAGTAAGCCACAAGCTCCTTCTCTACTTTCTTCCCAAAGATATATAAGGCTTCAGGTAGTTATGTTGTAATACTGCAGGTCACGTGTCGTACTACGCGTGCACGGCGTGGTGCGCGGGCCGCTCGTGCGCGTTGCTGCTGGACCGCGCGTCGCTGCGCCACAAGCGCGACAACAAGCTGCGCGGGCGCTGCGCGACGCGCCTGCGCGCCGACCTGGCGCACGTGGCGCTGTGCCGCGTGCCCGACGTAGCGCAGCGCGACCACGTCGTGGGGCTCGCCAAACATCTGTGCGGCGTGGCCACCGGTGACTATGCTACCTTACATACGTGCCCATCTACCCACACTCGGAACCAACACACTCATCTATTTTTTACAAGCTACAGTCGACACGCTGACACTATTGCGTTGGGTTGTGAGTGGGCAGAACTGTGTATCCGAATTGTTTCCACTAGTTTCCTGGGATAATAATTATAATACTATCTTAAATACAAATGCACAATTGCGTAGTGTGGTAGATTCCAACTCGATTAAATAGACGCAACGGACGATACGACCGACGAGCTTTTTTATCGTCAAATATCGTCCACGACAAAGCAACGTGGACGGCCTATGAATTTTTGGGGTCTTATATTATGTGGCTCTGGTCCGCTGGACAAAACTTCAAAACTGCTCGCATTTACAATAGGGCAATAGGGCACTTTATGTGACGGCTAAACACCCTTATTTCAGAATAGGTGACGCTACAGAATCATAGATAATCGATCGAAAGCGTGTCCAGCCAGCTTGAAAAACCACTTTTCGCTGGTCTCTCAATCTCGGTAACGGAAGTGATTTTGACGACTTTTTGCATATCAACGGGCGTCACATAAATATGTGACAGGCATCAAGCTAAAAGTTTTGTGATACGTACAGTGGTTTAGTAGAAAAATGCAAAAAACTGTGTCCAGCCATCTTGAATTTACGTAAAAAACTTTTGGCTGGCACTTCCGAATCCCACATAACGGGAGCGTTTTCGGATATAGTTCCTTTACTAATACTTGGTGACGCAATGTGTGACAGTAATAACGTTTGATTTATGGCGTCACCTGCAAGGGTTTACGAGATATCAATGAAAACTTAATGTGTACTTGTGTCCAGCCATCTTGAACTCAGGCTGGCTGGACACGTGTATCTCCGCTGCCTGATGATCTACGACCTTCAAAATGGTATCAAAATGTTGTGACGGGGACGATAATGATAACCTGAATTTGTGACGGAGAAACTTTGGGTAGTTTCAAAGATATTGATCATTTAAATTTTCCCATACAAACACTGTAGTAGGGTTACCAATATTGTAGGTTTTTTGTAGGACAAAATATATTTTCAAGTGTTTTCTTTAATGGACGAAAATCCGCGTATTGGTGATACTAATACGAACAACTGTAGATATTTAAATCAATAGAAGACAAAAGTGTAGAAGGGGGGGGGGTTTAATGTTATTGATTATTTACGTGCAGATACCTATCTACTCTTTTTAGTAGATAAGTATTGGTGTTTTTTATGATAAGTACGTATGTAGATATTGTGTCAGGATAACAGACTAGGTAATGCTCTAAGGTATTTAAATGAAAAAATAATGTAGGTAAATAAAATCACATTTATTTATTTGGGCATAAAGGCGTTTCAAATGACGAACATGACAAAAAAAAAAAAAAAAAAACAAACAAACATGACAAAAAACATTGTAATTCACGTTACTTACCAGGGACCTCGTTAAATGACAACGCGCTTAGCAAATATTGCACGTATTCCTTACAAATCGACGGAAGGCTCTAAATACCATTATGTATACTTTATTCTAAACGATTAAACGAAAACGGTTTACGCTGCCTGTCACAGCACTCACAGCCTCTGTGTACAAAACAAACTCAGTATCAGTGCATCAGTGTTGCCAACAAGACCGATATAGAATCTGCTAAAATTATGCCAATTGCTTTATAGAAATGCTAAAAAATCTGCTAACATTTTTCAGTGTCAAATGAAACATAACATAGTTTTAACTTTTTTTATTATTTAACAAAATATACATACTGTTTTAATCGACTATGTTCTCAAATACTCTTTCCATTATCATCAGCATTAGCACCAGGAGCGCCAACAATATACTTAGTAAAGGGATTTTTTTTCTAAATGGAAATAATTGCTTACCTACGCATTAATTTATTTTATTTTAAAAATAATTCTAAATGCTAAAAAATATGCTATTGTTATTATTCTTATTCTTTATTGCACACATAAAATAACAAATATAAACACAAATTACAATAATAAAGCTTATGCTAAATTGGCATCACTGAGTGCAATGCACTTTGTTTTTTTTTGTTAGTGTTTTTAATTATTATTTAGAATTAACACATACTTACGCTTTTTACTGCAGGAAAACCTTTTATTCCCACGGAGAAATCAAATACAAAGCTGGCGTGGCTGCTACCGGCCGATTAGTCGATTAAAAAGAAATCCTATAATTATGTAAAAAATATGGTCACCTCACAATATTAATGGATGTTTGTATGGGAAAATTTAAATGATCAATATCTTTGAAACTACCCAAAGTTTCTCCGTCACAAATTCAGGTTATCATTATCGTCCCCGTCACAACATTTTGATACCATTTTGAAGGTCGTAGATCATCAGGCAGCGGAGATACACGTGTCCAGCCAGCCTGAGTTCAAGATGGCTGGACACAAGTACACATTGAGTTTTCATTGATATCTCGTAAACCCTTGCAGGTGACGCCATAAATCAAACGTTATTACTGTCACACATTGCGTCACCAAGTATTAGTAAAGGAACCATATCCGAAAACGCTCCCGTTATGTGGGATTCGGAAGTGCCAGCCAAAAGTTTTTTACGTAAATTCAAGATGGCTGGACACAGTTTTTTGCATTTTTCTACTAAACCACTGTACGTATCACAAAACTTTTAGCTTGATGCCTGTCACATATTTATGTGACGCCCGTTGATATGCAAAAAGTCGTCAAAATCACTTCCGTTACCGAGATTGAGAGACCAGCGAAAAGTGGTTTTTCAAGCTGGCTGGACACACTTTCGATCGATTATCTATGATTCTGTAGCGTCACCTATTCTGAAATAAGGGTGTTTAGCCGTCACATAAAGTGCCCTATTGCCCTATTGTAAATGCGAGCAGTTTTGAAGTTTTGTCCAGCGGACCAGAGCCACATCTTATATTTGGGGTCGGCGCTGCATGTCTTTCTTACAAAAAAAGAAAAAGTTGCAAATGTGTTGTTGGTGTTAAGATTACGCGCTGCGCTGCGTGACGGGCGAGGGCGTGCTGCACAAGTCGCGCGGCGTCGTGCTGGCCACGTGCTGCCACCACCGCTGCCAGCGCGCTGCCTTCGTCGCCGCGCAGCAGCTGCAGGTGCGCGAGACGTTCTACACCACGTTGCGGCTTGTCCGTCACTCTAACGTTACTAGCGTCCATGGACGAGTGGCCACTTATCTCTAGTAGTGGTCTTCTTTGCTAATCAATACATTAAATGAAAACTGTTAACACCATGAAAACAACATCATCTGCACTAGGCCTTTCCTAATTATGTTGAGATCGGATGGACGGACGACATCCACAACCCAGTTAGGTAAGACTGGTTATCAGATATTCAGGTCACTGATTACCTGTAACGACCGTCATCAAAGATCTACCAAATGGCAACCGTGATCCGTGTTTTAGATGCACGGCGAAAACTCATTATGTAATGGACAGTCACACATACAAAGACGAAGCTAGGCAAGCGCGGTGAAATATCGACCCGAGCCGCTGTTATGATATAGCCACGACCTCCGGACAACACCATGAAAATGTTAAAAGTTTGTATAAATATTTGCAGGAGATGGGCATCAGTAGCGAGCAGTTCAACGTGTTGCTGGGCATCGTGTCGTGGGCCACGTGCGGGGACGGGCGCAGCCGCCACTCGCGCCCCGCGGAGCCCCGCGCTGTGCTGCCGGGGGCGGAGCGCCAGCGCGTGGGGCGGCGCGAGCCCCGCACTGTGCTGCCGGGGGCGGAGCGCCAGCGCGTGGGGCGGCGCGCCAAGCAGCTGCTGGACTGGGCGCGCGTGCTGCACCTGAGGGGGCGCGGGTTCGACGCCCGGCTGTGCTACTTCGTGCCCGCCGCCGTGTCCCCGGAGAACGTGTGTATCGTCGCTAAGAAGCTCAGCTGATGCTGCACCCGGTATACTCGCACACGCCGTGTCTTCACATACAATGTACTAAGGAAATGACATTCTCTCACATAATGGAAAAGTGAAATAATTACATTATGTATTGTAATGACGCTTGATTAACACTGCCTCTACCTACTAGTGATGTTCTTCATAAAATTAATGATATTATCGTGTTATAATGGAAATCTATTATTGTTATTAAGATTACAACTATTTGTTTAAAACTTGTTTTTTACCCAACAAAATACCGGTTACCACAAAAATCTTAGTAGGTAGGTACAAGGAAACGGGTGGAAATAAAATAAAAACAGTAGCAAATATAATTTGTATATTTATATTATAGACTACTATCTAAAAACAAAGTTCTATTACTATACAAATATTGAATGAACCTAGGAGCGGCAAGCGGCCGCGTCGCGTCCGAAGCGAACATATATTCAATCGAACACCAACTCTCTGTCTAATATATAATTTGGGTTGAACTTCACAAAACATATCGTTATATTTAGGCTTTCCGGCCACAGTTATCTTAATATAATTCGCAATAAAGTTTACGTTTCGATGATAAAATAAGCTCTAAAAATAAACATGCTTACACACAAGTCGGCACACAGCTCACAGGCCGCTCTGCGCGATACCTGTGCGCGTTCCTACGTCTGCGTGACACAGCGGCCGACTCTTTCGTACTAACATCAACTTAACCAAACTTACTATAAAATATCTATCACCAAAACGTATACATAAAAATAAATAAATGATAAATGCTCCGTTACTGGCAGACTACTCCGTGGGCCAGGTCAGATTGTCAATGCGTATTGTAATCATGCAGACTCACATGACGCATGTTATATAAAGTACGGTTTGTTAGATAGTGTGGGCAGTCTGACCGGCACTAACCGATGGTTTCACTTTATTATAAATTATAATGCAACCTTCAATTACCTAAAGAAAACACTCAAATTTGGAATGCGATAGCGAAGTAGCGAGTAACAACGTTCAGAGTTCACAAAAATAGTTATATGGTTACAATATACATTCTATATACTTTTTACTGTAAATAAATAAAGTAAACAAAAATAGTGGATACAATAGAAGTGAGGATACAATATAAAGATGTCATACAAAACGAAGTGTAGCTTGCGTGGGGCAGGCGCGCAGGCGGCGCCAAGCGTCTATATGCTGCTATATGTACGTAGTCTAGTAATATGTATGAGTGGAGCTCCATCACCGTATACCATTGATATAATCAATGCCGTATACTATACAATTCACTATATGTTACAATATTTACATGCACACACGAGCGGCGCCCGGCGACTGTCCTAGTGTAGTGGTCGCAGTACAGCACATGAAGACACATATCATAAACCGACTTGTGTTTATCTACGATAGTGTAATAACCGAAAACGTGGACAGTTCAATGATAGTTAAGTAGTCAAGATATGCTCATCATACAGATTTATCTAATAGTTTTACACAAATAACAATATTTATATAAAGATTTATGTTATACATTTCAAAATCAACTTGCATCAGACATCTATAACGTTGAATATAAACTTAAGTTTACAATAATATGCATCACAAAAGTCACTTGTCCATCCGAACATTGGCTCATCGTGTACCTGTACTTGGTCGCATTCACACGCTCTAACAGCTCATGCAACTAATATAAAAAGATGTAAAAACCTGTTTCGAATGTCAAGAGAAAGCAACTTTCAACAACATGCTGATATTTGCCTGTCGTCTACTTTAATATATGGAAAACATGATATACAGGAAATGAGATTGTTTTAATAATTTAGAAGTGAGTTGTAAGCTTGTTAGTCACACTAATATAACGCGTACACCGCGGGGCTGGGCCGCTGGGGCTAACAGCTGTTGTAAATACGTTATTTTGATGGCTGATGGATCATATACCTAATTAGTGGCCAGGAACTTATTCGTAAGGGTAAGGTTAGAAAACTTATAGTTGTGGAGAATCTGGCATTTTTATTATTGTCAAGCCACTAGCTCGGTCGCCACGTCCTTCCCACAAGGGAACGTCTGTTGTCTCAGTACCCGTAGCGCTCCTGGATGGAGGACACGACGCCGTTGGCCAGCGACGACAGGCGCCCCGCCACGCGCGTCACGCCCGCACGGACTGACTCGCGCACCTGGACACACCGGCTTGCATGACATACTGAAGTCAAACTAATAATACTCCCACATTTCGTCAGTTATAGTTAAGTCCCATGTAATAGGGAGCGAACCTGTTGCCATCAACGGAGCACAAAGCCAGGCTCCGTGGCTGCTACTGAGGTATTCCTGATGGGAATCCCCAATAACACTTTGAATGGAATCGAACCAAGAACCACATGTCAGTCAGCAGTCGCGCTTGGAACCACTAGAACAACGAGGTAGTGTCGTAACTTACATCCATGATATATGGTGTCTGAGATAGTGGTTTTAGACGCATTTTGGATGGTAGTTGAGCTAGTAATAGACAATAGTCACCTCGTCGAGGTCGGGCGCGGACACGCTGAAGGCCGAGTTGCGCGGCAGCTGGCGCGCGCCGTCTGCCCCGAAGTACTCCGCGGACGAGATGCTGGTGCTGCCCTGGAACCGCGACAGGTTGCCGTCGCGCTCCCACTGCGAGTCCTACAGCACACACAACGATATCTTACTTATCTACATGTACTTATTTAAAATATTATTTAATATTTTAAAACGTTAAGCTCTTAAATAAATGTCAACTCACTTATTCACCCCTAAGTTTGAGAAAAACTACTGAGTTGTTAAACCTTGAATGATGTTTGTCAAGACGTGATGTAATGTTCAGTCACGTGACTGAATGCCTCATTTTGCCCAATTTATTTTCATAAAATTTTACTATCGTAACTTTTTATAATAAATAATGTGGTTATTTTTGTATATCATGAAAGTCTAAATAGGGTCAAAGTATATTAGCTAGCGAAACTGCAAACGTGAAGGATATCGATACTTAAATACGATTAATACCGAAAAGGGCTTTCTTCAGTAAGTGAAACAAAAAATAAACATAATTGCAACCAATTTATTTATTTGATCGTGTTTAGATATCACGTTTGTAGCGGTAGGTTAGCTAATTAAATTCGTTGGATTTTATAAATGATTGCAACTGGCTTGTTTGTGAGAGAACTGACCTGTTCACCAAAGAACTGCGCCGAGCTGATGGCCTTGGCCGAGCCGAACTTCTTGACGGCGGAGTCGTCGTCCGCGCTCTCAGCTCGCCTCGGCCTGGCGCGCTCTGCGGCACGCGCAGGTGCGGGCTCCGCACTGAGCATGGAGTGCACGGCGCGCGGCGGCGGGGAGGCGCGGCCCGGCGAAGCGTCCAGCGCTGAGATGTTGTCGAACGAGGACGACTTGCCGCTGTCGCCGAACAGCTTGTCCAGGTTGCGACTGTTGCCGTACGGCTCGTTTCTGATCATGGTGAAGGAAGAGCTGAAGTCGTCGATATCGTCGAGCTGCGCGCGCGCGCCCGGCGCGTCCTCCTGCTCTATCACCGTCATGTCCGACGTCGCCGAGTGCGACACGCCGCTAGAATATTAACCACGATATAAGTATTTACACACACTTACATGGTCAAGGTGCTCCTCTTGAAGAATTGATTTCTATGAAGAACAACCGGCAGGCTATTCCTGTTGACGCTTTGTAAATTGGGAATATTTACAGTTAGGTCATCGTCAGTAGCCACGTGACACGAAGCCAAGTGGGCCACGTTTTCAGTGGTGTATAGTCGCCGACACGTAACTTGGCAAGAGTCGTTAGATGCGCAGAAGTCATTTTTAGGTCTCTTTTGCGGTGGCGCGGGGCGCGGGGTATGAGGTAGCGTCATCCGCGCGTGCGATTGGTGCATTCAAATGCATACGTTCCGTTCGCTCCCGATTACACTTGCGGTGCACGAAAGTTGTATTGTTTTTTGTTATTTCTTTTTGTTACGAATTTGAGTTGTCGTTGTTTTAAATTTAGTTTTTGTTAGTTGTTTTAAATTAGTTTTTGTTGTTTTTGTTATTGTTTTAAAGGGGATAGAACCAATGTGGCATACCAACCTGTCCGCCATTTTGATTTTTTTTCGAAATCGCGGCCCACGATGAAAGTGGTATGTATGGATAGAGGACATATAGACGAACAAAAAATGTCCAGTAACATGGTACCCAAAGTGTCACGTTACCGAGATATTTGAAGTTAAAGATCGACAAACGAGTACAACGACATTCATTAAATATTTTTTTAAATAGCCTTTTTACGTGTTTGGGCGTTAAATTATATCCAAATAATAATTCCCAGGTTGATTATTGTTATACGCACATTGAAATCGCTTTGCATCTCATTGAAACGCTATGTAATGTCAAAAAATTGTTTTCTCGTGCTCCTAGTAGTATGTAATGTACCTACTCTCTTTCAATAACCAGTAATAATAATAATCAACGCCTATAGGCTCCTATAGACACGTAAAAGGTCTAATTTTTATGTGGTCATTGTACTGATTTGTCCATCTTTACCTTCAAATATCTCGGTAACGTGACACTTTGGGTACCGTGTTGCTTGACATTTTTTGTTCGTCTATATGTCCTCTATCCATACATACCACTTTCATCGTGGGCCGCGATTTCGAAAAAAAAACAAAATGGCGGTGGGTCGATATGCCAGCTCCCATACAAAAAAGTTCAAACCCCCTTCGTTTTTGTTATTGTTTAAAATTAAGTTTTTGTTGTTTTAAATTTTGTTTTACTTTTAAATGCATATTTTTATTTATAACACCTAATAAATGTCACAGTCTTCTCCTTTCTTTAACTTCATTATTAAAAATAAATTATGTCAATAACCATAGGAATAATGACAAGCAATAAAAGTGACCACTTTTTGTGGCACAAAATGTACGATGCGCGAACTTTGAATTCGAATTTCGAAACCTTGCCAAGTTACGTTGCGGGAGCTATAGTGTGCACATTAGATACTCACGAGCGACTGGCGGAGCTGGCCTGCGCGATGCCGAGCCGGTCAGCATGCGGGCGCGGCGCTCCGGGCTCGCGGTAGGCCAGGCGCAGCGACGCCACCTCGGCCTCCACGTGCTCCAGCGTGGCCGAGCTGGCGGGCGCCGCGGCCGACTCCAGCTTCAGCTTCTCAGCCAGCATGGCCTCGCGCTCGATGTCCTCGAAGTTGGCCGCCACCTTGGTCGCGCCCAGCCCGCCCTTGCGTGCACCCAACTGTACAGACAACGTTTGCTTTAACTGTGTTGCACAGTAGGACCTGTCATGAATGCCGGCGCAACATAAAATGGATGCGAGACGCACGGGACCGGTCAATGTGGCGACACTTAGGGGGGCCTATGTCCAGCAGTGGACGTCTTTTGGCTGAAATGATGATGAATAAGGACTAGAGACCCCAGTATCTGGTGTAAAAGATCATGACCAAAACTCGTATCAAGAAATCTCAGGTTCTAAGATCAAAATGTTATAGTAATTATTTTCATATTTCTTTAGGATATCATACGTCAGGGATTTGATTTTTCGCGTGGAAATATAATTTAAATTATAAAAGTATGAATATTGTGTTCCTCCCTATAAATAGCGTTCACAGAGCTGGTTCAAAAGTCATTATGTTAGATCTGTCACTTCATTTTGACAGTTCGGATGACTTCACACCGTGGAGGTTTCTTTACAATACCTACTTGCCAGGTATTGCGGTTATTTTCGATTTTATAAAATTACTCCGAAACTCGAATTTTATTTGCAAAAATAACTCTTGTAGGAGTTAATATAATAAGTATAGACGATAAAAAACAAAGTTTGATTTTGAGACAGCTTGGTACGGGATTCCATATATCCATGAACATTGTCTTTTCAACTTGCTAGGTTTACCCATACCTGAGAAAATCGGTGATGACACACGGACAAGAGAGTGATCTTATAAGGGTTCCTTTTTTACCTTTTGAGGTACGGAACCCCAAAATAATTTGCAAAAGGGTGGCACAGAAGATGGAGACACGACTAATGTGAGGTAGCCCCTACGGCGTAGTTTTATCAGGCTGTGGATCATGATGAATATGTGTTTAACTGCTAGCAAGTTGAACACGTGCCTTCCGACTTGTGTTGAGACGAAGTACCGATGTTAGCCCTGGTTCAAGTTATACTGCAGTCAGTGGCTTGGCTACACTTACCCCGGCGCGCTTGGCGGGCTGCTTGCGCGCGCCGATGGTGGAGGGGCGCGAGTCGCCGGCCGCCACCATGTCGCCGCTGGCCACGCCGGAGCCCGCGTCCCACAGCCGCGCCTGTGACGTCAGCGCCGTGTCCGCTTTGGGCGCACCCTGCACACACACACACACAAGTGTCACACACTGCCCACAATTCATACAGTACCGACGGTGCAACCAGAACGAGCTCGATTCACGTCGACCGTAACTTCAAAACATGTCACAAAGTTACGATGTCTTCGATCGACCGCAGTCTGTTGCGCCCTTCGAATACCTGGCTGTTAATATGTCATTAAGCATTCATTAACTTTTTAGAAAATTCCTTCATTAAAAATTTCAGTATGCAGGTCTTTTTACATGACTGCCCCAAAAAAAGAGAGTTATGTTTTTATAAATCTAAATGTGCATATTGACAGCCAGGCAATGTATATGGATCGTGTGGGACGACGTGCTACTCATACAATTATGATCTGCGCTTAGAGTATGCTTTATGAAATAATAAAACTACTTTTAGGTATATTTACAAAAGGACATTATTAATTCAAATTATTTTTTTCAGTAATTTATTAGTACAATTTTATATTAATGTAAAGAATGAGTAAATCGAATGTAATAATGTTTTTATTGAAGTGAACTATACAACAAAGCTTCATAAATATTGTACACCTTATAGGTATGTTACATTGTTACTAAAAATATAAATATAACATCTCTATCGACATGTAACAAACAATAAATGATTTGAATTTTGAATTTTGACACTCTGCATTATTTTGTTTTACTGACTTATGAGCACGAGTATGGCAAATATGCATAAATAAAAAAAGTGTATTTCTTCTGTAACTCAAATCAATTAATTATTCGTTTTCCCTAAATACAACATTGATGTCGCGCATTAATTACTTAACACATGATTGTGAATGTGTTATAAAATGCTAATGATTCAGTTTAAAACGCGTAAAGTGTTAAAACCAGAAAAACTATGTTATCGCTGTCCTCGTGCTACGCGCCGATAACAGAACGCGGAAAAACTAGAACATGTCGAGCACGTTTTTAAAGTTGCGCTAAAGGGCAAATACACTATTCTGTTTAATAGGGACTAATCTTTATTTTAAGAAAACGGAAACAAGATAAGTAATGAGTTTGTATCAATTTGTTTATGTTGTAGATGAAACTGATTGTCAAGATAAGAGAAAATGGCATTAGCTTGTATGTGTCATACTCGTAATGTATGACTCACTGCAAGAAAGCACACATTCAGCAGTGATTTAGTGTTCGGACAAACTTATATTATGATACTTCTAGCTACACACACAATAGAAAAGGCTAGTCATATAAAAGATTTAACTGTACATTTGGAATGTAAGATCATGTAAAAAACAATACACACACCAGCATACAGCAAGCTTGCCTTACTGAACACATGTGGGGAGAGTTTATGTAGTGTGTAGTGCTACTTAATGTCACAGTAAGAAACTAAGCACGGCAAAGGAAACAAGCTCTTAGTTTGAGACATACCTGAGGACAGAACATGTATGTACAGTGCAACATATCCAGTAAGTATAACCAGCGGAGCAGGCGTGTCGCAACACGCGCGTGTGCCACTAACACTTCTACATACTGATACTGTGAACGTCACATTCGGAAATATAAATCAAAAGTTCATTTCTTAAATATTCCTCTATGTTACAAAGGTATAATAGTGAATGGCAGGCAGGTTTTTGTGGTGTAAACTTAAAGGCAAGATTAGGCTCACAAAGAGCTGAAGGAGCCAGCAGCAACCTACATAAAGAGTGAAACATTAGTTAGTGCTGTGAGGAGCCACTAACCAGTAACCACTAGCTCAGTAGTGCAGTGTGGGGTGAGATGTTTGTGTTACCTGTGCAATGAAGGCAAACTCGCTAGTGTTAGTGGCGGAGTCGCCGTGCTCCGCAAACCAGTCTACCTCGCGCTCCTTGACCTCCTTGGGCTCGGGCGCCGCCGCCTCCAGGTGCAGCTGCACAACACAAAAACAATGTTTAACGCATACACATCACTATACAAAGTGGAACTGCTAACCTGAAACTGACCTTTGATACAAAAGGCAATTTAAAGTAACCACTTGGCTTGTTTTAAAGAAACCACTGACCTACTTTGGACAAAACTAAAACATTTGTAGGTATATAATAGTTAGTTTTTCATGGTTAGACTAGAATTGGAAACCAATGTGAAAAAATGTTGTCCTGCACTATTAATACCCAAAATATCTTGTAAAATATCTTGCAAAATTCTCATAACCTTTTCTCTACTTTTGCATATTACAACTTCAGGATACATTCATAGAATTTATTATTTGTCAACATTACCATAGTAGTTAGTTTTATTACTTTTCACATAAATATAAACAAGTTACTTATGTGCTACTATTGAATGGATCACATATTTAACAGTTAATATGCTGACTTGAGGGCTCAAAATGATTTGTTCTGGCACTCAATAAGTAAAAGCAAGTTAAATGGATAACTTACATTAAGTACTTACCCAAATCTGTGAAATGTGAATAAGATAACAATCAAAATAAAAACCCAATGAAATGTGCAAGCTTTAATGTTCAGTTACAGACATTACATAGTGAAGGCACAAAAGAACCTGTTGGACTTGTTCATCTCGAGTTTAGCATTCATTATGATAAACACTTCATCAACATCAGTCTGGTACAGTTACAATGTATGGCTGAGCTTACACTAAGCTCAGCCATACGTTGTTATCTACATGTTGTCATTTTACAAATCTCAAAGTTACTCTCAACTACATAAACACTTACCTTGGTCCCATAGGTCTTCATTGCCTGCTCCGAAGAGGCACTCAGCTTGTCACGGTACATTTGGGCCACTCGGGAGCTGTACTTTTGTCGAGCATCCTCTGTTGACAGACCGTGGGTGCGGAAGAACTGGGTCTGACATGTGGACAAATATAATGTTAGCTGTTTCTAATTATTTACAATAACCATTTACAAATGTTATTTAAACTGCTAATACAACTAGTTTATCATAAATTCTGTTAGTTGATCAAAAACAATGCTACACACTGTTCTCCAGAACAACACAACAATTCGGCCTTGAAATTCTTTCTCTATTTTTATTACTTTTATTCATATTATCTTAGCAAGACTGGCCAAGGAATCGGGAGACAAGGACTATGGCATAAAATGATGGACATACAGCGTTCGAGTTCCCGCCAAGCTGCATGTTCCTGAGCTGCTTCCATGTCCAGTTGGTGTCGAGCTGCGTGGAGCGCACGAACGTGAGGTGTACGCCGAGGCTGCGATGCACGGCGGAGCAGTCGAGGCAGATGAACACTCCGTACGTCACCGACGACCACGTAGGGTTCTTCGCGTTGCAATCGAAACATACCTGCACACCACACAACATGCATTATTATCACTGAACTATTATTCTGTGACTACATAACTATCGAAATCTACGCACTTTATTCGCAGGAATAGAGCGTAATCTTTGAAAAACTGCTTCAATATCGGTTTTACTTGGCCCAGAGTCAGCCATTTTCGACGTGTTGTCACTACCTATCTGTCACGTTTGTCAATTTGTCATCTCATGTCAACGTTTTACAACGAGGTCGTTTCATTTATCGCAAATCATTCGCGTTAAAAAAAATTGAGGGATGTTAAAATTCTAGACTGCAATTTTAGGCATTGTGTTCATTATTTTACTTTGTAGTAGTTAGACTTTTGCGTGGCTGGTTGAAAAATGAATATATGTTTTTTTGTTTTGAAGAGAGGCCCAGATCATTGGCAGACTGAACTTTTATTGTTTGTTGTAATTTGAAAATATTTCAGAACATTTTACAAGATTTTTGTTGTTATTCAATAATTTCACGTTGTTCGGTAGTACTGTAATAACAAAAAGCAAAAAGGTGATTGGATTTTATTGTAAATCTTTAGGTTTCATCCTTCACCTTGTCTATGGTCGTTGATGGTTGTCGAGCGGACGCATGTTAAAAATTTCTCGAGATAATTTTTGTTGATAAACTTATTTACGACACGGTAGCAAAAAACGTGTAGTGAAGACATAGATAGGCTTAAAGTTGAAAAAGTGCAAACAATTATTGCTACGCAGATATTGTGATAGGAAGGACGCTGTTGAACGGCGGCATCTCGCAATCGAAATGCTCAATTAGCTATGTGTACGTGCCAGTGTCCCCGGGCTGACGAGTGAAAGTGCGACCAACTATCGAGTGAACATGTCGGAGCAGCTGGTGAAATGAGTGACGAGTGGACGGGACAGGCAGTGGAATGGAAAACGTAAACTTTCAGCCGAGCGGGGAGGAGATCGAGCGAGCCTTGATGGACCTGGGCCCCCTGCTCGGCGTCACCATCAAGGAGGAGGTGCAGGAGGAGCTGGGCGACGGCAGCGCGGTGCCCGCGGTCTCGCTCAATGTACGCACTGCACACACTTCGCAACAACACGATGTATTTGTAAATAATGCAACCTTCCCAACTAGTTTTATCCCTTTAATCACACAAATAAATTAAAGGCATTTCAAAAGGCCTTCAATGGCCTTAGAAACAACTTTTTTTTGTTGGTACCAGGTTCAAAAATTTAATTGAGTGGCTTTCATAATTTAAGATAAGAGATTCTTAGCAGAGTTAACTTTGTTTCATATTATTTTTTTCAGTTCACTTTGGAGGAGAGGCTCTTGAGCTGTGTAATAAGACTAGTTCACCGTTGTATGATCTGACTTTTACACTAAAATTTCATTTTAACTACTTGCACATGTAATTAAGAAATAATAATGGACTAAAACTTGACAAGTTATAAAAACCTGGTAAACAACAAAAAAGTTGTTGTTACAGCCAGTGGCTCTCTAATGACTGCATTAGAGAGCCACTAACTAATGACAATACAAACGTGTTACATAGGCAGACTTAATGCCCAAAGGCATTCATTGTATAGCAAACAAAATAATATCAAAAAAATAACTTTTTGAGTGAATCAAGTAAATCACCGTGAAATAATGTATTACACCCATTCTCTCGGACTGTGACATGACCAACATCTATCAACCGTGCTTCCTACACAATGTACATACAGTAGACTATCGGGATAAAAAGTATGCTGTGTTAATCCAGGTTATAAATTAACTGTTTTCAATTATTCTGAATATCCCTGGTTTAAATTGATCTGAATAATGGGGATTCTAGTGAATAACCAGTTAATAAAAAAAAAAAAAAACTTTACTAAACTTTAACATTTTTAAATATACATTACAACAAAAAGAATTAAAATATTTAAACATAAAAAAGTTGTATTCCATTAGTATTAGGAACAGGGTCCAAGCTTTTAGTTATTTATTCACTTGTTTTTATTTTCTAATAATTTTTGTAAATTTTTAAAATATTTGTAAAAAAACATACAAGAATATATAAAGTGGGAGCCCACCAGTATTATGAACAGGGTAAGCAAGACAAGCCCTGTCCAGGAGTACCGCTTTCTGTAAGCAAGCCCTTGATCCAGCTTGTTAGGCACGAGAAGTTCTTGGCAATTATGCCATTGGTTGAAACGACTATCAGCATAACTATCACTAAGTTCACACCCCACATATTAACACAACCACGCAAGCCAAGTCAAGATACTTGATTTGCAATAGCTCATGGTTTCTGTCATCAATTTATCAATGAAATACTATGATAATATTATGAATGTAATGTTGATGTATGCAGGTGAGCAGTACGCCTGATGGGGGGCTCGGGGGTGGTGAGAGCGGCCCGGGCGTGGAGGGCGGCGGGGGTGCGGGCTCGCCCAGCGACGCTGCGGACGCGGGCAAAGGCTCGGCCGACTCGCTGGCGTCGCCCGGTGCGGTGCGCGCACCCATGGCCGACACGCGCTGCGTGCTGTGCAACACGGCGCTGGCGCTGGCCGACGGCACGCCCAAGCTCATGGAGTGCCTGCACTCCGCCTGCGAGCCCTGCATCCGCGCCAAGCTCGAAGAGAAACAAGCCAGCTCCAGAGATTTCTTGGGTATGTAACAAGTCAAGGTCTTAATTGTTTGCGGTGTTTAAATTAACTATAGTACCTGGACGACCGAGCTCTCGGTTTTTTTTTTACATTTTCGAAAACTGAAACCTATATAGATTAGATTTATCGCCCCTGAAATCCCCTGTTTACAAAATTACATGAAAATCATTGGAGCCGATAAACTGTATTTAAGGTGGATGTTCCTGCAGGTAACCCGCGAAATTCGCTGAAAGTTTTTTGCAATTTGCCTGTCAGTTTGTATCTGTGAATATATAAAATGCAAAGCTGACTGGCTGATGAGGATCAACGCACAGGCCAAGCCCTTAAGGCTGGAATAGGAACTTAAAATTTCGCACGTATTTCTCTTATGATGCAGGCATCCACTAAGAAAGGATTTTTCAAAATTCAACCCCCAAGGGGGTGAAACATGAAATTTGGTATGGAAAATCGTCATTTTTGATATTTCCGATAACCACGAAGGCGAAGCCGCGAGCAAAAGCGAGTGTTAAATAAATTAATAATTATACCTATAGTTATGAATATTTTTATTTTTTTCAATGTAAAATAAATAATATAATTATGATGTATCGAGCAGGTGCGGAGCGCGTGACAGTGACGTGTCCGATGTGCCGGCTGCAGTGCCAGGTAGCCAACATGATCGACCAGCGCTTCGTGCTCGAGAAGATGTCGCTCGAGCAGGCCGGCTCCAACGGTAAGCCTTGCTTAATCCTATTCCTGCTGTGTGTGTGTGCCGGTGTGCGGAGCCCGAGTGTAAGGTGTGCTGGTGTTACTGTGTGCAGGCGGCATGAGCGGCGAGCAGCAGTGCAACAGCTGCGAGGACACGGAGCCCGCCACCAGCTACTGCGTCGACTGCGCCGAGTTCATCTGCGACAACTGCGTGCACGCGCACCAGAGGTAACAGACCTTCACCTGGCGCTGACCTGCGCGATGTTTCACGTTATCACACGCCAACGTCCCAATGCTCATGTAGTGGAATGCCCTAAGGCGTAAATATTGTAAAATCTAGGAATCCAGGGCCAGTCAATCATCATCAGCCTATAATGTTCCCACTGCTGGGACACAGGCCTCCTCTCTTTGAGAGGGATGGGCTATAATCCACCACGCGGGCCCAGTGCGGATTGGCAGATGTCACATGTCTTCGAATTTTTTGGTTCTAAGACATCGGTTTCCTCACGATGTTTTCCTTCACCGTTTTGAGAGCAGCGGTGATGAAATAAATTAAAACAAACTGTTGTATTAAATTAAACTGTTCGTAAGTCGGGGCCGTCGCCACCGGGCCACCGCTGCTCATTGGGCCAGTCAATGAATCTTTATAAATAAAAATAAAAACTGTTGAACTGCATTGTTAAAAGCCCAAATAAAAAAGTTAAAAAAAAAGGTATAAATGTTATGGCGCTCCACATAGTCATCCCGTTAAATGCAATAATTATGATGTTGCCGAACTCCTCCCCCCGACGCATGACGTTTACACTGTAGCAGACGTGTCGCAGAATTTGCGTTAATGGTATCCTAAAGCCATCAATGAATCATGTCAGCGACTGACACATTACTGTGTTGTGTTTTATGATGCGCGCGCGATGCAGGGGCGTACGTCAAATAGCCAATTGCGCCTTCTGCCTCAGTTTCAGAAGGCGCAATTGGCTATTTGACTACTGTTAAAAATTCACGAAAATGGTATGTTATTTCAAAGAACTAACAGAAATAACAAGATGTGTGAAAAAAGTAATAAAATCGATCAAAAAATGGAGTAGAAGTTTTTGGTGGAGCCACTTTCTATTCTTGTCGCGCGAAACGGCCATTTGTACTACAGTGCGATCAAATTATCTTGGCAGCTCCGAACTTCGTGCAGGTCATTTTGTTACAACGAATGTTTAAAAGTGTTATGATATTTATTTTATTTGTATTTCTCACTGTTTATATTAGATATTTTCTGATCGTTTAAGTATTGGTTTATCTGGCAATAACAGTTTTATTCCCAAGTTTACATGCGTAAAATTTCGCAAAGCCTATGTTCAGAGCTGCCAAGATAATTTGATCGCACTGTACGTAACTATGGCGATATGAAATATGACGTCACATGTTTGTAGCGCTGTCTTTTTCTAGCACGTCATTTACAATCATTTAAAACTCCCTTCTCTCCATCGAGAGACTAGGCGTACTGCAGGTTATCACCCATACCTTGTCGATGTTCCACACATTCGTACGAAGCGTTTTGCTAAGACTTTCATTATTCGTACAGCCAAGGAGTGGAACACCCTGCCTGCGTCGGTTTTCCCGAGTTCATATAACCCCAATCTATGTAAGTCGCGAGTAAATAGGCTTCTTCTGGGTAAGCTCGTTCCATCGTCGACCTCATCTCTGCCCTTAGGGCAAGATTGAGGTCAAGAGTAAGCCCATATTAAATAAAAAACTAAGCCATTTTTTGATAAATTTTATTACTTTTCACACATCATGTTATTTCTGTTAGTTCTTTCAAATATCATTACTATTTCGTGAACTTTTAGCAATAGTGAAATAGCCAATTTATTGATATGAATGTAGTTAAAATGTAATGTTTGTTTCTGATATTGGCACTGAGCGGTGTTTGCTGTCCTCAGGCTGAAGATCACGAAGGAGCACAGCATCAAGTCCAAGGAGGAGGCCATGGCGGAGCTGCAGGCGCAGGCCGGCGCGCGCAGTGCGCACGACTTGTTCTGCGCCGAGCACGTGCAGGTACCACGCACACCTGCCTTACTTATTCTTTATTTATTTAGATGATCACGAAGCTTCGCCCCCTCACTCTTGCTCGCGACGAATAACACAACTACGTGAAACTTTTAGGCCATGTGTGCGGTTACTATAACAATTTTGGCGGTGTACGACACTCGTAGGGCGATCGGTTGGATTGCATTGTGAGGAGGTTCGTCTCTGGAGCCTTAACCACCGGTAACTTGAACCCTGTTCTCGATACCCGCAGCCTAATAATCACACTAATATTATAAAGGCGAAACTTTGTGAGTGTGTATGCTTGTTACTTCTTCACGTCTACACTTGGTATGGAGTTAGCTGACACCCTGGATTAACACATAGGATAGATTTTTATCCCGATTCCCTTCCTTCCCGTGGGATAATTTTCGAGTTGTAGCAGGTGAAGCTGCTGGCATCAGCTAGTATTTTATAAATGTGAATTTTTTCTGTGATGACGTGGATAAAATCTTAGAAGTGTATGTAAGGAAGTAGGCAGATGTCGTAATGTAACGTTGGTTGCTGCAGGAGCGGCTGTCGCTGTTCTGCGAGACGTGCGACCGGCTGACGTGCCGCGACTGCCAGCTGCAGCACCACCGCGACCACAAGTACCAGTTCAGCACCGAGATGGCCGCGCAGGTACCTAGCAACACCACACCACTACACCCCTCAACACAATACAAAACATTACATACATTTTGTGGTGCTCCAAGATGGCAGCTTTTGCCCCGCACTATATGCTTTCTTTCGAAATACGGATACTTAATTTTTTATTTTCCTCCTTCTACTTTTATAATACGTCAAATTTTCAGGTTTTTGACTGTTACTGCTATGGCATGACATCAATCGAAAATTGGTTATTTGATAACGGATTATTTGCGGTCGTTCATGATTTAAATATGTCACAAGTATTCATAAAATGAAAGAGCCCCAACTAATAACTTATTAGCATGATATATTATTTATCTACAACACTGAGCATTTGGCTGATTCCTTCAGGTATGGTTCAGCCAGATAAGCTCAAAGTAGGCTCAGTTCGTTCCGCGTTAGTAGATCACAAACACAGACATGAGTGATAGCAGCAAGTTGCAGGATGCTGCAGTTCTGTTGTGGACAGTATCTCCAAGCTCACGATAACTTAATCGATGTTGTACACGAGAACAAGCGTAGCGAGTGGCGACCTTCATGTGCCGCCGACAGATAACAAAGACAAAACTTATTCATTCATAATACACGAGGTTTAATGGTTATCAATTTAGAACAACAATAAAAACGAAACAAAGAACATTTAATTGCGATGCTAAATAAATCTTCACATAGTTTTGTGACATGTCATTGTCATCTTCCTGCCTTTGCCCCATGTCTTTGGGATCGACGAACACGTTTTATTTCCTTGCACAATGTCACGTTATCATTTACTCCTTTTTAAGGTTCTGTTGCCAAATCGCAAAAAAAAACGAAACCCTTTATAGATTTGAGGTAAGCTATGATATTTTTATTTGCATAAAACATGGTATACAAGGTGTTATTAAAAGACATCAGATCGAACATGTTTTGCTTAAAACTAAAGCGTGCGAACTTACTTACTATTATTACATTTTGATCTTGACATAAATTATTACATTGAATTCATATTAAAAAAGTCATTAATGCTATAGAAATTATTATGATTAAGCCATTTATATAGTTGGATTTTAAATAATTTACAATTTAATGTTTTTAACATTCTTGGTAACTTATTATAGAGACGTACACACATAGACAGAGAGTTTTTATTAAATTTCGCTGATCGAGGAAGCACATCCAGCACAATTCTGTATTGGTCACGCCTACTACGAGAGTTTATTTCTTCTGCTGTTTTAAATAGTTCCTTGTGTTTTTGAACGAACATGCATGCTTCATATATATACAGTAAAGGTAACGGTAGCAAACCAAGCTTTTTAAATATAGGTTGACATGATTCGTCAGATGGAATCTCATATATAGCACGTAAAAGATTGGTTCTGTTCGTCCTTAAGTCACTGCTGTTATTATTCCGAGACTGTTGGGCACCACACAGTTGAAATTTATAAGTACTTAACACTTTTCCCAATGATTTAAATATATTTTGTATCCCTCCAAAAAAACAATTTGTCCAACTCTTCCAAATAGGTTTCTGCCTCGGCAATACCACCTCGTTTTTTTTTAACATATCCATTGGTTACCCAGTTGTTCAAACTCAAGCTCAAATCTGTTCTTTCAATTGTTCTTTTATGTTTCATTGTACGTGTTTGCCCACGGGCTGCATAAAAACAGGTTAGGCACTAACTATACATTACAGAAAGAATGTTATAAAAGTGTAGTGTGTGTCGGTTAGTTTAGACGTGTAATGTATGTGTGCAGGCGCGCGCCAACATCAGCTCGCTGCTGTCGGAGGTGAGCTACAAGCGCGTCCTGCTGGGCTCGGCCATGAAGGTCATCCGCGACCGCCAGCAGCTCATCGCCGACAAGAAGAAGTCGCTCGTGCACGAGATCACGCAGACCGTCGTCAAGCTGACCAACGCCATCAACACGCGCGGCAAGCAGCTCGTGCTGCGGCTCAACGAGGTGTGCGACGCCAAGCAGCGCACGCTCAACGAGAAGAAGGAGGCGCTGGAGCAGCTGGCCGCCATCACCGACCACTGCGTGGGCTTCGTGCACGGCGCGCTGGCCGGCTCCGACACGGCCGTGCTGCACGCCAAGCACGCCGTGTGCGCGCACCTGCAGCGCATCAAGTCGCGGCGCGCCGACATCCCCAACCCCGAGATCCCCGTGCGCATCGCGCTGGCGCTGGACAAGCTGCCCGAGCTGGTGCGCGTGCTGGCCGGCCTGGGCGCCATCGTGGTGGACGGCAAGGTGGACGGCGGCGCGGCCGGCCAGCAGGGCCCCTACCACCCGCCCCAGCACAACCAGCACTCCGCCGTCGTGGCGCTGCAGCACGTCGCCATGCACCAGGTACTCTATCGCGCGTAACAACAACTAAGTAGTGACATGTTAACATACTGATGTGCGACGTTGTTCCATGTCTCAGACGTTGGCTCGCTACCAGGTCAGTGCTCGCTGCTCATCTCGTCCTACTCAATGTCTGTATGTTGTCGCATACTCGCATCCCTCGCGACCTCATCGCTCTCTTTATATCATTTACGAGTAGTGTTGTACTTTGTATTAGCTTGTTACTTTCTTTCGATTTATTGGTGTTTATAACGTGCATGAACTTGTTACGTGTTGTAACCACAGTGTATCTATACTTTCGGTGATAATCACCATCTTATATTTCGAAATGTTTGTGTTTTAGTCAGCATTCACTCGTCAGTGAGTCCGCATGACTGCTGTATGAAATTGCTCGCGTTGACCCACTGTAAGGTAGCTACACTGTGGTGATCTGTCCAACTAGTTAAACAATATGTGTTGCAATACTGTGCACGTTTCTGTGTTATATTTAGGTATAGGATTTTTTTTTATTATTAACTTTGTTGTCATCGTAAGCCAAAAAGCGGTAACGCAACATACATTATGTTTCAAGAAAACAAGAAATCTATTTCTTATTCAGTACAAAAATTAGATAATTATCCCATGTTCTTGTGTGTTTTTTGTGTTCTTGTAACGATACGGTTAAATTTATTCCGTCATTAGATGCAGGATGTTTCTAGCAATTGCATGCAAACCGAAAGAACTTTATTATTGGGTTACCGCTAGTTGCGTACGAGTTCTCTAATTTATTTGTATGTCATAGATAGATATAGGATATAATGGTCGTATTAGGAACAAGTCGGACTTATACAAAATAGTATTAATTTACGTAGTAGCTCAGCAGTATTATCAAGTAGCTGATTCTGTGTTAGAAGCCATGTTGTACAGTCGACTGCATGTCGTCTCGTGTGCGTGTGTTGACACGTGTGTGCCCGCAGTCGTACGTGGCGGCGGGCGGGGCTGGCGGGGCAGGGGGCGGGGCGCTGGGCCCGGGGGGCGGGGCGCTGGGCCCGGGGGGCGGGGCGCTGGGCCCGGGGGGCGGGGCGCTGGGCCTGCGCGCGCGCAGCACGCCGCTGCGGCACGCGCACGTCACCTCCACCACGCACCCGCATCATCTGCACGGTAAGCCCGCAATATCATTATTGTCTTAACTTATTTCAATACATTCACATCCGTCACTTCTTTACAATTCTTTGCGGAGAGTGTTTTCTTCTAATACTTAATATGAACAACTCTGGATCAACCATAGTTCCACTACGACGAACCTTCCCGAAACACCCAATATTTTACCCTGAATTCGTGATTTAATTACAATAATAGTGTATTTTTTTTTTTGACTAATAATTATAAGAACAAGTTAGAGCTTTTAAGATGTTCTCATATTATGAGGTATAGATAAAAAAACTGAATAACTTTTTCAATAGAAATATCATAGCATAATCAGCCTAAAACATTCCCACTGTTGGGACACTCCTCTCTGCGACAGGGAGTGGGCTATCCACCACGCGGACCCAGTATGGGTTGTTCGATGTTACATGTCTTCAAATTTTTTGTTGTAAGACATGTCGATTTCCTCACGAATGTTACCCTGCACCGTTTTGAGAGCAATGGTAATGAAATAAACGAAGTAATGCGCCTGCCTGGTTCCGAACCCACGACTTACTACAAGGCGGAGCAGCCAGCACTGGAGCAATGCTGAACATAAGCACGAATAATATTCAGGTGTCTCATACAAAATTTTAATTTCTAATCAATCAATCCAATGGGGCAACAGTATTTTTTTTAACCTATATCAATGTTATTCAATTCGATGTTCATCACAGTAATATGACTATACAGCTTTTAGATAATTATGCTGAATAAGCGCAGAATTGTAACCGACGATGGTAGGTCCCAGATGATATTTTGGATTAATAATATTAAAGTTACTTTTGCTACCATTACCACTGAAAACGATATATTTGCCGTATGTATTTACTTTTTGTTTGGAAGTCTCGATATTTCGCTGCTGTTGCAAGCACCTGCACCATGATCACGAATAAACTGAACTTATTGCGGGTTAGTGTATGAACAGACAAATCTGTGTAGTGTCGCCCTCCTTCTTGTTCGTATTTGTGCTCGGTACCGCAGAGTACCGCTACTGTTATTTACAAGTCGATTCAGTTCTTCGCGAACTTTTTTCGGCACTTTCGTGTTTTAAGCTATTGCATAGCTTCTATCGCGGGGCTTGAGCGTGGAGATCGAATCCAGAAATTCCCTAACGAAAATATTCAAGATTCAGTATTCAACCAGGTTGCTATGGTTACGGAAAATAACAAGGTTGTCAACTGAGGTTGTCAAATTAAATAATTTATAACCTCACGTTGTAAAGGTGTAAAGTTTTTCTGTTTTGTCTCTCTGCTTTCTCCTTCTAAAATATTCTTACTCGTATAATTTGTGTACAAAGTGTTTTAAATATGAATAAACAAAGTGCATTTATTAATGAAGAAAGTCACGAAAAAATAGTGAAAGATAATGAGTGAGTAGGTACTCCTCGAGTACTCTATGTATATACATTCATTTTATTATTATTACGCATCTATCATACGTTTTATTGGTTTTTGCATTACTATTCTGCAAATCGGTCTTAGAAAACGATTCGTTTTCTTATAAAATATCTAAAATAAAATAAATAATTTTCATATTTTTCAATGTTATGACACTTACGTCAGGCTGACAAGCTGTCAATACTTTTTCTTTTAAATTTTCTGTCATAGAGTTTTTTACTAGCTTAGTCTATGAAGGTTACTTTTGATTTACTCAAATAATTTAAATTCTTTTTAAAAAATACTGCATAAATAAAATAAATAAATAACTATTTGCATAAGTTGATAAAAAATGCTATGCAATAGCTTTACCGCGGCAGTCTCCGAGTGCCACATCAACTTTTTTATAGGTACTATTTTGAACCACCGTGACACAATACGTACACGGCTACACATCAAGCTATACTTTTCCAGTATAAGCTGGTCTCGCATTGTATAGGATTTCCGTACAGTGCGAGATCAGCGTAAACTGGAAATGTATAGCTTGATGTGTAGCCGTCTGTACTGAACATGGTATGTAAATATCCCGTTTTCAGTGTTAATGGTAGTGCTAGTACCATGTCAGTTGAAAGGTTACCTTTGGGTCGTCAGGGGTAAAATATGTGTGAAATGATTGAGAGAGAACCGTCCCACTGTCCGTGTTCGGCAGGCGCTCACGAGATGAACCTGCGCGGCCTGCTGAACGCGCAGTCCGGGCGCTCCGCCCCGCGCGCGCTGCCGCCCGCGCACCCGCAGCACCCCGCGCAGCTCGCCATGCACCACGCCTACCACCAGAGTGAGTACCGCAGCCCCGCCCGCTGTGTGCGTGTGGACGGGTCTGCAGTAGCCCCTGTGCCCGCAGTGCTCGGCGCGTACAGCAGCGCGTACGGCGCGGGCGGCGCCAGCGGCCGGCGCAGCGGCGGGCCGCGCACGCCCTCGCCCGCGCCCCTCCAGCCGCAGCCGCCCGCGTACCACGCGCACCAGCAGCAGCAGCAGCAGCAGCAACAGCAGCAACAGCTGCAACTGCAGCACCAGCAGCAACACCAGCCCGCCGCCGCCAAGTGGCACATCCCGCAGCAAGGACTCTCCAACGGTGAGTAGTGTCCACGTCAACTACCGATACTTAGCTGTAGTTGTTGTACGTACCAGTTTTACTACTGAACCGATACTTGTACGGTGCAACATTCTGCGAGTGAGCAGTTTACGCCACATTGATTTCTCTCATTATAATTAGTTGAGTTCGCGTTGCGCTCTCAAGTCAGCCAGGCGTTCTCGTTACAGCAAACAAGGGCTGCGTCACTCATTTCATTTTCACACCATCACTCCATTAAGCTCATTTTATTTTTAGTACTTACTTTTCGGACAGTAGTGTTTTACTTTCTTTTATTCAATTCACGCATCATCTAAAAGTAATGTATTGTCTAGCAAAAGCATCATACAAAAACTACGAAAACATAGTCTGCTGTTCAATACATTATTATTCACAGTTTCTTATATTTTAATCGCCGATCGTATAAGCCAGCTGATTTAGTTTTTAAATTGCAGGGTTATTCTCATAGTAAAAGTTGTTCATGACGATGGGGTAAATATAAACTACGGGTGAGGCTGAAACAGTGTAATGATGTGAGTCCCATGCCGTATCATATGGTATGCCACAAGCTAAACTGTACGAATGTAATGTTAGTTATGTACGTAACTCAATGATTACACTCGTTCGAGCTCACCCTGTAGTTGTATAGTATTTGCGCGTCATTAGATAGTACATTGACGTGCACAATTTGTGTGTGCGTTAAGGTGACTTCGCCAATACTGAGCGCTTCCCAGCTTGCGCACTCAGACACAGTGTGGTCCAGCAGGCGCCACACTTACATACCGACATTACCGACCCGACGCCATGAGGTAAGACTACACTCCAATACAACATTCATACCACAAAACTCATAAAAAATGACGTCACAATATTAATATCATAGATAATGTAATTTAAGTGATTGTACGGTTTGGTGTACGCAGGCACGTTGGAGGGCAGTGCGCTGGCAGTGGGCGGCGCGGGCGCGGGCGCTGACTACAAGATCACCCTAGGCCGAGCGCGACACCCGCCCGCCCTGCCCGCCCTGCCCGCCCTGCCCGCCCTGCCCGCCCTGCCCGCCGCCGTCACCTCCACCAACCCCAAGACGCCCAGCCCCAGCCTCAACGTGAGTACGCGGACTGCGCACCCTAATATTCCTACCCTTTTTTTTCTTTTGAGGGTGGTAAAACATGAAATGAGTCCCCCCGCTCTGGGCCGAGTGGCAGGGAGTGAATACTGCGGGAGTTGAGCTGTACGTGAGTATGGAGCTGTCGGTTCCCAGGGCGGCGTGCCGGAGCTGGACAAGGTGTGCGCGGCCTCGGTGCAGGACCTCATGGCCACCATCGCCAAGCTGGACTCCAACGGCGTGCAGGTGGTGGCGGAGGCGCCGTCGCCCGCGCCGCCCGTGCACTCCAGCACGGACGAGCCCAAGCCGGCGCCGCAGGACCCCAACGAGGACTGGTGCGCCGTGTGCATGGACGGCGGCGAGCTCATGTGCTGCGACAAGTGCCCCAAGGTCTTCCACCAGTACTGCCACATACCCACCATCGAGAAGCTGCCCGAGTGAGTCTATATCATTACATCTATATTATATTTTAGTAGTTTACCACGCGGCTACTTCAGACACCCAAAAACAGTACATTGTTACCTTATGGGTGAAAGCAACTTATTTAGTCCCGAGACGGGGTTTGGCGCCCGATCGTAGTGAGGGCGCTAATTGTTCGAGGGACTAAATAAGTCTTTAACCCGAGGTAAACACTGTGCTTTTCATTACGAATACAAGGAAAGTTGATGGGAATAGGCTTGCCCCCAATTACCCAAATCGGTGGATGGCTATAGGCTTGCTCCTAATTACATCGGTTGATGGCAATAGGCTTGCTCCTAATTACGTCGGTTGATGGCAATAGGCTTACTCCTAATTAGATTTGTTGATGGCAATGGGCTTGCCCCCAATTACATCAGTTTATGGCAATAGGCTTGCTTTAATTAGATTTGTTGATGGCAATAGGCTTGCTCCTAATTACATCCGTTGATGGCAATAGGCTTGCCCCCAATTACATCAGTTGATGGCAATAGGCTTGCTCCTAATTACATCAGTTGATGGCAATCGGCTTGCTCCTAATTACATCAGTTGATGGCAATAGGCTTGCCCCCAATTACATCAGTTGATGGCAATAGGCTTGCCCCCAATTACATCAGTTGATGGCAATAGGCTTGCTCCCAATTACATCCGTTGATGGCAATAGGCTTGCTTTAATTAGATTTGTTGATGGCAATAGGCTTGCTCCTAATTACATCCGTTGATGGCAATAGGCTTGGCCCCAATTACATCAGTTGATGGCAATAGGCTTGCTCCTAATTACATCAGTTGATGGCAATAGGCTTGCCCCGAATTACATCAGTTGATGGCAATAGGCTTGCTCCTGATTACATCAGTTGATTAAATTAATTAAAAAAAATAAAAAAAAAATTAAAAAAATATTTATTCAGTAACCAAGAGAGTAACAACAAGTTGATGATTGGAGCCTCCTTTTAAGCAAATAAAGCCTGTATTAGGAGACTCCGCTCTTTCACAGCTAGGTATTTTTTAACAGAACCGAAAACATAACAGAAGGCATAGTTGAAAACATAACAGAACACATAACAGAAAAATAACAGAAAACATAGTGCTTAGAGAACATAGCAGAAAACATAGTCGAACATATGACAGAAAACATAGCAGATAACAACAGAAAAACTTAGCAAGAGACATAACAGAAAAACATAGTATAAAACATAACAGAAAATAAAACAGGATACATAACAGAAGGCATAGTTGAAAACATAACAGAACACATAACAGAAAAATAACAGAAAACAAAGCAGAAAACATAGTGGAAAATATAACAGAAAACATAGCAGATAACAACAGAAAAACATAGCAAGAGACAATAGAAAACATAGTAGAAAACATAACAGAAAATATAACAGGATACATAACAGAAAACATAACAGAAAATATAACAGAAAACATAGCAGTAAACATATTAAAAACATAGCAGAAAACATAACAGATAACATAGTAGAAGACATAACAGAAAACAAGGTAGAAAACATAGCAGAAAACATAACAGAGCACATAGTAGAAAACATATCAGAAAACATAACAGAAGACATAGCAGAAAAAATAACAGAAATCATAACAGAACACATACTAGAAAACATCAGAAAATATAACAGAAAACATAGCAGAAAGCATAACAGAAGACAACAGAAAAACATAAACGAAAACATGGCAAAAAAAAAAAAAAAACAGTAAACATAACATTACATTTAATTTTTTTTACATATTCATGTTCTTTTTCTTTTTTGTGTTTTGTGCGTGCGTATGTTGTAGTTGATGGCAATAGGCTTGGTCCTAATTACATCGGTTGATGGCAAAAGGCTTGCTCCTGTTTAGATTGGTTGATGGCAATAGGCATGCTCCTAATTACATCCGTTGATGGCAATAGGCTTGCTCCTAATTACATCGGTTAATGGCAATAGGCTTGCTCCTCATTAGATTGGTTGATGGCAATAGGCATGCTCCTAATTACACCCGTTGATGGCAATAGGCTTGCCCCCAATTACATCAGTTGATGGCAATAGGCTTGCTCCTAATTACATTTGTTAACGGTAATAGGCTTGCACCTAATCACATCGGTTGGTGGCAATAGGCTTGCTCCTAATTACATTGGTTGATGGCAATAGGCTTGCTCCCAATTACATCAAATTATTTGACAGCTGTCAGTTGAAAGCGATTCTCCCTAGGGCTGAAAAGTAGTACTTTCAACCCGCTCCGCAGTCATGTTATGACCTACTTATTTAGTCCCTCGAGCTATTAGCACCCTCCTACGTTACGGGCGTCAAACCCCGTCTCGGGACTGAATAAGTAACTTTCACCCCTTGGATAACAATGTACTGTTTTATCCTCACATAATTTTACGACGAAGAGCGACACATGTGTGTAATGTATACGTCAATGTTATGTCCGTAGCGAGACGGAGACGTGGCAGTGCCTACTGTGCGTGAACTTCGCGGAGCTGTCGCTGAGCCCGGGCGACGAGCTGGCGGCGCCGGGCTCGGGGCTGGCCCCGCGCGCGCAGAAGCTGGTGGAGCGGCTGACGCTGGAGCTGTACTGCCAGTACGAGCCCAGCCTGCCCTTCCGCGAGCCCGTGCCGCCCGACAACCTGCACTACCACGCCGCCATCGCGCGGCCCGTGTGCCTGGACCTGGTCCGCCTGAAGCTGCAGCCGCACAACCCGCAGCGCTACACGCACGTGGCGCAGTTCGTGGCCGACGTGCGCCTGCTGTTCCGTAACGCCTACAGGTACAATCCGGTGAGTCACCCGCACCACCAGTGCAACACACCATCTCACACATTTATTAGTAAACCCTGTAAATAAAACTTTTTGTACCCAAATTTTCTCCACTTTCTTCTGAGTTAGCAGACTACAATTAAATTAACTAAATAAGAATTTAAAACGTGTGTAGGTGCAAAAACAAAAAACTCCGACTAATAAACGCGTTTCAGTTAAACGCAAAAAATAAGCACATTTAAAATTAAACAAAAGTTGGAAACAGGCGGTCGGGAGTGTCGGGACCTTTTCAATAAACAATTATGAAAATGGAATTGGCTCTGATTGCTTTCTGCTCTCGGCGTGGAGGAGTCAGGAGTTCATAGAACAGGGTATCGTAGTTTCCGGGGCTGCGGGGCTGTTCCAAAGAGATACCGCCGCCCCTGAACACAAAGGGCTAAGAAGGAACATGGCTGGTTTTCAGTCAATATAACGCTGACACTCCCTTCCGCTCCACCCAAAGCGGGAGGGATCATAAATGACGATGACCCAAAACCCAAAAAAGGGTTATCTTAGTTTGGATTCGTGACTCAAATTTTGTGCCTCTAATATTTGCATATTGTAAGTGTAGTTTGTGGGAAGCAATAAATAATAATGACCGATGTGTTCAGGCCGACAGCATCATCTAC
The DNA here is from genome assembly GCA_949775195.1 of Diarsia dahlii. Lineage (NCBI taxonomy): Eukaryota > Metazoa > Arthropoda > Insecta > Lepidoptera > Noctuidae > Diarsia > Diarsia dahlii. The sequence goes on along the minus strand of OX459197.1, from coordinate 270,744 downwards.
AAGGACGCCAAGCGGCTGGAGGAGTTCTTCGACGCGCAGCTCCTCAAGTGGCTGCCGGACTACGCCTACTGGAGCGGCGAGGGCGAGCCGCCCGCCAAGCGCCAGCGGCTGGACTGACTGCTGCCAGTGCCTACACATGTAGCAGGCAACTGGACGAGGCATGTTTCAACCTCGTGTGTAATATTAAGACGCAACGTGTAATAAGACGCAACGTCGCGTCTCGCCGTGACCGCGAATTGTAAATATTTTATTGATATTATTAGATACGTTGTTTTCTTATCTTGAAAGTTCCTTTTTAGTGTCGTTACACTAGAGCTGCGAGTGTGGCCGCGCGGTGAACCGTCGCGTCGGCGTGCGCTCGTTATTATTTAGTCCATAATACGTAAGTTACGTTCCCTAGCGGCTCCCGTACGTTGTTCCGAGGCGCCACCCTCGACTGAACTATTATAATTATTTTATTGTCTAGCTCTACATCAGTAGCTATTTACGTTATGATGCGACCTCGCAAATCGCATATAAACTTATTTTATTCTAGGCTATAGCTATATTTTTATCACAATATCTTAAGTAAAATAGTTATAGAAAATGATAACTTGCGACAGTGTGGAAGACTTAGATTGATATTGTGTTCGCACTTATTTATATTGTGTACCATACGGAGATGAGCATATTTAGCGCATTGTGTTGATTTGACAAGTAATCATGTTGTGAGACAATCGTCGAACCTAGTGAAGGCTGACAGCGACCTGCGACCCATCCAGTCGGTGACCTCGCTCTGTGATATGAAGCGCTGCTCGCTGTGCGTTGTGAGTGACGTTAGCAAACTGATCGTGACGTCGTTTTTATTTATTGTATATCTTGTATTACCCACACATTGTATAGATATCCATAAGGAACCATTACATACACGTTAATTTTATGACATAGGTATTTTTATATTAGATACAATATTTTAATAAATATGTAACGATAACGACCTATCACATAAAGTAGGCTAAGAATGTGAAACAATAGGGGATCGGACAAAAAAAAACTAATTAGTCCGTCAGATAGATTTCCAAAAATTATTGGACACGTATTTTTTCTTTTTTCACGTAAACTTAAAATGAAGACGATACAGTGCTTCGAAAACTCGTGTGACGTCAAATGATAGTACATTTTGACGACACAAGTGACGTTTCAAGCCCCACTCCAAGATCTTTGACGCGTGTTATCTTCGTCATTTTTTATTGATTTGATAAAACAAAAAATACGTATTCAATATTTTTCGATAATCTAACTTACGGACTAAACAGAATCATATTATTTTGACCCAGTCCGATCCCCTATTAATTTAACTTTGTCAATATTTCTGTCTACATAAAATACAAAGGGACACTTGCGCGTGGAGTGCTAACCAGTGACAACTTACCTACTTGAGGGTGTGGTTACACTGCACATTTTTATGCAATTGTTTACACTTGATACCTACATTATACAGAATTCGCTCTCTGAATGTGATTTTATATTTTTATAATATTTGGTAATTTTAAAAACTGTTCTCTGAGTTACCTGATTTTAAATATTATTATAAAATGAAGTTATGCTCCAGAAAGTATCACTTTCTCAAAAGGTTAGCAAGTCTGTTGTTTTTGTTAAACCGTGTAGTAGCGCAACCCACTCTGACGGTACAAGTCCTAGACATTCACGAATATATTGTTGTTAATGTTGTAAGAGCTAGTTACGGCGGGGACTTACGCGTCTCTGGGTTATTCATAATCTCCAGATAAGTATTATGGAACTAGAAATAAATCACATTTATTGGATCTAGCGTTTAATATTTCTCCCCCTACTTGTATATTTTTCTTAGGTAACAACACTGGTCGTCGATTGTCAGTTGTCAGCGTTGTGACGTTAACACATGTCAGTGGGTGCGCTCGACGCTCGTGCGAGCACTATCATCGTTATCACTCGCCAGTGGCGTCCTAAACAAGCCAGGCTAGTTGTTATCGTCGCTGCACACGCCGCTCAACTATAACATAAACTTTATAATAAGTACAGTGTGAGGAGTGCCACTGTGCCACGCAGACTGCGCCGGGTGACCTTCACGCGCTAGAGGTAAGTGACCCCTGCCTGAGGTTGTTGACAATCATTTTCGCATTGCCGAAAATACTGAAATGAATAATTTGTATACCGTTACCCAGTACTAGATTCATCATACTTTTAGATACGTACTTAAAAAGTCTTTAGAATTCGATCAAAGAAAACAATACAGTTTAATACAGCCGAATATTTTTGGACTCTTGAAAGAAAAAGAAGAAGCGGGTTCCGTCAGAACTCGAAGGAGGACGCGGGGTTTTGCGAAAAATGGAAGGAGTGGAGGGAGGTCTTTGCCCAGGAGTGGGACAGAACCGGCTGAGCTAACCTTTAACACGCCTTTGATCGAACGACCAAACCGGTCTAGTATTATTGCACACAGTTTGAAAGAGTTAAGTCAGGTCATCAATGTCGTATCCTTACGTGAATACTGAACGAGACGTAACGCAGGTAACTCAAGGCCTAAACTCGCCAATTACAAAGTTTTTGCTTACTATAGCTCTGCTCAGAATTCTTTGTTATTAGTTTATTACTAGTACAAATTAGGTTCTTCTGAGTATACCAGTTACCTACCTAAGCAAGATTTGACAAGCAAGGTGTAACAAACAAACAAAACACAACTACAAAGGTATTCTGTTACTTAAAACTGAGGTCGATTTTAGTTAAGTTCAAGTAGGTCATATCCCTTGGCTAAGCTACATTTGAGAACCCACACCATGAACCATGGGTCCATGGCTACAGTCGCTGTACCTAATCTGAAGGTTACTCTGTACCTTGACGCTACACCAAGACATATTTTATTTAACCAGAGATATATAATATACACTCGAGAGCAATGAATCCGGGTCACTTAAAGAATGTTAAAAATCTCGGAAACTAAAAATGATAGGTTAATGCAATAAATTGTATTTAATAGACAATGTAATACTCCTTAAATGAAAGTAAAAAAAATATGAGTTACCATACATTTTATTAACACAAAATTACATAAAGAAAAAAACTGCTGATCTCTCCTTAAAACAAAAATAGGAAACATGAAATTTTTGAACTTTATTACGATTTTCTTGAATTTTAATACTTCGTATTGCCTCCTCGTGCTTCCATTACTGCGTTTACGCGGTTTGGCATGCTGTACACCAAGTTCCTTATACGATTTTGGGGAATATTCTCCCATTCCTTTGTGAGAGCAATTTTGAGCTCACGAAGCGTGATTGGGGGAGGGTTTCGTTGTTTTACGCATCTGCCTAGCTCGTCCCAAGCATGCTCGATCGGGTTGATATCCGGGCTGCGCGCTGGCCACTCCATACGAGTAATGTTCATCTCTTGAAGGTAGTCATTCACAATCCTACCTGTATGAGGTCGGGCATTGTCATGCATAAATATAGCATCCTCACCTAAATTGACCATAAATGGACCAACGTGATCATTGAGAATTTCTTCCACATATCTTTCGCTAGTTAAAGAGCCGTTTTCTATGATCACCAGCTCTGTGCGACTTTCAGAAGAAATTCCGGCCCACACAAGTACAGACCCCACCATCGTAGGATGTGCATGCTTGCTTGGATCTCTCCCCTGGTCTTCGATACACTCTGTGTCTTCCATCGTGCTTTTAGAGCATAAATTTTGATTCGTCGGAGAACATAACTTTTGACCAATCTTCAATACTCCAATTCACGTGGCTCTGGGTATATCTTAGTCTTGAAATACGATGCCCACGCTCCAGTTTAGGGCCGTTTGCAGGTCTAAGGGGTTTTAAGTTAGATTCAGCAAGCCGACGTCTTACTGTCCATGCACTTGGGTTACTTCCTCCGAGGCGTCGAAACTGATTTGCGAATTCAGTTCCTGTGAGAAAGCGATTTCGAAGCATGGTGTTCACCAAGTATCGGTCTTCTCGTGCTGTGGTACACCTGGTTCTGCCCGTTCCTGGTCCGCGTAGGTTAGAACCAGTTTCTTCGTAACGTCGGAGAACTCTTTGTACTGTTGACAGCGACACACCGACAGTCCTGGCTGTATCGCACTGACTCCGGCCGGTTTCCAGCATTGTAAGTATTCTGGTGCATTCTTCAGGCGTAAGCGACATAATTTCAGCTTGAATAATGAATATAGAGCACTATCAACATGGTTTATGTACCCACATAAATGACAGATTACAAACAAAAGCAAAACCAAATGCTGTAATTACGTAGTTCCATCTTCGAAAGTGGCCCCTTTTCAAATTTGATTTTTTTATGATATAACTTTACAATAACTAAGAAGTTTTAATACCTTCATTTAAGGAGTATTACATTGTCTATTAAATACAATTTATTGCATTAACATATCATTTTTAGTTTCCGAGTATTTTAACATTCTTTATGTGACCCGGATTCATTGCTCTCGAGTGTATTAGCAGCAACCGATTATTAAAAACACTAAAATACATACACGATGACACGAGTAGAGAACCTCCTCCTTTTTGGAAGTCGGTTAAAAATGATAAAGTGCCTTTGTCCTTACCAATAAATAAGTAGAGTCAAATGGAACCGCAATAACGTCGATGTAGATAACATGCGGTAGGTAGGATTCGCAGATGACGGTTGTCGCCATCGAGTGTTGTTTTTATTGATATATAGGGCGACGACACGTTATCTCTTGTGCCAATGCTACTTTAATCGTTTGTTTATTATTATATATAAATAGTCTTGGCCGTTAAAATGACACAACTACTCGGCATATAGGGGGGGTTTAATAACCCCGCCCAATTAAATTTTACTACTTTCGTAAAAGAAAATATGGGCGCTGTTATAGGATGCTGAAAGCTGATAGTTTTGAATTGAATCATTAGTCTTTAACAAAAAAAAAATACACAATGAATTTCATCGCACTTACCATAAACGGCTGGTTAAACAAAAAACACGAGCCTACTGTCACTTTCAAATATATACCTACCTTTACATATAACAAGAGTACTCTGTGACCAGTTGTGCGGTAAGGATGCGGCTGATCATCTTGGAGGACGCCAGCGTGGTGGCGGACTGGGCGGCGCGCTTCGTGCTGCAGCGCATCACGCAGTTCGCGCCCGGCCCGGGCCGCCACTTCGTGCTGGGGCTGCCCACGGGCGGCACGCCGCTCGGCATGTACCGCCGCCTCATCGACTTCCACAAGGAGGGCCGCCTGTCCTTCAAGTACGTCACCACCTTCAACATGGACGAGTACGTCGGTGAGTAGCGCCTTATGCCTTATTGCCAGTTGCCGTCCCTCTCACCCTTACTCTAAACAAATGCAGCCGAATGACCTGCGCTGCCACCGACAATGCGCTGGAAGTGGCGGAGAAAAGAAAAACGTCGAACAACAATAAACATAAAATGTAAACAATTCCAATGTCAATTCAATATGTTAGACATCGCATCACTCAACGTATTTGCACACATTCCCTCATTGCGTTTTAAGTATGTGTGGAAATAGGTATCGTTGTGAAAATATCTATCTAATCTTACATACTTAAATACTCCTTGGTTTGGCTAATCGCCTTCATATGCATCTTTTGAGTCCGTACCTGTTTCTGGTGATTGGCAAGTGAAGCTAAATCATACGATTGCAAGACTCTACGCGACCATTCGCTACAGAAGTTGCAACCGCTTATTAGGGTTCCAACTTGTGAACAATGGTTTACAGAGCGGCCATGGAGCGGCCACACAACCGCCAAGCTGTTTGCTCCGTTGGCGTTGGTTTTAAATAACCGTTCTGATACTCGTCATGACTGAAACGTCAAACAATTGATTACTGACATGATGCTATTGCTCACCCCCTTTAGCAAGTAGCGTGATATGATAATATACAGTGTGATTCTTTATAATGTGCACATATCGAAATGCGGGAATCTATGCTTAATTTTATCGACGGCAAAAATATTTAAAAAAATCTAAAAAAAAATTGAATTTTTTTATGGAATTTTTAAAAATTTTGATCGCTACTGTGACCCCAGTGTAAACAAAACGGTGTAACTTTTAAGCTGAATGATCTATCACGATGAAACAAACTCCATGATTGGAAGTAATTAGGCATCCTCATAAAATGAAAATTGTGGAAAAAAACTACCCTCAATAGAAAATAAACCTAAACCATCCATAAGAGAACAATAAATTGCGCGTTCGGAGTGCCATCTTTTAACACTTGATAGAAAATGTTCTGTTTGAGTTATAAACATGCAATTTTTACTTTTGGGTAGCTAATACGACGAAGATTAATTTAAAGTAATAAAAAAGGTAGGTAATGCGGCGTCTTATTGAGAAATTTTACGATTATTGTGAAAATTGATGAAAAAGAAACCGATTTTTGCTAAACGAAACATGTTTGTTTTCAATTGAGGGCAGTTTTTCTCCACAATTTTTATTTTATAAGAACGCCTAATTACTTGCAATCATTAGAGAGTTTGTTTCATCGTGATATATCATTAAGTTTAAAAGTTACACCGTTTTGTTTACACTGGGTTGACAGTAGCGATATTTTTTTTTTTTAATTTCATAAAAAATTTCAATTTTTTTTTAGATTTTTTTTAATATTTTTGCCGTCGATAAAATTAAGCATAGATTCCCTCATTTCGATATGTGCACATTATAAAGAATCACATTGTATAGATAGCGCAACATTTAAAAAAGCCTGTAAAGAAAGTGCGTGAAAGTAATTTTAAGCAGTGGTTTTTGCGCGATTCCAGAACATCGATTTGGATTTTTACTGTTTTATTAAACTTATTATGTATCTTCTTCCTGCCCATCCCATGTTATTTGTGGTCGGTCGGTAGAACACGTCTTTTTCTTCCTTTCTGCCTTTTCAGTCATGACGCTATCCATGGGCGTAGCCAGGGGGGTGGTTTGGGGGTTCAACCCCCCCCCCCCCCGAAAAGTTAAGATTAACATTAATAATCTAAACTATTATAATAAAGAGGAAAGATAAGATTTTTTGTTTGTTACGATTTAGCAGTCGATAAATCGAGAAAGGATAAGCAATATTTATGTGACGCAGACGAAGTTTTGCGTGGGTCAGCTAGTATTAAATAATGAGAGGCATCGGAGGCATCAGGCGAGCGGTATAACTAAGTACTAATTTTACAGTAATACATATAATATATTTTGGATTCGCCGCCACCGGCTGTCGATACTCCGATCGCATTCTACCTATATTTTGGAGCCGTATCGTTTCCCACGTACCCGTACTCATCGCATTTAGTCAGCTACTCTGTTGCCAGTCATTACCTATTATTACCGATTATTATCAAGTGAGTCTAATAAAGGAGATTGCAATTTGCACGTGTAACGACTGTCAAAGACGTTGTCGAGAAGGTACCGTACTAGTCGCCTGCTTCGGTAGGAGCTTAGTTCCGAAAGTAGAGGATTAATGTCAATTATAATAAGAGTAAGCAATTCTCTTCTTGAAACCAATTAAACTGTCCTTTATCCTCTTTCCTCCCGATGACAATATATTTGCCCCCCCCCCCCCCCCTTCCAACCCCTAATACTAGTTTTTTTTTTACATCTTTAATGTTTTTTTTTTTCATTTATTTATTACGGTTTTCATGCACTTTTCATCATCATCATTTCAGCCAAAAGACGTCCACTGCTGGACATAGGCCTCCCCCAGGCATTTTTGGGGGGGTTTGCCATAATCGCCACGCTTGGCAGGCGGGTTGGCGATCGCAGTATGGTTGTTACAAAGACACAGAGAACGCTGCTGCCCATTCTCTGGTAAGTCCCTTAGTCGCCTCTTACGACACCCACGGGAAGATATGGGATGGTGCTATTCTTTACGTCCGACACCACACGGAACATGCACTTTTAATCGTTTTATTTTCTTGACCCCCCCCCCCCCCCCCCTATAAAGATATAAATAAATTGTGATAGTGATGGTTTGTGTGTGGCAGGGCTGGCGCGCGACCACCCGGAGTCGTACCACTACTACATGTGGAACGAGTTCTTCAAGCACGTGGACATCGAGCCCAGCAACGCGCACGTGCTGGACGGCAACGCCGTGGACCTGGTGGCGGAGTGCCGCCGGTTCGAGGAGCTCATCGCGGCCGCGGGCGGCGTGCACCTGTTCGTGGGCGGCATCGGGCCCGACGGACACATCGCCTTCAACGAGCCGGGCTCCTCGCTCGTGTCGCGCACGCGCGTCAAGACGCTCGCCTACGACACGCTGGAGGCCAACAAGCGGTTCTTCGGGAACGACATCAGCAAGGTGCCGCGCCAGGCGCTCACCGTCGGCGTCGGCACCGTCATGGACGCTAAGGAGGTACCCACACGACCGACCGAGCGCCGGCTGACGGCTCCCAGTGACTTATGTTTAACGTATGCTTGCAGGTGATGATCCTGATCACGGGCGTGCACAAGTCGCTGGCGCTGGCCAAGGCGGTGGAGGAGGGCGTGAACCACATGTGGACGGTGTCGGCCTTCCAGCAGCACGCGCAGGCGCTGTTCGTGTGCGACGAGGACGCCACGCTGGAGCTGCGCGTCAAGACCGTCAAGTACTTCAAGGTGAGCTATCGCAACATTCGCAACGCAGCACCAACTCGGCGATACAGTTCCGATGCTTGATCACGTGACTAACTAACCTAGCTGTTATAGTCTTTATAAACACTAATTAATTTAGCTATCAGATCTTGGAACGATCTTGAATCAGCTTGGCACGGAGACGGCGCATGTGCAGTCACTCCCTGGTGGTGGTGTGTGTGTGGCGTGGTGTGTAGGTGTGCGCGTGTGTAGGTGTGTGTGTGTGCAGGCGCTGAGCGAGGAGCACCAGCGGATGATCTCGGGCGTGCCCGTGGAGGAGCAGCGCGTCCTACACTAGCGCAGTGTGTGTGTGTGTGTGCGGGCGCGATGTACGTGCGTTGTGTTGCAGAGCCTCATGCTGGAACACAACAAGCTGCTCGAGATCACCGAGCGCTGATGGTGGCGGCGGCTCCGGCGGGACATTCCACAGCACTGGGCGCCGTCCACACACGCGCGCCCTTATTTTTATACATTGTTAAGAATTTTATATTTTAAGAGAGTGTACCCTAATCTTATAGAATAAAACATTTTTATAGTACATTAATTGGTTTCTTTTATTTACTTATTCATTACAGATTTGTCACATTTTAAACGAATTACCACTGAAGGCACAACAATTTAGTATCCTTACATAATATTAAACAACTTACAAGTAAACTTATTCACACATAATTATATCAAGTCCATGGAGAAACGCTTGTACTTTACACTGAGTGAACAGACTGAAATGATGGGATGAAGCAGTAAGGGGTACCACCTGAGTGCCACCGGAACTGTTGTAACTACGGTAAACGGCGACCTTTTAGGATACTGAATTCATAGATTTAAAAAAAAACGTAGTAAAATAACTGAGGAGTAGTGTGGAGTTAGTAGTAGAAAATTAAGAAATGACAGTATATTTTTTTTCCCATGCAATTCATAAATAAGAACAATGTTACGTTTTCCTGTAGGCTGTAGCTACAAACTTGTGACTGAAATGACCACTTCAGCAGATCATAATATGCATTGCGTTAAAAAGCGTTATGTGGACTTTTCATAATAGTAACTGCGTTTGTAACTATTTAGGAAAATCACACATATTATAAAACAAAGTCCTCCGTGGCGTCTGTCTGTTCGCGATAAACTCAAAAACATGTGGCTCTGGTTGGCTGGACATTACTTCAAAACTGCTCGCATTTACAATAGGGCAATAGGGCACTTTATGTGACGGCTAAACACCCTTATTTCAGAATAGGTGACGCTACAGAATCTTAGATAATCGATCGAAAGCGTGTCCAGCCAGCTTGAAAAACCACTTTTCGCTGGTCTCTCAATCTCGGTAACGGAAGTGATTTTGACGAATTTTTGCATATCAACGGGCGTCACATAAATATGTGACAGGCATCAAGCTAAAAGTTTTGTGATACGTACAGTGGTTTAGTAGAAAAATGCAAAAAACTGTGTCCAGCCATCTTGAATTTACGTAAAAAACTTTTGGCTGGCACTTCCGAATCCCACATAACGGGAGCGTTTTCGAATATGGTTCCTTTACTAATACTTGGTGACGCAATGTGTGACAGTAATAACGTTTGATTTATGGCGTCACATGTAAGGGTTTACGAGATATCAATGAAAACTTAATGTATACTTGTGTCCAGCCATCTTGAACTCAGGCTGGCTGGACACATGTATCTCCGCTGCCTGATGATCTACGACCTTCAAAATGGTATCAAAATGTTGTGACGGGGACGATAATGATAACCTGAATTTGTGACGGAGAAACTTTGGGTAGTTTCAAAGATATTGATCATTTAAATTTTCCCATACAAACACTGTAGTAGGGTTACCAATATTGTAGGTTTTATGTAGGACAAAGTATATTTTAAGGTGTTTTCTTTAATGGACGAAAATCCGCGTATTGGTGATACTAATACGAACAACTGTAGATATTTAAACCAATAGAAGACAAAAGTGTAGAGGGGACCCGGGGTTTAATGTTATTGATTATTTACGTGCAGATACCTATCTACTCTTTTTAGATAAGTATTGGTGTTTTTTATGATAAGTACGTATGTAGATATTGTGTCAGGATAACAGACTAATGCTCTAAGGTATTTAATGAAAAAATAATGTAATTCACGTTACTTACCAAGGACCTCGTTAAAAGAAAACGCACTTAGCAAATATTGCACGTATTCCTTACAAATCGACGGAAGGCTCTAAATACCATTATGTATACTTTACTCTAAACGATTAAACGAAAACGGTTTACGCTGTCACAGCACTCACAGCCTCTGAGATAACGTCATCAAGGATCTTGGGGTAACATTTGACTCAAAGCTTCTGTTTGACGCGCACATTGACAACATAGTCAACAAGGCTTCTAAAGCTTTGGGTTTTATTTTTAGAGTCTCCTCTGAGTTTAAGAATGTCAAAACTATGAAAATCCTCTACTGTGCTTTCGTGCGTAGCCATCTCGAATTTGCCTCTCAAGTCTGGAATCCTAATTACAATGTCTATATTAATCGTATTGAAAGCATACAAAGGCGATTTTTAAGGTACACTCAATATCGTTCTAATACTTATCTTCCTAACTATACAAGTCGGTGTAAGAAATTTCATATTCTTCCTTTACACGAGCGAAGAAAAATAGCAGATCTTGCTTTTCTATTCAGCATAATGAACGGATCTACTGACGTTCCTGAGCTGGTAGCCAAGATTGGACTTAGAGTACCGTCTGTGTTTCTTCGGAGACCTCATCTCCTTCATGTACCTATTGTGAAAACTGTCTATAGACAAAATTCATTTATTTTAAGAGCTTGTCGAAAGTTCAATATGGTGTGCCGGGATATGAAGCTTGATTTGTTTACAAGTAGTGTCCGGAACTTAAAAACAATGATGAGTAATTTCTTCTTTGAAGCCTAATTGGCATAATGTGTCTTTTTGTCTTGTTAGTTGTACTTCTTAGTTGTGTATATGTTTAGCTCTCACTCATGAGTATTTTTTATTTATTTTAATGCAAATTCTCTCTAGATGTGTTGATATGAATTGTCACGCTGAGTATTATTATTTGTATATTTACTTCAGTTGTGTTTATACTAATTCTCGCGCTGTGTATTTTCATTTTTAATATTCGCTTTAGTTGTGTCTACGTACCTATATATTAATTCTAAAGCTGTGTATTTTTGTGTAACTCTCATGTTGTTTATATATTACCGTATCTTTTTAATTTTAGTTTTAAGTTTATGTGTGGAAACTTGTAATTGGCCTTCCTCTACATGGTAATTTCACTAAAAATGTTTTAGCTGTAAGTTTCCTTAAAATAAATAAAATAAAATAAAAAAATAAAATAAAACCTTTTATTCCCACGGAGACATCAAATACAAAGCTGGCGTGGCTTGGCTGCTACCGGCCGATTAGTCGATTAAAAAGAAATCCTATAATTATGTAAAAAAATATGGTCCCTCACAATATTAATGGATGTTTGTATGGGAAAATTTAAATGATCAATATCTTTGAAACTACCCAAAGTTTCTCCGTCACTAATTCAGGTTATCATTATCGTCCCCGTCACAACATTTTGATACCATTTTGAAGGTCGTAGATCATCAGGCAGCGGAGATACACGTGTCCAGCCAGCCTGAGTTCAAGATGGCTGGACACAAGTATACATTAAGTTTTCATTGATATCTCGTAAACCCTTACATGTGACGCCATAAATCAAACGGTATTACTGTCACACATTGCGTCACCAAGTATTAGTAAAGGAACCATATTCGAAAACGCTCCCGTTATGTGGGATTCGGAAGTGCCAGCCAAAAGTTTTTTACGTAAATTCAAGATGGCTGGACACAGTTTTTTGCATTTTTCTACTAAACCACTGTACGTATCACAAAACTTTTAGCTTGATGCCTGTCACATATTTATGTGACGCCCGTTGATATGCAAAAAGTCGTCAAAATCACTTCCGTTACCGAGATTGAGAGACCAGCGAAAAGTGGTTTTTCAAGCTGGCTGGACACGCTTTCGATCGATTATCTAAGATTCTGTAGCGTCACCTATTCTGAAATAAGGGTGTTTAGCCGTCACATAAAGTGCCCTATTGCCCTGTAGTAAATGCGAGCCGTTTTGAAGTTTTGTCCAGCCAACCAGAGCCACATCTCAAAAACTACTGCACCGATTTTCATGCTATTTTCACCAATATAAGGGGGGTTCAATAGGGCATGAAAGTTTGTTAGGATATTTTTCATCATCTACGCGGGCGAAGCCGCCGGCCGGTAACAGCTAGTAGATCATAATAGGAAAATAATATGAATTGCGTTAAAATTCGTTATATTATGATCTGCTAAAATGGCCATTTTAGAACCCCTGATCATCTCAAAATTTCACTTTGTTTACAGCGATTTTATCGCAATGAACGTTTAAACAGTTGGAATATTGCAACTCCGGTGGCGCACACTGGTCAGGCTGCGTACGAGAGCCCACCACGCTTGTTTAGTTCAGTGTACTCAGTGCGCGGCGCGCCAGCAGCCAGCCCGTCCGCCACGCGCATGTGCGTCAGCCCGCCTCGCTAGCTGAGCTCGCAACGTTCACTGCGCGGCGCGGCAGCAGCGCGCCAGCAGCCCCGCCAGCTGCAGCGGCGACGCCAGCCCGTCCGCCACGCGCATGTGCGTCAGCCCGCCTCGCTAGCTGAGCTCGCAACGTTCACTGCGCGGCGCGGCAGCAGCGCGCCAGCAGCCCCGCCAGCTGCAGCGGCGACGCCAGCCCGTCCGCCACGCGCATGTGCGTCAGCCCGCCTCGCTAGCTGAGCTCGCAACGTTCACTGCGCGGCGCGGCAGCAGCGCGCCAGCAGCCCCGCCAGCTGCAGCGGCGACGCCAGCCCGTCCGCCACGCGCATGTGCGTCAGCCCGCCTCGCTAGCTGAGCTCGCAACGTTCACTGCGCGGCGCGGCAGCAGCGCGCCAGCAGCCCCGCCAGCTGCAGCGGCGACGCCAGCCCGTCCGCCACGCGCATGTGCGTCAGCCCGCCTCGCTAGCTGAGCTCGCAACGTTCACTGCGCGGCGCGGCAGCAGCGCGCCAGCAGCCCCGCCAGCTGCAGCGGCGACGCCAGCCCGTCCGCCACGCGCATGTGCGTCAGCCCGCCTCGCTAGCTGAGCTCGCAACGTTCACTGCGCGGCGCGGCAGCAGCGCGCCAGCAGCCCCGCCAGCTGCAGCGGCGACGCCAGCCCGTCCGCCACGCGCATGTGCGTCAGCCCGCCTCGCTAGCTGAGCTCGCAACGTTCACTGCGCGGCGCGGCAGCAGCGCGCCAGCAGCCCCGCCAGCTGCAGCGGCGACGCCAGCCCGTCCGCCACGCGCATGTGCGTCAGCCCGCCTCGCTAGCTGAGCTCGCAACGTTCACTGCGCGGCGCGGCAGCAGCGCGCCAGCAGCCCCGCCAGCTGCAGCGGCGACGCCAGCCCGTCCGCCACGCGCATGTGCGTCAGCCCCACCTCGCGCACGAAGCCCAGCCGCACGGCCTCGCTCGCGTCCAGCGTCTTGCTCACGCGGAAGATGTTGCTCACGATATCCTCGGCCGCGTAGCCCAGCTTGCACAGTTGCGCCATCACCTGCCCATCAAATCATCAGTCAACACTCTTCACAGCTACTCGCTATACCATACGTTATAGGTGTGTCTGTTACATATTGACACAAAAAAAATCTTTCACCATTCGAAAGCTACATTATCCACGAGTAACATAAGCTAAATTTTATATTGGAAAAAAATAGGGTTCCGTAAGATTTTTGGGTTTTTCGAACACAAGGTGTAAAAAATCAACCAGAAAAGTTACTTATTTTGCGTACGTTGCCTAAACTATATGTTCAAATATGTAGCGACCTACTTATGTAGAACCTTTTTTCGTAAGACTTCATGTTATTTTATTACTTTTTTCTTTTGTTTTAAAAAAAGTTGTTGTCAATTTTTCTTTATGTCTTACGCATGTAATTAATATTGTGAATTCGTTTTAAAATAAACGCTAAGAAATACTAGTGGCACAAAATCTATTTATTTCTCGCCTACCAGAGCCCTAGATTTATTCATGGTCCTTCGAGCCGGATATATAGAAAAATATAGAAGCATAAAATGTTCTTATTAATTGTAGATCTTATAAATATCTACAAAAAAGTCCGCAAAACACTATACTATCTATGTCGAGTGAGGCACAACAACCATTTTTTTATCTAAAAATCTTGAAGTTTTTTGGACTACATTTAAACGCAGTTTACTCATGCTATTAATCCTTATCAAAATAAATTATTTCATCACTAAGTACAGTTTATGGAGATAATATTTGGTCTTTGAATGATTAAAATTGGACGTGTGGTTTTGAAGTTATGGCGAAATTAAAATATTACGATTTCTGCTGCACGGCCGATAGAAAAGGCGATAACTAAGCGAGAAACCCAAATGTTGTGGAGGTCAGATAGGCAGTCGCTCCATGTAAAATACTGGTATTCAGCTGCATCCGGTTAGACTGGAAGCCGACCCCAATATAGTTCGGAAAAGGCTAGGCAGATGATGACACCATTGCAATTGGTAGAAAAGTGATTGATCTATAAATTTTGGGCTCTGCAGTACTTACTACCTTATTTATGGATCAGGTGGGTAATTCCTGTCGTCAAGAACTGGGTAGCGACTAAAGTTTCGCATTGTGTATTATATAGCAAGCAATCCTTGCTACAAACAACAAATGCAATACAAATGCGAAACTTTTTTTAAGCAAGGATTGCTTGCTAAATAATCAGTGGCAGTATCTGTGGACTTGAGGCGGCTTCCTTTTACATTACGTAGTGCGCCACGCGAATCGCAGCATATTTGGAAAGGCGCCGTTATTAAGTGGAGGTGTAAGTGCGGTGTCACCTTGTAGGCCTCGTGGATGTCCTGGCGCATGCAGGCCTCCAGCATGCCGCGCACCATGATGGGGTGCGGCTCGTCGCACACCTTGAACACGTTCTCCTGGCTGACGTGCGCGAAGCCCTGCGCCGTGGACTGCAGGTTGTTGAGCGCGGCGCGCAGGTCGCCCTGAGCCGTGAACACCACCGCGCTCGCGCCTTCCTCCGTGTACGACAGCTGCTCCTTCTCGCACACCTCCACCACCTGGCAGTAGCAAGGATGCACACCCACACATCTCAACTATTCATCACATATAGAAGTATTTTATTACTTCTACTTGGTATAATAACAAATACTAAATATTAGCCCAATTGACCTGACCGATTTATGAAAGTAAACAGAGACAGCAGTGTGTCGGCTATTCGCACGAATTTTTGGAGCGGTGTAGTGAGAGCACTGACAGCAGAGATAAATCTATGAATCTTGGGTTCATCATTATGAACCTGAATCGAAACAAGAGTTCATACAATGACACAAAAAACAGACACGCCTCACTTCCCACCTGACCCACTGCCACCCCAAAAGTTTAGATTTTGCCCCTCTGTATTCATATTTGTTCAGAAAATTAAAATGAGCTTTGTGGAAGAGGTGAAGTCGGAAATATCTGCCTTTTTGAGGGTCTAGAGCATTTTTTTAAGGGTTTCATCTGTAAACTGTGTGTGGGAAGAAACATAATTTAACTTCTTGTTTCAATCCTCTCCTTAATTCCATCTTATTTTGAGTTGGCATCATGTCGCGGCGTTCATTGGTTACCTTGGCAAGTATCTGTGCGTCGGTGAGGCGCGAGTAGCGCAGCACGGCGCAGCGCGACTGGATGGGCTCGATGATCTTCTCCGAGTTGTTGGCGGCGAGCGCGAACCGCGTGGTGTGCGAGTATAGCTCCATGGTGCGGCGCAGCGCCTGCTGAGCGCCTTCCGTCATGCTGTCTGCCTCGTCCAGTATCACCACCTTGTGCCGCCCAGCCGGCAGCGTCACCTGCACACATGCAGCTTACAGCTCTGCGTTCTGAAGCACCTCAACATAAATATCTATGAACTACTATGAACATCTCTGTCACCATATCTAAACTAGATATTACAAAAAGTACAATAAATGAATAGAGAGCTATAAGTAAATAGAATCTGTACTGAGCTTCAGCTTCAAAAAACACAATATCAATAAAAATAATCTCATTTTGCTATTGTAGTTATATACTGTAAGGTGGAAGATTTTAGTTCAGTACAACACAGTGGCTGGCAGAACTAGCACTGGGGCTCACAAGGGCCATGTTCTGGGAGTGACTGCACTATTATGCCTTAACAAGCCATCTCCAAAATTGGTTGAATTTTCTAAAGTATTTCTTCGGTAGGTACTCATCTATGTCATTAGGGAACTCTTGTACAAAATATCACGCAAGAAGAGCCATACCCAAAAGATAGCTCCTTTATCAGTTACAAGAAATTGCAACAGCACACTTCTTAAAGATAAACCAACATAATATTTACAATATTACAAATGGCAGTACATCAAGCTACTGTCTGTCTGCCAAATTGCTTTAACAACTTGGATCACTAAAGCATTAGGTTCAAGGTTGATTGGAAACATCCGACAGATTCAGGTAGCATAATGTGCTGGTGTCTGTACATTGCTTTATCAATTTTAAATTGTCTATATTCCTATAATGCTGAATAATAAATCCTATGCCATGGTAAACGTTGGCTTGAGAACATATAGAAGTGAAATGGTGTTACTGTGTGTTACTGTCATACTTTTTGCTGGGCGAACATCTTGATCTTGTTGCGCACCACGTCTATGCCGCGGTCGTTGGACGCATTGAGCTCCAGCACGGCGTCCTTGAAGGCAGGGCCCAGCAGCGCACGAGCCAGGCACAGGATTGTAGTGGTCTTGCCCACGCCGGGCGGGCCCGCGATTATTATGTTAGGAGCGTTGCCCGTGCGCGCAAACACCGCCAGCCGCGACACCGTGTCCTCGTTGCCCACGATATCGCTGAATGTTACCGGCCGGTACTTCTCTATCCATGGTAAATGAGAAGTAGGTTTGGAACTGCTGGAACCTGCTTTTGATTTTGAGGCCTTCGGCTCAACTCCGTCTACCTCCATTATTGTAACATCGTCATCACTCATTTTGAAGATAAGAACAAAGAGTAAATACTTATATTATTAGGAACACCGTACAAACAAAGATACAAAACACAAAACTTAGCGCGGCGCAAGTTATTTCGGTCAAATTGACAGTTTCGTTTCTTCTTTCTCTATGGCAATTAGTGCTGTGTTCATTAGAGAGCCTAAGATCAATCGATCAATGCGACAAGGTAGCCCGTGAAATTCTCTTGAGTGACTATTTGATGAAAAAGGCAATCTTGAGATTCATTGTTTATTGGTGATTTTTAATTTTAATCATTATTACTCAGTAAATAGACATTTCTTACTGCCACGAATCCTATTTTATTTAACACACAACTTGACACTGACCGGCAATTGCAATAAATGTAGGAAAATTCGGAAATTTCGCGGGCTACCTTGTCGGTTGTCGCATCAAACTTATACCACAGTAAAGATAAAGCAAAGTCTTATACTCACATGTTTATTTATTTCCTAATCCTACTTATAATAATATAATAATAATATTTTAAAGAGGTAAAGTTTGTGTGTTTGAAGGGTCTCGGGATCTACTGAACCGATTTAAAAAAATTCTTTCACCAATAGAAAGCCACATTATTGCTGAGTGTCATAGGCTACTTTTTATCCCTGTATTCCCACGGGAACGGGATCTACGCGGGTGAAACCGCGGGACGTCCGCTAGTTTCCTATAAACGAATAATTAAAACAGGAGGAAGGAAAACAAGCGGTAGTTCCTGTGGGTAGTAGGTCTTTTGATGACATTTAAACAAAGTACTTCACTAGTAACCAAGGAACTTAAAACTAACTAATACCGTACCCATGTTCCATTGAATGTGTGACTTTGACATTTACAAAAAGTGACATTTTTAGGTAAATATCGTCCGTACAGCCGAGAAATCTCGTTTCATAAATTGTGTAAACAATATTTTAAATGCATTCCCACTTAATTCGTTTCCAGTTGGAGAAGATATTTAAGTTTTAAAATCAGCAGAAAGTTCAAGTTGACTGATTTAAATACAGTACGATTATAATAGTTAAGTCGGTGACCTCAACCTGGGGATGGTGAATCATCACTCCAAATATCGAGACATTGTTGTTATTTAGATTTAGTATTTTTTATCAGGTAATTGTCTTCTTTTTATATATTTGTTACGCTACTAATGAGTGATACGATAAAACGCTAAAGCATCAAATATTCCCCGTTTTGCATCATCAGTATTTTGCTGCCCTTAGACCAATTAGTCGCCATCTGATCATGACGAAAGATAGTTATTAAAAAGAAAAACCTAAAGTTGATAATTATATATCCCACCAGTTTCTTTGCCCTACTCTTACAGCTGGATGGCTGTAATAGGGATTTAATACTCATATTCCTTGCTATAATTTCCCCATTCCTCCACATCACAACTAATCACCACACATCTCACCAGCGCGCAGCGTAGCATACTAATGGCACCACTATCATTCAACATTAGCTAATAGCTACCATTAGCATTCTCCATTATGCATGTCGCTCACATAGCCAGCTGCCTTTTTATCCTCATAAATTCATTGAATCTATGATGATACAGTATATAAGGCTGCCTGTTCATTGAAGCAAGGCGAGGCTACGGAGAGGAGAAATGGATAAATATTAACCAATAGAATTGCATACTGGACCGCTAGGGAAAGATCAAAAATCATCACTCCGCAGCGAAGATTTTATGCAGCCATATTGTTTAATTTTTCTCCGTTCTCTGCAGCCTCGCTCCACTTCAATGGACAGGCAGCCTTAATGGATCCTTTATAACAAAGTGTTCTACATACAGTAGAATCCAATTATCCGGATCAATTAAAACCAGGGATATTCTGGATAATCAAAAATCCGGATGATCAATTTCTAAGTAAAATAAAACAATATTAATAACTTTTATTGTAAATAGTGTTTCACATCATTTAGACAATAAGATATAAAAGTACGGTTATTAGAGGCGTGAACAATGAGTCCGCATAATTAAAAAAACCATATTGGGATTCTACTCTTTACATTTTTGGGGTGAAAAATCACAAGTTCCTGAATAGAACTCAAAACATTGTGCTGAGTGATAAAAGTCATAACATCAAAAACTTGTATAATTACCAAAAACTTGGAACTTTCACTTCCAACATGACTAGAAGATTCCCAGTATGGTTTAGCTATAACATAATATAAAATGGTCACTAAGATGGTGAGGATGAGTGTATTTTGGCTTTATAAAGGGTACCTACCCCCCCCAAACGCGTCACGTAGTTAATGGACGACCCGGCCCCTTATCAGTTTTATTAAGCACCAACAATAAAAATCTAAAATTATATTTCATGGGATAACTGAATGCCAAAACAAAGACAAGTGACATAATTTCAGCAGTAAGCACGGGTGTGACCATGGAGTGGCTGTTCGGGCACCGGATGTCGCCGGAGGAGATGATGCGCAAGAACCAGCGCGCGCTCAACAAGGCCATGCGCGACCTGGACCGCGAGCGCATGAAGATGGAGCAGCAGGAGAAGAAGGTCATCAATGACATCAAGAAGCTCGCCAAGGAGGGACAGATGGTCAGTACCCGGCTACCGGCACTACCCGCACTAAGTGCTCCATGTCTCACTCCACACACATTTATATTTAACCTTTGTAGGTGGAACCGAAGCTGGCACTTTGCTTTCTTTAATTGACTTTATCGCCGCTGCCGACCACTGCTTTAAAGACGTAGGAATACCAACCTGTATGGAGCCCGCATTAAATTCCTACTTATAATTGCAATAACTTCTAATAAGCATCACCTACTTCTACATTATTATTTTAGAGAGGAAAGATTTGTATTTTTGTGTGTATGTTTGTAAAATTGTAATGAATAAACTCAAAAACTACTGCGCCAATTTAAAAATTCTTTCACCATTAGAAAGCTACATCACCCTGAGTAACAAATATACTACTTCTTGTCCCCGTTTTACCGCGGGAACGGGAACTACGCGGGTGAAACCGCGTGACGTCCGCTAGTTTCTTAATAAAATGCTAAAACACAAATATAGATTTAAAAATCTAGATTGCCTCCAATTATCGTATTAATGAATAAAGTGTAGTTTACCATACAAGCATTGAATGAACAAGTTAGTGTAATGTGTTGTGAGCAGGATGCAGTGAAGATAATGGCGAAGGACCTGGTGCGCACGCGCCGCTACGTGCGCAAGTTCATGCTGATGAAGGCCAACATCCAGGCCGTGTCGCTCAAGATCCAGACGCTCAAGTCGCAGAACACCATGGCGCAGGCCATGCGCGGCGTCACGCGCGCCATGGCCACCATGAACCGCCAGCTCAACATGCCGCAGATACAGAAGATACTGCAGGTGCGTTGTGCCTACCCTGCATCGCTGGAGTACTGCAGCGCAGCGCAAGTGTTCACATCGTTACATGCTGTGCTGTTTACTGTTGGCAGGAGTTCGAGAAGCAGTCGGAGATCATGGACATGAAGGAGGAGATGATGAGCGACTCCATCGACGAGGCCATGGAAGGCGACAACGACGAGGAGGAGAGGTCAGTACCACGAACCAGCACACCCCACGCAATGTATATTTGCCTACCGATATGTCTAGCCTTTTGTCACTTATTATAAATGTTTTGTTTTACAAACCGATTTCCATGATTAGGTTCCGAGTGTTCCGATAATACATACTGTATCATCATCTGCCTAGCCTTTATTTGGGGTCGGCTTCCATTCAAACTGAATGCAGCTGAATACTAGTATTTTACATTTAACGACTGCCTGGCTGACCTCCAAAAACCCCCAGTATTAAAAAAATTGTCAGTGACATACGGACGGAGCGACAGTCAGGCGGAAAGGACAAATCTATTTTACTCGACTACGGCGAAGCCAAAAGGAAGGGTAATGATTTTGGCAGTCTATGTATGTATGTATGTATGTTCCACCGTAGCGCACAAAAGTCCATTTCACGAAAGAAGTCCCGCAGACGCAGCGCTGTATTCGCGCGACGTGATGTTGCTATCTCTCTCTCTCTCGCCATATCTCCCCATCTGTCAAATTTAGTTCCACAATTGTCCGCGGGACTTCTTTCGTGAAATGGACTTTACTGAACGGATTTTAACAAATTAGGTGTCAATAGATTCGTAAGAATAGCCCGGGTGACATAGGCTATATAAATTTTATAAATTCTTTTTATGACGGAATTTAAATGGCAAAAACTTACCAAAAAAAATATTAAATTGAGATAATCATAGCAAGTTTGGTATCAAATGAAAGGTCTTGGCGAGCACATTACAAATATGTATATCATATTATAGTTTTAGTCAATATACCTATACGTTTAGATTGCGGTCAAACAGTTCTCGCGGTCTAGTCTGTGTTATTTACTCGTATTATTTATTTAGTACTTGGAGGACTTACAGCTAACAAAAACAAACAAAAAAGAAAAGAAACCATAGTCACCAGAAAGCCAATTACAAATCCTCACGTATAGATAAGTAATAAAATTATTTATTGTGTGAACACTGTGAGTACAAAACATAAACGCCTTATTGAAATTAATAAACACAATGTAAAAACTAAGTTTGCAATTTAAAATATGAAGAAAAAAGAAATAAAAACAAATAAAATAACTTTCCGCTACTTAAAAAAATTGACGCTTAAGAGCGTTGTTACAAAATCGAGTAACTTCGAAACGAGCGGCGACTGACGGTTGTTGCGCCTGTGTGCGTGATGTACGCTTCTTCATACACACACGTGCAGCGGCAGAGGTGCGTAACACGTTTCACTGCGGTTTACTTAGAATTGGCCTTCCTTCCTTCCTTTGGCTTACCTTTGGCTTCGCACGGGACAAATTTAAACATAAATTGTATGTACACTATGTCCTAATTTTAAGTGTTTGTCATATTGTTTATGCTTTATTTTTTGTCAATTTGTTTTGTCCTGTTGGGAAGCCAATAAACACTTTTTCTTTCTTTCTTTCTTTCTTTAATTGAATTGGGAAAAAATACAAGTTATGGAATGTTTTATTTTATTATTGTGATAATGAAATACAAATTTTAATATTTTATGACAGTGAAAGTAACATAGAAAATTTATAGTTTTTCCATCATGGGTGTCGTTTATATTATTATGGTTTTCGAGGTCGCTGATTACAAAAATGAGCTGAAAATGAAAATCCAAGATAGCGGCCAGAAAAATTTTTGGTTTTTCCGTCATGGGTGTGGTTTTCATGGTTTTTGGGGTCGCTGATTACGAAAATGAGCTCAAAATTAAAATCCAAGATGGCGGCTAGAAAAATTTACGTTTTTCCGTCATGGGTGTCGTTTTCATGGTTTTTGGGGTCGCTGATTACGAAAATGAGGTCGAAATGAAAATCCAAGATGGCAGCCAGGATTTTTTTTGGTTTTTCCGTCATGGGTGTCGTTTTCATGGTTTTTGGGGTCGCTGATTACGAAAATGCAGATCGGATGTCCGTCAGACGTGTCGTACCTTTCATACCCAGGGTTTACCCTGGAGCACAATTTTAAACCACGTGCGGGTGTATGCATGTACGTCCGGGACGACATCTGTTATCGGCGTCTCCGCAACCTTGAAGACTCAAGGTTTTCTGCACTTTGGGCTCTGGTGGACACTGGCATAGATAAAATTATTTATGCCTGTGTCTACCGCTCGCATAGCGGTGATCAGGAGACAACCAGGCTTACACAGTACCTTAGTGAGGCGGCGGATGTGGCTCAGCAGAGGTACCCTTCTGCCCAGTTTGTGCTACTGGGGGATTTTAATGCCCACCACCAGGAGTGGCTCTTCCCATACCAGTGCACAGATCATGCTGGACGAGAGACGCATAGGCTAGCGCTAGCGCTAAATCTCACCCAGCTGGTCCAGGGAGCAACGAGGGTGCCTGATGTTGAATCGCACACAGCCAATTGCTTGGACCTTCTGCTGACTACAGATCCAGACCGCTACTCGGTTGAGATTTCTTAACCTTTAGGTAGTTCCGACCACTGTCTGGTGAAATCTGTATCTGTCTACTCCCCGCCCGATCCCAGCCTTAAAGGCACTCGGCGGGTTTGGCGATACAAGTCAGCAGATTGGGATGAGATGCGATCTTTCTTCGCATGTTATCCTTGGCAGTCTTCTTGCTTCTCTTCAGATGATCCTTCGGAGTGCGCAGATGCTGTGACAGATGTTTTGAGGCAGGGGATGGAGTACTACATTCCGTTCTCTGACTTAACAATGTCCGGCGAGGCTCGACCATGGTTTGGCGCCGAGTGTAATCGCGCTGAAGCGCTCAAGCATGAAGCGTACCTAGCATGGGCCGATGCTCGAATCTGTAAGGCAAATAACGTAGGTCAGAAGAAGAGAGCCTTTAATAGGGCTGCCAAGTCCTGCAAGAAGGTGTTGCGGAAAGCTCGGTTCGACCACGTTAGCCGAATAGGGACAAAACTTGCTTCGTACCCTGCTGGTAGTAAAGCATTTTGGTCCCTGGCTAAGTCGGTCGAATCGAACTTCTGTCGTCCCTCACTTCCACCACTGCTTAAACCCGACGGGTCACTGGCCCACTCCGCTGAAGATAAGGCAAATTTATTTGCCACTCTTTTTGCGGAATCTTCACGTCTTGACAGCGGCGACGCCAGTCCCTCGGCCTCTCCTGCTGGATGCGATACGAGTATGTCGGACATTCGCATCCATCAGAAGGACGTCTGTAGGGTGCTGCGTAATCTTGACGTGAACAAAGCTAGTGGCCCTGACGGAATACCGGCAATTGTACTGAAGACGTGTGCGCCGGAATTGTCTCCGATCTTGACGCGCCTGTTTCGCCTCTCGTTTGAGACTGGTAAAGTACCGAAAGCTTGGAAGCAGGCTAACGTGCAACCCGTGCCCAAAAAGGGCAGTCGTGCTGATCTGGCCAACTACAGGCCAATTTCAGTCACGTCCGTACTCTGTAAGACTATGGAGCGTGTACTGAATAGAAAGCTCCTGGCACACCTAGAAGCCAATGATATCCTCAGTGACCGACAGTATGGCTTTCGCCAAAACAGGTCTACTGGGGATCTTCTAGCGTATGCCATTCACATCTGGAGTGAGGCCATTGAGAAACACGGAGAAGCGCTTGCCGTTTCCCTCGATATCTCAAAGGCTTTCGACAGGGTGTGGCATGAAAGCCTTATTGCAAAGCTTCCTTCTTTCGGTCTACCTGCTGGACTTTGTGCTTGGATTGCAGACTTCCTGAGGGATCGGTCTATTCGAGTGGTCATTGATGGCTGCTCGTCTGACCAATTGGCTATCAATGCCGGGGTGCCTCAGGGGTCGGTTCTCTCAGCAACCTTATTCTTGCTGCATATTAATAGTCTGCTAGTGCCCGGCACCTTTGGGTATGCAGACGACAGCACTGTTGCTGAGAGGTACACGTCCAACGCGCGGGCTAGTGGGTCTCAGATCCGGTCTCTACGCGAGGCCATGGTGGAGCGGTTGAACTTGTCCTTGAAGGCTGTCTCCGAATGGGGCGACGCCAACCTGGTCAAGTTCAATGCTGCTAAAACCCAGGCGTGTCTCTTTTCCGCAAAAAGGAGCGATTTCCAACAGTCTCCTACTTTCCGTGGTGTGACCGTGCCGTTAACCGATCACATTGAGCTTCTTGGCGTTACGTTTACGTCAACCCTCAATTTCGGTCCGTTCATCGAGGCTAAGGCTAAACTGGCTGCCAAGAAGCTGGGAATCCTAGCAAAGGTGAGACAGTATTTCACACCGAAACAGCTGCTCAACTTATATCAAGCGCAAGTCCGATCGTGTGTGGAGTACTGCTCTCATCTCTGGGATGGATCCGCTAAATACCAGCTTGATGCGCTAGAGTCAATTGAGAAACGAGCCAAGAGGCTCATCGGCAATGACGCGCTTGTCAAGTGAAAGCTCCAGAGCCTTGAACATCGGCGACGAGTAGCTAGCCTTTCGGTTTTCTATCGGTTACATTTCGGAGAGTGTGCGAGGGAATGGAGAACACAAAAGGGTCAGAATATTCGTATCAAATACACCTAAAATCGAAGCGTAGAACGTGTACATTACATTAGTTTTTGTTTTACTTCGATACATGCAGTATTTCCGAAGTTATAACGCCGAGAAGTTTAAGTAATTTTTTGAATTTCCGAGATTACGCGCGCTCGTACTAATACGTCACAACCCTGTTCAGCCCGCGACCGCGTCACTGCGCGTGCGCGGCACTTAGTCCGGTGCGTTGACCATAATAAATTAGGCGCGTCTCGTTTTATTTTGTTTCGATCGTCTTCGTTTTCCTATTATGTACTTATACATATACATATACATACACATACATACATAAACTCACGCCCTTTTCCCATGGGGATAGGCAGAAACCACAGATTGCCACTTGCTTCCATCCTTAATACATAGGTACTCCTTTTGCCTCGTCGTTGTCGTCGTACATTAGTGTCCTTGTATTTCAAAGTAATAATAATAATATTATCCTTTATATCGATTACACTAAAGTGAAACGTGTATTGTTTAGAATGGAAGGTTTTCTAATAATTATGTCAGTCGAACAATCTGCCAAGAGTGGATAGTTTGATGGTGACTTGGTGACACAATATGTCATGAAAAATCAGGATTTTATGGCTGCTGAAAATCGTGGAATAACGATGAAAAGGTATGTAGGAATGTTCTAAGTAAGCATTACCTACTCCTGGGTAGGTATTTGTTCAAACTTAAGCCTAACTGAAAGTGTGTCTTTCATTTAGTTAGTACCTACCTATAGGTAGGTACTCGCAATCAACATCTCCAATCTCGAGGTTGTCGATGATTATTTTATGTGTTTTATTAGTAGGTATAAACTAAAAGAAAAAGTCACTATTTACCCACAGAATGTAGTAAGTCTTAGTAGGTATAATTTACGTACTGACCAGTTTTGTAAGTAGGCAAATACCTACCTACCATTATTATAGTTTTATAGGTACTAAACCAGATATTTTTGATTAATTTTATTTTTAAATGAAAAGAAAATAAAATCGAAATGGTCTTCACAGCAGTGCGCTTTAGTTTTAGGACCTATTGAATCAACTCTTTTTACGGGTGTCATCCACTTTTTCTTCATTTTTTGGGTCCTCAAGCACATAAAAAAAATTGGTTGCCTGTAAAGTCGGTATACGGGCGAAAGTTTTACGTGACAACGACTTTGAGTGGTAAAATAATTTTAAAGCGCAAGACATGAACCGGTGTGTATGCCTATCTCTCTCACTCTCTCTCTCTCGCTCTGTCTCTCTCGCTCTTAGGCGGGCTAACTGTGCTCGAGTGGAAGGGACGCGTGCCTTTCACTTTTTATGTCTGTCTCTCTCGCTCTTAGGCGGGCTAACCATGCCCGAGTGGAAGGGACGCGTGCCTCTCACTCGCTCTCATTGTGAGCGCATAACGTGAGCGGAGCGTAACGCAGTTTCTTGAAGTGTCACCCGGCAAACCAATTTATAAGACGTTGTCACGTCAAAAAGAGTTTATCAGGTGTTTAAACTGTTGAATTGAAGGTGATTGAAGCACCGAGGCACAATACAGTATTTTTTTCCATTTTTACCACAGAGAACTTTATAATTTTGATTTTTACTGCGCACGGGCGTCAAACAAGAGCGTGGTTGTGGGAGTTGTGACGTCATCGGGTAGTGAGCGCCCGCCCGCGTTTTTAAAAACCTTCGGGCGGAAATACGCACTTTGATCGTAAATATCTCAGTCATTTTTTAAGATATGAAAAAAGTAAAAACACAGTTCTTCTTGTAATTTTTAGGGTTCCGTACCTCAAAAGGAAAAAACGGACCCTTATAGGATCACTTTGTTGTCCGTCTGTCCGTCCGTCCGTCTGTCAAGACCCTTTTTCTCAGGAACGCGTGGAGGTATGAAGCTGAAATTTATATCAATTACTCAGGTCTACTGTCCCTTGAAGCTGTGAAAAAATCAAACTTCTAAGCCAACGCAATCAAAAGATACAGCCGTTTATGCCGCAAATTTTCGACACTTGCAAGGGAATCAAAACCTACAGGGTGCTTCCCGTGAACTCAGAATCTTGAAATTTGGTACGAAGCAACGTCTTATAGCATAGATAAAGGAAAAATTACGAAAACCATAAATTTTTAGTTACATCACATAATAAAAATATTCTAAGTAATTTTAAACTTTGTTTGTACGGAACCCTCGGTGCGCGAGTCCGACTCGCACTTGGCCGGTTTTTTGTAGATTTATTTGGTGTGTAAAGTAAAAAACGTTTGTCAGGCCCATTGCACGATCTAATTCCGCCATGCCCGTTCCATCATCGGACTACAAGACGTACGGCGATGCGCCACCGTTATATGGTGGACATCCCACCCATACGCACTAAACGGTTTGGGAATACTTTCATTCTGCGTACAGCTAAGGAGTGGAATTCCCTGCCAGAGTCTGTATTTCCTGATAGCTATAACCTAGGGGTCTTTAAGAGCGCGCATTATAGCCCAACGCGAGCGATTTCGTACCTCTCGCCCGCGCCCCCTCTTCCATAATACGCGGTGGCGGCATGACGCCCGGCGCGGCAGCGCGGCGCGCTCCGCGCACAGGCCGCGATCGAGTGTGAGTCGAGTACGAGTTTGAACTGCGGTGCCCCGACCGCCCAGCTGGTCGACAGCTTGATTCATATTATATAATTATAATTATATAAAACGTATTCGTAAAAAAATCATTCAATTAAAGTTGAAATTCATGGAAGTACCTATTTTCACGGTACGACGACGGATCGGTGCTGACAATCAAGCGAGGATAATAAATTATTGTCGGTATACTTATTTGAAGCTCCGTCCATAACCCTATTATTACCTAGGTAGAAACTAATGACACACCTAAACACTATACATAATAGTAGGTAAAATAATAGATAGGTAGGTACTAGGGCCGAGACTCAAGTTTCGAAATTTAGAGGTTTTTTTTTTTTTTGTGGACTCGAAACTTATTGATCGAAGATCCAGACTGATCTATCATTCCTCACGTAGATAAAAGTAGGTAAGTAAGTAGGTACTCAATCTATAAACCTAAAAGGTTAGTATGAAATAAAATGTTCTATGTAATTAATCATCAATGTTTATTTATTAAACAGTTTAATATGTAAGTATATTCAGAATATACAATATAGGTACCATTACAAAAACAATAAAAATCCCATAAAAAAATAAAAGACAAACATTCGTAGGTACTTACACAAATATCGTAGGTAGTACCGTAAATAACAAAAAAGAAATGTTCCGTCGAAAATAAACTATAACTATTCAAAACAAATGTTTCCAATAAATAAAACCGGGTAGGTAGGTAGTAGGTAATAGTTAGGTAGTAGGTAATAGGTAGGTAGTAGGTAGGTAGTAACTAGTGGGTAGGTAGTAAGTAGGTAGGTAGTAAGTAGGTAGGTAACAGGTAGGTAGCAGGTAGGTAGCAGGTAGGTAGCAGGTAGGTAGCAGGTAGGTAGCAGGTAGGTAGCAGGTAGGTAGCAGGTAGGTAGCAGGTAGGTAGCAGGTAGGTAGCAGATAGGTAGCAGGTAGGTAGCAGGTAGGTAGCAGGTAGGTAGTAGGTAGGTACCTATACCTACTACCTACCTACTAGTCCATCATCAGATAGGTGACATCATTAGTGACCAAGGTCTTCGTTCGACCTTCCAAATGAGTCCAAACACGATGGTTCTACGTAGTGCCGTCACCGAGATCCTATACCTACCTTCGGAGTCCATCATCAGGTGGGTGACATCATTAGTCAACAAGATCTCCGTTAGACCTTTCAAATGAGTCCAAACACGATGGTTCTACGTAGTGCCGTCACCGAGATCCTATACCTACCTTCGGAGTCCATCATCAGGTGGGTGACATCATTAGTCAACAAGATCTCCGTTAGACCTTTCAAATGAGTCCAAACACGATGGTTCTATGTAGTGCCGTCACTGCCCGTCATCGAGATCCTATACCTACCTTCGGAGTCCATCATCAGGTGGGTGACATCATTAGTCAACAAGATCTCCGTTAGACCTTTCAAATGAGTCCAAACACGATGGTTCTACGTAGTGCCGTCACCGAGATCCTATACCTACCTTCGGAGTCCGTCATCAGGTGGGTGACATCATTAGTCAACAAGATCTCCGTTAGACCTTTCAAATGAGTCCAAAAACGATGGTTCTACGTAGTGCCGTCACCGAGATCCTATACCTACCTTCGGAGTCCATCATCAGGTGGGTGACATCATTAGTCAACAAGATCTCCGTTAGACCTTTCAAATGAGTCCAAACACGATGGTTCTATGTAGTGCCGTCACTGCCCGTCATCGAGATCCTATACCTACCTTCGGAGTCCATCATCAGGTGGGTGACATCATTAGTCAACAAGATCTCCGTTAGACCTTTCAAATGAGTCCAAACACGATGGTTCTACGTAGTGCCGTCACCGAGATCCTATACCTACCTTCGGAGTCCGTCATCAGGTGGGTGACATCATTAGTCAACAAGATCTCCGTTAGACCTTTCAAATGAGTCCAAAAACGATGGTTCTACGTAGTGCCGTCACCGAGATCCTATACCTACCTTCGGAGTCCATCATCAGGTGGGTGACATCATTAGTCAACAAGATCTCCGTTAGACCTTTCAAATGAGTCCAAACACGATGGTTCTACGTAGTGCCGTCACCGAGATCCTATACCTACCTTCGGAGTCCATCATCAGGTGGGTGACATCATTAGTCAACAAGATCTCCGTTAGACCTTTCAAATGAGTCCAAACACGATGGTTCTACGTAGTGCCGTCACCGAGATCCTATACCTACCTTCGGAGTCCATCATCAGGTGGGTGACATCATTAGTCAACAAGATCTCCGTTAGACCTTTCAAATGAGTCCAAACACGATGGTTCTACGTAGTGCCGTCACCGAGATCCTATACCTACCTTCGGAGTCCATCATCAGGTGGGTGACATCATTAGTCAACAAGATCTCCGTTAGACCTTTCAAATGAGTCCAAACACGATGGTTCTACGTAGTGCCGTCACCGAGATCCTATACCTACCTTCGGAGTCCATCATCAGGTGGGTGACATCATTAGTCAACAAGATCTCCGTTAGACCTTTCAAATGAGTCCAAACACGATGGTTCTATGTAGTGCCGACACCGAGATCCTATACCTACCTTCGGAGTCCATCATCAGGTGGGTGACAATCATCATTAAAAGATAGGTATATAATATATTTAC
Source organism: Diarsia dahlii (assembly GCA_949775195.1). Taxonomy (NCBI): domain Eukaryota; kingdom Metazoa; phylum Arthropoda; class Insecta; order Lepidoptera; family Noctuidae; genus Diarsia; species Diarsia dahlii. The sequence goes on along the minus strand of OX459197.1, from coordinate 239,884 downwards.
ACAAAACGTTTTCAACTCCTTTTTACAGTACATACTGTCCCTAAACTTTATTATAGGTACCTATATTGCCTACCACTAAACAAAATAATTGCGTAGAAAATAGTCCGCTGTCTGTAATGTCGCCAAACATAGGTTCGTCTCGCAACAGATGCCGCAGCAGACTGAATGTCACTGAATTGAACAAATTGAAAAGGATAGCGCTATTACTACCGCGTTCCAAACGTGAGACAGAAAGAATGTGCGCTCGCTTAGAATAAAATAACGTAAGCGCCAATCACAGGAATGCTAATTACGAGAAAACCACGAAGAAACTTAAAAAAAAAAATCTGCACGATTTGAGATAATATAGTTACCTATCTATTATGTAAAAATCGTCACTAAATTCCTTAAGGTTTCAGAGATCCAACTCTAAATAAGTGCAAACCGACTTGTTTTAGTATTTTTTTTCTATCGAGGTTTTTTCATCCAATCGTGTTTTCGCTTGTACAGATTTAAAGATTATAAGTCCAAGTTTAATGGTGTCCAAATACCGAATTCTTAGGTCATATAGATACCGAGATCTAGATCGCCCAATATCACCAAAACAGCATCATACGAACTCTTAAGTCAAGAGTGAATAGGTTACTTCTAGGTAAGCGTGCTCCATCGTCGACCGCATCATCACTTTCCATCAGGTGAGATAGTGGTCAAACGCGAACCTATCAATAATAAAAAAAAAAAAAAAATGAGACCAAAATGAAAATCCAAGATGGCGCTGACAAAAATTTTTGGTTTTTCCGTCATGGGTGTCGTTTTCATGGTTTTATAAGATCGCTGATTACGAAAATGATGTCAAAATTAAAATCAAGATGGCGCCGACGAAAATTTTTGGTTTTTCAGTCATGGGTGTCGTTTTCATGGTTTTTGAGGTCGCTGATTACGAAAATGATGTCAAAATTAAAATCAAGATGGCGCCTACGAAAATTTTTGGTTTTTTCGTCATGGGTGTCGTTTTCATGGTTTTTGGGGTTGCTGATTACGAAAATGAGACCAAAATAAAAATCCAAGATGGCGCCGACGAAAATTTTTGGTTTTTCCGTCATGGGTGTCGTTTTCATGGTTTTTGGGGTCGCTGATTACGAAAATGAGGTCAAAATGAAAATCAAGATGGCGCCGACGAAAATTTTTGGTTTTTCCGTCATGGGTGTCGTTTTCATGGCTATAGGGGTCGCTGATTACGAAAATGAGGTCAAAATGAAAATCCAAGATGGCGCCGACGAAAATTTTTGGTTTTTTCGTCATGGGTGTCGTTTTCATGGCTATAGGGGTCGCTGATTACGAAAATGAGGTCAAAATGAAAATCCAAGATGGCGCCGACGAAAATTTTCGGTTTTTCCGTCATGGGTGTCGTTTTCATGGTTTTTGGGGTCGCTAATTACGAAAATGGGGTCAAAATGAAAATCAAGATGGCGCCGACGAAAATTTTTGGTTTTTTCGTCATGGGTGTCGTTTTCATGGTTTTTGGGGTTGCTGATTACGAAAATGAGACCAAAATAAAAATCCAAGATAGCGCCGACGAAAATTTTTGGTTTTTCCGTCATGGGTGTCGTTTTCATGGTTTTTGGGGTCGCTGATTACGAAAATGAGGTCAAAATGAAAATCAAGATGGCGCCGACGAAAATTTTTGGTTTTTCCGTCATGGGTGTCGTTTTCATGGCTATAGGGGTCGCTGATTACGAAAATGAGGTCAAAATGAAAATCCAAGATGGCGGCGACGAAAATTTTTGGTTTTTCCGTCATGGGTGTCGTTTTCATGGCTATAGGGGTCGCTGATTACGAAAATGAGGTCAAAATGAAAATCCAAGATGGCGCCGACGAAAATTTCATGGTTTTTGGGGTCGCTAATTACGAAAATGGGGTCAAAATGAAAATCAAGATGGCGCCGACGAAAATTTTTGGTTTTTCCGTTATGGGTGTCGTTTTCATGGTTTTTGGGGTCGCTGATTACGAAAATGAGGTCAAAATGAAAACTCATGATGGCGCCGACGAAAATTTTTGGTTTTTTCATCATGGGGGTCGTTTTCATGGTTTTTGGAGTCTGGGTCTTTTCGTAATCAGCGACCCCAAAAACAATGTTACAATGTACTATTTGACAATAACTCAGGGTTATCAATATTGTTGTTGAGAATTTTCAATAAGAATAAGCAGTCAGCAATATTACGTCGATCTACCAGTGGTAGTAGATGGTAATTCTTACAGAGTCTAAGGTAATCAATTGACTGATATTGAATCTTTTGATGGAAGCAAAGATATTTTATGAAACGTCTTTGGATGTTTTCAATGCGGTCAATATATTTATGATACCGTGGATTCCATATCTGAGACGCATACTCTAGTTGGCCTCTTACAAAATGCAATACAATTTTTTTTGTGTTTTAGCATCTGTAAAACACTTAGACAGACGTCTCGTATTATAAACTTACATTATACGCTTTTTTGACAATTGCATCAATGTGTGTGTCATACAGTAACTTACTGTCTTGCCATAAGTAAATAACAAACCAATATTTTATTCCTAGTCGGGTTTTAGATTTTTAAACTTGTTAATCATTTAAGCCATATGTCTACGGAACCCTAAAAACGAGATTGTACGCGCCGAAAATGATGTTGTGAAATATTTGAGTTGGGTTATGCTAAGGCTGTAAGTACTGCGAGCACACCAGTGTGACAACAGTCGGCGCTACTGTGAACATGACGTGACATCGATTGTTACATTTGTGCGAATGGCGTACTGGGTGGGTGTTGACGAAGTGTCGCGTGTGTATTGAAGTAGACGTGTGGTGTCTGTTGCAGCGACCAGGTGGTGTCGCAGATACTGGACGAGTTGGGGCTGCAGCTCAACGACACGCTGTCGGGCCTCCCGCAGGCCACCGGCTCGCTCTCCGTCACCGGTACGTACCTGCCTACCAGCTACCTGCCCCACAGGACAAGTATTGTGACACTATGTTACATGATTACATCATCATCTGCCTAGCCTTTTCCCAAGTATATTGGGGTCGGCTTCCAGTCTAACCGGATGCAGCTGACTACCAGTATTTTACATGGAGCGACTGCCTATCTGACCTCAGTTAATACTAGGTAATACGAAACCCTTTGGTAAGACTGGATGTCAGAATTTCAGGTCACTGACTATCTGTAACGACTACCAAAGATCTATATATATGGCAGCCGGGACCAACAGCTTAACGTGCTTTCCGAGGCACGGAGGAAACTCGGTATGTCGGGCGGTCACCCATCCACAGACCGACCTAGGCAAGCACAGCTTTACCTAAAGATCGACCCGAGTGGCAGTTCTTATTAAGCCACGAGCTCCTGAAAAAAAAAAATGACATAAACGGACAAAACGACACATCAGTCATATTTCAAATTCTGCCGGGTCTAGCCCGCCGTAGACAACTATATCACGTGACCCTACAGGCTCATACCAACCTCCCAAAACGTGAACTCGCGCCAATCTTTCGTTCGGGTGCTATGGCCGAAGACAAATTCCGGTAAGTTTCAAGTTTTTTTCGTTAAGGAAGGAGTTTCTTGTTTTAATGTTAGATTTTTCATGGTTTTACTTTAAGTGAACATTGATTACACCCCTTAACTACTTATTGTTGTATTTAAATAACTTTTACCTTAAATAATATTGATTTTACATTTATTGTTGAATTTTGATTTTTTATAACGGTTTATGGACAAAATGACATACACACGTAACGGACAAAATGACATAGGTATTTCGTAACGACAAAACGCTTTGATTTTGACTTCAACTCTAAACATGAACGAAATCAAGTCAAAAAATGATCCTGAAGCTCCTCCAGAGAAGAAGAAATACAAAAAGTTACCAAATCTCTATTCGAAGAAAATTTACCAAGCAACGCTCAAGATGAAGGAGAGGATTGCCCTTGCATATATTTGCATATATCTTGCTTGATCTTTTTTCTCGGTCAGGACTTGGAGAAGACTGGCTGCTGTGTTTTTCTCAAACATGCTTGGAAATTTGAGCATTATTTTGACAACCTTCTTCGAGATAAATCGAAATTGCTGTACTGGCCAGATACATGCGACCAGCGGCCGGCAAAAGTTGTATGAAAATCCATATCTGTCGTGTTTAGCGGCCAAATAAATTACATACTAAACTCATATCTGTCGTGTTATTTAAAAATGGAACGATCTTTTACTCTGAACCATAGCAACCAAGGAGGTGACTTATTAAAGGTTTTATTTAAATTTCGAATTGGCTGAACTCTTCAACGCGTGAAAAACTATTGTTGTATGTGATTTTGAAAAGTAAATTGTATTTAATTTCCTCGCATTATTTGAGAAAAGTACTATACAAGCCTTGGCCACAACTAGGCATTGATGGACTTACGTATGTGTGCCTCGGCTTCGCCTCGGCCCACATTTACACGTTCGTCCATCAATGCCTCTGTTGCTGGCCGCTGCAGTAATGTACTATATGTTGTTCGCATTGGGCCCACGCTTCTTCGCATCAACGAACCAAGCGATTCTTTTGCGAGATTTGCCTTTAATTGTATAGTTTCGTCGTGTATGTCATTTTGTCCATATGGTATGGACAAAATGGATTTTCGTTGATCTCAGTTTAACATTTTTTTATATTCTTTCTAGTTTGTTTATCTTTTAAATGACTATTACAATTCATAGGTATAAAACCAAAGATTACTGGAGTAAAATATGAACGTGCTGCGATTTGAAAATAACGAGTTATGATTCAAAAACAAAACCATATGTCATTTTGTACGTACTTCCCCTACTAGAACATAATGAATTCGTGCGCTGCAATCAGGTTGGGGCGTAACCTGGGCGTGTGCGGTAGTTGATATCCGTGTTGCGTGTTGACAGCCAAGACGCCGGCGGCGGCGGCGGCCGTGGCGCTGCCGGGCGGCTCGGGGGGCGGCGCCGCGCCCGCCAGCGACGCGGACGCCGAGCTGCAGGCGCGGCTCGACAACCTGCGCCGCGAGTAGCGCTGCTCGAGACCTACGCTTATATTCTCGATCGCCTTATTTGCGCCACTTAACTTGGGCCTACTCCACTGTATAATAATTGAAATAAGATTTGACGTGATACCGCTAAATCTCACCCGGTGGAGTGACGACGCTTCACATAAACACCGTGCGAGTGGTTGTTGGCTCGACATATTTATACAAAGTGAGTGTGTCGAGTCACGAGCCACTCGCGCTGGTGCCACGCGCTGTATATATGTAATGTTATGTATGTTACGCATCGCCGGCGCCGGTCGCGACACCGACCTGTACACATTGTTGTTAAGTTATACTAATTATATAAGTTTATATAAGAATACTATAATAAATATTTTTGTAAAGTAAAACTTCTATTACTGGTTAAATAAGCCAACATAGCCTAAGATAATTAACAGAAAAGACTCCAAATGAGCTGGCACTAGTGCTGAGTGAATAGAACAGGGAAGTCGGTTAAAAACACAAGTGTCAATTCCAATAGTTTATTTTGCACATAAAGATTCTTATATTATAAACTAACGATATAACATTTAATAAAATATTGATTCATGTATAAATGACATCTATAAAGAAAGCGCGCATGACGTGAGACACGCGGTCACGCGCCTATCGTTACTAACATTATACAGATCACTTCGATACGGGCGCACCGGCCGGGCCCACTCAACGGCTCCGGCCGGGCCCACTCGGCCACGTCTCCGGCCGAGCCCACTCGGCCACGTCTCTGGCCGAGCCCACTCGGCCACGTCTCCGGCCGGCCGGGCCCACTCGGTCACGTACTACGGGATATGTCTGGTTGCCGCCTACGTGCAGCGTGCTGCTTAGACTGGCGCACGAGCATGGCGCCTGTCCTCTAGCGAGCTTTTATATTGAAATACGTAAATGAGCACAAGTAGCAGATATTATTTGCTCAGCGAATGATCTCAACTTCATAGCTACTACTGATGAGCTATTAGTACAATATAATACCGCTATAACTAATCAATACTAACAAAGAAATTGTATTGGAATGTAAGTAGCATTACATTAGAAGGTAGGTATGGGTAGGCGAAGTGAACCAGTGAGCAGACCCGCGAGCTGTGGACACTGCGCACTGGCACCTGGCACTCCGGGCAGTGGCACAATACAACACGTACTGTACGGAGTAGCAGTCTGGTAGGTACTCGCGGACACTAACTGACGCACTCAGAGAGCTTTAATGATTCCTTAGGCCACCACTTAGTAAAGGTTTTGACAGTTTTTATTGTCAAACAAAAGTATGTCAAATCGTTACTAAGTGACGGCTTAAGTAATCATTAAATATCTCTGAGTACCGCAGTAAGACTTGGTAAGTTGAAGACAAGCGCCCCCCCCCCCCCCCCCTGCACACACACGCAGCTTCAGCTTTGGTACATAACTGGACATAACATTATTATCACATATTTTATAAAACAATGTTTTTAAAACAAACATTATACCCTTTACGAAGCCGAAAATAATTGTGATCGTTTTGTTGCTATCGACCATTCCTGGGAACCATCGCGGCCGTCAAGTTACGGAAATAATAGAGGTCAAAGTTCCAATATGACTGGTTTTTTTTTATAATAGTTTTAAGACTGACTTTAAATCTATCTATTTATACTATACTAGCTTTTGCCAGCGGCTTCGCCCGCGTGAAAATGTCGATTTTCCATACAAACTTTCATCCCCTATTTAAATCCCTTAAGGGTTGAATTTCGTAAAATCCTTCCTTATTCCTTGTCTACATTATAAAGGGAATCTCTGTGCAAAATTTCAGCTTTCTAGGTCCAAGGGTTTGGGCTGGGCGTTGATGAGTCAGTCAGTCAATCAGTCAGTCAGGACTTCTCTTTACCACTCACTGACTCACTGACTCACTGACAGAATTGTTCTCCCAGATGGTGGATGGGGAGGTGGGTATATTTTGACAGATTCGTAAACAAGTAACTCTCGTGAGTATGGGAAAAGTCCCAAACCCCCCCTTTCCCCCCCCTTCTCCCCCCTCCCTATCGTATCTCGGAAACAAAGAGACTTTACTTGTTTTTTTTTAGGGATTCGTATAGAGGAGGCTTGGTAAAGTAAAAATCATTTTTCAAAGTGGCCCCCCTTTCCCCCCTTCTCCCCCCCTTTAGGCAGATCTCGGAAATAAAGAGATTTTACGTATTTTTTTTTAGGGATTCGTATAGAGTAGGCTCGGGGAAGTAAAAACCATTTTTCAAATTTTACCCCCTTTCCCCCCTTCACCCCCCCTTTAGGCGGATCTCGGAAATAAAGAGATTTTACGTGTTTTTTTTAGGGATTCGTATAGAAGAGGCTTGGGGAAGTAAAAAACATTTTTCAAAATTGACCCCCTTGCCCCCCTTCACCCCCCCTTTAGGCGGATCTCGGAAGTTAAGAGACTTGGCACATTTTTTTTTTTCAGATTCATTAAAAGGGGCAATGCGTGAGTCGAAATCGTTTTTAAAAGTTCCCCCCTCTCCCCCCTTCAACGCCCCCCCCCCTCTTCACCTCTTTTTTTACTACTGAAAAAAATTTTGATTCTTACCTAAATCTATTTGAGGGGCGTTGAAATTTGTATACCCTCCCCTCCCCAACCTCCCCTAAAATTAAAAGGGCTGTAACTTCATAACGGTTAGAGATAGCCATTAGGTGTTTGAACAAATATTATAGTAGGCGTCGAAACCTGTCCGGTGGTGGTACAACGGTAAAGCGAAGGGGGGAGCGGGCGAGCGAAGCGAGCCGGCGACCCCCGTAGCGTAGGGATAATGTCATGATAGCTTTCCGGTGGTAGGTAGGTCCTGAGTGGAGCGGGTGAAGTGGAACTCAGGGGCGACGACAAGCAAACTTTAGAGTAATGTTTTTTTAGTGGTAGTAGGAGGTAGTAGGTAGGTAGTAGGTATGTGTAGGTAGGTAGTAGGTAGGTGTAGGTAGGTAGGTGGTAGGTATGTGTAGGTAGGTGTAGGTAGGTAGTAGGTAGATAGTAGGTAGGTAGGTGTAGGTAGGTAGTAGGTAGGTGTAGGTAGGTGTAAGTAGGTGTAGGTAGGTGTAGGTAGGTGTAGGTAGGTGTAGGTAGGTGTAGGTAGATGTAGGTAGGTGTAGGTAGGTAGTAGGTAGGTGTAGGTAGGTAGTACCGCGAGCTGCATTGGAACATTTTTTTTTTCAGATTCATTGAGAGGTGCAATGCGTTAGTCGAAATCATTTTTCAAAGCTCCCCCTCTTCCCCACTTCACGCCCCGCGAGCTGCGCGCAGCTCGCGCAGCCACGCAAATACTAGTTTTATCTATATAGATAAAGCTAAATTACCACTCACTCACTCACTGACTGACTGACTGAATTGTTCTCCCAGATGGTGGATGGGGAGGTGGGTATATTTTGACCGATTCGTAAACAAGCAACTCTCGTGAGTATGGGAAAAGTGCCAAACCCCCCCCTTTCCCCCCCCCCTATCGTATCTCGGAAACAAAGAGACGTTACGTGTTTTTTTTTTGGGATTCGTATAGAGGAGGCTCGGGGGGGAAGTAAAAACCATTTTTCAAATTTGACCCCCTTGACCCCCTTCACCCCCCCTTTAGGCGGATCTCGGAAGCAAAGAGACTTTACGTGTTTTTTTTTAGGGATTCGTATAGAGGAGGCTCGGTAAAGTAAAAATCATTTTTCAATGTGGCCCCCCTTGCCCCCCTTCTCCCCCCTTTTCGGCAGATCTCGAAAGTTAAGAGACTTGGAACGATTTTTTTTCACATTCATTTATAGGGGCATTGCATTAGTCGAAATCATTTTTCGAAACTCCCCCCCTCTTCACCTCTTTTTTACTACTGAAATTTTTTTTGATTCTTCCTTAAAACTATTGAGGGGCGTTGAAATTTGTATACCCTCCCCTCCCCTCCCCAACCTCCCCTAAAATTAAAAGGGCTGTAACTTCATAACGGTTAGAGATAGCCATTAGGTGTTTGAACAGATATTATAGTAGGCGTCGAAACTTGTCCGGTGGTGGTACAGCGGTAAAGCGAAGGGGGGAGCGGGCGAGCGAAGCGAGCCGGCGACCCCTGTAGCGTAGGGATAATGTCATGATAGCTTTCCGGTGGTAGGTAGGTCCTGAGTGGAGCGAACCTGCGAGACCGAGTATAGCGAAGGGTGGAGGTGGCGAGCGAAGCGAGCCGGCGACCTCCTTAGCGTAACGAAGGTTGAGTGGGTGAAGCGTAACTCAGGGGCGACGACAAGCAAACTTTAGGTTAATGTTTTATTTAGTGGTAGTAGGAGGTAGTAGGTAGGTAGTAGGTAGGTAGGTGTAGGTAGTAGGTAGGTGTAGGTAGGTAGTAAGTAGGTGTAGGTAGGTAGTAGGTAGGTAGTAAGGCGGATCTCGGAAGTTAAGAGACTTGGATCATTTTTTTTTACAGATTCATTGAAAGGGGCAATGCGTTAGTCGAAATCATTTTTCAAAGCTCCCCGTCTCCCCCCCTTCACGCCCCGCGAGCTGCGCGCAGCCACGCAAATACTAGTATATATATATATATTATCTATCTATTTATATAAAAGAAAGTCGTGTTAGTTACTCCATTTATAACTCAAGAACGGCTGGACGGATTTAGCTGAAAATTGGTAGGGAGGTAGCTAAGAACCAGGAGAAGGACATAGGATACTTTTTTTTTTTTTTTAGGTAGGGTAGTAGGTAGGGTAGTAGGTAGGGTAGTAGGTAGGGTAATAGATAGGTAGGTAGGAAAAACGCATTGCAACGCATGCGCGGGTTCAGCTAGTTTATTATAAATACAGTGAAACTTGGTTAAGTGGGACCTGGATAAGTGAGAAACCTCCATAACTGGAACTCATACTGAGGTCCCAACACTTTGGCACTGAATTAGGTACCTCTGTTAGTGGGACGAAGCAAACCTCTATAATATCTGGGATTTTTCTTTCGATTTTATTACCTCTCTAACTGAGACAGCGAGTAAATTTTCTATGCGTTAACCCACGTTAACCTCTGTAACTGAGATAATATCGTTCTGTTTGTTTACTTACTTGTTCTTATTCTACCCGAATTCCGCACAACTAATTTTGAGCCTTCCGATTTAGTTTTCCTTTACGATCTTACGGATGTTTATTTGAAAAATGCCGAAACGAAAGCTCAAATCGTTATCACACTAAAAACAAAACTTGTAAAAAGAGCCAAGTCGTACAACTGTTTTCTTCTACCGTAAAAAGTAGTGAGATCCATGTAATACCAAGTCAATTTATTTATTCAGTCTAATAAAAGATGGACTTGGCCATCGCATCGCATTCGCCAATGTTAAACAGGCCTTTCTAATGGCTATTCGCCATTGCATTGGCCAATATGATACGATGGCCAAGTCAATCTTTTATTTGACTATGACTATACATTTATATGGGATTACAAAGTTATTTATGCAGTTAGTGTATCTAGAAAACTAGACTGAAATTGCATATTTTTCCTTGGTTTATACACTAAACACTAATTGTATTCTAAATTTGAAGCTTCTAGGTCTGCTAGAAGTGCCTTAGACTTTTGATGATCGGTCAGTGAGTGAGTGAGTGAGTGACAAAATTAAGTAACTTTGATTAGTTATAATTCTTAAACTACTGGTTCAAATTGAATGAAATTTGAAATATACTGTGTTTATACAATGCCTAATTGGTTACTAAAAATTCAGGTTTCTAGTTTCATCGACAACGAAGTTATAGGGGGTCGAAAATGGCCTGAACTGTTTCGAGAAAAGGATGGTACGGCCGTGCCGCTTTATTGCTCGACTTGGCGGGGGCACTACCGTGCCCCCAGATCAGAATCAGTACGCGTACGTGAAGAACTGAAGTTAATCCGTTTATGAAAGTGGGAAGACACGCCATAAAGGCTGTGTCAAATTTAATGTGCCAAAATCTACTCTTTGTAGAATTCAATATTAAGGCTGATGTTCCAGGGTAGCCCGCGAAATTTCCAAGTTCATGTAACTCTCAAGAATGACCTTTTGATGAAATACTCATTCTTGAGAGTTACATGAACTTGGAAGGTTGTAATGATGATTTTGATGATTATAATTCTGTAACTGCATACGTCTTACAGCCGCGAATCATATTTTCACTAACATACAACCTAGCACTAGCCTGCAAATTGCTAAAAACGTAAGAAAATTTGAATTTCGCGGGCTACCGTGAACATCCACCTTAAAAGAAGATTAAACTCACGTATAATTTTTACATGATACCTCAGATCAAATAACAGCCATGATACGTTATTTTATTTAATAATCGCACCTTTAAAACTGAAATAACCTGTATTCTGAGTTCTGACCTCTATGAATGGAACCCTTTGTAAATGAGACTGATATTTATTTACACTTGGATATCTGAGACACTGGGTAAGTGGAATACCTCTTTAGGTGAGACAATTTTGAAGGTCCCTTGAAGTCTCACATATCCAGGTTTCACCTGTACCTCCACGACCAGTTTACACAGAACTTCCGTATACCGTTCACAATGTTTTGAGCGCGTTACATTGGGTTTTACAAGGGTTTTACGGTAAAACGTGATTTTGCGTACAGTTATTTAGTTTGATGTACAGATTGCTTGGTTGACGGTTCACGAAGGGTCAGTTACACGTCAGGACACGGGACCATATCATACAGTGTCGTACACTGCTGTTGTCCATACTTAAACATTGTTACAATTCATTTCGTTCAGAACGTGATGATATAACAGTTCTTTGGCACACATACCTACCTACCGGCCGCCATCGCTTGATCGCTCCAATACAATAGTGCAGCCGATATTATTATGATTGAAACGTTATCGGCCCGATAACGTTTCAATCATAATAGGTACTAAGTCTTTAAACGAATGGGAAGAGATACTTTGCTTTACATACAATGTAATGTAAAGCATTTTATAAATACATAGACCTAATCTATCACAAACTGCATAGCTATTCACAAGCACTCGATTGTCCGTCGTATACAATCGTACTATCGAAATTCGCTATTCACATAACCGAAGCCGAGTAATAGATTCGATTGTCATTCAAGATGAAGATATCAATCTTATCGAGCGACAGTTTAAGTAAAATCCAATTAGAATTACAACGCCACTTTGTACTATACCATAAGCAAGAGTCGTTGCGTATGCATTTAAAACAAAAAATATGTTTAAATTGTTTATAATTACATTTTTAGTCGACGGATATTTAGTACAATCTATAGTACTTAAAACTTTATATAGAAACTAGCTGATGCCCGCGGTTTCAACCGCGCGGATGTCGGTTATCGCTACCGATGCCGGTTAACGCGACCAAAAGTAATTGAATTGATGCCGACTCTTGACCAATAGATGGCACTGTATGTCCGGTTTTTTTTTTTGTAATAAAAACTATCCTATGTCCTTTCTCAAGTTCCAAACTATGTCTGTACCAAATTTCACACAAATCGGTTCAGTAGTTTAGGCGTGAAGCAAAGACAGACAGAAAGAAAGACAGACAGACAGAGTTACTTTCGCATTTATAATATTAGTTAATCGTTAAAGATAATTTATTGGCTACATACAATTTTTCACCACGAGTGTTTATTTACTACCTTGTAGATCGAATACACATACATACATAAACTCACGCCCTTTTTCCTATGGGGGTAGGCAGAAACCACAGAACGCTTGCATTTGCCAATCGTTCGATTGTTGTCATATGGTGCAATGAATGCTGTGTATACCTATTATGGGCTTACATACCAGCACTTTTATATTGTTATATTTTATGTGTAACTTTTTTGTATGTATTGCTGTTGGTGTACCCACAGGTGTACTTACCTACCTATTAAATAAATAAAAATCTGATACTTGAAAAAAGTAGTCTAGATCGATTCGACTTCGATTCGATTGTTTGTGAATAGATTGCACCCAATCCACCCTCGTTGAATGTTTGTGCGGGCGCGGCCGAGACAAGCGGCTCTTGTAAACGCTCATATAAAATATACGTAAACTATCTACCAACATTATAACAAAATATCTAGGTCCGTCTAACTACAGGATCAATATCCCAAATCAGCTTACGAAATAAAGGAAGAATTCGAGATGCACTGCATCGGTGGGAACATGTCCACCTCTAGGAGCTAGGTGCGTACATTATATACTGCTAGTATTACAGAGCACAGCGTGCACGCGCTCACGGGCTCGCCCACAGTGCGCTCAGCGCCAGGCCCAGCTGCGCCAGGTAGTACGTGGACATGACCAGCACCCGCGCGTACCGCACGGGCGCGCCGAACAGGCTGTAGCCCAGGATGGCGTCCGACACCAGGAACAGCACCGCGCCCGGCGCCGCCGCCCCGCCGCGCGCCATGCCGCGCCACGCCATCGTGGCCAGCAGCAGCGCGTACGCCGGCACCAGCACGGCCAGCGGCCCGGGCGGCGCCACCGTGCGCAGGAAGCAGGCCGTGGCCGCGTACAGCACCGCGCCCAGTAGGACCGCGCGCGGGCGCCATCCCAGCGCCGCGATGTAGGCCACGTGCGCCAACGCGAACGCCGCCATGCCTTCCACGAAGTGCTGCGGCCACAGCAGCAGCGCGTCGCCCAGCGCCGACAGCGCCAGCCCGGCCGCCACGCGCCGCGCGTACCCGCCCCTGCCGAGTGACACACATGTCTCTTTATCAATTCATCCCCTTTTTAGACCAAATCAATCATTCGAGCATAAATTAATGCAATGAGTCAATGACCGTCGCGTTGGGCGCAGGCGCGGATCCACCGTTGTGGGCACTGTGGGCATGCCCACAACCCTAATAGACTTGTGACGTCACATTTTACGCTCTCACGGGTCATAACCCCACCAAGATCATCAAAAAATTGAATTTTTTTGGAAATTTAATAAATTTCCAAAAAAAAATCTGCACCACAGACACTAACCATTCCAAGGCGGCAACCAAATATTGTAAGCTCGCTTCGCTCGCTATTGCATTTTGCCCTTTTTTATTAAGGTCAAAATTTGACATTTACTTTTGTTGTCATCTCTATAATTATGAATAAACAAAAAGAACCCAATAATAGGGAGGTGGGGTGGGATGCTTAAATTTTGAAGCTCTCTTTTCCTCGCTCCTGCATTATGTTATTATCAAAAGCGGTTTCAAAGGCTTCCGCCTTAAAACCTAATACTTTCGAGCGCCGCCGGCTTGCTCCACTCGCTCTTGTGTGTCTTAATCTTGACAAATTCTAACTCATCTCGGGGAACCTCCTCACCTTCCCTCGAAATCGAAGCGATCAACCTATCCGAGGCAGAACGCAAAAAAATCTCGATCGCTGCGCTCGCGAATACATACTCTCTCGTTTCTACAATCATTGCCAGAGTACTTTCTATTCTCAATCCCGTATGAAGGAAAAGAATCTATTTTTTCCGAGGACGTGAAAATTTTTCGAAAAAGTTCCTAAGTGTCACTATATCGATCATGAGCGAGTTCATACTCCAACTCGCACTTGGCCGATTTTCGGGTGACTGTGCCCACAACCTTTTTTGAGGGCTGGATCCGCGCCTGGTTGGGCGAAAATAGCGACGTGCTGCTTATTTATTATACCTATCTACGTAGCTTTCATCTGGCTTTTAGTTTCGTTACTTTCGTTATGTACAATACAAATAATAACAAAGGACCATCATGACCTACAACTTTAACATTAACAAAGAAGTGTCAATGTAATCGATAAGATTTTTAAATCGCGACACACACACCGACACGAGTTTGACCGATTAGATAACGCGCGTATCTAATCGGTCAAACTCGTGTCGGTGTGTGTGTGTGTTTGTGTGCGCACTTGTCGTATGGCTGCGCGGCGTGGTGCAGCAGCACGACGAGCAGCAGACACAGCACGGGCGCGCACTTGGCGGCCACGGCGCCGGGCGAGGGGCCCGCGCTGCCCGCGCCGCCGTCGCCCGCGCCCATCGCCACGAAGTACACGCACACGCACTTGAAGAACGGCACCAGCTGCCCACCCACGCCCAAGCGCTTCACCTGCAACACGCCACCACCACTCATTAGGCACTGCCACTGCCGCCTCGGAAATGCAATCACTTGCATTCGGTCGGAATTCATTATCACTTTAGAGTAAACGAAGAAATACGAGTAACATTTTTCAGGGGATAAATTGGATTGGATGAAACAGCCTGACAGCCAATGAGGTTTTATCATTGCTGACAGCCCCTTTTTTTTTGGATATCATCAAAATATAACTCCTCCCGCTCTGGGCAGAGCGGTAGGGTGAACGGTGAGAAAGTAGGTTGGTGGGTTGGGTGGTAGGTAGGTGGGTGGTAGGACTGGTAGGTAGGGGGTGGTAGGTACTCGGGTGGTAGGTAGGTGGGTGGTAGGTAGGTAGGTGGGTGGTAGGTAGGTGGGTGGTAGGTAGTTGGGTGGTAGGTAGGTGGGTGGGTGGTAGGTAGGTGGGTGGGTGGGAGGGTGGTAGGTAGGTGGGTGGGTGGGAGGGTGGTAGGTAGGTGGGTTTGGTAGGTAGGTAGGTGGGTGGGTGGTAGGTAGGTGGGTGGGTGGTAGTAGTAACAAAGAACTTAAACTATGTTAGTAGGCTCAAAATACATATTAAAAAAAATATAATTAACTGTGCAATACAATTTGTTAGTACATAGTACAATAATTCGTACCTACTGTGAATTTTTCACTGCAACTTTCGTAAAATATGGAAAAAAACGAGAATTTATTTATTATTATTTATTTATTTTTTTTAAGCACACACAAAATACAAAAAAAATATAAAAACAACAAATAGAAGAGCGAAATCGAATTCGTATTTTACCGGGTAAAAAATAAAATTGAAACTTTCGAAATTTTCAACACTACTCCTGCATGTTACCTATTAAAGTACAAACATGCGTCGTAATTTTGATCGGATTGCGCTTCCGATAGCAAATAGCTGTCGGCAGGATTGATAATCTTCATCTCGAATCACAATCGAAACTTTGGTTTTGTGAATAGCGATTTTCGATAGTACGATGGATCGATTGGATACGAGACGACGGACAATCGAGTGGTTATGAATAGTTATGCTATATAGCTCTGTCGCTTTCCCACACTGGAATAACATGAAAACATGGAGCACAATAACCAGTGGAGAGCGCGTGCGGGGGCTACCGCGGGCGCCAAACCTACGCTATATCAAGCCTACGCGTCGAAATTTTGCTCAGTCGCAAAAATTGTAGGCTAACGCACGAACGTCACGCGCTCCCGTTTTGAAAGCATTTATTACGAAAAATAATGCCTAGTTGTGCAATTAAATGGTGTGGAAAGTGTACTACAACTTCAAGTTACACAAAAGATGGGATAACATTGCACAGTTATGTGGTTTTCTATTCAATTTGATCAAAACAATGAAAAAAGAATCATATAATTGCTGTCTCTTTCTGGTACACTGATTTGCACTAATGCAGTTGTCTCTTTCTTTCATGATAGTGATGTTCGAGTTCGCAGTATCGCGACGGTTTATGGTATCGATATAATTTAAAATATAAGTTCTTAAAATACCTTATATTTTTTTGTTTCATTATTGCTATATTTTCAAACATGCTTATTCCCTTGGCTTTACTCGCAAATGTGTATAATATTGGCATAAACTTGTACATAACAGTAAAAAATGTAAGTGTATGATATCTCTGCCTGCCTTTTACACAAAATTTTGACGCGTGGCTTGGAATCTATTTGAATCATTGCAATCCTAGACAATTATGTTTTTTTTTATGTTTTTTTAGAGGCCAGTGTAGGTATGGAACAGACGTTATCAATTTTAGTTTTGGAGTAAAGTCGGCCAATACGCGCATCGGCATGTGAACACATTGCTGGCAGTGGCGTGCCTGCAGAACAATGGAGGCAAAGGCCTATGAAAAAACTGACACGACAGGGATAAAAAAAATTGGTTGGATTGTGTAGCCTAGCTATGGAACGAGGACTTAATTTTTTTTATTACCATATTGCAGTATCGGGTTAACCTGCGCCTTAAACACCATTTAGGGTCCGAGAAGCATGGTCCTACGATGCACCGTTGCCGAGTTATGGGCGTTTTAAATTATTGTACCAAAATAAGTTAAATACAAATATCTTGAAAACGGAGCGTCCTAGGCAAAAAATGACCGAAATTTTAACCCCCCTTTGCTACCCCCGTGATATCATGATCTTAACACACAAAATTAATTTGAACTAATTTGAGGTCCTTTTACTTTTTTTTTCACCAATTTGACGTAGAATCGACTAACCATTTAATTGATTTAGCTTCATGTGTAGCAAAAAAATATATTGATACTCGACTGACATTTATTACTAAAAATTATACAAATCCAAGAAAAACATATTCAAAACTAATCCATTTTAAAAACCAGTACCTAAATATATTATATTTTTTTAATTACAGTCTTCTAAGTTTAATAATTACCTGTTTTATTTCAAAATCGAACCCGTAATCTCTGTATTGCAAACAAATCGTTATAATAATAATAAGTCAAACAATTATCGATATCGATACTTTTTCAATTACTTTTATGGAATCCCTAGAGAATGAGTTGTCATTTGGTTGTCAGTTCGTCAACCAATCACAGAGTCCGAAACGTACCTCTCCCCCCGCGGTATATTAGTGACTTTGATTTAGAACAAAAACGTGCCCATGCTTTCTCCACTGGTTATTTTACTCCATGCATGAAAACAATGGTAACCCCGCAGGACGCATCAGACGCATGATGAGTTGATGACTGGATGACGCACGGCGCAGTGGGGTAGGCAAGCTGTCAGCTGACGATACACTATTACGTCATATGAATCGCTATTACACGAGCAAAATCAACGTTATGGACATTATCTGGGGGTCTAAAACGGCCACTTTGGCAGAATCGTCTAAGGAAAATATTAAGAATAATGTTCGAATTCGTAAAATGGTCACAATATGGCAATTCCTAATATTACTCGCTGAGGATTCAATTCACGCAATTCCTCTAACTGACAATTTTGTATGGAAATTCGTAAAATGGCCACATTTGATGAAAGGCGCCAATGCTGCGCTAATGTCAAATAGCAGATTCTTAATAAGTTACTAAATACCAACATCTTACGAGTCTTATTATAGATTTAGTGAATAAATAAATAAATTATGGCCGATTTAGCGCTTTAGACAATTTTTTTGGAGCACGCGCGTGTTTTGTATTCCATAATAACTCGCGGACGAAACAAAACTCTTCGGAATCTGAAAATACCGAAATGCTGGACAAGAGTTTGTTGGGTGTATATAGATCAACTAAAAGTGTTGGTCGGGGTCTCATCCAGGAGCTGAAGCCGTACCTACTTAAGTGCCCGTCAGGATAACATAAATACTACCTCCAAGGCAAGTAAAAGGATTGTGATAATTAATAATTAAAGTTATGTATATTAATTAAGCAGATACACACTTTTATTTAGTACTAGAGACCCGCCCCGGCTTCGCACGGGTGCAACAAACCTTCCTCTTGAATCACTCTATCTATTAAAAAAACCCGCATCAAAATCCGTTGCGTAGTTTTAAAGATTTAAGCATACAAAGGGACATAGGGACAAAGAAAGCGACTTTGTTTTATACTATGTAGTGATGATGATGATAGTGATTGTAGCATGGAGCACAATAACCAGTGGAGAGCGCGTGCGGGGGCTACCGCGGGCGCCAAACCTACGCTATATCAAGCCTACGCGTCGAAATTTTGCTCAGTCGCAAAAATTGTAGGCTAACGCACGAACGTCACGCGCTCCCGTTTTGAAAGCATTTATTACGAAAAATAATGCCTAGTTGTGCAATTAAATGGTGTGGAAAGTGTACTACAACTTCAAGTTACACAAAAGATGGGATAACATTGCACAGTTATGTGGTTTTCTATTCAATTTGATCAAAACAATGAAAAAAGAATCATATAATTGCTGTCTCTTTCTGGTACACTGATTTGCACTAATGCAGTTGTCTCTTTCTTTCATGATAGTGATGTTCGAGTTCGCAGTATCGCGACGGTTTATGGTATCGATATAATTTAAAATATAAGTTCTTAAAATACCTTATATTTTTTTGTTTCATTATTGCTATATTTTCAAACATGCTTATTCCCTTGGCTTTACTCGCAAATGTGTATAATATTGGCATAAACTTGTACATAACAGTAAAAAATGTAAGTGTATGATATCTCTGCCTGCCTTTTACACAAAATTTTGACGCGTGGCTTGGAATCTATTTGAATCATTGCAATCCTAGACAATTATGTTTTTTTTTATGTTTTTTTAGAGGCCAGTGTAGGTATGGAACAGACGTTATCAATTTTAGTTTTGGAGTAAAGTCGGCCAATACGCGCATCGGCATGTGAACACATTGCTGGCAGTGGCGTGCCTGCAGAACAATGGAGGCAAAGGCCTATGAAAAAACTGACACGACAGGGATAAAAAAAATTGGTTGGATTGTGTAGCCTAGCTATGGAACGAGGACTTAATTTTTTTTATTACCATATTGCAGTATCGGGTTAACCTGCGCCTTAAACACCATTTAGGGTCCGAGAAGCATGGTCCTACGATGCACCGTTGCCGAGTTATGGGCGTTTTAAATTATTGTACCAAAATAAGTTAAATACAAATATCTTGAAAACGGAGCGTCCTAGGCAAAAAATGACCGAAATTTTAACCCCCCTTTGCTACCCCCGTGATATCATGATCTTAACACACAAAATTAATTTGAACTAATTTGAGGTCCTTTTACTTTTTTTTTCACCAATTTGACGTAGAATCGACTAACCATTTAATTGATTTAGCTTCATGTGTAGCAAAAAAATATATTGATACTCGACTGACATTTATTACTAAAAATTATACAAATCCAAGAAAAACATATTCAAAACTAATCCATTTTAAAAACCAGTACCTAAATATATTATATTTTTTTAATTACAGTCTTCTAAGTTTAATAATTACCTGTTTTATTTCAAAATCGAACCCGTAATCTCTGTATTGCAAACAAATCGTTATAATAATAATAAGTCAAACAATTATCGATATCGATACTTTTTCAATTACTTTTATGGAATCCCTAGAGAATGAGTTGTCATTTGGTTGTCAGTTCGTCAACCAATCACAGAGTCCGAAACGTACCTCTCCCCCCGCGGTATATTAGTGACTTTGATTTAGAACAAAAACGTGCCCATGCTTTCTCCACTGGTTATTTTACTCCATGGATTGTAGAGGTTTACCCGGTACCCCCTTCAATAAATATACCCACTGATATTGATATACATAAGTAATAAGTTAATAACTTACTACAATCTTCTATTTACATTTTAGGTGCTGATCACCCTCAGCTTTAATGCATCTGGGTCTTATTATAGGTTTATAGGAACTACACTATAAGATGCAGCAGGTTAGTGTATCTACCTGTGAGCTGTGACCCGTACTACTACTGGCAGATACTAAGAGCTAACCTCTGCTTTACCCTTCAGGATTAAAAAGGTAGAATGTTGTTATTTTTCTTTACTTTTCAACATAATCATCATCATCCACAGCCCGACTCCACCCACTGCTGGGCATAGGTCTCTTTGATTGTGCCAAGCTCAACTTTACTTTAACTTTATTAATCTTCTTCTTCTTATCGTGAAAAGAAGAAGAGACTTTATAAATACCTACTTATTAGGTACTAAAATAAAACAATAGTGATAGATAACATATTTTTACCAAATTGTATATTTATTTACTCATCTTATATACATAACAAAAAATGTTGCAATAATCAGATAATGAAACTTACAGAAACATAATAAAATAATTAATCGTCTCATGATTCTCATCATGAATAACTTAGAAATCTTTCAATAATCAAACACGGTAACAGAAACATATAATAAATAGTTTTTTTTTCTTTTCATTCAGGTTCATCATTCATCGACTGATTTGAATATAAAAAGTGTTGATGCTAGCCACAGAGGGGCAAACCATGACTTCTTCTTCATTATGGAAACACCATCCACTGAAGACTAGTTTGGATCAACTCCAGGCTGAAAAAAAAATTGAAAATTTTAGGTAAGTAAAATCATCAGACAATAATTAACAAAATTTTTAAATAAAATTACATAATTGTTTAATCTATAACAATAAAAAATAATGTTTCAGGTGTCTCCGCTTGTTTGTCCCCGAACAGCAACACTTCTGACCCTAATAGTGGATACTTCGCAACAATATTATACAGAAAAACATTGTCTTGTACACAGCAACAGTATATTGGAACTGCGTCAAGAAGAGGCCACCTTGATGTGGATTTTGATCAGCGCAATCTTATTTAAAACACATTGATTTTGTTTTATGTTAGATTATAGTTCCCTTTGCTGTTATTTATAATTATATTACATGAATGTTGTTGATGATAAACTTGATAGTTTTATTGCTTAGACAAAAGATTCATAAGTACTTTACCTCTATGGGACACCAATATGGGATAAATATCTTTCAACAGTATCAGTAATCCTGCCCGGGTTCTGTGCTATAAAGTTATTTGCTTGAGCATTAACCATCTCGACTGCAGCCTGTTGCATTTCCACCTGGGATAAAACTCTTCAGACTCATCTATGTGTGGGCCAAAGGGCGACCTAAAAACAATAATTATATATAGCTAAGTAATAGTTTTAAATAGTCATCATCGTGAGTCTGGGCTTAAGCTGGGACTGCAATCGACAGTAATTTCTACACGGCGCTCATCAATGACGAGGCTCGAGCGGGAGGGATTCTAATAAGGTTAAGAAGTTGTGATGAGAAAAATATTCATCATAGACCAATCTTTTGGCGTTTTAGTTTAGCCTTTTGTGACCACTGGCGAAAAGATTTGCTTGACCTCAGGCAGAATTATTAAAACACCGAGCTCTAGCGTAACTTCAACCTGGGTTTCGCTACAAGAAGTCTAGCAGAATCTCAAACTGTGTCTTACACACTCGAGCTGCAAGTCTTTCCATTCCTACAAAAAATCACACACTGTTTACGATTACTTTTACACAGCGATAGAATGTAATAATGATCCAAATAAACAAGTTTGCACTTACTTTGTATTGTAAATAATCCAACTCGCACAAAATAAAATTTTCCAACTATCGCATTTCGATGTGGCTCTGGTTGGCTGGACATTTCTTCAAAACTGCTCGCATTTAAGTAGGTCAATAGGGCACTTTATGTGACGGCTAAACACCCTTATTTCAGAATAGGTGACGCTACAGAATCTTAGATAATCGATCGAAAGCGTGTCCAGCCAGCTTGAAAAACCACTTTTCGCTGGTCTCTCAATCTCCGTAACGGAAGTGATTTTGACGACTTTTTGCATATCAACGGGCGTCACATAAATATGTGACAGGCATCAAGCTAAAAGTTTTGTGATACGTACAGTGGTTTAGTAGAAAAATGCAAAAAACTGTGTCCAGCCATCTTGAATTTACGTAGAAAACTTTTGGCTGGCACTTCCGAATCCCACATAACGGGAGCGTTTTCGAATATGGTTCCTTTACTAATACTTGGTGACGCAATGTGTGACAGTAATAACGTTTGATTTATGCCGTCACATGCAAGGGTTTACGAGATATCAATGAAAACTTAATGTATACTTGTGTCCAGCCATCTTGAACTCAGGCTGGCTGGACACCTGTATCTCCGCTGCCTGATGATCTACGACCTTCAGAATGGTATCAAAATGTTGTGACGGGGACGATAATGATAACCTGAATTTATGACGGAGAAACTTTGCGTAGTTTCAAAGATATTGATCATTTAAATTTTCCCATACAAACATCCATTAATATTGTGAGGTGACCATAATTTTTACATAAATAAAGGATTTCTTTTTAATCGGCCGGTAGCAGCCACGCCTGCTTTGTATTTGATTTCTCCGTGGGAATAAAAGGTTTTCCTGCAGTAAAAAGCGTAAGTATGTGTTAATTCAAAATAATAATTAAAAACACTAACAAAAAAGAACAAAGTGCATTGCACTCAGTGATGCCAATTTAGCATTTTTTCATGTTGTTTAGCAAACTTATTAGTTGTTTAGCATATTTTTAGCATATAAAATAATTATAAAATAAAATACATTAATGCGTACGCAATTATTTCCATTTAGAAAAAAAATCCCTTTACTATATTGTTGGCGCTTCTGGTGCCAACATAATGGAAAGAGTATTTGAGATCATAGTCGATTAAAACAGTATGTATATTTTGTTAAATAATAAAAAAGTTAAAACTATTTTACGTTTCATTTGACACTGAAAAATGTTAGCAGATTTTTTAGCATTTCTATAAAGCAATTGGCATAATTTTAACACCATTTTAGCAGATTCTATATCGGTCTTGTTGGCAGCACTG
This sequence comes from Diarsia dahlii, assembly GCA_949775195.1. Classification (NCBI taxonomy): domain Eukaryota; kingdom Metazoa; phylum Arthropoda; class Insecta; order Lepidoptera; family Noctuidae; genus Diarsia; species Diarsia dahlii. Next base: position 216,513 of record OX459197.1, on the reverse strand, counting down.
ATGCACTGACACTGAGATTGTACACAGGCTGTGAGTGTGACAGCGTAATAATGGTAGTACGTAATAAAACCAAATGAAAACTGATGCTGTGATTTATTTTGTGTAATAATTTTATTCTTTTCCATAAATAGGTATTGAAGAATATTTTAGTTTATTCAGCTATTTATATGATTAAAATGACGACCACCGGCTTCATTTGCGCTTCAAACACTTAGGGCGGCGGTAAAAACAACGCTTTGGTACAAGGCGGGGGTTATTGAAGTGCAAATGGAGTTGATCGTCGTCATTTTCGTCATTGAAACGCTCTAGCGCAAATAAATAAATGTGATTTTATTTACCTACATTATTTTTTCATTTAAATACCTTAGAGCATTAGTCTGTTATCCTGACACAATATCTACCTATGTACTTACCATAAAAACACCAATAATTATCTACTAAAAAGAGTAGATAGGTATCTGCACGTAAATAATCAATAACATTAAAAAAAATCTCCCCCCCCCCCCCCTTCTACACTTTTGTCTTCTATTGATTAAAATATCTACAGTTGTTCGTATTAGTATCACCAATACGCGAATTTTCGTCCATTAAAGAAAACACCTTAAATACTTAGTCCTACATAAAACCTACAATATTGGTAACCCTACTACAGTGTTTGTATGGGAAAATTTAATAGATCAATATCTTTGAAACTACGCAAAGTTTCTCCGTCACAAATTCAGGTTACCATTATCGTCCCCGTCACAACATTTTGATACCATTCTGAAGGTCGTAGATCATCAGGCAGCGGAGATACAGGTGTCCAGCCAGCCTGAGTTCAAGATGGCTGGACACAAGTATACATTAAGTTTTCATTGATATCTCGTAAACCCTTGCATGTGACGGCATAAATCAAACGTTATTACTGTCACACATTGCGTCACCAAGTATTAGTAAAGGAACCATATTCGAAAACGCTCCCGTTATGTGGGATTCGGAAGTGCCAGCCAAAAGTTTTCTACGTAAATTCAAGATGGCTGGACACAGTTTTTTGCATTTTTCTACTAAACCACTGTACGTATCACAAAACTTTTAGCTTGATGCCTGTCACATATTTATGTGACGCCCGTTGATATGCAAAAAGTCGTCAAAATCACTTCCGTTACGGAGATTGAGAGACCAGCGAAAAGTGGTTTTTCAAGCTGGCTGGACACGCTTTCGATCGATTATCTAAGATTCTGTAGCGTCACCTATTCTGAAATAAGGGTGTTTAGCCGTCACATAAAGTGCCCTATTGACCTACTTAAATGCGAGCAGTTTTGAAGAAATGTCCAGCCAACCAGAACCACATGCATTTCGCGCCTGTCAGGTTGTCAAGTGTCAGTTCGTTGACATAACTTTTTTTAACTAGTTCACAACTACTTAGTTGCCAGCTTATGAGGATATTAATTATTATTTCTAATTACCCTTTTCAGGGTTTATTTATAGACTTTTAGCAGTTATGAGTTTAATATAATGAAATAACGATTAAAATATAGAAGTATATAAATATAACACTAATTTCAATAATAAAATTTTGAAAGAAAAAATTACCGGGAACAATACGGTCTTTATTTTTTTCACGTGGCAACATTTCCAACAAACCGGATTCTGATAGGAATTGAATTGAATACGACTCACTTATTATGTGGTACCATTTTACGAAAATTAGCAACATCACCAAGGAAATGCTGGGAATGCGGAAATGGAATTGCGTTTGGTGATATTGCTTAAAGTGGCCGTTTTAGACCCCCTGGTCACCGGAAGTAGATAGCTACATTGTGTGTAGGTGGGTGGTAGGAGAGGATAGGGATTTCCAATCTTGGATCCGTAGCCGAATGGCAAAAAACGGAACCCATAAAGATACCTCATGTCTGTCTGTCTGTCCGTTTAGGCGTCTGTCTGTCCGCCTAGGCTTCTGTCTGTCCGTCCGTATGTCACAGTCACTTAATTCGAAAACTATTAAGACTACACAGTTGAAACTTGGTAGGTAGATGTGCGGGACTCTGAGATCTATTTTACAGTTTTACTAGATTCAGCCGCACGACTGGGATGTTCGTAGAATGTTCGTAGTGGACTGTATGATTTGTATGTACGTGGATAAGGAAACACAACGAGACCAAACTGTGGCCTCTACACAAGAATAAAAACACTGTTTTATATACAATAGAGAAATAAAAGGTTTATTTGACTTACTTAGTACTTATTTACACTTGAAGGTATTACTAGTAGGAGAGATCACTGTCGACTGTGTCTGCAGTACAAATCAGTGTTGCCAACGAAGTATCAAGCTCCCCACCAGAATCGACGTCTAAAACCACCAGAATTCCACTAAAAATAATCGCACGTCTTAAAAAATCACTAAAATTTTCCACTAACTTTATTTCTGGCAGATTTGTGGCCTTTGCAAGAAGAAAACAATATTTTTTGGGAAAGTTTATGAAAGCAATAACATTAAAAATACATATTAGGTAACAAATTACATCAACTTCAACTCTCTATTAATTAATGGCTTTTGTGGAAGAACAAAATACTTAAAAATACCTGTATTTAAAAGATGTCAATCAAATTATATTATTAAGTTATATTCAGATAAGTCGTTCCCGTTTGTATCATCATGGTTAATCTCCGATTGATACGACTCTTTGGTACCAATTAATTCCACTAGAAAATCCACTAGCCACTAAAACCGATATTTGTCCGCTAAAAGGAAGTCAAAACCACCAGATTTAGTGGAAAATCCACTAAGTTGGCAACACTGGTACAAATCCTTGCCTCCTCTATATCCTATTACATCATGATTCAAGTAGTGGCAAGGTGTATAAAATCTCTTTTGTAGATAACCAACAGAAATTCTAGAATTAAAGCGACCGTTGCGCCAGATTCTTATTGGATAAAATTAAGGCATTCTTATTAGACTAGAATTCAGCCTTTAAAATTGCCCAATCAAAAACATTATTAAACTTTTACGAGTGGAATTTTCCATAACTTTGTACCTATTCTTAACAGACTTTGAAACACATAGATTCGTTATGTAAAACTTACGTAATACACTTAGGTATACAACTTAAAGAATCGAAGTTAGACCGATTTAGGGTTCTGTTTACATTACAATTAGCTAACTTGTACTATCTATTCTTAAGTTATGTTACATAATCTTTACAAAGCTTTAGTTATTGAATGACTTTATATACTTCTTATATACTTATCCTAGCTTATCCTAGGTATTCAAAACAAAGCTATTCTACTTAATCTACTTAATATTAACATATTAGGGATTAAGATTTCATGAGCCGTCCGTAACAGTAGATTTATTCTGTGAACCGCGTTACAATGTTATACAAAAACAAAAAAATTAAAAATAAAAGGAGGGCTCCCCATTCATGGAACAGAAACTAAAAAAAACTTTTTCATCAAACCTATTCGTGTGGGGTGTCTAAAAAAAGGTAGATCCAAATTGTCCAAAAATAAAACCGACTTCAAAAAAAAACAACACAAAAAAGTGAAAAAATAACTTTAGAAGAAAAATCAGTTTCTGAAGTCGGTGACGTCTGTTTGTTTAATTTTATTTTTTTTGCCACCGACTTCAGAAACTGATTTTTCTTCTAAAGTTTATTTTTACCCGACTACGGCGAAGCCAAAAGGAAGGGTAATGATTTTGGCAGTCTATGTATGTATGTATGTACGTATGTTCTACCGTAGCGCCTAAACTACTGAACGGATTTTAATAAATTAGGTGTCAATAGATTCGTAAGAATAACCCGGGTGTCATAGGCTATATAAATTTTATAAATTATTTTTATGACGGAATTTAAATGTCAAAAACTTACCTCAAAAAATATTAAATTGAGATAATCATAGCAAGTTTGGTATCAAATGAAAGGTCTTGGCGAGCACATTACAAATATTGTGTATTATATTATAGTTTAAGTACACACAAAAATAAAATTCAAATAAAAAAATTAAGTTCAAAAATCTAAAACCCGACTACTAACAAAATCGCGGTCTTAAAAGTAGAAAACAAGAAAATAATTCTTGTCTGATATTCTTCGTAGTCGCATGCCACCTTGCTTATGGCAATTAGCAGCTGACTTCTGTATCAATAAGAACGCCATGAAGGAGCATCAGGTATCAGTGGCATGCGACTACGAAGAATAGCAGACAAGAATTATTTTCTTGTTTTCTACTTTTAGGACTGCGATTTTGTTAGTACCTAGTCGGGTTTTAGATTTTTGAACTTAATTTTTCACTTTTTTGTGTTGTTTTTTTTTGAAGTCGGTTTTTTTTTAAGTTTTTATTTTTTACTTTTTAGTGGTTCACTTGTTCATGGGTCATAATGTGGACAATGTAGTTTTTTTTTAGAGTATTGTTGATTTTTCAAAAACCGCTTGTCCGATTTCGATAAAAAAAATATGGGACCATTTGGGAAGTATACCTACCCTTTCCAACACAAGTAATTAAATTAAAAATTCAAAAAACCCCCGACTCAATAAAGATAAAACATTGATGGTTCTCCACTTTTACTCCCTTTAAATCAAAGTTTGACCAAGTTAGATTTAAAGGGAGTAAAAGTCAAAAAACAATTTTCAAGCTTTTTTGTTTTTATTTCATTAGTTTATATTCCTCATTCCCTTTCAATATAGTGTACATTATTATTCAAATCAATCCCTTTCGTCTTTTTGCTACCCATATTGAGGGAGTTGTAAAAACAAACGTAATTCGTCATTTTGTGATGGCGGCCATCTTGGATTTGAAATTTGTTTTAGTGTATAGTATTCTACTAATCAAGCCTTTTCATTTTTGATACCCATGTTGATGTGTTGTGCAAAAATATGTAATCCGCCATTTTGTTATGCCGACCATCTTGGATTTGAAATTTGTTATAGTGTATAGTATAGTTTTCGGGGTTGCATTTGAAATACGCATCCTTATATAACAGCAGGGGTTGGGGGGGGGAGGGGGGGTCCCGCCACCCCCCCCCCCCTTCAACCCCCCAAGTGAGCAAATGCGTAGTTTTTTTTTTATTTAACTTTTTAAATTTTGAGGTTAGAATAGCGCTAAAACGCGAAACGGGTAAAATTTTTGTGTCATTTGACAGGGGAAGGGTGAGGGGTGGTGCCCACCGTGCCCTGGCACCACTCCCATGTAAAGGCGACGCACCATTCTTATAATAATAATTATAACGTCACTCATACATGCAACGCATCTACTCTATGACGCGCGCTCGCTTCGCTCGCATATAACATAACACTAATATCTTCTGTCCCCGAAGTGCCGGGCCTCCGCCGGCCTCCTTCGTCGGCCTACGGCCCGGTGCCCATGCCGCCCTTATACGCTCTTGCAACCAAGTTTGCCTACGCGGCTCTGGCTTGCTTTAGGGGTAGGGCAGACCAGTACCAAGTGAGAGTCATGGTCCACTGGTTAGGTTCTGTCACTTTATAGTGATAGAAAATGGTTGGGCATAAAAATAAAACGAAAATTATTTTAATTTTATATTATATTTTATAAACATATTTTATAGAACATTTTCATAGAACTTTTAAAAGCTGTAAAATATGTTTATAAAATATAATATAAAATTAAAATAATTTTGAGAAGAAAAGAGACCTTACCTACGCCTGCCAAACCTGGCCTAGGTTTGGCAGGCGTAGGTGAGGCATGGTAGCAGGCATATCTCCATTGCTTTCGTTTTCAATTTTATTGGCAAGGTGCTTTTGAAGATTTCCTTCATACTCCAATATTTCTTCCAGGTGTTCTCGACTCGCCGGTTGGTTTCTTTAGTTGTGACGTTGTTGAAGGAAATTAGGTGGCTCAAGTATATGTAGTCATCTACGTATTCAAGGTTTGACGACTCTAGAGCAGCTATTTGTCATTACTTTAGTTTTTTCTTGATTTATTTCTAACCTCACTTTTTACCCGACTACGGCAAAGCCAAAGGAGGGTTATGATTTTGACTGGCTATGTATGTATGTATGTATGTATGTATGTATGTTTGTATGTATGTATGTATGTATGTATGTGTGTATCTTCATCTGTTCCCTCATAGCTTCTAATCTACTTAACGGAACTCGACATATGAGGTATCGTTAGAACTGTCTTAATTTTCCGCTGAACATAGGCTACGTGACGTGTCACAAAAAGTGATTTGGCGCCCTCTAGCGGACAAAAAGTAAGGCTTAAAAAATAAAAATGGAGATAAATACGCCGTGTTTGGTATCATTTGAAAGGGCCTCACTTGTACATTTCCAAAATATTGTTCAAAATTAAAATCACGCCCTCTAGCGGACAAAAATTCAAGAGTAAAAAAAAAATTAACACCAAAATTGTTTAAATAAAAAAAAGTAAAAAACTAAAACCCGACTACGACAAAAAAAACGACGCTGAAAAAATATGAAACAAGATTTTCAGGATAGAACAAAAAGAAAAGCCGTAGTCACACGTTATAGGTACCAACCTAAACACTTTAATACCGTGTGACTACGGCTTTTCTTTTTGTTCTATCCTGAAAATCTTGTTTCATATTTTTTCAGCGTCGTTTTTTTTTTTACTTTGCGAGTTTAGTGATTCAAACATATATTGTAGTTCTTCAACGTTCTCTGATAGCAGTACTATATCGTCTGCAAATCGCAAGTGTGATAGAAACCTGCCATGTATTTTTAGACCGACGTCGTTCCAGTCTAGACTCCTAAAAATGCTCTCCAGCACCGCTACAAATAGCTTAGGTGAGAGCGGGTCGCCTTGCTTTACTCCTCGTTCCATTCTGAATTCAGGACCGGAAGATTCTAGCTTCACTCTAGCTGTGCTGTTCTTGTAGATTTCTTTGATAATATCAATGTACGAAGCGTTTACCCCTTGTTCTGATAGAGTGTTCCATATCGAGGAGTGTGATATTGAATCAAACGCTTTGGCATAGTCCACAAAACCAATGTAAAGCGACTTCCCATACTCGTTATATTTCTCCATTATATTTTTTAACGTGTGGATGTGATCTACGGTTGAAAATCCTCGCATAAATCCAGCCTGCTCAACCGGTTGGTTTTCGTCCACGGTTCTTGTTATCCTTCGTAAAAGTGTGGACGCAAAGAGTTTGTAGAGTGAGGACAGCAAACTAATAGGCCTGTAGTTTGTGATCTGTTTGGCGTCGCCCTTTTTATAAAGCAAGGTTATTTCAGCAACTGTCCATTGCCTCGGCAGTACTTTCTTCTCTAACACTTGGTTAAAAAGCATGGTGAGCGTTTTCGTTAACATTTCTTTTCCTGCTATAATCAGTTCATTATTTATACGATCTGGGCCTGGACTTTTTCCTGTTTTTAACTTGTTAATGGAAAACTCTACTTCGCTTTCGGTAAATAGTGGGGGGGTATCAGTATTCCGTGGGGTAATCTCTATTGGTTCTGTATCGTGATCAGTTTTCTGGTATAAATTTTTGTAAAATTGTGTAGCTACTTGCATCAGATCGTGTCTATTGGTTACTGTGGAGCCCGAGGTTGATTTTAGCTGTGTCATTAGTTGCTTTGTATTGTTAAGTTTCTTGTATGCCTTGTTAACACCCCCGCTTTTTTCTAGGTACTCTTGTATTGTCGTTAGCCGGTAGTTTTCAATGTTGGTCTTGATATTTTTGTTTATTTTCCTATATAGCACGCTTAGTTGAAGTTTTTCGTCTGCGGTTTTTCTTTCCTTGTTTTTTAGTTGCTGTCTTTGGTATATTTGTTCTTTAATTTCGGGTGTCATAATGGCATTTCTCTTATTTTATTTTTTATTTATTTTTGTGTTTTTACAACTATCTACTATGCTCTTTTCGATGCCATCGTAGAATTCCTGGAGTGGTTTGTCGTGGTTGGCGTTTTTTAGGTTTTCTGCTAGATTCGCTTGCAATTTCGAAATGTCGGTCTTCTGAGATGCTTTGTTATATCGCTTTCTTGATGGCTTTTGTGATTTTATATTGATTGTTGCTCTTATGATTCGGTGATCGCTTGGGAACAGGAAGTTGTTTAGTACGCTGACGTCTTCTACAATTTTTGGGATATTCGTAGTAAAATAGTCTATTTGGTTCTTTGTCACTCCGTCAGGCGACTTCCAAGTCCATCGCATTTTCTGTGGTTTTTTAAATTTCGTGTTCATTATTGATAAATTATGTTGTTGACAGAAATGTATGAACGCTTCTCCTCTCTTGTTTCTTGCACCGTAGCCGTATTTTCCTAGAATATAACTATCTTCGACGGGCATTTCTCCAATTTTTGCGTTCATGTCACCCATGCACGATGATTTAAGTATTGAACATCTTAAGCATGCTGGTCATCATCTGCCCAGGGTCTTATCGATGTTCTACTCCTTCTGTATAGGACATTCGTATCTGCCTGAGCGGATGATGAGAACTGTGGTGGTGCCAATTATTAAAAATAAAACTGGCGATGTCAGCGATAAGGCCAACTATAGGCCCATTTCATTGGCCACTGTAATATCAAAAGTGCTTGACAGTTTGCTTAACACACAGCTGGATAAGTATCTAACTTTGCACGATAACCAGTTTGGATTCAAAGCCGGTCTCTCTACAGAAACAGCCATATTGTGTTTGAAGCAGACTGTCAGGTACTACACTGATAGAAGTACACCGGTGTTCGCTTGCTTCCTCGACTTGTCGAAGGCATTTGACCTGGTTTGTTATGACCTGCTGTGGCAAAAGCTGCAGCAAGCGGCAGTGCCAGACGAACTGATCCGTGTTTTCCAATACTGGTACAGCAATCAGGTCAATGTTGTTCGATGGTCGGGGGCTTACTCGGCCCCGTATAGATTGGAGTGCGGTGTGAGGCAGGGGGGGTTAACCTCACCGAAGCTCTTCAATTTATATATTAATGCACTGATAGAGAGGCTCAGCAGCATGCATGTCGGTTGCCATATTGGAGGTGTGTGCCTTAACAATATCAGCTACGCAGACGATATGGTGCTGCTGAGCGCCTCTGTCTGTGGAGTGGCTAAACTGATTTGCACTTGTGAAGAGTATGCGAGAGAACATGGTTTGCTGTATAATACGAGCAAGAGTGAATGCATGGTCTTTCAGGCCAGGGGGAGCCCAAATTATTTACCGGCAATTAAGTTAAACGGATGCCCACTTAAAAGAGTTGACACGTTTAAATATCTTGGACATTTATTAACCTCTGACCTGAAGGATGATGCAGACATCGAAAGGGAACGTAGGGCGCTGTCTGTTCGTGCAAATATGATCGCCCGCAGATTTGCTCGTTGCTCAAGGGACGTCAAAATAGCCCTATTTAGGGCATTCTGTACGTCCTTTTATACTGGCAGTCTGTGGTTGGATTACACGCAGAAACAGTACAGAGCCCTACGTGTCCAATATAACAACGCGTTCAGGGTGCTCTTGGGGCTGCCTCGCTTCTGTAGCGCGTCGGGGATGTTTGCCGAGGCGCGTGTTGATTGTTTCCACACAATCATGCGCAAGCGGTGCACATCCCTGGTGCGTAGGTTGCGGGGCAGCCGCAATAGTATTCTGAACGCTTTTTCTGAACGTTACGACTGTCTGTACGTGAACCACTGCTGTATGGTTCACCTACTGACTAGTGTTACTATTTTATTTTAATTTAAATTTCTATTTTATTGTATTTTAATTTTAATTTTGTAATGTTTATTTTGTGATTACTTACTGTGCATACTAACATAGTTTATAAGTTCCAATTGTTACTAACCACTGTGGATCATTGTTGTCTCTAAATAAAATAAATTATTATTATATCACATTTTTATTGCATTTTCCCATTGTGACTTGTAATTGTTCGTAAAATTCGTCAATTTCTTCTTGTGGGGCCTTTTCCGTTGGTGCGTATAACTGGATAATTGAGAGAGTTTGTTGTTGAATTCTCACTTTTAAAATCGCAATTCTCTCGTTGATCGGTATAAAATCCTCAACTTCAATGTCTTTATTATTTTTAACAACAAATCCTACTCCTTTCTCTCCTTTTTTCTTGCCGGAGTTGTAAAATGTGTATTCTCTTCTGTCTTCGATGAAACATCCCTCTCGTCGGACCTCAGAGAGTCCCACAATATCCCACTTAATTTTGGATACAGCATATTCTAATTCTGCCATTCTAACTTCAGTTGATAAAGATCGTGCGTTAAAAGTGCCAATATAGTATTTCTCCATGCATGGAGGGGTACAGTCTACAACCCCCGCGGGGACCGGCCGTATTGGGGGAGGTGGAGGGGCTGTGATTAGTTGCTAATTCGAGTCACATTGATATTGATGAGAGGTCTCTTTGGATTTGGCGGCCAGCTCTGGTGAGGCTTTATTAGTTGTGTTAGCAGGCATTCGCATGTATGAAGAGATGTTGTAGGTCTTATTTTTCTTGTGTATTTGGTTGATCTTTCCTTCTTCGTTGCTAGTTCCTCCGTTATTTCCAATGTCATTGGGTGACTCTGATAGGTTCCTTTTTTGCTGTCTTTTTCCATCTGTATTGCTTTTATATTTTGGCAGACAGCTAATGCTAACTTATAAAACACTTAAAACATCTAAATTTAACTCTAATCGAAATAATCTTAATATTTACATATCGTCGCTAACATTCTCCCCCACGATGCGCAGCACATCATCCTGTGGAGGCGACGATGCAGCAGGAACCAGCACGATGATCCGTCGAGTGGGGCGGTGAAGTACTCCTCCCGATGTCCGCACGTCCAGCACTCTGGTTCTTCCGTCTGGTCCGGGATACGTCTTGATAACTTCTCCACGGGGCCATGAATTTCTTGGTAGCGTAGCGTCCACTATTAGCACGATATCGCCTTCTTTTGGGTCTTTGGTTTCCTTTCATTCGAGCTTCCTTGGCATTAAGAGAGGTAGGTACTCTTTGACCCATCTCTTCCAGAAATGGTCTGCGAGTCTTTGAGAGGTTCTCCAATTTGCCTTCCCTATCAGCTCCGTGTCGTCGAATTCTCCCGGTGCCATTGCTCCGCAGGATCTCCCCAGCAGGAAGTGGTTCGGGGTCAGACCTTCTTCATCTTCAGGGTCCATGCTGACTGAGGTGAGGGGTCTAGAGTTGACGATGTGCTCGACCTCAGTCATTAGTGTATGGAGGACTTCTTCGGGTGGACTTCTTTCATTGAGAACCACTGCCAGCGCCGTCTTAACTGTTCGCACAAGTCTCTCCCAGGCGCCCCCCATGTTCGGGGCTCCTGGGGGAATGAACTTCCACTTGATGCCTTTCTCTTGCGCGGCCTCTTCCAGCTCCCTGTTTGCCCCGACGAAGTTTGTTCCGTTGTCGATGAATATGGTCTTCGGGTTTCCTCTTCTGGCTGTCATTCTTCGAAGTGCCATAATCATTGAGCTTGTGCTAAGAGAGGGCACTAACTCTAGAAGTACGGCTCTGGTGGTGAGACAGGTAAACAATGCCCCCCAGCGCTTTTCAGTTCTTCTCCCGACGGTGACTTGCATTGGGCCGAAGTAGTCTACGGCTGCGCAAGAGAATGGAAACTGATGATGCTGTAGTCTCTCGCTCGGTAGGTCTCCCGTAGGGGGTATTGCTGGTAGACTCTTTCTTGTCTTGCACCATTGACAGCTGTGTGCGACCGCCTTTAAAGTCGCTCTTAGGCCCAAGATCCAATATTTTTGACGAATCTCGTTCATTACTGTAGCAGTATTTCCGTGAAGAAACTTCTTGTGGTAATGTGGTATGATGAGACGCGTTATCTTCTGTTTTTCATCTAGGATGATGGGATTCATTCTTCTTTCGTTGTTTCCATTGAACTTTGACGTCCTGCTTCTTAACTTGATGATTCCGTCGTCTCCAATGTAAACGTCGATCTTCTTGAGTCGACTTGCGCTTTCAATGGGTTTTTCCGCTTTCAGATTCTTTATCTCTGTCGCGAAACTGACGTTCTGACTCATTTTCATGAGTAATTCTTCAGCCTTTTTCAAGTTGTACAGCCGCTTATTTCTATTAAGGGTGGCGGGTTGATTGGAGGTCGGCGTGTTTTTCTTCTGGGTTTTTCTTTGAGGTTTCCAGGGCTCGTCCTTCTGTCGCGCGGCGGCGGTGGTCGCTCTACGGGCCTTCTTTAGTAAGTGGTATGTGAAGGTAACCACTCTGGCCGTAGTGCGTAGTAAACGCTTCCAGCTTGAGAACCTCTCTGGGTCCAGAAGGTTGTTTTCTGTAGCCTTGATCGCCATCACCTTCTGTTTGTTTTTCTCTTCTGGCATGATACTCTCTGGTTTGAAGTCGTGAAAGGGCCACTCTTCTTCTGGATGACGGAGAAATGATGGACCTTTGAACCACCTGGCGTTGTGGTCAAATTCTATTGGAGTTCCCCTTGTGGCGTCGTCTGCTGGATTTTCTTTCGTCGGTACCCATCTCCACTCTTCTGGCTTGGTCTTTTCTTCGATTTCTGCTAGGCGATTGGCCACGAAAGTTTTGAATTTTCATGGTTCTGCTTTTATCCATTGCAGTACTGTGCTAGAGTCCGTCCAGTAAGTCTTCTTTGATATTTCCAGCTCAGACTCTTCTTCAATCGTGGCGGCTAGTCTGCTACCGAGCAAGGCAGCTTGTAGCTCTAACCTCGGAATTGAGACTGGTTTCGTCGGCGTTACTCTTGCTTTGCCGGCGATCATGGAGACATGGACTCTGCCGCTGGGTTCGACTGTCCTCCAGTATACAACTGCAGCGTAGGCCTCTTCACTCGCATCGGTGAACGTATGTAGTTGACCTCTTCTGCCGCGGGGTGAGATGCATCTTGGAATCTTTAGTTTTGTCAACGCTGATACTTCTTCTAGGTAGTTCAACCAGGTTTCTCTTTGTGGTTCGTTGATTGGTTCGTCCCAGTCTATCTTCGTTCGCCAAATGTCTTTAATTAATTTCTTTCCTTGTATCAAGACTGGTGTTGCGAAGCCCATTGGATCGAAGGTGGACATCACAGCGCTTGTGACTTCTCTTTTTGTTGGAGTTCTTCTACCATCTTGCAGGTCTTCTGACGTGTTACGCAGCCCAACATTGAAGGCTAGTGTGTCTTCTTTTACCAGCCATCTTAGCCCCAGAGTCTTCTCTTCTTTTGTTAATTGCAGAGAATCTTCTTTATTTGTGTCTTCTACTTCTGATAGTACCCCCGAATTGTTACTGGCCCAACGCTTTAGATGGAAGTTTGCCGTTGCGTGAATGTCTTTGACTTCCTTTGAAATCTTCTTTGCTTCAGCTGCAGACTCGAAACTGTGTAGATAGTCGTCCATGTAGTGGTTTCTATTTATCGCTTTTACTGCTTCGGGATGAGTGTTCTTGAACTCTTCTGCGTTCTTGTTCATCACATAAATAGCTATTGCTGGTGATGACGCTGCTCCGAAGATGATTGACGACATTCTGTACTCTTCAGGCTTGCCGGTTCTTCTGTTTCCACGCCACAGGAACCTGAGGCTGTCCCGGTCATCTTCTCTTACTTTGACCCGAAGGAACATATCTTGGATGTCAGCCATGACAGCCACTGGTCCTTCTCTGAAGCGCAGCAGTACGCCAAATAGTGACTGCAATAGGTCTGGGCCTGAGAGCAAGGCGTCGTTGAGGCTCTTCCCTTCAAACTTGGCAGCAGCGTCGAATACTATTCTCAGCTTCTTCTTGATGGGATGCACGACGGCGAAGTGGGGTAAGTAGAATGTTCTTCCTTTGTTTGATGTTTTCGTAGCTTTCTCTGCTTAGCCCTTTTCAATAAGGCTCTGGATCTGCTTCTCGTAGTCTTCTTTAGCTTCTTGGTCCCGATCTAACTTCTTTTCAATGTTGATCAGGCGTCGATTTGCTAAGTTATCGTTGTTGGGCAGAGTTTCATCTTCTTTTTTCCACAGAAGTCCTGTTTCATATTGACCGCTTGACAGTTTCTTCGTAGTTTTCTCGAGGACTTCTAATGCTCTTCTGTCGCTGTCATTGGTTGGCGATCGATCTTGAATACCGAGAGATTCTAATTGAAAATGTTCTCGGACGATTTCTTCAATACTTTCTTCTTCAGTGGTCGATCTGCCGTAGTGAGTGAAGTTTACTAAGGCAGTCGCCCCTGTTTCGCATCCGTGTAACACCCACCCTAGGTTTGTGAGTGAGGCTACAGGATCGGATGGTTTGCCCTTCTTCAGTCTTCTTGTGACTATCAGCCCCCAGTTGTCTTGACCTATCAGCAGCTTGGGTCTTTCGGTGACGTAGAGGAGTTGACTTTCAATTGCTCTTAGATGCTCGCAGTTCCTCACGGTGTCCTTGTTTATACATTGCTCGGACAGCTTCAGGTCGTCGATGGTTCTTGCTATGATAGATCTCTTCTCCCTTTTGTGAGCCCCTTTTATTTTGAACTCGATCTTCTGAGAGCTATCTTTTCTTAGCACTTTCCCGCCGACTGTTTCGATTGTGAGTTTTTCTTGCTTCCCTTCGACTCCAATCTTCTCAGCAACTGATGCGTCTAAGAGTGTGACTGTAGAGCCCTCGTCCAACAATGCTAGGACTCGGACTTGGCCTTTCGGACCAAAAAGGTCCACTGGGATGATCTTCAGGTATGCCTTTTCTTCTCCTCTTGCGTTGTGGATTGAGGCAACCTTTTCTTCTGACGTGCTTTTCTTGTCTTCTTTGTTCGCTTCTTTTTCAACTGGAACTGGCGGTTTGTCAGAGTGCAGGATGGTATGATGCCATCTTTTGCACACCTTGCAGACTGGAGCTTTACAGTTGATTCTTGAGTGCTTGAACCGAAGGCATTTGAAGCATACTTTAGCTTTCTTGATCATATCCCATTTTTCATTTAGGTTGGCTTCTCTATACTGCTTGCATTCTAGTGGAAAATGCTCTTCTTCGCAGAATGCACACGACTTCTTGTAGTTTTCTTTAGATGTTTCTTGTACTGAATGTACAGGTCTTCTTATTCCTTTCTTTTGCTCCGAGGGCGCTTCAGGTGGAGCAAAGCCCCCACACATATCCGCTTCTGTTTCTAAGAACGCTTCGACGAGTAGTAGCTCTTGAATGTCTTCATCTCTTCTGCTTCTGTGGTAGGCAAACCAACGAAACTTCATGGATGTTGGCATTTTTTCGACGATAATTCTCAGTGTTTCAGGAGAACTGAGATATTGTGGTTTCTTCAATGCTTTGATTGTCTCGACGGCGTTCTTCACTTTGCTTGCAAATACGCAAATGTCGGTTGGGGTTTCGCCGACTTTTGACAGGTTCTTCATCTTCTCTAGTTCTGCTAATGCCAGTGCTCCAGGTCTTCCAAATCTTGCTTCAAGTCCCTTGATTACTTCACGTGGATCTTCGGCAGTGAACAGCAGGCTTTGGACGGCTTCTCTAGCTTTTCCTTGAATTGCTATTCGAAGGCGCGCTAAGTTCTGGTTGTTGCTGAACGAAGCGGCCATATCTTCGTATGATCTCTTGAAGGCTAACCATTCTTCACAGGTCCCGCTGAAGTGAGGGAGCTCGACGTGCTTCGATGAACCGGTGTCACGTGACTTCTCAGATAGCTTGAGTATGACTGAAGCTAATTCCTGGATGTCACTCTTCTTTTCTTCTGATTCTTGTTAGGTCGATCCCCGGTCGTAATGAACCAGTGTTCAACCTCTTGAGTTCGTTCATACAGCTCTTCTCTGGCACCATCTTCCTCTTCTGATTCTGCGGTCAGAAGTTCTAGTTCGGCTTGAGCAACTCTTGATCGTGCTTCGGCCAGTTCCAATTCCCTAAGCGCCACGGTCATTTTTGCTTGCGCTTCTGCTCTCTTCCTATGCGACGAGCGAACAGAATGGGTGTCTAGATCGCGGGTCGTCTTCTTAGGGTGAGGCCGCTGCAGACTCTCTTCTCTGGACGTTGGTGTGCTTCCATCGTTCAGACGCATTTTCACTGCGACACTTCTTTCTTGAATCTGCGGCGTTGGATGACTCTCTTCTTGGCGAACGGGAATCGACGCTTCACTGGTGCAGGTCGGGGGGGTGGTATGAGTCACTTCCCCCGATGTTGATTCCTCTCCGGCGCTGTCTTTGGGATGAAGTACGGGTTGTTGACGTTCTTGTACGCTGCTCGACGTCGATCGATTGGAATTCGACGTGTCGGTAGTCGTCTTTGCTTCACTCGGCGTATTCATGCTCCAGTCCGTCGAACCGGTACCCGTAGTACCCAAAGTGGCGTTACTTTCACTCGTAGCTGTTGTAGTCTTCGACTGCACCGATTTTGATCTCGTATTCGTAGGCATCTTCCCAGTTTTCTTGAACCCAGTCCGGCTTCTCGAAGGACCAATTGTTGCGCTCATGTATTAGAGTGTGATGTGATGTTGTGTGGAGCAGGTTTGCTGGCGGGATGTCGACTGGAAACTATTGGAGAGGGTGCAGTGGCAGAGTAAATAACAAGACTTCTTCAGGAGTACTTTCTTCTTGGTTTATTCTTCAAACCATAGTTTCTTACTTAGTCGCAGTCGGATTTGGAATGTTTTACCATCGAAATGTTCCCATATTTATATCAAATTGCTTAAGGCACTGACCAATCACGACCCGTTGTTTGCACATGCGCGGTGGCGTTTTGCACATTTTTGGCGCCGAAAAATTAACACTTTTGCCAGAGGAAACGCGGGAAAATCAACCTTGCCATTTTTTACTGGTAAAACATCCCTTACATGGCTTTTCTTATGATCCTAATCTTAGGACTAACTTATATTATAAAAACAAAACAAATTTCAATATAAAAACCCTTAATTAACACTTAAAAATCACATAAAACCGAAACGGCTCTCGTTAAAGTATCACAGTAGTTAAGCTTCATGACCTATAAATATAAACACTAGCGCCGCTAGGCGGCAGGAATGCACAACTTAAGATTACGCTTCTGTAATTCCTAAGGGGTGAGCTGTGAAGCGGCTCACGTTACGGTAAAGTTACGCAGTACTTAAGCTACACTAGCGCCGCCAGGCGGCAGGAATGTGAAAACACTTATAACATCAAGCCTGATGGGCTTAGACAGAGCTAATGCTAACTTATAAAACACTTAAAACATCTAAATTTAACTCTAATCGAAATAATCTTAATATTTACATATCGTCGCTAACACCCTTATTGATGGAGTTGTAAAAAAATACATAATCCGCCATTTTGTGATGGCGGCCATCTTGGATTTGAAATTTGTTATAGTGTCTGTATAGTATTCTACCAACCAAGCCCTTTCATTTGATACCCATATTGATGGAGTTGTGAAAAAATAATATGTACTTAACCGCCATTTTTTGGTGGCGGCCATCTTGGATTTGAAATTTGTTATAATGTATAGTATTCTACTAATCAAGCCCTTTCATTTGATACCCATATTGATAGGAGTTGTGAACAAATATGTGATCCGCCATTTTGTGGCGGCGGCCATCTTGGATCGATGTTTTTCAAACATAGCTAAGAACACTCTCGACTAATTCACCTTTCAAACAAAAAAAACTAAATCAAAATCGGATCATGCGTTCGCGAGCTACGATGCCACAGACAGATACACACACAGACACACACACAGACACGTCAAACTTATAACACCCCGTCGTTTTTTCGTCGGGGGTTAAAAAAAGAATTTTACATCTCTCATATTCGGTAAGTAGGTCCTTATTACCCCCAAATGGGGCTTGTAGGTGACCAATTAGCGCTCTAGGGTAATAATGTAGCAAGAAAAGCCCTAGGGCGGTAAGTAATTAAAAAAAACACTTCACTCTTTCAAAAAGTTCGCGTACATCTAACCATCATACTGGCAATCCTGTTCTTTCTGTTCCGTGCTGGCAATAGACATCATGCATTCAGCCCAATGACAAAAGAGCTCGCTATTCAGCCTTGTCTTCGTATGAGTATAACGCCTCCCCCACACAGGAGCGTTTTTGCGTTTCTGCGTTTTCGCGTTTTTGCGTCCCAATACCAAATGTTCTAAAACTCATATCTGTTGATATGGACTATGGAGTTCTTAGAACATTTGGTATTGGGACGCAGAAACGCGAAAACGCGTCTGTGTGGGGGAGGCTTAATAGTCATCAATTTTAAATATCGAACGGCGAAGCTCAATTTCGTTCTTGAAAAAAAAAAATTAATAAAAAAGAGATGAAAAAAGGCGGTAATAGAAAACTTTTACTTTATATAATATTGTTTTATAATTACGTGCTAATTAGGAAAAAAACATGAGTTCTGCAAGTGATGAAGATATAAGCTGCACTCCCGATTCAATGAAAATGGAAGCTGAAGCAGCAATTAACAATATTTTGCCTGAAAGTTCTAAAGAGAGATATTTGAAAATTTTATTCTTGTAATGCCGGTTTTTTTCTTCTTACCTCATAATCGAGATGTAAAGCAGAGTAGTTAGCTCGGGTGTAAGCATCAATTGCACCCTCGAACTATTGGCGCGAGGAGACCCTGGGAACACCAGGATCCCTTGCGGATGCCCTGAGGAGACCGGGAAATCTGATCTGCTTCTGGAGGGAGGTGGGCTGGTTGGAGTAATCGGCTCACGCACAATGGTCCACTTCAAGGACTAAGTGCATGTTTACGTACAGGCGGAGCGTCGCGCGGCGCGTGCAGCGTTTTTATTTCAAACACATGGCAATGTATGAAAAAGTTAACGATTTCAATATTTTCAATACTTGATTTTACGAGAAGCGATTTTTCACTCGTTTGTTTAAAATAAAAAAATTAAGTTCAAAAATCTAAAACCCGACTACTAGGTAACAAAATCGCAGTCTTAAAAGTAGAAAACAAGAAAATAATTCTTGTCTAATATTCTTCGTAGTCGCATGCCACTGATACCTGATGCTCCTTCATGGCGCTCTCATTGATACAGAAGCCAGCTGCTAATTGCCATTAGCAAGGTGGCATGCGACTACGAAGAATATCAGACAAGAATTATTTTCTTGTTTTCTACTTTTAAGACTGCGATTTTGTTAGTAGTCGGGTTTTAGATTTATTGAACTTAATTTTTTTATTTGAATTTTATTTTTGTGTGTACTTAAACTATAATATAATACATATTTGTAATGTGCTCGCCAAGACCTTTCATTTGATACCAAACTTGCTATGATTATCTCAATTTAATATTTTTTGAGGTAAGTTTTTGACATTTAAATTCCGTCATAAAAAGAATTTATAAAATTTATATAGCCTATGTCACTCGGGCTATTCTTACGAATCTATTGACACCTAATTTATTAAAATCCGTTCAGTAGTTTAGGCGCTACGGTGGAACATACATACATACATAGACTGCCAAAATCATTACCCTTCCTTTTGGCTTCGCCGTAGTCGGGTCGGGTCATATTTTTTGAGTCAGTCCGATCCCCTTTCCCCAATTCTTCACGCGGTTACTGAACCGTGTGAATAATTGAAAAAAAAAAAAAATGGGTAAAAATACTTGCCAAGTGTGAAACGGACTCGCACATGAAAGGTTCTGTACCTTATATATATTGTAGTCTTTGCATCGTAGTAGGAAAGTCCCCTTTAATTTGTATTATTTGTTGTTAAAGCGGCTACAGAAATACACATTTTGTGATACCTAAGTTTGTTTTTCATAGCGTTTGTATGAATGACAAAGTTATATTTGCGGTTTTTTAAATGTGCTATATCTCAAAAACTGCTAACTATATCTCGTTCAAACTAATTTTGGTTGTGAGTTTACATTGCGATCTACAGCATATATTTTTATTAGATTTTTCACTCTCTTAGTTTAAAAGTTAGGGGTGGGGACACTGGGGACACATGTTTGAACTTTGGAAGTGTCTATCTTTCAAACGATTGACTTTGAGAAGAAATGGTTTAGTAACCTCAGTGTCGTTTTAAAAGACCTATCAATAGACACCCCACTCAACCAGGTTCTATGAAAAAAATAATTAAAATAGGTATATTTTCTATCTTTATCGGTGAATAACTTTTTTCCCCCATTATTCACACATTTACTGCAGTCATACAGTAACGTAACGTTAAGTTAACCGTTTTACCCCCCCCCCCCCCCCTATGCCCCTTCTTCTTTCACCCAAATCCGTTCAACCGTGGTGTAAAGAGGAACAGACACCCATCTGTTCTTCTTTCACACATAAACTTTTGATATTAATAAATAATAATATAACTTATTGACCGTGCGAGTTTAATAAAAAATAAATAGTACCTACCTATGTCAATCGTCTCTGAGAAATAATTAGATGCAGTTCATTTAATAAATAGCAATAAGTAGTACCTAGGTATAATATTAACTATAAAGTAGGTACCTACATATAACAGGTACTACTAAAACGCACCGCAACTCGGACAACGGTACAATGAACTTATTGATCCGTTATAAAACAGGCAAACATAGTATTCAACAAAGAACAATATAAACAACTTAAGTACGTACCAGGTCCACGGGAGATATCATAGTACCTATCTGCGTAGCGTACTTCCTTCTTAACTCGTAAATACAAACTGCGCGTCACTAAAGTGGAAACATCAACTAGCGAACAGTAAAAATAACAAGCGACGACGTTCGACCTCGCTAGAGTATATATGTTCTGTGCGTTCGACTCCCCGCGTAGCGTGCGACTGCACGCGAGGGAATACGTGAAACGTGAATAAACGTGAATCAAAATATAAAATGTTTGTTTTGATTTTTGTTTTGGTAGCTGAACAAGTGCGCATCTATAGTACTATCAAAGTAAAAATACTGTAGTAGTGTTTCAAAATACTGAACGCTGCTGTTCTACCTAAATTGGAAGTATAATAATATTCGTTTGGAAATGGGATAATTTGCAGTTTGTTATTGATTTTTACTCAAAACACACGATTGCATTGACTGTTATCTATTATTTGGTAATATTTTTCATTAATTGTGTATGAACTATGTAAATACCCTCAAAGTCATTTGAGAATTTATATTTAAATACCAATGGTGAAACCTCAGGGTGAAACCATTGGTATTGTAGCTTTAAACACAAAAATAGTTCAAGAACGAAATATTATCCGAAATATTCGGCTTCGGAGCATTGAACTAAGTCATAGGAAATCAATGGGAAATTCGGAGTCATCATGACTCACGGAGTCATCGGAGTGTTCCTTCCATGCTTCTTCTCGTTAGTTTTGACATTTAGCTTGTCAGTGTCAGAACGAAAAGTGACTCAAAAAAATAGCTGTCAGTTTCCCAAATAAACGTTCATTTCACTTGAATCAGCTGATATTTATAGCTTTATTTAATTAAACTTATAAGTAATTTGAATTACAATGCCGAAGAAGAAGACAGGTCAGCGTAAGAAAGCAGAGAAGCAGAAACTGCGACAGAAAGAGATCCGCAATGCACGAGAGAACGTGGACCTGGCAGCGCACCCGTGCAACGTGCCCATGGACTGCGACAAGTGCCAGAAGTAACTGTTCTTACTTCTTATAATATAGATACGGAAACACGTAGCACAATATACCACACCAGGATAGCACCCTTCTTGTCCTTCTGGAAATATTCCTACCACGTTATTGCCACGTCAATTTTGTTGATTTCTACTTGTTGAGTTGCCAGGATACGACTTCCAGCAATTTAATATAGAACATAATATTCTTTTTATTGATGTTCTACTTTATTCTGTCCTAATACAATCCCCAAGACAATTATATCAATAAAATAAATGATTGTTCTTGTCACAGAAAGCAGAAGAACCGTGCATTCTGCTACTTCTGCCAAGCAGTGCAGAGACTACCGACTTGCGCGCACTGTGGCAAGGTGAAGTGCATGCTGAAGGCTGGGGACTGTGTGGTCCGTCACCCTGGCGTCTACACCACGGGGCTTGCCATGGTGGTGAGTCTGCCCACTTGTATGCTTACACTACATGTACATTCAAAGTTTACATGAGAAAGACTTTTCATTCATTCACAAAAGGCTAATTTCGAAAATTGTTCACCTATGTATTGGGATGTTTTGGATGATGAACTCATGCAAATCTAGAACAAAACATAAATTAAGTCATCATATTAAGTGCTTAACAGTTTTCGCAATAAAACTGGAATTTATAACCTGTTTTAAGTGGAATGTTCCTATTCTGGCTCTTGCCTACAGGATGTGGTACCACATAACAGACCAGAACCATTCTTTGAGCCCATCCAGCAAAAACCACAGTCATGTACAAATGTAGCTGGATAGTAAGATATTCAAGCGGCAACTAAAACTGTTTCTTTGGCAAAATCATATTATAGTGTCTCAGAATTTCTATCCAAAATAGATTTTGACTGATGGTTCGCTTACTGATTGAATACTTAGTTTTATTGACTGATTTATAATATACCTACTGTTACTCTAATTGACATCTATCTATCTATTATCTATCTATCTTATATATAAATAAAAAGAGAAGTCCTGACTGACTGACTGACTGACTCATCAACGCCCAGCCCAAACCCTTGAACCTAGTAAGCTGAAATTTTGCACAGAGGTTCCCTTTATAATGTATACAAGGAATAAGGAAGGATAATTCGGAATTCAACTCCTAAAATAATTAAGTTCGCTTTACCCAATGTTAGAAATCTAGGTCCCAATATTATCCTCGCCAATCAGGAGCTGGAAACTGCCGACTCTGCTGTATTTCTGGGCATAACAGTAGATTCAAAATTACAATGGGGTTTACACATATCAAGCCTAGCGGGAAGGCTAAGTTCGGCCGCTTACGCCGTCAGAAAAGTAAGACAATACACTGACGTTGATACAGCTCGGTTAGTCTACAAACAAACAAACTCTTCAGCTTTATAATATTAGTATAGATAAAAGAACATAAATATGAATATCTATGTACCTATTACCCATGTTTTCAAAAAAGAAATAATTTGTTGGTTCTACAGAACACTTTTATTGGATTGTAATCAAAGGAGATACAACCAATGTGGCATATCAACCTGCCTGCCATTATGATTTTTTTACAAAACTGCGGCCCACGGGGCCACGGGGAAAGTAGTATGTATGGATAGAGGACATTTAGACGAACATTTTTTATGTGGTCATTGTATTTTCACCTTCAAATATCTCGATAACATGACACTTTGGGGTACTGTGTTATTGGATATTTTGTGTTCGCCTAAATGTCCTCTATCCATCCATACATACCACTTTAATCGTGGGCCGCGATTTCGTAAAAATATCAAAATGGCGGTAGGTCCAGGTGCCAGTTTCCATAGAAAAAAGTTCAAACCCCTTTAAGATTACTATCACTATCATCTATCTATCTACATATCTATCTATCTATCTACATAGTATAAAACAAAGTCGCTTTCCGCTGTCTGTCCCTATGTATGCTTAGATCTTTAAAACTACGCAACGGATTTTGATAGATGATGATGTTTTTTTAATAGATACAGTGATTCAAGAGGAAGGTTTTTGTATCTTTTTTGCACCCGTGCGAAGACGGGGCGGGTCACTAGTATTCTAATATAACTGTCTTTTAGCCTACTGTAAAAACAGTTACAGTTTCAAAGTAGGATAACAATTATGATATATGATAATAACACAGCTAGCTTGTGTGCACTGTGCAGGGTGCCATCTGCGACTTCTGCGAGGCGTGGGTGTGCCACGGCCGCAAGTGCCTGACGGCGCACGCCTGCACCTGCCCGCTCATGGACGCCGTGTGCCTCGAGTGCGAGAGAGGTAAGCCTGCTGCACTTGCAACCAACTGCTGAATGTTGCTGAATGTGGCATCTACCACCATGATATCAAAAATACTCTTTTAATTATTTTACAAGCTTTGTAAGGTGTCCACTTTCCCATTTTTCGAGCACTTATTGGCATCTAATAGAGCTGAATTTTTCCACACTTTTGGTTCTGGTGGCAGTACATTTTAGAACCGCAAAGAGCTCATAAGTAAGCACTGAAAGGCTACCTCCAAAGGAGTTGGTAGGTTTTTATATGTGGCGTAGGATTACTTACACCCTACCGTAGGCGTACCCATAGTGGGATATTTGGCCCACCAACTCTCTGACTCGAAGTAATGTTTTTTAGGGCAAAATTAAAAATTCATTTGGGTACTTGTAAATGACATTGGATCTGGTGACCAATTAAAGACCACATAGAAAACGGCGCAAAAACGCCACATAATATACCTACTTCACAAAAAATATTTTCACGAAAGACGGTTTGTTCCACAGGCGTGTGGGAGCACGGAGGGCGCGTGTTCCGCTGCTGCTTCTGCCAGGGCTTCCTGTGCGAGGACGACCAGTTCGAGCACCAGGCCTCCTGCCAAGTGCTGGAGTCCGAGACCTACAAGTGTAAGTACCGCCACAGCAACGGCACGCGTGTATTACTTTGTATGTATGTTATACTCACCTGTTAGTGTACGGCCGCAGGTCAGTCGTGCAACCGCCTCGGGCAGTACTCGTGCCTGCGCTGCAAGACGTGCTTCTGCGACGAGCACGTGCGGCGGCGCGGCGTGCGCACGGACCGGCGCGCCGCCCCGCCCTGCCCGCGCTGCGCCTATCCCACGCACGTCACGGCCGACCTCAGCATGTCCACGCGCTCGCACCGCTACGGCCGCCAGGGCGCCGCGCTGGCCGACGACGACGACTACGGCGCCGACACCAGCTACGGCGACGCAGGTGAGCCACACACGCGCTGCACTGCCTGCGCTGCATGCGCTGCACAACCGTACTCACTCGTCGTGTGCAATGTTCCAGGCTACGCGGGCGCAGAGGGAGGCGATTACTCGTCCTACTCGGAGTCGGACGACGAGGACGACGACGACGACGAGGAGTCCGAGTCGGAAGAGGAGGAGGAGGAGGGCGCTGCCGCACCCCCCGCAGCCCCCGCCAAGCAGTCGTGACCGGCACGGCCGCTCGCTCGCGTTGCAGTACTGTTCACTCACCAGTTCACAATATAATCTCGCTCTTTACTAAACTCGCGTTTTATTTTTCGAATATTACGAACTGCGGCCGCGGCCGTAGGCTACGACCCTAGTCCCTACCATCCAAAGTCGAGTGTTTTAATCTAACCCAAAAGTGCCTATTATTGTGCAACAGAAGCTGCAGAATGTTTGCTTACTTTGCAGAAGTAAAACTGGATACCTACAATAATAGTCCAAGATCCCAGGGCCGCCAGACGTCACGTATTTTCTGACGAAGGAAATGTGGACGATTGGGTAGCGTTAGTATGTACTAAGAACGCACGACTACCAGCTAGCTTGCTAAGACGGCCAATTTGCAGGTATCAGGTATTCAAGGTACATAAAAAAATTACTTCACGTATTTTCTCTAAGCTGATTTTTTACACGACTGCCCCAAAAAAAAGAGTATTATGTTTTTAGCGTTCTTGTATGTATGCATATGTATGTATGTTTGTGAGTTTCTTTATTCCACCATAACTTCTAAACACCTTAACTGATTTTGATGTATGTGGTATCGTTAGATTATTTGCGTTATCCCGGGTGATATAGGCTAGTTAAAATTTCAAAAAATATGATAGGGTGGCCATGGTTTAGGAATAAAAACCAGTTTCGATTTTTTTTTTATTGAATTTAAATGAAAACTATAATCATCGTCTAGAACTTGTTAAGTACATTACAAAAATATACCATAGTAGTATTCAATATCTATTGTTTACTAGTAATACTACTCAACAAATGATATGGTGACAATTTAAACCTGGTGATCGATACGAACAAGCTGCATATCAGAAGATTCCTTCTACTTAAAGGAATAAAACTGGCTTGGTTACAACTCCCAAATCCATGCATTACGGCAGCTTACTTTTAAAGTTTGTATGAAAAATCAATATGCGGAATCAATGTACTTGAAACTTAGCAAGAATATTAATTTAAGGAGGTAATAATATTTGCCATTATAAGTTTTTCAAAAGCCCCTTAAAAGGGTTGAAAGAAAAGTTCAGGGTTTGTATGAAAAATTTTTACTGCGAAGTCGAATCAACTTAAAACTCGTTACTTACACAAATAAATAAAGCGTTACGTGTGTAATAAAACAATTAAAATTTCGCGCTCGCTTCGCTCGCGCATCTGTTCGGTCTGTGCTTCCGCCATTCAAAATCACTTCACAGACTTCCCATGCTTCTATGCATAATACTTTACATAAACTCACGCCCGTTTCCCATGGGGGTATGCAGAAACCACAGAACGCCACTTGCTACGATCCTTACATACTCCTTTTTCCTCATCCACATTCATACATCTGGTCATACACGCGCGCTGGTTACGAGTACTACGCACCTGTCCTTTCTGAAGAACGGCACCAATAAGATCATTGTATGTCATTTTAGGGCGTCCCCTTCCGGCGTTGCCACTCACATCTGAATCAATCATCATCCTCTCCACATGACCGAACCACCTTAGCATACTCTCGCGCATCTGTTCATTCTGTGCTTCCGCCATACAACATCACTTCACAGACTTTTCTCATACTTCTATAACTATTCTTATTTCAGGGACATGAACAATAATAAACCCAATTCCTTCTTAACTCTGACTACTTTTCTGTGTTACTTAATAAAGTACTCGTCAACAAACATTTTGATTATGTTTTAGTCGGCTTCCAGTATAACTGGATGCAGCTGAAAACCGGTATTCATATGGAACGACTGTCTTTTTGATTTGCACACTGCACAACTAACTTAGTACTGGGTAATACGATAACTCTTGGTAAGACTGCTTGACAGAGTTTCGGGCAACTGACTATGTCAGAAAGAATAAAATCGTTTATCGGCGTCGAGAAGGTATCAATCGTATCTTCCAAACCTCCGTCTTAGTAGCTTGGTTCCAGAAGTGGAGAATTGACGTCAAGCGTAATAAGAGTAAGCGGTTCTCTTCTCGAAACCAAGTACAACAGTAGTTTGTCCTCTTCCCTTCCAATGACAATAATTATCTTTGCGCCTTTAATGACCGTACCCAACCCAATTTTAAAAAATGTACAAAAATTTTCACGCTCGCTTCACTCGCGCACCCGTCCTGTTCTTTCTCCGTTCTATCTCGCTTGCAACGCTCATCTACTTTTATTCTCAAATCTATTTTTAAATAGTCCATCCAGGGAAAATTGTCCACCCTTTATCCCTTTGGTTGTCTCGTTATGGTAGCACTTAATAAAAACAGTTTGGTCATAACTTCGTTTTACAAAAGATGTTTCTAGTAGCCTTTGGTTAACGGAGAAATTAAAATCAAAAGGCGCAAGTGACCACTCATGTTGACCTGTGACAATGCACAAGCTGCAAACAATAACATTGAACAGAAGCATAGTAAATCTAACGCATGACACAGTTAGGAGGTTTCCCAATACACGTTTTAGATCTGCGTTGGGGTTGGCTTGCATGTATGCTTTCACGGTTGCACAACGACACGCTTTGCTTACGCATGGCTTGTTAGAATAGATGCAAGTCTACCTTACTGCCTCCTTCAGAGGCGGTAAGGTGGCGGGGTCTTGAGGGAGAGCGCCACAGTCGTGTAGATCCTCAAGGCAAGCCTGGTGTGTTCACCTTCACGTGGTTGCCACCCCGTTTTTGGTCTAATTCCCTATGAAATAGACGTAACAAAAACCACCAGGCGCTTTCTGCCGTACCGTACTGCGACCATCTGTGACTGGATGGTGGTGGGCTCGGTGCCACTTAAACTCAGCTGGTATCGAGTAGGTACAACCAGTCACCTGCGCTAGGACCTGCGCAGTTGAGCGCCGTAGGCGGGGATGAAGGAGTCCTGGGGGGTTGAGCCGAGCGGCGCTGGTGGTAATGTGTCCGCAAGGCAACACGCCCTCTTTGGTCTGGATTTCAAGCAAAACGGTGGCCCTACCCAATAGCCGGGGGTAGGGAAATGGCCACAGTGTCCCGTCAGAGGGTCACGGCGAGGAGTGGGAGGTCCGCGGAGGTTGTCTCAGGATGGCCAAAGCGGTGGTGAAGGTCATGCTGACGGTGTAAGTGAGGGTTGATCAGTTCAGAAGGGATTAGTCAGTCCCCTATGCCAACCCGATCAAGCACCCGATGTCGCACTGTGAACCAGCCTCACACTCCTATATCTCGATGGTAGTCCTAATGTTCGAGCTAGTTTGTAGCGAGACGTTCCCAGGTGCGGGCTCCAAGGAGGGTGGGAAGCCAAAGAGATGAATTGTAAGAAAGGTAACACTATGGAAAATAAAAAACTTGACACCACTAACACACACACACTCAACACACACGCAACAAAACCACACACAGAAACATCATCCACTCACACACATACAATAACCACTAACACAAAAACTCGCACTGCACAAACACACACCGGAGCGAAGGCGAAAGCCAAAACTCCGAAGAGGGGTGCTCCAAGCACCTCTTCGGCCCCCGGGGGCTCGGCTGCCAACACAGCGAGCTCCAGTGCGGGCACCGGTCCGGCAGTGGCGAATACCGCTGCCAAGACCAACAAGTCCCACAACAAGGGAAGGACATCGGCGCTGCCTGGGACCAGTTCCGATCCTTCTGCACAGTCCCCCGCGACGGTTAATGCCGGTGGGCGGGCTTTGCTACCACATCCTCCCCCACCCTTAACTCCTCAAGTAGCCCCTCCCCCGCTGTCCGTCACTGGTCAGTCGGCGGAGCTCTGCATCTCCAACGACGTGCTTGTGCAAAACTGGCAGGTGCAGAAGGGCAGGTACAACGGTAGGAAGGGGGGTAACGCTCTGGCATCACGACGTCAACGTGCGGACCCCGCAGTGCAAGCTGCTCCGGTCCCCGGGACAAGTGGTGCCATAAGAAGGAACCGGCCGAACAAGAAGCAGCGGCTAGCGGCACAAGGTAAGGGTAACTCCCGGCAAGTAATGCTGGCTAATGCTGCAGGTCAGGGGCAACCGACCAGTGGCAATGTCAATTTCTTTTCCGCAGGCAAGCGGTCGCAGGCCGGAGTCGACAACAGCCGACCAGGCCCCAGTCGACCACCAGCTGGCACGGTAGAGAAACAAGGCTCGGCAGAAGGACCAACCACGGCGGCTACGCAGCGACCTGCTCGGAATGATCAGGCCGCGGCCAAGCGGGCTCTCAACGAGACCTCGTCACCTCGAGGGGAGCGTAAGCGGCCGCGGCTTGATAAGTCCAAGCGGGTTGCTAACCGTAGCTACGCCCAAGCTGCAGGATCGGACCTCGACGTCGCAGTCACGTGCGACCAGACGGGGCAGATCAGCAAGGAGGTGGCGGGCGAGATCCTCGAGGCTCTTCAGAGGAAGATGCTCGCCGAGGCCTGCTCCCCTGACGCGCTGGACTTGCCAGTACCGGTCTTCAACGCGAGGCCGGCGTTCGTGGATGGGGTGCTCAAGCTGTGGTGCGACAGTGAAGTCACCTTAAGCTGGCTGAAGAAGCTCATAGCCGAGATGCCTCCCCTTGCTGGCACGTCGCTTGTGATCAAGAGGCAGGCTGACATCAAGCGCCGCGTACGTTGCGGCATACTGATCCCTGACGACCGGGGGGTATTCACGGACCCACTCAACATCGGGCGACTTCTATCCCATCAGAATCGATGGATAGACATCAAGAGCTGGGCGCTGCTGCAGGTCAAGAGGCAGGAAAACGCTTGCTTCGTGGTGGTCGGGATCCCTGAGGACCATATTCCGACTTTGATGGAAGCCGAACGGCGACTGTCATTCTGTGCCGGGAGGGTCTATGTGATGTTCCAGACACCGAGTGGCAAGTTCGTCAATGTCCCTCAGGAATTCCCGGCAGAAGCTACCACATCGGGGGTAACACGGGTGGAGGAGTCAACTCCCTCCACGAGTTCCACGGAACGGCCTACGGACGTGCCTGCGGGAGCAGAGCCAGAGGCCCCAGCAGTCGTCGGTGTGGAAACCGTCCTTACGTCGGGTGGGGAGCTCGATGACGATATACTGTCATCGGCTTCTGACCTGGAGGAGGGCGGCTTCGACCCCGGCTTTCTGTTTGCTGGGCTGCGGCTCGAGGGTGACGAGGACGGATCGACCAGCAATGGCATCCCCTTCGCTAACCTGTAAAGTCCTGCAGGCAAACCTCCACCACAGTCAGACCGCAACGGCTCAGCTACGGAAGTGGCTGGAGGTTCAACACACGGCCATAGTCCTGATCCAGGAGCCGTGGATCAGGGCGGGGAAAATACAAGGACTCTCCAATCTTGGGGGTAAGCTTCTATTTAGCTCAGAACACGATAATCCGAGATCGTGTATCTACACAACGCGTAACATAAAAGCACAGCCACTTACGGATTTCTGTTGCAGGGATATCTCTGCAGCTAGGCTGCTATTACGGCGCGGGGACACGGAAGTAGAGGTGGCTTTCGTCTCGGCATACATGCCTGAGGCTGAGGAGCCACCCCCGCATGACCTCGCCCGCCTCGTAAGGCACTGTGAGTGCACTCGGCTCGAGGTGGTCATAGGGGCCGACGCAAACGCTCATCACCCTCTGTGGGGCATGAACACGCAGAACGAAAGAGGTAAGGCCTTAGTTGACTATTTGTTTACGACAAACCTAACCCTTCTAAATACAGGTTCCGAACCAACATTCGTCACCAGACGCAGTCAAACGATCATAGATCTAACTCTGGCATCGGAGGGCGTAGCGGCCATCGTATCCGGCTGGCATGTCTCGAAAGAGGCCTCCTGCTCGGATCACAGGTGGATCCGCTTCGACATCCCGGTCTGTGTGACACCTACACTGCCACGCCGCAACCCACGCAATACTGATCGAGCAGCCTATACTCGCATCCTGGTAACCAAGCTTGCGCCAACAAAGCACTGGAAGACCCCTGACAACACGGGCCAGATCGAAGAGCAAGTAAGCTACCTGACGAAATCACTGGTAGATAGCTACCATGCATCCTGCCCAGAAACCACTCCGCCCACAACCCCAGGCAAGCAACCATGGTGGGGACCGGATCTGGAACGCAAGCGCAGGAAGGTAAGGGCAGCCCTTAACAGAGCTATGAACACCAGTGCTGACGAGGATTGGGACGTCTATAGGGCGGCCAAATCCAGCTACAAGAAATGCATCCGACGCAGAAGCTCTGGCGGCTGGAGGAAATTCTGCGGGAAAATAGAATCCTGCCAACAAGCAAACAGGGTAAGGAAAATACTGGCACAGCAGAATTCTGCCGGACCGGTAGTGCTCCGTAAACCTGACAACACGCTTACCACTACTCCAGAAGAGGCGATGCGCGTCCTTATTGAAGCTCACTTCCCAGGTTGCGTTTTAACACCCACAATTGACTGGACTGAGGTAAACCAAACTCCAACAGGTAACGACTGGAAATACGCTGACATGATGATCACGCTGGAGAAAGTCCAGTGGGCGATCGGGTGCTTCCATCCTTTCAAGGCGTCTGGTCCGGACGGGGTGTTTCCTGCACTACTTCAGTGGGGCGGGCTCTCCGTCGCGGAAAAACTGGTGCCTATTTTGCGGGCGTGCCTGGCCTTTCGGTATGTCCCGAAAGGATGGAGGGAAGTGAAAGTCATCTTTATCCCTAAGCCAGGTAAGAGTGACTATACTAACGCCAAATCCCACCGGCCAATCAGCCTGACCTCCTTTCTCCTGAAAACTATGGAGAAGATATGTGAGAGAGAGCTGAGGGATGGCGTCTTAAAAGCAACACCTCTTCACGCAAACCAACATGCATACAGCGCGGGTAAGTCCACTGAATCCGCTCTTCATCTGGTAGTCAGCCGGATAGAAGAAGCGATACATCAGAAGGGCACCTGCCTAGGTACTTTTATAGATATCGAAGGAGCCTTCGATAAAACAAACTTCTCCAGCATCAGCGCCGCCCTCTCCCGTCATGGTGTGGAACAGGTACTGACAGACTGGATTACTAATATGCTTAGCAAAAGAGTAGTCCGCCTTGGAGTGGAGCAGCAGATGGCAGTGATAGCCAAGGGCTGTCCCCAGGGAGGAGTGCTATCGCCCCTCCTCTGGAATCTGGTGATCAACGACCTCATCACGAAGCTCAATGCTAATCACTTTTATACTATTGGGTACGCTGACGATCTCGCCATCCTCATCTCGGGGAAGGTAACAGCGACAATCTGCAACCTTGCTCAGCAGGCGCTTCGCATAGTTGAACGTTGGTGTGCTGAGTTCGATCTCTCAGTGAACCCCACGAAAACTGAACTAGTCATGTTTACCCAAAAACGAACGCTAGGCCCTCATCGCCTACCTAAGCTATTCGATACAGAGCTCCAGGTAACCAATGAGGTCAAATACCTGGGAGTTATCCTGGACAGTAAGTTAAATTGGAGCAGTCATCTTGACAACAAGCTTAACAGGGCCTGCATCACCTTTTGGCAATGCAGGAGGATGATAGGTAAGAAGTGGGGCCTATCCCCCAAAATTATACTGTGGCTTTACTGTGCGGTAATCAGACCCATGATCACCTACGGGGCAGTGGTCTGGTGGCCCCGCACCAAATTAATAACAGCCATAAACAAGCTGCAACGTATGCAAAGGCTCGCCTGCATGGCGATCACAGGCTGCATGAGGACAACTCCGACTGCAGCCCTCGAAGCCATACTGGGGCTTCCGCCGCTCCACCTGTTCATTCAGCAGGAAGCAACGATGACGGCGGTGCGCCTTAACACGCTACAACTCTGGGGTAAGAAGTACACGCAGCATACTGCGGCACTAGAGGGACTCCAAAGCGAATTTCCCCTGGTGAAAGCTGTTAATGATCGAGTACCCAAACAGTACGTATTCGACAAGAAGTACAAAATCCAACTCCATGAGGACCACCGCTGCGAGGGACTTAGCCCCGCAGAATTGCGGATCTTCACGGATGGATCCAAAACAGGTACTGGCACTGGAGCCGGAGTCTTCTCGGAGGATCTAAATATCCACATAGCCGTACCTTTGGGTGCCCACAACACTGTCTTTCAGGCAGAATGCATGGGCATCTCCCTGGCGGCATCAGCCATCTTGGCTCGGGAGGTAAAGGATCAATCCATCCGTATACTCTCTGACAGCATGGCGGTGCTGCTGGCATTAAGGAGCCACACGGTCAATTCCGGGCTAATATACGAGTGCCACCAACGCCTGAACCGGGTAGGTAACCTCAACAATATAACCATTCAATGGATTAAAGGACATAGCGACTCCCGAGGCAACGATGCAGCGGACGAGCTCGCTCGAAGAGGCTCAAGCATGGCGGCGGTGGGACCAGAACCCATCGTGCCGCTCCCTTTCGGTTATCTTCGTACGCTGGTAAGGAATCGTACCAGAGATCTTCACGCCAAGCTATGGCAAGACCACGGCGAGTGCAGGCAGGCCAAGGAGGCGCTTCCCGCCATCGACGCCCGCCTCACCAAACAAGCGCTCCGGCTGACTAAGCTGCAGCTACGCACAGTGACGGCCGCCATCACTGGACACGGTACATTTAACAAGCACCTCTTTGTTATAGGTGTCACGGATAGTCCTCTGTGTCGAGCCTGCATGGAGGAAGAAGAAACAGCAGCCCACGTGCTCCTGCACTGTCCAGGGGTTGCCCCATACAGGGCCAAGTACTTCGGTAACCCAGGTACTCTCCGCGAGATTGCCGGTAACATCAAGGGGTTGCTGGCTTTTCTCGGGGAGCTTCGGTGGATCGAGTAAGATTCCCACCCGCACGCAAAACACACGCTCCGGGCGTGGAGTTGCGGACACTAGCCCGATGCATCTATCTATCTATCTATCTAGATCTGCGTTGCTAACCACATGATAAACAGTCCCTCCAAAATCGAAATCACCTCGTCTCAAAGTTAATGAATATAAGTAATAATCGATTTAGTTTCGCATTATCTTTAGCGTGACATTGCTTTCCTGAAAAATAAAGCAAGTACTTACAATATATCGTGGCATTTTGGTTATAGGTCAAAATACAGCTATATCACTAAAAGGTATGAAATAAAAACAAATAATAGAAAAATTAAAAAACACGCCTGCCGTGTCAAAAATTAAACTAAAAAATAAAAAACAAGTCAAAAGATTTCAGTGATGAATGAGAGCAAGATCCCGTGATTATATTCAAAAATAGAAAACTGAAAACTAAATTTTTTATTGCAGTCGGGGGACAGATCGGTGGATCATTTCTTTACAGGTCCCCCGACTGCAATAAAAATTTTAGTTTTCAGTTTTCTATTTTTGAATATAATCACGGGATCTTGCTCTCATTCATCACTGAAATCTTTTGACTTGTTTTTAACCGACTTAAAAAAAAGGAGGAGGTTATCAATTCGACTGTATTTTTTTTTTTTTTTTTTTTATGTTTGTTCGCTCATAACTTGCGACTGGGTGAACTGATTTTCATGATTCTTTTTTCATTTGAAAGCTGGTGCTTCCCGTGTGGTCCCATTGTCACCATTTCAATATCTGATGATGGGATCTTGTAGAAATCGGGGGAACTCTTCAATAAATAACAGCAGATTAACCGCGATTGTTGCTATAGTATATCTAAGCATTGTTTACGCCATCACACAACATAATATCACGCCTGTACTCACTACAAAGGTTGGTGAACATATTCTGATAAAGTACTTCGGAGATAGACAACGGAACTCCTCAATAAATGATAGCAAATGGACTGGGATTGCTGAAATCTCATGTCTGTCTATTGTTTACACCAGTTCATAACATAACATCACGCCCGTACGTTGTGAAGGGGTAAGCACATGTGAACCACTAAAAAGTGAAAAATAAAAATCAGCTTCTGAAGTCGGTGACTTTTGTTTGTTTCATTTCATGTTTTTGCCACCGACTTCTGAAGCTGATTTTTATTTTTCACTTTTTTGTGTTTTATTTTTGTCGAAGTCGGTTTTATTTTTTGTAAAAAAGTTTTTTATTTTTTAGTTTAGTTTTTGTTACGTATATTTTAGGCAATATCCTTAAAAATAAGTCGCCAATACTCCCAGACACTTTCCGTCGGCCGTATTGCCTAACAGACGCTTTAAACAAAACTAAACTCCTTATGACTTAAAGCTAATTGATCGAGTTATTGCCATGCTATATTGGGCAGGCGCTCCAACATGCACCCGGGCGTTGAAAGCAACGTTTTCAACAAAATTCTGAAGACACAGGCAATGGGCAGATCCTGTTGAATGCCCACCGAATGAGTCCAGTCAGCCACACGAGCGATGCAATACGTTCTCGGGTAAACAGCCACAATACGTTTAAGTCTCCACTTTTTGGAGCGTCTGTTAAGCAATACGGTCGCTAGAAAGTGTCTGGGAGTATTGGCGACTTATTTTTAAGGATATTGCCTACAATATACATAAAAATCAGCTTGGAGAAAATACGTGAGGTTAGTAATATTTTTATGCACCTTGATAGTCTGATACCTGAAAATTGGCCGTCTAAGCAAGCTAGCTGGTAGTCGTGCGTTCTTAGTACATAATAACACTACTCAATCGTCCACATTTCCGTCGTCAAAAAATACGTGACGTCTGGCGGCCCTGGGATCTTACTCTATAAATTCTGCGATTTAGGCGATCTCTCCAGTTCTTGAGACATAGTGGTAGATGGGCGCTCTTCTCAGTCAACGATGTGCGCTAGCAATAATCTACAATGCCGAATTCGGTCGGATCGGAGTGTTAACACACAACTGACACTTGATGATGAAATGGCGACAGGTCACTGGAACTATATGCGACTCCTGCAAATATCCCTTAAATCAGAAAGGTAACATTTCTAAAACCATCTTTAGATCTTCTTGTCTCGTAGGACCAGAATGCTAGGCCACAAGAAATATGAACGAAAGACTGCGATGAGAATGCTAGAGGAACATGAGGATGATGAGGAAGTCTGAACGTCGTGACGGTGACTCTGACTAGCAAGTTGTGAGGTCATCGGTTATCGTCGTATGGTCATCCGTCATATGATGCGGACAAATAGCGATAATCAGTGTGAGTGTGAATGACTATAGAGTAGAGGAAGACAAAGGTATGGGCACTCAGGGCAATGGACCGTTGGTGTTATGTTGTGGGTAGAAACTGCTGAGATTAGAGGTTACTCGGATAGATATAATCAGCCCCCCTAATGCCCTAATGCTTATCTTTTTAACGTCAGTGGCTATCAGAAATGTCCATAGATTAACTGTAAATTGGTTATGGTTTGGTACATTTTTTTCTAAACTCACCATTTGACAGTTATTTGATAGACATTTTAGGTTATCCTCTGTCATGAAAAGATACACAATAGCCCTGGAGTGGACTATATTATATTACACAACTAGCTTTTCCCGGCATGCGTTGCAATGCTCTTTTTCCTACCCTACCTACCTGCTACCCTACCTACCTACTATACTACCCTACCTACCTAAGTACCTACTACCCTACCTAAAAAAAAAAAAGAAGTATCCTATGTCCTTCTCCTGGTTCTTAGCTACCTCCTTACCAATTTTCAGCTAAATCCGTCCAGTCGTTCTTGAGTTATAAGAGTAACTAATACAACTTTCTTTTATATATATACATGTACCTACCCTATCAGGGAATCTGCACCACCAGTTTTAAAACATTCAGAAAACTTTGTTAAAAAAAAGTGGTGTGAGCATTGATGTAATCGTGAGAATGGGTGTATCTGTGGTGTAAGCACAGAACATTATATACTTTACTCTTTGTTAAATACTCTAGCGAGGGTGTAAGTGTAAAGAAACGCAAGCATATGACAAATGTGTTGCCATCTAAAAAGTTTGGTAATAAAATAAGCAAAAATAAGCAAAGCAAGTAAAGTAGTAGTTAGTAATAAGTAATAAGCAGTACCTTTGTGCTCTTCTATTTGTTATGTTTTTATCCTTTTCTGTATTTTGTGTGTGCATAAATAAATAAATAAAATATTACTCATGAATTAGCCAAACAAATGACGATTAATTAATGAAACATCATAAGTTTCTCTTCGATATTATTTTGAGGTCAATGAGACAATACCTCAGATCGATAAAACTAAAAGGTAACATTAAAAAACATAAAATTAAATGAATCATGGAAACTTTTATTAGAAAAAATAACTTTTCTTGACTTTCGAAGTTTTTGAAATGGGCAACATTGCAGTTTAGTCTGACAATTTGACAGCTACGCATCAATCGTCAGTCTCAGGGACTAAAATCGTCGTTTTTATTCGTTTTGCTCAATAGTGATAAATAGTAGTGCCTAGTGGTCAGTTCTCTCTGATCCCAAGTGAGTCCGTCCAGTGGTGGCGAGTGCGAGGCGGCTGGTCGCGATGCTGGCGCCGGAGCGCGCTCGGTGAAAGTGCATGGTGTTGTGACCGTGAGTGAGCGAAGCGCGAGCGCGAGTGGGTGACGATGGGCGTGGGCCTGCAGCCGCTCGAGTTCACCGAGTGCCTCGCGGACAGTCCCCAGTTCCGGGAGAACCTGCAGAGGCACGAAAAGGAGTTGGAGCGCACCAGCCAGCAGATCAAGCGGCTCATCAAAGAAGTCAAGGATGTGGTGCAGGCCGCCAAGCGTAAGTGTACCTCCCGTTCTGTGCGCTATCAGTGGACAGTGGTAGAGCTCTGACAAGTGTCGCTACCCCATTCTGGCATCACACTGCAAGTATTCAATCAAAATGTCAACAATGATTAGAGTTATGTTGAGTTACTTTCAATGTGTTTCACGGTGCTCTGTATTTAGTGGGTGTGAAGTGTTGGGTAGTGCACCTTGTTCTCTTATTGTATGCACTCAATTGTATGTAGCTGATAACAGCTAATCAGTGGTTGGCGTGCCTCATGTGTGTCTGTGACACGGCCACGAGTGAGTGAGTGCAGCATGTGTGTCACTGAGTAAACCAGTTGTTTGTATGTTCAGTTGTTTACTTTGAGCCGCTCATATTGTGATAGAGTTTCATGTACTATTTAGTTGTGCTCTGGCTGACATAATGTGAAGGCACCTGTGCTACTACTAGCTGTTATTATTATCATTGTAACAATGTAATAATTAGTGGTTTTTCCTTAATGTTGACATACTTGGATATCTATTCTGATGTTCAAGTTGATATTCATATCTATGTTTGCTAAGTGGTGAGTGTTTCGTGGTACAGGGTGCATGTAGTGCAGTGTGTGAGTAGTGCACACACGTGGAGTTCACACTTGCCTGTCCGTCGGCTGCAATGATTCATGTCCAAGTTGCCGTATGTGGGTCAATGACTTTGTTCATTAGTGTGACTACTCACGGCTGCATGATATATGCGACTACACACATCTGTCATTGTTATACATTGCTGTGGTGACATACCATGCTCTGTGCTCTCATTAGTATCCAATTCTATTAGTTGTACACTGTGAACATTGTTCAAGCTCATTTCAAGTTAAGCTAGCAAGCTATCAGAACTATCTCATGCTATTGATTATGTCAAGATGTGATGAAGAGCAGTATGCACTTGGATATGCTGTAGAATGTAGCAAGGAGCGGAACTCATTGAAGCAAATGTTCCACATTGAGACTGCAATAAAGCTCAGCCACAGATGATAAAACAATAAGTACACTCTGCTGCTACTGTTGAACAGCTTTCATCCATCATCATCTTCCTACCTTTGCCTCCAATTAACTTGCAGTAGGCGCAACACAAATAGATGCACCTAAATGTTCAAAAGATAATGTTGAATAAAGCTAGTAAAAAAACAGAAAATATGCATTGAAGAAGTAATCAATGAAATTTTAATTTTATCATTCAGTAAATATATTATGTGAGCGCACGGTATCGCGCCGAGTCTGCACCAGTCGGGCAGTGTGACAGTGGCAGTGGGTACAATGGCGTGAGTCAGACGCGCTGCCAGCAGCGCCTTATCAACCTCGCCCACGTCCAATGTCAGAGGAGTCTTATTTGCCGCCCTCTACTGGGCCGAGCCGCCAGCCTGTGTGATGCGCTTGACGCTCGCTCGCGGGACTTTTTACGAGACAGCAGCTGAGCTCAATTGACCAAATGCTCCTTATAGCGCTGCTATGTCCCGCAACACGCATGGCTAGTTGGGTATCGCGCTCGATAAGATGGGGCCGATAGTGAGTAATCGTCGCTATCGACTCGTATCGAGATATTGAACAACTTACACTCATTATCTGCACGTTCTTAATCTCGTCCTTGAGCGGGCGGCCGCAGCACACGCGCGCCGTAGTCCGCGGATCTACTCACGATAACCAGTCCAAACGTAATTAATATAATTACGTAATGAGCTCATGTGTATCTCTCAATAACATTTTAAATTCTGGGAAAGTACTAGCTCAGGTATTGTCACCACATGTACAAGAAAGGTGATCGTCGGATGAGTCATAGCTCGGCCCGTGAGATGTGTTTACACGCTCATACAAAGAGCGCGACACAAAAAGTGACCTTGCAATGTGTAATGTATAGGTATGATCACATTGACATAACACGAGCACGATGAACGCCTCCTAGCCGGAGTGCCGGACTGCGCCACGTATGCTCTCGTCATGTTTGTAATTACGTCGATAGACATAATGGTTCCCCTCGCCAATTAAGCTGTTATTTCTCTGCTCGTAGCTACTGCTGGACGGCTGGACCCTCCCTTAAGTATACCCATAGTGTAGACTAGACTGTGTAGAAAACAATTTTGCTATGAGATGAAGAATGTTTGAAAACAGACTTAACTAAATTAGCAAAATTTTTTAAGTAATGGGTTATTTTTTGATTTCGTATTAATTCCTTCAGGAGGTACAGATATCAGAAGGTCTCTCCTAATTAGAAGTTTTGGACCAGACATTTTTGAGGTCTTGTAGGTAAATTTCAATGAATGTTCCAAAATGCACCAAAGCAATCACCGTGCATAACTCGATCAATTGACAAAACTTATGTTTGAGTGCTTCTCGCTCGTCCAAGCCGCCAATCATGATTGCGGTAATTGCTCACCAAATCGAAGCTGATTTTTATTGATAGTATTCTTTTCAACTCACCAATGTTCTCGGTGGCTCTCGTGGCTCCTACCGAAAGTGCCGACGCCGAGTGCTAAGTGTAGCACGCTGCAGCACACATACATACGGGCGTGGTGCTGTAATGCTGTAGGGGGATAGAGGTAGGAGGTTGTCTGATGCGTGTGTTCTGTGCAGGGCTGGGCGCGGCGCAGCAGGCGCTGGCGACCAGCATGGAGCAGTTCGAGTTCGCGTGCATCGGTGCCTCCATGACGGAGGACGAGCGCGTCATCAGCCGCTCGCTGCACCACTTCGCCACGCTCATCCGCACCATCGAGGACGAGCGGGACCGTATGGTCAGTAATTCAGTATCACTACCACACTACTACACACACGTATCATGTATACTTTTTAATTTATATAAATATCAGGTATATTGTCAACCCAGGATACTGCTACAAGTACAACAGTATACGTCGCCTAAACTAGGTTTGAGGTCATTCATTCATTAAAGCGCTAAATGTTAGATCTTCATTAGATATTTGCAAAATTGTATTAATATGAGACCGCCTCCTTCTTACTACTGGTACTTGTACCAACCTAGGTACTTAAAAAAAAAACAAAATCAAACCTTAAAATCGGTTCTTTATGATTTACCTAAAAAAGAAGCACCTCGTCCATTAGTACCGCTGTATATCCAGCTGCTGATCCGACCCGAGGAGCTCCTGGGTTGGCAGCTGACTGGTGAGGCTCTTGACTTTTTAAATGCTAAATTGACTTGCGTTTAGCCGCAACTCGTCTGATGTGAAGCGATGATGCGGTCTAAGGTGGAAGTGTGGAACACGCTCGCCTAGAAGAAATCAAATCACAGTGTCGGGTAACAGTGAAACCACCAGAGCCAGTAACTCTCTCTCGGCTCTGGCGGCATCGACACAGCAACCGTTGTTGTGTCGATATCGAAACAACGATCGATCCACAGCCATGCTAACTTCAGCAGCTCACCGGCTGGCATGTTTCTTCAGCTCGCCCAAGCACTTATCAATGAGCTCGACAATCAGTTTGCTGCACCCCGCATACTTGTGAAATATTAATTTCATGTGAACAATTTG
The DNA here is from genome assembly GCA_949775195.1 of Diarsia dahlii. Lineage (NCBI taxonomy): Eukaryota > Metazoa > Arthropoda > Insecta > Lepidoptera > Noctuidae > Diarsia > Diarsia dahlii. Next base: position 175,654 of record OX459197.1, on the reverse strand, counting down.
TGTGTATGATATGTATACAATCTCGTAGCGTCTCTCTGCGGTTACGCTCGTGTGGCCTTCGTGTATAGATCGTGGACGAGTTTCTAAGATCAACGGACAGCGGAAGATATATTTGAGCCATTATCGCTACTTTTGATTGACTCCGTCCGTTCAATGTCAAGGGAAACTAGTGCGTCTACGACTATACGTAGTGATCTGTCAGATCTGTGTGTGGTTGGACTGGTGGGCCGCGGTTGGCGGGGAGCGGGAGCGGCCTTGTTGGTAAACACGCGCCGACCTTCAGGAATCACTTTCGATGCCGTTCGCCAACGATCACGTTCGCTGGTCGCTCGACGCGGGCGCCGGGCGCCGAGCGGCGGGATGCATGCTAATGAGGGCATTGACATAATTAGCGCACCATTACATGAGCGACGTAATGCCGCGCGCGCCCCCGGATGCGATCATGCGACGTCACGCCGGGACGCGACACTTCGCGTAGTTGCCCACTCGCATCTTTATTAGCTGCGAGACGCCTTAGGCCTTCCAATAGTTGATCCGTTCACATAGCTGGCTAAACAATTCGGGTAGTGGGATATCATTCAGGTCTCGTCGTACAAAGGCGGGAGTGCAAAAGCGGGAGCCGCGTTTTCAGCTCGCCTTTCATTTAATTATAGTTGAAGGTAGCTATGGTGTTAATCGAGTCCCAGCCCACTATGGCAGTGTCGCGTGGTCGGCCGGTCGCCGCGCGCCGGTCGCCAACACTCGAGCAAGCGCAGTCGAAAGTGAAACTGCTTTCGATGACTTGATCTGTTCATATCTGTGGTTCATATCGTTTTATGTTCTCATTTAACCTGTATTTTTGCTCTCGGTTTTGAATATCGAAGTTCTTGTTTTGAGCATAGAGCCACTTAATAAGTATGTTAATTAGACAGATACCGTTTGTTTTAGAAATTGAGACATTCTGTCTTTAGTGTTGGGGACGTCCGTGTTGGGATCCTGCGGGTCAGAGCCCATTCGTCCCCTAAGATTCGCAACCTGTGCCCACTCGTCCCCTGGGACTTTTGAGGGGCCCATTCGTCCCCTGAAGAATATTTATTTTTATTCATTCTTCTAATATAAGTACATGTATATGTGTATACTGCAGCTTGGTAGTCCTGGTACAGTCGCGCAGAAAAGGCTAAAATAAAAAATATAGTAATTCGGTAGATATCATGTTTATTTCAAATAAGATTAACACATACAAAATCACAATGTCCTAGAAACTAACAAAATACAACTCTTTTACAAAAATCAGCCTTGATTGACCATCATATAAATCAACATTAAATATAAAATATGCAAAAAAATAGAACACATATCAACAGTAAATAATCACTTCTTATTTTTTTTGTATATTTACCAACTACATACATGCAAAATCATAATAACTTAAATTTTCCAAAAAATTATAACAGTACAAAAAAAATACTATTATAGTTTTTAACAGATATGTAAAACATTTATCTTCGAATACTGTATTGTGCTGTGAATAGGTACAACAACAAGAGTTTTAAGATGTTATACCTATTCACAGCACATCTATGTCAAATCGTATGTCCCTTGCTTTCCAAACATCCAAACGAATTAATGCAAAATAAATCAAAGCAACATATTATCAAAACATGCTGTTTTTATAAATGATGGTGTGATTAAATCGATTAATAAACAAACTATTTATCTACTCTTTACAGATATGAAAATCACTGAAAAAGTAGAAAAAGTAATATTTTATCATACAAAATAGAAAATTATGTGAGTGCATACACAGTAGCATACTAAAAATCAATGTTTTACCTTAAAATAAAATAAAGTATTTAATAGTAACTATTAAAAAGTAGCAGCAGTTGATTTTTTTTTTCTGTGTCATCGTTCCAATTATATACATGTAAGTCTTTTGAAATAGGGATGTATAGGTAAATAGTAGAACTTACGTATTTTAAGCTATTGCATAGCTTCTATCGCGGGCCTTGAGCGTGGAGAGCGAATCCAGAAATTCCGTAACGAAAATATTCATGATTCAGTATTCAACCAGGTTGCTATGGTTACTGAAAATAACAAGGTTGTCAAATTAAATAATTTATAACCTCACGTGTAAAGGTAAAGTTTTTCTGTTTTGTCTCTCTGCTTTCTCCTTCTAAAATATTCTTACTCGTATAATTTGTGTACAAAGTGTTTTAAATATGAATAAACAAAGTGCATTTATTAATGAAGAAAGTCACGAAAAAATAGTGAAAGATAATGAGTGAGTGAGTACTCCTCGAGTACTCTATAATCTATATACATTCATTTTATTATTATTACGCATATATCATACGTTTTATTGGTTTTTGCATTACTATTCTGCGAATCGGTCTTAGAAAACGATTCGTTTTCTTATAAAATATCTAAAATAAAATAAATAATTTTCATATTTTTCAATGTTATGACACTTACGTCAGACTGACAAGCTGTCAATACTTTTTCTTTTAAATTTTCTGTCATAGAGTTTCTTACTAGCTTAGTCTATGAAGGTTACTTTTGATTTACTTATATAATTTAAATTCTTTTTAAAAAATACTGCATAAATAAAATTTGCATAAGTTGATAAAAAATGCTATGCAATAGCTTTACCGCGGCAGTCTCCGAGTGCCACATCAACTTTTTCCTTCACGTACATGCACTGATCACTTCACTCACTAATTAAATTTAATAAGTAATCCTACAGGATACGCTAATGAGTAAACTTTCACTCGAGACAGTATAAAAATCAGTACGCTTGGATTTGCAAAGTAAACTAAATGTAGTAATACGTTCCTGGAATAAATACGCCGAAGTTGTCTAGTAGGTAGGTACTGGTGTTAGCCAATCAGGTGCAAGTCCTTTCATCGAGCGTCTATTGTTTTGGGCTACGCCTTTGTTATTTGCTCGCGCGCAGATACTCTGGCTAAGATTACCCCTCCCGCTTCGACATTCCACACCCCGCGCACATCTGGAGAGTACTTACCAATTTTAAACACCTTTTCTATTATTTCAACAAGCCATTCGTAGTGAGACAATTTTACATCGTAAGCCTATCGACAGGTTATATTATTATCATGACGGATTATCATTCATCATAGCTCTTTTTTCAATGATCTGTTATAATTTATTAAATTAATTCTGATAATAAACTGTTCACAAGTGTACTATGTTAACCGTTTCTTCTGTAAAATATAGTTAATTTTATCTCAGGGGACCAATAGGCACCTGAATAGGTGCCGAATCTTTAACTTATATTGTATATATATTAAAGGGGACGAATGGGTACCTTAAAAATAATATTTTTTATTAAAATATTAATTGGTCCCCTACCAGGAGACCAATGGGCACCTATATAGGGGCCGAATCTACAACTTTTATGCTGGGGGACGAATGGGCTCTGACGCTATCCTGCTGCTTGCGCAAGTAGCTCGTAGACGTAGTAACTTAGTGATAGTAGGCGAGCGAGTGAGTGTGGCTGTGGCGAGCACGTACGACATTAATTCTTACTGAATCATTATTGAGTAATGACACTAATGATTCACCCCTCGCGATCGCGAGTCGCGCTTCGCTTTGAGCTAGTTTGTAATCGACTTCCAATAAAAAATAAGTTTAAAAACTGAAACGCGTATTTTAGGAAATGTCAATTTTCGTTGTTATCTAATTTGAATTGTAAGTGATTGTGCTGTTGGTGTGCTTAATATAAATAAATAAGTAAAATTAATATGAGGGCAGCCGTAGTCGCATGCCACTGATACCTGATGCTTCTTCATGGCGTTCTCATTGATACAGAAGTCGGCTGCTAGTTGCCGTTAGCAAGGTGGCAAATGACTGATACCATATCCCAACAAACTTTCATCCCTTATTTAACTCCCTTAGGGGTTGAAAAAAGCCAAAACCTTCCTCGAGAACCACTCTATCCATTGGGATAGAGTGTTTCTCGTAAGGTTCTGGTGTTTTTGGAAGGTTTTGCTGTTTTCACCACTGTGAAACTACTAAAAACTACTAAACCGATTTTCATGCTGTTGTAGCGGTATGTTTACCCACACATGCACACCACTTGCGAGCTTATAAGTGCCCTTGACGGTGCAACGTCATAGGCACTTATAAGCTCGCAAGTGGTGTGCATGTGTGGGTAAACATACCGCTACAACAGCATGAAAATCGGTTTAGTAGTTTTTGAGTTTATCGCGAACAGAGAGTCAGACGCGGCGGAGGAATTTGTTTTTACCCGACTACGGCAAAGCCAAAGGAGGGTTATGATTTTGACTGGCTATGTATGTATGTATGTATGTTTTTATGTATGTATCAAATGTATGTATGTGAGTATCTTCATCTGTTCCCTCATAGCTTCTAATCTACTTATCGGAACTCGACATGAGGAATCGTTAGAACCGTCTTAATTTTCCGCTGAACATAGGCTACGTTACGTGTCACAAAAAAGCGATTTGGCGCCCTCTAGCGGACAAAAAGTAAGGCTTAAAAATAAAAATGGAGATAAATACGCCGTGTTTGGTATCATTTGAAAGGTCCTCACTTGTATATTTCCAAAATATTGCTCAAATTTAAAATCACGCCCTCTAGCGGACAAAAAGTAAAGATTGAATAAAAAAATTACTCCAAAATTGTTTAAATAAAAAAAACGTGTGGCACTCGGAGACTGCCGCGGTAAATCTATTGCATAGCATTTTTTATCAACTTATGCAATAATAGGCAGTGGCGTGCGCCCTATAAAGGCTCTTAGGCTTACCCTACCTTACTAACTGAGCATTTCTTATAACTAATTAACCATGTAATCAAATAACACTATGTACAAAATAATAATTAAAAGTTCAAACTCCTGTTAAAATACTTAGAGCAATTTTTCGCGTACGAATCTTGTAGTTACAGGCTTGCTTAGGCTAGCATTCAAGTAGCCTAAAACCCATTCATAATTTTACGCACACAGCGTCACATCGGTGAATGATCGGTACATATTTCCGTGTATATGAACCGCACACATGCATGCCAGCTCCTGCGAGTGGAGGTGGCCTGTGATTGGCTGCAACAACACAAGGCTACGATTGGATGCGTCATGCGTCACATGCGTGGCCATCTTCAGCCCGCGAACTCCGGCGCGAAGTTCAAATTTGTTTATTTTTTACGTTTTTTGTAATTTGCAGGCCAGTGCTAGCTTGAATACTGACTACATACGTCTTACACCCGCGAATCATATTTATTAATCAACATACAACCTAGCACTGGCCTGCAAATTGCAAAAATGTAAGGAAATTAAGAAATTTGAATTTCGCGCTTAGCAGTCTTCGCTCTTCCGTCCACAGATAGAGTGCAGCACTGACAACACATTTCATTGATTGATTTCGTATAATCCTGCAAAATTTTGTTGACCGCTTTTGTGAACAAACTCGATATGAAAATGATACAATTTTATTTGGTAGTATTTTTCTATCGGCAAATTAGAAATTATATTTTACGTTTAAGGAAGCCATTATTATTGTTTCATATTGTTGTGACAAGCAATTTATAGCGCGATTTGTTTTGAAACCGAAAACGTACAGATATTGTCAGATATTAGATAACATTATTAACAGTAGTGTAAATATTAGCTTTGTTGTGTATTATTTGTTTATTCCCCTAACAAATAATAACAATGGTATTTACTTGTGATGTTTGTGTTGTTAATGTGTGTTTGCTAGATGTTAAAGGTAATAAGTTTTCTCAATTATCGTATAATGATAAGGTGCAAGTTGTATCTAAAGGTTTCGGATATTATCTTGCATGTGACGTGTTTTGTACTTTTGTAACTATCACCCACTCACTTGGATGAGATATTTGAGGTGGCCGAATCTTTCTTCTGTTTGCATCGTTAGAAAATCATGAGTTGAACCTTGAATAATGTGGTGAGTTTTTGAATTGTATTTAGGTATAACTTTTACAGGCTTATTTTCAAATTTTATAAATGTGACAATATTTTTTTTTTGTTGTCAATATTTCGTGGCCTACCCACCGTGGGAGACCACTGCACGCCACTGATAATAGGTATAAATAATTAGGTATTAATAGTGTAATTACACACCAAAATAATTATTCATTCAAAAAATTTGAACAAAAATAACGATATTAAGAGTTTGATCTTCGAATTTCGCGCGATGTACATTATATAAATCAAAACTAACCTTCATAGACTAAGCTAGTAAGAAACTCTATGACAGAAAATTTAAAAGAAAAAGTATTGACAGCCTGACGTAAGTGTCATAACATTGAAAAATATGAATATTATTTATTTTATTTTAGATATTTTATAAGAAAACGAATCGTTTTAGACCGATTCGCAGAATAGTAATGCAAAAACCAATAAAACTTTGATAAATGCGTACTAATAATAAAATGAATGTATATAGAGTAGGTACTCACTCCTCACTCATTTTCTTTCACTATTTTTTCGTGACTTTCTTCATTAAGGGCGCGTTTACAAATCAGGCAAAATTATGCTGTTTTTTCGGTACATTTTATGTCGTATCTCAACAAAATCGAATATAACTAATAACTACCTCGTATAGATTGGTTCTTCATCTTCAAATAATGGGAACTATAATATTGAAAATTTTAGTCTTTGATAATGTAAAATCGATCTTACGTTGCCATTTTCCACAAAATTAACGACACCGGGTTGAGTTTAGGTACATTTTTTGTGCTATTATTAACATATTTTACTATTTCTAAAAATACTGTATGTAGGCAAATATACTCAATTTTTAATAATGGGAATTTTTTTTAAGCTAAATGCTATGAATAGTCGCAGAAAAAATGAAAACCGAAACTTATTTTTTCTCATTTTTTGCTATTCCGGATGAATCTTAAACGATTGCAATAAGGTTCATTTTAGCGGTCACTGTCATGATAAATTACGCAAAAATTTTAAATGTAAAACTTAATCTGCGCTCTGCCACCGCTGTGGGTGGAACCTGTGTCGTTTTTTAGCTGCACTTCGTGTTGAAAATCATAGCTCTACGAACACAAAATATTTGTAGTAGCATAACTAAAAAAAAAACAAATTACCGCGAGAATCCGTAAACGCGTCCTTAATAAATGCACTTTGTTTATTCATATTTAAAACACTTTGTACACAAATTAATACGAGTAAAAATATTTTACAAGGAGAAAGCAAAGAGACAAACAATTATTTAATTTGACAACCTCAGTTGACAACCTTGTTATTTTCCGTAACCATAGCAACCTGGTTGAGTACTGAATCTTAAATCCGAATATTTTCGTTAGGAAATCTCTGGATTCGCTCTCAAGGCCCGCGATAGAATCAATATATGCAATAGATTAAAACAAAAATTTGTGATGCCTGGCCGACTTTGCTTTCATGAAAAAGCTTTCTACTCTAAGGCCCAGATTCAAAGACCACACTTTGACTTTACTTTGACTTTACTTTGATGGAAAGATCTACTTTCACGCAAAAATATATTTCTTAGGCCCAGATTCACAGACCACACTTTGACTTTACTTTGATAGAAAGATCTACTTTCACGCAAAAATATATTTCTTAGTCCTGTCAAGCTGTTATTTACTTTCCAAAAATCATACTTTACTTAGTAAAGTCAAAGTGTGGTCTGTGAATCTGGGCCTAAATGCGCATAGTTCAGTTTATATTGGTTTACAGCGCTGAAATTCTCAATTCTCACGGATTTCTAGAAATTCATGGTTTTGTTTTGAAAAATGAATTCTTTAAGTGACAGTGAAAGTATAGAATTAACTCCTGAAAGTATGTGAACTGACCTGCAAAATCGCTTGAGAAATATATGAAAGCCTATGGTAATTTGAATGAATGGAGAAATGCAAGAGGCGCCAAGAATTTTTATTAAACGGTTTTATTTAGCTCACCCCGTTTGTTTTATTCTTTCTTAGATCAAATTTAGTAATTCAAATTTCACCCTCTTCCTGTCAACCGATTAATCTGAAATTTTGTATACACTTTGGATTTTGGTGACAATACAATTATGTTTATTCATTATCATTATAAATTCAAGATGGCCGCCGCTACAAAATGGCGGATAATTTATGTTTTATTAATCCCATCAATATGGGTATCAAATGAAAGGGCTCAACCAGTATAATACAATGTACTATATAAAATTAAAATCCAAGATGGCGGCCTCTACAAAATGGCGGATAACTTAGGTTTTATTAATCCTTGCAATAATGAAGCACTAAATGAATTAAACAGAATGCGAAATAAATACTAAAAACTAGAACTAAAATATAAAACCGTGGGGCACGTCAAACATTTTAATCAACGATTGTAGACAATTGACGTGCCCCACGGTTTTATATTTTAGTCTAGTCTATGCATATGTTTATAATTCCCACGACTGTATCTATTTTATTATTTTTTGGTTTTTAGTACATTTATCTTAAACATTGCAATGTATGTTTAACATAAAACCGTTTAACTTAAAAAGTTTTTTTACCTATTTTTTTCAGAATCTGCGTTTCTGGCCTACTTCCAGTATATAGCCAAAACTAAACAACCTTCTACTCTTTCGAGTAGAAAGTTGTTTAGTAACGTGTTGTCATTATGAGCTCATACGCCCTATCATAGACACAATTAAAAAGCCATTGTTATAAATCTCCTTGAGATTTATTAGCGGACGGGAGGTTAATAACGACGTAAAAATGGACACCATATTCGTAATTAATAGCGTATCTGAAGAGGATGTCTGATGGATTGAAACGTGTCGTTACTCTATGTTTGATTAAAAAATAATATTACAATATAATATGAGATGAGGCGCCTTTTATTTTCTCATAGAGAGTGATGAAAAGCAGAGTGTATCACTTGCGCGTAAAATATATTTTTGGCTCGGGCGACGTACTTTGAATCCCTCGCTACGTTCAGGATTCTACTAAAGAATCCCTCACTACGTTCGGGATTCTACTCTAGAATCCCTCGCCTCGCTCTGGATTCAAAAAAGCGCCCTCTCCGTAAAAATATTATTTTGCTCCCATAAGATACAATCTACTATTTCACTTCTCATGCTCTGAAAGTGCTTATTTGTGCAGGATATAGGCTGCACAAAATCGAATTTTGTGCACAAGGGCATTAACGTATCTACTCATAAATGTATCTTTATTAAGGCAAAAAAATGAGCCATACAGCCACACACAATAAGAAGTTCATAGATAGAATTTGTTATTTTATAATATTTACTTTAAATTAATTGTCTTACGTGTTTTTTAAGACTTAAAAGATATTAAAATTTAAATTCAAGTACGGTAAGTTATTAGTTATTTAATTAATTAATGAAAATTATTGTTACAAAATTAATTTAATAGTAGGCTGTATAGAGGTCTGCAAGCCTAATATCAATTTCGTAAGATTAAAAAACAATTTCCTTCAGTATTCAAAACTGTACAAATTTTACTTTGAATTTTAATTAAAGAAATATGTTATACTACTGTTTTATTTCCTCGCATTCGAAGTGAAAAGCAGAGTTTATAACTCGTCCACAAAACCATTTTGCAACAAAATGGTTCGTTTTGTGCACTTGTTGTAAAATCTTAATAAAATAAATGAAGATTGAGTATTTTTAATTTTACCGGGAAATAAATGATTAGAGAAATTATTCCTCGAATTGGTTAAATTGCAACTTAAATACATTTTTTGAAAACTGTTCAATCCCTATTGAAAATTTTGGCTAAAAATTTAAATTTGACCACTCCGAGAAAGTACTTTTCCAAAAACTACCCAAATCGCTTCAAGCATGCCTATAAAATTTGAAGAGTTCTCTCTCTATTTCTCCAGGTTCCATTATCAGATCCCGACTTGATGATTATGGGACCACCAGGGAAACACCCTTTCAAACAAAATAAAAAATTCCAATTCGGTCCAACCACTCATCTTCGAGTAATCGGGGATGATACATAAAAAAAAAAGTTTCTGACCAATTTATCACCTCCTTTTTGAAGTCGGTTAAAAACATCGTAAAATGGTTCACAGAATAAATCTACCTACCAAGTTTTAACTGAGTAACAGTAGGTAGTCCTAATAGTTTCGAAATAAAGTGGCTGTGTCAAATGTAGTAGTACTCGTAATGACGGAGTAAGTAAGACCGAGACGACGTAGTTTGTGCTGACTGAGTATCACACGCATAGCTCATACCACACTGGACGGATCGGGCTAAAGTTTCACGGCATACAGGTGACTATTATAACGTAGGCATCCGCTTACAAAGCATTTTTATTTATTTATTTATTTAAACTTCATGCACAATAGTGATACATAGGCGGACTTAATGCCACAAGGCATTCTCTACCAGTCAACCTTAGGGTTAAATAAGACAACATTGTGGTAGGGTACAAAATATCTAAAAAACAACAACTCTAAAAAACTAAACTATATAGTTATATAATTATACTAATACATAAATATAAAAATATAGAATAAACTAATAAATATTTTACAAATACCAAAATAAAAAACGAAAATCTTAACAATAGGCAATACCATGACTCGACTTATAATAATTTGAGAGCTATTTGGTCTGACTTAAATAGTGGCTACGTACTTTCCTTTTAAAAGTAAATTTGCTTTCAGCTTTTTTAATGCCAAGAGGTAGCGCATTCCAGAGTTTTATGGATGACACAGCGTAAGAGTTTGACAAAAAACAGGTGCGATGTGAAGGAATTTGGAGAATGAGATTTTTGGAAGCTCGAAGGCTACGACTATGACAACTGCCCAACACTTTGAAATAAGTTTTTAAATAATCGGGAGCACGTGGATCGTTCATAATTGAGAAGAGCATGCAGAGAGATCTGAGGGACCTCCTGAGTCGGATAGGCAGCCATTTAAGCTGAGAACGGAAGGAAGAAACATGATCGTATTTACGAAGGCCAAAAATAAAACGAATACAATTATTGAGAAGTCGATCCAATTTATTTAGAAGTTCTTGGGATAAATCAGAATAACAAACATCAGCATAGTCAATAATGGGAAGCACAAGGGACTGAACCAAAGTGAGTTTCGTGCTAGATGGGAGAAAATGCTTGAATCTATAGAGAGACCGCAGCGAGAACGTGACCTTCTGACTCACCTGAGCGACGTGCTTATCCCAACTCAAACTGCTGTCAATGTAAAGACCCAAGTCCTTTACGTGGGGTGAAAGAGAAATGACGGAGTTCTCGTACATCAATGGCGCAAGTTGGCTAGTGTTCACATTCTTCAAATAGTATGAGCTACCAATGAGGATGGCCTGACATTTTTCGACGTTAACTGACACCCCAAATCTGCCAGACCATTCCTCGATAACACGAAGATCAGCGTTGAGTGTTGAAATGCAGTTATCTAGGTTGGCAATGTCTGTTTGAGCGTACAGTTGCAAGTCATCAGCGTACAGATGGTAAGAGCATTTGAGGATCGCAGTAAGAGAGTTTATAAATAAAGAAAATAAGAGAGGAGAGAGTATACCGCCTTGTGGAACACCAGTTACCAGGTCGCACCAGTCAGAGCAATTCTGATCAGCACGCACCGCTTGCTGGCGACCACGAAGATAAGATGAAAACCAATCCCGTGACAACGATGAGACCCCAATTTGCAACAGTATGGCCAGGAGAATGTCGTGATCAACGGTGTTAAAAGCATTGGAGAAGTCTATTAAAACCAAGACCGTTAACCTCGAATTCTCCAGACCATCCCTAATATCTTCAGTGACTTTAAGCAGAGCTGTCGCTGTGCTGTGACCAGGCCGAAACCCGGATTGGAAACTGGACAACAGGTTATTTTTAAAAACATATGAGGATATTTGGTTAAGTGCAACTGCTTCTAGAATTTTGGAAAGGAATGGGAGAATGGAGATTGGCCTGAAGTGATTGGGTAAACTAGGATTGGAAATTTTGGGAAGGGGAATAATGTAAGCCTTACGCCACATTTCAGGAAAGACACCAGTCTGCAGAGATGAATTGACGATGTGGGTAATAATTGGAATTAAGTTCTCAATCATAAAAGATAACATGGTTCGACTGACACCATCACAACCCACCGCTTTAGATTTAATAGAGTTGAAACATTTCAGGATCTCAGCGTTAGTCACGGGGGAGAATGAAAAAGAGTCAGGGGGAAACATTGGCTTGGAAGTAATATCAAGGATAGTTGTATTCTTAACGTCAACCGCAAGCGTAGCAGATGTTGAAAAGTATTTATTGAGAACATTTAAAGGGAGATTAAGAGATACAAGACTGGAGGGGGATTTTGCTATGCCTAGTGATTTGAGAAACTTCCAAATATCAGCCGGTGAAGAATTGAGGACATTCTCGCAAATGTATCGGCGTTTAGATGCTCTTACCATCTGGTTGCAGCGGTTTCTAGCCAACCTATACAGGTCCCAGTTCTCCTCACTGCGGTCCCGCCTATATTTTCCAGAAGCCCGGTCACGCCGTCTCATTGCCATCCGAACCCCAGGGGTTATCCAGGGGGCAGGAGGGCGCTTGACACCAACGGCCCTCAGTGGTGCATGCGTGTCAATGAGCTGGAGTATATAACCATTGAAAATATCCACCTTCTGATCCACTGATGATGACTGGGCGATATCAATCCAATCAAGGGCTTGTGCATCACTATTTAGTTTATCTTTCTCCAATCTTGCAAAATTCCTGATAAAAACAATGGCAGGCCGCTTTTTCAACACACTTGCTCATAAAGTGGCTATAATTTCACCGCAATTAGGCTCCTAATGACACCTATAATCAAACTGTGACTTTTTCATTATTATTATTCACTAGTGAGTTATAAGGTATTTTTTAAAATTTTATTGGTTGAGTTGCTACGTTCATAAAAAAGTTTCGATACAAAAAAGATCGTGTTCAATAGTAAAAATAAATTAATGTACTTAGTGCTTGCTCATTTCATGCAAATTTGAATTTAAATAGATAATTTCAACTTGTACGTTTTTATTAAATGAAACTTTCACTCAAATAATATAACTTAATTTTTTTCTGTAATAAAGAAAACTTTTTCCTCATTTTATACGTGGCTAAAACTCTATCGCGCTCATTCATTTAGTCTATGGTCGATCGTGAATTTCATGGTGGCGCCACTGGTCAAGAAAAAATGCATCGCTACGTCAAACTTAGTACATTTATTTTATTAGTTCCGTGTTTTCCCGCAGGCACAGATAAGTTGGTAGTACTGTAGATGCGCGCGCATAGGAAAACCGATTAATTTTTCCTGTTATTGTGAAAAAAAATCAGAACTCGTTTTAACTGTTGAAGATGACTTTTTAGTATTATTTTCTTCACAAGTGTGTTGAAAAACGTCGTATGATACACGTGTGTATTGATGATTACCGTCCTCGGCTTTCTTAAGACCCTCACCTGACGGCTCGGGTCTCAATGGCGCCTCAGCGGTAATCACCAACGTTACACACTTGTACCATAATGTACTATTAAAGTCCAACGTGAAACAGGGGTTTGAAAGTTTGTATGAATATCTGTCAACAGGCGAAACTGGTTCATAACAAACGGGAAGCTAAATTATGACCGAGTGAATATATAATTATGCTTATTTCCGTGGGTTCATTTCCGAATTTAATGGATATGAAGCCGCAAGCAAAAGCTAGTACCTACCTAGTTTATGTACCTATTTCGATCGATTATACGATCGCATGATTTAACATCTTATTATAATTTCTAAAATTCTTTCTTTTTCCAATTATTAAACATATAATTATGTGGAATGATTAACAGTAGTATACATGTAGGTAATTGGTCGCATTGTATACCATTCGAATTCCTGATTAATTGCTACGAAGAACGCTGCCTCTTACATGACATGAGTCACCAACTCACCGCACACCGCCCCCCCCCCCCCCCCACGTCACCGCACCGCACCGCACCGCACTCGACGGCTTCCTTCAACTGCGAGCTATTTATTTAATTCGTAAAATGAATGTTTTGACCCCAATAAACATTTACTAGTGCCACTTACTTATTATTATTAATTTGTCATCGCCATCGTTTATTTCACAGTTCTTTTGATAGCAAGAGTACCTTAGTATCTGGGTACTAAGTTCCTTGTATGAGATGATCAGGAGATGTCTTCGTAACAAAAAGTAAGAAAGTGCAATGATGAATGCAGCAATAAGTTAAGTGATCGGTAAGAGCGGCGATAGTGTTCCGGTGCGGAGATAGCTGCGCGCAAATAGACTGCGGTGACTCGCTGCGTCGCGCGTCTCGTACTGTTCGCGTCCCTGACTATGACCACATGACAATAGACGGGAGTGTGCGCTACACTGTACCTCCACTGTGGCTGCACTGTGGCTGCACTATGGCTGCAATGGGGCTGCACGCTGACTCAGGCGCAGCCGACTGTCCCACGCTGCCAGCATCCCCAGCATGCAGCATGAGCTCACTTGTTGTACTTACACAGCGCAACCTCGTCTGCTCGTTAAGTGCCTCGTACAGCAGCCGTCTTTCAATAACATACTCAATGTTGGACATTAGCAGCTTGTCTTCAAGCTAAACTGTACACTGTACTGTGCGAAACGTTATAGTTGAACGGGCTTCACTAATGAAGTCGCGCGCATTGTGGGCAGCGCTTGTGACTGTAAACGAGCCGCTTATAAAACGGTTGGGCAACTTCCACTGCTGCAAGTGGACCACATTCATTATTGACGTCATGCAATGGCTTCGGAGCCCCCTGTGCAGATATACAAATAGCCACATGAGTTGGCAAGTGTGCTGAAATTTAATTCGTAGTTCACAAGGGAGGTATACTGGGTTCTAGGTTACGGGAGCGGGAAAATGCTTAAATGTATCCACTTTAGCTTGAACACAAAAAAGCAATACAATCTGTACACTGTTAAAAATTATGTAATTTTACTAAAAATTATGTAATTTTACATGCAAAAAAATTACATAATCCTGTAAAATTTCCTAAAAATCTGGGAAATTTACGGGAAAATATGAAATTTTACATAAAATAATGTAAAATTGACGAAAATTATGTAAAATTTCATATTTTCCCGTAAATTTCCCAGATTTTTCGGAAATTTTACAGGATTTTTATATTTTTACAGTGTATAGGTAGACGAACACGTACCCGGTAAGACCCGGCTTGGTGAGATTCGGGAGGCCCAGTCCTGTTTAAAAATGTAGCGGCATAGTACAGAAAGTAGTACAGCTGACGAAAAGGAAAAACTCACTCACATCAGAATTTTGAAACGCGCTGTTAAGAGTTATCCGCCACAAGAGGATGTAGCAATACCCGGCAAGTGTTATTCGTGCCCCTAGCCCTAGTGATACATTTGTCTGATTGATGCGTACTGCACAGAGAATGTTCAGGAGAGAGTCCGAGTGAAGTGTGTTGTGTTGCAGCTGGGGCGCGCGCACGAGCAGATCATCCAGCCGCTGGAGCGGTTCCGCAAGGAGCACATCGGCGCCGTCAAGGTAACCACCGCCTCCTTACTCCACCCACACCCATCCTTTATTCACCCTTCCAACACTCCTTCTAAAGACAACATATTCAATTTAAATACACCCTCAACGTACGTCACGCCTACACTCCTCGACGGATTAGTCGATACGTCCACCGTATAGTTAGTAGTGTTTCCCACATTTCTGTCAGTTATGTTTAAGTCCCTTAAGTAGAGAAATGCTTCTACGCAATTAAATAACACTCACCACACAAACCACACACAATACAAATGTAAGCCAGGAGCTCATATCAGCAGTAGCGCTTGCGATTGCGAGCAATGCGAGCGCACTACACATAATAAATAAACAGTACGCACTGTACACATGGTTATCTTAATATCTTATTCGAGTTTGGCTATCAGTTTTTCTACTCGAATAATCGATTAGATAGAAGGCCAATTTTAAAGAGCATTCCATCTCTTATTATAGAGTTCATTGTAAAAGATCAGGAAATTTCTAGAGCACGGAGTTGTGGTGACGATCTCATGGGAATGGAAGGAATATGTTGATGTACTAGTTGCTCGTCGCTAATTGCAACAGATCGTGCTGCCGACAATAGCGCGCCATAATAGGATCAGTTCGGCGTGCGGCGCGTGTGTCGCGTGACGTCACTATATACACGACGTGTGCATGTTGCAGGAGGGGAAGAAGAAGTTCGATAAGAAGACTGCCAAGTTCTGCCAGAGCCAGGAGCGCACGCTCTCGCTCTCCACCAAGAAACCCGAGGCCGTGTTCCAAGAGGTAGGCCCACTCCGCGGCCGCGTATCGAGTGCAACCTGTACTAATGACTGGCAGTGCCCTCGAGCTTACAGTTCAACAGGAAATTCATCATTTATAAAATTAGAGCCAAATTGTTTGCCGTAAATTAATTTAGAATCTGAAGAAGAGTTATTTACACCATCCAGTAATTGGAACAAATTTTAATCATTGGTGCAAACTAGAAACAGACAAGACAACATTTTTAGTTAAAAGGTATCGTGTCTGGTGTGACGCTTACGTGGTGTGGTTGTGTGTGTTCAGGCAGACGCGGCGATGGACATGGCGGAGCGCGACTTCTGCCAGGCGTCGCTGGAGTACGTGTTCCAGCTGCAGGCCGTGCAGGAGCGCAAGAAGTTCGAGCTGGTGGAGACGCTGCTGGGCTTCGTGTTCGGCTGGTGGACGTTCCACCACACGGCGCACGACGTGCACGCCGACGCCGAGCCGCGCGTCAAGGACCTGCAGCTGCGCATCCAGCGGGTGAGTACCGCACTGGTCGGCCGCGTGTTGAGTGCCACATTAAACTACACTAACGTTTTGCTTCCCGTCAGTGTCACTCGTTACATTACATCGACATCGGCTTGCTCCACACATCACTACGTGGGTTTAGCGCTAAACGTATTTAAAAACTTCGTTTTGGCTCTATGATCTTACAGACCCATTAACTATATTATAATTCGTTTTCGATAAACGTATTCAATGATTTGTGGTTTATCGGAACCGAGCGTCTCATCCATCAGTTCACCACCAGATAGACATGATAGAGACGGTGATGTTTGAACATAAATCCTGTTGTGTTGTGCAACAGACACCGTGTTCCGCATGTCCCCGCGACCTGTGCGACTGTGTGTGTGTGCGTGTGCGCCAGCGCCTTACTGCCACACATTAATTATGTGCGTAGCCGGTACGGGTTAGCACAGCCACAGCTTTTATTGACTCACTTCAATTTTAAAATGTGACTAGAGTCAGTTACAAACACAAAAATTAAGTCTACTAACTTTGGAACGATAGGCTGGTAGCTGTCATCGTCGTCTACATTGTCTCTAATGAAATCGAGTGTTTAATGTTCGCATTCTTATGAGGATCATTTAGGAGCAGTGACTGCTATGGCCACGCAAAATGCATCCTAGTGTAGCACAAAAGTCAGTAAGTATGCGAGTGAGTGTGCGTGTGTGTGCGCTTGACTAACCTGTGCGCGTGTGCGCCTTGCAGACGCGGAGCAACTTCGACGAGATGAGCAAGCAGACCGAGTCGCTCATGAAGAAGATGATGGAGGTGCGCCAGATGGTGAGTGTGGCCGCGTGTGTCGCGTGTGTGCGTGTGCGTGTGTAACATAACGCGTGTGTGTGTGCAGAACAAGGAGGAGGAGGCGGCGGCCGAGGAGGCGGCGGGCGGCGTGTCGCGCGCCGGCTACCTGTTCCTCATGGAGAAGAGTGAGTACATACTACACGATACACGATACTAGGACCTTCACTTTATTCATCTGCACTAATCGAATATGCTCCATAAGTGCGATTGCCTATTCGACTACTGTTAAAAATTCACAAAAATGTTATGTAACTTCAAAAAACAAACAGAAATAACACGATGTGTGAAAAAAGTAATAAAATCGATCAAAAAATGGCTTGGTTTTAACTGATTTTAAATGACGTGTTAGACAAAGACAGCGCTACAGAAACGTGACGTCATATTTCATACCGCCATAGTTACGTAGTACAAAATGGCCGTTTCACGCGATAAGGATAGAAAGTGGCCCCACCAAAAACTTCTAAAGCATGTAGCTACGCCATTTTTAGGGTTCCGTAGCCGAATGGCAAAAAAATGGAAACCTTATAGATTCGTTATATTTGTCTGTCTGTCCGTCCGTAATTCCGTATGTACACACTTTATTCGAAAACTAGACTACACAGTTGAAACTTCGTAGGTAGATGTATTCTGTGAACCGCTTTACGATTTTTATTCAAAAATATTCAAAAAAATAAAAAGATTAAGGGGGTCTCCCCTTAAATGAAACAAACTAAAAAAAACGTTTTTCGTCAAATCTATTTGTGTTGGGTGTCTATAGATACTATAGATAGGTCTTAGGAAATGACAATGAGGTTCCTAACACCCCAGTCGGGGCTGCGGGTTGTTCGAATCTGACACCTTGCTATTGTATCGAGTCTGGTTCTTCTAACCAACCTATCAGACAGATGTGTGCTGGGGAGTTTGTTCCGCCACTTCTTCTTTCCAGCTAAACACTAGGAAGTGTCGATGGGTGGGCGTTTTGGGGGAATGTCTTATAAAAATGTAAATACAGTGAAACCTGGTTAAATGTGTCTCAGATATTCAAATCTGTCTCATGGGACCCCAGTATGAGTTCCAGTTATAGTGGTTTCTCACTTATCCAAGTCCCAGTTAACCAAGTTTCACTGTAGTAAAGTAGGTAAAGTAAATTTTGACCTTCGAAAAGTGCTGATTATCAGCCTAGTTTGAATAAATGAATTTTGATTTTGATTTTTGATTTTGAATGAGCTACTGCGGCCTCGACACAAAGGACTAAGAAGGAAAATGGGTGGTTTTTAGTCAGTAGAAGTCTGACACGCTCTTTTGCTCTTTTCTGCCCAGAGCGAAACTGCGGGAAAAAAGGGACAAAACTATTTTTTCTTGAAATCAATCGTTTGAAATATATTTCCAAAGTGGTAAAATGTTTGAAACTTTTAAATTAAAAGAGTGAAAAATCTTAAAAAAAAAATTTGCTGTACATCGCAATAAAAACTTTGAACCAAAATTGGTATGAACGATATATTATTATAGTAAGTAGTTTATGAGATACTAGCTGATGCCCGCGGCTTCACCCGCGTGGATGTCGTTCAAATTATATACTAAAACCTTCCTCTTGAATCACTCTATCTATTAAAAAAAACCGCATCAAAATCCGTTGCGTAGTTTTAAAGATTTAAGCATACAGACAAACAGACAAAAATAGCGACTTTGTTTTATACTATGTAAGGATATTAAAAAAAACCGCAAATATTTTCTGTTGCCGCTTTAACAAGAAATAATACAAATTAAAGGGAACTTCCTTACTACGATGGTACGGAACCCTTCATGTGCAACTTGTGCAAGTCCGACGTGCACTTGGCCAGCGACGACACACGTACCGTGAGCGCAGTGTGAGCGGCTCAGCAGTATTGTACTGTGACCTAACTTGTATACATTGTTGTGTGCGCAGAGGCGTTCGGCACCACCACGTGGAGCAAGCACTACTGCACCTACGAGAAGAGCTCGCGACAGCTCGCGCTCACGCCCTACAACCAGATCAACGTGAAGACGGTGAGTGTGTGCTGTGCTGTGTGTTGTGCGTGTTGTGTGTGTAGCGCGTGTGACGTGACCCGGCGCGGTGTTGCAGGCCAGCGGCACGGAGGCGCTGTGCGTGTGCGGCGCGCGCGGCTGCAGCGAGCCCGTGGAGCGGCGCTTCTGCTGGGAGTGCGTGCCGGCCGAGCGGGAGCGCGCGCCGCTGGTGCTGCAGGCGCTGGGCGAGCGCGACCGCGCCGCCTGGCTGCGCGCCGTGGACCTGGCGCCCGCGCCGCGCGCCGCCGCGCCCGCGCCGCGCCCGGGCGCCGAGCCCGCCACGCAGCTGGACGAGGCGGGCTTCGCCTTCGTGCGGCGCGTGGTGGGCGCGCTGGAGGCCCGCGGCCTGGAGGAGCAGGGGCTGTACCGCGTGGCCGGCGTGGCCAGCAAGGTGGCGCGCCTGGTGGGCTGCGCGCAGGCCGGGCGGCGCGCGCCGGCGCTGGCCGACCCGCTGGAGTGGGAGAGCAAGACGCTGACGTCGGCGCTGAAGAGCTACCTGCGCGCGCTGCCGGACCCGCTGCTGACGCGCGCGCTGCACGCGCAGTTCATCGCCGTGGCCAGTACGTACTCGACGAACAATAAATAAATTTGAACGAACGCTACACCGACACGCTCAAATACTGGATCGAACTTTATTCTGCTCGGATTTTCATGGGTGACAATATTTGGTTTTTCAGTTTTTAGTGAACCCTTGTAGATGCCTCATGTCTGTCTGTCTGTCTGTCTGTCCATCCGTATGTCACAGCCACTTTATTCGTGTTGAAACTTAAAAGGTACTTATGTCTAGTCGGTGAACCGCTTTACGATTTTGATAGGAAAATAGAAAAAAAGGAAATATTAATGGGGGTCCCCATCCCCCATACATGAAACCGAAACTAAAAAAAAGTATTTAAAAAACTAAAAAGCCTGACTGAAAAAACTGAAAAGCAAAAAACAAATACATTTTAAATTAAACAAAACTTGGAAGCAGGCGAGGTCCACTCTATTTTTATCATTTCATAATTTAATATTCAATATTGATACCCTACTCGATGGTAATAGAAAGAAAAACTGTTTTGAACTCCGTGATATGGCCCCCAAAATCCGCAATTTTCTTGCAGTCGGGTAAAAACACCTTTTTCATCAAAGTTACTCGTGTGTGTGTCTACAGATAGGTCTTTAAAAATGACATTGAGGTTCTAAAACCATTTTTTTCTCGAAGTCATTCTTTTGAAAGCTAAGACACTTCCAAAGTGATAAAATATGTCCCCCTCGCTCTAAGGCCGCAAATTCGGAGAGGCGGGGCGTGCAGCGGCGCGTTGTATCGAGCGTGCACTCGACTACTGAACGTATGAGTTTCTCTCTACTTGTATTTGTAGCAGCGTTTTGAGCGTGTAGTTAAGCGGCGTGTTCAGTGTTTTGGCGTTTTACCGAGCGTTTAACAGTCCTTCGCAGGGGAAAATCCCCGATTTGCGGGGAATTGAGGGTTAGCGCGGGGAGAGCCCCCGGGCTCTCCCCGCGCTAACCCTACATAAATCCGAATGACATAAATCCGGGAATTTCGGAAAATCCAGAATCCATACCGATTTGGCTAAAACTATTTTATGTTGGTTCGGGTAATACTAAAAACAAAAAAAAAACACGTTCGGACTTGGCAGATACAGCTCGATACAACTAAAACAATTTTGGATGGCAACACCACTCAAATGCCTGTTCAACTGTCATTTGAACACGATTTTGCTGCTTCAATGGATACCAAAAAAGGTATAGCTTAAGCTGAGACTTTTAAAATTCGAACCTAATCGAAATATGATTACTGCGAAAATATGGCCAAAATAACATACCTACCTACTACTCGTATTCCAAATAAAATAAGGGTCATTAGAGATTTAAATAAAAACTGTTTTCTTACCTGCCCTAGAATTTAAATAACTGGCCCTTACTTTATTTTGAATAGTAGGTAATGATGTGGTCTGTAAATGTAAAAGTAAAGGAGATCGGAATTATTGGGCTAAACTATGTACAGAAACCTTCGATCAATAATAGTACTAGATTAAGCATCAGGAACAAAACTAAGTCGCTCAAGTGGCCACGTTTGCACACACGTAAACATCTACATAACATCTTAGAAAAAAGTTCAATATTATTTACAACTTCAGATGATTATAAACCTTAACACTTAAACATAACGTTTAATTATCATTGTAAAGTATATTTATTTAAGCCCTTTCATCGGAGAAAGATTAGAAGCAAAACATTTTAAATGTCGCTCCAAAGTAAAAAGTCATCAGTACAAAAATATTCATTCTAAAATGAAACTTAAACTCTAAGCAATACGGTTAAAAGCATTTTGTGTACAATGTCGTGCTTATTCTATTGATACAATAGTTGGTGCGTTGTAGCAAACATTGGCCAAACAATTATAATATTCGCTGATTTAATTATATTTACAGTTTAATTATGTTTAAATATTATGAAAAAGCACATAATGATATTAAATTACCGAAAAATAGATATTCCTTCCAAAACCTTGGTGTTACGGTGGTTATTTACGCAGTTTTTGAACGCATACTGCGGTATTTTGACGTCTGAATGTTGGCTATGATTGGGCCATACTAATTTGAAATAAGACCACAAATACGTTTGTGGTCTTATATTTCGGGCCGTTTTTGAAGCGCTTATCGGGAATCTAGTACATTATTGATCGAAGACAGAAACGATATGTTTTACTGATTAAAAATAACATGTAACAATAATAACTTTCCACCGGAATCAGCTAAAAATTATAATTTGAAATATGGTTTTTAATTGAATGTAGTTGCAAAACTAGCTCCGTAAACAAGCTGTCAGGTCAACGGTGTATCCCTTGCTATCCTCATCCAGTATGGTCCTGCTACCTCCTTGATATCATCCTCCCATCTTCGAAGCTGCCTACCTTTGCTTCTCTTTTTATATCTAGGGCACCATTCCGTCACTTCGTTAGTCCACTTTTTATATCTAGGGCACCATTCCGTCACTTCGTTAGTCCACTTTTTATATCTAGGGCACCATTCCGTCACTTCGTTAGTCCACTTTTTATATCTAGGGCACCATTCCGTCACTTCGTTAGTCCACTTTTTATATCTAGGGCACCATTCCGTCACTTCGTTAGTCCACTTTTTATATCTAGGGCACCATTCCGTCACTTCGTTAGTCCACTTTTTATATCTAGGGCACCATTCCGTCACTTCGTTAGTCCACTTTTTATATCTAAGGCACCATTCCGTCACTTCGTTAGTCCACTTTTTATATCTAGGGCACCATTCCGTCACTTCGTTAGTCCACTTTTTATATCTAGGGCACCATTCCGTCACTTCGTTAGTCCACTTTTTATATCTAGGGCACCATTCCGTCACTTCGTTAGTCCACTTTTCTGTTTTACTTCTTGTTAAGTGTCCTGCCCATTTCCATTTTAGTTGTTTAATTTGGTATTTGATATCTATAATCTTGGTTTGTTTTCTTATTGTTTTTAACCTAATTTTGTCTTTTAATTTTATGTTGAGTAAGCTTCTTTCCATTCGGTATCGGTGTTGACAAGTTTCTAGTGATTTGATATTTTTCTTTGTACAACTCCATATCTGACATCTGTAGGTCCTGCTTGGGAGAATGCATGTATTAAATATTTTCTTCTTCCCTTCTATTGGTATATCCGAGTTTCTCATAACGTCTGCCCAGTATCTCTTCCATCCTAGGTTTATTCTATTTTGAATTTCTTTTGTTGTGATGTCTGTTGGAGATATTATTTAGCCTAAGTATGTATATTCGTTTACATATTCCAGTTCAGCAGCATTTTCAGGTATAATTGGAGTTTTAGCGTAATTTGTCATTAACTTTGTTTTACTAGTATTTATTGATAGTCCTACCTTTTCGCTTTCGTTTATCAGTTGTTCAATCATAACCTTCAGAGTGTTTGGATCACCACATATTAATATAAGATCATCTGCGAATCTTAGATGATTCAGTAATACTCCATTTACATTTATACCATATGTCTTCCATTCCAGTTGTCGAAATATATATGTTCTAGGGTTGCCAAAAACAGTTTGGGTGATAAGGGATCTCCCTGTCTAACTCCCTTTCTAATAGGGAAACATTCTCCCACCTTTTCTTGCTAATGGCAATTAACAGCTGACTTCTGTATCAATGAGAACGCCATGAAGGAGCATCAGGTATCAGTGGCATGCGACTACGAAGAATATCAGACAAGAATTATTTTCTTGTTTTTACCCGACTACGGCAAAGCCAAAGGAGGGTTATGATTTTGACTGGCTATGTATGTATGTATGTATGTGTGTATCTTCATCTGTTCCCTCATAGCTTCTAATCTACTTATCGGAACTCGAGATATGAGGTATCGTTAGAACCGTCTTAATTTTCCGCTGAACATAGGCTACGTGACGTGTCACAAAAAGCGATTTGGCGCCCTCTAGCGGACAAAAAGTAAGGCTTAAAAAATAAAAATGGAGATTTATACGCCGTGTTTGGTATCATTTGAAAGGGCCTCACTTGTACATTTCCAAAATATTGCTCAAATTTAAAATCACGCCCTCTAGCGGACAAAAAGTCAAGAGTAAATAAAAATATTTAACACCAAAATTGTTTAAATAAAATAAATTAAAAAACTAAAACCCAACTACGACAAAAAAAAAACGACGCTGAAAAAGTATGAAACAAGATTTTCAGGATAGAACAAAAAGAAAAGCCGTAGTCACACGTTATAGGTACCAACCTAAACACTTAAATACCGTGTGACTACGGCTTTTCTTTTTGTTCTATCCTGAAAATCTTGT
Source organism: Diarsia dahlii (assembly GCA_949775195.1). Lineage (NCBI taxonomy): Eukaryota > Metazoa > Arthropoda > Insecta > Lepidoptera > Noctuidae > Diarsia > Diarsia dahlii. The sequence continues at coordinate 151,268 of OX459197.1, read as the reverse complement.
TTCATACTTTTTCAGCGTCGTTTTTTTTGTCGTAGTCGGGTTTTAGTTTTTTAATTTATTTTTCTACTTTTAAGACCGCGATTTTGTTAGTAGTCGGGTTTTAGATTTTTAAACTTAATTTTTTAATATTTTAATAGTAACATACAGATGTGTTTTCAAACAATTAAATCAATGTGTTTATTTGATTATGGTATTTACAATACATTTTGGAATTAGTTGCCCACAATTCTTACCATCTGTCGCCTAACCTAACCTAGTGACCCAAAAACTTATTTTCTTCCTAATTCCCAAGGATTTTGAAAAAAAAATCTTTTTGATATGAGTATGTAGGTATGTGTTTTATCTACTACGATGATGACAATCGCTATTGACTTCTGACGTTTCAGTATTTTTGGTCACGCCCACAATTTTTCCGATACCCTAGCGCCATACTACCAAGTAAGAAACAAATAGTCCAGGATCCGCGGTCCATTTTTGCACTTGATTACTATCAAGCTAATTTTGATGAGACGGCGAGACGCCCAACAATTTCCTGCACGAAAACTCTCGAATTCTCGATTGTGGTAGGTAATAGGGGTAGCAGGGATAAAATATGTTGGTTTGATGATTCTCAAAAGTGTTTGTACTAGCTGGGTTTTTTTTGTTAAATCTGATGATAATTATCTAAATTATTTGAAAAACCACCAACCATCAAGCCCGAACACGTCCCGCTTCCTCTATGCAGACGACCTTGCCCTCACATCCCAAGCCACCACCTTTGAGGAGTTAGAGGTCCACTTATCAGGTGCTCTTGATGAATTAGATGCATACTACCTCGCTAATTCACTCAAACCAAATCCGAGCAAAACTCAGTCTTACATTTTTCACCTTCGAAACAGAGAGGCTGGGCGCAGACTTAACATCGTCTGGGGTGGAGTGACTATCGAGCACAGTGACTTTCCAAAGTATCTTGGGGTTTCTCTGGACAGATCATTAACCTTCAGAAAAAACTGCAGTAACATCAAGCAGAAGGTGCACACTCGCAACAGTCTTTTAAGGCGACTAGTTACTTCAAAGTGGGGTGCTTCGCCTCGTGTTTTGCGGACTACTGCGCTGGCGCTGTCGTTTTCAGCTGGTGAATTTGCGTGCCCCGTGTGGAGCCGCTCAGCCCATGCAAAGTCAGTGGATACAGCTCTAAACGAAACGTGCCGGATCATCACTGGTTGTCTTAAACCGACCCCGGCACAGATGCTGTACCCACTGGCAGAGATAGCGCCGCCTGAAGTTCGCAGAAGAGTGGCAAGCTCTAGAGAAAGAGCCAAAATGGCTTCAGACACACGACACCCATTGCACCTAAACAGCCTTGTATCGCAAAGGCTGAAAAGTCGAAACAGCTTTCTGAAGTGTGTCGCCCCACTCACTGGCGAGATGTCTACGGAAAGATTAAGGCTGTGGCGAGGTAGTGCATCCTTACCTTACCCATTTGTTCCACCTGCTGAACGTCTCCCACCTGGACAAGAGTTGCCGTGGCTGACCTGGAAGTCTTTAAACAGACTCCGGACCCAGGTTGGTCGTAGCAAAGAAAACCTACTGAGGTGGAGATATATAAATGACTCTGCTCTGGAGTGTAAATGTGGTGCTGTTCCTCAAATGATGGGGCACTTAATATCGTGCCCTGCGTGTCCTGCTGGTTGTTCACTGCAGGAACTAATGGACGCTACCGAAAGCGCTAAACTAGTAGCCCAATTCTGGGCCGACACAATTTAGATTGCCATCGACACGCTAAGAAGAAGATTTGAAAAAATATTTGTCCTACAAAATGTATGGTTTGATCAAAGAGTCCCCTTCCTTCCTTCCAATATGTATCGATAACGAAGTCATTAAAAATGATTACTAACTGGGTTTTGGGGATTGGATATTTTCTATTAGACCCACTCTTTACAAGTTACCTACAAGATTCTAAAAATTATAATAAGTGTTTGGCACTTACTCCACGCATTATCAATACTCCTGTACATCATAAACAATAGGCTAATACACTTTCTGGAGCCACAAATTCCAGAAGAGCAAGCAGGTTTTGTTAAAGGCAAAGGCACGCGGGAACAAGTCCTGAACGTTCACCAAATTATAGAGAAAAGCCGGGAATTTAACAGCCCTGTATTGATATGTTTCATAGATTACACCAAAGCATTTGATTGCGTGGAGTGGGGCAAGCTGTGGGAGGTTCTAAAAGACATGGGAACGCCTCAACATCTTATTGACCGCTAGTCCGATGCCTCTACATCAACAACCGCTCTTTCGTCAAAATAGACACCGACTGTTCAAATGCGTTAGGCAGAGATGCATCCTCTCACCTCTGCTCTTCAAAGTGTATGAAGAGTATATCATTGACAAGACTCTTGAGGGCTGGGACAAGGGGTTTACTGTTGGTGGAAAGTGGATTTCCAATCTGAGGTACACTGACGACACCGTTCTCCTTGCTACAACATTTGGCAACATGAAAGAGATACTGCACAGATTGGAAGTGGAAACTGGCAAATTAGGGTTTGCAATAAATAGGCAGAAAACCAAGCTTATGGTGGTAGATCGTGCGGGAAAGCTATCGGGCGCCTATAACATCTAAGACATCTATACTGTGGACAGCTTCAATTATCTGGGCTCCAATATAAGTAATGAAGGTAGCTGCGTCCCAGAAATAAAACGGCGGATAGCCATGGCTAAAACTGCTATATCACGCCCCCAGAACATCATAAAACGAAGGCCCGTTTGGTCAGAGCACTAGTTTTCCTGATTTTCCTCCATAGAGTTGAGACATGGACAATCCAAATAAGAGTAAGACAGAGGATAGACGCATTCGAAATGTGGTGCTTTAGGCGGATTCTCCGAATTCCATTTACGGCCAAACGCACAAATGTGTCTATCCTTTACCAACTCGATATCAAGACTCGATTGTCAACAGTTTGCCTACAGCGTATTTGTCTTATTTCGGGCACATAATGCAAAGAGGAGATAGCAGCCTTGAAAAGCTGGTCATTGTTGGCAATACCGAAGGCAAGCGACCGCGAGGCCGGTCGCCATTTAACCAATTTGGAAGTGTCTGTCTTCCAAACGATTGTCTTTGAGAAAAAATTGTTTGTGGAACCTCAATGTCATTTTTAAAGACCTGTCTAATGTCTATAGACACCCCACACGTAGGTATAGGTTCGATGAAAAAAGTTTTTTTTTAGTTTCAGTTCCATGTATGGGGGACCCCCCTAAATCCTTTTTTTTATTTTTGTATAAAAATCGTAAAGCGGTTTACAGAATACATCTACCTACCGAGTTTAACTGTGTAGTTTCAATAGTTTTCGAATAAAGTGGCTGTGACATACAGGCGGACAGACGGACAAACAGACATGACGAATCTATAAGGGTTCCGTTTTATGCCATTCGGCTACGGACCCCTAAAAAACCGCAGGTTTGTAATAATTTTTGATGACCTCGTTATCAATACATGTTGGAAGGAGAGTTGATTAAACACATACAACAATATTTTTACAAACACAAATATTTTTTCGAATAATTTAGATAATGATCATCAGATTTAACAAAAAAAATAGTTAGTAATAGATTTTTGAAAATCATCAAATCAACATATTTTATCCCTGCTACCCCTATTACCTACCACAATCGAGAGTTTTTATATAGGAAAATGTTGGCGTCTCATCAAAATGCAGCTGCTCACGGAAAATTAGCTTGATAGTTATCAAGTGCAAAAATGTACCGTGGATCCTGGACTAACAGTGTGACGCGGTCAGTAATCTATACTAATACTAGCTGACCCACGCAACTTCGTCTGCGTCACATAAATATGGCTTATAACCTTTCTCGATATATCGACTATCCGACATAAATTAAGCTAAATCGTAACAAACAAAAAATCTTATCTTTCTTCTTTATTATAATAGTTTAGATGGTTTAGATTAGCTTAGATTATATTAAAGTGTGAATTACTATAGGTACCTATCTCTTACTGTTAAATACATATACGATAACACTCTGTACTTGTAAACATTATGATGCAGTAAATATTTTGAATTTGAATTTCCCGGAAAGAATCTCCCTACATTGCGACGCGCGAATTATTTTGCCGCGCGGATATTTTTACATTGCGATATCTTCTAAGATATTTGTTTAAACTGTTTAGAGTTAAGGGCACAAATATTCTATATTAAATTTTCCTTCTAACAAACACATTTATTTAGATATAGATTAATACCATATGGGTTAAATAAGCTTCGCAAAAAATAATTATTTTTAACCTAACAGTTTAATAGTAAAAAAAGGTTACAGGGAGTCAATCTTAAAAGATAGATATATGCTGTCGCGGACTTTTTTTTAGGAATTTTAAAGAGGAACAATTCCTGCATACATGATATTTGCGTAACTTAAACCGTTTTCGCAGCGCACGCAGCGGAAGCTCTCAAAAAGGAAATACCTTTTCCCGTTTTTGTAACATTTTTCATTTATGCTCCGCTCCTATTAACCGTAGCGTGATGTTATATAGCCTATAGCCTTCCTCGATAAATGGACTATCCAACACAAAAAGAATTTTAAAATTCCAACCAGCAGTTCCTGAGTTTACCGCGTTCAAACAAACAAACAAACAAACAAACAAACAAACTCTTCAGCTTTATAATATTATACTAATATTATAAAGCTGAAGAGTTTGTTTGTTTGTTTGTTTAAATAAATGTAAACAAACAAACAAACTCTTCAGCTTTATAATATTATACTAATATTATAAAGCTGAAGAGTTTGTTTGTTTGTTTGTTTGTTTGTTTGTTTGAACGCGGTAAACTCAGAAACTGCTGGTTGGAATTGAAAAATTCTTTTTGTGTTGGATAGTCCATTTATCGAGGAAGGCTATAGGCTATATAACATCACGCTACGGCTAATATGAGCTGAGCATAAATGAAAAATGTTACAAAAACGGGAAAAGGTATTTCCTTTTTGAGAGCTTCCGCTGCGTGCGCTGCGAAAACGGTTTAAGTTACGCAAATATCATGTATGAAGGAATTGTTCCTCTTTAAAATTTCTAAAAAAAAGTCCGCGACAGCATATATCTATCTTTTAAGATTGACTCACTGTAACCTTTTTTTACAGTTAAACTGTTAGGTTAAAAAGAATTATTTTTTGCGAAGCTTATTTAACCCAATATGGTATTAATCTATATCTAAATAAATGTGTTTTTTAGAACGGAAATTTAATATTGAATATTTGTGCCCTTTACTCTATACAGTTTAAACAAATATCTTAGAAGATATCACAATGTAAAAATATTCGCGCGGCAAAATATTTCGCGCGTCGCAATGTAGGTACGGGGGATTCTGGCTGGCCTCCGGGAAATTCAAATTCAAAATATTTACTGCATCATAATGTTTACAAGTACAGAGTGTTATCGTATATTTAACAGTAAGAGATACCTATAGTAATTCACACTTTAATATAATCTAAGCTAATCTAAACCATCTAAACTATTATAATAAAGAGGAAAGATAAGATTTTTTGTTTGTTACGATTTAGCTTAATTTATGTCGGATAGTCGATATCGAGAAAGGTTATAAGCTATATTTATGTGACGCAGGCGAAGTTGCGTGGGTCAGCTAGTCTTCTATATATATAAAAGAAAGTCGTGTTAGTTACTCCATTTATAACTCAAGAACGGCTGGACGGATTTAGCTGAAAATTGGTAGGGAGGTAGCTAAGAACCAGGAGAAGGACATAGGATATTTTTTTTTTTTTTAGGTAGGGTAGTAGGTAGGTAGGTAGGGTAGTAGGTAGGGTAGTAGGTAGGTAGGTAGGGTAGTAGGTAGGTAGGTAGGGTAGTAGGTAGGTAGGTAGGGTAGTAGGTAGGTAGGTAGGGTAGTAGGTAGGTAGGATAGTAGATAGGGTAGTAGGTAGGGTAGTAGGTAGGGTAGTAGGTAGGGTAGTAGGTAGGGTAGTACGTAGGGTAGTAGGTAGGGTAGTAGGTAGGGTGGTAGGTAGGGTAGTAGGTAGGGTAGTAGGTAGGGTAGTAGGTAGGGTAGTAGGTAGGGTAGTAGGTAGGGTAGTAGGTAGGGTAGTAGGTAGGGTAGTAGGTAGGGTAGTAGGTAGGGTAGTAGGTAGGGTAGTAGGTAGGGTAGTAGGTAGGGTAGTAGGTAGGGTAGTAGGTAGGGTAGTAGGTAGGGTAGTAGGTAGGGTAGTAGGTAGGGTAGTAGGTAGGGTAGTAGGTAGGGTAGTAGGTAGGGTAGTATGTAGGGTAGTAGGTAGGGTAGTAGGTAGGGTAGTAGGTAGGGTAGTAGGTAGGGTAGTAGGTAGGGTAGTAGGTAGGGTAGTAGGTAGGGTAGTAGGTAGGGTAGTAGGTAGGGTAGTAGGTAGGGTAGTAGGTAGGGTAGTAGGTAGGGTAGTAGGTAGGGTAGTAGGTAGGGTAGTAGGTAGGGTAGTAGTTAGGGTAGTAGGTAGGGTAGTAGGTAGGGTAGTAGGTAGGGTAGTAGGTAGGGTAGTAGGTAGGGTAGTATGTAGGGTAGTAGGTAGGGTAGTAGGTAGGGTAGTAGGTAGGGTAGTAGGTAGGGTAGTAGGTAGGGTAGTAGGTAGGGTAGTAGGTAGGGTAGTAGGTAGGGTAGTAGGTAGGGTAGTAGTTAGGGTAGTAGGTAGGGTAGTAGGTAGGGTAGTAGGTAGGGTAGTAGGTAGGGTAGTAGGTAGGGTAGTAGGTAGGGTAGTAGGTAGGGTAGTAGGTAGGGTAGTAGGTAGGGTAGTAGGTAGGGTAGTAGGTAGGGTAGTAGGTAGGGTAGTAGGTAGGGTAGTAGGTAGGGTAGTAGGTAGGGTAGTAGGTAGGGTAGTAGGTAGGGTAGTAGGTAGGGTAGTAGGTAGGGTAGTAGGTAGGGTAGTAGGTAGGGTAGTAGGTAGGGTAGTAGGTAGGGTAGTAGGTAGGGTAGTATGTAGGGTAGTAGGTAGGGTAGTAGATAGGTAGGTAGGAAAAACGCATTGCAACGCATGCGCGGGTTCAGCTAGTAATTTATAGATGAACGGATAGCTGTCAGTGGGGCGCAAAGTGACATACGTCCGTCTGGCACCGCGCCTAAGCGATCACTGTTGGATTGCATACGTAAGAATGAGAGCGCGATGACCCAACGCTCGAACTTCTTACAAACCATATAATGATGAATTACATAAAAATAATTTATTAATTAATCAAAAATTAAAAACAACCAAATTTTTTATTTGAATATTATACGTTGTTATAAATTTTACCAACGTACGTTGATAAGTAATACAGATATTTTTGTTGGAAGATCATTTTATGAGGTTAGTTTACCATTTTTTTGTATCGAGAAAACTTTTCAAAAACGTGTTTTGAATACAACGAAATTATCAGAAATATGTTCAAGATTAACATATATTTTTTCCACCGTGTCAAACTGTATAGATTTGGCTAAAAATTGTTCAATACAAGCCTATTTGGCTCTTATCAGCCTCTTAAATAACACATAAATGATTACTGTACATATTTGGCCCAACGATGTATGGACCCTGCCAATTTCCTTTGTTATAGGTATAGTATTTTATAAAAGTTTTAAGTGGTATGTTAAACGAATAAAACTGTTTTTATTTCAAAAATATAAATTCGGAGAATTTGTGGAGAATCGAGATTTTTTTATTGGCAGCACTTCATGGGATGACACTATTGCCCTTGGATGGCGGCCTCCGATTGGTCGTTGTACGGTCAGCATCAGAAGTAGGTATATTAACATTACTCAAAGTTTCGAAGCTGTTTTTTTTTTGATAAAAACTTGTTAGATATTACTCGTTACTACATGTTATTGGAGTGTAAGGACTATTTTAACGAATAATCTTCTGAAACATTAAAAATAATAGCTAGAGTCTTGTACATAAAAGAATTAAAATTCCGAAATGTTCAGCTACTTCTGATGCTGACCGTACTTGGACGCCCGCTCGCACGCACGCTCTCGCGAACACTAGTAGCGTGCACGCTGAACGCGACGCTGCACGCCCCGCTGTTCCGCAATTTGTGGCCTAACTTTTAAACTAAGAGAGTGATAAATCTAAAATTTTGTATAATGAGAATCTAAATTGAGTTTGTCGTCCAACAGAATTCCAAGATCAGGGCCAGAGTTTCTCTTTTTAGGTTTTCGTTTTTTAAGGTGTAGAGATATACCTAATAGGATATTTTAAGTTTTAGTAAAACCGTTTCATTTATTTATTCATCAAACAATTTTCATTGTGTTAGAATTTTACAAATAAATCACACATCAAATCATATAGCATTAGCAATAAAATCAAATACAGTGCAAATAAAAAAAAAAAAAAAAAATTTAAGTACTATGTCATCAACCCAAAACCAGTAAAAGCACAAAAACAAAACAACCATATCTTTTCCACGTCACGTAGGTACATAAATCAACTGAGAATTAAATTACTGTTTATATGTCCAACATGTGTCCAACCATAAAAAGCTCAAATACAAACATGTCCATTTCATATGAGGTTTTAATTAGAATAGAATATAAATTAAATGCCAGTCCGATGTAAAATAAATGAAAAAATAAATCAAACGTTAATTAAATACACATAATTAACACATAATTAATTTATTATTAATTATGTGAAAAAAAAAACAAAATGGCGGACAGGTTGATATGCCACATCGGTTCTATCCCCTTTAATTAAATACCAAATACCTAGATAAAAATTAAATGTCAATAAAACAACCATATCTATTTCATGTTGCTTAAATTAAAAAGAATTAAATGTAAACTAAATGTCCGTGAAAATTAATTAAGTTCGAAATAATTGACAACTAAATAACAATCAAATTAAATGTCGAATAATCAAATGTCAATTAAAATAAATACTAACTTAATGAAATGTCAAATAAATTAAGTGTCAATACCATATCAAATACTTAATTGAATACACAAATTAACTGTAATCATTCACAATTAAATCGGACACAGATTAGAAACATTTTTCTAATAAGAAGGCTTTTAGTTTTGCCTATGAGTTAGTGTTGTACACCAAAGTTTTTAAATCCGTAGGTAACACAGAACAGAAAAAATAAGTAGAAGTGCTAAGTGACGAAATCTGTATCGGAACCAGAGTCGCCAAACTAACACAAACTACAAATGTTTTAGCTGTAAGTTTCCATAAAATTAATAAAAAAAAATATATATAGAAATTGGTCGATAGTTCTCGACGTTGTGCCTGACTTGTAGGTAGGATGCTAGGGAGTTTCCAAGCTTGTGGTAATATCCCCCTTGAAATTGATAAATTAAATATTAGTAAGCAAAGGGTACACCTTTGCTTACTAATATTTAGAGAGAGAGATTAGTGGCGGTCTTCTTAATAAAGATTACTGGCAAACCATCAGGTCCAGGTCCTTTTGAAGTGTCTAATAACTCGAGCCCTCTCAGTACTTTAGCCACTTAAAATTTTATGTCACTTATAAGCGAGCAGGTAGGGGAGCAGTCTGTATGCGAGGACGGTACATTTGTTAAGGTAGATGGTTCATAAATAGTTTTTTTTTTATCTTATAATGAAGACGCTAAGCGTTTTGAGGGTTGGGTCAGTCAGATGATGAAATCCCATGAAGATCCGACCACAACAAAAGTTCGTTCCACATTTGTTAGGCTAATAGCATTTTTGTAGTAACACACCCGTGTGTTGCGACTTTGCAAGTACTGACCTTGCGTGTGTGTGTGTACAGAGTGCGAGCGGCGAGCCGAGCGTGCGGCCGGCGTGGCGGCGCTGGTGCGTGCGCTGCCGGCGCCCAACCGCGACATGCTGACGCTCGTCATCACGCACCTGCGCAAGTGAGTACCGCCCCCCAGCCCCCCCTCCGCACTCCTGTGGCGTGGCGGCGCTGGTGCGTGCGCTGCCGGCGCCCAACCGCGACATGCTGACGCTCGTCATCACGCACCTGCGCAAGTGAGTACCGCCCCCCAGCCCCCCCTCCGCACTCCTGTGGCGTGGCGGCGCTGGTGCGTGCGCTGCCGGCGCCCAACCGCGACATGCTGACGCTCGTCATCACGCACCTGCGCAAGTGAGTACCGCCCCCCAGCCCCCCCTCCGCACTCCTGTGGCGTGGCGGCGCTGGTGCGTGCGCTGCCGGCGCCCAACCGCGACATGCTGACGCTCGTCATCACGCACCTGCGCAAGTGAGTACCGCCCCCCAGCCCCCCCTCCGCACTCCTGTGGCGTGGCGGCGCTGGTGCGTGCGCTGCCGGCGCCCAACCGCGACATGCTGACGCTCGTCATCACGCACCTGCGCAAGTGAGTACCGCCCCCCAGCCCCCCCTCCGCACTCCTGTGGCGTGGCGGCGCTGGTGCGTGCGCTGCCGGCGCCCAACCGCGACATGCTGACGCTCGTCATCACGCACCTGCGCAAGTGAGTACCGCCCCCCAGCCCCCCTCCGCACTCCGGTGGCGTGGCGGCGCTGGTGCGTGCGCTGCCGGCGCCCAACCGCGACATGCTGACGCTCGTCATCACGCACCTGCGCAAGTGAGTACCGCCCCCCAGCCCCCCCTCCGCACTCCTGTGGCGTGGCGGCGCTGGTGCGTGCGCTGCCGGCGCCCAACCGCGACATGCTGACGCTCGTCATCACGCACCTGCGCAAGTGAGTACCGCCCCCCAGCCCCCCCTCCGCACTCCTGTGGCGTGGCGGCGCTGGTGCGTGCGCTGCCGGCGCCCAACCGCGACATGCTGACGCTCGTCATCACGCACCTGCGCAAGTGAGTACCGCCCCCCAGCCCCCCCTCCGCACTCCTGTGGCGTGGCGGCGCTGGTGCGTGCGCTGCCGGCGCCCAACCGCGACATGCTGACGCTCGTCATCACGCACCTGCGCAAGTGAGTACCGCCCCCCAGCCCCCCCTCCGCACTCCTGTGGCGTGGCGGCGCTGGTGCGTGCGCTGCCGGCGCCCAACCGCGACATGCTGACGCTCGTCATCACGCACCTGCGCAAGTGAGTACCGCCCCCCAGCCCCCCCTCCGCACTCCTGTGGCGTGGCGGCGCTGGTGCGTGCGCTGCCGGCGCCCAACCGCGACATGCTGACGCTCGTCATCACGCACCTGCGCAAGTGAGTACCGCCCCCCAGCCCCCCCTCCGCACTCCTGTGGCGTGGCGGCGCTGGTGCGTGCGCTGCCGGCGCCCAACCGCGACATGCTGACGCTCGTCATCACGCACCTGCGCAAGTGAGTACCGCCCCCCAGCCCCCCCTCCGCACTCCTGTGGCGTGGCGGCGCTGGTGCGTGCGCTGCCGGCGCCCAACCGCGACATGCTGACGCTCGTCATCACGCACCTGCGCAAGTGAGTACCGCCCCCCAGCCCCCCCTCCGCACTCCTGTGGCGTGGCGGCGCTGGTGCGTGCGCTGCCGGCGCCCAACCGCGACATGCTGACGCTCGTCATCACGCACCTGCGCAAGTGAGTACCGCCCCCCAGCCCCCCCTCCGCACTCCTGTGGCGTGGCGGCGCTGGTGCGTGCGCTGCCGGCGCCCAACCGCGACATGCTGACGCTCGTCATCACGCACCTGCGCAAGTGAGTACCGCCCCCCAGCCCCCCCTCCGCACTCCTGTGGCGTGGCGGCGCTGGTGCGTGCGCTGCCGGCGCCCAACCGCGACATGCTGACGCTCGTCATCACGCACCTGCGCAAGTGAGTACCGCCCCCCAGCCCCCCCTCCGCACTCCTGTGGCGTGGCGGCGCTGGTGCGTGCGCTGCCGGCGCCCAACCGCGACATGCTGACGCTCGTCATCACGCACCTGCGCAAGTGAGTACCGCCCCCCAGCCCCCCCTCCGCACTCCTGTGGCGTGGCGGCGCTGGTGCGTGCGCTGCCGGCGCCCAACCGCGACATGCTGACGCTCGTCATCACGCACCTGCGCAAGTGAGTACCGCCCCCCAGCCCCCCCTCCGCACTCCTGTGGCGTGGCGGCGCTGGTGCGTGCGCTGCCGGCGCCCAACCGCGACATGCTGACGCTCGTCATCACGCACCTGCGCAAGTGAGTACCGCCCCCCAGCCCCCCCTCCGCACTCCTGTGGCGTGGCGGCGCTGGTGCGTGCGCTGCCGGCGCCCAACCGCGACATGCTGACGCTCGTCATCACGCACCTGCGCAAGTGAGTACCGCCCCCCAGCCCCCCCTCCGCACTCCTGTGGCGTGGCGGCGCTGGTGCGTGCGCTGCCGGCGCCCAACCGCGACATGCTGACGCTCGTCATCACGCACCTGCGCAAGTGAGTACCGCCCCCCAGCCCCCCCTCCGCACTCCTGTGGCGTGGCGGCGCTGGTGCGTGCGCTGCCGGCGCCCAACCGCGACATGCTGACGCTCGTCATCACGCACCTGCGCAAGTGAGTACCGCCCCCCAGCCCCCCCTCCGCACTCCTGTGGCGTGGCGGCGCTGGTGCGTGCGCTGCCGGCGCCCAACCGCGACATGCTGACGCTCGTCATCACGCACCTGCGCAAGTGAGTACCGCCCCCCAGCCCCCCCTCCGCACTCCTGTGGCGTGGCGGCGCTGGTGCGTGCGCTGCCGGCGCCCAACCGCGACATGCTGACGCTCGTCATCACGCACCTGCGCAAGTGAGTACCGCCCCCCAGCCCCCCCTCCGCACTCCTGTGGCGTGGCGGCGCTGGTGCGTGCGCTGCCGGCGCCCAACCGCGACATGCTGACGCTCGTCATCACGCACCTGCGCAAGTGAGTACCGCCCCACAGCCCCCCCCCACCGCCTGCACTAACCCGTCTGTCTGCGCAGTGTGGCGGCACGCAGCGACAAGAACCTAATGTCGTCGTCCAACCTGGCCGTGTGCTTCGGGCCCACGCTGCTGCGGCCGGAGCGCGAGACCGTGGCCTCCATCCTCGAGCTCAAGTTCTACAACGTGCTGGTGGAGACGCTGCTGGAGCACTACGAGCTGGTGTTCGAGGGCGCCCCCGGCCCCGCCCCCGCCCCCGCCCCGCACAACGGCGCACTCAGGTATGTGCCCGTGCGCCTGCGCACCACTGACTTCTAACCGCATACTGCCCTACTAGTAACTAGACAATGATCTCAGCGACTATGTGTTCAACCCCAACGTACTCTATGTCATTATACTAAATAGTTTTACAATTTAAGTTAGTGGTTTTAAAAATGACAATCATAATAAATGTGTTTGAAAGTTGAAACGTATACACATGGTGGGATTGTGGGAAGAGGCAGAATATAGCAAAAGGTTTTCCTGCAGCTTCTTAGTTTTACTAAAGCATTTGTCCTGTTATCTTGCCGACTGTACACTTTTTACACGACTGCCCAAAAAATAGTGTTATGTTTTTAGGATTCATGTAAAAACTCACCAGTAACTGGCCACTTTCATTAACTGGCCACTATCCACTTCAACTGCCTAAATTAAGAGTTTTCCACACAGTACGCAATTTATGATTTATTATTCATACTTCTTATTTAAGTAGCTTTCATGACAATAACATATTTTTTCCACTATGACACTAGCGCCAATAATATCGACCATTTTGTGACAGTCGGTGTTCGTGATCTGACATTTATGGTAAATCGTTACAAAATTCTTAACGTAATGCTTCAAGTAAAAATTTAATTTTGAGGTATTTTGTGGAGTAATCGTGAGTGGGTCGTCTTTGATGTGTTGTATAGATAGTAAGTGAGGGTTTCTCAATAGTTTTATTCTGTCAGCATCCACTGTTAACCGAGATTTGTAGGTGGCTAGTATCTGAACGAAAATTTTGCACATTTTCAATTATTGGCCACCCATGCCAGTTACTAGGTTTTAACCTAATGTTCGAATTTTATGAAAAATCAAACGTATTTAGAAGCCGTTTAAGGTACACTATTGTATAAAAAAATATCTAGTAAAAATACACACATTTATTAGTAACTGGCATGGGTGGCCAGTAAGTGATATTTGCATGGCCAGTTCCTCACGGAATGTTTCTTGTTGCTTACTAGACAAAAAAACTGTGGTAAAATGATCTCTATTAAGCTAAAATGTTGATTTTATAATCGAACTAGCTGACCCGCGCAACTTCGTCTGCGTCACATAAGAGAGAGAGAGAGTGGTTTAAGGAATAATCCCGTTTAAGCCACATTTTTCATTTATGCTTCGCTCCTATTGGTCGTAGCGTGCTGTTATATAGCTTAAACCTTTCTCGATAAATGGACTATCCAACACAAAAACATTTTTTCAATTCCAACCAATAGTTCCTGAGATTAGCGCGTTCAAACAAATAAACTCTTCAGCTTTATAATATTAGTATAGTTTAGGACAAAAAATATAATTTTCTTTAGTAAGTTTTAAATGTTTTAATTTGCTGTTATTTTTGTATTTTTATTGTTTTATTTTGATTGTTTTTTGTTTTTGATGATAACTTTTGGATGGCCAGTTATTAGTATTTTGGTGGCTACTTTCTAAAATTGTATGGCCAATTACTAGTTAAAATGACTACTTTCTCTTTTGATTAAATTATTTCTACGTAAATCTGATTTATTTAATTTTTTACACATCAATTTCGATTCGCAAATAAACGCTTTAACCAAAGGTATTAAAATAATAATAATATATTTAGTCATTATGATTTTACACTGACATGAACTGGCCGATGAGCTTAAGTGGCCAGTTACTGGTGAGTTTACCCTATGTATTCCATAGGGTGTCGGTCAAAATGGGTACGTCCAACAGAATTGCAATATATCTCGAATCGTAATAACTCCAATTCATATGATCAGTATGATAAAGGTCTCGAAAATTGGACATCGCTTTTTAATTCTTCTAATCGATAGTATACACTGTTTTGAATGCTAGAGTAGAACTCCCGTAATCGAATTCAACTTAGAACCAGAGCTATAATTTATTTAATATTTAATTCTGGTTTTCCATAGAAATCAAAAGAATTGTTATAACTTATTATGTGTGTAACATTTTTGTGTTTTAATTATATTATACGATAAAGTCAAATATCTGCTATTTTTAGAAACAAAAAAATATTTTTAAGATGTAATTTAATGCAAGTTACGTATTTTTTTCTGTAATTTTGAAATTATTTTTTTGCGCAGGTTCTAGAGGGTAGTAGCATTTTATTTTTACACACATTGTTGTTTAGTGTTGGGTCGACCTGCCTGTAAAATATCAGATGTATAACACGAAGGAATTCGGATTTTTCGAGTTCAGTATTTTTTTTTGTTAGGGTCATCACACTAATCAAAAATCTATAGTCAATTTTTTGAAGTCTTATTTTTAACATGTAATTTAAAGCAAGTTACGTATTTTTTTCTGTAATTTTGAAATTATTTTTTTCTCAGAATTATCAGAGAAATTTTTTAAACCCAATAGAATCTTATGAAGATTCTATTGGGTTTAAAATTTTTCTTTTAATATATTGCATAGATTCTATCGCGGGCCTTGAGTTGAGCGTGGAGAGCGAATCCAGAGATTTCCTAACAAAAATATTCAGGATTCAGTATTCACCAGGTTGCTATGGTTACGGAAAATAGCAAGGTTGTCAAATTAAATAATTGTTTGTCTCTCTGCTTTCTCCTTCTAAAATATTCTTACTCGTATAATTTGTGTACAAAGTGTTTTAAATATGAATAAACAAAGTGCATTTATTAATGAAGAAAGTCACGAAAAATTAGTGAAAGAAAATGAGTGAGGAGTGAGTACTCTATAAACATTCATTTTATTATTAGTACGCATCTATCATAAGTTTTATTGGTTTTTGCATTACTATTCTGCGAATCGGTCTAAAACGATTCGTTTTCTTATAAAATATCTAAAATAAAATAAATAATTTTCATATTTTTCAATGTTATGACACTTACGTCAGGCTGTCAATACTTTTTCTTTTAAATTTTCTGTCATAGAGTTTCTTACTAGCTTAGTCTATGAAGGTTAGTTTTGATTTATATAATGTACATCGCGCGAAATTCGAAGATCAAACTCTTAATTTCGTTATTTTTGTTCAAATTTTTTGAATGAATAATTATTTTGGTGTGTAATTACACTATTAATACCTAATTATTTATACCTATTATTGCATAAGTTGATAAAAAATGCTATGCAATAGATTTACCGCGGCAGTCTCCGAGTGCCACACGTTTTTTTTTTCTTCGATTTCGATAGATTTGCATCTGTTCTTTTTTTTAGTTAATGGTACAGTTCTGAAGAATATTTTTTAAGATAAATATAAGGTGCTACTTGCAAAAGATGTCCGAGGGAAAAAATAAAATATTAATTTGTTTTTCTATTATAGAAAAATCTTTTCTGTTTCGCTTATAGAATACCTTGTATATAAGGTCCCATTAAAATAGGGGGACAAATTTTAACACAGCGTTCAGGAGGTCTAACCAAAGATATCTAAACTAAAAAAACGGCGCCAAAAACTACCACAATGTCACAAAAACAAAAAACTATCAAAAAACAAATGACTGAATTTGAAATTAAATTAACACGTCTTTCGAATAAAATTTACTTGAATTTCGAATTACGCGCCAATCCACAGATAATTAAATCTGAAAATGCCGGTTATAGAATCTGCAATTACATAGGTAAAGACCTTTTATGACTGGCCTGTTGGTCTAGTGGTTAGTGACCCTAACTGCTATGCCGGAGGTCGTGGGTTCGATTCCCACCCAGGACAAATGTTTGTGTGATGAGCACGATCATTTGTTCTGTGTCTGGGTGTAATTTATCTAATAAATAAAGAGAGAAGTCCTGACTGACTGACTGACTGACTGACTCATCAACGCCCAGCCCAAACCGTTGGACCTAGAAAGCTGAAATTTTGCACAGAGGTTCCCTTTATAATGTAGACAAGGAATAAGGAAGGATTTTTCGAAATTCAACCCCTAAGGGAGTTAAATAGGGGATGAAAGATTGTATGGAAAATCGTTATTTTCACGCGGGCGAAGCCGCTGGCAAAAGCTAGTCTATAATATGTATGTATTTAGAAATATATAAGTATGTTTATCAGTTGTGTAGTACCCATAACACAAGCTCTGCTTAGCTTGGGACTAGATGGCGTTGTGTGATAGTTGTGGAATATTATTATTATTATTAATATTATACAGTAAAACCTTCCTTGAAAACATAATATGCATTTATCAACGAAAATCCGATTGATATCGAATCAGTAGTTTTTGAGAAAATCGCGGATACATACAAATACAGTACCTTCTTTTTTAAACTCGGTTGAAAATACTAACCTACTTATCATGACTACGATACTAATTAACAATAACCAAATGCGTTTTCAAAGTTCCAAGTAATCTACCGGATTCAATTTCAATAAAATAAAAAAATAATAACAAGGATCAAGATTATTTAAGTGAGGTATAAAACCGAGCGCTATTGTATGCGCTTGCTTTGGGCGACTTTAGTTACCTAAACATGAGTTGATCGAAAATGTAACAGCGTCCTTAAATGAAGTGATTTTTTTTTATTTAAAATAATAAATTGCCGGCTCTCTAGAACAAACGCATCCTTTATGAGTAGGTACTTAAATGCGTTTTTCTTATTATTATTATTTTTTACCATCGTCCTTATTTTGGTGGTCTGAATGATTCCTGAAATTTTGTCCACCTATTTTAATGGGACCTTATATATTGTCAATAAACTTGAAAAACAAATGTTCAAATATATTTATCACATCGTCGATTTTTGAGTTTTTATGAAAATCCAGAAAGATCGAATAAAAATTATAACTCTGTTTTGAAGTATATTTGAGATCCGGGAGTTCTACTCTCGCATTCAAAACAAAGCTTACTATCGAGTAGAAGGTGCTACTTGCAAAAGATGTCCGAGGGAAAAAATAAAAAGAATAAAAAAAAACAGGCATATTTGTTTTTCTATTATAGAAAAATCTTTTCTGTTATCTTATAGAATACCTTGTATACTTATATTGTCAATAAACTTGAAAAACAAATGTTCAAATATACATTAAACACAGTATTGATCACCAAAGGCTAATTAAGAAAGTTTGACTCTTTTAATGCGGAGCTTGCCTCAACGCGTCTATATTATTATTTAGTACAATACTTATATTTATCACATCGTTGAGTTTTGAGTTTTTATGAAAATCCAGAAAAATCGAATAAAAATTATAACTCTGTTTTGAAGTATATTTGAGATCCGGGAGTTCTACTCTCAGTACTCTCGCATTCAAAACAAAGCTTCATATCGATTAGAAGCATAAAAAAGTGATGTCCGATTTTCGTGGCTTTTATCATACTGTGGATTGGGACGCCGCGCCGCGCCGCCCGCCGCGCCTCTATGTAGCGGGGCTGTGTTGTTACACTGACTTGGGTATTAGGTCAAATCTCTTGTGAAATTAAACAAGAAGGCCACATATTTCAGATGCCGCTATTTGTGTTACTAGGAACTAAAGTACCTAGTTTCTGTTTTTCGTGAAGTGAAATTTTGATTATTTGCAATATAAGATATAATACGAATTCTGTTGGTCTTACGCCCAGATATCATAGAAAATTGCCCATTATGAGTGCGGATTAAAATGTTTCCTAAGATAGTTTTCCTGTCGCTACTAGAGGTTACTTCATGTTTACTGATGTTATGCCTAATAAATACTGTGGCTGCCCTTGTGACAATGTCTGAACTTTTATAATTATTGTAGTAGATGTGCATGCCGAAACATGTGTAGATTTATTAATTTGACCATGTACCGACGCTTGCATTCGTTGAGTATCCTGCACACACTAGTACGGTAGAAAAAGGCAACCTGATTATGCAGGCGTCTGTACAATTGTACATAACATTAAAGATCTTTTTTGTAAAGAATAATAAAAACAATACAGAAATACAAATGTTTGACTTGCACAGCATGCTCCTACCAACCAAGTTTTGTAAGTGCCGTATTATGTGTAGACACGCCATGGCCGGTGCGCCTGCGCTCGCCAACAATATCACCCACCGCTAGGAGCAGACGTAGCGGACTAGCGGGCAGCCAGCCACAGGCTCCTGCACGTTCATGTAATAGGTATAACTAACATCCAACGCTAAATATTAATTGTGTTAAGTATACATTTGAGAGCTTTGGGCGCGAAAGTGTCGTCGCGCAAGTGCAGTACGACACGACAGAATCACAGAAAGGAAAGCCAATCCGCCGGCGAGGTTAGTTCAGTGATAAGTTTAGCTTTGTCCCAAGTGACATCGGATATCAATAGTGCTGTGTCGTCGGCGTAAGTAAAACTATCGCAATGGGTGAGGGAGAGTTGGCAGAGGTCATCATTTATAAAAATTTGGAAAAGTGTCGGTCCCAAGATACTTCCTGGAGATATACCGTAGCTGATAAACTCTTCGTCACTAAGAATGGAGTCAATTTTAACACATTGACTACGCCATTTGAGGTAATCTTTGTAGATGTCAAGCGCCATACCACGCACTCCCATATGCTCCATTTTGGCCACAAGCCTGGGAATAGACACTGTATCGAAAGCCTTTGCTAAGTCTAAGAAGACATCATAGCATTTAAAACGACTATCCAATTTATCAATCAGGGTATTGGTGAAATCGGTGACAGCATCTTCCGTGGGTATTCCTGACCGAAATCTGTACTGGTTTTACCGCTAGAATATTGCTAGACTGTTTTATTATAATTGCTGGGATGTTGTCCCACCCAACTGCACAATCACTGTGTAATCTACGAATGGTGCTTATTACAAGTGCATCGTCAACCAATAGAATGACTAAAGAATTAACTAGAGAAGAAGGGGAAGAACTTGAATAGACAGACGGTGTGGCTGTAGCAATGCTAGGTCTGCTCTAATGTTAACAAAAATTTTTTTGACACTGTTGGCAGATACGAAAGGCTCGACGGAAAATCGTACTTATTAGGAGAGTGTCTCTGTTGATTACTGTGTGTGACTTATTTAATTATTTTCCACGTAGCTCTCGGGTTGTTATTCGCTTTTTTAAGTTCAGTTTTCTCATAAGCTCGTTTAACTGAACTATTTAAGGAGTTACAAAAGTTGCGGTAGCGTGTGTATGAAGTCTTTAATATACGATTTTTGGGAGACTTACTAACCTGTCGGTGCATTTAGTCAAAATTACGGAAGTATCGTACTAGACCAGCAGTCATCCAGAGTTTTTAACTGTTTTTCTATAAGAGCCAAGTTCACCAACAGATGTTTAAATTTTTAACCGATGTTTAAACCTTAAACGCCTGTTTAACAAAATTTTGCTGTTCAACAAGCACTAACCATAGATTACGACTGTTAAACACCCGTTTTACTTAAACGAGGTAGCGGACATAGTTTAACCATTGGTTACTGGTTTCCCAACGTTATTCATTCGTTTTGAAGAAATAAAAATAAACATTCAAGACACTTTGGACTACATTTTTAAGAAAATAATGTGTTAGGTGATTTTGACGCTATTGAGCGAATTTTACGCGCACCCCGTTTAACTCAAATACGGCGCAATTATTTCGAGGAATATGACGAGAAAGCTTTCGGTACAAGATTTCGTTTATACAAACATAGTGCAAGTTCCATTAAAACTGACTTCTCATCTTGGGTGAAATTTGTTGTACCTACGCTTACATATAGCTTCCGTCACTAATAATTTAATTCTGGACCGAAAATAACTTGAATGACTTGAATCACTTCGACGACAATAAAATAATAACACGACATGACATTGATTGACATAACAGACGTGATGAGAAGAAAACTGGCCAAGTGCGAGTCGGACTCGCACATGAAGGGTTCCGTACCAAAACGGTATGCTATAATTTATACAATTTCCTCTACGGGCCAATGACAATTGACCTCTGGATTGTATAGGCGCTCATACGATTCAGGGACCAAATTATATTGGTCAACTGCTGTTTCCATCTGTTGTTTCCATCCAAGTTCAAAATGATTTTCCTAGAAAGTCCTTATAAAGTTCTACTTTTCAGTTTTTTTTTTCATATTTTCTAAACATATGGTTCAAAAGTTAGAGGGGGGGGGACACATTGTTTTTTTATTTTGGAGCTATTATTTCCGAAATTATTGACATTATCAAAAAATGATTTTAGTAAACCCCTATTCATTTTTAAATACCTTTCCAACAATATATCACACATTAGGGTTGAAATTTAAAAAAAAATCACTTCCCACTTTACATATAGGTACGGAGGCTACCCTAATAAAACATTTTTTTCCAATTTTTATTTTACCACTTTGTCGGCGTGTTTGATACACATATTGGTACCAAATTTCAGCTTTCTAGTGCTAACGGTCACAGAGATTAAGCGAGGACGGACGGACGGACGGACGGACAGACAGACATGGCGAAACTATAAGGGTTCCTAGTTGACTACGGAACCCTAAAAAGGGTGCTAAATAATAAATACATTCACGATAACGGACATTGCTGTGACATAGTAAGCATTTCATTTCGTAGAATAATGTTACGCTGCCATTTTTGGATGTCAGTCGCCTAAAGGCAAACTTATGCAGGTACCTGACCATCTTTACAAAACAATGTTATACCATTCAATCATTTAGGACACATCTGTTCAAAAACGTTTGTTTAGTTTTAGTAAACCGTTGGTTACAAATGGATGGTGAACATTATATTGCCTGAATATCGGAAATTAAAATATCTGTTTATTTATCAACTTACATCAACCATTACAGGGTAACCCCAATGCGATAAATGCGCCTTAATTATTGCTGTTTGCTCGGTCTGGGTCTGTTGTGTTGAGAATAGGTGTATAATTGTGGTTATTAAATTCGTTTTTTAACCGACTTCCAAAAAAAGGAGGATTTTTTTTTTTTTTTTTTTTTTTTTTTTTATGTTTGTTCGCTCATAACTTGCGACTGGGTGAACTGATTTTCATGATTCTTTTTTCATTTGAAAGCTGGTGCTTCCCGTGTGGTCCCATTGTCACCATTTCAATATCTGATGATGGGATCTTGTAGAAATCGGGGGAACTCTTCAATAAATAACAGCAGATTAACCGCGATTGTTGCTATAGCATATCTAAGCATTGTTTACGCCATCACACAACAATATAATATCACGCCTGTACTCACTACAAAGTTTATAAAAACTATTTTGTGAAAATCTGATGAAGAACTTCGGAGATAGGCAACGGAACTCCTCAATAAATGATAGCAAATGGACTGGGATTGCTGAAATCTCATATTGTCTGTCTATTGTTTACACCAGTCCTAACATAACATCACGCCGGTACGTTGTGAAGAGGTAAGCACATTTGAAACACTAAAAAGTGAAAAATAAAAACTTTTTTACAAAAAATAAAACCGACTTCGACAAAAAAAACACTCAAAAGTGAAAAATAAACTTGAGAAGAAAAATCAGTTTCTGAAGTCGGTGACAAAAAAATGAAATCAAAGAAACAAAAGTCACCGACTTCAGAAACTGATTTTTCTTCTCAAGTTTATTTTTCACTTTTGAGTGTTTTTTTTGTCGAAGTCGGTTTTATTTTTTTATTTCGTCATAGTCATACCGGAGAGAGGTTTCTTTGGGGGGTCCAGTTAATTTATTTGCCTCTAGGAATACAGCAATAGAAAGGCGATCAGTAACGTGAGTGTCAAGTACGAGAACCTTTGCAAGCGACTTACATCCGTATCTATAGTCAAGTTAAAGTAATTGGTCTTATCTTAAGTAATTACTTATGCAAACATTTTTATGCAATGGGCAAGAATTTAAACGAAGTTAGAACCGTCAATGAAAGCAAAGCTAAAAATTCTAACCTTTGATAGTTCTAACATCAAGGAATTACTAAACTACAGGGAAAAAATCGTATCAATAATATCGATCTGAGTGATATAGTTATATATTATAAATACGGGTGAATACCATTGGTGAATACTAACGTCAATAAAAAAAAGTAGTTAAAAAACTAAAAAACCCGACTGAAAAAACTGAAAAGCAAAAAACAAGCACATTTTAAATTAAACAAAACTTGGAAGCAGGCGGGGTCCATTCTATTTTCATTTTTTCTTTTCATAATTTAATATTCAAATGAACCCCGCCTGCTTCCAAGTTTTGTTTAATTTAAAATGTGCTTGTTTTTTGCTTTTCAGTTTTTTCAGTCGGGTGTTTTAGTTTTTTAACTACTTTTTTTATTTCCAGCTTTTTAGTTCTTTTGTGTTTGTTCTTTCGTTAGTCGCGTAAAATTCTTCGCAGATGATTTAATTTAACTTTTGTGCTTGTTTATAGGATTTCTCACTTTGAATTTATTTTAAACATATAAGTGTGATATATTTTTGTAATCTCCTATAGAAACCCTTTATTTTGATACCCTACTCGATGGTATTGGAAAACATTTTTTTTTTTATCTCCGCGATTTGGCCCCCAAAATCCGCAATTTTTCTTTGTTTTTTAATTTGAATGTAGCCTATAACACTTGCGCCATCAAGACGAATCTAATGACGTATATTTCATTCAAATCGGTTCATCCGTTTATGAGTTATGAGGGAACAAAGAAACGGACATACATACATACATATTTACATACATACATACACGTCAAACACATAACCCTCCTTTTGGGCTTCGCCGCAGTCGGGTAAATAGTCGTCTGCATGACGGTCATTGTTTCCAGGCTTGACATCAATATTATTATTTGTTTACATAATGTGTAGTAGTATCAAGCGCGCGAGGTTCCCTTCCGTGCGAGGGCTAATCCCGGGTACCTCTACCTTCCTGCCGCGTAGCCTCACCATCAGGTAGTAGTTCCTGCTCCGTACGCGACACGTACGCGGCACTGCTCTCTTCTTCTCTGCCGTCAAACTCTTGGCAGAGTGGTCGTGGTCGTCATAACAGGGGTGGTGAGTCTCGTATGTTGCTTGCTCGTGCATTCGTGGAGTGGAACTGAACCACGAGTCGCTCCATAGACGTGTCCGCTCGAGTACTCTCGACGTGTAATATGGCCTACATCCGTACTTGAAATATGTGAACTTACTAAACTGATTAACCACCTGCCTCCGAACGATGATTTTAGGGTTCCTTAGTCAACATGGAACCCTTATAGTTTCGCCATGTCCGTCTGTCTGTCTATCCGTCCGCACTATATCTCAAAGACTCTTACTGCCGTACTCCATCACAAAGTAAAGGTTTTGACAGTTTTTGTTTAGTAGTAGATAATTTGGCATGAATATACAAATTAGTTACGCTGACAAAGTGGTAAAATAATATTTAGAAAATTGTTTTTTTTTTGGGTATCACCAGTATACATTAAAGTGGGGAAGATTTTTTTTCTCGCGTTCAAATACTTTTTCGATGAATGGATTCGTTAGTGAAATATTAAGCTTTAAAAGTGCTAATTTCCAGCATGGCTATTAACAACCATTCAATTGTCAGTCGTACGTATCCAATCGATCCATCGTACTATCGAAATTCGCTATTCACAAAACTTGTATTTTAAAATATTTTCCTTGATAATGTATAGGCCAATGGCCCAAAATATGAAGACTCCGTACGAAAACCAGGGTGACCGACGTAGCTCGAAGAATTGCCAGACTAAAGTGGCAATGAGCAGGGCAGATTGCTCGCAGAACGGATGGAGCCGAAAACTAGAGTGACGACCGCGAACTGGAAGACGTTGCGTTGGAAGGCCTCCCTCTAGGTGGACCGTGCTCCTGGTGATCTGGTGGCGGGGATCCGCTGGATGTCTACGCACGGGACCGGCCAATGTGGCGACACTTGGGGGAGGCCCATCTCCAGCAGTGGACGTCTTTTGGCTGAAATGAAATGATGATGAATGTATAGGCGCACAGGTTTTAAAACTGCAAATGTAAGTTTGTTTTATCTTTACAATAAAAATCATCGTTCGGAGAAAGGTAGACAGGGAGGTTAATCAGTTTAGTAAGTCCACATATTTTGATGTGCAACTACGGGACACTACATTGTGCGTGGTCCGACATGCACTTGGCCGGTTTTAGGGTTCCGTAGCCGAATGGCAAAATACGGAACCCTAATAGATTCGTCATGTCTGTCTGTCCGCCCGTATCCCACAGCCACTTTATTCGGAAACTATTAAAACATGGTAAAAAATAAATTGGATGAATCCAAAAAAATAGTAGATTGTACACCAAGTGCATAAAACGCACCATTTTGCGCGAGACGTTTATCCATCCGATGCGAGCTTGCGAGCGAGGATGGATATAAAGTAGAGAGCAAAATGGGTTTTATGGACGAGTTTTACACTCTACTTTTCACTTCGATTGCGAGGAAATGAAACAGCAACTTGTAAATATTGTAAAAATAATTATGGATCCCGCCAATTAACTTTTTTTTTTTTTTCAGTACCTAGTAAACGTGACATAACACCAGACTTAGGTCGTTACTCATACTGCTCAATTATAAAAACATTTTGAGCAAGCCTATTGCCATCAACAAATGAAATTAGGAGTAAGCCTATTGCCATCAACTGATGTAATTGGGGGCAAGCCTATTGACATCAACCGATGGAATTAGGAAAAGCCTATAGTCATCAACCAATCTAATTAGGAGCAAGCCTATTGCCATCAACTGATGTAATACGGAGCAAGCCTATTGCCAGCAACCGATATAATTAGGAGCAAGCCTATTACCATCAACCAATTTAATTAGAAGCAAACCTATTGCCATCAAGCGATTTAGGTAATTGGGGGCAAGCCTATTCCCATCAACTTTCCTTGTATTCGTAATGAAAAGCACAGTGTTTACCTCGGGTTAAAGACTTATTTAGTCCCTCGAACTATAATTAGCGTCATCATAATATCGTAGCGTAATCCCTTGTTCTTAGAATACTAACGAAACGAATTAAATTATAGAGGTTATTTTATGAAGTTGAAGTTGTTCCTGTGGCTGTTGGGCCGATTACCTGTGCCGATTACCTTGGTCTTCGACGAAGATTTTACTTTATGCTCTAGAGCAGCCATACTCAACGTGCGGCCAATATTTTAAATGCGAAAGAAAATCTGTCTGCGCCTGCCTGTCTGTTATGGACTATGGACAGTTATGGTGGAACCACATAGTTAGGTAGAAGATTGCGGCCCGCAAGATTAAAGAGTACTAATAATGTGGCCCGAGGTCAAAAAAGGTTGAGTATGGCTGCTCTAGAGCATAAAACGCGACTTTATGTCGCCTACGCACGACATAAAGACGAATTTTAGAGCGAGAGAAGTGAAAAATATATTATTGTGCTGTAGATCGCAATGAAAACTTTCAACCAAAATTGGGTTGAACGAGAAAGAGTAAGTAATTTTTAGGATATAGCACATTTAAAAAACCCCAAATATAACTTTGTCATTCATACAAACACTATGAAAAATAAACTTACTTATCACAAAAAATACTTTTTAATAAAAAATAAAACCAACTTCAACAATAAAAAATAAAACACAAAAAAGTGAAAAATAAATTTTAGAAGAAAATCAGTTTCTGAAGTCGGTGACTTTTGTTTGTTTGAGCTAATTTTTTTGCCACCGACTACAGAAACTGATTTTTCTTTTAAAATTAATTTTTCCCTTTTTCGTGTTTTGTTTTTTGTTAAAAAGTTTTTATTTTTCACTTTTTAGTAGTCCACATGTGCTTACCCCTTCACAACGTACCGGCGTGATGTTATGTTATGAACTGGTGTAAACAATAGACAGACATGACATTTCAGCAATCCCAGTCCATTTGCTACCATTCATTGAGGAGTTCCGTTGCCTATCTCCGAAGTTCTTCATCAGATCTTCACCAAATTGAAATGGGTTCACTCCGAGAAAGTACTCTTTCAAAAACTTCTCAAATCACATCAAGTGTGCCTAAAATTTTGTTTTCTCTATTTCTCCAGGATCCCATCATCAGATCCTGACTTTATGATCATGGGACCACCTGGGAAGTATACCCAGCCATCTTCGAGTAATCGGGGAACAAACATAAAAAAAAATATCGCCGATGGATTGATAACCTCCTCCTTTTTGAAGTCGGTTAATAATAATAATAATTTATTCAAAATCAGACATCAATGATCCATTATGGTTAGTAACAATGAGAACTTATAAACTATGTTAGTAGGCACAAAAAAACAATCATAAAATATATTATCCAATAGGGTTAGTAACAATTGCAACTTATGAACTATGTTAGTAGGCACATTAAAACAATCATAAAATATATTACAAAATTGAAAATTAAACTATAAATTACATAATTGAAAGGGGATAGAACCAATGTGGCATATCAACCTGTCCGCCATTTTGATTTTTTTTCGAAATCGCGGCCCACGGTGAAAGTGGTATGTATGGATAGAGGACATACAGACAAACAAAAAATGTCCAGTAACACGATACCTAAAGTGTCACGTTACCGAGATATTTAAAGGTAAAGATCGACAAATGAGTACACGGCAATCTATAAATATTTAAAAAAATAACCATATTACGTGTATAGGCGATAAATTGTATCCAAATAATCGTTCCCAGGTTGATTATTACTATTCGCACGAGAAAATCGCATCGCATCGCAATGAAACGCTATGTTATGTCAAAGAATAGTTTTCTCTTGCTCCTAGTAGTATGCAATGTACCTACTCTCTTTCAATAACCAGTAATAATAATAATCAACGCCTGTAGACACGTAAAAAGACAATTTTTTATATGCTCATTGTATTCGTATGTCCATCTTTACCTTCAAATATCTCGGTAACGTGACACTTTGGATACCGTGTTACTGGACATTTTTTGTTCGTCTATATGTCCTCTATCCATACATACCACTTGCATCGTGGGCCGCGATTTCGAAAAAAAATCAAAATGGCGGAGGGTCGATATGCCAGCTCCCATACAAAAAAGTTCAAACCCCTTTAAACTATAAATCACAAATAATTGAAAATTAAATTATAAATTACTTAAAATTAAATTATAAATTCTAATAATTGAAATTGAAATAATATTATTAGTAGTAGTAGTATATTAATTAGTTGTTGTGGTGTTGTTGTTGTTTGTATATTAATGAGTATTCCTGTCGCCGCTAAAACATGAAATAATACAAATTAAAGGGAAGCCCCCTACTAAACGATGATACGGAACCTTTCATGTGCACGTCCGACTTGCACTTGACCAGTTTTTTATAATTTGCGAGAGATTCTCTGATGTCAAACTTGGTTGTTTTAGCTAACATGTTATATTGTCTACATTATTTTCTACAAGATGTTTGCGCTGCGGCGAAATGTCCCAGGTTTCTTTTTGAGCCAGGTCATCATTATTCTTCTGCCCTTATCCCAATTTATTTGTGGTCGGCGCAACATGTCTTCTTCCGTACTTCTCTATGTCTCGTCATCTCATGAGAGACACCTCCTTTCTAGCCATATCATCCGTCACACAGTCCATCCATCGTTTCTTTGGTCTTCCTCTCCTTTTATAGCCATCTACATTCATACTCAACACTTTCCTCACAACATTTCCTTCATTCCTTCGCATCACATGTCCATACCACGACAATCGATTACCACACAACTTTTCATTCACTGGCGCCACTTTCAGACTTCCTCTTATGTACTCATTCCTTATTTTATCCATTCGCGTCACACCACACATCCCCTTAGCATTCTCATCTCAGCCACATGCAATTGCCTTTCATTTATCCCCTTTGTGGCCCAACATTCTGATCCATACACGACAGCAGGTCTAACCATGGTTTTATAAATGTTCCCCTTAAAAAGTTAAATAGTTTCGCCAAGTGGCGTTTTACAAGTAATCTTGTCGACAGCTACAATTTTGACTAGCTGTTTGTTAAATATTAAATATACAACATGGTGCCTGTTCGGCCGAAAGGCACACTCATGTTCATGAAGTATTTAGAAATATTAGCGCGCGTCTCACTACTCTGAGGTTAATTAAAGACAGCGCGTCGCGTGAGGAGGGGGAGGCGGCACGCGGAGGCTGCGCGCGACAGCTGTTCGCGACAAAAGCATAAAAAAGAAACCTCGCCTCATTATCCCCCCCCCCCCCGCGTCCCGCGTCCCGCGCACCGCTCCGCGCGCATCACCTGTGCATTCACTAGTTTTTTGTCCGCCAGCGGGTGTCCGCTTTGTTGAATTTGTTGTATTGAATAATCGGGATTTGTTTGATTATTATCTATCTTACAAATATACCTAATTAGGTGTGTACAGGCAAAATGAAATTGGCCCTTCGACTTCGAATGTCTGCGTAGCAGCTAGAAGGTTACTATATAGTAACCTTTTCTTACATAAGTACAGTGTATGTTTCTAGTACATAGTGTACTAGCCAGAAAAAAAGGAATTATGATGAATCAGTTCATTGTGTTTATCAGTCCAGCGACATGTGTTGAGTACTGTACCCTTAACAGAACTTAACTGAATTTAATAAGCAATAAGGTACTTCGTATTGTTGAAGGCAGCTTCCCTATTTCCTTACGATCGTATTGTCAGTAGAGCTGTCTTTGAGTAGAGCGCTCTTTTTTCGATGTGCTTATTGTAATCGCGCTGGCAGATGTCGAGGGCGCACAAAAACTGTATACAGCTGGCACACAATGCGCACCGCTCGCTCCTATTCTACTCAACACGGAATTCAATCTGATTCTATTGAATTCATCCTTCTCGAAACTTGCCCGTCAGGCGAGCACGCAGCGCCCGAGACAGATTTTGAAACGTAATTTTTTGCGGTGACCCCGATAATCTGCACTCGACTTACATAAATATTATTATGTATAAGATGCAGCGCGCGGGGTGCGGGGGGGGGGGGGGCGCCGGCTGCCCGAAACCTTACGAGAGATAAGAATGCGGCGCGCGGCAGCTGCGCGTGCGAGGAATGTCCACCTGCCACCTGCGCCCCGTACTGCGCGCATGAGGTACCCGGTACCTTCGCGGCCGTGCAGCGCTCTACCGCTTGTCACCCCTTTATATACTTAGATGAGAAATAGCACGATATTTATTTCTTCAAGAGAACAAAAATTGTTGGTTGTTAATCCATCCTATATACGTCGTTGTAAGGTCTTAAGTTCGTTTAGTTTCCTTATTTACAATTTTACAACCATAAACTTTAACAGTTATGTAACACTAGATCTGAACCCGCGTGGATCTAGTATATCTGGGCTGAAAATCGACTTTCAGACACATAATTATTTTTTCTCAAATGTCCAATATTATTATGACTTGAAAAGGTTTTGGAAGACCAAATACATGCCTAAAAATCCCCGCACGGAACAAAATATTTGTATGACCCACAGATAGTTGTTTCGGGTTTGGGTATTTGTGTATGTGAGTTTAAATGTTTGTGAACGCACCCACGATACAGGAGAAATTCCTAGTGTGGGGGCAACGTTTTTAAAAAAAGAAAAGAAAATGAAAGAAAGTATTTTCAAAAAATATTTTCTATTAAATGTTTAACTTAATTTAAGCTTAAAATCTACACGGACTATTTAAACGATGAACCCGACCAGTACTTTGTATTAACACGCCAAATGATAATAAAAAAATAAGTTTCAAAGGCCTAATTTTGGAAGGAAGAAATTCAGAACTAGGTCTGTTAATGACATGGTGAAGCAAGATCATGGAACTACCAAGATGGCAACCAAGCCAGAAGATTGTTTGAATGCGTTCTGGTTGTCCTGCGATGCGAGGAGATGGAGGGGTCAAAGTAAACTACATGTTAGTTATTACTCCAAGAGTCGATTACTCTTCCACCTTTAATTAGCAACATTATATACATAGCTACGACGTGATGTTATGTCGATAATCTACAATCACGTATTCACATACTCTCTACCTTAGCATATTATACTACGTGCTGTACGTGACGTGCTGACATCACACCACATCACCCCTCTTAAATTAAAAAAAAAAACTAAATTACAAGGTTTTTTTTTTTTTTTTTTTTTCCATTACAAACTATTACTCTAATTCTTACAATACAATTTTGTTCTATTCTTATGCACTATATCTATTTTATTTTTATACTTAATCACAACATTTGGTGACTCGTCTTTTACAACTTCAAAAGGTCCATTATAGATACATTCCAATTTGTTGCCAGTTTCATTCTTAATCAAAACTAAATCACCTTCCTTATAGGTTACAGAATTAAGATTCTTATCATAACAATGTTTTCTAGCTAATTTACTCGCTATTAAATTCTCCCTTGCATCATTTTGTGCCCTTTGCAATCTGTATTTAAATTCTAAAGGATAATCATCAAAATTATACAATGATTCAACACTTTCTCCTTGAAGACTACTTGGTAATCTGCATATTCTTCCAAACACTAATTCATAAGGTGTATATTTGGTAACAGTATTAACTGTCGTATTATAAGAAAAACACCAAAATGGAATCCAAGTACTCCATGATGATGGGTTATTATTCGTCTGTATCCTCAAATATGCACCTAATGTTTTATGTACATTCTCCAAAGAACCTATACTTTCATGATGATATGACGTTGACATGACTTTATTGATGTTCAAGATATCACATAGCTCTATCATTACTTTCGAAATGAATTCACTACCCCTATCCGTAGCTATTGTTTTCGGTATTCCATATCTCAAAACAAAATTCTCTGCCAAAGCTTTTGCTACCTCATTTGCGGATTTATTCTTTAACGGATAAGCCTCTACAAACTTCGTAAGTTCACATTGAAGAGTTAATATGTAAATATTGCCTCTTTCGTCTCTATCAAGGGGTCCCACTATGTCTAAATAAATCTTCTCAAACGATGTTGATGCAGTAGTCGTATTCGTCATGGGTTCCCTAATATTCCTAGAATACTTTTGCTTACAACATTTATCACATTTACCTACGTACTCCACTACGTCTTTCTCTATAGAAGGCCAATAATAATACTTCTTTATATTATTCACCATCCTACGTATTCCTGCATGACCACTCGTGGGTAAAATATGGAAATCATTCAAAATAACCTTCTTCTCATCTTTCCCTTCTATTCTCCGTGAATCCTTCACTACACACAGTTTAAAATCCCCACAAATCGAACTTCTATTTCCCTTCAAATATTTTGCCATTCTTGTAATAAAATCAACGTTATAACGATTTTTCATAATAATTACTTCTTTAATGCCTTCTTCAATACAAAAACTGACTATGTCTTTCGATAACTCGTCTCGCGAAGTTCCCGATAAAGATTCATAGTTTACATAAATACTCGAGTTTTCTGGCATATACACTAAATTGCGCGACTTTGAAAATATCTTCCTACAACCATTATTATTATTGTTGTTATTATTATTGTTGTTACGTAACATTTTCTCCCAATCATCTAAACAAAACAAACAAACAAAAACAAAACAAAACAAAACAAAACAAAACAAAACACAAAACAAAAACAAATCAAACAAAAACAAAAACAAACAAATCCAAAAACACAAACAAAAAAACAAACAAACAAATCAAAACAAAACAACAAACAACAAACAATCAACAACCAATCTAAACAAATCTCAATGTCATTTCCTTGTTTCTTGAGTACTTCCACGATCCTAGGGTGATCAGTCCCAGATACCACGGAGTCCCTATCACAAACATTTGGCTTTCCCAACTGCTTGTACTGCGCCCTCGTCATTACGGATATCGTCTTTTCCCGTATCAATTTCAAATCCTCACTCGTTATCACTATTCTAGAAAGTGCATCCGCTAGAACATTCTCTTTGCCCTTAATATATTCAACCTCAAAATCATACTCCTCTAAACACAACCGAAACTTAGTCAACCTACTAGATGGATCTGTCATGTTAAACAAATACAGTAATGGCCGGTGATCCGTCTTTACAACGAACCTCCGTCCGTACAAATACGGTCTAAAATATTTAACTGACCAAACTATTGCCAACAACTCCTTCTCTATTATCGGATAATTTAACTCACTCTTCCCTAACGACCTACTAGCGTATGCGATGGGTTTTCCGTTCCCATTACACAACACACTCCCTATAGCATATCCAGAACTATCGGTTTGCAATATAAAAGTATTGCTATCAGAAAAATCAGGATAATCCGACACCGGTGGATTCATTAACGCTTCCTTAAGCAACAAAAACGACTTCTAATCTATAATACCACCATACTTCTGCAAGAAATCCTGACCCAATATACCAACCGACTTACATGGCAAATCATCAAATATATAAAACTTATGCGCGAAAGAACACCGTCCATATTCCAACGTTAAATATACATAACCTATAGCCCTCAAACTACCTCCTACACCATTAATCACTAATTCCTCCTTAACTACCTTACAGCACAAAGCATTGTTCAACAAGAAACCACTCTTTTCAGCCGATATCGACGCGCCCGTATCCACTAACCATTCCGCATCTATATTATTCACTAGAAAATTAACCCAATTAATACTATCGCAAGCTAAAATACGCTTAGTCTCGAAAAAACTGCACCTGGTGGTCAGTTGCTTCATTACATCGTGACATTGACGTTTCGCCTGAGTCAGCATCACTACGCGCATGCTCGAAATACGCTACACGCCTCCGACCTTGCTGAGTCGATTGACCACGATAAGCATTATTGCTACGTCCCCGCATTCCACGATTATGCCATACGGTGGCATTTTTGCGCGTACGCTCAACAGCTGTTTTACGTTGCGCGTATCCACTTCCTACTGTAGACCGCCTATAACCACTTCCGCGACCTCTATTATCAAAACCACCCCTTGCGGGCCAACGCTGATACGCCATAACCTGTGCCGACGATGCACATCCTTCGTCTTCTGCTACCCTGATCGCATCCTTCAAACAAGTCAAATTCCGCGCCGTAATGATCGTACCTAAACGCTGATTGCGAAGCCCGTCAGCAAACTTCCTGATCGCGTACTTTTCGTTCAACGGCCGCAAAATCTCTTATGCTTCCGAACTTTCCCCGGCTTGAGAAATAGTCAAACTAACCATTAACTTCTCTATCTCAGCCCCAAAACCCGCGACCGACCTATCATTCTGCCTAGCGCGAGCAAGTTTCGCTTGCACAGCTACGTCCGACTCAACTGTTAACAAATGCTTCTTCATATCAGCTAACAGACATTCTACCGTTGCGTAACTAGAGGACAACCGAATCCTAGCACCCTGGGTAAGTCGTGTAGTCAAAACAAATTTAATTAAAAGAGCATTATCTGCTTCCACTAACATAGAACTATATAATCCTATGGCATCAATTAAGTCTTGCGTAACTTGTTCATCACCACTCATCTTTGGGAGTAGGCCAACTGCCGTTCTCAAAGAAAACTTTTCCGCCGCCATGTTTTGTTCCGTTTCGGTTTCGCTCTCAAACTTAATAGTGTCGACGTATAATGCTTCTATCTTACATACCAACTGAGCCAATTCTTCCGAGAACTTACTATATCCTGAAACTATACACTTAAATTTACGATAAAGCGCTTTCACCTCACTAATCTTACTATCAAAATTCCTGCCTTTTCGCCTACTAGGGCCTAACTTGACAATAGATTCCCTTAATAACTTAAGTTGTACAAATAGCGACGTTAACTCCACTTCCATTTAAATTAATGTCTCTAAATTTAACGATGAACACAAGCACCGAAACACCCTTATTAACTTCCACTTAAGAAACACTTACTTCGTTCCTCCGACGGCTCCTGGTCAAACCATCTGTACAGCCTTCTGCGTGGTGATTTCGTAAACTTCGTGGAACTTGACCTTCTCTTCTTTTCCAATGTGCCTCATAGCTTTTTGGGCATCGCCGAAGATCTTTTCGATGTCTTCTGGGGTTTGGACAGGTGAGTTCGGTCCTACAGCCATCCTCAAGCCATTCCACTCAATGATGTCGCCATAAACCTGGGAATTCAGGTTGTCCTTGTTCATGACTGGGTTCCACTTCTGGTTATCGCGGAGTATTCTCTGCTGGATCCCATAGTTTCTCCACTCGTTGGAGTCCTGAGAGCTTTCGCTGGAGGAAGAGTGATGGTGGTTCTTGTCATGATGTTTGTGCGAGCGACGCGAGTGCCGGTGGGTGGATGGCCATTCTTGAGAGTTCAAGGAAGCAGACTGTTGGTATTGTTCTTGGTAGGACGGCAGGTCCTGTTGGTACTGGGTGGCCTGGGTCAGCTGGTCTTGATCGTAATATTTCTGCTCCGAAACATGTTGGTTAAGATATTTCTGGTTCCGCTCCTGTTCGTGCTCCTGCCGTCCAGCCGACTGGCAGGGTCGCCATGCGATGCGAGGAGATGGAGGGGTCAAAGTAAACTACATGTTAGTTATTACTCCAAGAGTCGATTACTCTTCCACCTTTAATTAGCAACATTATATACATAGCTACGACGTGATGTTATGTCGATAATCTACAATCACGTATTCACATACTCTCTACCTTAGCATATTATACTACGTGCTGTACGTGACGTGCTGACATCACACCACAGTCCTGCATACACACTAGCACACCCCTCACACATCTGTTACAAATCAACGGCGGTCAATTTTCTTTGTGGATGCAGCAAATTAATATCAACCTCTACTAATTCTACTTTTCATTTCCTTAACAAATAACATTGTATTGAATACACATGAAATTTACAAATAATTACGAATAAGAATTATTTATTAGTTAACATTTCAAGAAATTCAAGTATAGTGCCAAACAGTTTCAAATAAATTAAAATACAATTTCAAACAGTTTTAAATATGATGTGTAGAGATTTTAGATTATAAATACATAAGCAAAGGAAAAAAACAGTTATTCATGCAAAATGTATAAAACCAAAGAAAATTTGATTTTGTCGGCCGGGTAGGCCGCCCAAAATCAACAACGCGATTTAATAATATAAGTATGTGTGCGATTGAGATGGGCCGCGCTACTCCCTTGTTCGCTAAAATAAAACGAGTAGGATCGTGAAGCGCAAGGGATTTGCGTGGATGGAAATCAGTGAGGTGCCGGCAGGTGTGCGCCGGCGCATCTGCCGCGCGGCGTATATAGCGCGCGCGCAGACCCGGCTCCGCACTCGACACTGTGCGGCCGCGCCGACCGACGACTGTGTTGTTGTGTTCTTATCATTCTGTGTAAAATGATCATCTGCCTGTCCGGATTCGTGATCGCTGGGTTGGTGTCTCTTCCGTGTTGCTTGTACTGTACATATTGTGTGTGTGTGTGTGTGTGTGTGTGGACGATGGCTGGTGCCACTGGTGACAGTGGTGACAGCAGTCCATCAGCTGTGCGGCCGTGTCTTGTTGCTATCGCTAACTGCTCTCAAGGGTGCTTGGGCACTCCTACTGAACGAACCAATTCAATCAGCACTCGACAATCGCTATTAACTGACCGACAATTCAAATAATTATTAGTTACATATTTTACGATTATTTGTTTGTTTATAGTGTGTCATGCAACTTTGTTATTTCAAACTTTAAAAAAATCTTACTGTTATAAGTACTTATTGACAAAAGTATTCAAGTGTTTTGAGGAACATATCAATCAGCCATGTATTTGTCCAAGAAAATGAAACATCTGTAGTGAAACTAATGAAGGCCATTTCACTATACGACAATGTTCTATTTTTTTGTAAATTCAAAAAAATAGAACATTGTCGTAACTTGACAAGATAAGCAAATGTTATATTTTAGGAATATTAAACCGAGGCTTTATTAATTTAATAGTTGTGCAAGTTAAATCTCAAATAATATTAATTTCTGTAAATTGGTGTACAACACACGTCACGTTATTGCCCGGTGTTTCGTACCTGACAGCTGACTACTCTGAGAGGAAACAGCACAAACAAGCTCAGAGGTCACTGTCTCTTAAAGTTCAAGTTCAGACATTGCTTAAGCTGTGTAAGGACCATGCAGATTAGTGTCAGAGCTGGTCTTTTGAAAGAAACAAGTTGATGAAATGTTGCGGAGCTGTCGGTCAGCCGAGGTGTGTAGCGTGTGGCACACGCGGCTAGTGCGGCTACACGCTCTCACGATAGTGTAGTTGTGCTGCGTTACTTATGAGCTGTTGTCCTTTGTTACAGAACGTCGCCAACTTCGCTACCCATCTCTGCGCGCAATGATATTGTAAGTACATACTCTTGGACTTCAAACATATTCAAATTGACCTATCTCAACACAATTACTAGTTCCTATGATTAATTTGTAATTTTTTTTTAAACCCCTTTTTTGTTTTTGATCATCAATTCATAACCATAAATAAGTAATTTTTTGATGATTTTATACTTCTGCTGTATGTGAGGCGCCCTTCATTACTGTTAGCGACGTAATAGTTAGAGCAGTGCAATGAACGTGTCACTTGTTTGTGCAGGGCGTGGTGGAGCGCATGGGCGTGAGCGTGGGCGGCTGCGAGCGCATGGTGGGCGTGGGAGGCGTGGGAGGCGTGGGCGGCGTGGGAGGCGTGGGAGGCGTGGGCGGCGTGGGCGCGCGCTACTCGCCGCACCACGTGCAGCTGCTGCAACACTTCGCGGGCGCCGCGCGCTCCAGCAGCTCGTCGGCCGAGTCCGTGTCGTCGCACAGCGCCTCGCCGCCGCCGCGCGGGCCGGCAGCGGGCGCGGGCGCGGGCGCGGGCGCGAGCCTCGTGCGCTGCACGCGCGTGCGCACGCTGTACGCGTGCCTGGGCGAGAGCGACGGCGAGCTGTCGTTCGAGCCCAACCAGATCGTCACCAACGTGGCGGCGTCGGGCGAGCCGGGCTGGCTGCGCGGCACGCTCAACGGCAAGACGGGGCTCGTGCCCGAAAACTACGTGGAGCCGCTGCCGTGACGACCGCGCGACTAACGGAACGGCCCGCACACACCAAATATCATATCGTAGTCTTAAGTTGTTGATTCTTTTGTACGTATTTGTATATTTTGTACATTGTAAATAAGAGTTTGTTGATATTTTAACTATTTATATTATACTTTGTTGTGAATTTTGTACCAAATATACTATGTATGACGTATTATTATGCGATATCCGCTCGTGGATTTTATTGATTAAGATAAAGACTAATTTGAACGAAAATCTGTTTCATTTATTCCCAGTAAACGATACATTAGAGAAGTACATTGAATCAAATTGATAGTCATCGTTGAGTACATTGAAAACTAAATACGACAAGCGTTACATCCGTATGCGATTTATAATATTACTAGAGTTCCAACAAAGTACCGCAAGCGAGACGCCCTCCCGCGAGCGCTACTGCTTGCAGCAGCTGATTCTCATTAGGCAAATGGTCACTTGTGTGTGAGAACATCATGATAACACATTCAAAGTCACTTTGTCTCATACACCTTATCGTCGCACAAGTCCAGTACCGGCCGCAGTCGCGACACACGGCGGTCCACTTCACCACACTCACTGCTCTGAGAACTTGACACTCACACCGCGCACACACTAGCTGCTGCCTGCCGCCGCCAGCCGCTCCAGCTGCCTCGCCTCGCCCGCGCGCACCACGCGCAGCAGCGCCGCGTACTTGTCGCGCAGCGCACGCAGCCGCGCCGCGCCCTCCTCGGCCGCGTGCCGCGTGGCGCGCTTCAGCTCCGCCACCGTCGCCTCGCGCGCCGCCAGCGCCGCCTCCAGCTCGTGCGCGCGCGCCGCGGCCGCCTCGGCGCGCGCGCCCGCCGCCTCCGCCTCCGCCTCGGCGCGCGCGCACGCCGCCCGCAGCGCGCGCTCGTCGGGCGCCGGCGCCGCCCCCTGCGCGCCGCGCGCCGCCGCGCCCAGCCGCGCCTCGCGCTCCGCCAGCACCAGCAGCTCGCGCCGCAGCCGCCGCACGTGCTCCGCGCGCCGCTCGGCCGCCAGCGCGGCGCGTGCCAGCGCCTCCACGTGGCGCGCCGCCTCGAAGGACTCGCCGCGCGTGCGCTGCAGCTCGGCCGCGTCCAGCGCGCGCGCCGCCTCCGCCTCGCGCAGCGCCGCCTCGGCCCGCAGGCGCGCGGCGCGCTCCTCGGCCAGCTCGTGCTCCAGGCCCGCGCTGGCGTCGGGCGCGGGCGCGGGCGCGGGCGCGGGCACGGGCGGGTCGCGCAGGCGCGCGCGCAGCTCGTCGCGCTCGCGCGTGGCGGCGCGCAGTCGCTCGCCGAGCGCCGCGTTCTGCAGCTCGAGCGCGCGCATGTGGCGACAGCGGCCCAGCAGTCGGCGGTTGCGCTCGGCGTGCGCGTCGCGGCGCCAGCGCTCGTACATGAGCTGCGCGTGCGCGAGCGCGAGCTGCTCGGCGAGGTCTGCTCCGCCGCGCGTCGCTCGGCCGGCGTACAGCTCCGCCATGTAAGCGTCCAGGCGCTCGCACGGCTTACTCGACTCGCCACTCTACGAGCGATCACTCAAAATCATTAATTAAATTATATCAATAAATTGTGCTGTAGTAATAAAAGGATATTTAAATTATTCAATGATGTCATTTACTGAAAGCCAGTACCGC
Source organism: Diarsia dahlii (assembly GCA_949775195.1). NCBI lineage: Eukaryota > Metazoa > Arthropoda > Insecta > Lepidoptera > Noctuidae > Diarsia > Diarsia dahlii. Next base: position 111,941 of record OX459197.1, on the reverse strand, counting down.
GTTTCAGCTACGCGAAAAGGAGGGTTCTAATTGTATACCAATCTACACTTTTATAAAGACGAAAGATAAAAGTAATTTCCAAAGTGTCACATCATCATCAATAGCCTATTAATTAAGGACCGACCGAAGGTTCGGTTTCGGCCAATAATTGGCCGAACCTTTCGGCCCCGCTGAAACAAGATATAGGTACGTGGATTGTCGCGCATCATTCAGCTAACTTCGAGTCAGTTAAGTTCGCTAGCCGGCGCGATCGTGTTGATTTGAGGTTATGTGATTTTTCTCGCGCAAAAATTAGGTAAGTTTTTATTAATGATGATGTATTTTTATGGCATTCATTAGGGTCTTGTGCTACAATTCATTAGATATTTTACTTGGTTATGTTGAGTTATTCCCTAGAACTTAAGCGGCTAACAGACGTAAAACAAGTTTTATATTGCGTAAAAGTATATGATTCACTGCAGTAAACAAAATCAGAAAAATATATGATATTCTTTAGGATATATGCTAGTGACATAGTGTTGTGAAAACATAATACAACTAACTTTGATCGAAAAAAAAACACGAAGATACCTCTAAAAATTTCTTTTATCGAGTAAAAACCATACTATAATTTAGTATGGTTTTTACTCGATAAAAGAAATTTTGTCATCGTTCTGATTTTTTTGCCAAATAATTCTACAAGCAACATACTAAAATCATACCGCCTTATTAATAAAAATAGTTAAACCTGGTTTAACTTACGCTTGGTTTATCTCGCATGCCGTCACTTTCTTTTGAATATTTTTGAAGTGAGACGGCATGCGAGATAAACCAAGCGTAAGTTAAACCAGGTTTAACTATTTTTATTAATAAGGCGGATAGTGTTTTACTTTTTTAGTCCAATCAATAGTTTTTTTGTAAATCGCAAAATACCACTAATTTCGCACTATTTGGCCGCAGCGAAAGACGTAACAACCGCTTTGTAGTGCAAGCTGATTAGAACTTTATTCTAACAGTATTTCAAACGAAGTTTGAACCACCACAAATAGAGCTGCTTGTAATTGTTGATGGATTCAATTTTGTAGGTACCCGTATTCGAACCGCCCCGTAGTTCCGATACACAACTACCTCCTTAACTATTACCGTGAATGACGTTCAGTACTATTAGATATGTCGAATTTTTTCTCTTTAGTACACGAGGTGCTTAGTTTTGTTTTTTGTTTTAATTAGGTACCTACAATCAAATACCTAATGTTAAAAATTAATAGCTTATTTTTTTTTTAAATTGACAAATATGTTGATTGTATTTTTTTTAATTTACATTATTAATTTTACAATATAAAGAGCTATTTTTGTTACATTTATACCTACTATAATTGTAGCATTTTTTTTTACATGTTTTAACTGTCTCTATGCGTAAAAATACAATATTGATTTATCACGCTATAAAAAATTTAAAGATTCGGTTTCGGCCGAAACTGGGACCAAGGCCGAAGGTTCGGTTACGGTTTCAGCTGAAAATCTTGTTTCGGTCGTACACTACTATTAATGTTCCCACTGCTGGGACACAGGCCTCCTCTCTTTGAGAGGGAATGGGCTGTAATCTACTACGCGGGCCCAGTGCGGATTGGTAGATGTCACATGTCTTCGAATTTTTTGGTTCTAGGACATGCCGGTTTCCTGGTTTCCTTCACCGTTTTGAGAGCAGCGGTGATGAAATAAATTACATTAACACAAAAAAAATTGTACTGCTCTTTTGTAAGAGGCCATCTAGAGTATGCGTGTCAGATATGGAATCCGCGGCATCAAAAATATTTAAGGGTATTTTCCGATATTGACCGTATTGAAAACATCCAAAGACGTTTCATAAAATACCTTTGCTTCCATCAAAAGATTCAATATCAGTTAATTGATTACCTTAGACTCTGTAAGAAGTACCATCTACTACCACTGGTAGATCGACGTAATATTGCTGACTGCTTATTCTTATTGAAAATTCTCAACAACAATATTGATAACCCTGAGTTATTGTCAAAATTTTATTTTAATGTGCCATGTAAAATATTTCGTTTTAATCCACCAATACGTGTACCTCATTCATCTTCGAATTATAGACAGAATAGTTATATTGTAGGGGAGGAAGGGGGAGAGCGGACATAATATCTTTCCGGCCCCAAGAGTCATCCTCACCTGCACGCGCTGAAAGGCGGCGGAGCTCCCTGCTACACAACGAACGAGGCTATGGCGACCGAGCAATAGCGTCTAAATAACCCTTAAAATGTCTGGTGCAGAAGGCAACGGGAAACCACTGCACTATTTTTTTTTTTTTTTTTTTTTATTGGGACAAGCCCGCCACACTATTCCCAAACCACTGTAACTCCTGTTAGCCAGAATCAACAGTGGCGACCACAAGAAAAGCGCCGAGACAATGAAGCTCGACGAAGTCCCAGAGAAGCGATTTAACTGTCTTGGATCCCGCAACGAAATTAATCAGAAAAGAATAGCGGAGGAGTAGGAAAAAACATAATTTCCACTTCCCTCCATATCAGCAGGAGACAGAACAGAACAAGGCCAATAGGCACACAGGGACGTATACAACTGGGATAAGCCCAGTTGCCTAGCACCACGGATATTATTGTCATTAATATTACTGGGTCCTAAGTTGTGAGCTGTTATATTTGATTCCAAATAGGTATGACAAAAATGCTTGAACGCACGGAAATTTGTTCTAGTTTCTACAAGGTCCGTATAGTAAATAACTCCGGATGTAACCTGTACACTATTTAACATAATATTACGTTCATTCTGCCAAAGACTACACTCCCATAAAATGTGATGTGCAGTTTGTTCAAATTCGCAGTCAGATGTAGAACATTGACAAAAAGGCGAGGCAACAAGCTTGAAGGAAAATAATTTACTCTTAAAGTTACCATGACCTGTGAGAAATTGGGCGACACAGTGATCCACCTCCAGCCATGTCCTGGCCAGCCGCTCACGAACGGATGGAAAGAACTGGTGGAGGTGTCGGCCTTTGATGGAATTATCCCACCTACATTGCCATTCAGACAAAAGTTCCTCCCAGACGTCAGTCTGTGGTTTAAGTAATCTAGCTATTTTAGCACGGTCACGTTGCGTTAAAAAATCTGCGTCCGTGGTCTCTCGTGCGCAGTAGTACATTGAAGCACGGCGCTGTACTTCAAGATCAACTGGAAGTACCCCTGCCAGTACCGGTAAGGCTTCAGTACTAACCGTCCTATATGCTTTACACAAGAAAATCAAAGCCAACCGCTGACTTTGAAGTAATTTACGTCGTACAGCTCCTATGGTGGCCCTATCGGCCCAAACTGGTGCCCCGTAGCACATACACCCCAAGTAAGTAGCCCCATAGATCGTCTTTAAAGTTAAAAATGATAAACCCCACGTAGATTTGGATATTCTCGTTAAAGCATAAAAGTTCTTTTTAGCTTTTTCACCGACGGTTTTTATGTGTTCAATGAATGAAAAATTCCTCTCTAAGACAAACCCAAGGTAGCATACGGACTCCTTCTTTTTCACGGGAACGTTATTAAATTTAATACTAGGCCATGATTTAAGATTACCTTTTAAAAGAAGTTGATAAGTTTTATGCGGTGCAAAGGTCAGACGGTTACGATCACCCCACTGGGATATTAATTTTAGGCAAGTGTCAGCCAAATTTTCGAGTCCAGCCCGAGTACTTGACTGAATGAGCAGCAGGCCGTCGTCCGCGTAACCGGTTAATGAACAGCCGTATGGAAGTGGAATCGCGAGGAAGTCATCGAAGCCTACGTTCCATACATACGGACCCATAACCGAACCCTGAGGGCATCCCATGGTAAGGGACTTTGACATAGAATGATGTCCGAGTTTGAGTTTCGCGGAACCATTTAAGAAGTACGAGTAAACAAGATTGTATATGTTTTTAGGGCAACCACGAATTTTTAGTTTAAGGAGTAGCATTGGCCACCACGCGTTATCAAAAGCCCCAGAAATATCTAGAAAGATCCCAACTACGTATTTATGTTCGGATGTATTGACAATTTTCCTGACAGAAAGTGCCGCGTCTACGGTAGATTTTCCCACGGTAAAACCGAATTGGTTGTTGTGAAATTTCGGTCCGTCTGGCAGTAAACGTGGAACGATAAGACGCTCCAGGAGTTTCCCCAAAGATGGTAACAGTGTTATAGGGCGGTAAGACTTAGGATCGTCCGGAGGCTTGTCGCCACTTTTCGGAATTATTCGTATAAAGCCGCGTCGCCATATACGAGGAAAAACGCCTTCTGCAATACAACGGTTGTAAACACTTAAAATTGCGTCGGCCGCTGTTTTACATGCTTCTATTATCATCCGATTAGATATTTTATCTTCACCTGACGATTTGTTGAGCGGGAGTTTCCTGACAACTTTAATGAATTCGTCAATGGATGGAAGGTCTGACGATGGTGATTCAGGTGGCACAGCCGCCCACGCCCTGATCTGCTTGTGGTAGTCATTGTCATTATCAGGCAAATCATCAGGTATCAACGTATTTAATAGAACTTCGGTTGTCTCCTCAATACCGGTGGTGTGTTTGTTGTTTACTTTAATGTTTTCGACGAACGCAAGATCCACTGATCGATTTGCTTTGAACTCGTGATACAAAGGAGACCACGGACCTTCTTTATCTAATTTTTCTACTATTTTCCGCAGTAAATTACCTTTAGATTTTTCTACCGATGCTCTGTAGCGGGACTTGGCAACTCTAAACACATTCAAAGCAGAGGTTAGGGGGTCTCCGGTGACTTTTCGCTTTTTAAGTTTATTTAAATGTCTACGCGCTCGGCGATAACTTTTACGTTGTTCAATTAAGTAATCACACCACCAATCACATCTGCGGATATTGGTCATAGATCCGCGACCAATGGCGATGTCAGCACAGTAAGTGAAGGCGTCTGACATAATTTCAGCACTTTCTTCAGCTGATAGCCCGTCTCGAGTGAAGTCTTTGGTGTTAGACGCAAAAAGCAAGCTAAAGAATTCCCAATTCGCGCCTTTACTTTTATACCTAAAGTTACCAATGATATGTGAATGTGACGGACCTTGAGTAAACATCGGAACAAATTCGTACACGATAAGCCGATGATCGCTACATGACGCATCCGGTAGGACACGCCACCTATCCAAGCGAACGTCTGCACTAGAAAGTGTGACGTCAATACAAGATTCGCCCATTTGGCTGCAAAAAGTAGGTGGTGCATCTGGGGTATTATGAATCGATAGGTTCATTTCAGCAATGAAATCTTCGACAGCGGAACGTCGGTCGGAATCCGTAGACCGAACCTTGCCATACCACAGAGACGAGGACGCGTTAACATCCGCGCCAACGATAACTTTACAGCCAGAGAGTGACCGCAAGACATGACGGAGGTTATGTATGTGAGGACCAACAGGGTCTGAATATTGAAAGTAGCAGCTCACAACGTAAACTTTATAGGAAGCCGAGGAGACTTCCGCAACGGCACAGTGCGGCGTCATGAGGTTACGCAAAGACGTTACTGTAAACTTAGAAGAACGCGCTACGTAAATTCCGGCTCGTGACTTTGAATCCAGCTGAACTACTTTATGACGTAAGCGCGCGTTTTGATATTGCTCTTGAACAAGTACTATGTCTAAGCTGTAATCGATAATTAATTTGTCTAGTTCAGAAGTCGCTACCCTATCGTTGTGGAGATTTAATTGTCCTATATTTAAACTATCCATTATTTTAGTAGTTTGTGTTGAGGATTAACTGTTCGAGCTTAAGTTTGTAGGTAGTACACTCTGGTGACCCGCAACGATGGTCAAATGGTTTTTTAAAACGCTTACACGCCACGCAAGTAGGTATAAAATTTAAATTGTCCTTATGCGGGCAGTCGTTTGTTTCATGTGCTTCGGAGCAATTAGCACAGGTAGGTGACTTGTTAACGCAGTATTTTTTAACGTGACCGAACTGTTGACAATGTAGACAACGGACTACATCAACGTCGTCATTGAACCGGCAAGTCGCCCAATCAATAAATAATTTTTCCTTAGTGGACACTAAATGTTTACGCACGTTGGACTCGATTTCAATGCCAATCCACTTGCGGCCGTTATCTAAGGACCGCCGACGATAGATTTTAGTTGATTTAATAAAATCATCCTCTTGTATTGGCAGTTCATTTTGAATGTTTTGACGGTACAATGCGTGCAAAAAAGCATTGTCTTCCATTGAGGATGGCACGTCCTTAACTAATATACGGGGCTTTCGGCCTTTTGGTTTTTCAAGTCGCAGGCCGGCGGACCTAATAGCGTCGACCGATTGCAATTTTTTAATTTGGCTATCATTAGCGACACGTAACACGACTCCAGATTTAGCCGTTTTTCTAACGCCTACAATTTGAAACCCGTCGTCACTGGGATTGATCGCCTTCATGAGTGCTTGTTTAGTAGCAGAGGACGATGAGTAATCAGCTAGTCGCTCAGCGGTGGGGTAAGCTACGACACAAGGTACGGGCGCGCGTGAGTCCACAACCGGCGCTAGTTTAGTTTTAGGTAGACGAAGTTTTAATGAATCCGCATAAGAAATTTTGTTACAGTTACTTGTATTGACACTATTATTTGATTTCAATTTATCCAATTCGCGTTCTGTAACTGCTAATTTTGTTTCATTGGAGGATGATTTTATGGCTAACAAAGAAACAATGGACGTTATGCGCTGAGTCATGTCCATGATGGCAGATTTATTTGCAACATTAATTCGGGAACCTTGGTCATTAACAAGTTCATTAATTTTGGTTAGAAATACAGACGCCTGAGAAACTAAATCGTAATAGTCGTCATGGCTCGCACTTGGACTGGCACTTAATAACGGCGAAGACTTTTCAATAGAATTGGATGTATGAAGCCGTTTTGATCTGTCGTTGGGCGAAATGTACGTAGGAGACATTTCCCTGAACAATCGTTTCGGATTACCGGAGGTAGGTGTTTCATCATTCCGGCGCATTGTTTCTTTTCCGCGATCCGGAGGTTCGTCGTTTGTAGTCAACATATTATAAATTATGGATTTCAAACTAAAACGTACTTGATTATATCGTTAACAGTAAAATAAATAATAGAAGACAAATACGGCAAATGTATGACGAGGTACCCACACACCCAAAAAAAATAAATGTACTCACCGAATGACAACGAAACTAACTTATTACCAATAAAACCGACGTTAAAATGCCAGAAAAACTTACTACACGAGCACTCAACACTAAATCACACAACTGGAAACAAATCACAAGCCGAGAATTAAACGCGAAACACAACAATCGTAATTAAAAAGCAGGAGCGAAGCCAGTATAAACCGCGCGCAATGACAGCCGGAGGGAAGTGCACTACTTTCCCATGAGAGTCACAATGGATGTAAGAAATAGCGATCTGGATCTGTTGAGCGCTCCGGCTGACGCCCGGCGCCACCAAACCGGGGACGGTGGTGTGAAATGTGCTACCGGCCATGTGATTGTGTCGGATCAGGCAACACATGGAAACTATGAAACTGATAAACCAAAATCAGTTAGGCAGCCTTACCGCCTTGCACCTGGAATGTACGCGGCCTTAACCAACCGGGAAAACTCCATTGCAGTTAATAGAGAGTGAAATGAAAAGGAAGGAAGTCACTATTCTCGGACTCAGCGAAACACACTGGAAAAAGTCAGGATACTTTTCAACTGACCAGTTGAATAAAGTCTACTTTTCGGGACCTGAAAATGAAAGCTCAAGGGTGTTGCCTTCGTCGTACCACTTAGCATGGACAAATATGTCAGCGGTTATAAACTGAACATCTTACAGGTGTATGCGCCTACCGCCCAATCTAGCGAGGACGAAATTGAGAACTTTTATAGAGAAATACCCAAAAGGGAGATAACAGTTGTTCTAGGTGATTTTAATGCCAAAATCGGCCAAACGGACAGCGACGAACATCTTCGACGGGTAGTCGGGAAGTATGGAGTCGGTAACAGAAACGAGAGAGGCGAACGTATGCTTCAGTTCTGTAGTGAGGAGAATCTTACGTGACGAACACCTGTTTCAAACAGCACATACGACGGTTGTACACCTGGATTTCTCCTGGCGACCGCTTAAGAAACCAGATAGACTATATTATCATCCAGAACCGGTGGAAATCGTCTGTCATGAATACCACGACATACCCGGGGGCGATGTGGCTCTGGTTGGCTGGACAAAACTTCAAAGCTGCTCGCATTTAACTAGGTCAATAGGGCACTTTATGTGACGGCTAAACACCCTTATTTCAGAATAGGTGACGCTACAGAATCTTAGATAATCGATCGAAAGCGTGTCCAGCCAGCTTGAAAAACCACTTTTCGCTGGTCTCTCAATCTCGGTAACGGAAGTGATTTTGACGACTTTTTGCATATCAACGGGCATCACATAAATATGTGACAGGCATCAAGCTAAAAGTTTTGTGATACGTACAGTGGTTTAGTAGAAAAATGCAAAAAACTGTGTCCAGCCAGCTTGAATTTACGTAGAAAACTTTTGGGTGGCACTTCCGAATCCCACATAACGGGAGCGTTTTCGAATATGGTTCCTTTACTTGGTGACGCAATGTGTGACAGTTATAACGTTTGATTTATGCCGTCACATGCAAGGGTTTACGAGATATCAATGAAAACTTAATGTATACTTGTGTCCAGCCAGCATGAACTCAGGCTGGCTGGACACGTGTATCTCCGCTGCCTGATGATCTGCGACCTTCAAAATGGTATCAAAATGTTGTGACGGGGACGATAATGATAACCTGAATTTGTGACGGAGAAACTTTGCGTAGTTTCAAAGATATTGATCATTTAAATTTTCCCATACAAACATCCATTAATATTGTGAGGTGATATATAATTTTTACATAAATAAAGGATTTCTTTTTAATCGACTAATCGGCCGGTAGCAGCCACGCCTGCTTTGTATTTGATTTCTCAGTGGGAATAAAAGGTTTTCCTGCAGTTAAAAGCGTAAGTATGTGTTAATTCAAAATAATACTAGTTATGACTAGTTTTAAGATAATTATTGTGTGTATATATAGAGTTCCGAACTCGAATAATTTAAATTATTGTTTTGACAAACTTGAACTGCTCTTGCAGGAAATTTTACGAACATCATGTAAGAAAATTGTCATCTGCGGAGACTTTAACATTGATGTACTCAAGCACCAGTGGTGCTGAAGAACTGGTGTGAAGAATAACTCACCGTTGCTGATAGGCACAGAGGCAGTGGCACGCGTCCACAAATTTACGTACCTCGGGAGCGTCGTGGCAGAGACTGGGGGCAGTGAAGAGGACATCACTTCACGGATCGCCAAAGCCCGAGCTACTTTCGCGCAGCTGAGACCTGTTTGGCAGTCGCGGAAACTGACCCGAAGGATCAAACTTAAGATATTCGGGTCCAATGTAAAATCCGTGCTGCTTTATGGGTGCGCAAACAACACGAAACATTAACGACGTGTACGGGCTTAACACTGCTTGCATAAACACGGTCCATTACTGGTTCAATCGTTTTCAATCTGGAAATTTTGAGTCGAAGAACGAGCCTCGCGGTTGGCCGGTAAACATTGTCGACAACGACGAATTGAAGGCGATAGTGGAAGCAGATCCAACTCAATCTAAGGCTGAGCTTACTGCAGGCCTTGGAGTTTAGTGTCAAAACACCATTGAGGCACTTGCGTCAAATTGGAAAGATAAAAAGTCTAGATAAGTGCGTACCACGCGAACTAAGTGACCAATAACGAGATTTACGCGTCGAAGCATGCATAGCACTACTGAATCGGCATAGAAACGATGAAATTCTTAATCAAATTGTTACCTGCGATGAAAAGTTGATCCTGTACGACAACCGTAAGCGTTCGTCTCAGTGGGTGGAGGACCCGGGTACATCACCTAATCAGTGCGCTACAAAAAAGATTACTCATAGGAAGATGATGGTGACTGTCTGGTGGACCAGTGCCGGACTTGTACACCACAGCTTCTTACCGAATGGCACAACAATGACGGCAGATGTCTATTGCCAAGAATTGCAAACAATGATGAAGAAGCTCGCAATTCAACAACCAAGACTAGTCAATCGTTCTTCCCCATTGCTTCTCCACGACAACGCGCGAGCTCACACTTCACGAAAGACCATCGCAAAGCTACAAGAGTTACAGCTGGAAGCTCTCCGTCACCCACCGTACTCACCGGACGTTGCCCTAACAGATTTCTACTTTTTTCAAAATTTAGACATTTTTTTAAGTGGTAAAAAATTCGACTCCCGAGAGGCAGTACAAAACGCTTTCGCTGACTTCATCGCCTCCCGTCCGGCAGACTTCTACAGTAAAGGGATAAACAAACTGCCATCAAAATGGCAAAATTGTATAGATCATTTGGGCCAGTACTTTGATTAGCTGAAATAAAAAAATTACCAAAATTTTTATATTTTAAAATTCTCATACAAATCTCCAATTTATTTCTGTTCCTCGCATATTATATGCGAGGAACAGAAAGGATTTAGAATAGGAAAAACCATTAATATGGTCATTTATGATTTTTTATATAATGTTACATATAACGCGGCTAAGAGGAATTCGGTCTGTGGCGTTTTTTGTGACATGACACAGGCCTTTGACTATGTGCATTATGGTACACTCTTAAATAAACTGGAGGCATATGGAATTAGAGGAAACGTCAACAATTTAATAAAATCTTACTTACATAATAGAACTCAATAACAAATATAAACCAAATTAATATGAAAAGTAAACATGACATAGTATTTAATCTTCAGAACGTATAGTTTCATTTACCCTAGAACACTCCCCTGTGCCTCAGGGGAGTGTTCTAGGGCCTCCTTTGTTCAACCACTGACACTATTTGCCGATGATAGCACCATAACGATACCTTGCAAAAGTGTTGATACTTATGAAAGTGACATAAATGATTCTATAAATCTAATGGTAAAATGGCTAGACGACAATAACTTAAAAATTAACCTGACTAAAACTAAACTAATACATTTTAGTCAACGGATCAATAGTAAAAGTAATTTGAATATACATATAATGATATTATTTGGCTCGTGAAATAAAGACTCAATTGCGTTTTTCTGAAATGATAAAAAAACAACATTTAAAGCCTTTACTTTTAAAATAATTATCTTTTCTAAAATATCTTAGTCTCATTCAAAATTAAATCAATTTTATCAATCAGTGTCATTGACATGACATATCATAAATCTGTAGATAAATAAACCATAAAGAAAAGGAACGACATTCACGTTCTCTTTACATACACTACGATGCCTATAGAAGAAGTTGACACAACAAAATTTTTAGGACTCCATATTGACAAAAAACTGAACTGGAAAGCCCATATCGAAATCTTGTGCAAGAAAATCAGTAAATCTGCCTATGCCCTGCATACTTTGTCGTCTATAATAAGTGTGGAGGCATTACTTACAGCCTACTATGGGTTAACAGAATCGCATCTACGCTATGGTGTCATTTTTTGGGGCAACTCAACGGAAAAAGACACGGTGTTTAAGGCTCAAAAGAGATGCATTCGTTCAATATTTAAAATTAAACCTACTGATAGTTTGCGAAATATAAACTACTTACTTTGCCATGTCTGTACATTTTAGAAGTAGCTGTTTTTGTCAAAACAAATGCACACCTATTTAAACGACTAGATGAAGTAGTCCCACGTAACAGGCGCGACAACAGCAAGGTATGCTCTCAAACTGCGAGAACAGCCCTCATGAGCAAAAGTGTTTTTTGTATGGCTCTTAGCATATTTAATAAATTACCCAAAAGTTGGAGAGAGTTGCCCTTATCACTTTTTAAAAATAAGCAGAGAAGTTTTTTAGTTACTAAAGTGTATTACAATGTTGTAGATTTTCTAAATGAGAAGGGCTTTTCTACTCCGACTTCAGATACATATTAAGAATACATAGTTAAGAATAACAATTAGATAATGTGATTTTTTAAATAATTGACTATTGAATGATTATATTTGACTGCATAATATTCTGGACATAATTTAATTTCTATTTGACTATATATACTGTGGCGACTAGCGACATCTATCGCAACACCTGCGTACTAACAACGATTGACAGAAAATCCTACATCGCGCTATGAACATTATCCGCGACATAAGCCTATATAGGAATTCCCGACTTACAACTGTCGGGCAGTTAGCCCGCCGGACACAACACCCGTCCGGTCGGAGGATCCTCCCTTTTCTATGGGGGATGAGGAACTTTACACCCTGTTCCTCTAACCCCCAAAATACTATAATATCTTGACATCAATTATTATTTTATTTCTTTTGTATTTTGTAATGTTTACAATAACTTTTTATACCTATAAAATTTGTACGCCGTTATTGGCAAAACATGGACGCTCACAACATATATTCAATATCTTGCATGTCTGATTAATCAGTTTATGTAAACGCATGTTTGACAAATAAATGATTCTTATTCTTATTCTAATAATTAAAAACACTAACAAAAAAAAACAAAGTGCATTGCACTCAGTGATGCCAATTTAGCATTTTTTCATGTTGTTTAGCAATCTTATTAGTTGTTTAGCATATAGCATATTTTTTAGCATATTAAATAATCATAAAATAAAATACATTAATGCGTACGCAATTATTTCCATTTAGAAAAAAAAAAAAAAAAATCGAGCAGCGGTGGCCCAGTTGTGTCAGCCCCGACTTACGAACAGTAGGTCGTGGGTTCGAACCCAGGCAGGCGCATTACTTTGTGTAATTTATTTCATCACCGCTGCTCTCAAAACGGTGAAGGAAAACATCGTGAGGAAACCGGCATGTCTTAGAACCAAAAAATTCGAAGACATGTGACATCTGCCAATCCGCACTGGGCCCGCGTGGTGGATTATAGCCCATCCCTCTCCTAGAGAGGAGGCCGGAGTCCCTGCAGTGGGAACATTAAAAGCTGATGATGAGAAAAAAAATCCCTTTACTATATTGTTGGCGCTCCTGGTACCAACATAATGGGAATTTTTTAGCATTTCTATAAAGCAATTGGCATAATTTTAACACCATTTTAGCAGATAGATAGATAGAAAACTCTTTATTATGTACACCAAATTACAAAAAAAACAATAGTAAAACATTTTACAAGGGGTGACACAATGGGCGGTCTTATCGCTTAAGGTTGATGTTCCAGGGTAGCCCGCGAAATTCAAATTTGTAACTGTCAAGAATGAGTATTTCATCAAAAAGTCATTCTTGAAAGTTACATGAACTTGGAGGGTTGTCATAATGACTTTGATGATTATAATTCTGTAACTGCATACGTCTTACACCCGCGAATCATATTTTTACTAACATACAACCTAGCACTGGCCTGCAAATCGCTAAAAACGTAAGAAAATTTGAATTTCGCTTGCTACCCTGGAACATCCACCTTAAAGCAGATTCTATATCGGTCTTGTTGGCAACACTGATACTGAGATTGTACACAGGCTGTGACAGCGTAATAATGGTAGTACGTACTAAAACCAAATGAAGACTGATGCTGTGATTTATTTTGTGTATAATTTTATTCTTTTCCATAAATAGGTATTGAAGAATATTTTAGTTTATTCAGCTATTTATATGATTAAAATGACGACCACCGACTTCATTTGCGCTTCAAACACTTAGGGCGGCGGTAAAAACAACGCTATGGTACAAGGCGGGGGTTATTGAAGTGCAAATGGAGTTGATCGTCGTCATTTTCGTCATTTGAAATGCTCTTTAAGCCCAAATAAATAAATGTGATTTTATTTACCTACATTATTTTTTCATATAAATACCTTAGAGCATTAGTCTGTGTCTGTAAAAAGAGTAGATAGGTATCTGCACGTAAATAATTAATAACATTAAACCCCCCCCCCCCCCCCCTCCTCACTTCTACACTTTTGTCTTCTATTGATTTAAATATCTACAGTTGTTCGTAAAAGTATCACCAATACGCGGATTATCGTCCATTAAAGAAAACACCTTAAAATATACTTTGTCCTACATAAAACCTACAATATTGGTAACCCTACTACAGTGTTTGTATGGGAAAATTTAAATGATCAATATCTTTGAAACTACGCAAAGTTTCTCCGTCACAAATTCAGGTTATCATTATCGTCCCCGTCACAACATTTTGATACCATTTTGAAGGTCGCAGATCATCAGGCAGCGGAGATACACGTGTCCAGCCAGCCTGAGTTCATGCTGGCTGGACACAAGTATACATTAAGTTTTCATTGATATCTCGTAAACCCTTGCATGTGACGGCATAAATCAAACGTTATAACTGTCACACATTGCGTCACCAAGTAAAGGAACCATATTCGAAAACGCTCCCGTTATGTGGGATTCGGAAGTGCCAGCCAAAAGTTTTCTACGTAAATTCAAGCTGGCTGGACACAGTTTTTTGCATTTTTCTACTAAACCACTGTACGTATCACAAAACTTTTAGCTTGATGCCTGTCACATATTTATGTGATGCCCGTTGATATGCAAAAAGTCGTCAAAATCACTTCCGTTACCGAGATTGAGAGACCAGCGAAAAGTGGTTTTTCAAGCTGGCTGGACACGCTTTCGATCGATTATCTAAGATTCTGTAGCGTCACCTATTCTGAAATAAGGGTGTTTAGCCGTCACATAAAGTGCCCTATTGACCTAGTTAAATGCGAGCAGTTTTGAAGTTTTGTCCAGCCAACCAGAGCCACATCGTTGGCGGACTGCGGGTCTGATCACCAACTTTTAGTTACCACAATCCGACTTATAACCTAAGAACTTAAGGGACTACTTACTTGGCGCCGAGTGTCGTCCGGTAGAGCCCGGAAGAAGTCAGCGATGACGAACTCGTAGGGCTCCGGCCACGTGTCCACCGTCTGCACCGCCACCTCAGCGCGCGCCGCGCTCGCCAGCCGCGCATCGCACGACGACGAGCGGCGCGGAGCGGGCGCCGAGCGGCGTGCGGCCAGCGCGGGCGAGCGGCGCGGGTCCAGCGCCAGGGCGCGCCCGCCCAGCGCGCCCTCCGAGTGCGACCAGTCCTCGTCCGCGCCCGCGCGAGCCGTCAGCTCCAGCACCTCGCGGTCCTCCACGTTCAGCGGCTCCAGCGACAGCGCGTCCGCGGGCGGCGCCGGCCGGCTCGGCTCCGGCCGCGCCACGGCACCCGCCGGCGGCGGCACGCCTGCGAACGGCACGGGCGAGTCGGCCGCGCGCCTCTCTAGCGCCACGCGCGCCAGTCGGGACGAGTACGCGTCGCCCGGCGCCAGCGCGCCCAGCGCCGACGGCGACGTGTCCTTGCGCGGCGGTGACGCAGGCCGCGAGCGCCGCCCGATGGCGCGCACGGCGCCCGACTCGGCCGGGAAGCGGAACTGCGCGCGCGTCTCCCGCGCCGGCGTGTTCTCCGGAGTGGCCTCCACCGCGGCCTCGGGCGGCTCGGCGGCGTCCGCGTCCATGGGCAGCGGCGTGTGCGGCGCGGAGTCGGCGCCGCATCGGTCGCCCAGCGCGAACCACGGCTCGGCGCCCGGCCGCAGGCTGCCGGCCGTGCGGGACGCGTGCGCGCCCGAGCCCGGCGCGGGCGACGAGCGTGCGGGCACGGGGGCCGGGAGCGCCGCGCTGGCCGCGATGGGCAGCGGCGACGGCGCGGCGTCCTCTGCGCGCGAGTGCAGCGACAGGCGCCGGCACTCGGCCAGCACGTCGTGGTGCTCCTGGCGCGCCCAGCGGCCCGGGTCGGCCTCGCGCAGGCGGCTACCGGTCACGAGCGCGGGGTGCAGGCGCACGGACTCGGCCAGCGCGCCCACGCCGCGCTCCCAGGCGTCGCGCGCGGCGCTGGGCAGCTCGGCTCCCTGCGCGCGCAGCGCTTCCAGCAGCGTGCAGGGGTGCGTAGCGTACAGCGCGTGGAACAGCGCCAGCTGCGCCAGCGACAGGTGCGCGCGCGTGGCGGGCGAGGGCGGCGGCTCCAGCGCGGCGGGCCGCAGCAGCGCGTCCGACAGCTCGGCGGGGTGCATGGCCGCCAGCGCGGGCGCGGCCGGCAGCAGCGCCGCCAGCGCCAGCAGCGCGTGCAGCAGCGGCAGCGGGTCGCGCTCGTGCCGGGCAGCGCGCAGCAGCTCGCGCGCCAGCGGGTGCGCAGGCAGGCGGTGCAGCCAGGGAGGACGGCGCGCTACGAGTGGCGCGAAGGCGGCGAGCGCGTGGTGGCGCTGGGCGCGCTCCCCGCGCAGCTGCTCCTGCAGCGCGTCCAGCAGGTGGCGCGCGTGCAGCTCGGGCGCGCGCGCCAGCAAGTCGAGCGCGCGCGCGCTGCCGGTGCGCGCGTGGTAGGCCAGCAGCGCGCGCGTGAGCCAAGGCTCGCGCACGCCGCAGTAGAGCGCGGCGAGCGCGTCGGCGGCGTCGCGCGCTCCCGCCGCTCCGCCCTCCAGCAGCGCGAACACCTCGCCCGCCTCGCACGCGGCCAACATCTCCAACCGCCTGCCGCACACAACACAACATTACACTACTTATCAACCTTTTGTTACTTTACGTCAACAGGTAGAGGTAATAAGAAATATAATGGAATAATGCGAATTTTCATGGAATACAAATGTTATGAAACCGAGAAAATTACCCAACATACAAATTCTCTAAAGCCATGATCAGCGGTTCGTAGCATGATGTCAATCCTCCGATAATAATCGCAGCCAAAGATCCATCGTTGATTTTCTTACACATATCATATCTTCAAGATCCTGAGCAGTACTCATAATGGCGTTGATATATGATTCTATGTCTTGGAAATCGACCAAGGTATATTTGTATAGTCTACACTCTAAAGATAGCCTTCTACCCATACCTTTATCTGCGTATGCCTTTTGTAAAGCACTCCAAGCTTCCTTAGCGTTTTTCGCACTTCTCACATGCGTAATTGCACCTCCGTCTACCGTAAGACATATTTTTGACAACGCCTTCTGGTCGTTACGAGAGCGCACATACTCCGTCGTTTTATTAGAATCATCGTACCTAGTGATGGATGTCCACAGCTCCTCATGAATGAGAAGCCTGAGAAGCATTCTCATTTTGAATTTCCACGTTGGGTAATTTTCTCGGTTTCATAACATTTGTATTCCATAAAAATTCGCATTATTCTCTGCCATTATATTTCTCATTACCTCGTGCTGATAACGTGTTGTGATAATTTTAATTGTAAAAGAATATAAAAGCAGCAGAATGTTAATCAGACTTTTATTAGAACAGCAAGTGATAAGTATAGACTAAAGACAATCATAACCATAACTTTTTGAACACAAAGAGTATTAATATAGTAACCAGTTGAAGTAACCAGTGAGTTGGCTAATCACAACACCAGGATGAGGTGGCTGCGCTACGTTCAACAGGTTCTACAAGAGAATTTGAATGTTGAAGTAACCAGTAAGTTGGTTAAGGCAAAGCTATTAAACGAGCTTTCTAAACACAACACCAGGACGAGGTGGCTGCGCTGTGCACATGGTGAAATGATTACTGTGGCTAATGGACAAAAAGTAGTTCAGCAGTTATCAGCCAGTACATGGTGAAATGATTACTATGGCTAATGGACAAAAAGTGGCGACTGTTGGTATTGGTGATGTATGCATTGATACAGATACGTTAGCGAACAAAATAGAGAATGTAGTTCATGTTCCTGATTTGAACTGTAGATTACTTTCAGTAGTAAAGAAAAGTTGCTCTGTAGTTTTTGATAAAGAAGGCTGTACTATTTATAACACTAAGTGTGATTTAGTATTTGGTTTGGTTTTGTTTATTTATTTCTATGCCTTTTTATTTTATGAGTGCCATTGAATTAACTTTTTGAGGGGGCATGATACTCTTTGTGTTCAAAAAGTTATGGTTATGATTGTGTCTTTAGTCTATACTTGTCACTTGCTGTTCTATTAAAAGTGTGATTAATATTCTGCTGCTTTTATATTCTTTTACAATTAAAATTATCACAACAAAGCAGCTATTCAGAGAGACATTTTACATAATTATCTGACATAGGGCATATAAATACTTTATTCAGTGTTTGTAATAGTTTGTATGTCTTTAGTCGGTGGTCTACTTGCTGTTTTGAAGTTCTTATTTAATACTTGTGTAATTCTGAACTCTTCATACCAAGGAGCATTTAATATAGCACTAAATATAGGTCTGCTGGAAGAAATTTCACATGAAATAAGCAGTACCTTTGTGCTCTTCTATTTTTTAATGTTTTTATTCTTTTTTGTATTTTGTGTGTACATTAATAAATAAATAAATATTAAACTTAATTTTTTTATCTGTCACACTGAGAGAAGCAGTCTGGACAATTCAGGTAGAATTAGTTACTTTTAGCCTTTTTGTTGTACCATGTTGCAAAAAAATACATGACTTGATCCCTTTTTTATTTTGTTAAAAAAGTGTTAAAATATTTATTGGAAAAAATAATAATATTATCTTTCAGCAACACCTTACAAAAACAGATGATATTAACAGTATAGCCTTATCATCCACCTACCAGAATTGTATCATCCGATCGAGAAATCCTTGGGTATCATTTGGGCAATAAAGCACTACTAATAATAACTACGCAGAAAACATCTTCATGCATACGTGATACGTACCAATCAGCAGTTCGGAGAGAAGATCCCTGAGTCACTGAGGCAGGAGGAATTTTGATGTGTTTTACTTCAACTACGGTCAATTTAATAAAACTATATCAAAAACTATGTTTTTAGATATAAGCTAAAACGTAAAGCGACGATAATTAAGCACGACTAAAATTTTCACGAGTTTTTCACAATTTACGGCACACCGGAATCTTCTTCGATGACAAATTGACATTGACAATCCAAAGAAAAACATTTGACAGCTGACATTTTTTTTTTTTTTAATTTGTTCCTGTCGGAACTGGCTAAGGTCTGAGACCATGCTGCCTAGTCATCAGTTAGCATTTTTCTTGAGTAGGTAGAGTAAATCCAGTTTAATTCATCCATGAAGTTATAGATAAATATGGAGGCCACACTTAGAACAAAAGTTTGAGTCAAATACCTACGATTCTCTATCTCACTCTCTGTGGGCTGACCTCTCTTTCTAAGATGGACGATAGTATTGCTATCTCGTTATTAAAATCTCCTTATTCATTTTTAAAAAGAGTCACCACACAAATGTAATCAGAAGTTAAATACTGTCAAATAATGTGCTAATAAATAAAAAGCTAAACTAAGATTACTGAAATTAAAATTCCAAAATAGTATGTCACGAATGCTTGACAAGGTTGGCGAATCAGTGAATTATTTTCCCATTTCCTAAGGAAGTGGTAATGTGGCAACATTGGCCCCACATGTCAACATAAATCGTACCAATATGGCGGTTGTTTACTTTGCGGTTCACAGTTTCGTTTGAGATATTTGCCTGTAATCAAAGTTATAATTGAGAAAATGGTGCAAACTTGTGTAGTGCGTGGTTGTGGTAGTACGTGGTGTCCAGGAGGTGACACTGATTAATTGTAAACATATTTCTGCATATTTCTTTGTATTTTCAATTAATTACTTCATAAAAGCTTGACCTATGATTTAGTCAATGATAACTTAGATAACTATGTAAAGACCAAACAGTTTTACATTGAATTTCATGGACTTTCTGCAATTTTATTTGTTTTTGTTTTTAAGGAGTCATACTGAAGTAGTGTGACCATATTGGGGATATATCTGGGACTTTCCGTGGGACCTTCATTAATTATAATTTATATAGTCATTATCATACTCGCTTTATTACATTTTATTACTTTTTTCACACACCGTGTTATTTCTGTTAGTTCTTTGAAATAACATAACATTTTCGTGAATTTTTAACAGTAGTCAAATAGCCAATTACTATTTAAATAATACTGTAAATGTAATGAATAATATAAAATTATGTTCTGATTTCACACTCTTCTGGTTTTAGGTCAACAGCGAAGCCCAGGTCTCTACGAAGATTGATAGGGGCGTACAGGTGTAAATAAAATCAACTGAAGAAAAAATACTGCAGAAGAAATCTAAGATTCTTAAGCAAAGAGTTTTACGACAGACTAAAAAAATCAGGACATATCTTCGTAATATAATAGAAAATATTATAATAAAATGATTTTAATTTAGAAAGTGTTTTTGTTTCTTTTTGAGGTTTTATACATATGTATTACCGTTCCTATTATAGCCCCGTATTTAGATGAAAATACATAATATTAAAAATTCCACAGTGGTAAAAAACCTTAACACTGACTTACCCAGAAATCTTTAAAAAAAATCACCATACATGTATCATTTTCATTAGTCTACAAAATAAAAGAAACATCTAATTTCTTTTTTGCGATTTCATGATTTTATAGTAAGAGTTGTACTGGGCAAAAATCTCTCCCAAATCCTTCCAGATTCATTATCTTGAGCCACCCCACCAGCCCTTGCGGTAGGCAACCACCGTGGTCGTGTCATCACCTCTTCTGTCATTATGATTTACTAGCTTTTGCCAGCGGCTTCGCCCGCGTGAAAATGGCGATTTTCCATACAAACTTTCATCCCCTATTTAACTCCCTTAGGGGCTGAATTTCAAAAAATCCTTCCTTATTCCTTGTCTAGATTATAAAGGGAACCTCTGTGCAAAATTTCAGCTTTCTAGGTCCAAGGGTTTGGGCTGGGCGTTGATGAGTCAGTCTGTCAGAACTTCTCTTTTTATTTATATAGATAGATAGAAGATCATTAATTTCGTATATACGTTATTTCGTGCTACAGGAACTAAACTTTTATACTGGCCATGGTCTATATTCTATTTCTGTGCGAAATTACAGTACAATACGACCTAAGACTTTTTTGCGTGATTGAAAATGACAAACTGCCAAAAAAAATCAGGAACTTTCACACTGTAAGCAAACAGCTTCTTTCGTAATTTATCATTGGCATCTTTCATCAATCTAGAAGTGAACAGAGATGTGGATATATTAATTTTATCAAACACAAGTTATGAAAAGGAGTAATGTCCTAGGTAAAATAAAATAAAGGTTACCATACTTAGAAAGAGAGGGTCAGCCCACAGAGAGCGAGATAGCGATGCATAAGTTTTGCTTCAAGTAGGTATTCGAAGTGTGGTCTCCATATTTATCTATAACTTCATGAATTCATCAGTGTAAATTCCTAATAAATTGGAAAACCAATAAAATTCATTAGTATTATATCGATCCATAAATAAGTAATTCCAAAGGGGATAGAACCAATGTGGCATATCAACCTGTCCGCCATTTTGTTTTTTTTTCGAAATCGCGGCCCACGGTGAAAGTGGTATGTATGGATAGAGGACATACAGACGAACAAAAAATGTCCAGTAACATGGTACTCAAAGTGTCACGTTACCGAGATATTTGAAGTTAAAGATCGACAAACGAGTACAACGACATTCATTAAATATTTTTTTAAATAGCCTTTTTACGTGTTTGGGCGTTAAATTATATCCAAATAATAGTTCCCAGGTTGATTATTGTTATACGCACATTGAAATCGCTTTGCATCTCATTGAAACGCTATGTAATGTCAAAAAATAGTTTTCTCGTGCTCCTAGTAGTATGTAATGTACCTGCTCTCTTTCAATAACCAGTAATAATAATAATCAACGCCTATAGTCTCCTATAGACACGTAAAAGGTCTAATTTTTATGTGGTCATTGTACTGATTTGTCCATCTTTACCTTCAAATATCTCGGTAACGTGACACTTTGGGTACCGTGTTGCTTGACATTTTTTGTTCGTCTATATGTCCTCTATCCATACATACCACTTTCATCGTGGGCCGCGATTTCGAAAAAAAATCAAAATGGCGGTGGGTCGATATGCCAGCTCCCATACAAAAAGTTCAAACCCCATAAATCATCAGTATTTATCCCTAGGTAATCAAATCCAGGCAAATTCGTTTCTTGACAGCTGACATCTTTCAAAGGGTGCATTCAGATAAAGTAAAACAAGTTAGTATTTACGGCGTAGAGTATATTATGTAGATAATTACGGTCAGGGTGTTTTTCCACTAAAAAAAACTCCAGTGAGTCATGGTTCCAACAACCCCTTCATTTAACCCAATGATTTAACCCCATTGCATGATTTTTCATCTAATAGGTAGTAATTAAATCGGATTATAATAAGTTAGGAGGATTAAATCTAAAGTCAATGTTAAAATTATTCATTTGCAGCAAAAGTGGTAACAAAGAATGGTAAAATAATTTATGTAGTGGCATGTAGTGGTCCTAAATTCACACCAACACTCTACCATTTCACCATATTTATGGATAACTCCATTCATGTTTGCATGCCAACTACACTCCTTTGCAAAAAAAACGGGCACCTTAGGAAATTTACGTTCTAAGGTCGATTTGAGTTAATTCAATGAAATTTAATTGTTTGACGTAGTCTATAAACTTATAATCGTGTAAATTAATACGCGTGAATTGAACTGTGGCAATTTAAAAAAAAAAACTATGAATTCTTTAAAACCGATGTACACGGCCAAACAATAAGAAGTGGTCGGCAATAAAGACAAGAAGATTTTTTTACTTTGTTTAATTAAATAAAGTTACAAATGTAATAACCTAATAACTTTTGATATGATGATGGATGAGGCACGTGGTTCGTGACGGTGGGATAGCGAATATAAAACAGTCCAACCTTCATTTATCTGTAGCAGTTTATTATCACAATAAATGCACACATAATATCGTCACAATACAGACAGTAACAAAGAACGCACTAGCATATTTAATTAGTTTATCCGAGCACATAGCAGAACAGATACACAGATCGTGTTCGTGGTCAGCAAGCGAGAGAGGAACGGAGCAGAGACAATATGGGGTTCACACATCCGGTGATGCCATACAAGAAAAATATAATAAGGGCATCTATACATAGTAAATCTAATACTTCCCCTTGTCCTATTAAATTTTTAGTCAAAAAAGATACAAAATATACAATTGACATTACTTATATTAAAATAAATGTTACACTGCAGTCTCTACAACATAAATAGGTATCACACAAACGTAGCAGTTAATAAGTCAATAAAATTATATCATATTTTAGTTTTTACAAAAGATACACATTACACTATAATTAACTTACTTTATAATTTTAACCACATTCAAATCCTGTGTGAAACTACTGTGTTTTTGTTTACCTAAAGATTTGGTAAGAACATCCGCTATCATCCTGTCTGTAGGCAAGTATCTAACTGTTAAAGAACCATTATTAATTAAGTCTTTGACAAAATGATATCGAATGTCAATATGTTTGGTTCGTTTATGGCATACTTCTTTAGACTCTAATAACTTTTGGGCACTTTGACTATCATTATACAAAATACATTCATCCAATTGAATTAATGTTAGTTCTGAAAGTAAATTTTGAATAAAACAGATATCTTTACAAGCATCGCCTATTGCGAGGTATTCAGCTTCCGTACTTGAGAGAGCAACACACCTCTGTTTACGCGATTCCCAGTTTATGGTGGAATCACCTAGTTTTATAACGTAACCAGTGTACGATTTGCGATCAGTAACGTCGTTAGCCCAATCAGCATCAGTGTACGCGCTTAATCTCCAATTGACACTCTTTGTGAAAAGCAAACAGTGATCAATTGTACCAGCTAAATATCTAAGTACATGTTTGGCTGCGAGCCAATGGCTTTTATCGAAACAATTGTTAAACTGGCTTAAATAACTACAAGCATAGGCAATATCCGGCCTAGTGCAAACACATAAATACATGAGACATCCTAAAAGTTGTCTGTATTTATAAACACTATCATCCAACTCTACACTTGTATGTTCAGACTTCTGTAACTTACAATTAAAAGGCAAAGGTGTGGTTACTGGTTTACAATTTTGCATGTTAAATTTAACCAATAATTTCTTTGTGTATTCAATTTGGTCTAAACATAAAATACCTTTTTTTTTATGTCTAGAAACTCTTATACCCAAACAATTTTTAAGTGGACCTAAATTTTTTACATTAAACTGTTTTTCTAATGCTATTTGCAGATGAGCCTTAATTTTACTATTTTTATTATAAAACAGATAAAAATCATCTACATAAAGTGCCAGTAAAACTATGTCATTGCCTACCTTTTTACTGTACACACATGGTTCACATTTAAATTGTTTAAAATCATTAATAATTAACAAGTCATGTACCTTTTTGTTCCACATCTTGCTGGATTGCTTTAAGCCATAGATAGCTTTCTTTAGTAAACAAACTTTACCATTAAAGTGTTCCGAAAAACCTAAGGGTGGTTGCATATATATTTCTTCATCAAGATCTCCATTTAAAAATGCAGTTGCTACATCAATGTGATCAATTTCTAAGTTTAGTTGATTGCTTATATTAAACAGAATTCTCATTGAAGAATGTCGAACCACCGGTGAAAATGTATCATTGTAATCTATACCGTGCTTCTGAGTGAAGCCTCTGGCAACTAGTCGCGCCTTAAAGCAGTTGAAATTACCATCTGTGTCATGCTTAACCTTAAAAACCCATTTACATTGAACAATGTTTTTGTTAGGAGGCTTATCAACTATTTCCCATACCTTGTTGGCGACTAGCGAGTCATACTCGCGCTGCATAGCGGCTTGCCACTCATCAGAATGCGGAGAAGACAACGCATCTTCATATGAATGTGGTTCTCCACACAAACCGTCATGCAAGGACATAGACACAAAACAATTATAATCCTTGTACCTTATGGGAGGAATATTGCGTGTACAACGCACACTACGTCCAGTAGAGACTGTCTCTGTATTAGTAACTTCCCCTCCAGCAGACGTCCCACCACATGTCAGATGGCCATCACCTCCAACATCAGCAGACTTTCCAGCTGAGGTACTTGATGAGTCATGGGTCTCACTAGATGCTCTTGAGTTCTCTTCTGATCCTGAAATGTCAGAAAAGGAATTCATGTTATTTTTTAAAATACTTGAATCTGATTCATCATTTGTAATAATTGAGTCATTATTTAATTCAATATTATTATTATTAGAATTAATTGCAATATTATTATCAATTATATCATTATCAGAATTCAATTCAATATTATTCAAATTATTATTATTAATTAATGACTTATTTCCATCAATATTCATAAAATCTTTTAAAAATACAAAATTATGTTGATCATTTTTAAAATCATGTCCCAAATCCTTGTAAAATTTATTCTCTATATAAGCTACTGTACGTGACAGTACCACTTTTTTTGGATTTGATGGCTCCACAAGTCTATAACCTTTGCAGGTATCGCTTTGGCCAACAAAAATGGAAAGTCTGGCTCTCGAATCCAGCTTCTGCCGTTTTTGCGATGGCACCAGGTAGTATGCTAAGCATCCAAACACACGAAGATGGCTGAGGTCAACTGGAGACCCAGTCCATACTTCTTCGGGCACTCGTCCAGACAAAGCAGCTGTAGGTGACCTATTTTTTAAATAAACAGCTGTCATGACAGCTTCACCCCAGTATTCCTTGCTGAGACCTGCCTCTGCTAGCATGCTCCTAACCTTGTCCATTAAGGTACGGTTCAGTCTTTCTGAAACACCATTCTGCTCAGGGCAGTAAGGGACAGTGACCTGATGGACAATACCCTGCTCTTTTAAATAGTTGCTAAACTTGTTGTTGCAGTATTCACCGCCATGATCTGATCTTAAAATTTTTATTTGCAAGCCTGTCTGTTTCTCAACTAGTGTTTTAAATGTAATAAAATGGTTAATTACCTCAAACTTATTTTTCATCAAGCATGCAAAGCTCTTCCGAGTGTAGTCATCGGTAAAAGTTACGATGTACTTCGCTCCAGACAAGCTTGGCTCCTGCATGGGTCCACAGACATCGGAATGGATCAGTTGCAGAGGCTGCGTCGTTTTCGATGTGCTGTCAGGAAAAGCTGCGGCCGACAACTTCCCCTCAAGACAAGCAAGACAGTTCTTGAGTGACTTTTCATCCTGAAATAGACAACGCATTCCACATGCAACTTTCTCCAGTGTTTTCATACCTTGTATATTCAGGTGGCCGAGACGTCTGTGCCATAATTCAGCAGGAAGACCAGCAATGTCTCTGGTACTCAGCAGCTCCTCTCCATGATCAAGGAGTAGAGAGTGTCCACTTTTAGTGGAAGACCCGAAACCATTTACATTTACACACTCAGACATAACAACACACCCATTAAGTTTAAACAAACCATTAACACATACACCAGATGCAACTAAGTTGCCAGACTTGTCTTTATGACCAACATTGTCATTATAAATAAAACATTTCTCACTGCTAAACCTAACTGAATGGCCAGACAACACTAATTTGCTAACAGAAATAAGATTGGCCGCAATTTGGGGAACATATAAAACATTTAAAAGTCTAACCTTATGATTTGACTGAATCTCCAAAGTGCCTATACCTTCACACTTAATTTTAGAATTATCAGCCATAGTTATTAAGTTATCTGACTTTTTCAAGTCCTGAAGTATGTCCCTGTTGTTCACCATATGACTGGTAGCTCCACTGTCAATATAAAACTCACTGGCTTTTGACAGAAATGCTGATGCTGAAAAAGTCTTATCTTCGTTTTCTTTATCATTGGCTTTTCTGGCCTTTTTAAGTTTCTTTAATTTAAAACAATTTGATTTCTTGTGACCACTCTTCTTGCAAAATTCACAAACAATAACTTTTCTACTTTTGGAGACATAAGCTGTACTTTCTTCATCACCCGATGTCTTCCTCGAATACTCTTGCAGTAGTCGGGCTCGCACAAGTTCACTTGATACTGTAGTAGTGACCGCAGCAGTTGACAAATTAGAAACAACAGAATCATATTCAGTTGGCAGACCACTCAATAAAATTTCAGCAACTTCTTCATCTTCGGTATGTTTCCCGATGTCGTCAAGCTGCTGGACTAGTGTAAACACAGCATCAATATAAGTTTGCATATCAGAAAATTCAGAGTACTGAACGCGGTGCAGTCTCCTCAGTAGAAGAACTCTTCGGTAAAGGCCTTTATCTTCGTAAACGTCAAGCAACGCCTTCCAAGCATCTTTAGCAGTGTCAGAGCTTCGTACATATTGAAATAAATGCGGCTTCAATGTTAAGCAAATGCGTGCAAGTGCTCTTTGATCACGCCTCGAGTGACCTTCGGCTTGGTCTGTTCCAACAACGACTTCCCACAAGCCTTCTAAAATAAGCAGGTTCTTGACTGAAAACTTCCAGGTATGGAAGTTAGATATACCATCCAATTTGTCGAATCCATTGAGGTTATGTTCCATGATGCACGGCTTGCAGTACTGCGCGTGCGCACAGAATCACACTCCCAGAATGACGATTACTTTTCAACGAACCTTTTCATTAGATGCAAAGCAAAGCAAGCTTTTATGCAAGCAGCCAAGATGCTCTCTTCTCTGGGCCCATAACCTTTTGATATGATGATGGATGAGGCACGTGGTTCGTGACGGTGGGATAGCGAATATAAAACAGTCCAACCTTCATTTATCTGTAGCAGTTTATTATCACAATAAATGCACACATAATATCGTCACAATACAGACAGTAACAAAGAACGCACTAGCATATTTAATTAGTTTATCCGAGCACATAGCAGAACAGCAGGGCTATTGTGTATCTTTTAGTGACAGTGGATAACTTAATGTCTATCAAATAACTGTCAAATGGTGAGTTTTTAAGAAAAAAATGTACCAAACCATAACCAATTTACAGTTAATCTATGGACATTTCTGATAGCCACTGACGTTAAAAAGATACGCAATAGGGGGGCAGATACACAGATCGTGTTCGTGGTCAGCAAGCGAGAGAGGAACGGAGCAGAGACAATATGGGGTTCACACATCCGGTGATGCCATACAAGAAAAATATAATAAGGGCATCTATACATAGTAAATCTAATAATAACGAGTGTGACCTCGCTAGAGTATATATGTTCTGTGAGTGTGACCTCCTCTTGCCAAAATCACAGCTTGAATCCTTCTGGGCATGCTTTCCACGATGTTTTTAATGACGTTTTGAGGAATACGTTCCCACTCTTCTGCAATGACTCTTTTTAGCTCCCTGATGTTTTGTGGAGCATGTTGCACTGATCTTACCCGTCTCTTTAGAACATCCCAGACATGCTCAATTGGATTGAGGTCAGGACTTCGAGCTGGCCAATCTAAACGACGGATCCCAACTTCTTGCATGTACGCTTCCACGTCGCCAGAACGGTGCGGGCGAGCATTGTCGTCCATAAAAATGGAATCTTCCCCAAGTGCAGTCAATGCGGGTTGTGCATATGGAATTAGGACTTCCATTATGTACCGGTGTGCATTTAATGTTCCATTTTCTATGAGAACTAACTCCGTACGCCCCGTCGAATTAATTGCTGCCCAAAACATAACGGAGCCTCCGCCATAAGGAGTGATTTCTTCGAAACACACTTCCGCATAGCGTTCCCGTGGTCTTCGTAGCACTCGCCGGCGTCGGTCCTCTCCACACAAATAGATTCTAGCTTCATCAGAAAACAATACTTTATTCCAGCCAGGTCCTTCTTCATTGAAGTAGAGAAAAAAATATGAAGTGCCCGTTTTTTTTGCAAAAGAGTTTATTTAGTTGGCATGCAAACATGAATGGAGTTTCTTGCCGGTTCATGGTTCATGTTCATCTCGATCGTGAAAAGATAAGCCAAGTATTATCATACTCTTGGATAAGCCAAGTTTGCCAAGTCTTCATTAAATTAGCAACACAAGCGAGGTAAAAAAATAGAGTTTTGACTGCGACAAACAAAATAAAGTGTGCTGGAAAAAAATGAGCTTATTGGGTTCGGATTAGAACTAGGACCAGCCAAGTGTTCATTGAAGAAACGAGCTCGAAGATTTTACTTTTTCCCATCTAAAGTTTGAACAATTTTCTAGCCAAATCGAAAAGATAATAGTTAAGTACTCATAGAAAAGTGAGCGATGCGAGTGAGGATGCGAGCACAAACTTTTAGCTTAGCCATGATATATAAAATAGGGTAGCTGACAAAAAAAAAAAAATCTAATTAGTCCGTCAGATAGATTTTCAAAAAATATTGAATATGTATTTTTTTCTTTTTTACGTAAACAAAAAGAGAAGAATATACAGTGTTTCGAAAAGTCGTGCGACGTCACAGTTTGGTCCATTTTTACTAGTGTAGCACTACCTTTTTAAATATTTTTGTAAGCTGACAACACCATTCACGACTCCTGGCAACCCAGCACGCGACGCGCGAACGCAAAACTATTGGAGTAGGATTCGCGCGCGCTTTCAATTCAACACTTTCGCGAAACGCTCGTTGAATATTCTCTAGTATTTGCTGTTTAACCCCTGTTTGTTTATTTTGTTTTTACCTTTTACCTATAGTTCTGTGTTTTTACAATATTCCTTTACCAATCTTAACCTCATTGAAATAGGCCAATATTACAACCCTGAGAAAAGTCTCCTTACACTAGACTATAAAGTCAAAAGCCCCCACTCCATGATCTTTGTTTGAAAAGCTTTACTGGGTTTTTACGGGTACCATCTATCTGGCAGAAACTTGATGCTCCGAAATTTATTTGGCATAACACACTTGGCATATTCTTTGAACGAATGTGTTTATGGCAGAACAATTATTTAATAGAATTATCGTTTCGCAGAATGTATAAATGGCCGAATTTTCAATGGCATACTTTAGTATTTTATTTGGTAGATTTTTATAAGGTATAACGACCGTCTCGCGACAGTCTCCTTTATGGGCGGCATGGGCACCGGGCCGTAGGCCGACGAAGGAGGCCGGCGGAGGCCCGGCACTTCGGGGACAGAAGATAATAATAATAATATTCCACAACTATCACACAACGCCATCTAGTCCCAAGCTAAGCAGAGCTTGTGTTATGGGTACTAGACAACTGATAAACATACTTATATATTTCTAAATACATACATATTATAGATAAATTAATTAGATATTAGTGTTATTTAATATGCGAGCGAAGCGAGCGCGCGTCATGGAGTACATGCGTTGCATCTATGAGTGACGTCATTATTATTATTATTTATTATTATTATTGATTTTTATTATTTATTATTATTATTATTGCTGCATGTTACACGTATGAATGAAATGAAATGCGTGCCAAAAGACGATTCTGATTATGAATTTTCGGCGAAATGATGGTTCTGGAAATGAAGTTTATGCTCAAATATGATTCTGACTTACAAAATTATGCGTTTTGAATTTATGGTAAATGAGTGTATGTATGCCAAATGATTTTCTGCGAAATGAAGTTTCTGCCATCCACTGATATGCAAAATAAAATTCGGCAATAAAAAATTCTACTAAAAAAGGTAGACCCGGTTTTTGTTTAATTTTCGATAATCTACAAACCTCTATAACTTTTGTCATTGCTCCCGTGTCTCTCTCTGTCAAAGTCAAAATAAAAAAGTGTGTCAAATCTTGACACATTTTTTACTTTGACAAAGAAAATGTCAAAGTCAAAATTATCAGCAGAGGCAGGATAGCGATGGGCGATTGTTACTAATTCCAACAATCGAATGGTTTGATACTACTAATATTAACAATCGAATACAAAAACAATCGATCGCTAGTTCTCAAAATCGAATAAAACCACTAGTTCATTCATTTGCTTTACCCGTGCTATACAAAATTGGGCTGTATATACATACAATAAAGTCTAATTTGAATTGATATTCGTAGTAACAAGTAACTGATTAACGAACCGCTAGTTCATTCATTCAGTTTGCCATACAAAATTGAGTTTTCTCCCCTTATAATAAAGACTACTTACTTTTAGTTGTTATCAAATCTATGAATATTCGAATACAAACTAGTAATATTCATTCAATTCGATGGTATAATGTTTCAATTTGCCACACGAAATTGAGTATTATTCTCAGTACAAAGAGTTTACTTTTAAATAAAGTTACGAATATTCGAATATGAACTAGTAATAATGAAATTTGAATCGGAAGGAACGAGACAACGCAATACATTCTTAGTTACTTTTCATTCGTTTTCAAATTCGAATGAATGGTAAGGTTGTTCGAATAGTTTGAATGACTTGAACAATCGAATTATTCGAATAATGTCATTCACAATCGCCCATCGCTAGGCAGGCAGCACTACAGCAGCCAACTTTAACCTAGCGGCGAACCTTAATTTCATAACAATTTTAGAATATTTCAAAGATGTATGGGAACGAGTTAATAGGTTTTAATTAAATTTTCGTCCTTCAAACCTGTTGTATTATTCATCGGAAGAACAGATTTATTGTCTTTGCGGGAAGTGAGAAATAGTTTAGTTATGCTTAGAGTGCGAGCCGTATCTGCAATTTACATCGAGAGTCAATCGCTCGAACTACTCTCGAAAGCCAGGAGAGATGTTTTCAAGCTCTTTCGTGAGTCTTTTCTGCATTTAACTAGCTGTATAGTCTCTTGTTCTCCCAAAGTTTTATTTGAGCATTCATGCTTAGATGTAGATAACCTTTATAATTTCACTATATTTCTTCAGTATTATATTTCTTCGGCAATTGTCACTCAGAAACATTCTTTAAATCAGTAACCATATTGTTCTGCAGATTAACGTTTAAACATGACAGAGCAGTGCTCCTATGAGCTAATAAAAAATGAAATGTCCACTTGAGTTCAGTGCATTGACAGTAAACAAGTTTATTATCTATGTAATAAATTGTGAAGAATTTGCAGTCTGGATATTTGTTGTATCTTACGGATGAATTTTGTAAACAGAGTGACTCACAGTGAACTCCTACTTGTGCCTTGTTGCAGGCACTAGCTCGGGCTCGCTGACCACTCAGGCACCTTCAGCTGCAGCACAGGTAACTATGAGTCGTGTGGTCTCTCACTGGAAAAGTGTACTTCATGCACATTTGCTTGGCTCTATGACATGTTGTAGGAAGTAACTGAAACTTGGACTAAAGTGTGTAATTAGCAATCCTGGGGACTACACAACAGAAGTAAACCATATTGTCTAGGCCTGGCTGTTGCTCACAAGTTCGTGTATGTATTTTATATTATTATTAAAAAAAATATCCAGGACTAAATGTAGCCAGTCCTTGTCTCTGCCAGTTTAGTCAAAAGTACTGTTCTGTTTTGTTCTTTGCTGATAGTATTTGGCTATCATGGCTTATTGTTGGAACTGTAAGGCAAATACTGGTGTTTTGGTGTTGCAAATTTTAAATGTTTTTATTTAACAGATTTGATATTTTTTACAAGCATCCAAGGAAAATAAGACGTTATAGAACGGTAGGTTATACATATCATCACAATCATATTTCTAGGCTCCAATAAAACTAAAGGTCAGAACAGAAACTTAACATTAATCAGCTAAACTTTGCTTATGTTTGAGGAGAGGTTAATTTTAGTTTATTCCATCATTAACTGGCTTAACTCAAGTGTAACCGCTGGCTCTTGCTAATAATGAACAAGGAAATAATAGAATACTATTAACATTAGTCAAGGAAACTCTTTTTAACCGACTTCTAAAAAAGAAGGAGGTTCTTAATTCGGATGTTTGTATTTTTTTTTGTTCGGGCATAACTCCGTCACTTGCTAAAAATTACTAATGTTTAGTTGGTTCTCGAAGATAATCCTAAGTTGAACTGTCAAATCTTAAGTTTATGTTCACACCCATCTGTAGTTGTGATATACTCGTATACAGTAGAATCCCGACACTCTGGATCAATTAAAACCAGAGGTATTCTGTATAATCGAAAATCCAGATGCTAATAGATTTCTAAGTAAAAACAAACAATAATAAGTTTTCATTATAGATATTGTTTCACATCAGTAAATCATATAGAAAATAGGATATAAATATACGTTAATTAGAACCGTGAATGTCCGGATAATCGGATATCTGGATAACCATCAAGGATCGGATAATCGGGATTCTTCTGTACATTACAATTGAACACAGTGTAAATGCATACTGGGGTGGGGGCATAACTGTGCTCAGGTTCTAACAAAACTTGTTATCCGTTCGTCGCGCCAAACACTCACTTTATAAGTCACACGATAACAAAGCGCAGCGGACACGGCTTAACTGTCACGGAGTAGCTCTGAGGTAACGAGTAATGTGGTCATTTCATATAAACGTTTGTGTTTCTACCAGACAGTATTAGCGGCGTCCAGTGGCAGCAGTCAGCATGCGAGCGCGCCTGACTCGCCGGCGGCGCCCCCGCCCCCGCCGCCCCCCGGCCCGCCCCCGCCGCCCCCGCCGCGCCCCTCGCGCGCCTGGCTGCTCGCCGCCACCGTCCTCACCGTCACCGCGTCGCTCGGCGGGGTCAGTACCGCCCAGTAGCGCCCGTACCTGCATGTCGCCACACCGCCTGCGAGACTCGCTCCTACATCTGTGCCTCGTTTTCAGATATTCTTCTATCGTAAACTGAACGATGACAAGAAGCGGCCAGAGGTCGTGAGTCTGGCGCAGACCAAAGACGAGGGCGTGGAGCAGGAAGCACCCTACCCGAGCGCGGGCGCCGACATCCCGCGGCGCGTGCAGTTCCTGCTGGTGGGCGCGGGCACGGCCTCGTTCGCCGCCATGCGCTCCATCCGCTCGCTGCGGCCCGACGCGCGCGTGCTGCTGGTGGGCGACGAGCACGAGCTGCCCTACATGCGGCCGCCGCTCAGCAAGGAGCTGTGGCGCGAGCCCGACCTGGCGGCGCGCGTGCCGCACCTCGACGCGCTGTCCTTCCGCCAGTGGAACGGCCGGCGCCGCCCCGTGGCCTACGAGCCCGCCGCCTTCTACACGCCCGTGGAGCAGCTGTCCGACAGCACGGGCGGCGCCGCCGTGGTGCGCGGCTGGCGCGTCGTGCGCCTGGACGCCGTGCGGCACGAGGCCGAGCTGCGCGCGCCGGGCCGCGAGCCCGTCACCGTGCAGTTCGACAAGTGCCTGCTGGGCACGGGCGTGCGCGCGCGCCGCACGGACGCGCTGCGCGGGGCGGCCGCGGCCGGGCGCGCGCTGGCCCTGCGCGGCGTGCGCGACGCGGCCCGGCTGGCGCGCGCGCTGGAGCAGCCCGGAGTGCGGCGCGTGGCCGTGCTGGGCGGCGGCTTCCTGGCGTCCGAGCTGAGCGCGGCGCTGGCCGAGCGCCTGGCGGCGGACGGGCGCGCCGTGCTGCAGCTGTTCCGCGAGGCGGCGCCGCTGGCGGGAGTGCTGCCGCCCTACCTGGCGGCCGAGGCGGCGCGCCGGCTGCGCGAGGCGGGCGTGACGCTGCTGCCGCACGCCGAGGTGCTGGAGGGCGCGGCGCAGGGCTCCGGCGTGACGCTGCGCTTGGCGTCGGGCGAGGACGTGCGCGCCGACCTGGTGGTGGAGTGCGTGGGCAGCGAGGTGGACGACGAGCTGGCGCGCGCCTCCGCGCTGGAGACGCACCCCGAGCTCGGCGGCCTGCTCGTCAACGCAGAACTGCAGGTGCGTGTGTCTGCTCAGCGTGCCGTGGTACTGTGTGCCCTGTGGTGAACAGCGCTGCCAAGTCGAGCGAGGCCTGTGTGCTGCGCTGGTTGAATTGCTTGTATTGTAATATAAATGTTGGATGGTTGTGTGATGGCAGGCGCGCACGGACGTGTACGCGGCGGGAGACGTGGCGTGCTTCTACGACGTGGTGCTGGGCAGGCGGCGCGTGGAGCACCACGACCACGCCGTGGTGTCGGGCCGGCTGGCGGGCGAGAACATGGCCGCCGTCAACCCGCCCAAGCACTACACGCACCAGAGCATGTTCTGGAGCGACCTCGGCCCGCAGCTCGGCTACGAGGTGAGTGCCGCCCTCCCGTGCGCTGAGCGCGCAGTCCGCGTCGCTCACGACCCTCTGCCCGCAGGCTATCGGCATCATCGACTCGCGGCTGCCCACCGTGGGCGTGTTCTCGGCGGACGCGGTCGCCGACAGCGCCGCCAGCGCGCCGGCCGTGGCCGTGGCGGCCGAGGGCAGCTCGCCGGACGCCGCGCCGGCCGCGCTGCCGGACGCCGACCCGGGCGCGCTGCGGGCGCCGGACGACGCCAGCGCGCGGCGCTACGAGCGCGGCGTGGTGTTCTACTTGCGCGAGAAGCGCGTGGTGGGCGTGCTGCTGTGGAACCTCTTCAACCGCATGCACGTGGCGCGCCAGGTGAGTGTGTATGTGTTGTGTGGGTGTGTGTGTAGTGTGTGTATGTGTTGTGTGTCTCACGCGGCCGTTCGTGTGTTCAGGTACTGGCGCAGGGCGAGTTCGAAGACCTGTTCGAGGTGGCCAAGCTGTTCTCGCTGCACGAGGACGAATAGTATTAGTGGTCGACGGCGGCGCGGGCGGTGGCATTTATATCTTATAACTTTGTACATAACTCTCTCTCTTTGTATAAAACAATTAAATGATCTAGATATTACGTGTTGGTACATTTTTTTCACTCCTCTTGCTCAAAAAGAACGTCATAATAGCATACCAGAGCGGGCGTAAAATTGCATTTATTGCCCTAGGGCTAAAAGTAAATCTCGTGCGACAACTTGTTCAGCCAGCTGGTGCGTGATTTAGTTTCAAGTAAAAAAAAGTTTTATTTTTAAAAATGGAACTAAACGCGCTGAATGCCGAACTCTTTGGTAGAATGTGTGCGTTGCATTGCAGCTACAGAAGAAATAAAAAAAAGGCATTGGCGCGTTTTTGGAATTGTATGGGTACTGTAAATTTAATTTATTGGTGACCGTAATATTTTACAACGATAAAATGTCATCATCTAGTGAGAATGGAGAGACCCTAATTTGAACAACTGTACAAATTGTACATTTAATTTTTAACCGACTTCAAAAAAGGAGGAGGTTCTATGTTCGTGTGTATGTATTTTTTTATTTTTTTTTATTTATGTTTACCGATTCTCAAAATTATTTTTATATTTGAAAGAGTATACTCCTGAGGTGGTCCCATTTTAATTTGGTGAAGATCTGGTGCTGATCTTCGGAGATATACAATGGAACTCTTCAAAAATAGACGGAAAATCTGTCGTAATTGCTGGAATCGCTTGGATGTTTATTGAATATACATTATCATGACGTAACATCACGCCTGTATGCTCTGAGGGGATATGCAGATGTGTACAATACACATTTTTTTAGTTGTTATAAATTAATTTCATAGACACGCATTACGTGTTTCGTGCTTTTTCTGACGCTATTCAAGTATTCGCATCTAGCAGTCATCAGTCATCACTTGTCTTCATGTTGATGAGCTGATAATGGAAGGTACTACTCCTCAGCGGTTAAGAGTTGAAAGCAAAAATAGGGGAATCTTGAAGCTGGTTAAGGGTTAGGTTTCTTGGTTGAATGTTAAATGCATAGTAAATATTTGTATAGGTACTTATTACAACTAAAAATGAAAAAATAAAAAAACTTTTTAAAACAACCGCCTTCAAAAACACCAAAAAGAGAAAAATAAACTTCAGAAGAAAAATCAGCTTCTGAAGTCGGTGGCAAAAAAAAATAAAACCGACTTCGACAAAAAAAAACACTCAAAAGTGAAAAATAAACTTGAGAAGAAAAATCAGTTTCTGAAGTCGGTGACTTTTGTTTCTTTGATTAAATTTTTTTGTCACCGACTTCAGAAACTGATTTTTCTTCTCAAGTTTATTTTTCACTTTTGAGTGTTTTTTTTTGTCGAAGTCGGTTTTATTTTTTGTAAAAAAGTTTTTATTTTTCACTTTTTAGTGTTTCACATGTGCTTACCCCTTCACAACGTACCGGCGTGAGGTTATGTTAGGAACTGGTGTAAACAATAGACAGACAATATGAGATTTCAGCAATCCCAGTCCATTTGCTATCATTTATTGAGGAGTTCCGTTGCCTATCTCCGAAGTTCTTCATCAGATCTTCACAAAATAGTTTTTATAACCTTTGTAGTGAGTACAGGCGTGATATTATGTTGTGTGATGGCGTAAACAATGCTTAGATATGCTATAGCAACAATCGCGGTTAATCTGCTGTTATATGGGACCACACGGGAAGCACCAGCTTTCAAATGAAAAAAGAATCATGAAAATCAGTTCACCCAGTCGCAAGTTATGAGTGAACAAACATAAAAAAAAAAAAAAAAAAAAAAAAAAAAAAAAAAAAAAAATACAGTCGAATTGATAACCTCCTCCTTTTTTTGGAAGTCGGTTAAAAATAAAATCAAACAAACAAATGTCACCGACTTCACAAACTACAATTTACAGAACTAAAATAATGATAAAATATATACAAGTAGCAAAAAGAGAAGAATTACAGGGCGTCAAAAAATTCGTCCACATTGCTGTCAACAGGAAAAGTGCCCAGAAGGCTGGCAGCATTACCACGTTGGATGGCAATGCTGATTCTTTGGCCAAAGAATAGGCCAGCCCTCTGGTCACGTGAAGAGTCGACAGCAATGTGGACGAATTTTTTTTTATCATTATTTTAGTTCTGTAAATTGTAGACTAACAATAAAATTATGTACTAGAAAAAAACCTTCACAAACTGATTTTTCTTCTGAAGTTTATTTTTTTAATAAAATAAACTCATATTGAACATGGTTATTTTATTTTCTCGCAATCGTAGTGAAAAGTACAGTGTAACACACGGCGCTAAAATCCCATTATAACTCGGTTCCTATTTACTACCTCGCTGAAGCTCGGTAGTAAAACTACCTCGTATATAATGGGTCATTTTAGGCCCTTGTGTTACAATGTACTATATTTCATTTATGATAATTATCTAAGTACATTTTTGTATTCAGTAGGTATCGATGAACCGGGGTCGAGTCGCGTGACTTGCGGTTTTCTAGTCTTTAATTATGTCCTCCTTAATACATTACACAAGCCTTATACTCTTTGAAAAAAAACTTTTTTACAAAAAATAAAACCGACTTCGACAAAAATAAAACACAAAAAAGTGAAAAATAAAAATCAGCTTCTGAAGTCGGTGACTTTTGTTTGTTTGATTTCATGTTTTTGCCACCGACTTCTGAAGCTGATTTTTATTTTTCACTTTTTTGTGTTTTATTTTTGTCGAAGTCGGTTTTATTTTTTGTAAAAAAGTTTTTATTTTTCACTTTTTAGTAGTTCACATGTGCTTACCCCTTCACAACGTACCGGCGTGATGTTATGTTATGAACTGGTGTAAACAATAGACAGACATGAGATTTCAGCAATCCCAGTCCATTTGCTATCATTTATTGAGGAGTTCCGTTGTCTATCTCCGAAGTACTTCATCAGAATATGTTCACCAACCTTTGTAGTGAGTACAGGCGTGATATTATGTTGTGTGATGGCGTAAACAATGCTTAGATATGCTATAGCAACAATCGCGGTTAATCTGCTGTTATTTATTGAAGAGTTCCCCCGATTTCTACAGGATCCCATCATCAGATATTGAAATGGTGACAATGGGACCACACGGGAAGCACCAGCTTTCAAATGAAAAAAGAATCATGAAAATCAGTTCACCCAGCCGCAAGTTATGAGCGAACAAACATAAAAAAAAAAAAAAAAAAAAAAAAAAAAACAGTCGAATTGATAACCTCCTCCTTTTTTTGAAGTCGGTTAAAAAAGGAAGTTGCTTAAATTGTAATAGTGAACCCGAACTGTGCTATGACTAGCGTTGACAAAAGCCGGAAAGATTCCAGTTTCTTTCCAATGCAGTTGTATTTTTCAATGTAACTTTCGAAAGTTTCAAGAACATTCGCCAGTCTAAAGGGGATAGAACCGATGTGGCATATCAACCTGTCCGCCATTTTGTTTTTTTTTCGAAATGGCGGCCCACGATGAAAGTGGTATATATGGATTGAGGACATATAGACGAACAAAAAAGTGAAAAATAAACTTGAGAAGAAAAATCAGTTACTGAAGTCGGTGACTTTTGTTTCTTTGATTTCATTTTTTTGTCACCGACTTCAGAAACTGATTTTTCTTCTCAAGTTTATTTTTCACTTTTGAGTGTTTTTTTTGTCGAAGTCGGTTTTATTTTTTGTAAAAAAGTTTTTATTTTTCACTTTTTAGTGTTTCACATGTGCTTACCCCTTCACAACGCACCGGCGTGATGTTATGTTAGGAACTGGTGTAAACAATAGACAGACAATATGAGATTTCAGCAATCCCAGTCCATTAGCTATCATTTATTGAGGAGTTCCGTTGCCTATCTCCGAAGTTCTTCATCAGATCTTCACAAAATAGTTTTTATAACCTTTGTAGTGAGTACAGGCGTAATATTATGTTGTGTGATGGCGTAAACAATGCTTAGATATGCTATAGCAACAATCGCGGTTAATCTGCTGTTATTTATTGAAGAGTTCCCCCGATTTCTACAAGATCCCATCATCAGATATTGAAATGGTGACAATGGGACCACACGGGAAGCACCAGCTTTCAAATGAAAAAA
This sequence comes from Diarsia dahlii, assembly GCA_949775195.1. Taxonomy (NCBI): domain Eukaryota; kingdom Metazoa; phylum Arthropoda; class Insecta; order Lepidoptera; family Noctuidae; genus Diarsia; species Diarsia dahlii. The sequence continues at coordinate 72,498 of OX459197.1, read as the reverse complement.
GAATCATGAAAATCAGTTCACCCAGTCGCAAGTTATGAGTGAACAAACATAAAAAAAAAAAAAAAAAAAAAAAAAAAAAAAAAAAAAAAAAAATACAGTCGAATTGATAACCTCCTCCTTTTTTTGGAAGTCGGTTAAAAATGTCCAGAAACACGGTACCCAAAGTGTCACGTTACCGAGATATTTGAAGTTAAAGTTAAATAGCCTTTTTACGTGTAAAGCCGTTAAATTATATCCAAATAATAGTTCCCAGGTCATAGGTTGATTATTACATTTATACCTACGCACAATAAAGTCGCTTCGCATCGCCATGAAATGAAACGCTATGTTTTTTTTCGTCTATGTCCTCTAACCACACATACCACTTTCATCGTGGGCCGCGATTTCGAAAAAAAAATCAAAATGGCGGTGGGTCGATATGCCAGCTCCCATACAAAAAAGTTCAAACACCTTTCACGTTTTTTTCGATTATTATGAAAAAAAAACTGAAAGATTCGAAAGAAACGGGAATCTTTATGTTTTAAATCTACACAATATAAAAACCGGCCAAGTGCATGTCGGACCACGCACAATGTAGGGTTCCGTAGATCCCCATCAAATATGTGAACTTATTAAATTGATTAACCACCCTGCCTACCCTAAGATTCTGACGAATTAAGAACCTCCTTTTTTTAAGGTCGGTGAATGAGATTTATCTGCTATCATCAGGTCAACCTAATAGGTAGCCTGAAAGAATACAACTATCAGTCCATAGGTAGGTAGGTATGTATGTACCTCCCTACGTATAATTTTGAAAGAATTTTCTTTCAACTCCTATGAGGAGGACTAAGACAACACTTTGAAATAACGGTAATGATCACATCATCGTTATTTCAAGGTGGGGTTAAAAATGTTACTTAAAAATTGTAAGCGGCATTGAGAGTCAGTCGTTGTTTGACCATCCCGCAGTGCACTTGTGCGAATTATAGTATTTAAGTGCATCAGAAGAAGACGATGAGAACCACGAGCCATGTGTCAGCGAAATCGTAAGTAGGTACCTGTGCAGACTGGGCACACTTGTGCACTGGGTTGGTGGGGAATAAGACCACTGGTTGCTTGTAGTTTCTTCTTTTTATTAGGAGAGTTTCTTACTGAAGTAGTAGCTGGATTCGGACTGAATTTACAACCAAAATGTTCCCATTTTTATATACAAATTTCTAAGGCGCTGGCCAATCATAATTAAGTGTTTGCGCATGCGCAATGGCCTCTTTACACAATTTGGCGCCGAAAAATTACTATTTCTGCGCGGGAAATTTTAGTATGCTATTTTTAGTGGTAAAACATCCCTTACAAAATATAACATACATACATATAATATATATACACGTATGTACGTATGTACGTATACACGTATGTACGTATACACGTATGTACACGTATGTGTACGTACATATAATATACATACACGTATGTTCCTAATCTTAGGACTAACTTATATTACATAATAAACACAAAAACTATACAAAAAACCTTGATTTACACCTTAAAATTACAAAAATACTGAAACGGTTCTCGTTAAAGTAACGCAACGCAGTAGCTTAGCTTCGTGAACTGTGAACCTAAACACTAGCGCCGCTAGGCGGCAGGAATGCTCAACTTAAGATTATGCCTGTCTATTTCGTAAAGGGTAAGCTGTGAAGCGGCTCTTCTTTACGGTAAAGTTACGCAGTACTTAAGCTACACTAGCGCCGCTAGGCGGCAGGAATGTAAATCACTTATAACATCAAGCCTGATGGGCGTATGTAGAGCTAATGCTATCTTAAAAAAATAAAACACAAAAAAGTGAAAAATAAAAATCAGCTTCTGAAGTCGGTGACTTTTGTGTTTGTGTCCCTTCGACACTCGGCACCCGCGTATCTTACAAAGACACTCCTGCCAGTCAAGTAGCTGTCAAGCAACCGTCTAATGTTCACCGGGCACTTTTCCTCAGCCAGTCTGGTTCTGATGGCCGGCCACCACGCGCTATCGAAGGCTCCCTCTATATCCAGTGACACAACAGTGATCAGCTTCTTTTCACTCAGCTTTAATTTGATATGCTGCATCATGGTGTAGAGGGAGTCCTCGGTGCTTTTTTGTGGCATAAAACCAAACTGGCGAGTACTAAGCCGCGGGATCAGGTGCCACTTGAGCCTTGCTACTAGCATCTTCTCAAGGACTTTGCCTAAGACTGGCAGGAGGCCGATTGGCCTGAACGACTTGGGGGTGGTGTAGGAATCCTTGCCTGGCTTTCGGAGGACTACCACTGTGGCCACCTTCCAGGCCCCAGGGAAGTGACCGTGCTCCAGACACTTGTTGGTCAGTGCAAGGAACGTCCCTGGGTCCCGGGATATGGCTTGGGCGCAGATATCGGCTGTGAGACCGTCCGCCCCGGGTGCCTTCTTCGGGTTGAAACTTTCCACCGCCGTTTTCAGCTCCAGAAGTGTAAACGGTGGGTCATGTTGTTCATCATGCGACCACTCGTTTACACGACTGGCCGCTTCACGTGTTTGGCGATGGTCAGCTGTTTCTCCCTCCTCTAGGTCTTCGGGGTAGAAGGTCTCGGCCAGCAGCGAAGCCGACTCCTGTGCGCTCAGTGGCACTCCGTCCTTCACCAACGGCAGGTCCTCCTGTCTCTTGGCGGTCCGTCCTATGACCCTGTAGATCCCTTCCCACATTCCCTCCTTATCCTGTTTCATTAAGAAGCCCTTCCACCCTTCCGTCTGCGCCTTTTGGGCTAAAGACTCATATTTTTCTTTTGCTTGCAGGTACTCATCGACGACGTGTTGCCTCCGGATGGGTGCAGCGCACCGGATGCGGCGTCTCTTGGTGTTCACCTCCGACATCAGCTCAGCGAGCTCCTTGGACCACCACGGTATGTTTATGGTTTCTTTATTCCTAATTTTTGACAGGCTTACTTCACAAGTTTCTTTAATACTATTTATGAATTTATTTACTTTATTTTCGAGATCTGTTTTATCATTAATTTTACTAACTTCTATGGAATTTAAATTTGCATCAGCTTTTAATTGGGCCAATTTCATATGAAATTGGCTCCAATTGGCTTTCTTAGTGTTGTAAATTCTTGTGGTCCTGTCAACTTTGATAGCCTTTGATTTTTGTAAGTTAATTTTGAAAACAATACCGTTGTGGTCCGAGCTCGTGAGACCCTCCTCGACCCGCCAGTCCTCCACCAAGTCCAGCAGATCCGCTGAGCACGCTGTGACATCAACGAAACTGCTGTACAAGGTGTTACCTCTGACGGTGTCGAAGGTCGGGGTGTTGCCGACGTTGAGCACCTGCAAGCACATGTCCTCCAGGGTTCCCGACATGTCCTCACCCTTGCTGTCGGTTACCGGGCTGCCCCACCAGGTGCTCTTGGCGTTGGCGTCGCCGCCAATTAAAGTCCTAGTGGGGTCTAATTCCTCGCGAATCCGCATGAGTTGCTCCAGGTATGGCTGTATGGGCTGGTCTGGTTCAAAGTAGAAGGAGACTACTGCGATTTCCCAGGCGCTGGTACGGATCCTCACCACCACGATGTTGTTTGTGGTGAGTTTCGGACACTGTGAGACGTCAAGGTCATGGTCGAAGACGACTATTGCCGCCTTCACAGTTCCTTCTCCTTGTTCAGCGCACTGGTACACTCTAGCTCCACGGTAGTCTCGCATTCTCTTTACCCCACCCACATACGGCTCCTGGAGCAGTGCGAACGCAACCCTCTGTTCACAGGCAACAATCATAAGTTCCTGGGTTGCTAGCCTCTTCCTCTGCAGATTCGCTTGGATTACCCGGTAATTCTTGCGCGCGCTCGGGTGTGTTCGGGAATCCCTGGATGAGTCGACTACTGTGTCCACCGGGGTGCCCTTAGCAATACGCCACCGACAGCCGCGCCAATGCGTCCCACTTTACGCGACTTGGACACTCGCTGTCGAAGGCGTTGTGCTCGGTCCTCCCCAGCTTAGCGGCAACACAGTTGACGCATTTCGGTGGTTCTGCAGCCAGCCTTGAGGGGCAGTCAGCTCTCATGTGGAGGCCTCCGCAGTGTGTGCAGAGGTCGGCGGGTTCCGTACACATTTTGCGGCCGTGGCCGAAGTGCAAGCAGCGGGTGCACTGTATTAGTGGTGATTGATCCAGTACACGCACCCGCTGCAAGTCGATGTGCACTCGACCCGCATTCGTCAGCCTCTGCCACACGGAGGGGGACACCTGCATGATGATGTGAGACATGTGGGTGTTCCTCGTCTTACGACGGTATTTCACCCCCATCCTCACATCATCCGCAGGTAAGTCCCCAATCAGATGGGTGTTCTGTCGTTTTATGGCCTCGGTGACCTCCACATCGGTGTGACAGGAGAGGACGTCCTTCAGGATTATGAGTGGATCTTTATTTTTGACCTCTTCCACCACGAGGTTTCCTGCCCTTTTTAACCGACTTCCAAAAAAAGGAGGAGGTTATCAATTCGACTGTATTTTTTTTTTTTTTTTTTTTTTTTTTTTTTATGTTTGTTCACTCATAACTTGCGACTGGGTGAACTGATTTTCATGATTCTTTTTTCATTTGAAAGCTGGTGCTTCCCGTGTGGTCCCATTTTCACCATTTCAATATCTGATGATGGGATCTTGTAGAAATCGGGGGAACTCTTCAATAAATAACAGCAGATTAACCGCGATTGTTGCTATAGCATATCTAAGCATTGTTTACGCCATCACACAACATAATATCACGCCTGTACTCACTACAAAGGTTATAAAAACTATTTTGTGAAGATCTGATGAAGAACTTCGGAGATAGGCAACGGAACTCCTCAATAAATGATAGCAAATGGACTGGGATTGCTGAAATCTCATATTGTCTGTCTATTGTTTACACCAGTTCCTAACATAACCTCACGCCGGTACGTTGTGAAGGGGTAAGCACATGTGAAACACTAAAAAGTGAAAAATAAAAACTTTTTTACAAAAAATAAAACCGACTTCGACAAAAAAAAACACTCAAAAGTGAAAAATAAACTTGAGAAGAAAAATCAGTTTCTGAAGTCGGTGACAAAAAAATTAAATCAAAGAAACAAAAGTCACCGACTTCAGAAACTGATTTTTCTTCTCAAGTTTATTTTTCACTTTTGAGTGTTTTTTTTTGTCGAAGTCGGTTTTATTTTTTTTATTCTGTCCGTTACCCGAGTCATCTCTTCCCTGGTCTTGAAGCCGACCACCACCTTCCGGTGCCTGACCTTCCGCAGTCTCTCCACCCTGGTTCCCTCGTTTCTGGCGTCTACTGCCGTCCTCAGCTTCTCAATAACCCCTTCCCCGGTGTCTCTGTCATCGACCGATGACACAACCACCGAGTGAAGGGGCTCTTGGATGTGCTGCTTCGGAGCGGCGGCCATCTCCGCAAACGAGGGTCCCTGGCCTGCGACAAAGCGAGGTGCCTGTTTTATCTGCTCCGACAGAGCTCGTGTGTGCAGCTGGCATTCCTCCAGCGCCTTACTATGCTGCTGGAGGTTCTCCATGAGCTGTTTCATGAGCTCTGTCGGTGCAGCGGGGGCCGGTGTCAGATCCTTGGGGGCGCTGTCAAGACCGACCGTCTCCACGGGTGCCTAAAATTTTTTGCGAGCTAGACGCACGTGCCGCACGTCCAGAGAACGGGCTCCGCGCGGGCTAGCCGAATATCGAATAAAAAGTAGGTGGTCGGGAAGAAAAATTTTGGGTTTTCCTTAAAAAACCAGTTTTTAAGGTAAAAAATTTGGAAAAAACCCCCAATCTGAACCCAGGACCACGGAACGCGGCCAAAAGCGCAGGGATGGAGGGTAAATATGCCTGAAACTATTTAAAATTATTAAAGCAGATAAAACTATTGATTTGAATTAAATATGGAATAAACTGATGTAAAATTTTGAAAATTTTTCTAAGTGTAGAAGGGAGAAAATTTTTTCGGGCGTCAGGTCAATTTGATATGTTCAGGGAGCAGGCGGAGCACCACTCCTGTCGATTTACGCTGAAAACAGCTTGAAAAAAGCTTGTATACAACTAAAAATATCAACGTTTTGCTAAAATTTTCGTTCCGGTTAGGTTAGGTTAGGTTTTTTTTTTTTTTTTTTTTTTTTTTTTTTTGTTTTGGCAGGAGTGGGAAATCCCCACGGACACCTCGACTACCTCACAGGCTGTGAGATAGTCGAGGTAGTGCCGGACTCGAACCGGCTAAAACCACACTCCTGCCCCACCAGTGTACCTCTGACTTTCCTCAGAGCCCTTGTTTGCGGAGGTTATTCTTTGTTCACTTTTTGGTTGGTTGGCGGCCGAAGAGACCTTTCATACGGTTTGTTTCTTAATGTGATGTTCTTACTGTTTTAATGTACTGAGTGATTTTGACTAAATTTATTTTTTACTTTTTTAGTTTTCAACTCTGTTTTACTTTAATATTTTTTTTTTTTTTTTTTTTACTTTAACTTTTATTATTACTATTTTTGTTATACTATATTATTATACTACTACTACTGTACTTTATGGCATTTTATAAACTTCCTTATTTGTCTTTGTTTAATAACTGATCTTTAATTTAATTGTATTTACTATAGTATCTGTTTTTGTTTTTTGTCGTTAACCCTTTACTTTTATGAATGCTCCTGGAAATGGTATTCTGCGCCTGCCTTTTAGTAACCTTTATTTTATTAATATGATACTTTACCCATATATTCAATATATAATTCAATATCATAGTATAATATTATTATGGTTAAGTGATGTTTTTTGGTTGCGGGCTTTTACGCCCAGTTCGACACAACTTGACGATTCCACTAGAGTTGGTTCACGGTCCAGTATAATTTCACCCACTTTCCTATGAAAGTGGCTCCAATTACATCCCTCCATCGAGCCAACCCTAGTGGTTCGCTCAATGCTTCTGCGATCTGGTTGTGTCGAACTGGTCATTTCAGTGTGCGCGGAAGTGGGCGCATCGACAACTTTAGCAGTATGCAATGGTTGCTCGTGCGAATGCGTCCCACTTCCTGCGCAACGGGCATTCCTCGCTGAAGGCATTGTGCGAGTGTTCCCCCAGCCCGGCTCTGGTGCAGTTGATGCACACCGCTGCCTCACCTTTGTGCTTGACTGGGCAGTCCACCCTAAGGTGTGGACCACCACAGTGACTGCATAGGTCGGCCGGCTCCGCGCAGATACGCTTGCCATGGCCATATGCCAAGCAGCGTGTACACTGCACCAGAGGCGTCTGGTCTTCGACGCGCACTCGCTGGAGGTCAATCCGTATCTTGCCTCCAGCGAGTGCCCGCCTCCAGATTGCTGGGGTAACACTCAGCACAATGCTGCATGTATGAGGGTTACGGGACTTCTTCCGAAACTTCACGGACATCCTATTTTCCCTGTCGCCGAGGTCGTGAAAAATCTCCTGGTTCTGGTTCTTAAGGGCTTTCAGTACTTCGTCGTCGGTATGTACCGACAGCACGTCCCTAAGAACCAGAAGCGGGTCTCGGTTTGTCACTTCCTCGACGACAAGGTTCTCTCCGGCCGCTTCTAATCGCTCCTTAATTTTCCTCCTCTCTTCTTTTGTGGCACAACCCATTATTACTTTCCCATCTTTCCCTTTCCGAACTTTCTCGACCCGCACCCAGCCTTCCTTCGCATCCACCGCTTTCCTTATCCTCTCCAGTACTTTGTCCCCCGTATCCGCCTCCACCGTCGAGGAAACAACCACGGAGTGCAGCGTCGTTCGCTCCGGGACTTGTGCCCCAGTGTGGCTCTTGTGTTCGGACGCAACACTCGCGTAGGTTCTTCCCTCGACGGGAGCAGCACTCTCCTTGCTAGCCAGACCGGCTCGCAGTTTGACCAATTCGTCAGAGTTTTGTCGTATTAAAACCATGTGCTCCTTCATTGTCTTGGCGAGCTCAGTCTGGCCAGCAAGAGTCTCTGGATTGGACCGGGGAACACAGTCAGTCGTGGGCACTGTTTCCGTCACGGTTGCAGGCGCGGGAAGAGCCCCGTCTTGCTCCGACTCCTTCACCAGCTCATAGAGCCGGTTTATGGCCTCTAGCACCGCAGCCTTGATGTCCGTCCTAAGGTTGCGCGAGTTGCCCAAATTAAGCTTGGCTTTATTCAGGCAAGCTCGCGCCTCCGCAGTGCGACTGCGGCTCCCGGCCTCCAGCTTCTTGAGCTGTGTTGCAGCGCTCACGGAAGCTTGGCGCGTCACCGACGTGGCGGGGCCCTCCTGACGCGCGGAAGGAGTGTCGTCTCCAAAGGAGATTCTCCTCCTCGCATCAGAAGTCCCCGCCTTCTCCGCCGAACGCGGCGAACTTTCGGAGCCCATTGTCCTCAAGGTGGCGGAAGGAGTACGGAACATGTTCGGACTTGCAGCAATGACTGTACGAATGGAGCCCTGTAAAGAGGGGCTCAATAAAACAAAAAATTGCTACGGAGAAAGCAGGCTATTTTTAGAGGACACCGGACAATAATTCTATGTCCCTGTAAAGAGGGGAACACAGAATAAAACAATATATATAAATCAAATTAAAATATTGACTAGAATTGAAATAAAAAGAATATACACCTTATAATAAAATTAAAATACGTTTTAGTAAAATGTTAAAACGACTGTCCCCTTAAATAAGCGTCAAAAAATTTGTCAAAAAATAAATTATTGTGATTTTCCCCTCCCACGACTCAAAACAAACTCGAATATAAAATAAGAAATTTTGCCGACCTCTCTCCGTTTCCTTCTACCTATAGCTATAGAACAGAGGGTGGGAGGGTGGGCAAATTTTTTTGACTAAACTATAACTATTGAGAAAAAAATTTTTGCGAGCTAGACGCACGTGCCGCACGTCCAGAGAACGGGCTCCGCGCGGGCCAGCCGAATATCGAATAAAAAGTAGGTGGTCGGGAAGAAAAATTTTGGGTTTTCCCTAAAAAACCAGTTTTTGGGGAAAAAAATTTGGAAAAAAACCCCCAATCTGAACCCAGGACCACGGAACGCGGCCAAAAGCGCAGGGATGGAGGGTAAATATGCCTGAAACTATTTAAAATTATTAAAGCAGATAAAACTTTTGATTTGAATTAAATATGGAATAAATTGATGTAAAATTTTGAAAAATTTTCTAAGTGTAGGAGGGAGAAATTTTTTTCGGGCGTCAGGTCAATTTGATATGTTCAGGGAGCAGGCGGAGCACCACTCCTGTCGATTTACGCTGAAAACAGCTTGAAAAAAGCTTGTATACAACTAAAAATATCAACGTTTTGCTAAAATTTTCGTTCCCTTAGGTGTATTTCGACTGTACATAAGTGATAAACTATAACTATTGAGAAAAAAAAATTTGCGAGCTAGACGCACGTGCCGCACGTCCAGAGAACGGGCTCCGCACGGGCTAGCCGAATATCGAATAAAAAGTAGGTGGTCGGGAAGAAAAATTTTGGGTTTTCCCTAAAAAACCAGTTTTTGGGGAAAAAATTTGGAATAAAACCCCCAATCTGAACCCAGGACCACGGAACGCGGCCAAAAGCGCAGGGATGGAGGGTAAATATGCCTGAAACTATTTAAAATTATTAAAGCAGATAAAACTTTTGATTTGAATTAAATATGGAATAAATTGATGTAAAATTTTGAAAAATTTTCTAAGTGTAGGAGGGAGAAATTTTTTTCGGGCGTCAGGTCAATTTGATATGTTCAGGGAGCAGGCGGAGCACCACTCCTGTCGATTTACGCTGAAAACAGCTTGAAAAAAGCTTGTATACAACTAAAAATATCAACGGTTAGGTTAGGTTAGGTTAGGTTAGGTTAGGTTAGGTTAGGTTGGGGTCGCCCTGAGGGGCAATCGTCGGCGGAGGACTGGTCGTTAAGGCTGTGCCAGTTTCCCAGTCCCCCGCCACTCAGACGAAGCGGGAGTGCCGCTGGGTCGTTTTAGTGGGTATACCGGGTCAGACCGGGGAGTCCCACATAGCCCCCCATCCCCCGATGGGAGGGTATGCGTAATGCATTTTTTCCCAGCGCAAAAAAAAAAAAAAAAAAAAAAAAAGGTTAGGTTGGGGTGCGGTGTCAGAAAACCTCCTCGTGTGTCTGATGGCTGCCGGTCCCTCTCGATACGTCTGGAGGGAACAGCAGCTGCTGGGCCGGTGCACCCTGGGCGTGGGCAGTGATCTTCCCTGTGGAATGGGAAGCGATTCTTATTCTTCAGGGAATGTTACTGTCCGTGGCGAATTTCTGACTAGGGAGGGGTAATTCACTCCTCGAAACCCTCGGGGAGTGAATCAGGGGTGGGCTTAAACGTTTATCTATTTATTTATTTATTATTATCATTGTATATATTTGGCGTTGTTCCTCTTCTGTTACTCATCTGCTCGTCAGGCGGGCAGACGAGTACCAGAAGAATCGTCACAAATTGTATATATTTATTTTGACGTTGTGGGAGATAGGGACCTCACCCTTCAAAGGAACCAAATAAAATGGATCAGTCGAATTGTAAAAAATTACCCCAGGGCGGTACCAACTGCACAGCAGGAGGAGAATCCGCCACGGTCCCTAGCGGACCGTCAAGCCCCTCGTATTCTGGGGAGGGCACCAACCGACTTCCGTTTGACAGCAATAAGAGCCGAGGAGGCTCCATAAGATCGAGGTCTGAAGAAGATCTTACAAACATACCTGACCAGTCAGTAGGTCAGGAAGCGGTGGCTTCACCAGTAGTAGTACTGGAGAGGCTGGAGATGGAGGGTCGCAGCAAGTTTTGGGGGAAGCGCCCACGAGACAGTGAGTCGGACGCGGGGTTGGCGGGTTTTTCCTCTGGCGAGGAGAACCTGCCGGCCGCCAAGGTGCCGACCACTAAAAGAGGCAGAGGCCGCGGCACACCTTCCCGAACAAGTTCTCCGGTGGCGTCAAGCCACTCCCGAAGCCGCTATCTAAAGTCCCCTGATACGCCGGCAGTCGACGCCGCTAGCGACTCGGATGCGGCAATGCAGATTGAAACCGCGACTTTATTGAGTTCCAAGGCGGACCTGCATGCTGCGAGAAGGGAGGGCCGGAAAGCTGCAGCAGCCGACGAGGTTGCCGAAATGGCCCGGCAGGCGAGAGAGAGGCGACTACAGGTTGCGGCTGCCCCTGAAGCCCTCACGGCGGAGGCCCTCAGTAGGCAAGTCCTGGACGGTGTGGACGTTGTCCTGAAGGTGGCCACAAAATCGGGCAACCTGAAGGGCACGTTCACGCGGGCCCTAAAAGAGGCGGCGGACAGTATCAAGGAGGCGATGGAGGTGCTCCTTGATCGGACAACCTCGGAGGAGACGGTGAAACTCCAAGAGGAAAATCAGCGTCTCCACACGAGAATGGAGGTGCTCCAGCTCGAGGTCGACGCCCTAAGGGCGGATTTCAGCCGGCAGCAGGGTGCGACGAATACGGAGAGTCGTGCTCTGCCTCAGAACGGGTCTTTGGGGGAAGACCAGCTCAGCCGGCTGTTAAACATCGTGAACGCCCGCCTGGACAGTTTCGAGTCAAGGCTCAACCCCCCAATTAATCACCGACCGCCGCTTGCGGCAGATACTCGGAGAAAGGAGGCAGAGTCCGGTATAGCAAATAGGAAGACGTACGCCGAGACTACGAAGGATCCACCTCCGCCGGAAAAGCCAAGCAAAAAGCCCTCGCAGCCGGGCAATAAGCCCTCGCAGGCGGGCAAAACGCGCTCGCAGCCGGCCAAGAAGCCCTCGCAGCCGACCAAAAGGCCCTCCGAGGCCAATCTTGAACAGGGGGCCAATAGGCCAGACGACCGTCCCCCATCAGAGGGTAATTGGGAGAAGGTCGAAGGGAGAAAAAAGAAGCGTAAGAGGCGTCGCAAGGCCAAGACTGCGGCGGGCCCCAAGGCTCCAAAGATCCGCGTCCCTCGCTCCGAGGCGGTGGTGGTGACGCTTCAACCCGAAGCGATCGAAAGGGGCATCACATACAAGAAGGTTCTGACTGAGGCCAGAAGCAAACTGACCCTCGCCGACCTTGGCACCCCGGATGGCTACCGTTGCAGAACGGCAGCCACGGGGGCCACGATGTTTGAATTGGCCGGGACCAGCAGTGCAGAGAGGGCAGACGCTCTGGCTGCCAAGCTTAAGGAGGTCTTAAACCCCGACGAGGCCCGGGTATCAAGGCCCATCAAGACGGCTGAAGTTCGCGTGGACGGGCTGGACGACTCCGTGACCCCAGAGGAGGTGGTGGCAGCCATAGCTCGGGACGGTGGATGCCCGCCAGAACACGTGCGGGCGGGTGACTTCCGCGTCAACGCCGGCGGGCGAGGTACTGTCTGGGTTCGGTGTCCGGTGGCTGCGGCGAAGAAGGTCGCCAATGCGGGACGCCTTCTGGTAGGGTGGGTCTCAGCGAGGGTAACCCTCCTGACGCCAAGGGCCATGCAGTGTTACCGGTGCCTAGAGAAAGGACATGTCCGGGCACGATGCACCTGCGATACAGACCGCAGTGAACTGTGTTATCGCTGCGGTCGGCCTGGCCACAAGGCGTCCCAGTGCTCCGCGGAGCCAAACTGCAGTCTGTGTGCAGCTGCAGGAAAGCCCGCAGGGCACAGAATAGGTGGCAACGCTTGCGGCGCACCCAGAAAGCGCAACAAGCCTTGGAGTAAGACTGCAGGGGCCGCAAACCCTAGCAAGCCATCAGCCGACTCCCGGCCAGTGGCAGGACGGAACGCCGAAGAAATGGAGTCGTGATGGCCCCTATCCGTTTCCTCCAAGCGAATATCAACCACTGCACCAGAGCTCAGGATCTCTTAGTCTCAAGCATGGCGCAGTGGTTGATAAATGTGGCGGTGGTCGCTGAGCCATATTTCGTCCCCCCTCGGGAAAACTGGGCAGGGGATTTGGACGGCCTGGTGGCCATTATCGGCGCGACTCTTGTCGACGTATCCCGGGGTCACGGTTGGGTTGCGGCCCTTGTGAACGGGATCGTCACAATCGGGGCATACTTTTCGCCCAACAGGAGTCTCGCTGACTTCGAGAGTTTCCTTGTCGAGTTGGGAGCCGTCGTCGGCCAATCTCACCCTCGGCCCATTTTGCTCCTCGGTGATCTGAACGCCAAATCGGCGGCGTGGGGATCCCCAGTCACGGACCCGAGAGGTGAAGTGCTAGAGGAGTGGGCCATAACGACGGGCCTGGCCGTCTTGAATCGGGGTTCGGCCTACACGTGTGTGCGGCAGCGGGGCGGATCGATAGTGGATGTCTCGTTCGCTAGTCCTGCTGTCCTGCACCGCGTCAGTGATTGGCACGTAGAAGAGGAGGTGGAGACGCTATCGGACCACCGTTATATACGGTTCGACGTTTCAACCCAGACCACCGGAGGGCGTAGTCAATCGGCCCCGCGAAGAGACGGTCCACGTTGGGCGCTGAAACGCCTTGACAGGGATGCTCTCGAAGAAGCCAGTATCGTCCAAGCCTGGATCCGGGAGTCGGCAAACGTCGGTCCCGTCGACGTCGAACGGGAGGCGCAGTGGTTCAGCGATGCGATGAAACAAATCTGCGACGCGTCCATGCCACGCGTCTCTTCTCGGTCCGCACGGCGCCGCGTGTACTGGTGGTCTGTTGAGATCGAGCGGCTGCGCGTCGAATGCGTCGGCGTCAGACGCCAGTACACGCGATATCGGAGAAGACGTCTGCGAGATCCCGACGAAGAAGCCGCGCTGTATGAGGTGTACCGCGCGGCTAAGGAGGCTCTGTGGCTGGCCATCGGCGAGTCGAAGAATCGCTCCAGAGAGGAGCTGCTGGCGACCTTAGACGGGGATCCGTGGGGGCGCCCTTACCGCACGGTCCGTGGGAAACTCCGGCCATGGGCCCCCCCGCTAACAGAAGGTCTCGAGCCCCAGTTCCTGGAGCAAGTGGTATCAGCTCTCTTTACAGGGAGAGCCGCCTACGAGCCACCGCCGATGGCTCTGCACACAGCCACAGAGCCGGAAGACGAAACTGAAACCATCCCAGAGGTGACACAGGCAGAGATGAGCGCGGCCGTGATGCGGCTCCGGGCAAAAAACACTGCTCCAGGGCCCGATGGCGTGCCAGGCCGCGCTCTAGTCCTCGCTCTGAAGGAGCTGGAGCCCTCACTAAGGGGACTCTTCTCGGCGTGTCTTGAGCAGGGTCAGTTCCCTAACAGATGGAAAGATGGTCGACTGGTCCTGCTCAGGAAGGCAGGCCGCCCGGCGGACTCGTCGTCGGCTTATCGGCCCATAGTGCTGCTGGACGAGGCGGGCAAGATGCTCGAGCGAGTAATCGCCGATCGCCTCGTCAGCCACTTGTGTACAGAAGGGCCAAACCTGGCCGATAGCCAGTTTGGCTTCCGTTGTGGGCGCTCGACCATCGACGCCATCATGAGGGTAAGAGTCCTGGCGGAGGAAGCGGTGTCCCGGGGTGGAGTGTTGCTGGCGGTGTCTTTGGATATCTCCAACGCCTTCAACACTCTGCCCTGGAGTTGCATTAGGGAGGCCCTGCGCTACCATCGGGTGCCTTCCTACCTCCGCAACATGGTGGGGGCTTATCTGTCGGGAAGGTGTGTCACCTACATGGGACGCGACGGCATAGGACGTCGCGAGATGTCGTGCGGTGTTCCACAGGGGTCGGTTCTGGGCCCTCCCCTGTGGAACATCGGGTACGACTGGGTTTTGCGGTGTGAACTCCCGCCGGGCGTGAACCTGACTTGTTATGCGGATGACACTCTGGTCACGGCTCGGGGGAGCTCGTACAGGGAGGCAGCGTTGCTGGCCACGGCTGCGGTCTCACAAGTGGTGAGTCGCATACGGCGCCTGGGCCTGGAGGTGGCCCTCAACAAGTCGGAGGCAATTGCTTTTCATGGACCCCGACGGGCGCCGCCGCTGGGATCACACATTGTGGTCGGGGGGACCCGAATCGCTGTCGAGTCAACCATGAAGTACCTTGGATTGGTACTCGACAGCCGATGGGATTTCGGCCCCCACTTTCAGCGGCTGGTGCCCAAGTTAATGGGCGCGGCGGGCGCGCTGTCGACGCTGCTTCCCAATCTGGGGGGCCCGAGCACCGCCTGTAGAAGGTTGTACATAGGGATCGTGCGATCGATGGCCCTCTATGGGGCCCCGATATGGGCGACGGACCTGACGGCCCGCACTATCGCAGTTCTGCGCAGACCGCAGAGGGTGATGGCCGTCAGGGCAGTACGGGGATATCGCACGATTTCCTATGAGGCGGCTTGTGTGCTGGCCGGATCCCCACCGTGGGACCTGGAGGCGAAGACCCTCGCCACACTCCACAAGTGGCGCAAGGATGCCAGGGCTCGGGGCGAAAGGCTGGTGGAGCGACAGATTACGCAGTACCGGTCTCAGCTCCGACAGGTCATGGTGGCGGAATGGCGGGGGAGACTTGAGAACCCTACCGCCGGCCTCGCCACAATCGAAGCGATCCGGCCAGCACTCGACGACTGGCTCGGGAGGAAGCACGGCTCTCTGACGTTTCGGGCGACACAGGTACTATCGGGGCACGGCTGCTTCGGGAAGTACCTGTGCCGCCTATGCAGGGAGCCGGACGCCCGGTGCCACCACTGCGTCCAATGTTTAGAGGACACAGCGCGGCATACGTTGGCAGAGTGTTCCGCGTGGGACGAGCCGCGCCGTGCTCTCGTTGTAGAGATAGGAGGAGACCTGTCGCTGCCGGCCGTTGTTCGTTCGATGGTCGGCAGCGCAGAGTCCTGGGATGCAGTGGTGTCCTTTTGCGAATCAGTCATGTCGCAGAAGGAAGCTGCGGAGAGAGAAAGGGAACTCACGACCTCCCGCCCTTCCCGTAGCAGACGCACCGGGCGTCGGCAGAGGGCGGACAATGCCCTCTTCCAGCCCCCGTAAACACGTCCAGGGGTGATGGATCCGGGGACATCCGTCGCCCCCCAACAGAGTGGACCCGAGACGGTGGCGCGTTGTGTTCCACGCGCGCCTCTCTAGACGTAACGGGGGAGTTGTACACCTCACTCCCCCCGGGACGAGGCCCGCAAGTCAAGCGGGCCGGCACTAGTCGAGGGTATCGGAAGTCATATCCGTTCCCGGACCCCCGATGCAAGTGTGCGAGGGAACACCGGTGTGGTTTTAGTCAGTAAGAGTCTGACAGACCCCTTCGCTCTCCCCAGGGCGGAGGACATCCATGAGGATTTCCACATCGAAAAAAAAAAAAAAAAAAAAAAAAGGTTAGGTTAGGTTAGGTTAGGTTTTTTTTTTTTTTTTTTTTTTTTTTTGTTTGTGCTTTTCCCCGTTATGGGTGGGACGGGATCTTGTTATGCTAGGTACTCATTCATTCCAGTTCTCGCATGTATTCCTCTCGCACTTTCAAGCTTCATACTTTATCTTTCTTTTACGCACTCTTTCATTCTTAGCCGGGTGGGACTCCCGCTATTCTGTCTACTTTTAGTGTTTATTTTCTTTATTAAGGGATTTTAGACACAACTCTGATTTATTTACAGTAGTTTCTTACTTGTGTTACTTTTACATACTATTCTCTAAATCTATTCTTTTCTTAACTGTATTTCCATATACTAAGTTTTTTATATAATCTAAAACATCTGTGTACTGTTTTTGCACATCTATTTCAAGAACAATTTGTTTTATTTCTGTGTTTCTAAAAACAATATGTGCAAACTCATTTTTAAAACATTATTATTTCCTATTTATTATAACAAACGTATTTTCTTACATCACTAGTTTTACAATGGTTTCTTATTTTATGTCTAAACAATATCAGGTTTATTCTAATACATCTTACTCTTATTTTCTAACATAGTATTTAAACTTATCTACTTATTTCTACTATAATGGACTCAATATTTGATAACACATTTTTCTGTACCCGTTTTAGGTATAAGGACATACGGTTTTGGACTTGGACAAAATAGATTTGGACGTTTCTAAGGATTTGTGTTTTCCTTTCACTTTGTTGCGTTTATTTACTTGCTGCCTATTTTGGCAATAATATATTATATACTTAGGTTATACATATTTATTGTCAATTCTTATTCTGGGGTATTTTACTATACTCAGGTTTCAAGGGTTGTTTGGAGTGTGTGTTTTGTGTTGTGTGTGTGTTTTGATATACTAGTATATATTGACTATATATTTTATATATCTGTGTTTGTTGTTTGTGTGTGTTTTGTGTTGTATGTGTTTTGATATACTTGTATATATTCACTATACATTTTATACATCTGTGCTTGTTTCTGTTTTTCGGTTTCCATGTATATGTTCGTTTCGTATTTGTTGTCTATTTCAATGTACTCCCGGTTTGTGTTGCTGTCTTGGTGTGTTCCTGTGTGTGTTACTGTGTGTGTTCTGTGTGTTCCTGTGTGTGTTTTGTGTGTTCCTGTGTGTGTTGCTTGTGTAACGTGTACCTTAGGGAACAGTCTAGGCGTATGCCGTTGTCGTCCGAGCCAGGTAGTCCCATTTCTTGCGGACCGGGCACTCCACGCTGAAGGCGTTGTGGTCCGTCTTCTGAAACTTCGAGTGTGAGCAGTTGCAGCACTGCGGTTCCGTACCCGCCACAAATTCCACGCATTTTTCGCGTAGATGCGGTCCTCCGCAGTGACTACATCTGTCCACACTTTCAGTACAAAATTTCCGGCCGTGTCCAAATGCTAAGCATTTTGTGCATTGGATGAGCGGCGACTGGTCCTCCACCCTTACCCTTTGCAGGTCCAGGTAGAGAGCCCCTGCCTCCGTCATCCTCTGCCATACTTTCGGACTGACCTGGACGACCACGTGCGCTGTCTTGGGGTTCCTAGTCCTCTTTTTATACTTTATGACCATTTCTTTATCTTCTTGGTCTAAATCCCTAAAGATACTATCGTTCTGGGAGTAGAGCGCCTTCACCATTTCATCGTCTTCGCTGTCTAAAAAGACGTCTTTTAGGACAACGAGCGGGTTTTTATTTTTCATAGGCGCTACTATTAGGCCTCCACCTCGGCTTTCGATTCTTTCCTTCACTTTCTTAAACTCCGCTTCTGTGTCACACCCCAGTATGACCGTCTGGTTTTTCGCCTTCAGGACTTTATTAATTTTTAGGCCAGTTCCCCTGGCATCGACCGCCTCCTTTACCATGGCGAGCACCCCGTCAGCATGCTCCATGCCTTCCGAGGTGACCGCCATCGAATAAAGTGCCGGTCGATGCCCGGGTTTGGCTGCCGTGATGGTGGCGTATGTCTGCGAGTCCGGTCTTGGCTCGCATGCCGCTTCCCTAATGGCCGCCTGTATTTGACTGGTGCTGGTGGCGACCTCACCGACAACGTCACCGATTTTTTCCTCGAGAACAACCGCCGCACGACCTACGACGTTCACCCCGTCTATCGTGCGGCCGATGTTCTTTTGGACTACGTCGATCTTGGCGCTGACCAAGTCAACGTTGTCGATGACCCTGTCGATGACGTCGGCGCCGCAATCGTCACAGTGCTGGGCCATGTCCACGAAGCTTTTCGCAACTTTCTCCTCTAAATCCTTTATCCGTGTGTTAATGTTATTCTCCACTTTCTCCAGCCTTTCTAAGATTCCCTCCGATGGTCTGGGGGAAGTTGGCGTGGTGTTGGCCTTTGTGGGCGGGACTGTTTTAGGCGCTGTTTCCAGGACCTTCACCCGTCGACTGAGTTCGAAGAGGGTCCGCAGGCATTTATCTGACTGGGTCTCCAGGAAGATCTTAATATCTTTCCTCATCTGAGGGTAGTCCTTGACTCTGGACGGTATATCTTCGAAGGTCTTCATTACGTCCTGGAGAAGCCTGTCGTTAGATAAGGCAGCGTAGGTGTCCGGCTGCTTTTTAAAAGCCTCCATGTTATCAATGGACCTTCTTTTTCGCTCCGGTCTCCGGATGAAAGTCCTGGCGGCGTCCAGCGCTTGTCCAGGCGGGCTCGCAGGGTTGGGAGTGGTGGTGGAAGCGGCGGCACCAGAGGTCCCTGCCGACGACGACAGCGGCGTTTCGGCTGATTCCGCCACTGTTCCCCGAGCAGCATCCTTCCTGCCAAACGTCAGGGATATCCCCTTCGTCGCTTCGCGCGTTCTGGAGGGTCCCTCATTTCCCGGATGGGAAGGTGACGTGGACTCTTGGGGTCCGCTGGCGCTGGCTGCTGGTACCTTCACTACGGGGGTGCGAATTCCGAGAACCATCTTTGTTAGGTACGAATGTATGAGTTCCTAGCGTGTGTGGCTTGTGTGTATAGGGCACAGTCACAGCAAGGGAACAGGGAAAATTGTCAGAGTAAAATTGTAAGAATAAAATAAAATTGTAGAAATAAAATAAAATATAAAAATATACCTAATTGTCCTACTGCTAATCCTGCACTGTGGCTTATAGTCAAGTTTTAATCCTGTAAAGGGGGAGTCAAGGCAACAGTACAGATCCGCGGTCCAAAATATCCTATGTACCGTAACTTCCGAGATACCGGTTTTTATATATAAGGGATGGGGGAGGGTTAAATCGGGTAGGGGAGGGTACCTCTTGTGCGGCTTTAGCCGTGGTGTCCGACACCACTAAGGCTGATTTTGAGGTCGAGAATGTTTTAACTCCTCTCGTTCCCGAGTTATGGCCCTTTAAAGGATTAGGGGTGATTATAATAAATAAATAAAAATAGAAAAAAGGGGGTGGGATCGATACCTCAGTGGTAGTTTCCACCTCGTGGTGTCTACGACACCACTAAGGTTGAATTTGAGGTCGAAACTTATCTAGCTCCTCTCGTTCCCAAGATATGGCCCTTTGAAGAATTAGGGGTGAAGCGAAATAAATAAATAAAAATAGAAAAATAAGGGGGGGGATGGATACCTCTGTGCCGGTTTCCACCTCGTGGTGTCTTCGACACCACTAAGGCTGAATCCGCGGTCGAAAAGCGCCTATCTAGTTTGGTTCCAGAGATATCCGCTTTTAAAGGATTCTGCCGTACCGTACCGCGCCGTGTCGCAGGCCTGCCGGGTAGATCTTCCAGTTGACCTAGCTGGGTCTACTCGGCTCCGATTTTGGCGTGAGTGGGCTCGTTTTTTCGGTCTTTTTGAGCTCTTTTTGGTACGTCAGGTTTCAGGATAAGGGAGGGGGGAGGGGGTGGGGGTATCCCGGAAGTGTGAGTCTGGGTAAACGATTCTGTGGCTTAAGGCCAGTACTTAGCGTGGTTTACCGAAAACAAAATTTTTACTATATCAAATTTTTTACCCTAGGGGTGACTTAGCCCTAGAGGGTTGATATTTTGTCCAAGGGTGCGGGTGGTCCCTTATGGTTGAGTATTCAACCAGGGGGGGGGGGGTCAGGGGGGGGGGCTTCGAAAAATGTGTTATTTTTAGTCTAGGATTAACCGTTTCAGAGTTACAGGCCTTTTTCAGGTTTGGTGCGGTTGGTAAACTATTTTTGTTTTGCTGAAAATTATTTAATTTAGATACTATGAGTCTGAAAAATATTTTGGATGTGGATTCTACTAGGGGAAGGTCCAACAAGCGTCTGACGATTTTTAAAAATGGAGCGTCCGCTATAGGGTGTTAACTGTTGCCTCCTGAAAAAATGTTTTAAAAACCAACAACCGCAAATGGCTGTTTTTCGTTCGCCCGGTTTCACTTACTTCGGGCTCTGTAACTCTGAAACGGGTTGCCCCCGGAGTCTGGTTCTTAATCCTAATCTTAAACACTAAACTAATCTACTTATATAACTAAGGGTCTACGTGTTACCGCTGATCTTCGCCGCTCCAGCGACGTCCGAAGTCTTCCCGGGGGTGCCTGCTCCAAGGGGTGGTGTTGACAGGGGAGTGACCTATGTCGGGTTGTAGGGCGGATGTTTCTCCAACTGCTGGTGCCGGTGTGGTTCCTGTAGCTGGTGCGGTTGAGGAGATATTCCCTTGGGAAGGTGAAAACTTGACCCTGGCGAGCTGGTGGTGAAATGGCCAGGGTACTCGTACTCGGTATGCTTTCTCGTGAGAGAACCGATTTTTCGTTATTTTCACGATCCGACGCTGCGCTCCAGGGTTACAACCCCGACAAGGTTATTTGGTAATGGCGTTCCGGGTAGAGGTTCGGAATTAATTACGTAGTAATTCCCCTTTCAGTCTAGTCTCCCTGTTCTCTCCAGATTCTGGAAGCTGGTGATGTTCCGCTTCGAGTCTGTCCGGGTGCCTATTTTTTGCGTTTCCTGCTTTTTATTAGCAGGTGGTCAAAGTAATAAGGGTGAAACCACTTTCTGCAAATAGGACTTTCTGAAGGATCCAGGGAGTGAAAAAATAATTTTTGACCAGATTTGTCTAAATCGTGGCCTAAGCAGCCTTGTCGAGTTTTTTCCGATTTTTTATATTTATATTTAACTGTGTATGTATTTATAGGGAATTGATTGTAAATTTATAACTTTTAAATGACTGTTCCGAAAAATATGAAATTTTGCACTTTTGTTCTTCTGTATAATCACTGTTTTTTAGAGTCCAAAAAATGATATGTTATCGATTTAGATTTAGAGTTTTAAGGGGTTGTATTTTGAGTAAAATTTTGTAACCTTTAAAATCCTTGTATCCTCCAAGTGGTTGGTCCAAATTCGACGATCGAGGTGTCAGGTGAATGGGTATGACTTCCTGCGCCTATCCCTGTATCCAGTTTTCACCTCTGACTGCTGGAAGTTGACCTCGTGGCCACGTGGATTTTAGAATTTTCCGAGTTTCTCGGCGAGTTCCAACGGGAAAAATCCCGGACTCAGCCAGAATGTGGTGCTCGTCCAGGTGCTTCGATTGGCAATCGAAAAACACCAGGTCACCGATCGAAATCACGCAGCGTTTCACTTTTTTCACTTTTTCACTCACTTACTAGGTTAAATTTTTGGTTTTTTGTCTCTAATTTCGCGAGTTTTCCACCGATTTGAAAAATTTTTTCACGGACACTTGTATTTCGTTAGCGCGCAACTTTTAGCAAAAATTTGGATATTTTTGCTCACTTTGACTAATTTTAAAGATTTTTCGAGCGCGGAGCGGCTTAAAAGTGATCCGATCGCGGCGGGGGGCGCCGTGAGACTGAGGTTAGGTTAGGTTAGGTTAGGTTTTTTTTTTTTTTTTTTTTTTTTTTTTTTTTTAATACTAGTTCCTCCAACAAGATTTCTCGGAGGCCTTATTAATCTATTTTACACTTTCATACCATTTCTCGCAGTTTTGCCTCTCGCACTTGCATGCCGCATACGGTTAGGTTAGGTTAGGTTAGGTTAGGTTAAGTTAGGTTAGGTTAGGTTAGGTTAGGTTGGGGGACCCCCCACAGTGCTTGCGTCCTCGTCGCGTCCCCTGGGCAACGACCCGGTTCTGACCACCGTAACGGAGTGGCAGACCGGTGTTCGGCTAAAGTGCACTGTGCAGTCGTAGCATTTTTAATCTATTTTATCGTATTTTATTTTAATGGCGGAATCTACGGCACCTGCGGAGGCTATGTCAAAACCCTCGCGGGACGCCTCCGGGCGTTTTCGAAAAGGCCCTTCTCAGGGCCAATCAAAAGGCCCTTCTCATGGCCAACTAAAAGGCCCTTCTCAGGGCCAACCAAAAGGCCCTTCTCAGGGCCAACTAAAAGGCCCTTCTCAGGGCCAACCAAAAGGCCCTTCTCAGGGCCAACTAAAAGGCCCTTCTCAGGGCCAACCAAAAGGCCCTTCTCAGGGCCAATCTGAGGGCGCATCGGCGTCGGAGGCTAGCCGCGCGGTGTCTGCGGCTAGCATCTATAGCTTAGCGGGCGAGTTGTTGGACTCCGACAACGAGTCCATTATTTGCGAGTCGGACGCAAGTTCGGGGATTGGTCGCCGGGAGCCGGAGAAGCGGGCCCGTGACAGAAATGGGTCCGGGGGTTCCTCGGACTCGAGGCGGCCATCCTACGCGAAGGCCAGGAAGCCGGTGACGGACACCCACGACGTGGGTCTGGCAGAGGCCCAACACCAGTTGGACCTGTCTCGGCGGGCGCAGCTCCAGCAAGACCTGGAGGAGCGGGTTGCGGCCAAGGAGCAACGGACGCGCGCCGCCCGGGCCAAGTCCGGATACGGCGCGTCCCGCGTTCTCTATGCGGACCACTCACTGGTGGAGCTGGAGCGGATGGCTGAGGAGGACGAAGAGGAGATAGTGGAAGTCGCCTCTAAGTCCTCTAATTTAAAAGGAACTTTCCAAAAGTCCCTTAAATGCAGGGCCGCGAGCATGCGCGGCATCGTCGGGGAGCTGGTGCAGCGGAAGGCGACCGACGAAACGCGGCAACTGCAGGCGAAAGTTGATCGCCTGCAGTCAGAGGTCAGCCAGCTGCACCAGAAGCTGGCTGATGCCACGGCCCGGCCAAACCAAGCCGAGCCGACACCAGCGGCTGAGGTCCCCCCCTCCAACCTTGAGGATATAATCCGCAAGGTCATCATGGAGGAGAGGGCCTTCACGAGAGCCTGTCTTGCGGGCATAGAGGACAGACTCTTGCCTGAAAAGCGCCTCCGACCGCCGCTCGCGGCGGACAATAGGCCACGCGAGCTGGAGCCGGAACCTGCGCCTTTGGGAGGCCCGGCATCGGGTGCGCAGCCCCAGGCCTCGAAGCCCTCCAAGGGCAAAGGGAAGGGCAAGGGCAAGAAGACCAAGGGGGCCTCTCAAACGCCCTCCACGAGCGCGGAGGCAACGTCTGCCGCCCCAGCCGACCCCCAGAACTCGCAAGGGGAAGACGCCCTTCTTCCCTCCACCACCCCGTCCAACCAGCCCTGGACAAAAGTGGTCAAGGGGGGAAAGGGGAAAAAGCCCAAGCCCGCTGCGACTGCTCCAGCAGGCAAAAAGGCTCCAGCCGGCGGCAGGAAACTGGTTCCTCCCAAAACCGCGGCCGTCGTAGTGACCATCACCCCGGAGGCCGTGGAACGGGGGGAGACGTACGCGTCCGTAATGATGCGGGCGCGTACCAACGCCGATCCTACCCAACTGGGGATCGGTACAATCTCGTGCCGCCGGACCCAGGCCGGGGCTCGAATCTTCGAGTTCCCAGGGGCTCAGGGCAGCGCCAACGCGGACCTCTTCGCAACCAAGTTGCAAGAGGTCATTGCGGACGTGGCAAAAGTCGCCAGGCCCGAGAAGTCTGTAGCCTTGGAGGTGACCGACCTCGACGACTCGGTCACAAAGGAGGAGGTGGTGGCGGCGGTCGCAGCTATGGGGGGCTGTGGCGTCACAGCGGTGCAAGGTCGGGCCATCAGGCCCGGCCGCGGCGGCATGGGCACCATTCGCCTTGAGTGCCCAGTCGCCGCAGCTATAGCCGTCCTCGCCAAGGGACGGCTTGCTGTCGGATTCAGCTCGAGTGTAGTCCGGGCACTCGCAGCCAAGCCCTTGCGCTGCTATAAGTGCTTAGGAGTCGGACACACTCGGGCCCTTTGTCCGTCCGAGGTCGACAGGGCGGAAAATTGTTTCCGATGTGGCAAGGACGGGCACAAGTCCGCCTCCTGCGAGGCCGCCACGCCGCACTGCGCGGTGTGTGCCGCCAGTGGCTGCCCGGCGGGCCACGTGACGACGGGGAGGAAGTGCAATCCCCCCCCAAAGAAGGGCAAAGTGCAGGCGTCGATCCGGCCTGCCGCTGCCGCCGCCATCCCTGAGGCTGGGACTTCGGCGGCCGTGGAGGGTGATGCAATGTCTGATTGATGGATAGGGTCAGACATCGCATCCTCCAGGCGAACACCAACCACTGCAGAGCAGCCCAGGATCTGCTGATGCAGACCATGGCTGAGTGGTTGGTGGACGTGGCGGTGGTTGCCGAGCCGTACTCGGTCCCTGGCCGTTGGCTGGGTGACCGGGATGGCTCGGTGGCATTGGTTTCGCGGTCTTCCACGGACTCCCCTCCCCTCTCGCTCTTAGAGAGGGGACCGGGATACGTGGCCGCCGCGTGGGGAGACATGGCCCTGGTGGGGGTCTATTTCTCTCCAAACCGCCCTCTCTCTGACTTTGAGGATTTCCTGGAGATCATCACTGCAGTCGTAGGGAGGGCGGCGCCGCGCCAGGTCGTGGTGTCGGGTGACCTGAACGCCAAGTCCGCGGCCTGGGGCAACCCGGCCGCCGGTTGCAACGTCCGGGGACGCGCCGTCGAGTTTTGGGCGGCCTCATGCGGTGTGTCCCTCCTCAACAGGGGGGCGGTCCACACGTGTGTGCGGCAACAGGGTGGGTCGGTGGTGGACGTCGCGTTTGCCACCCCCGCGCTGGCCGCCCGCGTCGTCAACTGGCGGGTAGAGACGGTGGAGACCTTGTCGGACCACCGATATGTGCGGTTCGACATCTCCACCCGGGGAGGGGGAATGGCCCGCGCTGTGCAATCTCCCTTCCCGCGGTGGGCACTCACCCGCCTGGACCGGGAGGCAGCTAAGGAGGCGGCCTTTCTTCAGGACTGGCTGTCGCCCCCCGTCGAGGTCCTGGACGTGGACGCCGCAGCGGTCCGGCTCAGGGGATCCCTGACAGAGGTGTGCAACTCCAGCATGCCTCGGTCTCGCCGTCCGCCTCCCCGTCGTGCCGTCTATTGGTGGACGGAGGAGCTGGCGGGGCTCAGGGCCGCCTGCGTGGCAGCCAGAAGGGCCTACACGCGGAGCCGACGGCGCAGCGCCCAAAACCGAGTCCGGGCAGAAGAGGACCTCCTATACGCCTCTTACCGAGAGGCGACGACGGTCCTCAAAGCTGCAATGGGCGCTGCAAAAGACTCGGCGAGGGCCGAGATGCTGGAGGGTCTCGACAGGGATCCTTATGGAAGACCATACAGGGCGGCGCGGAACCAGCTACGCCCTTATGGTCCCCCACTGACGGAGACCCTCGAGCCAGCGTTGCTGGACGGGGTGGTCCGGTCCCTGTTTCCGCGCAGGGCCGACTTCACCCCACCAACGATGGATCCCCCGCAAGGGGCGGCTTCGCCGGATGAGGAGGTCCCCCCGGTGACGGCGGCGGAGTTCTACGCGGGGGTTCTTAGCCTCCGCGCGAAGAAGACGGCCCCTGGACCAGACGGCGTCCCCGCACGGGTGGTGGCGATCGCCGCCGCCCAAATGGAGGACAGGTTTCGGGACCTCTTCAGCGCGTGCTTTACGGCTGGGAGGTTCCCGAAACTGTGGAAGGAGGGGCAGCTATGCCTCCTCCGAAAGGAGGGACGCCCGGTGGACTCCCCATCGGCATACCGGCCCATCGTCCTGCTCGATGAGGTCGGTAAATTGTTCGAGGGGATTGTCGCCTCCCGGCTTGATAGCCTTTTGCGGGGGGTAGGGCCGGACCTGTCGGATGCCCAGTTTGGTTTCCGTCGTGGGCGTTCGACAATCGACGCGCTGGCCCTACTCAAGGGCCAAGTGAAGGAGGCGGTGGAGGCGGGGGACGGAGTGCTGGCGGTGTCATTCGACATTGCAAACGCCTTCAACTCCGTCCCCCACTCGACGATATTGGAGGCGCTCCGGTATCACGGAGTGCCCCAATACCTGCGGAACCTCCTGGCCAGCTACTTGGAGGGCCGAGAGGTCCTCCTCGTGGACAAGACGGCCACAGTGAGGCGGTACGGCGCAGAGTCCGGTGTTCCGCAGGGGTCAGTACTGGGGCCCCCCCTGTGGAACATCGGGTTCGACTGGCTCCTACGGGGAGCCCTCCTCCAGGGCACGAGTGTCATCTGCTACGCGGATGACACTCTCCTCACTGCCCGGGGGAGGAACTTTGGAGATGCGGCCTGTCTGGCCTCGGCTGGCGGGTCCTTGGTGGCAGAGAGGATCCGCCACCTGGGATTGAAGGTGGCGCTGCACAAGACCGAGGCCGTGTTCTTTCGCGGGCCTCGGCAGCGCTGCCCTCCCGACGCTCACATTGTCGTAGATGGCGTCAGAATAGTGGTCCAGCCCCAGATGAAGTATCTGGGCCTGGTGCTGGACGACAGGTGGCGCTTCGGCCCGCATTTCAGTGGGCTGTCGACGCGCCTGTTAAAAGCCGCGGACGCTCTCTCATGGCTCCTCCCGAACCTGGGGGGGCCCAAGGCGAAATGCCGGCGCCTATATGCCGGCATCCTGCGGAGCATGGCCCTATACGGGGCCCCCATCTGGGCAGACTCCCTTCACAGGAGGGAGAATGCGACCGCCATCCGCAAGCCCCAAAGGGCCATTGCACAGCGGGTGGCAAGGGCCTACCGCTCGGTGGGCTTCTCGGCGGCGTGCGCTCTGGCCGGCACTCCTCCTTGGGAGTTGGAGGCCTGGGTGCTCGCCAGAGTGTACGAGTGGACTGCGCAACGGAAGGCGCTCGGGGAGCGCCCCGTCACCGAGGAGCGGGAGGCCGTGCGGCGGGAGGCGAAGGAAGCCATCGTCCTCCACTGGACGGAGGACCTCGCCGCAGCCGCTTTTGGCCGCCGGACGTTAGACGCGCTCGGTCCGGTCCTGCAGGGCTGGCTCGAGCGGTCCCACGGTTTCCTCTCGTTCCGTCTGGTGCAGGTGTTGTCCGGCCATGGCTGTTTCGGATCGTACCTGCACCGGTTAGGGAGGGAGGAGACCCCGGCGTGCCACGACTGTAGCGCGGCGGAGGACACCGCACAGCACACCCTCGAGGTGTGCCCGGCTTGGTCCGAGCTGCGCCGCGGTCTGACCGCGGTAGTTGGACAGGACCTCTCACTTCCCGGCGTAGTCAACGCCATGCTGGGGAGCGAGGAGGCCTGGGCAGCGGTTGCCTCCTTTTGCGAGGATGTAATCTCGCAAAAGGAGGAGGCGGAGCGCGCGCGGGAGGACGACCCTCTCGCTGCGCCACTCCGCAGACGAAGAAGGGGTCGGAGAAGGCGCCGTCCTCTCCCTCCTCATGGTGGCGATGGGCGGGTGGCAGGCACGGGGGTGCCTGCGCCCGCATTGCACCCATCACCACCTTCGTCAGTCACTCCCGGACCCGTCCTCCCCCCCCCTACAGGCGTGGGGTGAGGGCGTGAGGGGTCCGCCCTGAAGGTCAATCGTCGGCGGAGGACTGGTCGTTAAGGCTGTGCCAGTTTCCCAGTCCCCCGCCACTCAGACGAAGCGGGAGTGCCGCTGGGTCTTTTTAGTGGGTATACCGGGTCAGACCGGGGAGTCCCACATAGCCCCCCATCCCCCGATGGGAGGGTATGCGTAATGCATTTTTTCCCAGCGCAAAAAAAAAAAAAAAAAAAAAAAAAAGGTTAGGTTAGGTTAGGTTAGGTTAGGTTAGGTTAGGTTAGGTTAGGTTAGGTTATGTTAGGTTAGGTGTTTTTTTTTTTTTTTTTGTTTTTTTTTTACTGCTCTGCTCGTGTCCCCCTGATTTGAACAGAGACCTTTTGAGACTGTTATATAATTTTTATGTGCTTTTTTCATTTATTTATTTTTGGTTATTAATTTTGAAAATTTACACTAAATTTAATTTTATTGCGAATTTATGTGATAATTTATCTATTTGTTTAATTTATTTATTTAAAATTTGGCTAGTTTTAATAGGGTTTGGTACGCTACTTTTATATTTTAAATTCTATTTTATTCAATTGTTAACTGTATATTATTTAATTACTAAATTTTGAGTCTATGCTTTAATCTGTGTATCCTTTCTTGCTGAAATATTCATACATGATAAAGCATAGTTGTTAGTTAGGTGTCCTTGTTTCTTTTTATGACTTTAGTGCAGATTTCTTTACAAAATTCTAAAAATTGTTTTCGTTTTTTGTTGTCTCTTATAATTTTGCTTATGTTGTCTCTGTTTATTTTTAAATCTAGTATCTGTTCTGCGTTGTGTCTCTCCGCACAAAAGACCGGGCATTCCACCAGGATGTGGGCGACCGTTTCCACTGCATCTGGCTCACAGATGCACGATGGGTTCTCCTTACACTTGAAGCGGTGCAGGTATTCGGAGAACCCACCGTGTCCCGTTAAGATTTGGGTGACTATTCCGGCTGGTTTCAGTTTTCGCACAATCCTGTGGGCGTCAATCGCGTCTGGAAGGAATATTTTTGTTACGGAGGCTGTCTCGCCGTTCTGGTACCTCCGGTTCCATTCGTCGAGCGACCCCATACGGATTTGCCGCTTGACGAATGAAACCGGGCAGCGGTCATAATCCGGCCTCTTTCTGGACCGGAGTGCAGCCTCCTTCGCGAGATGGTCCGCGCGCTCGTTGCCCTCAAGCCCCGCATGTGCCTTAACCCAAAACAAGGACACATCTTTGTTCTGGGATAAGGCCGCGCCCATGTTCGCTCTCGCCTCCACGGCCAGGGCGTGGAGGGAACCCTGGTTTGTGACTGACTGGAGTGCGGCCTTTGAGTCACTGTAAATACCGAAGGTTCCCTCTTTGCGCTTGAGGATTTCACGCGTGGCTACGCATATGGCCAGGAGTTCCGCCTGGTATACCGTACAGTAGGACGGCAAGCTAAGCTTGACGGACTTGATCTCGGCCTCACCGCCCCAAAGTGACAATGCAGCTCCGACCTTGCCCGCAATCTTGCTGCCGTCCGTGAACACTCTCACAGCCTGGGTATTGTGTGTGTCCACACGCGTCTGGTCTTCCAGGCACACGAACTCCATGGCCATATGTTTCGCCGGGTGTGGAGTCTCTGCAAATCCCACCACCCGCTCCACCTCCCTGCCCGCCAGTGCTGGCTGTGGCACCCCCCTCTTTGCCTCGTACAGAGCGGCTGCTTCCTGTATTCGGAGGTCGAGCGGGAGTATCCCAGCCAGCACTAGGGATGCGTTCAGCGATACGGTGCGGTAGGATTTGCAGAGCTTCTGCGCGAATCCTCGTTGGACCGTGTTGAGGCTTTTCTGCACTCCGATCTTCTTTGCCGCCGGCGCCCAAGCACTCGCCGCGTACAGGATTACTGGCTCCACCGCTGCCGTGTAGATGCTGTGGATGATCTCCGGGTTAAGGCCCCAGCTCACTTTGGCCGCACGCGCCAGCTGTTTGTAAATGTTCACAGCTTTTCTGCAAACGTTTGCGACGTGGGTGTTGAACGTGAGCTGGTGGTCGACGGTGAGCCCCAGTATTTTGATTTCCTTTGACATGCCAATGTCTACCCCGCCCATGCTCAGGAGCGGGACATCGAACTTTAGCTTCTTGGTTATCACCATTGCACAAGTTTTTTGCGGTGCAAACTTCAGCTTGTTTCTGATGCCCCACTCCCGAACATACTCGAGGGCGGCATTGGCATGCCTCTGGATTTCCAACGCTGTGTCACCGTCGAAGATCATCACAACATCATCGGCGAACGCCTGGCAGTGGACGCCTCGCTCCTCTAGCCCCTTTAGTAGTGGGTCTAGGACCAGGTTCCACAGGATCGGACCGCCAATAGACCCCTGCACACACCCCTTGTTTGTGTCCCTTCGACACTCGGCACCCGCGTATCTTACAAAGACACTCCTGCCAGTCAAGTAGCTGTCAAGCAACCGTCTAATGTTCACCGGGCACTTTTCCTCAGCCAGTCTGGTTCTGATGGCCGGCCACCACGCGCTATCGAAGGCTCCCTCTATATCCAGTGACACAACAGTGATCAGCTTCTTTTCACTCAGCTTTAATTTGATATGCTGCATCATGGTGTAGAGGGAGTCCTCGGTGCTTTTTTGTGGCATAAAACCAAACTGGCGAGTACTAAGCCGCGGGATCAGGTGCCACTTGAGCCTTGCTACTAGCATCTTCTCAAGGACTTTGCCTAAGACTGGCAGGAGGCCGATTGGCCTGAACGACTTGGGGGTGGTGTAGGAATCCTTGCCTGGCTTTCGGAGGACTACCACTGTGGCCACCTTCCAGGCCCCAGGGAAGTGACCGTGCTCCAGACACTTGTTGGTCAGTGCAAGGAACGTCCCTGGGTCCCGGGATATGGCTTGGGCGCAGATATCGGCTGTGAGACCGTCCGCCCCGGGTGCCTTCTTCGGGTTGAAACTTTCCACCGCCGTTTTCAGCTCCAGAAGTGTAAACGGTGGGTCATGTTGTTCATCATGCGACCACTCGTTTACACGACTGGCCGCTTCACGTGTTCGGCGATGGTCAGCTGTTTCTCCCTCCTCTAGGTCTTCGGGGTAGAAGGTCTCGGCCAGCAGCGAAGCCGACTCCTGTGCGCTCAGCGGCACTCCGTCCTTCACCAACGGCAGGTCCTCCTGTCTCTTGGCGGTCCGTCCTATGACCCTGTAGATCCCTTCCCACATTCCCTCCTTATCCTGTTTCATTAAGAAGTCCTTCCAACCTTCCGTCTGCGCCTTTTGGGCTAAAGACTCATATTTTTCTTTTGCTTGCAGGTACTCATCGACGACGTGTTGCCTCCGGATGGGTGCAGCGCACCGGATGCGGCGTCTCTTCGTGTTCACCTCCGACATCAGCTCAGCGAGCTCCTTGGACCACCACGGTATGTTTATGGTTTCTTTATTCCTAATTTTAGACAGGCTTACTTCACAAGTTTCTATAATACTATTTATGAATTTATTTACTTTATTTTCGAGATCTGTTTTATCATTAATTTTACTAACTTCTATGGAATTTAAATTTGCATCAGCTTTTAATTGGGCCAATTTCATATGAAATTGGCTCCAATTGGCTTTCTTAGTGTTGTAAATTCTTGTGGTCCTGTCAACTTTGATAGCCTTTGATTTTTGTAAGTTAATTTTGAAAACAATACCGTTGTGGTCCGAGCTCGTGAGACCCTCCTCGACCCGCCAGTCCTCCACCAAGTCCAGCAGATCCGCTGAGCACGCTGTGACATCAACGATACTGCTGTACAAGGTGTTACCTCTGACGGTGTCGAAGGTCGGGGTGTTGCCGACGTTGAGCACCTGCAAGCACATGTCCTCCAGGGTTCCCGACATGTCCTCACCCTTGCTGTCGGTTACCGGGCTGCCCCACCAGGTGCTCTTGGCGTTGGCGTCGCCGCCAATTAAAGTCCTAGTGGGGCCTAATTCCTCGCGAATCCGCATGAGTTGCTCCAGGTATGGCTGTATGGGCTGGTCTGGTTCAAAGTAGAAGGAGACTACTGCGATTTCCCAGGCGCTGGTACGGATCCTCACCACCACGATGTTGTTTGTGGTGAGTTTCGGACACTGTGAGACGTCAAGGTCATGGTCGAAGACGACTATTGCCGCCTTCACAGTTCCTTCTCCTTGTTCAGCGCACTGGTACACTCTAGCTCCACGGTAGTCTCGCATTCTCTTTACCCCACCCACATACGGCTCCTGGAGCAGTGCGAACGCAACCCTCTGTTCACAGGCAACAATCATAAGTTCCTGGGTTGCTAGCCTCTTCCTCTGCAGATTCGCTTGGATTACCCGGTAATTCTTGCGCGCGCTCGGGTGTGTTCGGGAATCCCTGGATGAGTCGACTACTGTGTCCACCGGGGTGCCCTTAGCAATACGCCACCGACAGCCGCGCCAATGCGTCCCACTTTACGCGACTTGGACACTCGCTGTCGAAGGCGTTGTGCTCGGTCCTCCCCAGCTTAGCGGCAACACAGTTGACGCATTTCGGTGGTTCTGCAGCCAGCCTTGAGGGGCAGTCAGCTCTCATGTGGAGGCCTCCGCAGTGTGTGCAGAGGTCGGCGGGTTCCGTACACATTTTGCGGCCGTGGCCGAAGTGCAAGCAGCGGGTGCACTGTATTAGTGGTGATTGATCCAGTACACGCACCCGCTGCAAGTCGATGTGCACTCGACCCGCATTCGTCAGCCTCTGCCACACGGAGGGGGACACCTGCATGATGATGTGAGACATGTGGGTGTTCCTCGTCTTACGACGGTATTTCACCCCCATCCTCACATCATCCGCAGGTAAGTCCCCAATCAGATGGGTGTTCTGTCTTTTTATGGCCTCGGTGACCTCCACATCGGTGTGACAGGAGAGGACGTCCTTCAGGATTATGAGTGGATCTTTATTTTTGACCTCTTCCACCACGAGGTTTCCTGCCCTTTTTATTCTGTCCGTTACCCGAGTCATCTCTTCCCTGGTCTTGAAGCCGACCACCACCTTCCGGTCCCTGACCTTCCGCAGTCTCTCCACCCTGGTTCCCTCGTTTCTGGCGTCTACTGCCGTCCTCAGCTTCTCAATAACCCCTTCCCCGGTGTCTTTGTCATCGACCGATGACACAACCACCGAGTGAAGGGGCTCTTGGATGTGCTGCTTCGGAGCGGCGGCCATCTCCGCAAACGAGGGTCCCTGGCCTGCGACAAAGCGAGGTGCCTGTTTTATCTGCTCCGACAGAGCTCGTGTGTGCAGCTGGCATTCCTCCAGCGCCTTACTATGCTGCTGGAGGTTCTCCATGAGCTGTTTCATGAGCTCTGTCGGTGCAGCGGGGGCCGGTGTCAGATCCTTGGGGGCGCTGTCAAGACCGACCGTCTCCACGGGTGCCTGCACTCTCTCCCTCTCCCCTTCCTTGACGAGCT
This sequence comes from Diarsia dahlii, assembly GCA_949775195.1. Lineage (NCBI taxonomy): Eukaryota > Metazoa > Arthropoda > Insecta > Lepidoptera > Noctuidae > Diarsia > Diarsia dahlii. The sequence goes on along the minus strand of OX459197.1, from coordinate 39,213 downwards.
GGTAAAGCCGGTCGACTGCTTTCACCAGCGCGTCCTTAATTTCCTTCTTAAGGTTCCGGGAGCTGTCCATTTGTAATTTAGCGCTGGAGAGACACGCCTTTGCCTCCGTGGTTCTGTTGAGGTACCTCACGGGTGGCACCTCTCGAGGCGAGCTCTCCAGGGCTTTCTCCGGCAGTTTAGTGGTGGTTTTTAATTTATTTTTGGGGGGAGTGGGCACGAGTGTCTTCTTTGGGGGAGTGGTGACGGGTGTAGTTTTTGTAGGTGTAGGGATTCTGCGGGATGACCCCGATTTGAGCTTCTCCGCCTCCCACTCACCGTCACTGCGCAATACTGACGGCCCCGCTTGTGCTGGACATGCCCTCTCCTTGTCCATTCTCTCCTCAACTGGTCTCTCCTTCGTCACAGGGGTCCTGATGCCTACACCGAACATGACTCGGATAGGGTCGTCGGGGACACGATCTACTACTAAATCCCTGTAAAGGGGGGATCCAGTCAGTAATAAAATAAATAATAATAGTTAATAATAATCAGAGTATGGTATACTTAAAAATAAATAATTAATATTTATAAACGTCAGGTACTTGGTCTTAAGATAAAATTTATTTAAATTGTGTCAATTATAATAGAAAATAAAAGAATTGTCTCCACTGCCTCGAGTTTTGGTCTTAGAGACCCGTCACAGAACAAATTTATGTTGGAAATAGTAATACCAAGCGTTTGGCACCAAAAACAAAAATAAAAATATTTTGACCGAACAAAAATTCCCGTTCTCCCTTCAGCTATCGTCCAGAGGGCGGGTGGGTCGCAAAATTTTTTGCGAGCTAGACGCACGTGCCGCACGTCCAGAGAACGGGCTCCGCGCGGGCTAGCCGAATATCGAATAAAAAGTAGGTGGTCGGGAAGAAAAATTTTGGGTTTTCCCTAAAAAAACCAGTTTTTGGGGAAAAAAATTTGGAAAAAACCCCCAATCTGAACCCAGGACCACGGAACGCGGCCAAAAGCGCAGGGATGGAGGGTAAATATGCCTGAAACTATTTAAAATTTTTAAAGCAGATAAAACTATTGATTTGAATTAAATATGGAATAAACTGATGTAAAATTTTTGAAAATTTTTCTAAGTGTAGGAGGGAGAAAATTTTTTCGGGCGTCAGGTCAATTTGATATGTTCAGGGAGCAGGCGGAGCACCACTCCTGTCGATTTACGCTGAAAACAGCTTGAAAAAAGCTTTTATACAATTAAAAATATCAACGTTTTGCTAAAATTTTCGTTCCCTTAGGTGTATTTCGACTATACTTAGGTGATAAACTAGAACTATTGAAAATTAATTTTTTGCAAGCTAGACGCACGTGCCGCACGTCCAGAGAACGGGCTCCGCGCGGGCTAGCCGAATATCGAATAAAAAGTAGGTGGTCGGGAAGAAAAATTTTGGGTTTTCCCTAAAAAAACCAGTTTTTGGGGAAAAAAATTTGGAAAAAACCCCCAATCTGAACCCAGGACCACGGAACGCGGCCAAAAGCGCAGGGATGGAGGGTAAATATGCCTGAAACTATTTAAAATTTTTAAAGCAGATAAAACTATTGATTTGAATTAAATATGGAATAAACTGATGTAAAATTTTTGAAAATTTTTCTAAGTGTAGGAGGGAGAAAATTTTTTCGGGCGTCAGGTCAATTTGATATGTTCAGGGAGCAGGCGGAGCACCACTCCTGTCGATTTACGCTGAAAACAGCTTGAAAAAAGCTTTTATACAATTAAAAATATCAACGTTTTGCTAAAATTTTCGTTCCCTTAGGTGTATTTCGACTATACTTAGGTGATAAACTAGAACTATTGAAAATTAATTTTTTGCAAGCTAGACGCACGTGCCGCACGTCCAGAGAACGGGCTCCGCGCGGGCTAGCCGAATATCGAATAAAAAGTAGGTGGTCGGGAAGAAAAATTTTGGGTTTTCCCTAAAAAAAACCAGTTTTTGGGGAAAAAAATTTGGAAAAAACCCCCAATCTGAACCCAGGACCACGGAACGCGGCCAAAAGCGCAGGGATGGAGGGTAAATATGCCTGAAACTATTTAAAATTTTTAAAGCAGATAAAACTATTGATTTGAATTAAATATGGAATAAACTGATGTAAAATTTTTGAAAATTTTTCTAAGTGTAGGAGGGAGAAAATTTTTTCGGGCGTCAGGTCAATTTGATATGTTCAGGGAGCAGGCGGAGCACCACTCCTGTCGATTTACGCTGAAAACAGCTTGAAAAAAGCTTTTATACAATTAAAAATATCAACGTTTTGCTAAAATTTTCGTTGGGTTAGGTTAGGTTAGGTTAGGTTAGGTTAGGTTAGGTTAGGTTAGGTTAGGTTAGGTTTTTTTTTTTTTTTTTTTTTTTTTTTTTTTTTTTTTTTTTTTTTTTTTTTGTGCTTTTCCCCGTTTCGGGTTGACGGGATCTTATTATTCTAGGTACTCATTCATTCCAGTTCTCGCATGTATTCCTCTCGCACTTTCAAGCTTCATACTTTGTCTTTCTTTTACGCACTCTTTCATTCTTAGCCGGGTGGGATTCCCGCTATTCTATCTACTTCTTTTTGTGTAATTTTCTTTATTAAGGGATATTCAACACATCAGTTTTATTAACGATAGTAGCTTATTACATTGGTTGTTTACATTCTATGTTCTCTATTTATATTCTTTCTTAACTATGTTTCTATATGATTACTAAGTTTTTATTTATTCTAAGACATCTGTGTACTGTTTTTGCACATCTTTTTTGTGGACAATTTGTTTTATTTCTGTATTGTTAAAACAATATGTGCAAACTTATTTTTAAAACATTTTTATTTCCTAATTAATTTAACAAACGTGTTTTCTTACATTACTAGTTTTACAATGATTTCTTATCTTCTTAGATATGTAAACAATATCAGGTTTATTCTAATACATTACTTACTCTTATTTTCTAACATAGTATTTAAACTTATCTACTTATTTCTACTATAATGGACTCAATATTCAATAACACATTTTTCGGTACCTTTTGTCGGTTTTTTGGACTTACGGGTTTGACCTACTAATTTGGACTATTCTAAGGGCGTGTATTCTAAACTTCCTTTCGCTTTGTTGCGTTTATTTTCCTTACTGTTTTGGCAATAATATAATATATATGCTAATTATGATATAGATATTTATTGCAATTCTTATTCTGGACATTTTACCATACTCAACGTTTTCAGGTGTTTGGAGTGTGTGTTTTGTGTTGTGTGTGTGTTTTGATATACTAGTATATATTGACTATATATTTTATATATCTGTGTTTGTTTTTGTGTTTTGTGTGTGTTTTGTTTTGTGTGTGTGTTTTGATACACTTGGTTAGGTTAGGTTAGGTTAGGTTAGGTTAGGTTAGGTTAGGTTAGGTTAGGTTAGGTTAGGTTAGGTTAGGTTAGGTTAGGTTAGGTTAGGTTAGGTTAGGTTAGGTTGGCTGATGCCACGGCCCGGCCAAACCAAGCCGAGCCGACACCAGCGGCTGAGGTCCCCCCCTCCAACCTTGAGGATATAATCCGCAAGGTCATCATGGAGGAGAGGGCCTTCACGAGAGCCTGTCTTGCGGGCATAGAGGACAGGCTCTTGCCTGAAAAGCGCCTCCGACCGTCGCTCGCGGCGGACAATAGGCCACGCGAGCTGGAGCCGGAACCTGCGCCTTTGGGAGGCCCGGCATCGGGTGCGCAGCCCCAGGCCTCGAAGCCCTCCAAGGGCAAAGGGAAGGGCAAGGGCAAGAGGACCAAGGGGGCCTCTCAAACGCCCTCCACGAGCGCGGAGGCAACGTCTGCCGCCCCAGCCGACCCCCAGAACTCGCAAGGGGAAGACGCCCTTCTTCCCTCCACCACCCCGTCCAACCAGCCCTGGACAAAAGTGGTCAAGGGGGGAAAGGGGAAAAAGCCCAAGCCCGCTGCGACTGCTCCAGCAGGCAAAAAGGCTCCAGCCGGCGGCAGGAAACTGGTTCCTCCCAAAACCGCGGCCGTCGTAGTGACCATCACCCCGGAGGCCGTGGAACGGGGGGAGACGTACGCGTCCGTAATGATGCGGGCGCGTACCAACGCCGATCCTACCCAACTGGGGATCGGTACAATCTCGTGCCGCCGGACCCAGGCCGGGGCTCGAATCTTCGAGTTCCCAGGGGCTCAGGGCAGCGCCAACGCGGACCTCTTCGCAACCAAGTTGCAAGAGGTCATTGCGGACGTGGCAAAAGTCGCCAGGCCCGAGAAGTCTGTAGCCTTGGAGGTGACCGACCTCGACGACTCGGTCACAAAGGAGGAGGTGGTGGCGGCGGTCGCAGCTATGGGGGGCTGTGGCGTCACAGCGGTGCAAGGTCGGGCCATCAGGCCCGGCCGCGGCGGCATGGGCACCATTCGCCTTGAGTGCCCAGTCGCCGCAGCTATAGCCGTCCTCGCCAAGGGACGGTTTGCTGTCGGATTCAGCTCGGGTGTAGTCCGGGCACTCGCAGCCAAGCCCTTGCGCTGCTATAAGTGCTTAGGAGTCGGACACACTCGGGCCCTTTGTCCGTCCGAGGTCGACAGGGCGGAAAATTGTTTCCGATGTGGCAAGGACGGGCACAAGTCCGCCTCCTGCGAGGCCGCCACGCCGCACTGCGCGGTGTGTGCCGCCAGTGGCTGCCCGGCGGGCCACGTGACGACGGGGAGGAAGTGCAATCCCCCCCCAAAGAAGGGCAAAGTGCAGGCGTCGATCCGGCCTGCCGCTGCCGCCGCCATCCCTGAGGCTCGGACTTCGGCGGCCGTGGAGGGTGATGCAATGTCTGATTGATGGATAGGGTCAGACATCGCATCCTCCAGGCGAACACCAACCACTGCAGAGCAGCCCAGGATCTGCTGATGCAGACCATGGCTGAGTGGTTGGTGGACGTGGCGGTGGTTGCCGAGCCGTACTCGGTCCCTGGCCGTTGGCTGGGTGACCGGGATGGCTCGGTGGCATTGGTTTCGCGGTCTTCCACGGACTCCCCTCCCCTCTCGCTCTTAGAGAGGGGACCGGGATACGTGGCCGCCGCGTGGGGAGACATGGCCCTGGTGGGGGTCTATTTCTCTCCAAACCGCCCTCTCTCTGACTTTGAGGATTTCCTGGAGATCATCACTGCAGTCGTAGGGAGGGCGGCGCCGCGCCAGGTCGTGGTGTCGGGTGACCTGAACGCCAAGTCCGCGGCCTGGGGCAACCCGGCCGCCGGTTGCAACGTCCGGGGACGCGCCGTCGAGTTTTGGGCGGCCTCATGCGGTGTGTCCCTCCTCAACAGGGGAGCGGTCCACACGTGTGTGCGGCAACAGGGTGGGTCGGTGGTGGACGTCGCGTTTGCCACCCCCGCGCTGGCCGCCCGCGTCGTCAACTGGCGGGTAGAGACGATGGAGACCTTGTCGGACCACCGATATGTGCGGTTCGACATCTCCACCCGGGGAGGGGGAATGGCCCGCGCTGTGCAATCTCCCTTCCCGCGGTGGGCACTCACCCGCCTGGACCGGGAGGCAGCTAAGGAGGCGGCCTTTCTTCAGGACTGGCTATCGCCCCCCGTCGAGGTCCTGGACGTGGACGCCGCAGCGGTCCGGCTCAGGGGATCCCTGACAGAGGTGTGCAACTCCAGCATGCCCCGGTCTCGCCGTCCGCCTCCCCGTCGTGCCGTCTATTGGTGGACGGAGGAGCTGGCGGGGCTCAGGGCCGCCTGCGTGGCAGCCAGAAGGGCCTACACGCGGAGCCGACGGCGCAGCGCCCAAAACCGAGTCCGGGCAGAAGAGGACCTCCTATACGCCTCTTACCGAGAGGCGACGACGGTCCTCAAAGCTGCAATGGGCGCTGCAAAAGACTCGGCGAGGGCCGAGATGCTGGAGGGTCTCGACAGGGATCCTTATGGGAGACCATACAGGGCGGCGCGGAACCAGCTACGCCCTTATGGTCCCCCACTGACGGAGACCCTCGAGCCAGCGTTGCTGGACGGGGTGGTCCGGTCCCTGTTTCCGCGCAGGGCCGACTTTACCCCACCAACGATGGATCCCCCGCAAGGGGCGGCTTCGCCGGATGAGGAGGTCCCCCCGGTGACGGCGGCGGAGTTCTACGCGGGGGTTCTTAGCCTCCGCGCGAAGAAGACGGCCCCTGGACCAGACGGCGTCCCCGCACGGGTGCTGGCGATCGCCGCCTCCCAAATGGAGGACAGGTTTCGGGACCTCTTCAGCGCGTGTTTTACGGCTGGGAGGTTCCCGAAACTGTGGAAGGAGGGGCAGCTATGCCTCCTCCGAAAGGAGGGACGCCCGGTGGACTCCCCATCGGCATACCGGCCCATCGTCCTGCTCGATGAGGTCGGTAAATTGTTCGAGGGGATTGTCGCCTCCCGGCTTGATAGCCTTTTGCGGGGGGTAGGGCCGGACCTGTCGGATGCCCAATTTGGTTTCCGTCGTGGGCGTTCGACAATCGACGCGCTGGCCCTACTCAAGGGCCAAGTGAAGGAGGCGGTGGAGGCGGGGGACGGAGTGCTGGCGGTGTCATTCGACATTGCAAACGCCTTCAACTCCGTCCCCCACTCGACGATATTGGAGGCGCTCCGGTATCACGGAGTGCCCCAATACCTGCGGAACCTCCTGGCCAGCTACTTGGAGGGCCGAGAGGTCCTCCTCGTGGACAAGACGGCCACAGTGAGGCGGTACGGCGCAGAGTCCGGTGTTCCGCAGGGGTCAGTGCTGGGGCCCCCCCTGTGGAACATCGGGTTCGACTGGCTCCTACGGGGAGCCCTCCTCCAGGGCACGAGTGTCATCTGCTACGCGGATGACACTCTCCTCACTGCCCGGGGGAGGAACTTTGGAGATGCGGCCTGTCTGGCCTCGGCTGGCGGGTCCTTGGTGGCAGAGAGGATCCGCCACCTGGGATTGAAGGTGGCGCTGCACAAGACCGAGGCCGTGTTCTTTCGCGGGCCTCGGCAGCGCTGCCCTCCCGACGCTCACATTGTCGTAGATGGCGTCAGAATAGTGGTCCAGCCCCAGATGAAGTATCTGGGCCTGGTGCTGGACGACAGGTGGCGCTTCGGCCCGCATTTCAGTGGGCTGTCGACGCGCCTGTTAAAAGCCGCGGACGCTCTCTCATGGCTCCTCCCGAACCTGGGGGGGCCCAAGGCGAAATGCCGGCGCCTATATGCCGGCATCCTGCGGAGCATGGCCCTATACGGGGCCCCCATCTGGGCAGACTCCCTTCACAGGAGGGAGAATGCGACCGCCATCCGCAAGCCCCAAAGGGCCATTGCACAGCGGGTGGCAAGGGCCTACCGCTCGGTGGGCTTCTCGGCGGCGTGCGCTCTGGCCGGCACTCCTCCTTGGGAGTTGGAGGCCTGGGTGCTCGCCAGAGTGTACGAGTGGACTGCGCAACGGAAGGCGCTCGGGGAGCGCCCCGTCACCGAGGAGCGGGAGGCCGTGCGGCGGGAGGCGAAGGAAGCCATCGTCCTCCACTGGACGGAGGACCTCGCCGCAGCCGCTTTTGGCCGCCGGACGTTAGACGCGCTCGGTCCGGTCCTGCAGGGCTGGCTCGAGCGGTCCCACGGTTTCCTCTCGTTCCGTCTGGTGCAGGTGTTGTCCGGCCATGGCTGTTTCGGATCGTACCTGCACCGGTTAGGGAGGGAGGAGACCCCGGCGTGCCACGACTGTAGCGCGGCGGAGGACACCGCACAGCACACCCTCGAGGTGTGCCCGGCTTGGTCCGAGCTGCGCCGCGGTCTGACCGCGGTAGTTGGACAGGACCTCTCACTTCCCGGCGTAGTCAACGCCATGCTGGGGAGCGAAGAGGCCTGGGCAGCTGTTGCCTCCTTTTGCGAGGATGTAATCTCGCAAAAGGAGGAGGCGGAGCGCGCGCGGGAGGACGACCCTCTCGCTGCGCCACTCCGCAGACGTAGAAGGGGTCGGAGAAGGCGCCGTCCTCTCCCTCCTCATGGTGGCGATGGGCGGGTGGCAGGCACGGGGGTGCCTGCGCCCGCATTGCACCCATCACCACCTTCGTCAGTCACTCCCGGACCCGTCCTCCCCCCCCCTACAGGCGTGGGGTGAGGGCGTGAGGGGTCCGCCCTGAAGGGCAATCGTCGGCGGAGGACTGGTCGTTAAGGCTGTGCCAGTTTCCCAGTCCTCCGCCACTCAGACGAAGCGGGAGTGCCGCTGGGTCTTTTTAGTGGGTATACCGGGTCAGACCGGGGAGTCCCACATAGCCCCCCATCCCCCGATGGGAGGGTATGCGTAATGCATTTTTTCCCAGCGCAAAAAAAAAAAAAAAAAAAAAAAGGTTAGGTTAGGTTAGGTTAGGTTAGGTTAGGTTAGGTTTTTTTTTTTTTTTTTTTTTTTTTTTTTGTTTTGGCAGGAGTGGGAAATCCCCACGGACACCTCGACTACCTCACAGGCTGTGAGATAGTCGAGGTAGTGCCGGACTCGAACCGGCTAAAACCCACTCCTGCCCCACCAGTGTTCCTCTGACATTCCGCAGAGCCCTTTACATCTGTCATTCTTTTCTTTGGTGCGTTTTCAGGTGGCCGGAGAGACCACATTTTGTTCATTTTATTTTACTTTTTGTTTATTTTTAACAATGTTTTGAAGAAAACCACAGTTATTACTACCTATTTAATTAATGTCTATTTTATTTATTAACAATATTTTATTTTTAAGCTAATATAATATATTTTTGGTGCTGTTTTTATACTATTTATGAAAATTATATGCTTAACTATTTTTATAACTTTGAAATTTTTTTATATTTATACCCTCAGACCACAATAATATGTATAATCTTACTATGTGATATTCTGTTATTTAAATTTAATTTCTAAGTTTTATTTGTTCTATTTTATCTTAATACCTAAGCTATATACTCAATATATACTTACATATTAACAACTATTTATGACCAATGTTCTAACTATTATACTACTTTTGTAACCTGTTTTTATTTTCTTATTATACACATTATTGCTGGCTATCGGAGTTCGTTCGACACAACATGACAATTCCGCCAGGGCTGTCCCCTGGATCACCTTAACAAGAGCCAGTTTCTCACGAAGCCAACTCCAGTTACCCTTTTTTGTTTGACCAACCCTAGCAGTTTTTACAATTTGTCGGTTTATTAATTGTGCCAAACTAGTCCTCATTCTGTACTTGGAAGTGGGCGCTTGGACAACTTTAGCAATACGCTATGGATGCCCTAGCGAACGCGTCCCACTTCCTTCGTACTGGGCAATCGTCGTTGAATGCGCTGTGCTCAGTAGCCCCTAGTTTATCTCTGGTGCAGTTCACGCAGACCGCTGCTTTGCCGACCTGTCTATCCGGGCAGTCCGTTCTGACGTGTGGTCCACCACAGTGGCTACACAGGTCGGCAGGCTCCGTGCACAGGCGTTTGCCGTGCCCGTATGCCAAGCAGCGGGTGCACTGCACCAGTGGCGTCTGATCTTCGACGCGAATTCGTTGGAGGTCGATGCGGAGCTTACCCTCCGCAATCGCCCTCCTCCAGATCGTAGGGGACACACTGAGCACAACGTGATTTGCATGCGGGTTGCGCGTTTTACGTCGGTATTTTATAACAATTTTATGCTCCTCGGCGTCGAGGCCGTGAAATATCTCCTGGTTCTGATTCTTAAGGGCTTTCAACACGTCCTCGTCACTGTGCATCAGCAACACGTCCCTAAGAATCAGAAGCGGGTTCCGATTTTTCACGTCCTCGACGACGAGGTTCTCTCCGGCCGCCTCCAATCGCGCCTTGAGTTTGGCCCTCTCCTCTCTTGTCGCGCACCCCATAATAACCCTCTGGTCTTTGGCCTTCCTGACCCTCTCGACACGCACCCAGCCCTCCTTCGCGTCCACCGCTTTCCTCACTCTTTCGAGTACCTTGCCCGCCGAATCCGCCGCCTGTGTAGAGGAGACGACCACGGAGTGCAGCGTCGTTCGCTCCGGAGCTTGTGCCCCGGTGTGGCACTTATTGACGGCCGCTACACTTGCGTAGGTCGTCCCCTCCGCACTTTCCCTACTGGCCAGACTGGCTCGGAGTCTCTCGAGTTTCTCGGAGTTGTCTTTCAACTCCGAGATGTGCTCCTTTAAGGTGTTTAGGAGCTCAGTCTGGCCAGCGACGACCTCGACAGAGGAGGACGGGGGACAACAGTCAGCAGTGGGTGCGGGTACTGGTATGGCTACGGGTGCTGGTATGACTACAGGTGCGGCAGGGGTCTTGTCCAGCTCTGACTCCTTGACCAACTCATAGAGCCGGTTTATGGCTCCGAGTACCGCAGTCTTAATTTCCGCCTTGAGGTTGCGCGAGTTGCCCAAATTAAGCTTAGCCTTATTTAAGCAAGCTCGGGCCTCCGCAATGCGACTGCCCTCCGGCTTCTTGAGCGGTCTTGGAGCATTAACAGGGGCTCGGCGCGTCGACGGGGTAGCAAGGCTCTCCTTGAACGCGAGGGGTGTTTCGTCGCCGAAATCAATTTGCCTCCTCGCGTCAAGAGTCGTGGGCCCCGCTTTCTCCACCGATCGCGGCGAGCCACTGGAGCACTGGGACTTCACGGTGCTAGACGGGGTGCGAAACATAATGACAGTCTGGGCAGATAGAGTTAACACTGACCTCTGTAAAGTGGAGGTCGGGAAAACTAAACCTGCTCGAGAAGAAAATACTAAAATTTTTAGAATGGACACTGGGTATTGTGATCCTGTAAAGGGGGACCACACCAAATAACACACAATAAATCAAATGATAATACAATTAAACAAGTAATAATTTTTGTCAAGCTAAATGTCATAAACGACTGTCAATATACTAAAATTTTTAAAACTTCAATTAATTACAATAAAATTATGCAAGGTTTCTCACACTTTGTCAATAACAAATAAATGAATTCGGTTAAAAAGACCCTGGGTACCTGAGTCCCTGTAAAAGGGGGAACACAGTTACAATTAAAATCAAATTTAAATAAATATTAAAAATAGTCCTAATAGAATTAAATTAAAATGCGTTTTATAATAATATTTAAAACGGCTGTCCTGCCAAAATTTATGTGCTAAAATTTGTCAAATAAATAGTGCTACGTTATTTTCCCCTCCTAAGGCCAAAATAAACTAAATTAGAAAATAAAAATTTTGCCGACCTCTCTCCGTTTCCTTCTACCTATAGCTATAGAACAGAGGGTGGGAGGGTGGGCAAAAATTTTTTGCGAGCTAGACGCACGTGCCGCACGTCCAGAGAACGGGCTCCGCGCGGGCTAGCCGAATATCGAATAAAAAGTAGGTGGTCGGGAAGAAAAATTTTGGGTTTTCCCTAAAAAACCAGTTTTTGGGAAAAAAAAATTTGGAAAAAGACCCCCAATCTGAACCCAGGACCACGGAACGCGGCCAAAAGCGCAGGGATGGAGGGTAAATATGCCTGAAACTATTTAAAATTATTAAAGCAGATAAAACTATTGATTTGAATTAAATATGGAATAAAATGATGTAAAATTTTGAAAAATTTTCTAAGTGTAGGAGGGAGAAAATTTTTTCGGGCGTCAGGTCAATTTGATATGTTCAGGGAGCAGGCGGAGCACCACTCCAGTCGATTTACGCTGAAAACAGCTTGAAAAAAGCTTGTATACAACTAAAAATATCAACGTTTTGCTAAAATTTTCGTTCGGTTAGGTTTTTTTTTTTTTTTTTTTTTTTTTTTTTTTTTTTTTTTTTTTTTAATACTTCTCCCTCTGATCTGACAGGTCAGAGCCTATTTTGACTAAACTACTCTTTCATTCCAGTTCTATCAAGTATTCTTCTCGCACTTTTATTCCGCATACTTTGTCTTTCTTTCATTCCATTTCTATCATACTCTTTTCCCGGTGGGATTCCGGTCTAAGCTCTCTCTACTCTAATCTATTTGTTTTTATTTCTTTAATTAGGTTTCAGGGTAACAACATACACAATTTCTTTATTAACAATAACGGCGAACATTTAGCACGTTATATTCTGAACAGCAAAAATGTAGCTTTATATTCTTAATAATTAATACTATCTAGTTTACATCTAGTACTTATTTTTATCTTATCTTATATGCTTATATAACTAGTTCTTAATACATTTACATAATTTATGGGATTCAGGTTTACATGCCCATTGTTTTCTTGAGCTTTTTTAGCCCAGTATTACATACAATTTTCTTGCATTTTAATTTAGGTTCAATATTTATTTATAACTTAGACTAAGCTTATTCTAATTTTTATAATCCTTTATTAATTTTGCGTATGATGTACAATATATTTCATAATACATGGTCATCATACTTTTATTGCTTATTTCTCTTTACGACTGCTTTTACTAATTTTAGACAATAGTCCATGAACTTTTTTCTTCGTTTGTCCCTCATAATAAACTTTATGCTTTCCACAGTCAGTTTTGTGTCCAATATCTGTTCAATCTGATATCTTTCATATCCGAACACTGGGCATTCCAAGATAATGTGGGGAACGGACTCTTTTTCACTCGGGTCGCAAGTGCATGATGGACTCTCCTTGCATTTAAAGCGGCATAGGTATTCTGAGAATCCCCCATGGCCGGTCAGAAGTTGGGTGCTCAGGCATGACGGCTCGAACTTGCGAATCACTCCGTAAGCCGTTGTTACATCCGGAAAGAATATCTTTGTGATACCGGCAACTTCTCCGGATTTGTATCTCTCGTCCCATTCGCGAATCGACTCCAGCCGGAGCTGTCGCTTCGCGAATGAGACGGGGAACAAATCATAGTCGGGTTTCCTCTTTTTCGGCGCGGAGGCGGCCTCTTTGGCAAGTTGGTCTGCCCTCTCATTTCCCTCCAGTCCTGCGTGTGCTTTAATCCAGTACAAAGTCACAGCTTTGTTCTGTCGAGATGCGTTTGTAATGTTCTCGCGAGTTTCTACCGCTAGTGGATGGAGGGAGCCGAGATTCGTGACCGTTTGCAGCGCCGCCATTGAGTCACTATATATTCCGAATGTGGGTGCTTTGTTCTTTTTTATTTGCCTCGTAGCTTCGCACACAGCCAGCAATTCCGCCTGATATACTGTGCAGTATGACGGCAAGCAAAGTTTGACGGCCTTGGTCTCCACTTCGCCTTCCCAAATCGACAGTGCTGCACCAACCCCTCCGCCAATCTTACTGCCGTCTGTGAATATTTTCACTGCACAACTGCTGTTGGCTTCCACGTCGCTCCGGTCTTTCAGGCATGTTAGCTCAAGGTCTACGACTGCTGCAGGGTGTGGCGCCATCGCTGCTGGCATTATTCGCTCGATCTCCCTGTCCCCCAGTCCCGGCAGGGCCGCCCCCTTCCTGATCCTGTATAGTGAGGCTACCTCGCGTACACGAAGATCAAGCGGGAGCACTCCCGCCAGGACCAGTGCTGAGTTCAGGGAGACCGTGCGATAAGCCTTGCACATTTTTTGTGCGAAGCCCCTCTGCACAGTTCCGAGCTGTTTTCGCACTCCAAGTTTTTCAGCAGCCGGTGCCCAAACGCTTGCCGCATATAAAATGATGGGTTCGATGGTCGCAGTGTAGATAGTTCGTATCACTTCCGGGTTGAGACCCCAGCTCGCCTTCGCCGCCCTTGCGAGTTGGCCGTAGATATTTATGGCCTTCCTACAGACATTTGCCACGTGTGCGTTGAAGGTGAGCTTTTCATCGAACGTCACACCCAACATCTTAATTTGCTTGGACATGCCGATGTCCACTCCCCCCATGCTCAAGTGTGGAGTATCGAACTTTAGCTTGCGCGTAATAACCATGGCATTGGTTTTATGGGGCGCGAATTTGAGCTTGTTTTCAACACCCCACACCCGAACAAGCTCGAGAGCGGCGTTGGCGTTTCTTTGCACATGTTGTGCAGTCTGGCCATCAAACACCATGACGACGTCGTCAGCAAATGCTTGCACGTAGTGACCTGCGGCTTTAAGGGTATTCAACAGGGGGTCCAGTAATGTGTTCCATAGAATGGGCCCACCTATAGATCCTTGGACGCACCCTTTGTTGGTCGCCTTTGTGTAGGTTTCCCCGTTGTATCTCACCGTGACCGTCCTTTGGTTAAGGTAGCTGTCAAACACCTTACGAATGTTTAGAGGACAGTTCGCATTTGCCAATTGGACCCTGATCGCTGGCCACCATGCGCTGTCAAAGGCGCCCTCTATATCTAAAGACACGACGGTTATAATTTTCTTCTCGTCCAGTTTTGTTTTTACATGTTCCATAAATTTATAGAGGGCGTCTTCGCAGCTCTTTTGGGGCATGAATCCAAACTGGTTGGTGTTTAGCTTCGGTATCAGGTGGTGCTTGAGTCTGGCGACCAACATTTTCTCGTACACTTTGCCTAGCACCGGTAAGAGTCCTATAGGGCGGTACGATTTGGGAGTTGTGTACGATTCCTTTCCTGGTTTCCTCAACACTATCACCGTGGCTTCTTTCCAGATAATTGGGAAATAATGGAGTTCTAGACATTTGTTGAGTACTCCCAGAAAAAGTTTCGGGTCACTCTTTATGGCATGACTGCATATGTCAGCAGTGAAACCGTCGGCACCGGGCGCTTTCTTCGGATTTAAGGAGTCCAGAGCGGTGAGCATTTCCGTCGTTGTGAACAGAGGATCGTTTTGTCCCTCAGGTTCTTGTTCGTTCACTACCGATGCTCGGTCCCTTATTTCTTGGTGCGTCCGGTTTTCGTTCTCCCTTAGATCTTCCGGGTAGAAGGATTTTGCTAACAGCTCCACCGAACCTTTTGCATCCAAAGTGATGCCGCCTTCTTCCAAGGGTATGTCTTCCTCCCTTTTTGCCGTTCTCCCTATCACGCGGTATATACCCTCCCACAAGCCCTCCCTGTCTTGTTTGCTGCAGAACTCCTTCCAGCTTCCTATCAGGGCCTCCATGGCTCTAGCTTCGTACTCGTCTCTGGCGACTTTGTAAGCGTCCACCACACCTTGCTTTCGGATCGGTGCGGCGTTCCTGATTCTGCGTTTCTTAGTAGTGACTTCCTGCTTCATCTTCGCGAGCTCCTCTGACCACCATGGTAGGGTAAGTGTCTCTGTGTTTTTCTTAAGTGGAATTGAAACGTTGCTAGATTCTGTGATAGCTTTACTGTATTTTTTTATAAATGATTCTAATTTTTCGACTGTATTGATAGTTTTAATTTCCTGGATTTCTAAATTGTACTCTGATAATAATTGTTCAAATTTTTGATGAAAAGTTTCCCAATTTGCTTTCTTTGTATTATAAATTCTAGTTGTTCTTTTGACACTTACCCCAACCGATTTTTTAAGCTTGATATTAAAGCTAATACCACTGTGGTCAGCGCACGTGAGATTAACAACAACCTTCCAGTCCTCCACTAGGTCCAGCATATCAGTAGTGCAGGCCGTCACGTCAACAAAGCTGGTGTAGCGTTTTCCGCCACGAATGGTGTCAAAGGTTGGAGTGTCGCCCTTGTTAAGAATATGGAGGTCCATCTCGTGAAGCGTACCAGCCATATCGTCTCCCCTGTGGTCGATTTCAGGGCTTCCCCACCAGGTGCTCTTAGCATTACAGTCGCCTCCAATAATGAGCCTCCGTGTTTTGGCTGTTACAATATTTTTAATATGATCCAGGTACGGATCTATGGGTAGGTCGGGTTCAAAGTAGTATGAGGCCAATGTAACACTCCATTCTTTGGTGCTTACGCTCACCACGACGATGTTGTTGGTGGTGAGCTCCGGGTGTTGTGTGACGTCTAGATCGGGGTCAAATACAGCGATAGCTGCTTTGGACGTTCCTGCTCCGGTGTTTTGGTATATCCTAACACCGCGGTATGACCTCATATTTTCCGACCCACCCACGTAGGGTTCCTGAATCAACGCTATTGCAACCTTCCTTTCAGTTGCTTCAATCATTAGCTCTTCTGTAGCTAACTTCCTGCGTTGGAGGTTGGATTGGAGCACCCGGTACAGCTGTTTATCCACTTGGACGCCCTTAGCAGTACGCTATAGACATGCGAGCTATGGCGTCTCGCTTTCTCCGTATGGGGCATTCTTGGCTGAAAGCGTTGTGCCCATTCCGGTCGAGCTTGGCCACTGTGCAGTTTCTGCAAGAGGGAACACCTCCCGCAAGCCACTCCGGGCATTGCGCCCTAAGGTGCGGTTCTCCGCAATGACTGCAGAGGTCTGCTGGATCTGAGCAGAACTTCTTACTGTGACCGTATCCCAGACATCTCGAGCATTGAACAAGGGGTGATTGGTCAAACACCCGGATGCGTTGGAGGTCGATGTATACTGCACCAGCATCGGTCGCTCTCTTCCAAATGGCTGGCGACACACCAACAACGATGTGGCTCGTGTGCGGATTTCTCGCTTTCCTTTTATATTTTATTTCAAGCCTGTCTTCGTTTTCCTTGAGGTCCTGGAAAATGTCCCGGTTTTGCTTCCTGAAAGCACTTAAGACTTCCTCATCGGTATTCACCGTGAGAACGTCCGCGAGCTTCAGGAGAGGGTCTCTATTTTTAACCTCTTCCACAAGCAGGTTCTTACCGGATTTTTCCAGCCTCTGCTTCACTTTTTGTCTGTCCTCTTCGGTATTACAGCTCATGATCACCTTCCTGTCCTTTCCTTTGCGAGTCCTCTCCACCCTGATCCACCCATCCTTGGCATTCACTGCCTCTCTAACTTTCGTTAGCACCTGGTCTCCTGTGTCGCTTTCGTCCTGGGACGTGACGACCACTGAATGCAGTGCGTTTTGTGAGGGCGGGTGCAAGGTGGATCGGAGTGCAACTGTTTCGGCATAAGTTTTTGTGCTTAGGACCTGTTGGTGCTGCTCTTCCATTTTATTTTTCAGATCATCTATCTTTTTGCCGTTCTCTGTAAGTAGCCGGCTCTGTTCTTTTAGCTGTTCGATGATTTGACTGTTGGCTTCGGGGGACTCTTTTTTCGTCATCTCATTGGGTATTGTCCGAGATGTTTCCGGTGTAGATGTCTCTCCAGTACTCTTAAGCTTTTTTATTTCCGCCTCGGCTTCCTTTACTATCTGAAAAAGCTTGTCCACTGCCTCCAGCGCATTTGCTTTTAAGTCTACCTTTAAGTTTCGCGAGCTATTTATATTTGTTTTGGCCTTTATGACGTTTGCTTTTGCTTCAGCTAGTCGAGTTAAACGTTTTGGCAGAACCTGTCTCGGTGAGATTTGGGCGTCTGTCTTGCCAGTAGTTGGAGTCAGGTGGAGCGAAGCTGAAGCCGCAGCTTCTAAATTCTCGACGCTGCGTCTGACGTTAGACATGAGTGTTTGCGTCCTTGGTGGTGAACTTTTGGACGCGAGCGTTTGCGTCTTAGGAGGAGATTTCTCTTTCTCCATTTCGTCAGTGGCTTTTAATGGAGTTCTAGCCAACATAGTCAGAGGGATGCGTCAGAAGTGAGTATAAAACACACAAAAGTGAATGTAAATGTCAGGTAGTGGTCTGCACACAGTGTAAAAAATGTGTGCAGTCAAGTAAATAAATAGTAAAAACAACACAAACGGAGAAAACAAGAGACTCTACAGTCTACTACAGTCGTAAAGAGAAAGTTGCAGTCGAGCTCAATAAAGCCTTCGTGATAACACAATAACAATAACAATAACAATATAAGTAAATTTGTATTGTCTCTATGTAGAGACAGTCTCCACAACTTGTAGAGTTCCTACAAATGTGGACTCCGTCCAAACAGTCTTGCCCCCCAAGAAAAACTGCTCCAGGGGTCTCAGCTCGCGGTTTAAAGTCGAAAGACTTCTGTGCTCTATGTAGAGTCAATCTAGTGGACTCAACAGATAGATCTCCCCGAGCCCTCAAAAAAGACACCAAGCACGGTCCCGTAGCCCCAGGGGTTCCAGAGATACAGGTGTTCGAAATTTCCGGATACTAGGCAATATCACCAACAGAAAACCGGATACTTGCTGTATCTTCGAAACGCCCGGACCGAATTGTCCCGAGTTTGGGCTTAAAAGGAAGTGCTCAATGAGATCTACCCGATGCACTAATTTTCAGCACTGAAAAAGGTTTTCTCCTGAAAACCCCTGAAACAGCTTCTCCCCAGTAGCGGACGTCCAGCTCTAGTCAGCCAAAGAAACCCCGGCCCTCTACGACCCACCGTTCCGGAGATATGGGTGTTTAAAACTTTCCAAAATGGCCGCCGTAGACGTCAAAGTCAATCTTTGACCTGTGCTATCTCCGGTCATATGGGTCGCAGAAGACCCGAGTTTGGGCTCGTTCGTCTCAGTTTGACCTGTTCTAACAGCCGGGACCAGTTTCAGGAACCTGAAAATTTTCAGCTCCTATTCTCCTGAAACCGAGGGATTGGGTAGATGTTGAGCCCTTTAGTAATATTCTGAAAACAGAATTGAATTATCTCCGTCGGTTCAGGAGTGCGAGCCGAGTTAGTTTTGCCAAGATGGCCGCCGATCTGTCAAACGACAGTTTAGACTGCCGATATCTCCGCAACCGAAGGTCCCACTGAGACCGGATTTTCGGTGTGCAGATCGGCTCCTCCTGTTCTGTCGTTTGTAATGGGTTTCAGGCCTAAACAGGATTTTCTCCTGAAAACGACTGAAAACAATGTCCCGGCTATTTACAGGCTGTGCTTTTCACTAAACTCAAAACCGCAGAGTCGTACGTCAAGCGGTTCCGGAGATATGCTAGAATTTAGTGAGTATCCGTTTATAATAAAATGGCCGACTTTTCCCAAATTCGGCAACTCTGACGGTATATAGGCCGACTTTCGGCTTAAATAAGACCTGATGGGCTTTAAGAAGACAATTCCGGTGTAAAAAATTGATTATTTCCTATTTATAGGGATTTATTAGCAAAAAACATATAAAAATCGATATCTTTAAAATGGTTAGACATAAAATTTTGAAAAAAATATGAAAATTAACTATAAGTAAGCTTCTTTAACATAAAACCTTAACATAAATTTTTTGATACTATTTAAGGGATGAAATTTGAAAATTAAGTTTTTTATGGTTATTTAATTACTACTCTAAATTGGCTATTGCGTAAATTATAAAACTTAAAACTTAAGAGCGCGCATTATAGCCCAACGCGAGCGATTTCGTACCTCTCGCCCGCGCCCCCTCTTCCATAATACGCGGTGGCTTGACGCCCGGCGCGGCAGCTCGGCGCGCTCCGCGCACAGGCCGCGATCGAGTGTGAGTCGAGTACGAGTTTGAACTGCGGTGCCCCGACCGCCCAGCTGGTCGACAGCTTGATTCATATTATATAATTATATATAAAACGTATTCGTAAAAAAATCATTCAAATAAAGTTGAAATTCATGGAAGTACCTATTTTCACGGTACGACGACGGATCGGAGCTGACAATCAAGCGAGGATAATAAATTATTGTCGGTATACTTATTTGAAGCTCCGTTCATAACCCTATTATTACCTAGGTACAAACTAATGACACACCTAAACACTATACATAATAGTAGGTAAAATAATAGATAGGTAGGTACTAGGGCCGAGATTCAAGTTTCGAAATTTAGAGGTTTTTTTTTTCGTGGACTCGAAACTTATTGATCGAAGATCCAGACTGATCTATCATTCCTCACGTAGATAAAAGTAGGTAAGTAAGTAGGTACTCAATCTATAAACCTTAAAGGTTATTATGAAATAAAATGTTTTATGTAATTAATCATCAATGTTTATTTATTAAACAGTTTAATATGTAAGTATATTCAGAATATACAATATAGGTACACACGGCTACACATCAAGCTATACAAAACCAGTATAATCTGATCGTTCATTGTGCGAAAAGATCTAGTAAAGTGAGGCCAAGATTAACTGGTTTTGTATAGCTTGATGTGTAGCCGTGTGTACCATTACAAAAACAATAAAAATCCCATAAAAAAATAAAAGACAAACATTCGTAGGTACTTACACAAATATCGTAGGTAGTACCATAAATAACAAAAATAAATGTTCCGTCGAAAATAAACTATAACTATTCAAAACAAATGTTTCCATAAATAAATAAAACCGGGTAGGTAGGTAGTAGGTAATAGTTAGGTAGTAGGTAATAGGCAGGTAGTAGGTAATAGGCAGGTAGTAGGTAATAGGCAGGTAGTAGGTAGGTAGTAGGTACCTACCTACTACCTACCTACTACCTACCTACTACCTACCTACTACCTACCTACTACCTACCTACTACCTACCTACTACCTACCTACTACCTACCTACTACCTACCTACTACCTACCTACTACCTACCTACTACCTACCTACTACCTACCTACTACCTACCTACTACCTACCTACTACCTACCTACTACCTACCTACTACCTACCTACTACCTACCTACTTACTACCTACCTACTACCTACCTACTACCTACCTACTACCTACCTACTACCTACCTACTACCTACCTACTACCTACCTACTACCTACCTACTACCTACCTACTACCTACTAGACATGGGCGCCGCGCCGGCGTCACGCCGCCGCGTCACCATAGCACGCCGCCGCCGCCGCCGCCACTTGCTGCTCGGCGTGAGCGAGGCTAGCACGTGCCATTTTGTTTCGGTTTTTTTTTTATGTTTCATTTTAAAATTACCAGTTTATTAAATATTACTATAAATAAACTCTCTTTAACCGTGCTTAATGGTGATAAAACTCGTAGCAGTATTCCTTGGAAGTACTTCGGAAATATTGTTATGTTCTCGAGTGGCGACTCTTTTTGTTATTTTTACAAAAAGAGTCGTCACTCGAAGCCTTTCTTTCCCATCGGTTGTCGGTTCTTCGAGCGATTTGGCCTGCCAATTGCCACTACAACTTGCATATTCTGAGTGCTATGTCGGTGACCTTGGTTCTTTGGCGAATTTAATCATTTCGGATTTTGTCGCACGTAGAAACTCCGAGCAAAGCTCTCTCCTTGGCTCGTTGCGTGACTCAGCTTCTCTAAGAGGCCAGGCCAGCAGTTAAGGAAGCATAAGTCATTACTGGCAACACACACTGGTTATACACCCTCGTCTTAAGACACTGCGGAATTTTGGACGAAAATATGTCGCGTAGTTTCTCGAACGCTGCCCATCCGAGTTGGATTCTTCGGGCGACCTTCTTGTCGAAGTTAGATCTACATAGTTTAACAGTTTGTCCAAGGTAGACATAACTATCGAAAACTTCGGAGTATCGCTCCCAACAATAACCGGTACGGATAGAACACAAATCGACATAGTGGCGTTTCTATACATACACTTCGATCTATCTATAGTCGATACGGCACCGCTGAAGAGACTTACACCGCCCAGATTTCGATGGAATCGAAGGCTTTTTCATAGTCCACAAACGCTAGACATAGTGGCCGATTATACTCCTCAGTCTTCTGTATAACCTAGCGGAGCGTATGGATGTGGTCTATGTGCTGAAGACTTTTCGGAAACCGGCTTATTCGGGAGGCTGGAAGTCATCAAACCTGCGCTGCGTTCGAGACTGTTTGTAATGACCCTCGAGAACAGCTTGTAAACACGGCTCAGGAGTGAGATGGGTCTATAATTCTTCAATCTGGGTGTTGTCAACTTTTTTGAAGAGCACCACCGCACTCCTGTGCCATGCTTCTGGCGTAGTACCTTCGAGTATGACGGAATTCAACTTCTGGAGGACTAAAAGTACTGTTTTTCCACCCGCTCGCAGAAGTTCTGTTGTGATTCCATCATCCTCCGGCGTCTTGTTGTTCTTAAGTTGTTGGAGGTCTATTCTAATCTCATACAGGCTTTGAGGCTAATGTCTGGGATATCCTCAGTGTAGTGTTGGGTCAGTTTCGCTCTGGTCTCCTGGGCTGAACTGACAATGGGTCGTCGAGTCGAGGTGTACAACTGTCCACAAAGCCTCTCTAGCTCTTTCAGGATCTCTGGTTTCGATGAGATGATACTGCCGTTCTCGATCTTCAGTTTTGTCATTTGGCT
Organism: Diarsia dahlii; assembly: GCA_949775195.1. NCBI lineage: Eukaryota > Metazoa > Arthropoda > Insecta > Lepidoptera > Noctuidae > Diarsia > Diarsia dahlii. The sequence goes on along the minus strand of OX459197.1, from coordinate 17,293 downwards.
TTGTCCAAACATGCATTCTTTGCGAACACTTTGGAGCCCTGGTTACCTACCGTCAATTGCGTTATTCACGATAACTATAGTAAATGCAAAAATTATAATGTAGAAAAATAATTTTGTTGCCTAGCTTGAATAGTTTTCTTTTATTTTTTGATAAATAAAGTGAGTCATTGCATTGTTGCTTATTTTTTAAGATTTTTACACAAAATTTTCATACTGCACAAAAATCAGCCACGCCGCCGGCGTCACGCCGCCGCCGAGCTAGATTCATCAGCACGCCGCCGCCGCAATATTTGGGGGCGGCGCCCATCTCTACTACCTACCTACTACCTACCTACTACCTACCTACTACCTACCTACTACCTACCTACTACCTACCTACTACCTACCTACTACCTACCTACTACCTACCTACTACCTACCTACTACCTACCTACTACCTACCTACTACCTACCTACTACCTACCTACTACCTACCTACTACCTACCTACTACCTACCTACTACCTACCTACTACCTACCTACTACCTACCTACTACCTACCTACTACCTACCTACTACCTACCTACTACCTACCTACTACCTACCTACTACCTACCTACTACCTACCTACTACCTACCTACTACCTACCTACTACCTACCTACTACCTACCTACTACCTACCTACTACCTACCTACTACCTACCTACTACCTACCTACTACCTACCTACTACCTACCTACTACCTACCTACTACCTGCCTACTACCTGCCTACTACCTGCCTACTACCTGCCTACTACCTGCCTACTACCTGCCTACTACCTACCTACTACCTACCTACTACCTACCTACTACCTACCTACTACCTACCTACTACCTACCTACTACCTACCTACTACCTACCTACTACCTACCTACTACCTACCTACTACCTACCTACTACCTACCTACTACCTACCTACTACCTACCTACTACCTACCTACTACCTACCTACTACCTACCTACTACCTACCTACTACCTACCTACTACCTACCTACTACCTACCTACTACCTACCTACTACCTACCTACTACCTACCTACTACCTACCTACTACCTACCTACTACCTACCTACTACCTACCTACTACCTACCTACTACCTACCTACTACCTACCTACTACCTACCTACTACCTACCTACTACCTACCTACTACCTACCTACTAGTCCATCATCAGATAGGTGACATCATTAGTGACCAAGGTCTTCGTTCGACCTTCCAAATGAGTCCAAACACGATGGTTCTACGTAGTGCCGTCACCGAGATCCTATACCTACCTTCGGAGTCCATCATCAGGTGGGTGACATCATTAGTCAACAAGATCTCCGTTAGACCTTTCAAATGAGTCCAAACACGATGGTTCTACGTAGTGCCGTCACCGAGATCCTATACCTACCTTCGGAGTCCATCATCAGGTGGGTGACATCATTAGTCAACAAGATCTCCGTTAGACCTTTCAAATGAGTCCAAACACGATGGTTCTACGTAGTGCCGTCACCGAGATCCTATACCTACCTTCGGAGTCCATCATCAGGTGGGTGACATCATTAGTCAACAAGATCTCCGTTAGACCTTTCAAATGAGTCCAAACACGATGGTTCTACGTAGTGCCGTCACCGAGATCCTATACCTACCTTCGGAGTCCATCATCAGGTGGGTGACATCATTAGTCAACAAGATCTCCGTTAGACCTTTCAAATGAGTCCAAACACGATGGTTCTACGTAGTGCCGTCACCGAGATCCTATACCTACCTTCGGAGTCCATCATCAGGTGGGTGACATCATTAGTCAACAAGATCTCCGTTAGACCTTTCAAATGACTCCAAACACGATGGTTCTACGTAGTGCCGTCACCGAGATCCTATACCTACCTTCGGAGTCCATCATCAGGTGGGTGACATCATTAGTCAACAAGATCTCCGTTAGACCTTTCAAATGAGTCCAAACACGATGGTTCTACGTAGTGCCGTCACCGAGATCCTATACCTACCTTCGGAGTCCATCATCAGGTGGGTGACATCATTAGTCAACAAGATCTCCGTTAGACCTTTCAAATGACTCCAAACACGATGGTTCTACGTAGTGCCGTCACCGAGATCCTATACCTACCTTCGGAGTCCATCATCAGGTGGGTGACATCATTAGTCAACAAGATCTCCGTTAGACCTTTCAAATGAGTCCAAACACGATGGTTCTACGTAGTGCCGTCACCGAGATCCTATACCTACCTTCGGAGTCCATCATCAGGTGGGTGACATCATTAGTCAACAAGATCTCCGTTAGACCTTTCAAATGAGTCCAAACACGATGGTTCTACGTAGTGCCGTCACCGAGATCCTATACCTACCTTCGGAGTCCATCATCAGGTGGGTGACATCATTAGTCAACAAGATCTCCGTTAGACCTTTCAAATGAGTCTAAACACGATGGTTCTATGTAGTGCCGACACCGAGATCCTATACCTACCTTCGGAGTCCATCATCAGGTGGGTGACAATCATCATTAAAAGATAGTTATATAATATATTTACACAAAACGTTTTCAACTCCTTTTTACAGTAAATACTGTCCCTAAACTTTATTATAGGTACCTATATTGCCTACCACTAAACAAAATAATTGCGTAGAAAATAGTTCGCTGTCTGTAATGTCGCCAAACATAGGTTCGTCTCGCAACAGATGCCGCAGCAGACTGAATGTCTGAATTGAACAAATTGAAAAGGACAGCGCTATTAGTACCGCGTTCCAAACGTGAGACAGAAAGAATGTGCGCTCGCTTAGAATAAAATAACGTAAGCGCCAATCACAGGAATGCTAATTACGAGAAAACCACGTAGAAAATTAAAAAAAAAAATCTGCACGATTTGAGATAATATAGTTACCTATCTATTATGTAAAAATCGTCACTAAATTCCTTAAGGTTTCAGAGATCCAACTCTAAATAAGTGCAAACCGAGTTGTTTTAGTATTTTTTTTCTATGGAGGTTTTTTCATCCAATCGTGTTTTCGCTTGTACAGATTTAAAGATTATAAGTCCAAGTTTAATGGTGTCCAAATACCGAATTCTTAGGTCATATAGATACCGAGATCTAGATCGCCCAATATCACCAAAACAGCATCATACAAACTCTTAAGGTCATCTAATTAGCGCGCAACAGGCTGCAGTTGCAGATTCTTAATATTTATCTTCAGTCCAGAGTTATGGGGGGTCAAAGTTGATAACTTATATATGTCATATATAAGTGGGTATATGACTTAAAATTCTAATTTAAGTTGCACTCGCCTTATCTTGTGTTGATCCAAAATGATGCCAAATTTCAGATTTCTAGCTCCACTCCTTCCGCTTTTTCAGGCCACGTGGTTTTTTGAAAAACCTGAATATCTTCAAAACGCGCGATGTCAGGACAGCTCTGAGTATCCCAGATGGTCGGGAACCACGATGCCCACAGGATTCCAGTGAAAAAACAGGAGGTCACCGATCTCGTTTCCGCAGCGTTAGCGTTTGAAGTATTTATGACTTCCACTTAACCTCTGAAATCGAGGTTTTTCACTTATAACTTAGTGAGCACAATTCAGCGGCACAATTTGATCACGGCACTTTTTGCGGGTTAGGTTTCCGCATCCAACAACACCTCACTCTTCAAAATCAGACTAGAAAAACCAATTAATTTGTATTTTTAAGTGCGGAGCGCGTGGGTTTTTGCTGCTTCCAGCTCGAGAGACCGAGTGCAACTCCGTTCGTTCGTTCGGTTAGGTTAGGTTAGGTTAGGTTAGGTTAGGTTAGGTTAGGTTAGGTTAGGTTAGGTTAGGTTAGGTTAGGTTTTTTTTTTTTTTTTTTTTTTTTTTTTTTGCTTTTCCCCGTTTCGGTTTGACGGGATCTTGTTATGCTAGGTACTCATTCATTCCAGTTCTATCATGTATTCCTCTCGCACTTTCAAGCTTCATACTTTATCTTTCTTTTACTCATCCTTTCATTCTTAGCCGGGTGGGACTCCCGCTATTCTATCTACTTTTTTTATTGTTTACTTTTCTTTATTCAGGGATTTTAGACACAATTCTGTTTTTATTAATTACAGTAGCTTTTTACATTCGTTAATTTTACATACTATTTGTTTCTAAGTCTATTCTTTTCTTAACTATGTTTTTTATATACTAAGTTTTATTTATTCTAACACGGTGTACTGTTTTACACAGATCTATTTTATGAACAATTTGTCTTCTTATTTCTATATTGTTAATACAATCTGTGCAACTTACTTTTAAGACATTTTTTATTTCCTAAGTTATAACAATCTTATTTACTTACATCGCTAGTTTACAATTATTTCCTTAATTTATGTGTATACAACAACAGGTTTATTCTGATACATTACTTTTCTAACGTAATATATTAGCTTATCTTCTTACTTTCTAATACAATGAACTCAGTATTTAACACAATTTTCTGTATCTATTTTCGGTTTTTTGGACATATGGTTTGGATCAACTTGATTAGGACTATTCTAAGGTCTTGTGTAACTTCCTTCGCTTTGTTGCGTTTATTTACTTTCCTTACTGTTTGGCAATAATATAATATATACTAATTTGATATACATATTTATTGTCGATTCTTATCTGGGGTATTTTACTTTACTCAACGTTTCCAGGGGTTGTTTGAAGTGTGTGTTTTGTGTTGTGTGTGTGTGTTGATATACTTGTATATATTTACTATATATTTTATATATCTGTGTTTGTTTTTTGTGTGTGTTTTGTGATGTGTGTGTGTTTTGATATACTTGTATATAATATTTACTATATATTTTATATATCTGTGCTTGTTTTTGTTTTTCGGTTTCCATGTATATGTTCTTTTCGTAGTTGTTATCTATTTCATTGTACTCCCGATTTGTGTTGTTGTCTTGTGTTCCTGTGCGTGTTCTGTGTGTTACTATGTGTGTTGTGTGTGTTACGTGTACCTTAGGGAGCAGTCTAGGCGTATGCCGTTGTCGTCCGAGCCAGGTAGTCCCATTTCTTGCGGACCGGGCACTCCACGCTGAAGGCGTTGTGGTCAGTCCTCTGGAGCTTGGAGTGTGAGCAGTTGCAGCACTGCGGTTCATTTCCCGCAACAAATTCCACGCATTTTTCGCGTAAGTGCGGTCCTCCGCAGTGACTGCATCTGTCCACACTCTCAGTGCAAAATTTCCGGCCGTGTCCGAATGCTAGGCATTTCGTGCATTGGATGAGCGGCGACTGGTCCTCCACCCTTACCCTTTGCAGGTCCAGGTAGAGAGCCCCAGCCTCCGTCATCCTCTGCCATACCTTGGGTCTGACCTGGACGACCACGTGCGCTGTCCTGGGGTTCCTAGTCCTCTTTTTATACTTTATGGCAATTTCTTTTTCCTCTTCGTCTAAGTCCCTGAAAATTTCTTCGTTTTGGGAGTAGAGCGCCTTCGCCATTTCGTCGTCTTCATTGTCCAAAAAGACGTCTTTTAGGACGACGAGCGGGTTCTTATTTTTCATGGGCGCTACTGTTAGGCCTCCACCTCGGCTTTCAATCCTTTCTTTTACTTTTTTGTATTCCGCTTCTGTGTCGCAACCCAATATGACCGTCTGGTTTTTCGCCTTCCGCACTTTGCTGATCTTAAGGCCAGTTCCCCTGGCATCGACCGCCTCCTTCACCATAGCGAGCACCCCGTCAGCATGCTCCATGCCTTCAGAGGTGACCGCCATCGAATAAAGTGCCGGTCGATGCCCGGGTTTGGCTGCCGTGACGGTGGCGTATGTTTGCGAGTCCGGTCTTGGCTCGCATGCCGCTTCCCTTATGGCCGCCTGTATTTTGCTCGAGCTGGTGGCGACATCACCGGCAACATCACCGATTTTTTCCTCGAGAACAACCGCCGCGCGACCTACGACGTTAACCCCGTCTATCGCGCGGCTGATGTTCTCTTGGACTACGTCGATCTTGGCGCTGACCAAGTCGACGCTGTCGACAACCTTGTCGATGATGTCGGCACCGCCCTCGTCATTGTACACGGCCATGTCCGCGAAGCCTTTTCCCACTTTTTCTTCTAGGTCCTTTAGCCGTGCGTTGATGTTTATCTCCACTTTCTCCAGCCTTTCTAGGATTCCCTCCGATGGCCTGGGGGAAGTTGGCGTGGTGTTGGTCTTTGTGGGCGGGACCGTTTTAGGCGCAGTTTCCAGGACCTTCACCCGTTTACTGAGCTCAAAGAGGATCCGCAGGCTTTTGTCTGACTGAGTCTCCAGGAAGGTCCTTATGTCTTTCCTCATTTGAGGGTAGTCCTTGACTCTACTTGGAATGTCTTCAAAGGTCTTCATGACATCCTGGAGAAGTCTGTCGTTTGACATAGCAGCGTAGGTCTCCGGCTGCTTTTTAAAAGCCTCCATGTTATCTACGGACCTTCTCTTTCGCTCTGGTCTCCGGATGAAAGTCCTGGCGGCGTCCAGCGCTTGTCCAGGCGGACTCGCTGCTTTGGGAGTGGTGGTGGAAGTGGCGGCACCAGAGGTCCCTGCCGACGACGACAGCGGCGTTTCGGCTGATTCCGCCACTGTTCCCCGAGCAGCATCCTTCTTTCCAAACGTCAGAGATATCCCTTTCTGCGCTTCGCGCGTTCCAGAGGGTCCCTCTTTTACTGGATGGGAAGGTGACGTGGACCCTTGTGTTCCACTGGCGCTGGCTGCTGGTCCCTTGGCAATTGGGGTGCGAATTCCGAAAACCATTTTGTTGAGTGCGAGTATGAGTTTCTAGCGTGTACTGTGGCTGTGTGTATAGGGCACAGTCACAGCAAGGGAAACAGGGAAAGTTGTCAATATAACAAATTGTAAAATTAAAATAAAATAAAATATAAAAATATAATATTGTCCTACTGCTAAATTTGTACTGTGGCTCACAGTCAGATTTTAAATCCTGTAAAGGGGGAGTCAAAACCAACAGCACAATCCGAGGTCCAAATTTTCTTAACTAACTTAGCTTCCGAGATACCGGTATTCTAGGATTTAAGGGATGGGGGAGGGTTAAATCGGGTAGGGGAGGGTAACTCTTGTGCGGCTTTAGCCGTGGTGTCTTCGACACCACAAAGGCTGATTTCGAGATCAAAAACGTTCTAAGTCCTCCCGTTCCGGAGATATGGCCCTTATAGGATTAGGGGTGAAGTATAATAAATAAATAAAAATAGAAAAAAGGGGTGGGATCGATACCTCAGTGGTGATTTCCACCTCGTGGTGTCTACGACACCACTAAGGTTGAATTTGAGGTCGAAACTTATCTAGCTCCTCTCGTTCCCAAGATATGGCCCTTTGAGGAATTAGGGGTGAAGCGAAATAAATAAATAAAAATAGAAAAGTAAGGGGGGGGATGGATACCTCTGTGCCGGTTTCCACCTCGTGGTGTCTTCGACACCACTAAGGCTGAATCCGCGGTCGAAAAGCGCCTATCTGGTTTGGTTGCAGAGATATCCGCTTTTGAAGGTTTCTGCCGTACCGTACCGCGCCGTGTCGCAGGCCAGCCGGGTAGATCTTCCAGTTGACCTAGCTGGGTCTACTCGGCTCCGATTTTGGCGTGAGTGGGCTCGTTTTTTCGGCCTTTTTGAGCTCTTTTTGGTACGTCAGGTTTCAGGATAAGGGATGGGGGAGGGGGAGGGGGGGGGGGGTTACTTGAACGAGGTATCCCAGAAGCGTCAGGTGTATGGCTAATGGCCACTTGGTCTATTACACTAATAAAAACTAACAATTTAAATATGCCAAATTCTTCGAAGTCCCAAGGGTGACTTAACCCTAGAGGGTTGATATTTTGCCCAAAGGTGCGGGTGGCCCCTTATGGTTGAGTATTCAACCAGGGGGGGGGGGGTCAGGGGGGGGGGCTTCGAAAAATGTGTTATTTTTAGTCTAGGATTTACCGTTTCAGAGTTACAGGCCTTTTTCAGTTTTGGTGCGGTTGGTAAACTGTTTTGCGTTTACTGAAAGTTATTTATCTTATGAACTATTAACCTTAAAATTATTTTGAGAGTGGACTCTCCTAGGGGAAGGTCCAACAATCGTCTGGCGATTTTTAAAAATGGAGCGTCCGCTGTAGGGTGTGGGCTGTTGCCTCCTGAAAAAATTTTTTAAAAACCAACAACCGCAAATGGCTGTTTTTCGTTCGCCCGGTTTCACTTACTTCGGGCTCTGTAACTCTGAAACGGGTTGCCCCCGGAGTCTGGTTCTTAATTCTAATCTTAAGCACTAAACTAATCTACTTATATAACTAAGGGTCTACGTATTACCGCTGATCTTCGCCGCTCCAGCGACGTCCGAAGTCTTCCCGGGGGTGCCTGCTCCAAGGGGTGGTGTTGACAGGGGAGTGACCTATGTCGGCGTGTAGGGCGGATGCTTCTCCAACTGCTGGTGTCGGTGTGGTTCCTGTAGCTGGCTCGGTTGAAGAGATATTCCTCTGGGAAGGTGAAAATTTGACCCTGGCGAGCTGGTGGTAAAATGGCCAGGGTACTCGTACTTGATATGCTTTCTCGTGAGAGAACCGATTTTACGTTATTTTCACGATCCGACGCTCCGTTCCAGGGTTACAGCCCCGACAAGGATAAGTTGTAATGGCGTTCCGGGCAGAGGTTCGGAATTAACTACGCATTTATTCCCGTTTTAGTCCAGTCTCCCTGTTCTCTCCAGATTCTGGAAGCCGGTGAAATTCCGCTTCGAGTCTGTTCAGATTCCTAATTTTATTTCACCCTGCTTGTCTTTGACAGGTGGTTAAATTGAAGGGGGTGAAACCACTTTCTGCAAATAGGCGTTCCCGTCAGATCCAGATAGTGAAAAATTTATTTTCGGCCAAATTTATGTTCTTCTTATTCTGAACAGTCTTGTGGAATTTTTCACGATTTTTATTTTATATATTTAACCGTTTTTATTATTCCAAGGGATTTTTTGAAATTTATTAACTTTAAAACTACAAGTCCAAAAATTTTGAAATTTTGCAATTAGATTCTTCACACTGTACACTATTTTTAAGGGTCCAAAAAATTGTATGTTGTCGATCTTAATTTTGATTAATTAAAGTTTGAAATTTGAAACTATTTTGCTAATTTTGAAAAATTTGTATCTTCCAGAAGGGTGGTCTGATTTCGGCGATCGAGGTGTCGGGTGAAAGGGTGTGGCTTCCTGCGCCTATCCTCGTTTCCGGTTTCCTCCTCCAACTGCTGGATCTTGACCTCGTGTCCACGTGGATTTTCTTTCTTGTCCAGTAACTCGGCGAGTTTTCCCGGGAAAAATCCCAAACTCAGCCAAGATGTGCTGCTTGTCCAGGTGCTTCGAATGGTAATCCAGAATCACTAGGTCACCGATCGAAATCACGCAGCGTTTCACTTTTACACTTTTTAGGTCACTTTTAGAGGTTAAAAATCCGGTTTTTCGGTTATAACTCCGTGATTTTTTCACCGATTTTCAAAATTTTTTCACGGACACTTGTTATTCGTTAGCGCGCAACTTTTAGCAAAAATACGGGTGTTTTTGCTCACTTCGACTATTTTTACCGATTTTTCGAGCGCGGAGCGGCTTAAAAGTGATCCGATCGCGGCGGGGGGCGCCGTGAGACTCGGTTAGGTTAGGTTAGGTTAGGTTAGGTTAGGTTAGGTTCACCAACCACTGCAGAGCAGCCCAGGATCTGCTGATGCAGACAATGGCTGAGTGGTTGGTGGACGTGGCGGTGGTTGCCGAGCCGTACTCGGTCCCTGGCCGTTGGCTGGGTGACCGGGATGGCTCGGTGGCATTGGTTTCGCGGTCTTCCACGGACTCCCCTCCCCTCTCGCTCTCAGAGAGGGGACCGGGATACGTGGCCGCCGCGTGGGGAGACATGGCCCTGGTGGGGGTCTATTTCTCTCCAAACCGCCCTCTCTCTGACTTTGAGGATTTCCTGGAGATCATCACTGCAGTCGTAGGGAGGGCGGCGCCACGCCAGGTCGTAGTGTTGGGTGACCTGAACGCCAAGTCCGCGGCCTGGGGCAACCCGGCCGCCGGTTGCAACGTCCGGGGACGCGCCGTCGAGTTTTGGGCGGCCTCATGCGGTGTGTCCCTCCTCAACAGGGGGGCGGTCCACACGTGTGTGCGGCAACAGGGTGGGTCGGTGGTGGACGTCGCGTTTGCCACCCCCGCGCTGGCCGCCCGCGTCGTCAACTGGCGGGTAGAGACGGTGGAGACCTTGTCGGACCACCGATATGTGCGGTTCGACATCTCCACCCGGGGAGGGGGAATGGCCCGCGCTGTGCAATCTCCCTTCCCGCGGTGGGCCCTCACCCGCCTGGACCGGGAGGCAGCTAAGGAGGCGGCCTTTCTTCAGGACTGGCTGTCGCCCCCCGTCGAGGTCCTGGACGTGGACGCCGCAGCGGTCCGGCTCAGGGGATCCCTGACAGAGGTGTGCAACTCCAGCATGCCTCGGTCTCGCCGTCCGCCTCCCCGTCGTGCCGTCTATTGGTGGACGGAGGAGCTGGCGGGGCTCAGGGCCGCCTGCGTGGCAGCCAGAAGGGCCTACACGCGGAGCCGACGGCGCAGCGCCCAAAACCGAGTCCGGGCAGAAGAGGACCTCCTATACGCCTCTTACCGAGAGGCGACGACGGTCCTCAAAGCTGCAATGGGCGCTGCAAAAGACTCGGCGAGGGCCGAGATGCTGGAGGGTCTCGACAGGGATCCTTATGGAAGACCATACAGGGCGGCGCGGAACCAGCTACGCCCTTATGGTCCCCCACTGACGGAGACCCTCGAGCCAGCGTTGCTGGACGGGGTGGTCCGGTCCCTGTTTCCACGCAGGGCCGACTTTACCCCACCAACGATGGATCCCCCGCAAGGGGCGGCTTCGCCGGATGAGGAGGTCCCCCCGGTGACGGCGGCGGAGTTCTACGCGGGGGTTCTTAGCCTCCGCGCGAAGAAGACGTCCCCTGGACCAGACGGCGTCCCCGCACGGGTGGTGGCGATCGCCGCCTCCCAAATGGAGGACAGGTTTCGGGACCTCTTCAGCGCGTGCTTTACGGCTGGGAGGTTCCCGAAACTGTGGAAGGAGGGGCAGCTATGCCTCCTCCGAAAGGAGGGACGCCCGGTGGACTCCCCATCGGCATACCGGCCCATCGTCCTGCTCGATGAGGTCGGTAAATTGTTCGAGGGGATTGTCGCCTCCCGGCTTGATAGCCTTTTGCGGGGGGTAGGGCCGGACCTGTCGGATGCCCAATTTGGTTTCCGTCGTGGGCGTTCGACAATCGACGCGCTGGCCCTACTCAAGGTCCAAGTGAAGGAGGCGGTGGAGGCGGGGGACGGAGTGCTGGCGGTGTCATTCGACATTGCAAACGCCTTCAACTCCGTCCCCCACTCGACGATATTGGAGGCGCTGCGGTATCACGGAGTGCCCCAATACCTGCGGAACCTCCTGGCCAGCTACTTGGAGGGCCGAGAGGTCCTCCTCGTGGACAAGACGGCCACAGTGAGGCGGTACGGCGCAGAGTCCGGTGTTCCGCAGGGGTCAGTGCTGGGGCCCCCCCTGTGGAACATCGGGTTCGACTGGCTCCTACGGGGAGCCCTCCTCCAGGGCACGAGTGTCATCTGCTACGCGGATGACACTCTCCTCACTGCCCGGGGGAGGAACTTTGGAGATGCGGCCTGTCTGGCCTCGGCTGGCGGGTCCTTGGTGGCAGAGAGGATCCGCCACCTGGGATTGAAGGTGGCGCTGCACAAGACCGAGGCCGTGTTCTTTCGCGGGCCTCGGCAGCGCTGCCCTCCCGACGCTCACATTGTCGTAGATGGCGTCAGAATAGTGGTCCAGCCCCAGATGAAGTATCTGGGCCTGGTGCTGGACGACAGGTGGCGCTTCGGCCCGCATTTCAGTGGGCTGTCGACGCGCCTGTTAAAAGCCGCGGACGCTCTCTCATGGCTCCTCCCGAACCTGGGGGGGCCCAAGGCGAAATGCCGGCGCCTATATGCCGGCATCCTTCGGAGCATGGCCCTATACGGGGCCCCCATCTGGGCAGACTCCCTTCACAGGAGGGAGAATGCGACCGCCATCCGCAAGCCCCAAAGGGCCATTGCACAGCGGGTGGCAAGGGCCTACCGCTCGGTGGGCTTCTCGGCGGCGTGCGCTCTGGCCGGCACTCCTCCTTGGGAGTTGGAGGCCTGGGTGCTCGCCAGAGTGTACGAGTGGACTGCGCAACGGAAGGCGCTCGGGGAGTGCCCCGTCACCGAGGAGCGGGAGGCCGTGCGGCGGGAGGCGAAGGAAGCCATCGTCCTCCACTGGACGGAGGACCTCGCCGCAGCCGCTTTTGGCCGCCGGACGTTAGACGCGCTCGGTCCGGTCCTGCAGGGCTGGCTCGAGCGGTCCCACGGTTTCCTCTCGTTCCGTCTGGTGCAGGTGTTGTCCGGCCATGGCTGTTTCGGATCGTACCTGCACCGGTTAGGGAGGGAGGAGACCCCGGCGTGCCACGACTGTGGCGCGGCGGAGGACACGGCACAGCACACCCTCGAGGTGTGCCCGGCTTGGTCCGAGCTGCGCCGCGGTCTGACCGCGGTAGTTGGACAGGACCTCTCACTTCCCGGCGTAGTCAACGCCATGCTGGGGAGCGAGGAGGCCTGGGCAGCGGTTGCCTCCTTTTGCGAGGATGTAATCTCGCAAAAGGAGGAGGCGGAGCGCGCGCGGGAGGACGACCCTCTCGCTGCGCCACTCCGCAGACGAAGAAGGGGTCGGAGAAGGCGCCGTCCTCTCCCTCCTCATGGTGGCGATGGGCGGGTGGCAGGCACGGGGGTGCCTGCGCCCGCATTGCACCCATCACCACCTTCGTCAGTCACTCCCGGACCCGTCCTCCCCCCCCCTACGGGCGTGGGGTGAGGGCGTGAGGGGTCCGCCCTGAGGGGCAATCGTCGGCGGAGGACTGGTCGTTAAGGCTGTGCCAGTTTCCCAGTCCCCCGCCACTCAGACGAAGCGGGAGTGCCGCTGGGTCGTTTTAGTGGGTATACCGGGTCAGACCGGGGAGTCCCACATAGCCCCCCATCCCCCGATGGGAGGGTATGCGTAATGCATTTTTTCCCAGCGCAAAAAAAAAAAAAAAAAAAAAAAAAAAAAAAGGTTAGGTTAGGTTAGGTTAGGTTAGGTTAGGTTAGGTTAGGTTAGGTTAGGTTAGGTTAGGTTAGGTTAGGTTAGGTTAGGTTAGGTTAGGTTAGGTTAGGTTAGGTTAGGTTAGGTTAGGTTAGGTTAGGTTAGGTTAGGTTAGGTTAGGTTAGGTTAGGTTAGGTTAGGTTAGGTTAGGTTAGGTTAGGTTAGGTTAGGTTAGGTTAGGTTAGGTTAGGTTAGGTTAGGTTAGGTTAGGTTAGGTTAGGTTAGGTTAGGTTAGGTTAGGTTAGGTTAGGTTAGGTTAGGTTAGGTTAGGTTAGGTTAGGTTAGGTTAGGTTAGGTTAGGTTAGGTTAGGTTAGGTTAGGTTAGGTTAGGTTAGGTTAGGTTAGGTTAGGTTAGGTTAGGTTAGGTTAGGTTAGGTTAGGTTAGGTTAGGTTAGGTTAGGTTAGGTTAGGTTAGGTTAGGTTAGGTTAGGTTAGGTTACCGGCCCATCGTCCTGCTCGATGAGGTCGGTAAATTGTTCGAGGGGATTGTCGCCTCCCGGCTTGATAGCCTTTTGCGGGGGTAGGGCCGGACCTGTCGGATGCCCAATTTGGTTTCCGTCGTGGGCGTTCGACAATCGACGCGCTGGCCCTACTCAAGGGCCAAGTGAAGGAGGCGGTGGAGGCGGGGGACGGAGTGCTGGCGGTTTCATTCGACATTGCAAACGCCTTCAACTCCGTCCCCCACTCGACGATATTGGAGGCGCTCCGGTATCACGGAGTGCCCCAATACCTGCGGAACCTCCTGGCCAGCTACTTGGAGGGCCGAGAGGTCCTCCTCGTGGACAAGACGGCCACAGTGAGGCGGTACGGCGCAGAGTCCGGTGTTCCGCAGGGGTCAGTGCTGGGGCCCCCCCTGTGGAACATCGGGTTCGACTGGCTCCTACGGGGAGCCCTCCTCCAGGGCACGAGTGTCATCTGCTACGCGGATGACACTCTCCTCACTGCCCGGGGGAGGAACTTTGGAGATGCGGCCTGTCTGGCCTCGGCTGGCGGGTCCTTGGTGGCAGAGAGGATCCGCCACCTGGGATTGAAGGTGGCGCTGCACAAGACCGAGGCCGTGTTCTTTCGCGGGCCTCGGCAGCGCTGCCCTCCCGACGCTCACATTGTCGTAGATGGCGTCAGAATAGTGGTCCAGCCCCAGATGAAGTATCTGGGCCTGGTGCTGGACGACAGGTGGCGCTTCGGCCCGCATTTCAGTGGGCTGTCGACGCGCCTGTTAAAAGCCGCGGACGCTCTCTCATGGCTCCTCCCGAACCTGGGGGGGCCCAAGGCGAAATGCCGGCGCCTATATGCCGGCATCCTGCGGAGCATGGCCCTATACGGGGCCCCCATCTGGGCAGACTCCCTTCACAGGAGGGAGAATGCGACCGCCATCCGCAAGCCCCAAAGGGCCATTGCACAGCGGGTGGCAAGGGCCTACCGCTCGGTGGGCTTCTCGGCGGCGTGCGCTCTGGCCGGCACTCCTCCTTGGGAGTTGGAGGCCTGGGTGCTCGCCAGAGTGTACGAGTGGACTGCGCAACGGAAAGGCGCTCGGGGAGCGCCCCGTCACCGAGGAGCGGGAGGCCGTGCGGCGGGAGGCGAAGGAAGCCATCGTCCTCCACTGGACGGAGGACCTCGCCGCAGCCGCTTTTGGCCGCCGGACGTTAGACGCGCTCGGTCCGGT